>CP139502.1:161638045-162928338 GCA_021014915.2 Artemisia tridentata subsp. tridentata | reverse complement strand
TATGAACTGTTAAAAATGTACAAAACTTATCATTAGTTTGTCATGGATGCTTCTAATACACATTATGATACATCAATCGGGTTGATCAGACACGCAATATATGATACAAATGACATTCATATATCTTATTAAGCAACTCTGTCACTAGACTTACAAATCGGCCATCTCTCTAGAAGGATGCAGTCATCTTCCTGTAGAATGCCCTTTCTTCTTGGTTATGGACTGTGTGGTGTTCCCAGTTACACATCCAATTCATCCGAGGGGCTTCAAAATCTGAATTTAATATTACATATAATCAATTAGTTTACACTGCTGTGAGATACTTGGTGTAGTTACAGTTAAAAAAGTAGAACATACCATAGTCATATGGTTGGTGACAAAGGGCATTCATGGATATGTTGGTGCTGTATGTCTCCATTGTTGTGATGGCCCCTCCATCATCGCTAAACAACATGACATTATACTCCTCCCCCGGGACAACCTGAGTAAACACCATTTTTTGACCAGGTGTCATATTCAAGTCTTGGGCCAGTTTCTCCCGAGCACATCCCCACAGGGCCGTGTGGACATATCGATCATAACAATCTTGTATAACCTCCAGCTCTACTTGGTAATCAGTGGTGTTACCAGTAACCATGACCGAGTCTGTAGCTGTTGGACCATGCAGATATCCTAGAAATTCTTCTGGCATTGGCTGGACAAGATGAGATGTGTCTGTAACATCAAGCATTACTCTCCAAAATTGATCATGGACTGGTTCATAATTATGCAACTCCTCCCCATACTCATTGTAGGTAGCTACATAAAACACATCCTCACCCTCTTCTATAAAATGTAAGTAAGCAACATCCGAACAGGTGATGTTGTGCATCGCAAAATCATTCCACCTTGCTCCCTCAACAACACACACTAATTCTGAAACTCTTCTTACACCAACTCTCCATCTAGTCCCCGCATAGTTAACTAAGTAAATATAACGATTCCCATGAAAGGATCCTCCTAACACGTAATCATGATGCAGTTCCTGTATATCAATATTAAGTTTTAAGCATTGTCAATTTCTTACAACTACTTTCTTAGAGATATAACAGATAATTCTTATATGGTGTTAGCTTACAAACTCATCCAAAACCTCATCAGGATCATCCAAAGCACAAATAAATTGATTCCCATACATACCTTCTGCATTAGCGATTAACATTACCACAAATAACGTTTGAATTAAACATAAATCAATAAATATTGTTACCTCGTCGGTGTGTTGTTTGATTTTCCAAGGCTTGCAACTTCCGATTGTTTGTGGGTGTGTGATTAGATGGGATTCGATAAGATACAATATCGGTACCTTGTTGAGGGTTGTGTTAGTTTGTGGTTGTATGTGACAATGTGTGTGGTAGATGATCGGGTTTTACTCAACTGTCAATGGTTGGGTGTGGGTTTATTGATTCCCGCGAAAACATTAATATGCGTATCAGAGAAGATATGGTAAAGTTACATAGTTAATGTGTGACTACACCGATGGTCCCTCAAGTTGTATGTGTGGTTTAGCCTGGGTTAACTAATGGTTATAATGTGATTGGACTATTATGCCCCTCAAATAATGACCAAAACCTTGCGTTGACCGAGCCGAAACTGGTCAAGGGACGCAATCGGCCTAAAAAACACAGGTTTTGGACGCCACACGACGTTTTTCAAAAGTTGAGGTGCCATGCGATGTTTTGTAACAAGTTCAGGGACCAACGATGTATTTTACTCCAAACTTATTATGTGAGTCACTTTATAAAAATTGGATAACTTGGAGCTAAGGTGACTAAAGTCAAAACACAGCTTGAGCACGTACCATAAAAGATTTGAGATCAAAATAAGATGTTAATTTGCAAAGTCTATCTTCAATTCTATGCGTGCCTGCATGCTTGTGTTGTTCGAGATTTAGCTAACTATTGTCATATAATCGTTTTGGCAATCATAGTTAAGGCCTTTTTACATAACCAAATTTCTATATGTTTTGCTTTCGTCTTTTATACATGACTTGTGTTGCTCTTTATATTTAATTACATCATAAATGGTATTATTTTGCCAGTGGAATCCTTACCCAAAAAATATGATTCATAATTATAATCTATATGAAATGATAACAAAATAGTTTACTTAACTAAATTGATATTTTAGAGGTGGCGTAATAGTATCGTGTGACTATAATGTTGCACCGGATTTTTAATACATTACGAGTCTTTTTATCATTGACCACTTTTTCTCCATAAACATATTTTAATCGCTAGTTGTCAGACAAGAACTGGGTTTCAAACACATACAAATACTCCAAGCACCATAGAGTGTATATGTACCAAGACATGTATTCAAGATGTTCAAAGCCTGTTTCAATCTTGGTTCGAAAAGATAGAGCCCATAAAGCAGGCCCATTTTTACCTTGGCCTATTACTGATCCACTTCTGCCCTATCAATGACAACCATAAAATCAGTTTTATGCTTCTTTGAAAATCAGTTTTAAGTTTTAAGTTTTAACACACAAGGCATACTAAAAGAGTTACTTAGAGCATCTCCCGTCTAATAGTAAATCCTATTAAAAAATTCATAAAGTTTTCGTGTATCATAACTAGATACTCCGTATTTAACAATTCCGGTTTTAGGTTTTTACGACTTTAAGCACCCCGATAAAAGTTATCACTCATTTAATAGTCTAATAAAGATTGTATATTGATAAGATTGTATATTGATAAGATTTAACATTTTTACAAGTTTCATATTTTTAGGATACCCGGTTTTAAGTTTCGTGACTTTACGACTTACAGTTAGCAATTAACGGGACCAAAACTCACTCCGTAAAAGCAATATATTATCAAAACACATATCTAGTCATCTAAGATAGGCATTGAACGAAATTTTAGACCACATGGGGTTTTTGTATATGTGTCATCAAGATAAGACTAGGAAACTTACAAAGGAAGACTTATACATGTTTAAGTAAACTTAACAACTAAGTATTTCAAGACTATATTTTATGACTCATAAGAACATAAAAGATCAGGATAAACTCACAAAACTCTCTCCTTTCCTTCATTTGGTCGTTCACTTCACAATCCCTAGCACCATGATTCTTTAATCTTCAAACTACAAGTTATACTACAAAGTTCAAGGCCTAGTTATTCTCTACATAGTTCTAGTGTTCTTTTGGTGATTCCATGGTCGAATTAGGAGCTATACAAGGTGATTAGGGGCTGAGTTAGAAGTGTTCTTGGAAGATTATCTCATGTCTAAGAAGGGTTAGCAAGATGGATAAAAGATTGGAAGCTATGGACTTTGGTTGAAAGGGTATAGGATTTAGTGATCCTAGTTCATGGTTCTAGTTAATTTCATCACAAGGATTGTAAGCAAACCCCTATATTATCATTTAATTCCTGTAAACACTAATATTTCATGTATGTAATATGTTTTATATGCTTATTATATGTTGTTGTTTTGTGAAACATCAGAATCAGATCCTGCGTCAGACATGGCTTTAGTTTTGAAAGAGACAAGGAGTACTTCTTGAAACAGAGACTCTCTCCAGGCTCTGATACCACTTTTTGAACCTTTGACCTGGATAGATCTTTGAGCCTGAGTGGATCGTTAGTATGTTAATGTAATCACCAACACACTAAGTAGAGAACCTCTGAATTGATTTGTATTTACGCGGAATATAAACACACACAAGAAGAACACGAATTACTAACACTTTGATCCTCTATGGATCTTAATTAAAAACTATTTTCAAGTCGTACATAATACATAACATTGTGTTCCTTTTATACACAAGGAACCCTAAAGCGTTTCACAAGAAACGTATCTTCTAAAAACTATAAAAGATATGCATTATCACTTCCTATTATAACTCATGCATATCCTAACAACTATTTAAAAAACACGGAATTACTATATCCGCGGAAATAACTATTCAGCAGGAACTATGTCTTCCACAGAAACCTTTCAGCAGGAACCATATCATGTCTTCCGCAGAAATCATTCAGCAGGAATAACTATAATTCCCAACATTATACTTGATTGTGCTTGGATAATTGGACTAAAACACTAGAAACCGTCGAAAGGACTAGCTTTGCAAAACAGAAACTGAACAAGGGCTGTAAAAGTAATTTTTGGGTAAAATTCATGAACTAAGAAACTTAGGTAATAATATAGAAAGTTAGATCTTTGTCTTCTAGTCATTTTGCCGCTTGGCTTACCCCGTAACTCATCCGTATGAATAAACTAGAGCCAAAATGGCAAAACGTGTCAAAAACTAAGTAACAGATTCTAAACAGGTAAAACTCATAAAACTTGACCAGAACCCCCTATTGGTCAAAGCATAAACGTTGTAGCTAACATTCTAACTTAAACGTAGCCGAAAACCGGGAATAAAACGGAGTCGTATAGACCTACTTATGGCCATTTCCGCGAGACACTAAGTTGCTGTAACCAACATCATGTATATAAAAGGGTAAATTAGTAATTTGACACTAGGTAAATAATTTCTGGGGTAGTGGGACCCACTAATTTATTTATTACATTGAATTACCTTTCCGAGGACGTAAAAACCAAGTCGTGATCATTTACGGGTTAGAAATGACGTATAAATCAAGTCGAAAAACTAAAATAACTAGAAACCCGTAACGTGACGTATATTAATACTTGACCACTTTTATTTACAAACGTTAAGTATCCAAGCATAATAAATGTAATAACTGTGGAAAACTAGAAGGGGGGTTGAATAGTTTACCGTTTTTTTTAATCTAATTATCTTTTGAAACTTTCGTAAAATCAAAGATATAATCTAAAAGACAATAAGTAATAAGCAAGAATAAAGATAGAAACGATCAAACCACAACACGATTGTTTATCGTGGTTCGGCTACAAGGAATCTTTTTCCTTGCCCTACGTCCACGCCCCGAGTGTCCAACTCGAGAGTTTAAAGCACTAGTCAACAAACTCCTTCCCGGTTGAGAAACCTTTACAATCGTCGCTTACACTTTATCCGGTACAAAGCTAGATACCGAGTCCTAGTTCGAGGTAGAACCAACCTAACGTCGCCTAATCACTTTTTCCGACACTAAGCTAGATGTCGAGTTCTTTTACAAGGGTACAACCACTCCCGTTAGTTCTTTTACATGGGTACAACAACTCCCGTTGGTTCTTTTACAAGGGTACAACCACTCCCGACACACTATGTATTTTGAGGCCTAAAATACTTAACCGATCACTTCTACACAAGACACAAATGAAGTATAAACTACCAAAGTCTATACAAAACAAAGCTAACAAGTCTTGCAACTTTGAGTTGAAACTTGTAACTTCTTAGATGAATTTATGATCTCATTTGCTACATAAGAGAATCACGCAAGTTAGTAGTTACTGAGTTAGATGAGAGAAATATGTGAAATATATGACTCAAAGTGATAAGAGATTTCTTGCAAGTGGTTTGGTATTTATACCCAAACAAAACAGCAGCCTGGCGGATATGGCGGAACCTTCAGAAGGGTTCCGCCCATATACCCCCAGGGTTCCGCCAGGACTGACAGACAATTTTGCAATAAATCTCTCCACAACAAACATTGTCACATCTAGTTATTTCTAGTCAAACACACATTGAATTAACATGGAATACTTCCAAAATGTGTAAGAGTCTTATGGAAAGTCAAACACACAAACTTTCCATAAATGCATGATGTGATGTAACATTTACTATATTAAGAAATATGTAAATGTAATGTGTTATATGAAAATGTAAATGTAGCAAAAGTCTATGTGAGAATGTAAATATATGCAAGACTCAAACTAAAATCATGTTTTACTAAAAACTAAAGTTAAATCATGTTTTACAAAAAACTTAAGTTTACACTTTGTCGTTAACAAAACTTAGCAAAGATCGTAGAATATAAATAACGTTTTTAGGCGATATTTGTATTAACAATCTCCCCCTTTTTGTTGATGACAAAACATAAACTTTGTTTTTAAGTAAATCACTAATTTTAGTGTTAAGTCTTAAAAAGGTTTTATATTTAAACTTGTTTTACTTAAATTTATGAAAAATCTTTTTAAGTTTATAAGTTTAGATATATTTTCTCCCCCTTTTTGTCGATACACCCCCTAAAAGAAGAGAAGCGGAGCGGAATTATGCACGTGCTCCCCCTTTTTGTCGATACTCCCCCTAAAAGGAGTGCCAAGTTGGGAAACATGGAATTTGAACCTACAAAAAAAAATGGTTAGTTGGTGCACAAGACAAGTGTAGAACAATGCAATTCTCTTTTTGTCTAAAACACAAATAAGAGTTGCGAAGCGGAATAATGCAATTCTCATGCTCCCCCTCGAATATTACTCCCCTAAATGGAGTATCAAGGAAAGAATACATGGATGATGATCCTACAAAAAGGAGGTTAGTTTCAAAAACACAAAATATATATGTTACCTTTTCAAGGTATAGTTTACTCACAATACCTAAATGGTCAACAAACAAAACATACCTCATAGTAGAATAAAATTCATTTCATGTAAAATTTGACTTTTAGAAAGTCAAAGACAAGAAATGATGTGAATAACATCCTACTTAAAAATAAAAGAACAAATAAAAAGAGACTAAGAACATAAAATCCTACATCTATAAAAAGGAGACCATCACTTTCCTTAATGAGAAACATTTTCCAAAAAAAAAAAAAAAAAAAGCAAGGTTAAGGTTGTTTGAGGATGAAAATGTGTGTTGGAGGATGTAGCGGGTTTCATTTTGATGGTGGTGAGGGTGAAACGCTTTTTGTTTGTTGGTTTGTGTTTTTGGGTGCTTCTACAGATGAGACCCTATTTAGGTGGGTGAGAAGGAGTGTTTAAACGTTTGATGATGTGTTGAAGGATGAAGTGGATTTCGTCGTGAACTTTGTGAAGCATGGTTTTTATGTTTTCACACATTTCAGTTGTTTGCACATATTGTGTGCAACCATGACGAGGATTAGGTAGGATAGGGTTAGTGGTTGATTTTGGTGGTGGTGGTGAAAGACTATTTGTTTGTTGGTTTATGTTTGGTGTTACTAAGGATGATATCAAGACGTCTTGGAATTCTATCGCTTGATTGAGTTGTGTATCAATCATACTTTTGAAAGTATATAGGTTGTTGATTTGATCAATGATCACCTCATGAGTGTTTGGTGGGTTATTCCACAGGGATGCCTCTATTTCTTCAAGAGAAGGAAATAAGGTTTTAAAGTGTTGGGTTTTTGGTTCTTGAGATGGTGGTGGATGAGATGATCTTGAAAGAGGATTTTTCAAGCTCTCACTAAATGAAGGTGATGATGATGGTTTGGTACCAAAAGGTTCCATGGTTTTATCTTAGGTGATTTTGGAGGTGATGGTGGTATTGGATCAATAGGTACTTTAGTTGGTGGTGGAGTGATTGTGACGTTTTGTGTTCTAGGTGATGGTGTAGGAGTTGCAAGTTCAAGGGAATTTTCATCATGAATTGATGATGAAATGATGAGTGGTGATTCATCCGAAGATGATGAATTCAAGTTGATTTTGATATTGATCCTAGCGGTTCTCTTAATGGGTCGAGATGTTGATGACAAGTTGTTAGACTTAGTCATGGTGAAACAAGGATATTGGTAAGTTAGATCCTCTACCGAGGATGGATGATGAGGTTTGTGATCTAATGGTCTATTAGATTGGGATCTTGGTTGTTGTTGGGTTTCCATTTGAGTGATGGTGTCAAAAAGTGACAATGGTGGTAGGGTTGATGATCTTGGTGTTTGGTCTTCTAAAGTTTCCGAAATTAGATGTGGTGATGTTGGTGGTGTATGGAAAAGTTCCATTGGTATAAGTGTTGGTGATTGAGGTGATGGAGTTTTTGATGGTTGAGTTAGTTGCAATGTTGTATCACTTGATGTTTTGATTGGTTGCGGAAAAGTGTGTTTGTTTGTATTGCCATGTTTGGGAGAGGATGTTGGAGTAGCAAGATTGAGCAAATCTTAAATAGTGATTGTGTTGGTGTTGCAAGGTTTTGAAGATGGTGTTGGTGTAGTAAGGTTGAGGGAATCTTGGATGGGTGATGAAATGTCGAGTGATGAGTCACTTGATGATGATGAGCTTGGTTTGATGGTTTTGTTGAAGCAACAAGGTTTTACGCTTATCCTAGCGGTTTTTCTTGATGATTCGGATGAGGTGTTGGATTTAGTCATCTCAAATTTTTTTTTTTTTTTTTTTTGTTAATCTAGAATATTGAGATTGAAAGAAGTAATAGTGTTGGTGTGAGTATTGGAGTGTTCAAAGGTGATCGAATTTATAAGAAGAACATGTCATGGAAATAAGTGTTTGGATTTGATGTTTTCCCATACAAGTTTTGAGGTTTCTAATGATTTGGGTGAGTTATGAATGTTGTCAAATCAATGGAAGTCAATCCAATGAAGAGGGTGGAGTGAAAGGCCTATTTATGCACTTAATGCAATGTGATCATGAGAAGTGATTTGGTTAAAGATGTGTTGTGTATCTCAAGGATCCTTTAGGAGGGTTCCTTGCTTTGTGAAGAAAGGTTCCTTGGATTGATATTGTTTGAATTTGAATTTTGGCGGGAAATGGCTTCCTAATTGTTCTAGTGAAAAGAGTGATCCTAATGTGGTTATTGGAAGTTAGGAAAGATATTTCTCACTAAACAAAATGATTTGGTGTTTTACAAGTTGTGAAATTTAGAAAAATAAAAAAAAAAGTTTCTGCAGGAGGCTGGCGGAACCTTCGGAGTACACGGGCGGAACCCTTCTGAGGGTGCTGGTATGTGCTTAAACACATACCTTTTATTTACCAAATTAAGACCAAAATAACCAAAAACCCGACCAAAATGCCAAAAGATATTGTGTTTTTGTGTTTTTGTATATGCAGGGACGGATATCGAGAAAAACGACAAAAGACACGAAAAACCCGGAAAACGAGCACGAGATTTGGAATGGACTCAAAGCCGATGCCGGGCAAGACATGTTTGGCCAAAAGTTAAAAATCACCCTTAGATCATCTTTGGAAAGTTAGCAAGATCAGTCCCTTGATTTCAGAATTTACACATCTAGTCCTTATCATTTTCTCCAAAAAAATCCTAAACTAAAACCCAAATCCGGTTCTAATAAAACCCAAAAAAAACCTAACCCAAACACAACAACCCAACCCACTCCCTTACAATACCCAGCCCAAGTAAAAAATAAATACCCCAGCCCATGAAATTTACCCGAGCCCACCATCACTTATAATAGCTTGACCCGACCCAACCAAAACCCGGTCAACCCTTTTATTAAAACAAGTCAAAACAAAAATAAACAAACACACACCCTCACACACACGCGCGCAAAAGTTTATCCCCAAATATTACTGCTATGAACCCTAGTTACTGTACCCACCCAAATTACCTCGTACCTAAATTAATTACCTCATCATTAGTGATTCTAGAAGGACCTGACAGCTGCAGGGACACGTGGGAGCCAATGATTGGAGAGGCCACATCACACAATCCAATCCAAGGGCCAAGATCAAAGCGTGGAGAGCAAGACGTGATCTAAGGGTGGAAATGAGCTCAAGAGGCACACGGATTGCCAAGGTGGCAGGCCTCGAAGGTTCATTCGAGCCTTATAAATAGAGAAGGGCCTCTCCTCAAATGAAGCAGTTAGTTTTTATTATTGTAATTTCTGATTTTGTTTGTTTTATTTTTCAATCCTTTAGTTTGTAATAGGTTTTAAGTACTTTCTGAGTTTTAATATAATTCTGCTTTGTAATCTCAATATTTTTATTAATGAAAATCTTCATTTGAGGTCTATTTGATTCTGATTATTCCATAATTAGTTGTTTTGATTCAGTTTAATTTAGTTTATTGAGAGTTCTTATTGTGGATTATTTTCAGCTTTTATTCAAAAATATTAAGTCCAGGTTATATATAATCAACTAAAAAGAAAAAAATAGAAAAAAAAATAAATAAAAAAAATAAAAAATATATTTTCCAGCTTCATTAAGTTGTTTTCTATTGTGCATAAGCTCATATAAGCTTAATAGCTTACTGTGAGTGTTTGGTTAGTTCAAATTCATATCAGTCTCCAAATTGCTAAAAAGTCAATAAATAGTCAACTTCTCAATTTCAATGGAGATTGCTGTTTGGAGTGATGGTCTAGGAGGGGAAATGGATGCCTCTAGCCTGTCTAAAGACAGGCAAGCTCAGTGAACTCCCTCAATTTGTGCTGAGGGAGAGTTACTTTGTGAGTTCTTTCTTATTTACATTTCCACTCAACTTTTATAGCTTAGTTCTGCTGCTGTAGTTTAATTTTTGTTTGATGTTGTTTACTTTGATTCAGTAGTATTATAGCTTGTTTGATCATTAGAGTTATATTTAGTTTGCATCTGTCTCATTATAGTTTCTGTTTTGATCATAACTGTGGATCTGAGAATTTGAAGAGTAATGTTGTTATTTGTTGCTAGTGAGTAAAGTTTCATTGAGTTTAGTGGATACTAGAATTGTTGTTAATGTAGGTAGTTAAGATATATTGAAGTCATTTGAGATTTAGAGTCTATAAGTTGATTAAGAAAAGCTCAAATGCCCTAATAAGCCCCTGCATAAGCTGAGCTTGATAGGACTCCCCTTCAGGCTTTTCTGAGTCAGTTTTGTTGGTTTAAGTCAGGATATAAAGGCCGGTTTAAATTTCTCTAGGTTACACAAGTTTTGCGCCAAAATACAAAATCTGCTGTCTGAGTTATATGTGCAGAACACACCCAAAAGCTGCTGAACTCCGCTTGTTTTGTGGCTTATCTACTTGAGCTTAGGTCCTTATTTTTGGTTTACACATAGTTCATAGTGCAAGTTTTCAAGATAATATCTGGTATCTTAATTTCTAGCTTATTAAGTTGCTTAAAATAGTATTGCAAATCAGCCCCCTGGACTGCTTAAGTCTGCAACAGCAGTTTTGTCCCAAGACCTTCTTATTTAGTCCTTAATTGAGCTTCAATTGATCAATAACTTTTGGGCATTTTCTGATTTTAAGCAATTTGATATAGTAGCTTTGAGCTTATTATCTGGGATTTACCTTCAGAGCTTATTTGATAGCTTAATTGTAGGCTGAAAAAGTGCTAAACACTCATTTGAATCTGCCTTGACTTAGAAACTGTCCAACTTAATTTCAGATTATTACTTGTGCTTAATTGTTCACTTTCAGTTGTTCTGTACTTATTATAGTTAGCTTATCAGTTCCTGTGCTTCTTGTAATTTTTGGCTTTCATTTGCTTATTTTTAGCTTATTTTTCAACTGCTTATTTCACTGTTCTGCTTATTAGTGATTAATCAGTTCCTGAAATAATTTTTCCTAGATTTAGAATTAAGTTTTAGAATTACTCAAAAATTTTCAGATTTTTCCTAAGTGTTTTAATATTTTTAAATCATTTAAATCTTTTAATCTAGTTTTAAATTCATAAAAAATTATTAAAAAGTCAAAAAAATATTTTTCTTTTTCCAAAAATTTTCTTTTATCAGTTTTAATATAGGAAAATTATTTTTATATTTTTAGGTTTTAAATTTTAGAAAATCACTTTTTATTTACGTTTTTAAATTACGTCGCATTCGTTTTTAAAATTCAATTTTCGTTTAAATGTTTAGTTTAATTATTCTATTAGCTTAGTTTAATTGTTAATCTTGATTGTTATTTTAATATTAGTAGTGTAATCAAAAATCAATCACTCTTATTCACATTCACTACACGAATCACAAATCCCGAATCACTAAATTCCATTCAATCTTCATCGGGACTACGACTCGGGTTTTGCATATTTCCTTTGCAATTCCTTGGACTATAATTGACCTCAATCAGTTTTTGGCGCCGCTGCCGGGGAAGGTTGACGCGAATTTGTGATTTTGTTTTTCGATACGTGTTTTGAAGACCCTTCCTCGGAAGTTATCGTTTTTATAAAAATAAAAATACAAAAAGAAAATAATCAAAAACACTTTTCCTAAAGTGTTTTCAAAAATACAAAAATAAAATAAATCCTCACTTTTCTTCAAAAGTGTTGTAAACCATTTCCAAATAAACAACAAAAGAGATCGTGAAGTTAAACGTTTCTCGGATTATTTCTTTACTACAACCTATACACGGGGTTTAAGGATGGTCTTGACATTAAATTGCAGACCGAAAGAGGCGGGTTTTTAATCACCTTCGAGTGGACCTTTGCTTCTCCGCCACGCTGCGCGTAGTTTTGAAAGAAACGAGTTCGGTTGATCAACGATCACCAAAAATATAATAATTCTAATTTTTCCTATATAAAAATCCAAAAAGATTTTCTTTTCAAATTTGGTTTTCCTTTTTATTTTTGTTTTTGGTGTATGCACACCCGTTCTTCTTCTTCTAACCCTCTTCTTTCACCACTTTCAAATCCCGAGAGGATTATCCGTCAAAACAACTGTGTTCATTTCTCAACCGTTGAGGAAATGGACAACAACCGAAACAATCAACACCCTCCGGTGGGTGTTAATGACATTCAGGCTCCCGATCTCCGTCCAATGGAGGAACGTCTCCAAACACCTTTCAATGGTGTTAGACGAGCCATCGTGATACCCAATATTCAAGCAAATCACTTTGAAATCAATCACGGGTTACTCAATCTTATCACGGGTATCTCATTTCACGGACTTGATCATGAAATCCCTTATGTTCATATCTGAAATTTCACCGATATTGCTGAAACAATTAAGATTAACCAAGTTGATTACAATGTCATCAAAATGAAATTGTTTCCATTTTCTTTGAAAGGAGCGGCTCGAACTTGGCTAGAGAAAGAACCCCCTAATTCCATCTTAACTTGGGGAGATCTAGCTACAAAGTTCATCAATCATTTCTACCCTCCTTCCAAAACTTCTAGTCTCCGAACTCAAATCTTTCGATTTCAACAAGCTTTCGATGAATCATTCAGCGAAGCTTGGGATAGATTTAAGGAGTTATTAGAAAAGTGTCCTAATCATGGCTTCTCTGACTTGCACCAAATTGACACGTTTTACAATGGGTTGAGTCTGGCCGATCAAGACTCCCTAAATTCTGCTGCGGGTGGAAACTTGTTAACGAGAAATAGTCAGGATGCTTTCATGATTATTGAGAATAAATCAAAAGTGAGGAGTTCACGAAACAAAGTTCCCATTTCGAGTGCTAACAAAATTAATGATGAAGTTTTAGCTCGTGTTCTTGATACTAATACCAAAACAAATGAGACTATTGCCTTTCTTGCTAAACAAGTTGAATCATTAACCAAAGCACAATCCTCTTCTCATCAAGTTAATATTGTCAATCAGAGTTGTGAAATATGTGGTGGTCCTCACCAATATTTTGAGTGCCCAGCCTCCGGTGGCTATACTCAAGAGAATGTGTATGCTGCTTCTGAAATTTCAATCAAGGTGGTAACGGTTACCAGCCTCAGGGAGACCGTAATCTCCTCAGCTACCGTTCTAACAATTTTCTCGGACCACCCGGTTTCACACAAAATCAAAATCAAAATCAGAATGTGCCGAACCACATTGTTCCATACAATCAAAATCAAAATCGGGCTAATCAAGGGCAAAGCTTTCAAAATCAGGGAAATTTTCAAAAAGGCCCGAATCAAGGGAATTATAATCATGGAAATTTTCAAAACAACCGAGGACAAAATTTGAATAATCAAAATCAAGCTTTGATTCAAAACCAACCGTCCTCAGATGAGCTTATCAAGCAATTTATGAAAAATCAAGAGGAAATGAATAGAATGATGATTAATCAAATAACCGAATTGAACAAACGTTTAAATGATCGACCCTCGGGTTCAGGGACTACTTCTCTCCCAAGCAACACGATCGCTAACCCGAGGGGCGATGCTAAGGCGATCACGACTCGTAGCGGTGTTTCATATGATGGACCCACGGTTCCGACTACCGATTCTTCTCTACCTCCCAAGGTAGTCGACCGTAAACCCGAGGCGACCAAGGACATGGAACCTCCTACTAACAACGGAGGAACCAAAGACGTCCAACCTCCGGTCATCCATCCATCTGAACCAAAGGTTGTGCTGGAGCCCGAAGAAATTCCCGAAAAAGCTCCCGTCAAAGCAAATCTTCCGTATCCTTCGAGAATGAATGATCAAAAGCTCCGTGATAAAGCTTCAAATCAAATGGAAAAATTCTTCCAAATCTTTCAAGAATTGCATTTCGATATAAGCTTCGCGGATGCTTTACTTCTGATGCCTAAGTTTGTTTCCACCATCAAGAGTTTATTAAATAACAAGGAAAAATTAATTGAATTAGCAAAAACTCATCAGAATGAAAACTGCTCAGCGGTAATTCTCAAAAAGCTTCCGGAAAAGCTTGGAGATCCCAGAAAAATTCCTTATTCCATGTGAATTTCTGGGAATGGTTGAATGCTTCGCCTTGGCCGATCTCGGTGCTAGCATCAACCTAATGCCGTTGTCAGTACGGCAAAAGCTTTCTCTTCCGAAACTCACCCCCACTTGCATGACTCTCGAGCTTGCGGATCGTTCCATAACCCGTCCTGAAGGTGTAGCCGAGGATGTCTTTGTCAAGGTGGGGAAGTTTCATTTCCCTGCCGATTTTGTGGTCGTTGATTTTGATGCTGACCCCCGGGTTCCTCTAATTCTCGGAAGATCATTTTTGAGGACCAGGCGGGCTTTGATTGACGTGTACGGAGAAGAAATAACTCCAAGAGTTGATGATGAAAAAGTCACGTTTCAAATCAATCAGAACTCTAAACCGCTAACCACCAAAAGCAATGTTGTTGTGGTTAATCAAAAATCTAATCCAGAAACTGCTTCCAAAAGAAGTGATTCGATTCTCTCAAGATTTGCAGTTAAGATTATGTCCGAAAAATGTGCCGAACTCAAAGCTATGAAAATTGCACCCGGTTCAACCAAATGGTTTGAAAGTTGTTCCGCGGATGTTAAGAGTATTCTTGATGATGATGAATTGGATTCGTAGACCACAACGGAAGAGGTGGAAAATGCTAGCTCTAAGAGCACACCACTTGTCCCACCTCCGGAGCCGGTTTATCGTGTGGATATTGTTGATTCTATCCTTTCCGACTCTTCCCATCCTTCTACTCCGATTGAGGGAAGTGAAATCTCGAGGGAAGAGCTCGAAGTGTTCTCTAATCCTCCTCCAATTTCACCGGAAATTGTTGAGACCGATAGTGATCTAGGGGAAGATGTCTTGAAATTTGATGAACCATTATTTCCCCTGGAAGATGTTAAAGAAAAGACACCTAAATCCGTTCCAGTTGTTGATTAAAAATCAGAAGAGCAAAGTAGTGGCAGTACCACTTCTAGTATTGATTCTCTTCTTGATGAGTTCGCCGATGAACTCGCTCACATCGATCCAATCCCACCGGGGGATGAGGACGATGACTTTGATTTTGAATCTGACTTAAGAGAATTGGAATTTTTGCTGAACCATGATCCGTCTAAATGTGATTCTTATCCCGAGGAGTTCGCCAATGAACTCACTCACGACGATCCACTTCCATCAGATGATGATGATCTCTTTGACTTTCATGCTAATCTTGAAGAAGTTGAAAATCTTTTATACCATGCTCCATCATCTGATTCTTACACCGAGCTTAATGATTTACAAGATAATGATGATCTCTTCGATTTTAGGGCCGATCAAACCGAATGGAGAAATCTTTTATATGGCAAACCTACTATTGAAAAAGGCCCTAAAATTGAAAACATAACCGAGGATGCTTCAATAATTTCTCATGATTTAGCTCCTCATTCTCCCGAGGATGATTTCTTTTTTGAGTCCTCCATCGAGTACCCTGCTGAATTTCCTTGTGAGGACAAAGTATTTAAGCCAGGCTTACTCATTGATGGTGACATTCATCCTTTGATGAAATTGACTCGTGCTAAGAATTTAAAGTTTCCTGCCTCATCTAAGGAACTTTTAATTCTGGAGAAAAGTGATTCCTCTCTGCTTCTTTCTATTCAAAAACTCCCGTTCTGCATGGAGTCATCTCTGCTTGAAACTTTACTATCGTTTCTAGCTGGAAACGAAGACAAAGTTTTTGACCCCGGCATCACCGCTTTTATCTTCTAAAGCCGTGGGTATCTCAATCGGAGTGGAACTTTCGTGTGCTTCAATGTTTATCCAAACATCTTGAACGAAAGTCCGATTGAGATTATCTCTTCCACATGCTCCCCCAAGGACAAATAAATTCGGGGTCGAGTCAAGCTCATGTGACTCGGTTAACAAAAACAAGCGCTTCGTGGGAGACACCCCATGCTTATCATTCTATCTTCTTATCTATTTTCTAATAAAGTGACATGAGGAGGATTTTCTTCTCCATTTCTTGTGTCTCGTTGTTTTCTATGGTATGTCCAGGAATGCCCGATGATGAAGACTCTCGTGCTCGTAGTTTCCTTCACGCTACTCGAGTTTCATCATTCGCTGCTTATCAATATCCTAAAATCTTATCGTTTTACATCTATCTTTTGGCATAATTAATAAACGGCCTTAGATTTATGTAGGAGAACCCTTACCTTTAAGACATTGAGGACAATTTCTCATTTTAGTCTGGGGGGTAATCTTGCGATTTGATTTTTGCCGTTTTCTCATGCAACCCCGTTTTTCTCAAAAATTGTAAAAATCCAAAAAAATGAGAAAAATTCAAAAATTTTTGCAAAAATATAATAAATTTTGACATTTTTGTTGACTTTCCGCTGGTGAGAGTAGGAATAAAATTCTGACTTGACTGGGCGTGTTGAGCCCTAGCTTGTTCCCTTAACCATTCATAATCTATAAGCTCGTGCTAGTCTTTTATACAAGGAGCTAGAAAACGCGAATTCTTTTTAAGAATTTGCAAGTTCCCATAATTGACTTTATATATGCATGGCTTGATTATAAGGCTAAGCATTCGCGGATCTTATTATTTAAGATTTTAAATTTGCGAAGAACGAGAAATGATAGAGTTGTTTATAAGTTAGATTGCTAAACGTGGAGTAGTTGGATCTCTTTAGAGCTCATCGAAGTTAATTGTGGCTTTTTGTTCCCATAAGCTTGTTTCACTAAAAAAATAGAAATCTAGGAATAATTAAAGGTATTTTGGTTTTGGCGATAATTAGTTTCTATTTCTTCCTTAGAGAATTCTTGCTTATGAAAGTTGGGTACACATCAAGGTACTGTCAGTGTTACGGTGTAATAGACTATTCCATCTTGTCGGCTCGCAACCGATGTTGGGATTGTTATAAAAGCCGTAGGACTTGGGGTTTGGCAACACGAATAATTAATGAATATGATAATATATAATAATAATCCAAAGCCATAAAAAGTTTTCTACATCTTGCCGGTTCGCAGCCGATGTTGTAGACTTCTAATAAAGGCAGAGGAAAAATTCCAAGGTCATAATAGACTATCACATCTTGCCGGTTCGCAGCCAATGTTGTGATTGTTATAAAGGGCCAAGGATTAAATACGTTAATGTGCTTAATAATGTTAAAAATGCCAAACTTCGACTCCGGGGTTATCCTAATAAAAGCTTCTGTCTCTGGACTCGTAGATGAGTTGTTTCGGTCGTATATAAAAAGGATATCCTCAAAATCGTGTTAAATCAGAGACCTTGATGTGGACCTCATTTTTGTATGCAACGGTTTTCGAGGGAAGGTTTGAAAACTACTTAGCGTCTAAACTAGGTATCTTTATCGGACTAAAAAATTATCGAAATGAGAATTTGAAGAAATTCATTTCTCACCAAAAATAAAATAAATAGAGGAAAATAGGAATTTGGGAACAAGAGGTAATACACAATTAGCTTCCATGGGTAGTGTCGGCAATCTAACTTGTAAATGACAATGATTTCGTTTTTAAGCTTAGTTTGGGGACTTGTGAAAAATCGGGGACGACGAATTTTATCTGTATGGTCACTTCTTTATGAGTCGTGTTTCCTGCTCGAAGAACCTAAAAGTTATCATTAGAAAAAAATTTTTGAAAATAAGGTTATATGTGTAGCTATGCAACTTAGATTAAACAAAAACATGTTAAAAAAAATTTTAAATTTTTATAATTAAGCATAGATTAAAGCATATTTTTGAAAATTTAGGACAAGTAACGTTCTAATTCTCCATCCCCCCACTTAAGTTAAACAACGTCCTCGTTGTTTGTATTTAAAATTAAAAACAAGAGATAGAAAGAATTAGAACGGAGAACTCCCCTGAGATTTGCTCGGTATGATCTTCCAATGTAAACGTGCGAGCGTATATAATGCGGGAGTCCATCAACCTCTTCAATTGTCCAGACCTGTAAAAATATAGAGACCACAGAAAAAGAATCTCGAGAACATCTCGTAAATCATTGGTTAGGAAAATAAAAATACAAAAAAATTACAGGTCAGAGTGTCGATGCGCCGTATCCATGGAATATTGGATACGCCGCATCAACAACCTGTAGGAAATACTGAAATGCACGTCATGGGTAAATGCGACGCATCTACTAAAAGTGCATACGTCGTATTTGACCAACTGACAGAAATACGAAAATAAAAATAAACTAAAAACAAAATAAAAGACAAGCATGGGTTGCCTCCCAAGAAGCGCTTGTTTTTGTTAGAGTCACGAGCCTGACTCCACCCATATTTACTAGGCAATAGGGTGTTTTTCCCCCCACTTGCGGTCAAGTGTGGGTGATAGTAGCGATAAGCACCATAACGGTGTAAATTTGCTACTAGAGATGGATAGAATATGTAAAGATAATACCTTGGCAATATGTGTACTTCGTTCATTACCTTACCCGGTTTGGTTGTTAAATTGGATGACATGAACATTACATGTGAGAGAGTAGTATGTTGAGGATCAATGAATCTCCCTTCTTCTTCGTTTGTTCTATTGGTAGTAAGGCGTCCCTTGACTTCCATAAAAGATGAGAAAGGGTCTTTGGCGAGTAAAAGTTCGGGTTCCTCTATATCCTTCATAGGATTGAAATCATCCTCTTCAATCATGGTCGTGTCCATCAGCTCATCCTTGAATTCTTTCTCGAGCTCCACCAAAAATGGGTTGATAACAGGTGCTTTATATTCATCATTAGTTGGTGTAGAAAATTCCACCTCATCATTCTTTCGTTTTGCAACCTGTTTAGGAAAACTAGCAAGATTATTAGTAACGGGATTAATAATATTAAATAAATTAGTACCACTTTTTGTTGTAAGTGACTCCAATTCATCTTGTGAGTCTCCATCTTCAACTAGTGGTCTTGCAATTTCATCTTTATCCCGAATAGCTGCCTCAAATAAGTCATCCCACATTTCTTCAAAATCCTTTGTGGGGTCATAATCTGGCTCATCTGTTCCACGCATGAATATTTCATTTTGTTGTGGCAATTGCGGTATGGCATCGTACACAATACAATCAAAACTTTCAATATTAGAATACTCATTATCTTCATCCGATGGAATATCATCATGGTGTTTTTGATATGATGAGAATATATTTTCCAACTCGGGTGAAAAATCACAAGTAATAGCACCATACACCATTGTTCCACATTCATCTTCATTTTCATCATAAGCACTTTCGGATGAATAAGTTTCTTTGTAAACAATTGCCGGATTTTCATTCAAATCAAACACTTGTGACTCTTCTTCATCTTGGGCAACTTCCGGAGAAATAACATCATCAATAACTATTTCCGGAAACCTAATTGCACCAAAATCGTATGATTCTTCTTCATCATCATCATTGGATAAAGTCCAAGTGTGTCGAAATGCAATTTGTTTCTTTCTTTCCCAGATTTTTCCTGCTTTGATAATAAGTACTCTTCCATCGTGGGTTCTTTATCATTGATGACTTGTGCACCATATCTTGCTCTTTCCCAATCGTAAACCTTTTTATTGCACAAGGATCTTTCTTTGTTAAGCCTAAGATATTCTTCCATAGTTATGTCCGGATTGTCCATCATCATTATTACCTGAAAGATAAACAACCAAGAACAGCAGTAACCTAAACAAAAATAAAAACTAAACTAATAAAAATTTAATAAACACAAAAAATAAAAAATATAAAAAAAATAAAATATATATATATATATATATATATATATATATATATATATATATATATATATATATATATATATATATATATATTATATATATATATATATATATATATATATATATATTTTGGTGTCACAGAAAATCGATGCGCCGTATCCAACAGACAATGGATACGCCATATCGACACAAGATAATACGCCGTATCCAACAGACAATGGATACGCCGTATTAGCTTTCTGTAACAGATTTTTCAAATTATATAATACTAAAAAAAATCACACAAACTAAAAAAAAAATTGTCGCAGAACGTCAATGCGCCGTATTCACAGACAAGAATACGCCGTATTGAAATCAGACAGATGCGCCGTATTCACAGACAAGAATACACCGTATTGCCTTTCTGAGACAGAAACACAGAATGACAAAAACACACAGAAACTAACGAAAACAAATAAAAACTAAAATACCAATAAATCAAATTAAACAATCACTCCCCGGCAGCGGCGCCAAAAACTTGATGTGTTTTTTTAGGTCTATAATAAACTACCAAGTTTTAAATTTATTTATTGCCGAACTAACCTATAGACTCTAAACACTCACGAGCAGTGTACCCGATCAATGTAGATAGTTTCTAGGTAAGCAAGGGTCGTTCACTAGGAGCGAAGCTAAAATGATCTAAAGGTATTCTAATTATTAATCTAACTATTCTATCCTATCCTAGAAAGCAATTAAAGATAAGTGGGTTTAGCCTGAGAGGCTACCACAATATTGTGTGTTATATAAACTAAATACGGGAAAGTAAATAACTAAACTAAGGATAGGGAACAATAGATCGATATAAGGAAGAACGGGTTAGCCACGTCTAATCCATTTTATAGTTATATAAGCTTATGTCTACTTGTTTTAATTCATTCAATTGTTTTGCCGCCAATCCGATTATCAATCCTGTCACGATTAAATAACCTACCATCGTGGTGGGAAAGAGGACATGATCATAGTGACCTATCTAGCATCAATACTAACTTATTGCTTTAAACCGTCTAACCTTGTTTGGCATTACGCGCTACTAGTCCTAATAGTGGCATGAGGCACGGTTCCGGTGTGTTCCCTCTAAGCCGTCTATATAGGATTCGGATTACTACACTTATGATCAATTAAAGTAACCACAATTACAGATAGTTAAATTACAGCAATTAAACCAATAAGATCATAATCTAGTTACATAGACTTTTACTAGTTATAAGCAATAAACGAGTTTTTATCGATAAGCACCCAATCCAATAACAAAGTAAACACATCAACACAAGCATAAAAACTAATAAAACTTCATAAAAATGACTAACACCTAAGGGTGTTAGCCCTTAATCTCTGTAAAAGATAGAGTATACATTGCGAATAAACATAGAGAATTCATGAATAAAATACTTATGCTAACCGAATGATACATGACGTTAAGTATTGAGATGTTCTTCATCGATCTTCGAGGAGGTGTTGGGGACGAGTTGGGGGTGTCCCCAACTGATAATGGTTATTCTAATGATCCCAAAATCGTCCATAGGGCTGTGGTATTTATAGGGGTAAGGAAGAGTAGCCTCCAAGTTTACCAAAAATATGCAGTCTGCTGTTACGACCCCGATACGGCGCATCTAGAAATCCTATGTGCCGCATCTCCTTCAGAATCAGATAGATTTTCTTTTTCTCTTCGCGTGGCCGCTTGAATCAACTAAAACGGAGTCCGGATGAAGATTTTATGACCAAAACAGTGAAGCATCTTCTAAAGTTGTTACGTAAACATTATTTCTTCATTTGGCTTCGATTCTTCACTTGATTTATCGGTTAAGGCTCATATACGACGTATCTCAAGGATAGGATGCGCCGCATTCGATGTAATCCCGTCTTGGTCTTCAAATATCTAGGGCTTCTATACGGCGTATTCATAGAATCCGATACGCCGTATTCTTCAAATCGACCAAGTTTCATATACGGCGTATTCCCAAAGATGGATACGCCGTATGCATCAAAGTCAGGCAAGGTCTTGAACTCTTCTAAGTATATGGATACGGCGTATCTAATTAGCGTTGATACGCCGTATTGAGTGTCTGATCAGTAGGCATTCTTCAATATCTTCGTTTTTGCTCCAAAACACATTTTTTCCATAACTTTCTCCAATTGCTCCGATATTACCTAGATTTACAAAAGTAAATGATTAAGTACCAAATCTCACACATAATAGTATAAAATGAGCAATATAAACGGGATAATGATGCTAATAATATGTACTTATTTGATGTCATCAATAAGCTTAATAGCTTACTGTGAGTGTTTGGTTAGTTCAAATTCATATCAGTCTCCAAATTGCTAAAAAGTCAATAAATAGTCAACTATCTCAATTTCAATGGAGATTGCTGTTTGGAGTGATGGTCTAGGAGGGGAAATGGATGCCTCTAGCCTGTCTAAAGACAGGCAAGCTCAGTGAACTCCCTCAATTTGTGCTGAGGGAGAGTTACTTTGTGAGTTCTTTCTTATTTACATTTCCACTCAACTTTTATAGCTTAGTTCTGCTGCTGTAGTTTAATTTTTGTTTGATGTTGTTTACTTTGATTCAGTAGTATTATAGCTTGTTTGATCATTAGAGTTATATTTAGTTTGCATCTGTCTCATTATAGTTTCTGTTTTGATCATAACTGTGGATCTGAGAATTTGAAGAGTAATGTTGTTATTTGTTGCTAGTGAGTAAAGTTTGATTGAGTTTAGTGGATACTAGAATTGTTGTTAATGCAGGTAGTTAAGATATATTGAAGTCATTTGAGGTTTAGAGTCTATAAGTTGATTAAGAAAAGCTCAACTGCCCTAATAAGCCCCTGCATAAGCTGAGCTTGATAGGACTCCCCTTCAGGCTTTTCTGAGTCAGTTTTGTTGGTTTAAGTCAGGATATAAAGGCTGGTTTAAATTTCTCTAGGTTACACAAGTTTTGCGCCAAAATACAAAATCTGTTGTCTGAGTTATATGTGCAGAACACACCCAAAAGCTGCTGAACTCAGCTTGTTTTGTGGCTTATCTACTTGAGCTTAGGTCCTTATTTTTGGTTTACACATAGTTCATAGTGCAAGTTTTCAAGATAATATCTGGTATCTTAATTTCTAGCTTATTAAGTTGCTTAAAATAGTATTGCAAATCAGCCCCCTGGACTGCCTAAGTCTGCAACAGCAGTTTTGTCCCCAAGACCTTCTGATTTAGTCCTTAATTGAGCTTCAATTGATCAATAACTTTTGGGCATTTTCTGATTTTAAGCAATTTGATATAGTAGCTTTGAGCTTATTATCTGGGATTTACCTTCAGAGCTTATTTGATAGCTTAATTGTAGGCTGAAAAAGTGTTAATCACTCATTTGAATCTGCCTTGACTTAGCAACTGTCCAACTTAATTTCAGCTTATTACTTGTGCTTAATTGTTCACTTTCAGTTGTTCTGTGCTTATTATAGTTAGCTTATCAGTTCCTGTGCTTCTTGTAATTTTTGGCTTTCATTTGCTTATTTTTAGCTTATTTTTCAACTGCTTATTTCATTGTTCTGCTTATTAGTGATTAATCAGTTCCTGAAATAATTTTTCCTAGATTTAGAATTAAGTTTTAGAATTACTCAAAATTTTTCAGATTTTTCCGTAAGTGTTTTAATATTTTTAAATCATTTAAATCTTTTAATCTAGTTTTAAATTCATAAAAAATTATTAAAAAGTCAAAAAAATATTTTTCTTTTTCCAAAAATTTTCTTTTATCAGTTTTAATATAGGAAAATTATTTTTATATTTTTAGGTTTTAAATTTTAGAAAATCACTTTTTATTTACGTTTTTAAATTACGTCGCATTCGTTTTTAAAATTCAATTTTCGTTTAAATGTTTAGTTTAATTGTTCTATTAGCTTAGTTTAATTGTTAATCTTGATTGTTATTTTAATATTAGTAGTGTAATCAAAAATCAATCACTCTTATTCACATTCACTACACGAATCACAAATCCCGAATCACTAAATTCCATTCAATTTTCATCGGGACTACGACTCGGGTTTTGCATATTTCCTTTGCAATTCCTTGGACTATAATTGACCTCAATCAGGTGCCGCCATTTCCGTTGGGCCAAATCTGGGTTACCCAGATTTTACACTGGTGGAACCTGTCTGAGGGTGCCGCCAGTTCCGCCAGTCCTGAAAAACAAGGCAGTCCCATGTTTTGACCTACGAGACGATTTTCAAATTTTCTGAAAACTCTTAAAAACAAAAATCTAACCTATATCTGGTTAGGAAATGCAAAAATTAAACACGTAAACACTCTTATCATTGGACTTTGACCGGGGGCTAGCGAATTTCACTATACTTAGTGAAATTATCATAAACATGAATATTTGACAAAATTTCAAATATTACCATTCATCACAAATAGTTAAACTAACACATAGTCAAACAACAATAATAGTGCATAGACGCAAATAGGATGATAGAGCAACATAAAACACATAGTTTAAAGTCTACAAAGTTCTAAAACTTAATAGTGCCAAACGCTCCTTAAGCTTTCATCTTACAAGCTATCCAACTTCTTCTTCATTTTTCCAATGTACCTTGCCATGCACTTCCACATTCCTTTAACTTTGAATACCCTTTTATCACTTAGAGGGACGAATATGTGAGGAACGAGAGTGTAGTCAAGGCTAATTCCCCTATTGTTTGAAGGAATGGGTGAGATGGCTCTAAAGAAGCATGTGAGAAGCATTCCATAAGGGAGAGCGGTTGTTCCAACTAAGGGTATATCGGCCATTCTTTTGGCTAGGTAGTAAGCTAAGTTAAAGGGTTGACCGGTGGAAATGCTATAGAGCATGTAGCTAAGACACGTGTTGACATGATCTCTATTTCCTATGGAACTTATGACGTTGGCTCTAAGAATTTCTTCCCACTTCTTAAATTCTGGTTTAAGCTCATTGAGCTCCATACCAAAAGGGTCCTTATCCACCACATTCCCCGAACGATTCTTCCTAGTGGTAGAGGTCCTAACAAAGAGATGCTCACGAATTGCTTCCTTATTAGCAAGAGGGTTGTTGTATGGATGATGACGCTCAATAGAATCAAGGCTTGAAAGGGGCCACTTATCCGTGTAGAGACATGTACCCACATTGGGGACACCAAGAAGCATTGCAAATTCTTTCAAAGGTATGGGATTTGGTACTTGATTGGTTGTAAATTCTAATGATATATCACCATAGTCATTTGCAGAAAGGCTAATGGATGCATAAAATTATAAGATGAACCTAGGACATATTGACTCATCAATGTCAAGGAGGCAATCAAAGTTGATTGCGACAAAGTTTTGACGAATGGATGTTCCTTCTAGAAAGGATGGATCAATTGTTCTTCCTTCATGAACATATCGTTTTTCTAGAGCCTTAAAGGTTTCAACTTGAACTTTATTGAGACCTTTGGTCCTATGGTGTTTGGGTAAGTACTTAAGAGTGTCTTTGTGATCGGAGAATGTTACGGGAGGCATGTTGATTCCTAGAAAACACAAAATTTTAAGTTAACGACTCTTACAATGTGGATGTTCTAATGTGTTCCTATATGCTAACAATGTGGAGACTTGGTTATATTGACTCATTTTGATGCACAAAATATTTTATTATGTAAGTTTTGTTATAAAACAAAAGATAACCTAAACGCTCCTAGTTCAATGTGGCTTCGGTTGAATGTACCCGAAAATACATATTAGTTATGTATCCCATTTAGCATTCAAGAGACATTATGCAAGTGATGTTTCAAGGACGTTTTTCATTTGTTTTAACAATGTGGTGAAAGATTATGTACTAGTTGTGGAAAGTAATTTTTGAAAGACAATGTACTTGGTGTGTTTGGTAAATCATGATACCAACAAAAAGAATGCAATTTCTAACTAATGAAAAGTATGATTAGTTCACAACCAAGGTTTTTCATGAATTAACTAGTTTATGCATAGACCCTAAGATTCTAGTTGATGTGTGTAATTGAAAAAGTTTGACTTTAATTAAGAATGCAATTATTATAAGAACACTTACAAAGTTGGTTGGATTGGAAGAGGTTTGAGTGAGAGCCCTAATTTTCGTGTGGTAATGTGTTTGTGAGTGTGTGATGGCTGTTTGAGGGTTCTATGAATGAGTTAAGGGGGTGTTTGGTTTTGAATTTGAAATAAAATGTTCTGCAGGCTCGGCGGATATGGCGGAACCAAAAACTGGGTTCCGCCCGTTGTGGCTGAAGGTTCCGCCAGTTCAGCAGAAAAAATAAAAAGGATTTGTGATGATTTGTGTGATTTTATTCTAATGTTCAAAACTAAGGTTTTAGGTTTCATGAGTCCTAAACTAGGTCTAAGAAAATTGAATAATCCTAACTCAAGAGGTTTTGAGAAAACGTCGACCAATGTGGTTATCGTATGAGACTTTCTTGGTTGAGATGTTCCTCAATGAACATTTTTTATCAGGGCGATGTCGATGAATCTCAATATGTCAATTAAGAACATAATGGATTGGATTGTCGCTGAAGTTGATACTTCCTTATTTGAAGTAAGGGATGAAGAATGTTGATAAGAGAAATTCCGTTGTTGACGTGAGCTTGCTAGATCTCAAGGAGTTTGTTGACATGCTTTTTCCTCCAATGCCGATTTGAGAGCTTTAAGCTTCTTTGAGAATCATTCAGTAAGAAAGTATAAAAGTACAAGTACAACTTGTGCTTTTTCTATTAACTTAATTACCGTCATAATTCTAGTTGGTATACACTTATGGTTTCTATTCCCGTTCCTTTGGGATACCATAATCCTAGTAGTGTAGTACCTTTTGATGTGTCCAAACAATCTCTTCCGAAAGAATTGTTTTAGGATCTTCTCTAAAATGAGCACATAGATAAGTACCAAACATAATGTTGGATCTATTTATTGTGAGAACAAGTAGACTTCCAAACATTTCTCTATGTTTAGTTTTACCTACGGATTTACTAATCTCATTCTTGATAAGTCATAAACAACTTAATCATTGAGAACAAGAGAGCAATTAGGAATGTCTTTGAGTGATAATTCCTTGCTTTTGGAGCTTGCTTAAATTATCAAGAAGTCTTTCAAATATTGACACTATATTCATTTGATTTATTTTGAAAGATCTATTTTGTTTCACTTGTTGATTTACTCTAATGTTCAAAACTGTTTTTGTCAAATTTGTTAAATCACAACTATGACCTATGATTCAAGTTTTATGACTTATGTCAATATTACTTAATTCAATGTTTGACCCAAGGTGAAAAGATGTTGTTTTCATTTTGAACTTTTATCCTTAATGTTGTGACACTAGTTAGTGTATGACTTTTGGATATTAGACATCTATGTTTTCTCATTTTAATAGTTCATCTTCCTTGTCATTTTACTTAACTTACTTGTCTTATCATCGTTGGACTTTCGACTAAGTCATCATCTACCAAAGATGATATTTTAGAAGGAGGTGGTCTTTCGTTAAATGTTAAATTCAACGATTCCTCGACACTTTTAGGTTTCTTTACTTAAAAAACTATAAGTTTTATAGTTTTGTACAAGTCCAAGAGATATCACATTACAAGACTAAAGGTCAAAGTAGATGTGCAAATCCTAGATGTTTATAAATTATTTTCTCCCAAAAATCCTAATGTATGCTAATGTGATTTATTTACCCTTGTGTGTCTTATATGAAATTCTATTAAAAGAGAGGTTGAATTAAGACACGATTAAAAAAACATAAGGTATGATGTTGAAAGATGTTGTATTACAAACATTTGTTTTACGGAATTTGCAAGCATCACAAAAGTGTTGGACATCTTATCACTTAGGAGATTCTTAGTTAGCCCACTTGTAGACAAGAGTTAAGTGAGACTCACTCAAGAGTTTCTCATGTCTATTTCTTGATAGTTAAGGAACTGAAACACCTTATATCTCCTACTAGTTATAATGTCGAATTTCCTTGTCGTAGAGAATCTAATCTCCGTTATTACTTATAACACATAAACACTTTAGGATACAATATACTAATACTACTCACTACAACACTTAATGCTAACAACAAGAGACAATAAAAAGGAAAGTTGAAATAATGCGTACCTTTTAAGTTTCATATATAGAGATGCTACCAAAAGGATAAACTTAAAGCGTATAATCTTGGCTTGAAGGCAAGCTTGGAAACTCAATTACTCATGAACCCAAGAAGGTTAGACACACATATACAAGTATTGAATATGATATCCTTAATCCTTTTATCATGACCTTCTAATAGAGATAGAATTACTTCCTACAATTCTCCCCTAGGTTTCACAAACACAACTTGTTTTGTTTTACTTGTTGATGGTGCATTTGAGTCAAATCCTAATCCGGTTTTATCTCTAAATGACTTTTGACTTTTCAATAAGCTTTTAAGGCCTTTTGAACTTTCTTCAAATTTAGCAATGATGCGTGGTTTTGCAACCTTACAACAGGTTTTACCTCTCGAGGGATCTTAAGAGGCTTACAACCCCACCAGGCAGTGTACCTGACCGATGTAGTATAGTGTAGTGGTAAGTACGGGGGATTGATCGTTCTCCACAGGGAATAGTGTTCGTTAGGTATGAAAAACTACTCTAATAAGTCTAAGGGTGAGAGAAGATTCTTTTTATGTTTTTTTATAATTTTATGAAAGCAAGTAAAATCTCGGGTTTGAAAGAGTGGGCGGAATTAGTTGCTAGTCAACTAACCCAAGTTACTACGAATGCAAATAAAATAAAATAACAGAAAATGAAAAGGTGGTGAAATTTATGTGGAGAGAAATGTGTTTACTTAGATTTCCTTACTCCCTAACTATCTTTTACCGGTTGATTAGTGTGTATTAATTGCGTGGATGACGGGTGTATTCCTTAATACCAATCGTGGGGTGGCGTACGTACTTCCCCAACTCTATGAACTCCTACTTCACTCCTATGTCGAGCCGGCTAAGAAGCTCCTAACATGGGATCACTAGAATTCGCTCATGCATTAAATACAACCATAAAAACCTTTAGTACGCATTGGTTCATGTTTCTTAAGACGTTCAAGCAAGTTACCGAATAGGAAGTTAGCCAGTTTTCTTAAGCCTAACATAGATGAACAATCATCCCATACAATTAATAACACACTAATAACCAACAATCAATAGTTAGGTTTCATTAGATCTAAGCAAACACAAAGAAAACCTAGCCTAGCATGTTAAACAAAAGACAAGAACAAGATAGAATCAAACAACACATAGACATATTGAATGATTAATTGATAACTTATCTTCAATGTAACATGGAAGATCTCAAGGCAAAAAGCCTTGAAAAAGCTGCTAAAATCGTCTTAGGGTTTTTCACACACAAAGTTCCACACTAATGACAAAAAATTGCAAAACTATATATAGAGATTAAGGGCTGACGGCGTCACGTTGTAGATTCTGACGCCGTCACCTCGCTGCTTTTAGGGTTCCCGGAAGGCCTTCCTGACGCCGTCCCTCTTTAGACCTCCAAAATCCGTTCTGGCTTATCAAGGCTTGACGCCGTCAGATTAGTGCTTGACGCCGTCCCTCTTTAAATTAAGCCGTGACGACCTTGATCACTTCAAAAGGTGACGCCGTCAGATTTTCCATGCAAAATTCTCTGGCTTATCATGAGTAATTTTCATATCCACCTTTTGTTGCCAAGCCGTGACGCCGTCCAGGGCAATCCCTGACGCCGTCAAAGGTACTTTCCAGCATAATTTTGAGACTTTGTCGTTTTCTTCACTTTTATGCTCCAAAAACGTCCAAAATGCTTCCTTTTCCAGATTTCTTCTCAAAAGTACCTAAAATGACAAAAGGAACGATTTAGGGCACTATTTGATCAAATAAATACGATTTAGGGCTTAAATGACCCCTTAAAAGCGGTACACTTTTCGCTTCATCAAATACCCTTACACTTGAGATTTGCTTGTCCTCAAGCAAATGCGCTTTTATTCTAATCAAAATACAAGTTAGGGGTCATTTAACGCTAATATAAAAGTAATTGCAACATATAGTTGTTCCACTTTAATCATAATAAGCACGGAGATTACAAACTAGCACCTCACAAGTAGTGTTTAGATACTCACATCTCTCAAGTGTCATCAAAATAAATCTCATAAATGAAAACGGATAATATCTCTCACTACCTGTCATAGCAAATAGATTACCATAGGCTTGGGAAAGGATCAAAAACCTCCTCCACTAGGCGTAAGCACCTAAGATAAACTATCAAAGAGGGCTTTTACATGGGTTATAACGTTAGGTGTAGGGAAAAGGAAAACACGGTTTTGTTGGATAAAGGATATTTTTCTGGTGGCGAGTTAAAGATCTTGATCAATTACATGTACTATACAATGTTGCTAAGCAAAGACTCGACTCAATCTTAAGCTAAAAATAAAATAACAAAAAAATAAAACAAACATAAAATGAAACGGGATGGTAGTCCGTATGTTTTTTTTCTATTTTTCTTTTTCTCATTTTTTTGTATTTTTCTTGATTTATTTATTTTTTATTTTATTATTTTTTTTTTCATACACTCTTGCCCTACCATCCAAAATAATACATCATAGGGGCATTGCATTCCCCTTACACTTGAACTTTTACATAACTTTACAAATAACTATTCTAATGACTCGAATTAAGATAATTAAAAACACTTGGAGTACTTTTAAAATATTTAGCACATATGGGGGTAATAAATGATGTTCTTCCCCATTACTCCATTACACTAGTACTTTACCCATGAGTCCCAATCGTCCCAAAACAATATGTACAAGGATATGACTCGACTTAGCAACCATGTAATCAACTAGATAATTAACTTAGGGTTGAAACAAATGTTGTCACAATAATGCACTAAAAATGAGTGCATACAAGGTAGGCTAAGGCGATTTAGGTGTACATTTAAGTGGGGTGTAACAAATTCTTCCTTTAAGTAAAATGCTTAAAGGTCGAAACGAAAAGATAGGCTCTGAGGGGTGTACTAGGGGTATCGTGTACTAAAAATGAGTACAACGCAAAGGGTGTGGGAGAATTACTTGACCAATGTAGCCAACGTAATTATAACAAAATCACAGGTGTAAAACAATGGGTTAATCCTAATGCCTCTTATCATGTAGTAAATCTAACTACACGAATGTAGTCTCACTTGTGGCCTCGGAATGGTCCCAACGCAAGTTCTAGAATCTAAGTGCTACCGGTACACACATCATAGCATAAATGCTTTTCCTACCAATTCTAGGGGCGAACCTCACATATTTGGGGGTGGAAAATTTTTTTAGTGGTACGGTTTTTGTGCTAGTCATATAACTCCTATCCGTGAGACGCTCATTAAGATCAAAGTTTCACTCCTAAATGTTGTAAAAAATTTTAAATTTGGCACGAAAATTACCCTAACAGGTATTTATCTCAGTTTTATTACACATCTACTATTAAACAAACAAAAATCAAGCGTAATAGCATTCTCTAATCGTACTTTTACCCCCCCCCCCCTTACACTTAAGATGAACATTGTCCCCAATGTTCAAATAACAAGATGTAAAAGTAATAAGGTAAAAGAATGAAATCAAATACTCCCCTGATTCGCTCGGTGGATAATGTGGTAACACGGTTAGATCTTCTTCCAAAGTAATGTTGAAGCTCCATGACTAATGCATCACCAAAAGCTTGATCCAACAAACATTTCCTTGTCCAAAATAACCTATTAAACCTGAGAAAACAAACACGAAAACCTGCATAACATCGGCGGGATAAACTCTATATAAAGATATAATGCTTGTGGAATGATAATTTTGCAGATTCCTGGAGATTATAAGTTATAGATTTAATAAAAACTTTTTATGAAAACAAAACTTTCAAAAATTTTCAGAAAATTAAACCTGACGCCGTCAGGTTGTAAATCTTGACGCCGTCAGAAATGATCTGACATAATTCTTATGTTAAGTTTCCGGAAAAATTTTGGAAAAAACTATACCTTACTTCCTGGAAATCCTGCAAAACATCATTATGACTCGATACAAGCATTTGACTCAAACAAATACTAATATGTATGTTAATTTATTATTATTACGATTCATGTTCATTTGTTCTAATAAACCGGTTTGGATTTCCCTTACACTTAACTTTTGCAAAATACCTTTATATGTAGTTAAGACGAAGTTAAAAACAAGATAAAGCATTTTCACAAATTAGTTTTGAACATGAATCAATAATAATAAAATTTAAACATACATACGGAAACAAATAAAATCAAACAAATAAATAAACACACAAAGCAAATAAAGCTTGGGTTGCCTCCCAAGAAGCGCTTGTTTTTGTTCGAGTCACGAGCCTGACTCTACCCTTATTTAACGGATAAAGGAGAGGTTTTCCCTACACTTAGGGTTAAGTGCGGGTGATAGTAGCGATACACACCGACTCGGTATGAGTATGCCACGTGAGGAAAGAGTGGTGGATGAATTATATGCTCAAAGATGTGGGATCCAATCATCATAACCTTACTTAGTTCAATTGGGTCAATGGGTGAATTGAAGTTTTCTCCTAGAAAGGGATCATCTTCTATCAACTTCGAGAGACTCCTAGTTGGGAATCCATCTTGACCTAATAAACCCGGTTTAAACCCATAGTGTTTCTTGTGATTAATCATGAATGGGTGATGTAGACATGTAAGGTCATTTTTCACTCCTATATTGTCTTCCTCACTACAAGGCTTAATGTCTACTACCTTAAACTTAAGACTACCCGGACTATATGTTTTGATGGGTGGATCGGGACCTTTTTCAATTCCTAAATTCACATCTAAGGATGGAAGATTAGGTAACGGTTTTGGCTGAGGCTCCGGTTCATCAAAACTAGGAACTTCCATATAACTAAAAGAAAGGTTATGACTACAAGTATTCAAACCTATATCCTCTAGTGGTGTTTGGTCCAAGGGTTCCACCTCTATTGGGGTTCCTATAGTCTCTTCTACTTCTTCTGGGTAAGTCACGGGTGGTGTGTGTGCCTCAAATGATGGTAGGACTTGCGGGGTACTTGGTGGGCTTATGTTACTTACCTCATCCTTCCTTGTCTCTATATCAATTATATCCACATCATGTGTTTTAGTAGAATCTAACCCAAACATGTTCCTAAGTATCTCAAATCCTTCTCTAGCCATTTCAAGTTCTAAGTCCGATTCATAAGAATCTTCCCCGATAACATGATTACCATGTTCAATTTGCTTAAAGGATTCATCATGTGTTCCTTGAGATTCAAAGTCATTGATCATAAAACCTAGGTCTTTTTGCTCAATATGCTCATGTTCGGCTAAATCCTCCTCAATTGTTTCCTCAAGTTGTGATGTATACGAACCCATTAATTCATTAAACTTATGGTTCACGGTTAGGAGGCTTTCCTCAAAATTTTTCCAAAGGGTCTTATTAAAAGGAGTTGATCCAAACAATGATTGTTTAATAGAAGCCACACATGCACATAATTCATCAAACCTATCAAACTTTATACCCATCTCCTCTTGTATATATCTAAGATCACTTAAAAATTCAATGGAACAACAGGAAGCAAATCTATCCGTGTAAAGTAATTGTTCCTCTATTGTTAATGATCTAAATGGAATTTCATCCGCCATGGTGACAAATGAAAATGGTTTTACAAACAAAGGGCACAAAGAAAAAGATAGACTACAAGAAATCCTAGAAACATAAAATAAAAATCTCACTAGAAAGGAATCTAGTGAGTAGACCTAAGAAATAAAAAATTCAACCTAAACAATAACTATTCCCCGGCAGCGGCGCCAAAAACTTGATGCGTGGTTTTGCAACCTTACAACAGGTTTTACCTCTCGAGGGATCTCAAGAGGCTTACAACCCCACCAGGCAGTGTACCTGACCGATGTAGTATAGTGTAGTGGTAAGTACGGGGGATTGATCGTTCTCCACAGGGAATAGTGTTCGTTAGGTATGAAAAACTACTCTAATAAGTCTAAGGGTGAGAGAAGATTCTTTTTATGTTTTTTTATAATTTTATGAAAGCAAGTAAAATCTCGGGGTTGAAAGAGTGGGCGGAATTAGTTGTTAGTCAACTAACCCAAGTTACTACGAATGCAAATAAAATAAAATAACAGAAAATGAAAAGGTGGTGAAATTTATGTGGAGAGAAATGTGTTTACTTAGATTTCCTTACTCCCTAACTATCTTTTACCGGTTGATTAGTGTGTATTAATTGCGTGGATGACGGGTGTATTCCTTAATACCAATCGTGGGGTGGCGTACGTACTTCCCCAACTCTATGAACTCCTACTTCACTCCTTTGTCGAGCCGGCTAAGAATCTCCTAACATGGGATCACTAGAATTCGCTCATGCATTAAATACAACCATAAAAACCTTTAGTACGCATTGGTTCATGTTTCTTAAGACGTTCAAGCAAGTTACCGTATAGGAGGTTAGCCAGTTTTCTTAAGCCTAACATCGATAAACAATCATCCAATACAATTAATAACACACTAATAACCAATAATCAATAGTTAGGTTTCATTAGATCTAAGCAAACACAAGATAAATCTAGCCTAGCATGTTAAACAAAAGACAAGAACAAGTGATGCGTGGTTTTGCAACCTTACAACAGGTTTTACCTCTCGAGGGATCTCAAGAGGCTTACAACCCCACCAGGCAGTGTACCTGACCGATGTAGTATAGTGTAGTGGTAAGTACGGGGGATTGATCATTCTCCACAGGGAATAGTGTTCGTTAGGTATGAAAAACTACTCTAATAGGTCTAAGGGTTGAGGAAGATTCTTTTTTGTGTTTTTTATAATTTTATGAAAGCAAGTAAAATCTCGGTTTTGAAGGAGTGGGCGGAATTAGTTGCTAGTCAACTAACCCAAATAACTACAAATGCAAATAAAATAAATAACTGAAAATAAAATGTTGGTGAGAAACTTATGTGTAGAGAAATGTGTTTACTTAGATTTCCTTACTCCCTAACTATCTTTTACCGGTTGATTAGTGTGTATTAGTCGCGTGGATGACGGGTGTATTCCTTAATATCAATCGTGGGGTGGCGTACGTACTTCCCCAACTCTACAAGCTCCTACTTCACTCCTATGTCGAGCCGGCTAGGAAGCTCCTAACATGGGATCACTAGAATTCGCTTGTGCATTAAATACAACCATAAAAACCTTTAGTACGCATTTGGTCCATGTTTCTTAAGACGTTCAAGCAAGTTACCGAATAGGAAGTTAGCCAGTTTTCTTAAGCCTAACATAGATAAACAATCATCCAATACAACTAATAACACACTAATAACCAATAATCAATAGCTAGGTTTCATTAGATCTAAGCAAACACAAGATAAATCTAGCCTAACATGTTAAACAAAAGAAAAGAACAAGATAAAATCAAACAACACATAGACATATTGAATGATTAATTGATAACTTATCTTTCAATGTAACATGGAAGATCTCAAGGCAAAAAGCCTTGAAAAGATGCTAAAATCGTCTTAGGGTTTTCTCCCAAAAATTCCACACTAAGCTCTCTCTTAATGACAAAAAATTAGAAAACTATATATAGACTTTTGGATCTGACGGCGTCACCTTATGGAGTGTGACGCCGTCACCTCGCCGCTTTTAGGGTTCCCGGATGACCTTCTTGACGCCGTCCCTCTTTAGCTCTCCAAAATCCGTTCTGGCTTATCAAGGCTTGACGCCGTCAGCTCTTGAACGTGACGCCGTCCCTCTTTGATTTAAGCCGTGACGCCCTTGATCAGGTTAAAGCGTGACGCCGTCAGAATTCACATGCAATTTTCACTGGCTTATCATGAGTAAATTTCACGTCCACCTTTTCTTGCCAAGCCATGACGCCGTCCAGAGTAAAATCTGACGCCGTCAAGGGTAACTTTTAGCCGATTTTTGAGACTTTGTCGTTTTCTTCACTTTTATGCTCCAAAAACGTCCAAAATGCCTCCTTTTCCATATTTCTCCTCAAAAGTACCTAAAATGACAAAAGGAACGATTTAGGGCAATATTTGATCAAATAAATACGATTTAGGGCTTAAATGACCCCTTAAAAGCGGTACACTTTTCGCTTCATCAAATACCCTTACACTTGAGATTTGCTTGTCCTCTAGCAAATGCGCTTTTATTCTAATCAAAATACAAGTTAGGGGTCATTTAATGCAAACATAAAAGTAATTACAACAAATAATCGTTCCACTTCAATCATAATAAGCACGGAGATTATAAACTAGCACCTCACAAGTAGTGTTTAGATACTCACATCTCTCAAGTGTCATCAAAATAAATCTCATAAATGAAAACGGATAATATCTCTCACTACCTGTCATAGCAAATAGATTACCATAGGCTTGGGAAAGGATCGAAAACCTCCTCCACTAGGCGTAAGCACCAAAGATAAACTATCAAAGAGGGCTTTTACATGGGTTATAACGTTAGGTGTAGGGAAAAGGAAAACACGGTTTTATTGGATAAAGGATATTTTACTGGTGGCGAGTTAAAGACCTTGATTAATTACATGTACTATACAATGTTGCTAAGCCAAGACTCGACTCAATCTTAAGCTAAAAATAAAATAACAAAAACATAAAACAAACATAAAATGAAACGGGATGGTAGTCCGTATGTTTTTTCTACTTTTCTTTTTCTCATTTTTTTGTATTTTTCTTGATTTTTACATTTTTTTTTTTTTTTTTTTTTTTTTTTTTTTTTTTTTTGCATACACTTTTGCCCTACCATCCAAAATAATACATCATAGGGGCATTGCATCCCCCTTACACTTGAACTTTTACATAACTTTACAAATAACTAATCTAATGACTCGAATTAAGATAATTGAAAAACTTGGAGTACTTTTAAAATATTTAGCACATATGGGGGTAATAAATGATGTTCTTCCCCATTACTTCATTACACTAGTACTTTACCCATGAGTCCCAATCGTCCCAAGACAATATGTACAAAGATATGACTCGACTTAGCAACCATGTAATCAACTAGATAATTAACTTGGGTTTAAACAAATGTTGTCACAATAATGCACTAAAGATGAGTGCATACAAGGTGGGTTAAGGCGATTTGGGTGTACATTTAAGTGGGGTGTAACAAATTCTTCCTTTAAGTAAAATGCTTAAAGGTCGAAACGAAAAGATAGGCTCTGAGGGGTGTACTAGGGGTATCGTGTACTAAAAATGAGTACAACGCAAAGGGTGTGTGGAGAATTACTTGACCAATGTAGCCAATGTAATTATAACAAAATCACAGGTGTAAAACAATGGGTTAATCCTAATGCCTCTTATCATGTAGTAAATCTAACTACACGAATGTAGTCTCACTTGTGGCCTTGGAATGGTCCTAACGCAAGTTCTAGAATCTAAGTGCTACCGGTACACACATCATAGCATAAATGCTTTTCCTACCAATTCTAGGGGCGAACCTCACATATTTGGGGGTGGAAAATTTTTTAGTGGTACGGTTTTTGTGCTAGTCATATAACTCCTATCCGTGAGACGCTCATTAAGATCAAAGTTTCACTCCTATATGTTGTAAAAAATTTTAAATTTGGAAAATTTTAAATTTGGCACTAAAATTACCTTAACAAGTATTTCTTCTCAGTTTTATTACACATCTACTATTAAACAAACAAAAATCAAGCGTAATAGTATTCTCTAAAATCGTACTTTTACCCTCCCCTTACACTTAAGATGAACATTGTCCCCAATGTTCAAATAACAAGATGTAAAAGCATAAAGTAAAAGAATGAAATCAAATACTCCCCTGATTCGCTCGGTGGATAATGAAATTACACGGTTAGATCTTCTTCCAAGGTAATGTTGAAGCTCCATGACTAATGCATTGCCAAAAGCTTGATTCAAAAACATTTCCTTGTCCAAAATAACCTGATAAACCTGAGAAAACAAACACGAAAACCTGCATAACATCGGCGGGATAAAATCTATATATAAGGATATAATGCTTGTGGAATGATAATTTTGCAGATTCCTGGAGATTATAAGTTGGATATTTTAATAAAAACTTTTTAAAAACAAAACTTTCAAAAATTGCTGAAAATTAAATCTGACGCCGTCAGGTTATAAACCCTGACGCCGTCAGAAATGACCTGACAAAAATTTTCATTTTAAGTTTCCGGAAAATTTCTGGAAAAACCTTTACCTTACTTCCTGAAAATCCTGCAAAACATCATTATGACTCGATACAAGCATTTGACTCAAACACACACTAATATGTATGTTAATTTATTATTATTACGATTCATGTTAATTTGTGTTCTAATAAACCGATTTAGATTTCCCTTACACTTAACTTTTGCAAAATACCTTTATATGTAGTTAAGACGAAGTTAAAAACAAAATAAAGCATTTTCACAATTTAGTTTTTAACATGAATCAATAATAATAAAAATTAAACACACATACGGAAACAAATAAAAACAAACAAACAAACAAATAAACACACAAAGCAAATAAAGTAACAATCAAATGAGGCTAGCATGCGATAAATAAAATCAATGTAACAAATGTTTTAAGGCAAACAGATGCCTTCCCTAAATTATTACAGACCATATTGTTTCAACACATACAACCAAATATCAAATTGTTCAAACATCAAAACATCAAATCACATCATCACTGGTGAGGGGGACCTTGGCGATAGTCGTAGCCTGGAGGGAGGTGCCCGTAGTACCCATATGGTGGGTAATCCTGCTCACGACTCGGGAAAGGGTCAATCTGCAGATGTGGGTCCAACTAATCACGTGTAGAAAGATGCTGCATCTGACGAACCGTGTGATCATACATCCAGTCGAACCTCTCGTCCACCCTGGTCCTCCAAGTATCAACCTGGCCCATCCAGGTCCCCTGGTGAGCCTGCCAGTCCCCCCTGCTCATGTGCCGGTAGTAATCAGCTGTACCGGCCTCATAACCCTCATGCTGCTGCTGCTGGGGCTCCTCCTCCTCCTCATCATCCTCATCATCATCATCCTCAGCTCTGGCTGGATGATACCACATAAAGGACCCATCATGCATCTCCATAATCACCTCCATCTGCTTCAGGGACCTCTCCTTCACCGTCCTGCATGCATCACCACTCAAATACCTCATGACCTCGGGCCTGAGGACTCCATAAGACTGGGCCAGCCGGGTGATAAACATCCCACCATAAATCCTATCTCCTTCCCTCTCCCCAACTCCACCATGCATAAAGCTAGCAACCCAAAACGGGATGTTGCAGTAAACATCATTAGAGTAGATGGTGTACAGGTAGAAGTGATCAGAAGCAGTGACACGGTGGTGAGAGCTGTGACGCCCTGTCAAGCTGTAGGTGAGGCATCGATGAGTCAACCGAACCCTAGGATCCCTGATTTGGGATGCCACAGTGGTCGATGTGTATACCCCATCCCCAATAGTCTGCCAGAACATGGAACACCTAAAATCATTCTTCATCGACTCCCCATGCAACAACCTCTGCATGAACCCTGCCTGAATGGTATCATGCTGATCGTACAACCCAAGTCTCCACCCAAACTCAGTAACCGAACACGTCCTTAGCTCACCCCCCAGCCTGAAATAGATCGTGGTACTGCCTACATCGGTCCTTGCCTCAGCCATGTCAAAATGAAAGGTGGCAAAGAATTCACGTACCAATTCCTCATATACTGGCTCCTGAATTTTAAACAGTCTTTCCCACTGAGGGCCGGTAAACCCATCTATCTGAAAACTTTGGAGAAAGGTCTGCTCAAGACCTTCTCTCCTCAGAAAGTTCCAATCAACTACGGCCCCATTTTCGACCTTGTGTAGTAGCAGTTGTGCGTATTTGCTTGTAGCAGCATCGTTGTCAAAGACACCCCAATTGAGGACCGTATCCCCAAAGTTCTCTTGTTGAGATCGGGAAGAACTTCCTCGGCTGGGTCTTTGACGCTTACTCATTATCTGGAACAAAGGAGGAGGAACAAAAGTGTTAATATGTGAATTAAAGACTTGGTGGCGTATCAGACAGGTCTGACGCCGTCACCCTTTGATAGGTGACGCCGTCAGGTTCAACCAAATTTAAATCCGAAATTACGAGGGAAAAATCAATATTCAAACTTTAAGCTTATAAACCAAACGCCCTTTTTTACAGCAAAATGGGTGATTGGGTCATAGGTTATGGTTCAAATTCGTGGCCTCCCCATTAGTGAATAGACCCAATTGATTGCCAATCATCAAATGCTTTAATTATTGTTAAATAACACTAATTAAAACACATTATGAGTTCTAAGCATGAATCAATCCTAGGGTTTCACGAGTTGGGGATTTTCGAAATTTACAAATCCTATGAGTAATTGAAGCGAAAAGAATGAGTAAAAATTACTTACCACGTGAAGATTGGTGACGAAAGTCGGTGAATTAGATCCTGGAAATTCGAAGGTGGGGTTGGAGTGGATATGGTTTGTAGGTTTTGTGATGAAAGTGATGGAATTAAAGTTATTATTGCTGTGCAGACGGGGTGACGGCGTCACGTTCAAATTCTGACGCCGTCAGATTAGCGTATTTTACTACTTTGTGCAAGTTTACAAATGAGCCCCTCGTACTTTAAGAGAGCAGCTAGTCAGGGTCAATAATCCTGATAGCTAGTCTCGTTAACAAGTTCCTCCTGGGTCAAATGTTTTGTTACTGTCACGGGATGTGGTAAAATGTTGAAAAGGTCCGGTTGACGTCACATTCAGGTTCCAATCTCCGTCACAGCAGGTATTCAGGGAGTGTGAGGAGCTTTTACAGGGGGTTTTCGAAATGAGGATGTGCTTTAATTGAGTTCCTCTCACACCTGGCTTAAAGCCAAAAGATCGTTTCCTAGCCTCATGAAAGTTAGGGAGCGTGAAAACCATGCTTCCCACGAAAATGCTACGATCTTGAGAATTCTTTTTCTCGCGAGAGGATCCAAATAGATAAGAGGGTTTTAAAAGTGAAGGCTCGGGGAGAGGGGTTTCATCATCCCATTCGTTGTATGGTTCATTAGGGACCGGGAGTTCAAAGATCTTCTCGATCTTTTTGTGTGAGGCTTCTTCCCTAATTTTCTCCTTTATTCTCACAATAAACTTTTCTGCTAGTTCCATGAACATATCTTGGGTGTTTTTCAAGTGAGTCTCTAATTCCTGGATCCGCCTTTCTTGGTTGTTCACGAAAGTTAGCATTATCCCTTCAAACTCATCTTGTCGTGAGAATTGATGAAACGTATGTTTACCAATTGTGTTCACGCACTCATCGGGATTTTCATCAGCCGTAGGTGTCTCAGCTTTCATTAAGCTCTCAACCTGCCTTTTTATGTTTTCGAACAGCTGTTCTTGGGTTGCACTCATGCAATTTAAAATCCCTTCTTCGAGAACGTTGAGTCATTCCATTCTTCCTCTTCGTATTGTGCTAAGTCCTCAATGACTTCCCAGCACTTATCGACACTGAGCCTGCTCAATCTCCCATTGGCGGCGTAATCTATGGCTCTTCTAGTTTGATGATTGACACCATCATAGAAGATTTGGATTTGTAGCCAAGGATCCATGCCATGGTGAGGGACCTTTCGGAGTAAGTCCTTGAATCGAGTCCATGCCTCGTAGAGAGTTTCGCCTTGACGTTGTTGGAACATCAAGATATCATTCCTTAGCTTGGTAGTTCTTCCCGGTGGGAAAAACTGAGCAAGGAAACGAGTGGTGAGATCATCCCAAGAGGTGATGGATCCTGCGGGTTGACGTTCTAGCCACTGACTAGCTTGATCCCGCAGAGAGAATTGAAAGAGACGCAATCGGGTCGTCTCTCGAGTGGCAACATCAAGGTCTATAGAATCAACGATTTTAAGAAAGTCCTTGAGGTGTTGATTAGGATCTTCAGATCGAAGTCCATGGAATGCGCATCCGCTTTGCACCAACCGGATGGTGTCGGATCGCAAGGGTGTGACATTGGCTCCTTGAGTGAGCTCAATGGTGTTTCGATAGCCATGGTGGCTAGGATGGGAATACTCTCCTAAAGTACGGGCTTTAGGAGGTGGTGGTTGTTGTGGTGGTGGGTTGTTGGGATTAAGGATATTACCATCTTCCATGATGTCGGATGGTATGGTTACGAACAAAGAAACGAAGAAAATAGATAGACTAAAGAAGACCTAGAAAAATAAAACAAAAATCTCACTAGAAAGAAATCTAGTGAGTAGACCTATAAAATAAAAATTCAACCTAAACAATAACTATTCCCCGGCAACGGCGCCAAAAACTTGATGCGTGGTTTTATAACCTTACAACAGGTTTTACCTCTCGAGGGATCTCAAGAGGCTTACAACCCCACCAGGCAGTGTACCTGACCGATGTAGTATAGTGTAGTGGTAAGTACGGGGGATTGATCGTTCTCCACAGTGAATAGTGTTCGTTAGGTATAAAAAACTACTCTAATAGGTCTAAGGGTTGAGGAAGATTCTTTTTTTGTGTTTTTATAATTTTATGAAAGCAAGTAAAATCTCGGTTTTGAAGGAGTGGGCGGAATTAGTTGCTAGTCAACTAACCCAAATAACTACAAATGCAAATAAAATAAATAACTGAAAATAAAATGTTGGTGAGAAACTTATGTGTAGAGAAATGTGTTTACTTAGATTTCCTTACTCCCTAACTATCTTTTACCGGTTGATTAGTGTGTATTAGTCGCGTGGATGACGGGTGTATTCCTTAATATCAATCGTGGGGTGGCGTACGTACTTCCCCAACTCTACAAGCTCCTACTTCACTCCTATGTCGAGCCGGCTAGGAAGCTCCTAACATGGGATCACTAGAATTCGCTTGTGCATTAAATACAACCATAAAAACCTTTAGTACGCATTTGGTTCATGTTTCTTAAGACGTTCAAGCAAGTTACCGAATAGGAAGTTAGCCAGTTTTCTTAAGCCTAACATAGATAAACAATCATCCAATACAACTAATAACACACTAATAACCAATAATCAATAGCTAGGTTTCATTAGATCTAAGCAAACACAAGATAAATCTAGCCTAACATGTTAAACAAAAGACAAGAACAAGATAAAATCAAACAACACATAGACATATTGAATGATTAATTGATAACTTATCTTTCAATGTAACATGAAAGATCTCAAGGCAAAAAGCCTTGAAAAAGATGCTAAAATCGTCTTAGGGTTTTCTCCCAAAAATTCCACACTAAGCTCTCTCTTAATGACAAAAAAATTAGAAAACTATATATAGACTTTTGGATCTGACGGCGTCACCTTATGGAGTGTGACGCCGTCACCTCGCCGCTTTTAGGGTTCCCGGATGACCTTCTTGACGCCGTCCCTCTTTAGCTCTCCAAAATCCGTTCTGGCTTATCAAGGCTTGACGCCGTCAGCTCTTGAACGTGACGCCGTCCCTCTTTGATTTAAGCCATGACGCCCTTGATCAGGTTAAAGCGTGACGCTGTTAGAATTCACATGCAATTTTCACTGGCTTATCATGAGTAAATTTCACGTCCACCTTTTCTTGCCAAGCCATGACGCCGTCCAGAGTAAAATCTGACGCCGTCAAGGGTAACTTTTAGCCGATTTTTGAGACTTTGTCATTTTCTTCACTTTTATGCTCCAAAAACGTCCAAAATGCCTCCTTTTCCAGATTTCTCCTCAAAAGTACCTAAAATGACAAAAGGAACGATTTAGGGCAATATTTGATCAAATAAATACGATTTAGGGCTTAAATGACCCCTTAAAAGCGGTACACTTTTCGCTTCATCAAAAGACAAGAACAAGATAGAATCAAACAACACATAGACATATTGAATGATTAATTGATAACTTATCTTCAATGTAACATGGAAGATCTCAAGGCAAAAAGCCTTGAAAAAGCTGCTAAAATCGTCTTAGGGTTTTTCACATACAAAGTTCCACACTAATGACAAAAAATTGCAAAACTATATATAGAGATTAAGGGTTGACGGCGTCACGTTGTAGATTCTGACGCCATCACCTCGCCGCTTTTAGGGTTCCCGGATGGCCTTCCTGACGCCGTCCCTCTTTAGACCTCCAAAATCCGTTCTGGCTTATCAAGGCTTGACGCCGTCAGATTAGTGCTTGACGCCGTCCCTCTTTAAATTAAGCCATGACGACCTTGATCACTTCAAAAGGTGACGCCGTCAGATTTTCCATGCAAAATTCTCTGGCTTATCATGAGTAATTTTCATATCCACCTTTTGTTGCCAAGCCGTGACGCCGTCCAGGGCAATCCCTGACGCCGTCAAAGGTACTTTCCAGCATAATTTTGAGACTTTGTCGTTTTCTTCACTTTTATGCTCCAAAAACGTCCAAAATGCTTCCTTTTCCAGATTTCTTCTCAAAAGTACCTAAAATGACAAAAGGAACGATTTAGGGCAATATTTGATCAAATAAATACGATTTAGGGCTTAAATGACCCCTTAAAAGCGGTACACTTTTCGCTTCATCAAGCAAGCATTTTTCCTTTTTCATTTTGTCTTTGAATTTCATGTTTGTAATCTAGACATGTTTTGCATTCTAGATCAATTTCAACATTACTTTCAAGTCTAGACATTTTGTCTTCTAACATGATTTCCTTTTCAAAATTATTCACAAGAGATTTTGAAGGTTCATTGTTAAAGATAGTTTTTAGGTCCATGTTACACGAAAGTTTAGACTCATTTTCTATTTTAGAAAACTCTAGGATAAATGTGTCAAAGCAAAAGTGTTTGGTTTCAAATTGTACCTTGCTTGTTGTTTTATCAAGTTGACAATCACAAACCGGATAATCATCTTCATCTATGATGAAGCGAAAAGTGTACCGCTTTTAGGGGGTCATTTAAGCCCTAAATTGTATTTATTTGATCAAATATTGCCCTAAATCGTTCCTTTTGTCATTTTAGGTACTTTGGAGAAGAAATCTGGAAAAGGAAGCATTTTGGATGTTTTTGGAGCATAAAAGTGAAGAAAACGACAAAGTCTCAAAATCAGCTGGAAAAGTACCTGTGACGGCGTCAAGCACCATTGTGACGCCGTCAACCCTTGACGCGCCAGAGAGGATTTTGGATGATTAAAAGGGGACGGCGTCAAGAAGGCCATCAAGAAACCCTAACCGCGGCGAGGTGACGGCGTCAGCTCTATAACGTGACGCCTTCAGATCTGATTTTCTATATATATTCTCATAATTTTTAGTCATTAGTGTGCAACTTTGTGAGGAGAAACCCTAAGACGATTTTTCTGCTACTTTTAAGGGTTTTATACCCTTCGATCTCCCATGTTCAATTGAAGATAAGTAATCAATTAATCATTCAATATGTCTATGTGTTGTTTGATTATATCTTGTTCTTGTCTTTTATTTAACATGCTAGGCTAGATTTATCTTGTGTTTGCTTAGATCTAATGAAACCTAACTATTGATTATTGGTTGTTGGTGTGTTATTAATTGTATTGGATGATTGTTTATCGATGTTAGGCTTAAGAAAACTGGCTAACCTCCTATACGGTAACTTTCTTGAACGTCTTAAGAAACATGAACCAATGCGTACTAAGGTTATTATGGTTGTATTTAATGCATGAGCGAATTCTAGTGATCCCATGTTAGGAGCTTCTTAGCCGGCTCGACATAGGAGTGAAGTAGGAGCTTATAGAGTTGGGGAAGTACGTACGCCACCCCACGATTGGTATTAAGGAATACACCCGTCATCCACGCAATTAATACACACTAATCAACCGGTAAAAGATAGTTAGGGAGTAAGGAAATCTAAGTAAACACATTTCTCTCCATATAAGTTCCACAACCTTTTTATTTTCAGTTATTTTATTTTATTTGCAATTGTAGTTATTTGGGTTAGTTGACTAGCAACTAATTCCGCCCACTCCTTCAAACCCGAGATTTTACTTGCTTTTATAAAAATATAAAAATACAAAAAGAATCTTCCCTCACCCTTAGACCTATTAGAGTAGTTTTTCAATCCTAACGACACTATTCCCCTAGAGAACGATCAATCCCCCGGTACTTGCCACTACACTATACTACATCGGTCAGGTACACTGCCTGGTGGGGATTGCAAGCCTCTTGAGATCCCTCGAGAGGTAAAACCTGTTTTAAGGTCGCAAAACCACGCATCAAGTTTTTGGCGCCGTTGCCGGGGAATAGTTATTGTTTAGGTTGAATTTTTATTTTATTAGGTCTACTCACTAGATTCCTTTCTAGTGAGATTTTTATTTTATTTTTCTAGGATTTCTTTAGTCTACCTTTTTTCTTCGTTTCTTTGTTCGTAACCATTACCATCCGACATCATGGAAGGTGGTAATATCCTTGATCCCAACAACCCACCACCACAACAACACCCACCTCCTAGAGCCCGTACCTTAGGAGACTACTCCCGTCCTAGCCACCATGGCTATCGAAACACCATTGAGCTCACTCAAGGAGCCAATGTCACTCCCTTGCGATCCGACACCATCCGGTTGGTGCAAAGCGGATGCGCATTCCATGGACTTCGTTCCGAAGATCCTAATCAACATCTCAAGGACTTTCTCAAAATTGTTGATTCCATAGACCTTGATGTTGCCACTCGAGAGACGACCCGACTGCATCTCTTTCAATTCTCTCTGCGAGACCAAGCTAGTCAATGGCTAGAGCGTCTACCCGCTGTATCCATCACCTCTTGGGATGATCTCACCACTCGTTTCCTTGCTCAGTTTTTCCCACCAGGAAGAACTACCAAGCTAAGGAATGATATCTTGATGTTCCAACAACGTCAAGGCGAAACCCTCTACGAGGCATGGACTCGATTCAAGGACTTACTCCAAAAAGTCCCTCACCATGGCATAGAACTTTGGCTCCAAGTCCAAATCTTCTATGACCACATCAATCTCTCCACGAGGCAAACCATTGACCAATCGGCCGGTGGTAAGCTACGTGATCTAAGTGCGGAACAATCATGGGCTCTCCTGGAAGATCTTGCTCTTTATGACAACGAAAGTTGGAATGATCCCCTTGATTTGAATAAAACGGTCAAGGCAATATCTTTGCCTTCGAACAATTCAAGCACTTCCGACCGTAGGATCATAGAACTTGAAGACCAAGTCAAGTTTCTTATGAAATCCTACGAGGCTCCTAAACCTTTAAGCCAAGTGAACAAAATCACTTCTTCATGTGAATTATGTAGTGGTCCCCACGACACTCGTGATTGCGTGGAACTCCCCGAACAAGCTTTTGCGGACTACGCATCCTCGCGTACCGACGGAGCGGGAGACAAGTGGTACACTTTTAAACCCGAGCCAAATCCCTACGGTGATTCATACAACCCCTCATGGAAAAATCACCCAAACCTTAGGTGGAAACAAAACCAAAACGCACAACAAACCAATTCTTCCAACCCACCTAATCGTTTTCAATCAAGCGGTTCATCCTCGAACCGTACTTTCAACAACAATCCTTCCAACTATGGCAGTACCAATAACTTTGAAGGGTTGATGTCCAACTTCGTGACATCTCAAGAAGCTCGTTTAGCAAAGTTTGAAGCCGATTTCAAACAAAAACAAAGCGAGATGACCAATAAGATTGACACTTTGTTGAAAGCCCTCAATGACCGAGAAATGGGAGCACTCCCTAGCAACACGGTCAAGAACCCGAAACTAAACGTCAACGCCATTTCATTGGTTTCGTCTCCTAGTTCTTGTCCACAATATTATTCGGTCAATTCCATGAGCTCGTGTTTCAAACAAACCCAAGTCGTTCAAAATGACCAAGAAGTTATGATATCCAACACTAAATTGGTCAACAACATAGTTGAAACACCTCCCACTCAAAACCTTGACGAAGAATTCAAGGAGCTCCACCTTGAACGTCCGGTTATTGATGTATTAGCACGAGCCCCCTATTATAATGCCCTCTTAGAAAAATATGAGAAGAAGCTCGAGTTAGGTGACAAAGGGACCGCCTTCGTTCAAAACAAACTACCTAAGAAGTTAGATGATCCGGGCTTATTTGTTCTACCTTGCAAGATCGGTAATTCGGAGGCTTATGACACATTAGCCGATCTTGGATCAAGCCTTAACCTACTTCCGTTACCTCTCCACACCTCTCTAAAACTAGGGAAACTTGAAGAAACCGAGGTAATAATAGGCTTAGCGGATGGAAGTCTTGCTTACCCGGTTGGAGTAGTCAAGGACGTGTTAGTACACATAGGAAAACTAACCATTTTAGCCGATTTCCACGTCCTTGATATGGTTAGCGACCCTACATGCCCCTTGTTGATAGGTAGAGGATTTTTGGTGACCGCTAGTGCTATGATTGACTGTAAGGAATCTAAGATAGCAGTAGGAGAAGGTGATACTTGGTCAGTCTATGATGTGAAGAAACATGCCTATGATACTAGTGAGGAACCAACACCCCATTGGTTAGAATTAAATAGGAGACCATCTAGATATGGACCCTGGATCGATGGAGACTTCATAGGACCCCAACACCCATTTTACCTAGAAGAGGACTTTGTGAGCCGAACACATACGGTAGAACAACTCTTGGCTAGGGACACCGAATTGGATCCATTTGAAGACCCTCTAGTTTTTAGGAAGATGATTGATTTCCTAGGAGTTTTGCCAATTAACCTAGGGATGAATAGGTGGACATGTGAAGACAATGATCATAAGTGGGATTGGGACAAACCACCCAAAGATGGAGATGGGTCATGGCATATTAAGATGACATTGTATGACCCGGATGGAGAGAAGTTTGAAAAGATATATCGTACTATGCGGACCAATAGAAAACTTCAATCCAAGCTTAACCCTAAAGATGTCCTCGATGACGATCTCACTTACATAGGTTAAAAGGACTTTGAGTCTAGCTACAAGACTCGTTAATAAAGAAAAGCGCTTCTTGGGAGGCAACCCAAGCTTTATTTGCTTTGTGTGTTTATTTATTTGTTTGTTTGATTTTATTTGCTTCCGTATGTATGTTTAATTTTTATTATTATTGATTCATGTTCGAAACTAAATTGTGAAAATGCTTTATCTTGTTTTTAACTTCGTCTTAACTACATATAAAGGTATTTTGCAAAAGATAAGTGTAAGGGAAATCCAAATTGGTTTATTAGAACAAATGAACATGAATCATAACAATATTAAATTAACATACATATTAGTAATTGTTTGAGTCAAATGCTTGTATCGAGTCATAATGATATTTTGCAGGATTTCCAGGAAATAAGGATTGAGTTTTTCCAGAAATTTTCCGGAAACTTAACATGAAAAATCTGTCAGATCACTTCTGACGGCGTCAGGAACAGTTTTCTGGAATTTTTTTTGAAAGTTTTGTTTTTCTTCCGGAATCATAAAATGCTTTATTAAATCTCTAACTTATAAACTCCAGGAATCTGCAAAATAATCATTCCACAAGCATTATATCCTTATACAGATTTATCCCGCCGATGTTATGCAGGTTTTCGTGTTTGTTTTCTCAGGTTTAATAGGTTATTTTGGACAAGGAGATGTATGTGGAATCTAGCTTTTGGCGCTGCTTTAATCTTGAAGCTTCAACATTACCTTGGAAGAAGATCTAACCATATTACCTTTTTATCCACCGAGCGAATCAGGGGAGTATTTGATTTCATTCTTTTACCTTATTTACTTTTACATCTTGTTATTTGAACATTGGGGACAATGTTCATCTTAAGTGTAAGGGGGGGTAAAGTACGATACCTTAGAGAATGCAATTACGCTTGATTTTTCGTTTGTTTAATGGTAGATGTGTAATAAAACTGAGAGAAATACTTGTTAAGGCAATTTTAGTGCCAAATTTAAAATTTTTTACAACATATAGGAGTGAAACTTTGGTCTTAATGAGCGTCTCACGGATAGGAGTTATATGACTAGCACAAAACCGTACCACTAAAAAATTTTCCACCCCCAAATATGTGAGGTTCGCCCCTAGAATTGGTAGGAAAAGCATTTATGCTATGATGTGTGTACCGGTAGCACTTAGATTCTAGAACTTGCGTTAGGACCATTCCGAGGCCACAAGTGAGACTACATTCGTGTAGTTAGATTTACTACATGATAAGAGGCATTAGGATTAACCCATTGTTTTACACCTGTGTTTTTGTTATAATTACATTGGCTACATTGGTTAAGTAATTCTCCCACACCCTTTGCGTTGTACTCATTTTTAGTACACGATACCCCTAGTACACCCCTCAGAGCCTATCTTTTCGTTTCTAACTTTAAGCATTTTACTTAAAGTAAGAATTTGTTTACACCCCACTTAAATGTACACCCAAATCGCCTTAGCCTACCTTGTATGCACTCATTTTTAGTGCATTATTGTGACAACATTTGTTTAAACCCCAAGTTAATTATCTAATTGATTACATGGTTGCTAAGTCGAGTCATATCCTTGTACATATTGTTTTGGGACGATTGGGACTCATGGGTAAAGTAATAGTGTAATGGAGTAATGGGGAAGAACAACATTATTACCCCCATATGTGCTAAATATTTTAAAAGTACTCAAAGTGTTTCGATTATCTTAATTCGAGTCATTAGAATAGTTAATTGTAAAGTTATGTAAAAGTTCAAGCGTAAGGGGGGATACAACCCCCTACGATGTATTATTTTGGATGGTAGGGCAAGAGTGTATGCAAAAAAAAAAAAAAAAAAAAAAAAAAAAAAAAAAAAAAAAAAAAAAGTAGAAAAAACATACGGACTACCATCCCGTTTCATTTTATGTTTATTTTATGTTTTTGTTATTTTTTTCATTAGCTTAAGTCGAGTCTAGTCTTGGCTTAGCAACGCCATATTGTACATGTAATTAATCAAGATCTTTAACTCGCCACCAGTAAAATATCCCTTATCCAACAAAACCGTGTTTATCATATCCCTACACCTAACGTTATAACCCATTTAAAAGCCCTCTTTGATAGTTTATCTTAGGTGCTTACGCCTAGTGGAGGAGGTTTTCGATCCTTTCCCAAGCGTATGGTAATCTATTTATGAGATATACTTTTATGACACCTGAGAGATGTGAGTATCTAAACACTACTTGTGAGGTGCTAGTTTGTAATCTCCGTGCTTATTATGATTAAAGTGGAACGACTATTTGTTGTAATTACTTTTATATTAGCGTTAAATGACCCCTAACTTGTATTTTGATTAGAATAAAAGCGCATTTGCTTGAGGACAAGCAAATCTCAAGTGTAAGGGTATTTGATGAAGCGAAAAGTGTACCGCTTTTAGGGGGTCATTTAAGCCCTAAATCGTATTTATTTGATCAAATATTGCCCTAAATCGTTCCTTTTGTCATTTTAGGTACTTTGGAGAAGAAATCTGGAAAAGGAAGCATTTTGGACGTTTTTGGAGCATAAAAGTGAAGAAAACGACAAAGTCTCAAAATCGGCTGGAAAAGTACCTGTGACGGCGTCAAGCACCATTGTGACGCCGTCAACCCTTGACGCTCCAGAGAGGATTTTGGATGATTAAAAGGGGACGGCGTCAAGAAGGCCATCAAGAAACCCTAACCGCGGCGAGGTGACGGCGTCAGCTCTATAACGTGACGCCGTCAGATCTGATTTTCTATATATATTCTCATAATTTTTAGTCATTATTGTGCAACTTTGTGAGGAGAAACCCTAAGACGATTTTTCTGCTACTTTTAAGGGTTTTATACCCTTGGATCTCCCATGTTCAATTGAAGATAAGTAATCAATTAATCATTCAATATGTCTATGTGTTGTTTGATTATATCTTGTTCTTGTCTTTTATTTAACATGCTAGGCTAGATTTATCTTGTGTTTGCTTAGATCTAATGAAACTTAACTATTGATTATTGGTTGTTGGTGTGTTATTAATTGTATTGGATGATTGTTTATCGATGTTAGGCTTAAGAAAACTGGCTAACCTCCTATACGGTAACTTGCTTGAACGTCTTAAGAAACATGAACCAATGCTTACTAAGGTTATTATGGTTGTATTTAATGCATGAGCGAATTCTAGTGATCCCATGTTAGGAGCTTCTTAGCCGGCTCGACATAGGAGTGAAGTAGGAGCTTATAGAGTTGGGGAAGTACGTACGCCACCCCACGATTGGTATTAAGGAATACACCCGTCATCCACGCAATTAATACACACTAATCAACCGGTAAAAGATAGTTAGGGAGTAAGGAAATCTAAGTAAACACATTTCTCTCCATATAAGTTCCACAACCTTTTTATTTTCAGTTATTTTATTTTATTTGCAATTGTAGTTATTTGGGTTAGTTGACTAGCAACTAATTCCGCCCACTCCTTCAAACCCGAGATTTTACTTGCTTTTATAAAAATATAAAAATACAAAAAGAATCTTCCCTCACCCTTAGACCTATTAGAGTAGTTTTTCAATCCTAACGACACTATTCCCCTAGAGAACGATCAATCCCCCGGTACTTGCCACTACACTATACTACATCGGTCAGGTACACTGCCTGGTGGGGATTGCAAGCCTCTTGAGATCCCTCGAGAGGTAAAACCTGTTGTAAGGTCGCAAAACCACGCATCAATCTACATCCGTGTCATTCCATGATTCGCAAGCAAGTCCTTTTTGACATAAGTAATCATCTTCACTTGTACCTTCATTTAAAACATTTAAACTAGTAGCACATGTATTTACTTCTACTAAGTGTCTATCTATTAGTTTTTCTAAAACTTCTAATTCATATGTAAGATCAAATTGATCATTTTTGACTTGACATATTTCTTGATGACGGTTTAACATATTTTTCCAAATATCATTTGCCGTTTGACAGAAAAACACTCTTTCATATTCGGCCCTTGGTAAAGCTTTATAAATCATTATCTTAGCTTTAGTGTTTTTATCAAGTTTAGAATAATCATTTTGAATTTCAAAACTTGTTTTCGTTGGTTTGAAATCACCAATAGAAATAATATGCCAAAGATCTTGATCAATTGATCTCACATAGTTTTCAAATTTACTTTTCCATTCAAGGAAGTTTTCTTTTTCAAATAGCGGTGGCTTTTGAGTAGATTGCCCTTCTTTGAGATTTTCAAAATCCATGGATCGATCCAAGTTTTAAAATACAATATATTTTAAAGATCTTGAGTAACGTAGCTTTGATACCAATTGTGGAAAACTAGAAGGGGGGTTGAATAGTTTACCGCTTTTTTTAATCTAATTATCTTTTGAAACTTTCGTATAATCAAAGCTATAATCTAAAAGACAATAAGTACTAAGCAAGAATAGAGATAGAAACGATCAAACCACAACACGATTGTTTATCGTGGTTCGGCTACAAGGAATCTTTTTCCTTGCCCTACATCCACACCCCGAGTGTCCAACTCGAGAGTTTAAAGCACTAGTCAACAAACTCCTTCCCGATGGAGAAACCTTTACAATCGTCGCTTACACTTTATCCGGTACAAAGCTAGATACCGAGTCCTAGTTCGAGGTAGAACCAACCTAACGTCGCCTAATCACTTTTTCCGACACTAAGCTAGATGTCGAGTTCTTTTACAAGGGTACAACCACTCCCGTTAGTTCTTTTACAAGGGTACAACAACTCCCGTTGGTTCTTTTACAAGGGTACAACCACTCCCGACACACTATGTATTTTGAGGCCTAAAATACTTAACCGATCACTTCTACACAAGACACAAATGAAGTATAAACTACCAAAGTCTATACAAAACAAAGCTAACAAGTCTTGCAACTTTGAGTTGAAACTTGTAACTTCTTAGATGAATTTATGATCTCCTTTGCTACATAAGAGAATCACACAAGTTAGTAGTTACTGAGTTAGATGAGAGAAATATGTGAAATATATGACTCAAAGTGATAAGAGATTTCTTGCAAGTGGTTTGGTATTTATACCCAAACAAAACAGCAGCCTGGCGGATATGGCGGAACCTTCAGAAGGGTTCCGCCCATATACCCCCAGGGTTCCGCCAGGACTGACAGACAATTTTGCAATAAATCTCTCCACAGCAAACATTGTCACATCTAGTTATTTCTAGTCAAACACACATTGAATTAACATGGAATACTTCCAAAATGTGTAAGAGTCTTATGGAAAGTCAAACACACAAACTTTCCATAAATGCATGATGTGATGTAACATTTACTATATTAAGAAATATGTAAATGTAATGTGTTATATGAAAATGTAAATGTAGCAAAAGTCTATGTGAGAATGTAAATATATGCAAGACTCAAACTAAAATCATGTTTTACTAAAAACTAAAGTTTACACTTTGTCGTTAACAAAACTTAGCAAAGATCGTAGAATATAAATAACGTTTTTAGGCGATATTTGTATTAACAATAACCATATAAGACATGTTTATATATTCACTTCGTTGTTTTAGAACCTAAGACACGATATCATATTCTAGGTTGCGCGTAGAGGTTTTCCTCGGCTTATCCATCGATTCCGTTATATGTTTTGATATCATTAGTTCAAGGTGAGTCATAGCCCCTACTCTTTTAATATTTGTTTTAAACTCTTTGGGGGAGATACTTGCTCAACTATTTTCATTTACTTTCACAAGTACTCTAATCATTTACATTACTACTTACTTGAATATGTGATTTACATTTACATTTCTACTTGTGTGAATACATGAATGCATTATTCTTGATTGCATTATTCTTTAGCAACTGTTTAACACTTTATTAGAGTTATGGAGAGGTATTGGTAGTACTCATGGGAAGATGCCCCTACCTTTATGTCTATTCTTGACCTTAGGTGATGCAGTACTATTTGGGAAGATGCCCCCGCCTTTGTGTCCCAGATTCATGACCTTGGGTGAATATAATCCGGCGTATTGTGTATACTTGTGTATTCTAGTCGTGAAGTTTAGTTGGTTGTTACTCTTATATTAAGTACTTGCATATATTGTATACACACATGTCTTACTCATACTATATTTTAGCAGTGGGTTGTGAACACACAGGTTGCAAGTTCTGTATGGGCGGAATTTATAACTGAGTGGATTTACAGTGCCTTGGCTGTGGGAACATTCTTTATAGACTTTTCAACTTATTTAAAACAAACTCTATGAATTCACCAACCTTTGTGGTGACTCTTTAGCATGTTTATCTCGGGTTAGTAAGGTGATAGCAGATGCATAGAACATAGAGTCCCACGACATATTTTGAAGACTTATGCTTTTGTCATTTACCATTCGAAATATTTTGTAAACATTTATATATTACACATTGGGACCTCAAGTTTGTAACTCTGATCTCATTAATCGAATGGTAACTTTGCAAAACGTCTTATTTAGAGGTCGTTTTCTATAACTTGTACTTTGTATTATGAAGTAGCACCTCAGTGACACTACCGTTCCTTTTGGGGGTGTTACACCATCTAAATGTATCGAACAATTTTTTTGCTATTATGTGTACTAAACTTGATTTTTTGGGCATTTTTGTGTATGTTATGACCATTTTGCCCCTCTTATGTTAATAAAATGAGGGGTAAAATGATCATAAAGTATACAAAAATGGCTAAAAAATCAAGTTTAATACACATAATAGCACAAAAAATAATAATAAAAAAAAAATAAAAAAAAATTGTTCGATACATATAAAAGAATAAGTGACAACTATAATACATTTTGGTGTCATTAGCCTATTAATTAAATAGTGGTGCAATTGAAATAATCACCAAATGCATTAATTATAACAAAACTTTTAAATACTTAGTTACTAGCCTCTTATCCATAACATGTTTTTTCACCAGCTAGTTATCTATCATTAAATTACTCCCTCCATCCTTAAATTATACACGGGACAACAATTATGAGATGGATAGATTGATAGTTTAAGTACCTTTTAATCCTCATAGTTTCATCATTTTTCGTTTCAACCAATAACATTTTTTCTCGCATTGGCTACGATTAAAAGCTAAAGAGTTGCATTAAGGGTCACACCAAAAGCATCAAGTTTACAAGTATAACCACATGTTACGAATACCTGATCTCTTAGTGTTTGGACTTTGGTGATTATGCATTAAAACTAATACGTATACATTTTTATTATTTTTATGAATATCAGTATGTGGCGATTCGGTTTGGGTTTTCACATAAAACCAAAAACCGAACCAAAACTTTTGATTTTTTAAAAACCAAAACCGCACCATCGGTTTTAGAATAGGTTCCGTTTTTTGGGGCGGTTTTTTTGGTTTTGGTTTGGTTTTGTTGCTCTCCCCTACGTATAACTTACAAAGGCATTGTTGGTATTTAAATTTGCCACATAGCCGGTAATATCATATGAAACATAAGTGCTTGCAATCAGCGAGTGGGAAGCTAGTTCTGTTAAAGAGTGGCAAGGGGGAGTATTTTTTTATGTTGTGAATCTCTTTTATGTGTTGAAGATGATGTTGTGAATGGTTGTTGGGGGTGTCTTTAATTGGTGAAGAAGACGAATTTAAAGAAAGAAAGAGAAATATTTTTTGAGAGTAGCAAATTTGATTATTCTTTCCTCTGTTTCATATTAAGCGTCAACTATGACTTTTTTAAGTTTTTTTTTTCTTCAGCTTTGACTTTATATATTTTTGTTCGTGTTATATAATACTTGATACAAGATATATGAACGAATTAAGTTTTTAAATGTATTTTCATTTGTATAATTTTCATTAATTGTTATATAACACAAACAAATATATTTAATGTCAAAGTTGAAGAAAAAACACTTAAAAAAGTTATAGTAGACACTTAATTTAGGACAGAGGTAGTATTTCCAACTGACTTTTTTCTTTCATTTCGTTTAATTTATTTATTGAAATACCTATGAACCTATGATACACAAACTTTTAAATACAGGTGTTAACGATCCGAGCCAAGTCGAATTTTAAAATATTTGAGCTCGGCTCAATTAATTATTAACTATAACTCGGATTGAGTTCGAATAAGTTTTCCAAATCTTGCTTGAACTCGAGCTCGAGTAACTAATTATTGTTTGAGCTCGAGTTTAAGTTGATAAGCACCAGAAAAATGTTACACCGTCGCCTAAAACAACGCTAGACACTTGAGACAAATATCTATAATGCCTTTCAAAAAGGACTATACGATCTGGACCAGATTAGTCTAATTTATGAATTTTTTACGCGATAATTATATAAAAAACAAATATCACAATTAACATGAAATATCACAAAAGGAAATTATTAATACACATCGAAAACCGGGTTGACCCGAGACGCTTCAAACCCGACGGGTTGACCCGGTTTAATTTGACTTGTTTTTTGACCCAACCCGTCGGGTTGACCCGGTTTAAATTGACCCATTTTTCTACCAGAACTGTTCAACCGGTTGAACCACCCGGGTCGAACCGGGTTTCAAAACATTAGGTTTAATACCCAAATCCTCAAACTTTTATTATTTTTCGTTTATAACCCGTAAACTCCCTTTATCACTAAAACTATATGCCGCTATAAAATCCCGTTGCTATGCGTTTTAATAATCTGGCCGACCACAAAAGTTTCAACATTCGGTGTTAGGGATTGCTTCAATTTTTGTGAAAGTCTTAAAGAAAATGTGGTGAATCCTCCAAACCCAAGGGATCTATAAACTAGACTAAAATACACCATTGGTCCCTGAACTTTCCACAAAACATCGCAAGGCACCTTAGCTTTCCAAAATCGTCGTGGGGCGTCCAAAACTTGGGATTTTGAGGCCGATTGCGTCCCTCGGCCCGTAATAGGAACAACAACGTATTCTTGGTGAGGGCAAAATCGTCATTCACTGTAGCGATCTAGTTTCTAGCCGTTGTAGATTGTCCCGGTTCCCTATATTACTGTGAGTCACAATTATATTGTCACTCATCATCCTTAATCTTTCCCCCAAAACCTTTCCTCCTTCAATATGGTACGCTGCTGGTGTGGTAAGCAAGCTATAACACGCACTTCGTGGACATCGGCCAACCCAGGGCGTCGGTTCTATGGTTGTCCTGATGAAGTAAGTGCGTTTTAAGATTTATTGTGTTACCTTGCTTTTGCAAGTAGCAATTACATTGTAACAATGGTGGTTCATTAATGAAATGTCATATTAATGATTAGGGGTCTTCTTGTCGGTGGATAGGATGGTATGATCCTAAAATGTGTGCTCGTTCAAGAATGATCATACCAGGCCTTTTGAGGGGGAGAAATGAGCTCGAGGAAAGATTAGAAGTTGCTCTAGGTGATGTGTGGAAGTGGAAGATTTACCTGGTGCTCAGTTGGATCTTGGTCTTGATTGTTTATGCACTTGGTTAACTTTTTAGCTTTAACGTATGATGGCCGTGTTTTGTGTTTTGTGGAAATGTAATTACTTGTTAGGCCACCTTGGTATTGTTAGAACCTTTACCAAAACTATTTTGTACTAGTATGTTTTAAGTTTAGATTCTATTGAATGGTAGTAACATTGTCTCCAACATGGATATGAAGTTTGGTTCTTTTTCTGAGTTTACGTTATGGGTATATATGCAGATGCTTAAAATTTTGCTTATAATTGACTTTGAATAGTCAACATTCTTTTGAAGTTTTAGTTTTGGTTAGTTTTGCCTGCATCAATTTGCAGTAGCATATTATGCAATCATACAGTTAGATATAACATACGTTGCACACGACATACATATTTTGGACACAATTAAAATTCAGAAACATAACATGGTTCTGTAGATAATGCAATTGGATATAATTCCAAATGCATAAAATTTCATACTTTTCAAAGCATGATAATCAGAGTACATAAGTTGTTCATAGTTAACATAAATAAATATTGTCTACTTCATTAGCATAACATAAAGAAAGCCCAATGCTGAGGGCATCATTTTATCCATAAAAGCCTGCTGCCTAGTCACTCTTCTGGTGGTATGCTGGGATGAAATAGAAACTGCTTGCACATTACTTGAATGGACCTGAGATTGAGAGTGTGACAGATCTTGCTGCTGGGATTGACACTGGGATTCATCAATAGGTTGATCTTGACTCTGAGATTGAACACCTGCAAATTCATCTTGTTTCTCTGTTGCAACATCCTGAGTACCTTGATCTTGAATTCCAGATTGCACACTAGTTCCTTTAACTGTAACATCTTGACTTTCATCAACAGATGTACCTTCAACTTGTTTATCTGCTGCAACTTTGTTCCCTGTAGGATGAGTCTTCTTTGATGCAAACTTTTGAGGCACTTGTTTACCTTTTCCCTTAGAACTTGAACTATTTTGTTTTTTTACCGCCAGTTTGACTACTTTGGGTTCCATCATAGCCAATACATGTTTTTTTGTTGTGTCCAGCAATGCCACAAACACTACACCTTACACTCTTCCAAGCCTCAGACAGTTTACCATTCTTGACAATCTCTTCAGTTTCAGGAGCTAACCTTACTCTTTTTTTACTAGTTGAGTTAGCTGCATTTGCTTGACTCTTTGGTGGAACAATAGTTGTTGGCACAGACAATTTTTCCCAATGCTCATTGCTAGTTATGGGGGAGACATTGTGTTTTGATGTGTTGCGTGTGTCGTTGCGGTTTAGCAGTTTTAATGCCTAATCAAGTTTTAAATTTATATTTAGCCGACTTATCAATAACACACACACCTAACGAGCAGTGTACCCGGTCAGTATGAATATAATGGTAAGTAGAGTGTCGATCACTAAGAGTGGAACATATTATCTAGTTATTCTAATCAGTATTTTAATATATTAAGTTAGCTATACAACCTAATCTAACGCAAGGGGGTTCAGCCTGAGAGACTGGCACAATTTGGTTGCAATTAAATAATAAACTAAACCAATAGGCACGAATCAGCAAGTAGCACACACGTACACAGATAAATACTCGAGACAATAAGAGGGCTGTCCTTATGATAAGTAGTTTGTCTCTTGTTTTATTGCTAGTGTTATATGAAGTGTATAGTTCGATGCAACGCACCGAGATTAAGTCCTTTCTCGTTGGTTCTAATCTTATTGGCGAGTAAACCCTTAATGATTACTTATGACTATCCTTTTTATCTTTCTCCTACTTTTCTACAGACCATAGAATACATAGGCGATCTAATAAACAGGCGAGGGCAGAGGCATGGCGACCCGATCAACGCTCAGCTAGCCACAGAGGTTATCAATGCACTAATAAAAGTCACCAATGACAGTAACATATAAACTTTAATTGATGAGAAAGCAGTTTTAAGGGAGTGCAATCTTTCCGTTGTCACATTACACAAGCCACCAATCTTGATGAATTAAAGTTTACTAACACAATAAAACAAAACTACTTAATGAATTAAACACATGCAGCACCTTCTTACAGCTCTTGTATCTTTGATTTGGGTGTGTCTTGTGCTGCTGCCTTGACTGAATTCGTCCTTGGTTTCTGGTCTTCAGTCTTCTGTTAAAACTTCGGAACTCTTAATTCGTCTAGTCTTTGGGGTATTTATAGTTTCTGTCTGAGGGTGAGATGCGGCGCATCTAGTAAGTAGATGCGGCGCATGTACTTAACTTCGCGTGGGGTCCAAGATTATAATATTCAGGAATATTCGTACACCGCCAGAAGATGCAGCGTAACTCCATTATCAGATGCGGCGCATGTCCTCTTGTATCTTGGATCGTATCTGGTGAAATATTGATAGTGATGTGGCGCATGTGATAAGCAAGATGCGGCGCATCTGGAGCAGATTAGTCTTGATCTTGTCCATTTCAGTAGACTCTTAACTTCTTGCATGTTTTGCTCCATAATTAGTCCAAAAATCGCCAAGTTTCACCAAATGCTTGTTTTCAATTGAGAATTACAAAAGTAAACGATTAAGTATCAATCCTCATACATAATATAGTAAAACAAGTCAAATTAATAGGATAAATGATAGTAATAAAATGTACTTATTTGAGTTCATCAAATATCCCCCCACTTGAGCTTTACTTGTCCCCAAGTAAACCTTAGAATTAATCTTATGAAAATGTATCCTAAAAGATATTAGGATTTATTTTTATATTTAAGCATGTATTCGTTTTTGTCATAATCACACAACTAAACACTTAACGAATTAGAAGTAAAATAAAATAATTCGATAAAAGCAAATCTAATCGTTTAACTGCCCAGTCGCGACGAATATTCTATCATAAGCTTGGCAAGTATACACATCTCCACCACTAAAGCCAAGGAATAACAAGTCTAAAGCGGTAAAAAGGGTTTTTAGGCTTAAGGGTTAATTATTCTTTCTCTATCGATCTCAAATTCCAGAAAAGGCGACAAAATCACAAATACATGATCGAATCCACGAACACGATACTTGCAATTGCTCAAATCCTTAACTCGAATAGGCTAAAGATAGGTCCAAACTTCACCAATAATAATATATCAAAAAGGGCGACAAAATCATAAATACATAGCCGAATCCACGACTACGATACTTAAGATTGCTCAAATCCCTAATCTCAATAAATCAAAGGTTTGGTTGGATAAAGAATAATAAAGGGCATGGATAATATTTGGGATATAAATTGGTGTAAAATGAAAAATAAACAAAACAAATAAATTAAAATCCTAAGTGTGGTTAATCACTATCCCAACCATCCCATGAATAAGACTCATATCATTGAATAACTCACGCTTTAACACTTGAAACACACGCTTTAGGTAGACACGAATTATACTCAACAAGATCTTAATCAAAGAATAAACCTTAGTTGACGTTCCCATAACTGCCAACTCCCATTCAATCCATAAATATATAACAACTAGTGGTGATATCGACCACTTACATAACTTTACATCGTTGGTTTAATCAAACATCCAACTTTCTTTTTTTTCTTTTTCTTTTTCTTTTCTCATTTTTTTCCATTTTTTTTTTTTTTTTTTTTTTTTTTTTTTTTTTTTTTTTTTTTTTTTAAGAAACATAAACATAGATGTGTAAAATTTCACCACATCACTATAACAATAAATCTGGATAATTTTTCCATACTTTTCATGACTTCAGAAATAACGGTAATAGTGAAAGTAGTAAACACACGAAAAATAAACTCAAAGATATACAATATTTACTTTCACTCCAATTGCATTGTGCAATTTCCCGACCTAACCATAGATAATGAATTACGCACGCGAACACAGGTAATGTAAGGAAACACACTTTGCCTATAGCAATTAATCAACCACGGATTTTAATCTACAGGGTAGGCTAAGGTGTAAGGTGTAACGAAACATTTTAACAAAGGTGTAAGAAACGAAAGGAATGGCTCTGAGTGTTTTTCTAGGGGTATCTTACTCTAAAAGTGAGAGTAACAAAAGGGTTTATACGGGGGTTAACTAACCAGTGTAGTTAGCTAATATCACATAACATATAAGGCTATTTGGGTGTAATCCTAGAATTTACCAATTTAGACAAGTCATTCCAATTATATAAAATAATACTTATTATGGTGGTCTCGAATAGTATACAAGCCAAGTTCTAAAGTTTACAAGTCACCGGCACACTCATAGATTTGTGAATTTTGAAAAATCACAATTTTTGAAAATAACGTCATGTGTGCAGCTATGCAACTTAGACTTTAAACAAAATCATGCTAAAAATTTTAAATTTTGATATATTAAGCACATTTTAAGCATATTTTGAAAAGTTTAGGACAAGTAAATGTTAAGTGTTCTAATTCTCCAATCCCCCCACTTAAGTTAAACAACGTCCTCGTTGTTTGTATAAAAGGTTAAAAACTGGAAAATAAAAGAATTAGAACAGAAAAACTCCCCTGAGATTTGCTCGGTATGATCCTCCATTAGTATTAGAGCAAAAATCATCTTACTTGTGGATTAGAACGTTTAAGCTTCATAATAGATGTATCCACAGGAAATGCAGGAATCTATAATACCACCAAGGCTTCAAAACACACCTAAGGTAAGAAATGTTCAAACTTGCATAATACATTAGTAGTTCGGAAAAAAAAAATAAAACATAAAAACTTAAAAATAAAAATCATTAGGTCAGTCGATGCGCCGTATCTTATGGAAGAAGATACGCCGTATCGAGCCTGGAATAATTACGGATCAGAATAAAAGATGCGCCGCATCCTTAACCAGGGATGCGCCGCATTAAAATAAACTGATAAAAAGTTTTAAATTCGAAAATTAAAAATGCAGAAAAATTAAAATAAGATATGACCATTGCAGGAGATGCGTCGCATCTCAGAATTGAGATGCGCCGTATCCTCTGCGACCTGACTGACTCGACACAAACAGAAAATTAAAAGATAAATCCGGGTTGTCTCCCGGTAAGCACTTGTCTTTATTCCAGAGTCTTCAAGTTAGACTCACGTTCAGCTCTTTAGTATCGATCATTGAAGGAGTCGGAAACATCGCGCTCCCTCATTGCCAATTCGGTAATATTGAACACTCCTTGCTCGTCCATGATTAGGTCATTGGATTCCAATGGTCCATCAAGGTCATTAAGTTCAATGTAGTCCCCATCGTAACGTTCGGGTGATTTATCATGCACTAATATATCATTCATAAAGTTGGCTTCGAAGTCGAAGTCAATCAGTTCTCCGAATCCATCCATTTTCCTTCTGAAATAATCACAAAAGCATCAGTAGGATCTGTTCGCAAGAAGAAAAATTAACAAATATAGAAACGCATATAAGAATAAAAATAACTGATATTGGTAGACGATGCGCCGTATCCAACAAGTTGGATACGCCGTATCTTATAATCGTTAAAATTAAATCAGACTTTTATTCAGAAAATAGATACGCCGCTTAGAAATTAAGAATGCGCCGTATCGAATTAAATTAATCAAAAATCGATATTTATTTAAAATTAAATGCGTCGTATTAACTAAAGTTAATGCGCCGTATTTTCGTTACGTTTCAAAATACGAGATTTTTGATTCAGAAGATACGCCGTATCGACAGAGGTCGATGCGCCGTATCTGTTTAATAATTCGAAAACTGTTTTTAATAAAAATAATAGATACGCCGTATCTGCTAAAGCAGATGCGTCGTATGGTGTTAACGTTTAGAAAAAAAATTCTTATTAAAAACAGATACGCCGTATCTTGGGAAAAAGATGCGTCGTATCGCTTTATCGCTTAGAGAAAAAAATTTCTTATTAAAAACAGATACGCCGTATCTTGGGGAAAAGATGCGTCGTATCGAATTAATTAAACGCGTTGTATTTTATAAAAGGTTGAACGCAATACGCCGTATCTGAGAAATCAGATGCGCCGTATCGTTCGATTTAGCTCAGTACAACGATAGCAGAACACAAAAATTACGAAAAATAAAAAACAAATAAAAACACACGAAAATAAACACAAACAAAAGCAAACAAATAACACACAAAAACAGAAAATATGCAAAATAGTACAATGAATGCAAATTAAACTAATACACAACAAAGTTAGCGGTTAGATAAAAAAAAATTAAAACCTAATTAAAATACTAATCAAATTAACAGATAATAACAATTCACTCCCCGGCATCGGCGCCAAAAACTTGATGTGCTGCGTGTGTCGTTGCGGTTTAGCAGTTTTAATGCCTAATCAAGTTTTAAATTTATATTTAGCCGACTTATCAATAACACACACCTAACGAGCAGTGTACCCGGTCAGTATGAATATAATGGTAAGTAGAGTGTCGATCACTAAGAGTGGAACGTATTATCTAGTTATTCTAATCAGTATTTTAATATATTAAGTTAGCTATACAACCTAATCTAACGCAAGGGGGTTCAGCCTGAGAGACTGGCACAATTTGGTTGCAATTAAATAATAAACTAAACCAATAGGCACGAATCAGCAAGTAGCACACACGTACACAGATAAATACTCGAGACAATAAGAGGGCTGTCCTTATGATAAGTAGTTTGTCACTTGTTTTATTGCTAGTGTTATATGAAGTGTACAGTTCGATGCAACGCACCGAGATTAAGTCCTTTCTCGTTGGTTCTAATCTTATCGGCGAGTAAACCCATAATGATTACTTATGACTATCCTTTTTATCTTTCTCCTACTTTTCTACAGACCATAGAATACATAGGCGATCTAATAAACAGGCGAGGGCAGAGGCATGACGACCCGATCAACGCTCAGCTAGCCACAGAGGTTATCAATGCACTAATAAAAGTCACCAATGACAGTAACATATAAACTTTAATTGATGAGAAAGCAGTTTTAAGGGAGTGCAATCTTTCCGTTGTCACATTACACAAGCCACCAATCTTGATGAATTAAAGTTTACTAACACAATAAAACAAAACTACTTAATGAATTAAACACATGCAGCACCTTCTTACAGCTCTTGTATCTTTGATTTGGGTGTGTCTTGTGCTGCTGCCTTGACTGAATTCGTCCTTGGTTTCTGGTCTTCAGTCTTCTGTTAAAACTTCGGAACTCTTAATTCGTCTGGTCTTTGGGGTATTTATAGTTTCTGTCTGAGGGTGAGATGCGGCGCATCTAGTAAGTAGATGCGGCGCATGTACTTAACTTCGCGTGGGGTCCAAGATTATAATATTCAGGAATATTCGTACACCGCCAGAAGATGCGGCGTAACTCCATTATCAGATGCGGCGCATGTCCTCTTGTATCTTGGATCGTATCTGGTGAAATATTGATAGTGATGCGGCGCATGTGATAAGCAAGATGCGGCGCATCTGGAGCAGATTAGTCTTGATCTTGTCCATTTCAGTAGACTCTTAACTTCTTGCATGTTTTGCTCCATAATTAGTCCAAAAATCGCCAAGTTTCACCAAATGCTTGTTTTCAACTGAGAATTACAAAAGTAAACGATTAAGTATCAATCCTCATACATAATATAGTAAAACAAGTCAAATTAATAGGATAAATGATAGTAATAAAATGTACTTATTTGAGTTCATCAAATATCCCCCCACTTGAACTTTACTTGTCCCCAAGTAAACCTTAGAATTAATCTTATGAAAATGTATCCTAAAAGATATTAGGATTTATTTTTATATTTAAGCATGTATTCGTTTTTGTCATAATCACACAACTAAACACTTAACGAATTAGAAGTAAAATAAAATAATTCGATAAAAGCAAATCTAATCGTTTAACTGCCCAGTCGCGACGAATATTCTATCATAAGCTTGGCAAGTATACACATCTCCTCCACTAAAGCCAAGGAATAACAAGTCTAAAGCGGTAAAAAGGGTTTTTAGGCTTAAGGGTTGATCATTCTCTTTTCTATCGATCTCAAATTCCAGAAAAGGCGACAAAATCACAAATACATGATCGAATCCACGAACACGATACTTGCAATTGCTCAAATCCTTAACTCGAATAGGCTAAAGATAGGTTCAAACTTCACCAATAATAATATATCAAAAAGGGCGACAAAATCATAAATACATAGCCGAATCCACGACTACGATACTTAAGATTGCTCAAATCCCTAATCTCAATAAATCAAAGGTTTGGTTGGATAAAGAATAATAAAGGGCATGGATAATATTTGGGATATAAATTGGTGTAAAATGAAAAATAAACAAAACAAATAAATTAAAATCCTAAGTGTGGTTAATCACTATCCCAACCATCCCATGAATAAGACTCATATCATTGAATAACTCACGCTTTAACACTTGAAACACACGCTTTAGGTAGACACGAATTATACTCAACAAGATCTTAATCAAAGAATAAACCTTAGTTGACGTTCCCATAACTGCCAACTCTCATTCAATCCATAAATATATAACAACTAGTGGTGATATCGACCACTTACATAACTTTACATCGTTGGTTTAATCAAACATCCAACTTTCTTTTTTTTCTTTTTCTTTTTCTTTTCTCATTTTTTTCGATTTTTTTTTTTTTTTTTTTTTTTTTTTTTTTTTTTTTTTTTTTTTTTTTTTTAAGAAACATAAACATAGATGTGTAAAATTTCACCACATCACTATAACAATAAATCTGGATAATTTTTCCATACTTTTCATGACTTCAGAAATAACGGTAATAGTGAAAGTAGTAAACACACGAAAAAATAAACTCAAAGATATACAATATTTACTTTCACTCCAATTGCATTGTGCAATTTCCCGACCTAACCATAGATAATGAATTACGCACGCGAACACAGGTAATGTAAGGAAACACACTTTGCCTATAGCAATTAACCAACCACGGATTTTAATCTACAGGGTAGGCTAAGGTGTAAGGTGTAACGAAACATTTTAACAAAGGTGTAAGAAACGAAAGGAATGGCTCTGAGTGTTTTTCTAGGGGTATCTTACTCTAAAAGTGAGAGTAACAAAAGGGTTTATACGGGGGTTAACTAACCAGTGTAGTTAGCTAATATCACATAACATATAAGGCTATTTGGGTGTAATCCTAGAATTTACCAATTTAGACAAGTCATTCCAATTATATAAAATAATACTTATTATGGTGGTCTCGAATAGTATACAAGCCAAGTTCTAAAGTTTACAAGTCACCGGCACACTCATAGATTTGTGAATTTTGAAAAATCACAATTTTTGAAAATAACGTCATGTGTGCAGCTATGCAACTTAGACTTTAAACAAAATCATGCTAAAAATTTTAAATTTTGATATATTAAGCACATTTTAAGCATATTTTGAAAAGTTTAGGACAAGTAAATGTTAAGTGTTCTAATTCTCCAATCCCCCCACTTAAGTTAAACAACGTCCTCGTTGTTTGTATAAAAGGTTAAAAACTGGAAAATAAAAGAATTAGAACAGAAAAACTCCCCTGAGATTTGCTCGGTATGATCCTCCATTAGTATTAGAGCAAAAATCATCTTTCTTGTGGATTAGAACGTTTAAGCTTCATAATAGATGTATCCACAGGAAATGCAGGAATCTATAATACCACCAAGGCTTCAAAACACACCTAAGGTAAGAAAGGTTCAAACTTGCATAATACATTAGTAGTTAGGAAAAAAAAATAAAACATAAAAACTTAAAAATAAAAATCATTAGGTCAGTCGATGCGCCGTATCTTATGGAAGAAGATACGCCGTATCGAGCCTGGAATAATTACGGATCAGAATAAAAGATGCGCCGCATCCTTAACCAGGGATGCGCCGCATTAAAATAAACTGATAAAAAGTTTTAAATTCGGAAATTAAAAATGCAGAAAAATTAAAATAAGATATGACCATATGCAGGAGATGCGTCGCATCTCAGAATTGAGATGCGCCGTATCCAATGCGGCCTGACTGACTCGACACAAACAGAAAATTAAAAGATAAATCCGGGTTGTCTCCCGGTAAGCACTTGTCTTTATTCCAGAGTCTTCAAGTTAGACTCACGTTCAGCTCTTTAGTATCGATCATTGAAGGAGTCGGAAACATCGCGCTCCCTCATCGCCAATTCAGTAATATTGAACATTCCTTGCTCGTCCTAGATTAGGTCATTGGATTCCAATGGTCCATCAAGGTCATTAAGTTCAATGTAGTCCCCATCGTAACGTTCGGGTGATTTATCATGCACTAATATATCATTCATAAAGTTGGCTTCGAAGTCGAAGTCAATCAGTTCTCCGAATCCATCCATTTTCCTTCTGAAATAATCACAAAAGCATCAGTAGGATCTGTTCGCAAGAAGAAAAATTAACAAATATAGAAACGCATATAAGAATAAAAATAACTGATATTGGTAGACGATGCGCCGTATCCAACAAGTTGGATACGCCGTATCTTATAATCGTTAAAATTAAATCAGACTTTTATTCAGAAAATAGATACGCCGCTTAGAAATTAAGAATGCGCCGTATCGAATTAAATTAATCAAAAATCGATATTTATTTAAAATTAAATGCGTCGTATTAACTAAAGTTAATGCGCCGTATTTTCGTTACGTTTCAAAATACGAGATTTTTGATTCAGAAGATACGCCGTATCGACAGAGGTCGATGCGCCGTATCTGTTTAATAATTCGAAAACTGTTTTTAATAAAAATAATAGATACGCCGTATCTGCTAAAGCAGATGCGTCGTATGGTGTTAACGTTTAGAAAAAAATTTCTTATTAAAAACAGATACGCCGTATCTTGGGGAAAAGATGCGTCGTATCGCTTTATCGCTTAGAGAAAAAATTTTCTTATTAAAAACAGATACGCCGTATCTTGGGGAAAAGATGCGTCGTATCGAATTAATTAAACGCGTTGTATTTTATAAAAGGTTGAACGCAATACGCCGTATCTGAGAAATCAGATGCGCCGTATCGTTCGATTTAGCTCAGTACAACGATAGCAGAACACAAAAATTACGAAAAATAAAAAAACAAATAAAAACACACGAAAATAAACACAAACAAAAGCAAACAAATAACACACAAAAACAGAAAATATGCAAAATAGTACAATGAATGCAAATTAAACTAATACACAACAAAGTTAGCGGTTAGATAAAAAAAAATTAAAACCTAATTAAAATACTAATCAAATTAACAGATAATAACAATTCACTCCCCGGCATCGGCGCCAAAAACTTGATGTGCTGCGTGTGTCGTTGCGGTTTAGCAGTTTTAATGCCTAATCAAGTTTTAAATTTATATTTAGCCGACTTATCAATAACACACACACCTAACGAGCAGTGTACCCGGTCAGTATGAATATAATGGTAAGTAGAGTGTCGATCACTAAGAGTGGAACGTATTATCTAGTTATTCTAATCAGTATTTTAATATATTAAGTTAGATATACAACCTAATCTAACGCAAGGGGGTTCAGCCTGAGAGACTGGCACAATTTGGTTGCAATTAAATAATAAACTAAACCAATAGGCACGAATCAGCAAGTAGCACACACGTACACAGATAAATACTCGAGACAATAAGAGGGCTGTCCTTATGATAAGTAGTTTGTCACTTGTTTTATTGCTAGTGTTATATGAAGTGTATAGTTCGATGCAACGCACCGAGATTAAGTCCTTTCTCGTTGGTTCTAATCTTATCGGCGAGTAAACCCTTAATGATTACTTATGACTATCCTTTTTATCTTTCTCCTACTTTTCTACAGACCATAGAATACATAGGCGATCAAATAAACAGGCGAGGGCAGAGGCATGGCGACCCGATCAACGCTCAGCTAGCCACAGAGGTTATCAATGCACTAATAAAAGTCACCAATGACACTAACATATAAACTTTAATTGATGAGAAAGCAGTTTTAAGGGAGTGCAATCTTTCCGTTGTCACATTACACAAGCCACCAATCTTGATGAATTAAAGTTTACTAACACAATAAAACAAAACTACTTAATGAATTAAACACATGCAGCACCTTCTTACAGCTCTTGTATCTTTGATTTGGGTGTGTCTTGTGCTGCTGCCTTGACTGAATTCGTCCTTGGTTTCTGGTCTTCAGTCTTTTGTTAAAACTTCGAAACTCTTAATTCATCTGGTCTTTGGGGTATTTATAGTTTCTGTCTGAGGGTGAGATGCGGCGCATCTAGTAAGTAGATGCGGCGCATGTACTTAACTTCGCGTGGGGTCCAAGATTATAATATTCAGGAATATTCGTACACCGCCAGAAGATGCGGCGTAACTCCATTATCAGATGCGGCGCATGTCCTCTTGTATCTTGGATCGTATCTGGTGAAATATTGATAGTGATGCGGCGCATGTGATAAGCAAGATGCGGCGCATCTGGAGCAGATTAGTCTTGATCTTGTCCATTTCAGTAGACTCTTAACTTCTTGCATGTTTTGCTCCATAATTAGTCCAAAATCGCCAAGTTTCACCAAATGCTTGTTTTCAACTGAGAATTACAAAAGTAAACGATTAAGTATCAATCCTCATACATAATATAGTAAAACAAGTCAAATTAATAGGATAAATGATAGTAATAAAATGTACTTATTTGAGTTCATCATGTTTGTAGGTTGCTTCCCAAGTGTTGAGATAGTAACAAGGATGCGCCCATGTTTCAACAGCTCCTACTTATTGTCTATTTAAAGCCATATTCCAATTGGTAGCGACAACATGTTTACATGGTAAACCTGTAATCTCCCATCTTCTGCAAGTACAAGACTTCTCTACAATATTAACTACACATTGGTCTCCCCATGGTCCAGTTACCTGAAACTTATCTCCCCCATTCCATAAAACATTATACCTAATCGCCTCTTTCTTAATACCTTCTAACATGTGTTGTGCAGTAGGTGTTAGTGGCCCATCACTCTTCTCAATGATCGTCGCAACATGCATTATCCTCTTCATACAATATTCCCTGATGTATTCTAATGCTGTAATAATTGGTTTGTTTACACCCTCAATTATTTTCTCATGAAACACTTGACACATGTTATTAAGTAACACATCAGAATGGGGTCGCCCTAAAACAAGACAAATAAAGCTGTATTACTTTTACATTTCATACTACTTTACATATACAACTTAATTTACACAGTTAGATGACTTACATGAGAAATGTGACCTTGACCAATGGATTGGTGGTATCTGACTTAACCAAGCATGGGCAGCTTGACTAAATGTCTTTAAAGCATCCATAGATTTCTCAAACTGTACAACAGTTGAGGCTGTTGCACATCTCCAAAGATGGTCTTAGAAGGCCCTACCTGGCCAATTAACTTTCATTTGCCCATGAATGCTTCTAAGACAATATCTGTGTTCCGAATTTGAAAAAACTTCTCTTAATGCTGATGTAATATCCTGCACAAAAAACATATATATTTACTGTCTGTTTAAAAAAATAGGAAATTCAAAGCATTTATAGTTAATGGGAGTACCTTTTTCATGTCAATAACAAAAGTGAAGATTGAATCTGGCTCAAGTTCAAGATCATCAGATAAACAATGAAGAAACCAAGTCCAAGCTATTGTGTTTGCTGATTCAGCAAAAGCATAAGCTAATGGGTATATACTATTGTTGCTATCAATTCCCACAGTTGTTAGAAGTTGACCCTTCAAAGGACTATCAATTGGAAAAGCATTTACCCCCAAAAACTGTCTCTGACAGGCTTTAAATCCTTCCTTCAAGGCACCTAAACAAACTTAGAGTCTCTTGAATTCTCTTGTTGGAAGACTATCCTCAGCAGGCCGTTCCACATGAATCACAACTGTTGTATCAGGGTTCCTCTTCTGCAACTCTTGAACATAGTCTCTCAACATGGTAAATTGGAGCTTGAATTCACTCCTAATGCCTTTGACTGCTATTCTTTTAGTTCTTAAAACCTTCTGCAGTGAGACTTCAAGCTCAATTGGTTGGTAAGCTGACTATGAACCGACTTGACAGGAATCCTTGGATTGGTTTGAATCGTATCTTTAATTTTCTTTGAGATAAATTTGAGGTCAAAATGTTTGAGCGCCCTTGATTGCAAACATGTGTGTTGATCATTATATCTTCTCACTGTCCAAGCACCTTTTTCACTACCATCCCTGCCGACAAGCAACAACCATGGGCAGAGTATTTGGGAAGGGTCATTTTTACCAGCAATTAATGCTTCCAAACCCCTTCTTGTTAATGGACCTCTAACTGGGCCTATACCCAGTCCAGCAGTAGCAATTAGGCCAGATAGGGGAACACAACCCACACATCTGACTCTAATTATTTTTTTGTTATTCTTAAGAAATAGCAGCTCCCTTCTCATTTCTATGGAATGCTCTCTTACCCTCTCTTTCACATCTTTTGCACTAGGAAAGGATTGATCACAAAAAAAAAAAAAAAAAAAAAAAGTTTCAACAACAGCATCATCAACAGAATCTGTCGTAACCCTTGGCATCCCAGAGTTACTAATGTCTGATTAAGAAGCATAAGCAGTGTAAAATGCAGCAGCATCCAACACAGGTAATTGAGTCTCCAAATTCAAGTTATCACTGTTATTAGTAGATGTTCCTGCTTTGCCTAACTCATGACTCTGACTCTGTTGGACCAAAGCAACCTGTACATGATTCTCCTTAGTAACATTATTTTTATTTGCCTCAATTGTGTCATCACCTACATTGCCTAAGTGACTAGTATCACTCTGTTGGAACAGAGTGATATCAACATCACCCTCCTCTTCTATGTTATTTCCACCAACAGGTTCTCCTCCTACATTATCTAACTGGTTATCCTGATTGACTTGGAATAGAGTGACTTCCACATCAGGTTCCTCAAAGGTTTTATTGCCATCAACTAGTGGTCTCACTACTTTCTCCAACGGCTTTTCCTTAGTCAATCTGAACAAACTAACATCAAAACTATCAAGGTCCTGAAAACTATTTTCTTTATTAATAATGACTAATGGACCTTCACTGTTATCAACAGGTTGGCTTGCAAAGGAAGACATGTCAAGACTTGAAAAACCGGGCTCAATGTGTGGCAAGTCACTAGATTCCCCAACATATGAGACATCTATAGGTAGTTGCGTAAGTTGCATAAATGGGTTAAGGACTGGGTCATTATCTATGTCATCTAGAACCAAACGTCTGCAACACGATTGAATAGCAGCACGAGCTATTTTTCTACTAGGTTCATCCATCTCAAAAAATACAGTCTTAATAGACTGTGGGGACATCTCAGACAAGTCTAACCTAGTCTTACCTATTTCAACATACACATCTATTAGCTTATGTTCTTCCACAATGTCTTTCAACAGGTCAAAATTAACAGCTTCGTGAAAACTATATAAGCCATCATCCAATGTCATACCAGGTTTAACAAAATAGTAGTAATTGTTTTCGACTTCTGCATAACCGATTTGGGTCATCAGAGCATCAAGTTCGTCAATCGAAATCTCATTAATTCCAACATAATCAACCTGACATTCCTTACCTCCTTCGTAGATCCTGTCTGGCCAGTTTTTGAATAAGCCATTGTGGTGAACTCTCATGCTAAAATCACCAGGTCGATCTGTTGTTGAAACACAAAACAAAACACTGTTACGATTCTCTAACAACAAAGGGAAATACCATAAAACAATCTAAGATACACATATGCTTGTAAACGATTATCAACAAAAACACTAACCATATTACCTCATTGCTCAATTTCTCTCGACTTCATGGCTATCAAAGTAAGGTTCATCCCTGATTTGCTATAATGTCAATCCAAGGTTTGAGATTCTTGATTTTTTACTTAAATTATTAGATTTGGTGAGTGACATTGCATTAGGGTTTTTTTGGTAGGCTTCCAAAACAAGTTTGGGGATGAGCAATGAGTACTTGTGCTACTTATATTAGACATAATAACGGGAAAGGATTAGACGTCTGCTGGGAAGTACAGAAAGAGAGAGAAAAATGCGACTAGGTAAAAAGATATGAATACCCTCCAAACTAAACATGTAACGGGGTTTTGGGAACTATAACGGGATGTTGCTGTTGCTATTACGGGCCGAGGGGCGCAATCGGCCTCAAAATCCCAAGTTTTGGACGCCACACGACGATTTTGGAAAGCTAAGGTCCTTGGCGATGTTTTGTGGCAACGGTGTATTTTTGTCTATAAACTATTTCTTCTATTATCCATCAATCACCATGGTCACACTGCAGCAACAAAAAATGGCACACACTCATCAACTACCAACCATATTTAAATTTCCACACACTAATCTTTTACACAAACTCCCAAACACCCCCTCAAAATCTTTAAAAATGCGTGTTTTAAAGATAAGAGCAGAGGTTAAAGAAGACCCATTTCCACCAAATGCAATGAGTAGGAAAGTTATTTTACAAACCAGTTTTTTGCTACAAACTGAGGGACAAATCCCTACCATCCATCTAGTTTGATCTAATGGTGGGGATTAACCTAAGATTTAAAAAGGAACCTAAGTCCATGTTTTTTTTCTTATCATTTTATCTTTCTTATTTATTGATTGTATTTTTCTTTTCTTTTTTTCCTTTTTTTTCTCCCTATCCAAGTTTTTTCTTTTTCTCTTTTTTTTGTCTTCCTTTTTTGTTCAGTTTTTTTTCAAGCTTTTTTTTTTTTTTTTTTTTTTTTTTTTTTTTTCTCGTACTTGTTTTGTTTTTTTTAATGAACTTTTTTTATTTATTTTTTTTACTTTAAAAAAAATACGTTATTTTTAAAATTCATGTGTATTTTTTTAAAATTCATATTTTTTTCACTTTCTTACGTTTTCGTCCGTTTTCATTCGTTTTCGTTCATTTTTGTCCGTTTTCATACGTTTATACATGTTTTCGTCCGTTTTCATACGTTTTCATCCATTTTTATACGTTTTCGTCTATTTTTTTAAGTTTTCGTTAATTTTAATACGTTTTCATATGCTTTCATATGTTCGTCCAATTTTATACGCTTTCGTCCGTTTGCATACGTTTTCGTCCATTTTTATAAGTTTTCAAACGTTTTTGTCCGTTTTCATCCGTTTTATACATTCTTGTCCCTTTTTAGACGTTTTTGTCCGTTTTCGGCAGTTTTTATACGTTTTCAGACATTTTTGTCCGTTTTCATACGTTTTCGTCTGCTTTCATCTGTTTGTTAGAAAGTGAATACGGACAAAAACGGATTAAAAAAACGTTAGAAAGTGAAAAAAACGTGAATTAAAAAAAATGTGAAATCACTTGTGATATTCTGAATATCACTTGTGATATTCAGAATATCACTTGCGATTTTCATGTTACAAAACATTTGTTGAAAATCACTTGTGATATTCATGTTACAAAACATTTGTTGAAAATGGACAAAAACGTTAGAAAGTAAAAAAAAAAAAAAAAAAAAAAAAAAACGTAAATTAAAAAAAAAAACGTGAAATCACTTTGTATTCGTTTATTTCCTTTATTTCCATCCATTGTTTTTGTGCGTTTTCATACGTGTTTTTACGCTTTCATACGTTTTTGTCCGTTTTCATATGTATTCGTCTATTTTCTTACGTTTTTGTCTGTTTTCTTATATTTTTGAATATTATAAGTGATATTCATAATATCACTTGTGATTTTCTAAATATCACTTGTGATTTTCTTATGTTTTCGTCCATTTTCTTACGTTTTCCATACGTTTTTGAATATCACAATTGATAGTCAAAGTATCACTTGTGATTTACTGAATATCACTTGTGATATTCTGAATATCACTTGTGATTTTCTGAATATTTATCACTTTAGGTTTTCTAAATATCACTTATGATTTTCATGTTACAAAACATTAGTTGAAAATCACTTGTGATATTCAAAAAATCACTTGTGATACTCATAATATCACAGAATATCACTTGTGATACTCAGAATATCATTTGTGGTACTTAGAATATCATTTGTGGTAATCAGAATATCACTTGTGATATTCAGAGAATCAAAGAATATCACATGTGATATTTAAAAAATCACTTGTGATATTCGGAATATCACATGTGATATTCTGAATATCACAGAATATCTCTTATGATATTTAGAAACGTATGAAAACGTCTGAAAACGGCCAAAAGCATTTAAAAATTGACAAAAATGAATCAAAACGGATGAAAATGTATGAAAGTGTAAGAACACATATGAAAAAGGATGAAAATGTATGAAAAATGGACGAAAACGAAAGAAAACGGATGAAAACGGACTAAAACGTATGAAAATGAACAAAAACGTAAGAAAACGGTCGAAAACGTATGAAAACGGATGAAAACGCAAGAAAACTGACGAATATGTATGAAAACGGACAAAAACATATGAAATCGTAAAAGCACGTCTGAAAATGAACGAAAACGTATGAAAAATGGACGAAAACGAAATAAAATGGTTGAAAACGTATTAAAACGAACGAAAACGTATGAAAACAGACGAGAACTTAAGAAAAAAGACAAAAACGAGCGAAAACGGACAAAAACGGGCGAAAACGTATGAAAACGAGTAAAAACGGACAAAAACGGACGAAAGTAGACAAAAATGTATGAAAACGGACGAAAACAGTCGAAAACGTAAGAAAACGGGCGAAAACGTATGAAAACGGGCGAAAACGGACAAAAACGTAAGAAATCGTATGAAAATAGACAAAAACGGACGAAAACGTATGAAAACGTAAAAAAACGTGCGATAACGTATGAAAACTGGCAAAAACGAACAAAAACGTAAGAAAACGGGCGAAAACGTAAGAAGACGGGCGAAAACGTATGAAGACGGGCGAAAAAGTATGAAAACGGGCGAAATTGGACAAAAACGTAAGAAAAAGAAAGAAAACGTATGAAAACAGAAAAAAAACGGGCGAATACGTAAGCAAACAGACGAAAACGGAAAAAAAAAAAGGAAAAAAAAAAAGCCACAAAAAAGTGAATTATTAAAAAAAATAGTGAATTAGAAAAAAAACATGGACTTAGGTTTTGATATTAAATCTTAGGTTAATCCCCACCATTCGATTAAACTAGATGGATGGTGGGACTTAATCAAACTAGCAAAAACTTTGTTTCTAAAATAACTCACCTCTTGCAATGAGAAGGAAGATGGATTCGAGATGGATGGGTGGGTTTAGTTTAGGCATTGATTTGGGTTTATCTCGTACTGGTCTTGCCATTAGTAAAGGCTTCATTGTTAAACCACTTGAGGTTTGTTTCTTTGTTTCTTTTTTGCAACCTTAATTTTAGACTTACTTTTAGTAACAGCCAAAGCTTCTCCTCTTTATCACACAACACACTAGAACACAATGATGACTCACATATACATATTAAGAACAAGAAAGAGTAGTATGGATCATAGGCTAATTTCAGTCAAAGGTTTATTAGCTTTAGTGAAAAGGAAATAAACAATGACAAGGTTTCACACACACACTCTCTTTCTACAAATGAGACACACACCACTGTGAGTGTGTGTGTGGTGTTAAATGAAATACACAGCCAACCAAGTGGGCTTGGTGGGCTTTCTATTGGACTTGGTAGTGGGCTTGATTAATACATTACACTTATACATTTGAAACACTAATAAACTAATGCTACAAGCCCACTTCTTTAACTACATATTACATGACACACTTAAGTCTTACAAACTAATGACCATCACTTTTGCAATTAAGAAAAGTAATTGCTAACAATCTCCCCCTAAGGGATGGTCATTCAAATGATGATCCCGTGATTGTTCTTTAGCCTTCAATGACTTGACTTTTGTGTGTCAATATATAGTAGTCTTCATTCAATGTTCCTTCATGCGCTGTAATCTTCAAAGAATCGTCTCTTTGTCGTTCTTGCCTTGATCTACTCCTTCATTCCAGATGCTTCGTCATTAGTAGATGATGATGGTGGATGGACTTCCGTCGGTACCTGCATAAGACAGTTAGCAATAAATCTTCCTTCGGCCATCATATCGTGAGGCAAGATCTTTTAGATCTCATTAAGACTCATACAACTTGTATCCTTTTGAGGTGAACACAAGTGTATTGCATAGGAAGTGTTCCTAAGAGATCTTTTGATGAATCTCATGCCTCTAGACTCTATAATGTGCATTTTGGTTTTAGTCGTCGGAGGCATGGAGCAGAGTGCCACCTTTTCAATACCAACACATCTCGGAGTGAGAGGTCGATAGATTATGTAGTGTTCTCCGTGAGAAATGAAGCAAATATCTTTTGAGAGATATCTGAGTGGATAGGAGGGGTGGTGCAAATGCGTCACTGGGTCCATGACGTCTTGTCTTCAATACCAGTATCACCTTAGTGAATACCGATAGCAGATGTATTGACCCGGTTTCTGTCCTAAGTTTTCATGGAGGGCTATTTCTTTTCACCCTTACAAAAACTTTTCTTTTTCATTCTTCAACCCCTTCTTTCTCCTTTCTCATTATACTCCTTTTTTCAATCATACCTAAGGACTTCTAATGCTAAGCTATTGGGATTGTCCTTGGGTAGATCCCTCCGGTTCTGGCGGATCATTGGACATAACCTAACCATAATCACCTTATTACTCCATGATTATCCTAGATTATTTGTCACATGCCATTAAACCTTGTGAAAATCTCTCAACGTGTTTATGAGAAAACATTTTGTTAACACATCAAGAGTTTTGCATTTTTGAAACACTCCCCCTTCACAGGTGCTCATGCATTTTTGAAATAAATTGCACATGTTGGGTAGAGTTCGCACATTTCAAATGATTGATTTTCGATGAACATGACCTTCGCGAGACACGCTTACATCACTAGTTAGACTAGCTTGAAATTATTACCCGACCCGGTCATATTCAAAGATCATCTCTCGAATTGGTACATTCTACTCAGACAAGTCCTTTGCGAGACACGTTTACATCAATGGATAACCATCTTGAAATTATTACCCGTCCCGGACTAGTCTTTTCGATAACGGACAGTTAGTTTCGTCAATTCGAGGGTTGTTCTGAGTCTTTTTGAAGCACTCATTTTGAGATTCAAACGACAAAAACTTCTTTTAGATCACATTTTAATCACGTCCTCTCCCCCATATATTTAAACACTTAATCTCCCCCTCAAAAATAGCATGACGTGGTATTTTTGAAAACAGTTGATTAAAATGAAACTTTTTGTGGAGAGACGGACTAATTTTAGCATGAAAGATGGAACATTTTTCTTTTTATACGCCCCCTTTAACAAAGCATTTTATTTAAACAATTGAGTTTAAAAGCAGTTAAGGGTGTTAGAGGGAGTGATCTTGAGCACAAAATGCATTTTAAAGACTTTGAAAAAATCTCTTAGAAATCATTTTGATTAAGTGCTCAAGGTATTTGCTTTTCGCCATTAACATTGCGAGTCCTGATCGGAAATAATCAGAAGTCATTCAATGTGGCGTGGGTTCCGTACTGAAATGCACGAAAGCCGTATTGAAGAAAAATTTGAGAAACGACATGTTTTAGAAAAACATAAAAAATAACTCTCGCTCAAGCATCTGTAAATACCCGTATCATTGTTGAATGACATTTCTAAGTACGTACAGAATATCGATTAGACGAGAGACATGTCGTGAGAAGAATATTTTTGGTTTTTGATGTTTTATATTTTTTATGGCTTTTTCAAATTTTCTATTTTTTATATTTTGATTTTTTTTTTTTTTTTTTTTTTTTTTTTTAAAAGGTATGTATATATTTACCAAAAATATATACATAAATATTTACAAAAAATGTTTACCAAAATATTTACAGAAATATTTACATGCGAAGCTTTATGAAGTAAATCAATGAGATTCGAGAAGACTTTCTAACTCTACGGGAGTTAGGCTTCGCATTCCAATTCGACGAACTAAGTTTTCAAACCGCTCTTTTGGGAGGGCCTTAGTAAATAGATCGGCGAGCTGGTATTCTGTCTTTACGAAAAACAATTCAACAGTACCCTCTTCAACGTGCTCTTTTATGAAGTGATAGCGGACTCTAATATGCTTGGTCTTTGAGTGTTGCACTGGGTTGCACGAGATGGCTATGGCACTTTTTGAATCGCAATACAAAGGTATGCGGTTGAAAGAGAAACCATAATCTGTGAGTTGTGTTCTCATCCAAAGGACTTGGGCACAACACGCAGATAGAGACACATACTCGGCTTCTGCTGTTGATAAAGCAGTGCAGTCTTGTTTTCTTGACGACCGGCCTACTAGCTTTTCTCCCAGAAATTGCGCTCCGCCTGATGTACTTTTGGCTGTAACTTGGCATCCAGCATGATCGGCATCTGAAAAGGCAATTAATGTAAACTCCGAATCCTTCGGATACCAAAGTCCCATGTTAATGGTTCTTCGAAGGTATCGAAAGATCCGTTTAACCTCTTGGAGGTGAAGTTCGGTAGGCCTTGCCTGAAACCGTGCTAATAAACACACAGCAAAATGTATATCTGGTCGGCTTGCAGTTAGGTACATGAGAGAACCAATCATGCTCCGATATTTCTTCGGATCCATGGGTTTCCCATTTAGGTCAGCGCCAATTTTTGGTGAAGTGACCATAGGAGTACCAACAGAGTCACAATTTTCCATACCATGTTTTTTCAAAATCTCAATTGTGTATTTAGCCTGATTTAGAAAAATACCACGTGGGGATTGATGAATTTGTAAGCCTAAAAAGAATTTTAATTCACCCATCATGGACATTTCGAATTTGCTTTTCATGAGATTTTCAAAATGTTTTGAATGTTGTGGATTAGTGGACCCAAATATTATGTCGTCCACATAAATCTGAACAATCAAAATATCATTTTTGTATTTTCTTGTAAACAAGGTTGGATCAATTGTTCCTTTGGTGAAATTATTTGACAACAAGAAAGATGATAACTCGTCATACCACGCCCGTGGGGCTTGTTTCAAACCATAGATTGCCTTCTTTAGCTTGTAGATGTATTCCGGATGATCTTTGTCAACGAAACCGTCTGGTTGACTCACATACACTTCTTCTTTCAGAGTTCCATTCAAGAACGCCGTCTTGATGTCCATCTGATAAACTGTGATGTTCTTGTGAGCGGCATAAGCTAAGAAAATCCTGACTGCTTCAAGCCTTGCAACCGGTGCGAATGACTCTTCAAAATCTATTCCTTCTTCTTGTCTGAATCCCTTTGCCACCAGACGAGCCTTGTTGCGAATCACAGTCATTTCTTCATCCTTTTTGTTTTTCCATAACCACTTAAGATCAATGACTAGTTTGTCAATTGGTCTTGGAACTAAATCCCAGGTGTCATGGATTTGAAATTGAAGAAGTTCTTCCTGCATCGCTTCAATCCAGGCATTATCTGCCATTGCTTCCCGAATGTTCTTAGGTTCTATGAGACTGACTGAGCAGACATAGATGCACATGTCGCAATCGGTATGAAGTTGTTTTCTCGTCTGAATTGGTCTTGAGGGTTCACCAATAACCTGTTCAATCGGATGGTCTTTTGTCCACTGTAGAGTTGAAGGGTACCTTGGACTGAATAACTGCGTGTTAGTCGGTTCATGTAATCTGGAAGATGATTCACCAGATTCTGTTCCAAACGGGTTTTCAAAGACTTCATCGTCTAACACAGCATTATTTTGTTCTTGCTCATCAATTCTTGGTAGAACAATTTCAATGAACGGAGTTGCTGGAGTAGATGTAGATGATGTTGATGTCGAGGGAATTGGTGCGTCAGCTTCGAATGTTGTGGATGCATCTGGATTTGGTGGTGTTGGTGGTGGTTGTTGATGTTGAGTGGTTGCAGCGGAATGTTGGTTAGATGCATTTTTCGAAGCGCCACCATAGTATTCATCGTACATGAACTCGAAGAAATTATCCAGTTCTTGAGTTGTTGGTTGTTCCTTATGAATTGATTGAGCTCCTTGAGGTGCGAGTCCCGAACTGATATGTCCGGAAGTCATTGGGTTAAGCGCGGGTTCTAGAGCGAGTCTCTCAGAAGCCATTTGTGAAATTTCATCAAACTTCACATTCATCGTCTCCATTATCTTTTTCGTTCTCCTGTTATACACCCTGAATGCCCTCGAGTTTTCAGAATAACCAATGAAGATTCCAATATCACCCTTAGCCTTCAACTTTCCCAGATCTTCCCTGTCATTTGTTGGATAGCATAAAGCGCCAAATACATGAAGATAAGAAATATCCGGTTTTCGGTTGTTGACAAGTTCATATGGGGTTTTATTGAATCTTGGATGGATTAGGGATCGGTTTTGAGTAAAACAAGCAGTAGAAACAGCATCAGCCCATAGAAATAACGGTGCACTAGAATAGATCAGCATAGTGCGAGCAGCTTCTACAAGGGTTCTATTCCTTCTTTCAACTACCCCATTCTGCTGTGGAGTTCTAACAGCTGATGTCTGGTGAGTAATACCAGTTTCTTCAAAGAATGTTCTTAACTCCTGATTGACAAATTCCGTGCCATTATCCGTTCTTACTATCCTAACTGGAGCTTGAAGAAGAACTTGAATCCGCTTCAGAAAGGCGATGATGGTGCTTGGTGCTTCATCTTTAGATCTCAAAAACTTTACCCATGTATATCTTGAATAGTCGTCAACAATTACAAGAATATACTTCTTCCCATTAATGCTTTGAACTCTCATCGGGCCACATAAGTCCATATGCAACAAATGCAACCTATCAACCGAACTAGGTACGGGTTTAGGTTTAAATGTTGCTCTTTTGCTCTTTCCCTGCTCACATGATGGACATAGGTGTTCTTTGGTGTATTTGAATTTAGGAAGACCGGAGACGATGTTGTCTTTGGCAAGCTTGTTGATCGTGTCAAAGTTCAGATGGGACAAACGTCTGTACCATAACCAGGATTTTGTTTCACCTGCCCTGGTCATGAGACAAATCGGTGATGAAGAGGCCATTTGGTTTATGTCAATTGCATAGAGATTGGTGCCACGATTCCCAATTAAGAGATCATTCCCCACCAAATTCCTAACAAAGCAAGTGTTTCTCCTAAAAGCAACCTCTAAATCTGCATCACAAAACTGTCCAACAGAGAACATATTGTGTCCCAACCCTTCGACATAGTAGACCCGTGTGATCAAGTAATTCCCAAACTGAAGATCACCATAACCCAGAATAGCTGCAACGTGATCATTCCCAAACCGTACAGTCCCCATGAACTGCCATACAAAGTTGATCAGCAGCTTCAGATTCCCGGTCATGTGCTTGGAGCAACCCGAGTCTACGATCCAAAGACATATTTCGATAACCTGCCATGAACAGAAAACAATTGCATTTGGAAACCGTATTTCATTTGGTTCCATGGGTTAGGGGTAACACATGAACCACATACACAAAGATGGTTTAATTTTGTTCTAAGGGAACAACTGTTTGTTTGCCATTCTTACGTGCAAACTTTCTACCAGTTGGTTTCCATGCACACAGCTTAAGATAGTCCCTAGGAAATAGAGTACTAGATATGGTCCTAGATACAGCGATGAGACTGTTAAGGTATCTAGTCTTAGCACTAATTCGAGTAGGAACATCTTTCTGTTCAGGCTTATCATTCACATTATCAGAAACAATATCATCACAAGCATTTTCAGACAAAGATTTTTCTTGCATTAAACAAACAGATTCATTACATGCATTCAAAACACTGGTCTTTACATTACATCCAGATGATATTTGTTCCTTATTTGAAAGCTTTAAATTCCTAGGGTGTTCTTCTACTTCCTTGCATTCACTTTCAGAGACAGGCGATACTCTAGATTTCTTGATAGTGCTCCTAGACTTTCGCTTGCTCCTAGTGGTGCTTTCTAATCCTGTAGAAGGTAAGGCACACTCATTAGAATTTATGATGTTGTCCTGAGATGTTGTAGCATTCCTAGATTCATTTGGATTATCGTTCTTACTTTTGTCTAACGCCCTAGATGTTTTAGGTTTAGAGGTAGACGCAGTAGTGGGACTAATCCTATAAAGGCCAGGTGCTATAACATTAGTGTTCTTGACAACAGCTTTCTCTTTTTGTTTCTCATTAGGCAAGGGGGTTAATGGTGCAATACCCGTAGTTTCCTCACCCTGCCTTTTTTGACTTGCAAGCTGAGACTTCAAAAAATTGATTTGATCTTGCATATTTTTGTAAGAGCGCTCATACGACAATTTGTCATACTTTCATTCTTCCTTTTTTGTATCAAGTTGTTTAAAATATGTGCAATTTTGTTTTTCAAGTTTCAAAAGTGCCTTTTCATATTTTTCAACAATTTGAGAAGTCTCAGCTCGAAGTGTTTCATCATCCTCAACAGAATATGTTTGGAAAATAATAGACATGATATCGGTCGATAGAGCTTCGAAAGAGAGAGAGTCATTTTGATGTTCCAAAACTTTTATGTGTTCCAAGTATTCATTTGCTTCCTTCACTAAGGATTTATGGTCCTTAACAAATTCTGCTGACTCTTTCAAAAGATTATTTTCCACATTTTGAACAACCGCATAGATTGCAGCAACATGTGGATTAATTTCCTCTTCAAAAATCTTTTTCAGTTCATCCTGAACACCCGAAAACCATTCAAACTTGTTATTGTTAATTTTGGAAGCCACAATACGTTGAAGTTTCTCAATTCTCTGTTTAAGATCGACCAAATATAGTCTAGCTGCACTTGAATCATAAGTGTTTTTAGATGCCATTTGTTCGATGTTAGGCAGATGTTTTGAAACAGCCTTTTGTTTTGTGAAGACCACTGGTCTTTGAAAAAACAATTGTGACTCTTTTTTAACAAGATGAACACCAGAATCTTTATTAAGCTTGTTATAATCAATTGGTTTAATTTCCCTGTTCATTTGTCTCATTTTGACTCGTCTCTTTTCAGTACGCTCAATCGTTTCATCCGAATCATAAATTTCAATCGGATCATGTTTATCGTTTAGCACACTACCATTATATAACACATTCTGTACACTCTGAGCTTTCTTGAGATAATAAGGGTTTTCACAACCGATAGCCGTTTTCTTTAGCGTATGTAAAATCGGGTTTTTATCATTTATTAACAAATTAATCGTTTGTGCAGAATGACCCGTTTTTACAAGTAAATCTTCCAACTTTCCAATGGTTTCCTTTTTGTCATTGATCTCTTTAAGAAGATCCTTTTCACGTTTTGAAAACCTGTCATTCAACTCCTTCTTTTCTTTTTCAAGATTGGAATAAGTTGATTTTTGTTTTGAAAGCTGGTTGGTTAGTTCAGAAATTTCCTTGTTTAGAGATTTGATTTGGTTATTCAAATTAACATCTAGAGTGTTAAATTTGATTTGTAAACGTTTTTCTCTTAACTCAGACTCTTTTAAGCTAACCTCAAGTTCCGACTGTTTTTTGTTATGAAAATCATAAGCTCTTGCATTCACCTTATACCTCTCAAGCTCAGTGGTCAATTTTTTATTCGCGGCCTTAACATCACGATTGACCTTTTTGACCTTTTCTATTTCAACACTACAATTTTGCAATAATGATTCAAACATAGCACGTGTTTCCTCATCATTATCAGTATGTTGTGACTCGAATTCTTCATTAGGATCCATATCTGGAGTTACCAAATTAGTATTGCTACAACTTGGTTCGTCCATATATGTATCGTAAATGAGATTAGGAGTCTCAGGATACTGTTCATTTTGAGGTAAAACATCAAATATTTCATTATTGTGACATGTAGCATATGGTTGTACCTCAGAAACCGCATTAGTGTCAAAAGCAGGAGGTGCTTCTGAGTCTGTGTCGTACTTTGCCTCCTGGAGATTTGCCATAAAAATGCAGTTTGCATCGATGTCCTCTTGATCTTCTGAAGCATCCATAATAGCCATGAAGTCATTCTCTTCTGCACTCAACTGAAGTCCAACCGTTTCCTTGTTTGCCAACATTAATGCTTTCTGCAAGAAAGCTGGATCCCTCTTATTCGGCTTGTCTGGACAGTTCCTAGCCATGTGTCCAATACCCTGACAGTTGAAGCACTTCATCATATTCCCCTGATTCTGATTCCCAGCTCCCTGAGCAACAGTCCCAAACTGATTCCCAGCATTCTGTACCCTTTGATTACCAACAGCATTACCCATCTGATTCCCTGCAAACTGACCCATCTGATTACCAACATACTGCCCTGCATTCTGATTACCCATCTGAAATCTTGGAGCATATCCCTGCTGATTCCCATATCCCCCAACCATCTGTCCTTGCTGTCCCATGTTGAAACTCGGCTGTGCAATCTGCTTGTTGCGAGTATTCGATGAGATTCGTTGATTGTTGTTGGTGGGTGTGGAGTAACGTCCTTGGAATGCTTTTGATAGGTAAGCAAAAGCTTGAGACAAGGCATCAGTTGACTCATCCTGATCATGTTGATCTGGGTGTTGCGAGTATTGTTGTTGTGGGATTACCTGTTGTTGTTGTGGGTAGAATGGTGATTGTGGAATATACTGTTGTTGCATGAATTGCTGAGTGGATGATGATGATGATGGTTGTGCACTGACTGTTGCAGGTGTAGGTGATTGGACTATGAGTGCAAGAGGATCTTGTTGTTTTGCTTGTTTCTCTTTTCTGACTTCATTTGCCTCTGCTTGGTTTTGTTTGAGAAAGTCATAGAGTTGATCATAGTTCACCTTGTGAAGGTTTTGTGTTTGGTTGACAATAGTAACATATCGTCCCCATTCTTCTGGAAGGTTGTTGATGAACTTGATGTTTTGAACAATTTGTTTAGGCGACAAATTGTTTCTGATCAACTCATTCATGAGAGTACAAAACCGTGTGTAGTAAGATTCAATCTGTTCAGCTGGTGTTGCTGTGAACTTCTCCCATTCAGTCAGAAGCTTGTTTTCCATGTCTTGAATGCCAATTTCTGTACCATGACAAAGACGTCTAACTCGATCCCACATTTCTTTGGCAGTTTGACAGCTATCTACAGCACAGAATATTTCTTGTGGTAAACCGAGTTGGATTAGATGCATTGCTAGGTGATCAGCTTCAATTTGCTTCCAATCTGCTTCAGTGTAATCCGATTCCTCTTTGGTTCTGTACGTTGGATCAACGGGAGGTTCTGCAGTAGGGTTTCCAGCTGTTTCTTCAATCTTACCAGGCTTGAATGGACCTTCTTTTACGGAGTTAACCAAGAGTATACCTTGTCCATTAGGTTTGGATCTCATATATCGAAGCATACGACTCGTCCATGGAAGGTAACCACCTTTTTCTAACATTGGAGGACGGTTTTCTGAACCTGCGGCATGTATGTCCTGTTGTGTAGTCATCTTTAAAATATTGTGTATGATAAAGTGGATTTAGGATCTTTGCAACAAAGTAGGAGACGTTGTTGTTGAAGGTTGAACTTGGTTGTTGTTGTTGTGAAGCTTTGTTACGGTGGAATTTTGGTCTGAAAACTTAGAAACTCAATAACTTCCTTCTGGAGCGTTTTTAGGCCTCGAAACTTGGGTTGAATGAATAAATTTATTCAACGTGTCATTCTCCTCGTTCTCACGGTCGTTTTGACAGGTGTTTCGCTGAAAACGGAGTTACGGTTCAAAAGTTATGACCTTTTGAAGTTTCACAGAAGTACGAGGGCCAAAACTGCCAATTCTGGAAGTTCCCAAAGGCTGCTAGAAAGTACAGGGACTGAAGATGACAATACTGAAAAGTTAGTTTTGTCCGATATCGCAATTGGTGTTTTGTCCGATATCGCAGTTGGGTCAGATATCGGATGACACTAACAAAAGCTCAACTGCGATAACTATGTCTGAGGTCAACTGCGATAGGTCTGATTAGCGACAATTGCGATAGACCCAAATGCGATAGCCAAATGCGATAAGCCAAATGCGATGGACAACTGCGATAATAGCCAAATGCGATAAGGCAAATTGCGATACCTATCGCAATTCTCATACAAGAACTGCGATAATCACTATGAATTGCGATAACCCGTCTGAACTTCTTCAATTGCGATAAAACGCAACTTTTGACCAAATCTCACCCACTTTTTGTTTTTTAGCTACTAGCCCATGCACTTCTCCATGCTTCTCAGTAAACTTTCTGCCACTTTTACTAACTTCTACTAACTTCAATAATTCACCTTTTATCACTTAAAATAATCAAAACAATTCTTATACAAGAATTGTTATTTGATTCTTGTCGATCTAGAAGATGAAGAACAAACCAAATCCAAGTTTCCACAAGCTTTACCACGTAGAAAAACTGGAAACTTTGAGTACCCAAGTTCGAATAAACACAAAACAAACTTAACCTTGAATCTTGTATAGATCGATTAGAAGAAAAAACATAGGTTGTAATTTTCCTAGTGAAAGAAAAATGACAAAGGATGTTTTTTACTCTTGAAGGATCATACAAAAATAAAGATAGTCCTACCTTGAAACCTTGCTCTATGTATACCACTTGTAACAGCCAAAGCTTCTCCTCTTTATCACACAACACACTAGAACACAATGATGACTCACATATACATATTAAGAACAAGAAAGAGTAGTATGGATCATAGGCTAATTTCAGTCAAAGGTTTATTAGCTTTAGTGAAAAGGAAATAAACAATGACAAGGTTTCACACACACACTCTCTTTCTACAAATGAGACACACACCACTGTGAGTGTGTGTGTGGTGTTAAATGAAATACACAGCCAACCAAGTGGGCTTGGTGGGCTTTCTATTGGACTTGGTAGTGGGCTTGATTTATACATTACACTTATACATTTGAAACACTAATAAACTAATGCTACAAGCCCACTTCTTTAACTACATATTACATGACACACTTAAGTCTTACAAACTAATGACCATCACTTTTGCAATTAAGAAAAGTAATTGCTAACACTTACTTTTATTAAGGTTTAGAGGGTGTTTGTGATTCCTTAATCTTTCTGCTTATGTGCTGAATTGGAGACAAACAGCTTTAAAATAAGCACTTTTGGAAATAAGCGTTGGTTTTTATTATATTAGGGGTTGTTTGTATAAGCTTGTTTTTTCGGCTTATGGTATTATTGAACTTTTGAAAAGCTAATAAGCTCCATTTTTTCGGATTATGAGATTATCAACTTAATTAAGTGGGTGTTTGCGATTGCTTAGTTCTTATGATTATAAGCAGCTATAGATAAGCAGTTCATGAAATTGTGGCTTATTTGCTTACGCTGCAAAAAAGAGGAATAATTACTATTTTACAGTAAATTGTTTCTAGTTTTAATATATTTATGTTTCTTAAGGGCTGTTGAGTAAAAAAGGTTTAATGGAGTGGATCCTTGTTCAGTCAGGCTACCTATAATTCCGTGGCCATTTCTAGACTTTTCCTTGGCTAGATGTTTACCTAACGATGTTTGAACCCGGGTCTCTTCCAAGACTCTGGGACCACCTTGCCTCTAGGGCAAGTAAAGCAATGTTGGTTTTATCCAAACATACTAAACTGGCTGTAGCTCAAAAATAAGGGGAAAATAATACACAATCCCAAACACCCTGTTATTAGTGATATGAAGTTATGAACCTTAACATGTTAAACTTTTCCGGGTTTTAGAGTTCGGTCCCTTTAACCTTTTTTGGGTTGATTTTTCGAATTTTTCTGCATCCTAATAAAAGTATAAGATTGACGTTGCCACATAGAGAGAAAAACACTAGTACATATAAGTTAAAGCACTTGATCAATAAAAAGTGGTTGGTTCAATCTGCTATAAAAAAAGGCTGTGATAAAGAGTTCTAAATGGTCAAAAAGTTGAAATTAGTTGGTTTTACCTTATTGACCCCTTGTATTGAATTTCATTAGGCTTTGACATTTATTGATTGTTTTCACCTTTTAACATGTACGTAACTGCTTACACTTCTGTTATTAGTACTCGACTTTGTTACAGTAAGTGGTAGATGTGAAGGATGATGTGTTATGGTTCAGTTTTTTAGACGAATTGGAAAGAAAGATTATGCAGTGTAAGAAAAAGTGTATTTAGGGAATTGTACTTCATTTTCACCTAAATAATAGTAAGTTACTTCTAAGAGGGTAATATTGACCTAAGTACGTTGACTTAAATGCAATTTTTTCAAAAAAAGTTAGATAGCTTTGGGATTGTTTGCATATTGAGTCTTAGAAAGCATATGAGCAGTTTCGAGTGTTGGAATAAGTATATTGTACTGAGCATGTTAGTACCTCGTTACTTCAAACTGCTTATTTAATAAACTAAGCACTTCGAAGTTAACTTTTTCTATTATGGCGCTCACAATCTACCCTAAAAACACTTTAAAACAATGTTACCTGTATTTTAGTAAAAGTGAAGTATGCACTTTGATCTACAAGACATTGCTCTTTTTGGCAAAGTCCTCATTATTTTACATACAACTGCACAGCATAGTTGGAATTTCTTCCTGCGGCGAATAAAGGAAGAGAAAGGGCTTATTCAATAATCAATATTCAATACAAGGAGTAAACTTAGCGTGATAATTAATGTTTAATATCTGCAATCAAATCCATACCCTTCCAGTCGGTTACTAACTTTTCTGTTTTGGTTTGTACATGTGTTTTGGTTCTAGGATTAAGAGGTCAAAAGCTTGAGATGAGTCTCCTTAAAATTGCTCAAGAACAGGTATCCACATCTCCAAAGCAAACTGGCTGTGAAGTTATATACTACTAATATTAAATAGAAATTTACCTATGTAGCTATTTTATAAGTTCTAACTACTGTGATTTAGTTGTACTTTAGATGTTTAATGTAGCTATTTTCATTTTTATGTTCAATTAAGTAAATTAAGCTCAGACCAAAATTTATTCACTTTATCGGGGTAAGTCAGAGATATTGTTGTTACAAAGAACTAGTTATAATACCCGTGCACGCACGGGGTTTTATCTAAATTTTTGTATAATGTATTTATCTCTATTAAATAGCAAATAGCTTATTTTTATTTTTATTTTTTATTTCTTTTGTTTTTGTTTATAATTATGGTGTATACCACCATGTATCTATGTCTATATGTCATTGTGTATTCAAAAGTTTCTATACGTTCATTTGCCTTGATATGTTATATCAATGTTTATATGTGATTATTTATTGAATTGTTGCTATATGCTTATTTTCCTCAATATGTTTACCTTTCAAACCTCGAGTTCTTTCGTTCCATCTTCAACAAAAATATAAAGGTGCTTGTTTTTATTAAATCTATCAGAAATACAGTCTTGATTTGATTGGTTTTAAATAAACTTACCAATTACAAAGATCATGTAATTGTTACATGTAGTAAATTGTGAAATAACCCACGTGGTTCGACATTGAAAGTTATCAAAGTGTAACTTATGCATTTCATATTCAATACCATTTAAATCTCCCCAAAATCTCTATAGACATGCTGGAACTTGCAGAAAAGACGATATTCACCCATTTTAAATGTGTCGTTAAATGAAATTTCCAAAACTGATATTTGTCATTAGCAAACTAATAGACGTGGCTGCATATTTTAAATTCTTTTGTAGCTCTTGATTATGCACAAATCTTTATCACTAACTGTAGAGATAATATTCACCAATGTACCTGAAAAAATAAATCCATAGTCTAAAAAATTTCGGAACTCTTTTGACATAGTATAATTACGATGTTCTAACCTAAATCTGATTCGACCCATTATACAACCCGTCCAATTTTCGACCATTGGTACAATGCAACAAATGAATGTAACAAAATATATTGTTCTCGCTTCTTTGCTATATGGTGATTCAATTGGCTTGGTTGGAATCCCACATCATAGAAAAGTCCACCTTTTCCTTTAGTAGTGCCCGGTCATGGGTAAAACGGTTTATTGGTAAAGGACTAAAGTCAGCATGCCTCTCCCATGGCTGATAAGCTTCACCTGCGTAACATATCTGAAGGTAAATTAAGCTTTCATCATTGTTCTTGTTTTGATCACCTAGTTGGAAGGTTATTTGTATCATTGTATGTACCTATAGGACCTTCCAACATCTTAAAACTGCGCGTGAATTGTTCTACCCAAAAAATAATGCAATTTAGATATTTTACTTGTATTGACTCTCTACCGTTGTTAGCAGTTTCTCTAGATGTTTGTTCCTCCCTTGTGTCTTGCAGTCCAAAATATGTGGGACGAAGGGAACTTCGTAAGTAAATGAGGTATCTTGGCCTGCACTAAACACCAAAAAAATGGTGAAACCTTACTGGAAACCAAAATGCATCAGTAACACATAAGAAAGCAATAATATTTTGATTATTATTATTTAAGCAATAATTTACTTTTGACATAAAATTTTAAGTATGTATTAATACCAAATATTGCTAGTTTTTAGGTGATTGCATATAATTACATTGTATCTTCATCACTTGTATCTTTATTAGAATCATGCAACTACTAATTTTGATTGAGCTACCGCCACATCAGCGCTCTGTCTCCTAAACCAAACATAGACTAAAAACTCATAGTAAGAGGTCCGCACATGTGAGCGAACACTTTTTTCAATAAAAATTTCATTCATTCAATTAAAAATACAAATTACAATACGAAAAAAAAAAAAAAAAAAAAAAAAAATACGAAATTTAAAAAATAATACGAAACATTACCATTTTACTAAAAGAAAAAGAAAAAAAAAAAAAAAAAAAAAGTGGTTTTGCACCCCATTGTCTGAAAACCCACCTCAGAAACTGATGTCAGTCACGACCCATACGCCAAAAGATAACATGCAGCTTCAAGGCAGCAATATCCAGGTGTTAATGTGTATGCAAACAATATCCAGGATTCACAGATTCCACCTTTGCACAATTAATATTCTTTTTTTACTGTACTTTTCTATGTTCTTCCACATTAAGGGACCCTACAACTTTATCAACAAGTTGATTTATTTATCATTCACAGCAGCAGGAGTGTTTTTTGTAACATCTCGCTCTTTTGACCTCTTCTCCTGCAAATCCTTCTCCCACTCATCATAATAATTAAAATCATTTAAGATTGATGTTTCTGCTTCAAATACAAATAAAAAAATAGCCTCAGTGCCTTAAATTGGTATATCCATTCTTGCTCTACTCGCCTACATCTTGGTGTTGGACGACTAATCCGAGATGCAGTGCAAAACCATCTAAACATTCAAATACAAATAAAAAATAGCCCCAGTGCCTTAAATTGGTATATCCATTCTTGCATCTACTCGCCTACATCTTGGTGTTGGACGACTAATCCGAGATGCAGCACTATTGATGAGCTAACAGAAATGGAACAATGTCTAAATTCCTTTCCTCTACCTTTTTGAAGTTCCTTATGTATATCAATGGGCCTTTGCGCCTGCGAATATTATCTAATCTTATTGATCTAATAATATAGAACAACTGGGCTTGTTTACCAACCTACTGTTAATCATATTCTATGCAATTGTGTGATACTGTGATGGTTAAGCGGTTATGCATCTATGGGGGCGATGTTGGAGATGGTAGAATGGTTAAGCCTTAAATTGGTACTTTGATGTATATATACAACTGATTATCAAACAAACAGATATTTAACAATTTCACCATAAAACAGAGACATTAATAAAAAAAAATAGATCCTAAACATCAGATTTCATTCATTAAAAGCAACTATCAATAACAACATAATAATGTCTACCTTAAACATAACCACAATCACACAACAACAAAAAAGCATAAAAGTTTTTAACATGTACATCGACAACAATTAGAGGAACATGTTGCAGCTAATGACTATATCTTTTTCCTAATAATGTGCTATATAGATCCAGTGTTCTATAGACTAAAAATACACTGTATTGCTTATTGTCACTTACCTGATGCAGTTTTACATGAATATACAAAATCAATCAACCTCTATCTACACATGATAATAATAACGTCAACCTTAAAAATAACCACAATCACAGAACAACAAAAAAGCAAAAAACTTTCTAACTTGAGTATTTTTAACACCATTAGCAATTAAACTTTTAGAAACCTTATTATCAATCAAACAACTTCTAATCCTATTATGATCTTTTTTCGCTGTTTACTCTTGTCAACTAACAACTATTGTACTACCTGATAAATAACATGTTTACTATCATGTTACAACGTTGAAAAAGAAAATGAATAAGATGTTTAATACATATAAATATGTTTCTACAGAGTTGAAAAATAAAACCTGCTGTTTTTTTGAGTTTAATTGAATGATAAGTAGCTATCTCTGATGATGATTTTGTAGGAATAAAAAAATGGGGCTATCAATTGAGTTTATATAATGGTTTAAGCCGGTCTAAGTTAAGGATTCGAATTGTAAATGTAATATAATATAAACTGAGCTGTAGTTTTTAAAAATTAAAAATAAATAACAGTTAAGTCCTACAATTTCTAAAAAGTTACTTAAACAACTAAAACTTATTTAAAAATTTCAGAACACCAATACATTAAAACAAAACAACATTCTTGGTTACAAAGAACCTGAAAATTGTAAAACTGCATAGAACCTGGAATTTGGAATAACATATCATATGGTAGTAAAATAGTCAAACGGAAAACAAAGATTTAAGAAAACAAAACACAACAATTAACCTTAATTAAATTAAACAATTAATTAGCTAAAATCTCAATCAAATTCAAATTAATAAACTATAAACTTATAATAAAAAATAATCTTGAACTCTTCCTCTTTAATTTCTAGTGCGTCACTACATCTACCTAAAGCTGTACATCGGATTTCTGGTGCGTCGCTACATCTACCGAAAGCTGTAGCATCGGATTGTTGTTGTTATTAGGTTTTAGGTGGATCAATCGGATTGTGGCATCGGATTGTTGTTGATAAAGGATTGATAAAGGATTGTTGTTGTTATTAGGTTATTAGGTTGTTGTCAGGTTTTAGGTTATGTGTGTTTTTGGTAATTGTAATTTGTGATAATGGATGTGGGTGTGAATGTACTCCGGTTTTCATAAAAAAATTTACACTTTAGGCCTGAAATATCTAAAAACAACAATGAAGTCCATGTGTATTTTTGCCCAATTTTAATGTTTAGGCATAAAAACGATTTTTTAACAATTATTTTACAAATATAGAAAGATATTAGGTTTTTTAAATATTAAAAACCTTTTTAAAAATTAAAAATTGTAAAAAATATTACCTAAATAAGTATGATTTGATTAAAAAGTCCCCAATAGGGGTTTTGTTTTATTACATAAAAGATGTTAAGATGTTAAAAGGATGGAAAGGTATAAATACTTTGAACTCAAAAGTAATTAAACTTTTGCTACGGAGTATTTTTAATTTTATTTTTAATTATTTTTTTTTGAGTGAATGTAAAGATATACAAGTTATAGAATTTATTAGGAAGGTACTACATAATGGCTGTTTGCATCTGCTATCTTCCTATGCAGTACTCATATCGACATTTTCATAGAAAGGTACCATATAGTTTTGCTGTTTTCACTATGGAGTACTTTATGGCTGTTTGCATGTGCGTTTTACGTGATTATTTTAACTTAAAGTTTTAGTAATTCCTTCCTAAGTGTTTGTCAAAATGATTACAATATTTGGCCACAATGATGATTTATCAAAGTTTAGACTTGGAGGACTAGGGTAAAATGTAGGTGAGGGTTTGTTTTAAGAAAATCATTGTATTGCAATAAATCCAAAAGAACGACTTAAATAATCTGATTCCAATTCTTAAAGTCATAATAGTCACTTTCAAAACGCGTGTCAAAAGTCTAAACAATCGCATTGTATTTGCGTGAATCTCGTGTGTGTCTTTTGATCGTCAAGCAAATACTTTTGACTTTCAATGCTAACAGGTTATTTTGGACAAGAGTAAATATGATCCTTTATTTAACTACGTGCTAAGTAGTAAAGGACAACATTTTGGAGAGGGTAAATCTATAGCTATCGCAGTTGTTAGATGCAAAGATGCACCGGTGCTTCTCTCCGTTATTGGGGATGCTATGGGTTCACTAACAGGAAACACAGGTATCCTCAATAACGGAGAGAAAATAGAATTGTAGGATGCTTGCAATGTGTAATGAGAACCGATGTGGAACGGAAACGATGTTAATGTTTGCGTGTAACTATAAACTACCTCCCCGAATTGAGATGTAACATTCCATTGGTATTTAGAGACACCAAGGAATATGATGATATATTAGCCATCTCTTGCTCATCTTCCATATAGTAGAGATGTAAGTATCGGGTACGGCCGTTCTAAAGTATATGTGTTATGAGAAAATAGCTATAAAATCCGAGTATGATACAAATATAAAGATGATCAATGAGAACTAATGAACGCAATAAGTTAGGCATTATGAAGCAAACTCCAAGTGTCCCCCGTGATAAACACCACTTGATGCTAACGGAATATGTATATTTTCAAAAGAGAAATATAAATATTTTGTTAGTGGTTAGTCTTAACTTAATCATTGACCATCAAATGAAAGTATGAAACTCACTTAACAACACGTGGCTTTTAGGGAAGTGGCTTCTATAATGTGAGTTACTAGTGTGCTTCATAATGCCTCAACCACTTCTCGTTGAGCATCTACATATATGTATCATGCACAAAGATTATGATTATTTTTGTGTAACATGTATGCTTTGGTAGAATCTGTACCCCGTGATTTGTCACGAAAATGTGTATCTTTATGTAGGATAACAATTCATCACATAAACTAAGTGACAACACTGATTAGAATACTGATGGTAGCTAATAAATCTCCATATCTTGTAGTGCTAACAGAGTGTTGCATATAAATTCACGATGTTTATTTGTAATTCGTAAATGCACACAAAAATTAATACCTGTTCCACATGGATTTATATAAAATTGCAGGCTTTTTGCAAACTTATTGTGTCAGTTAAGTGCTTCCAGATATTATTTCTTTAAGCCAGCAGTTCGCTTTTTTGCAAACTTTCCATTATCAATAAGTTCCAGTTTATATTGACTAGTATATATTAGAGGTCTTCACCTCTCAATGAAATAACACGATTATATCTGTGAACCTGTTCACAATGGGTATATGTATACATAGGCTGAATTATATTTGAGAACCATAAAAGATCTGAGGACAAAGCAACATGTTAATTTTCAAAGTCTATCTTCAGTGTATTCTTATTTTGTTCGAGATTTAGATTAGTATAGTAATATCATTGTTTTGGTAATCATCAATAAGGCATTAACTGTTTAGATAAACAGATTTCCATACGTTCTGCTATCTTTTATACATGACTTACATAGGTAATTCATGCTCACACATTTAATTTGATCGGCTCTGCCAATCTGGTCATAACAAGCCAGTATATCTCTCATGTAAAATTTTACATTTGACAAAAACTTAGCTCTTAAATCAGTTTTCTGCCACATTGATAATTGGTACTTCATTTTTTCGTTAATACATCAATGTTAAACCATATATTCATGCTTACAAAACATAAACTATTTACACAAAGAAATAAGATATTCTTAAATACTACTCTCAAGTGTGATTGAGAAATTATTTGGCCGTCCACTTACATTGTTGAATGCATCTTGGTCCAAGATGAAATATCGAATATCTAGGAAAGCCTTATAATTTCGTGTATGAATCGCTTATAATTTCAAATATCGAACAATTATGCAAACGTGTATGAATCGAGTCATTGTTAGTAATGAAGCGCTTATAATTTCGTTGGTGTATTGGCGTTGTTAAGTCTGTCAAATAGGGTTAGAGAGGTGTCAATACATAGGAAGAGGAAGTGAGTTGATCTGTAGTCCATACTCCATATCACTGCTCTTTTTATCTTCGTCGCGTACGTTACGCCGAACCTATTAGGATTCCCTATGCAAAAAATTTCTGGCCGTAAGGTGTATAGTAGCGTCCACATGTTAAGTAATGCTGTTTTTGCTCCGACTATACAGTATGTGCTGATCTTTCTGCTGTCTTCTTTTCTACATGCTTTTCCCACAAGCCATTTTCTCATTCTATTAATAAAAACACCAAACTGTCTCAAACTACCATATTCTACTATAAATATCATCTATCATTTTGTTAATTATTATTGGTCCGATTTGACTTCTAGAACAAATTGGTTTTGACATCTAAAGTCAAAATGTTACTCTCTACTTGTAACAAATTCGTTACTTAATTTAGAATCATAATTTAGTAAATATTTTTTTAATTTCCACTTTATTCAGGGCACAGGGGAATAGGGGATTAAGAATTGGCACAATTTTTTTTACCCTAGTCCATTGATACATTCTGCATTCTTAGTAATAGTTAAAGTTATAGACCATGTATTGTGCATGCTAAATTGACAACATTATAATACAGGAGGTAGATGAGTTTATTATTGGTCTGCCGGTGTCGTCAGATGGAAAAGAGACACCACAATCCAATAAAGTTCGTAGTGTTGCTGGTAGGATCGCTGTTCAAGCTGCAGAGAGGTGTCCTTCTACTAATTTTGATTTTATGATTTCATACCTGATTTGTTTCATATTCAAATTTAACTTAGAAATATATAGTTTTTATTTTAATCTGCAAAATTTGTTCCTTTCTTTACTCGTGTTTGTAGTTGAATATAATCATGGATATATTTCACAAACACAAATATATTTATTGCCAAGTTTTAAAAGGAGAATCTTGTCCCATAAAAACTTGTGAGAATTTAGAATTTCATTTTTCATGTATTAATTGTTAAGTTTTCACGCGTAGCAGAATTTTGAAGTTAAAACAACTTATTTGCCTATTGTAAGCATTATGTACCATTGAGGATTCTGATTAGTGGCCCACAACATTCCCCAAATTTTGTTACAGTTAAAAGTTATTATAGAGATTTAACCAATAGCATCAAATATTGCATGTAGGGGTTGGAGAGTATACTTGCAGGACGAACACAGATCATCTACGGATGCGATGAACCGTATGATTAACCTGTATTGAACTTCACTTCGTCTAACAATCTGTTTCCTTTAGTGTAGAGGTGGCAAAATCGGTGAGCCTGATGTGCTAGATAATGTGTTGAAATATGTTTAAAAACAAGTATTTTTCTAATGCTGGACCAACAGGTCGAGTCTTCCTGGCAATACCTTTTATTTACAACTTTTGCTTAGAATTAGAAGTTAGAAAATTGCACTGTTAAAATAATGATGATAATAATGTGGTTTAGGAGGTTTTAGTCCTCTGAAGACTGTGGGTGACCGTCTATATTTTGCTAAGTTTTTATAATTTTACCATTTGACCTTTTATAGATGGAATACAACCCTAGTTGACATATTTTTGGGCAAATAGGTCGAAATTGCAACCTCTACTCTTTTGCATGTGTGCTTTTCTGACCCGTTGAAGTGGTTAAAGTGAATAATCTTTCAGGGGTCTCAGCAAATTAGATCGCAAACAAAATCTTGATGCTTATGCAGCCGTGGTAAGACTTAAGTACTTCACAACACAAAATTTTGACCCTTATTTTGTTGTTGAACTAGTAAATGACAAAATGCGACCCTTACATTTAAAGGGAAAGGTATTTCTCAGAATCCGGGGAAAGAACTGAAATGGTTTTGCCTAAACAGTTGTACCTCCAAGAAAAGCTTCGAAAAGGTCCACAACCCGAAGACCTGGACTTCTTCTAAGATTGCGTTAGTAGATTTGCGAAATTGGTAGGGTGGACGCTTTAGGTAATGGGTCAAAAGGTGTAACTTTTAAAACTGGTAAAAACTGGTAGATTTTAGAATGGGTTGGGCTGACCTTGAAACACTTCCTTTTGTTTTCTTTTACTTTTACTTTAACTTCACAAATAGTTGACCTTTTTAAATAGTTTAACCAGAATCTTTACTTTTACGGTTTTACCTATAACTTTAAGCCAAATCAACCATTTTACCTATAAACGGGTCAGAAATTGTCATCTCTACACGGCCATGGACTATGCACCTCTGAGAGTGATTGAATCTTACAAAGTGATGCAGGGTTTATCCTTTTCATCTGTATTTCTAGTGGGTACCAACTTTATGATGACGCACTCCACAAAATGAAATGGTCTAAAGGCTGCCGCGTTCATCTCAGAGGAATGTTTGTTGCATTTGCACCGACACACTTTGCTGATTAGGGAATACTTGCAAGCTCAAGTTCTGTGAATAAATCTCACCTACGGCCAGAAGTCCAGAATGGTGCTGATACAAGTCATGCATAACCTGCTTCTTTTAGTTGTACCTTGTCCTTATTTTGTCAGACATTAAAAAGGGTGACAGGAATTACTTGCTAGGCCTTTTTGTGTTATCGAGTAGAATTACTTTGATCATTGTATCATAAATTGTACGATTGTATCTTATGGTTTTGCTATATAATTCTATCATATTATCAACGGTTCAACACGGTTTCTATAGTTACAACAAAGTTAACCTTAGCTAACTCATATATTTATTTTTCTATCATGCAAAGATCTATACAATCATGATAGAGTACTTTGTCAGTTGTCACCCAATCATAAATCATTTAGAACCACAAAACTGGCCTCATTTGTTATAATTGGTATGGTGCTTACAAAATGCAGCGGAGATAATAAATGGAAGTAGTTGACAGTGGCTCTTGACATGCAGTCCTCTTCATGAAAGTTAAAAGAACGAAAGTTGAAGCCTAACATGTTTCTTTCTTCTTGTATGGTTATTTTTCTGGACAAGCATCGTATCTTAAAATTGTCATAGGTTCAAAAATTACGACGAAGATACATATACTGATATACATATACAATTTTGAGGTGGACATCATCAACCAGTCAATCACTTTGAAGTGGGTATGATAATGTACACGCTTTTATGAATGTTTTAGCATATGTTAAACACTGTATATCGCAACTTCAATGATTTTATGCACTTTATATAGCTGTTAATTCCCCACTACAACCTTTTCATCTCCCCGTATAACTAAAGAATGCGGTTCTTTTTACTTAACGAAATTTTTTCTGTTACATACGGAATGCAGGAAAAGACATCAGGTAGTTGTTACACACGGAATACGGTTTACATGGTAAATTGGAAGTTTCAGCTACATACTTCCAAGATTAATATTAAGCAAATTAAGAGTTTCAACTTATACTATCATTTGAATTTTATAGTAGAATAGAGATTACATTTGTTATCATCACATAAACTAAAATCATAAATCAAGGATATAAAAAATTTATAAAAATGTTGAAATTACCAAAAGGAATCTGGATCATAAGTTATAACTCTTCCCAAAGAAGTGTCCCAAGAAAAACAAAAGTTTAAAACATGAATGAAAAAAAGTCAAACTCAAGAATATTGCATATCAACTCTGTATATGCCATCAGCCAAGCATTAAGCACATGTTTATAATGCAAATTGTGAAGCATGAAGCTCATCGTTCTAGCGAAAGAGCCTTGGCACTGACTTCTTAGGTATTTTGCCTTCGAGTTTCAGCCTTCTGTATGCTTCACGAATGTGACTTGGCCTGATCGGCCCTGTCTCATTTCTCTCAGTCATCACCATCCTCGCTGTAATGTAACAGATATGTTTTCATATGGTTTTGCTACTGGAATTCAAAACTATTTTATCATTCTATGTATCCAAGCACCTGTTTCAATGAGTTCACCAACAAAAATCTTTGCTATTCCAGATACCACAATAGTCATTGGCATTGAAATCTTCGCACTTCCAGTAATGCTGGCTAATAACTGTATCCACAGCACCAAATAACAACACTTAAGGTAGTGATTTGAAGTCTTGAACCCACTTCTATAAAAATGGGTCATATCAAATTTGTATTTTACTGATAACATGTCAAAGGTAAAATCGAATAACTTACAGTAAATTAAACATGTCAAATGGGCTGAACAAGTTACAAGTAAGAGAAATAAAAAAACTAAAAAGGCTAACAAAAAAAAGAAAAGAGAATGTCACCCTTAAAAACTTTTCCTCCTTTCCACCATTAAAATTCATCAAAAACCTTCAATTCTGCATCATTTTTTACCTAATTTTCAATTCCAAACCGATCAAAAGCTTCATAATCACATTTCGCATCGATCTATCCGGTTGAATTGTGTTTTTTTCATTAATCGTGAAAACGCCTAATTCATGTTTTTTGTTCTAAGTAGTGATTAGATCTAAAATTCTATCATGACGAATAGGAAATCCAAAAGAAAACCTAAATTGCCGGCTAGGCTTAACGATCATGTGATTGAACAATTGAGTCAAAAAAGAAATTGTGGTACTGGTAATAGTAATGATGAAATTGGGGAATCAGAGGTGGTAAATGGTGAAGCGGTTGAGAAGAGTGAAGAGGTGACTGGAACTGTGATCAGTGATAATCAAAATGAGAATTTGGTGGATGAGGAAGCAATTGGGGAAAAAGTGAGTGATGAATTTCCTCCTTTGAGTGCTGCTTATCCAAACAGTGTAAGTCCTCTCAAATCCACAAACCCTAAATTGACTAAGAAAGTGAATGAGATTACTAATGATAATGAAATTCTGAACAAAGTGAATAATGAATTGTCTGTTGATCCTAAACTGAATAATGATAATGTGAACAAGACTGGAAATGAAGCCAAAAGTTTTGCTAATACTGTGAAAGCTAATAGTGTATTTGATAATAAACTTTGCTTAATTCCTACTGTTGAGAAAGATGGCAGAGATGTGGTGGTTTTTGAAGAAGATTTGGTGATTGAAGGGAGTAAGAAATGGGAACATACACTGTGTGGATACTTTGTTGGGTATAAAATGCAATATGCTGAGATAAAGTATAACATAGGAAGAATGTGGGGGAGATTGGGGCTTAAGGATATCATTATGCTTAATGGAATGTATTTGTTCAAGTTTAAGAATGAAGATGGGATGAATCAGGTACTTGAAAGTGGAACATGGATGGTGAGAGATAAGCCTTTGCTAGTTCAAAAATGGAACCCTAGTATGTGTATTGAGAAAGAAGATCCTGTGACTGTGACTGTGACTGTGACTGTGACTGTGCCTGTGTGGGTGAAACTTTTAAATTTGCCTCTGGAAGCATGGAGTACAAAAGGGATAAGTGCAGTGGCTAGTGGTGTAGGGAAGCCATTGATTATGGACCAAACTACTGCAAGAATGTGTAATGAGGGTAGTGGAAGGTTAGGCTATGCTAGGGTATTGGTTGAGATTAACGCTGAGAAAGAGTTTAAAGACAGAGTTGAGATTTGTTACAAGAATGATATGCAGGGACAATATGGAAACAAGTTTGTTAAGATTGAGTATGCATGGAAACCTCCTAGGTGTTCACATTGTAAAGTTTTTGGGCACAATCATGACAATTGTACTGTAAGACCTAGAAGTGAAGAGGAGATGGAAAAAGCAAAGAATGTAGAGGTCAAAGAATCTTATAATAATCAACAAAAACAAAAGGAGTACAATGGAAATTATAGAAACCAACATGATAACATGACTCAGAAACAAAGAGGAACTAACTTCAGAAGTGGAAATGTTAGGAAGGAAAGTTTCAAAAAACATATGGAGTTAAGGCCTAAGAATGTTCAGGGGAAGACAGATACAAAGAATGCAGGCAACACTGAGAATGGTAAGAATGCAAGCTCAAGTACCAACCAGTTTGGTGCCCTTAATTCCATTGGAGAAGATGATGAAACTGAGTTAAGGATACTAAAAGGAAGAATGGTGGTAAATGGAATAAGTAATGAGGATAGTGAGCTGAGAATATTGAAGGCCCTAAATGTTAATCAGGTTGAGGATGAGGGAGATTTATGTAAGGATAAGAATGGAAAGTCTTTAAGTATGGAAGAGAATATAGTCAAAGAAAATGAAGATGTTGATATTTTCATTCTATGGCAGAAGCAGGAGGAAAAGGTTGATATGTTTGTGAATGATAAGAGGAGTCCCACTGATGAAGAATTAGAAACTTGGGCTCGATATATGTGTGAGTGGTACAAGGAGAAGTGGGAAGCAAAATGGAAAAGTAAATGCCCCATTGTAGGAAGATCTAAATGGCTAAAGGATTGATTAAGTAGTGAATACGGAGGTTTAGACACTGTTAGTTCTGTCTATATGATTTTTCATGTTTGTATGTCTTTGTATGTTGTTGGTCTGTATGTTTTAGCTCTAAGATCAGTAGCTTTGGTGTTCCTTAGCTCTGATTTTGTATTGTAATTGTGTTGGAGCTTAATATAATTCACCTTTTGCACCAAAAAAAAAAGTTACAAGTTAAAAGCATTACTCCTAAATTGATTATTTTTAAAACATCAATTATTATTTAAAAAATATGATCTTCATAATCATACATATCAAGACATTTGTTATTTTTATATTGTAATATGGACTAAAAAGTAGCTAGGACAATAATAAGTTGCTAACCCAAAGACTGTGTGTGTGAGAGAGAGGGAGAGAAAGATGTACCCGTTTCATGTTAGTTCTTTGAAATCCAGATCTTCGGAAAGATTCATACCTACTCATTTGTTCCTCAGTAAACTGAGATAATATTGCTCTGGTACATAATCATTGGTGTAATACCTTAGATTAGTAATCAAGGTAGTAATAATCAATGCAAATGCACATAACCTTCTGCACCAACTTTCTCTTAGAGCACTAGGTACGTTAGCTGGAGAGCTGCGTTAAAGGGGTTTTTGGGGTGCGAATAACGCAGCGTTAAGGTACCGTCCCCCTGCGTTAACGTTGCGTTAACGCCGGGGGTTATAGCATTAACGTGACGTTAAAGTGTATAATTGGAACGAATTTTTCAAACCCCCCCCCCCCCCCCCCCCCCCAACGGTTAATATAGCCGTTTAAATTTAAAAAAAAAAAAAAAAAAAAAAAAAAAAAAAAAAAAAAAAAAAAAAAAATCATTTTATGTGATTTCCTATAAACAGGATCAAGGACAACAGACATTGATCAAGTTCCTTTGAGAGTTAATGAAAGACTGAAAGGATGAGTACGGATCAGGTTCAAGGATGCTTGTTGCTTTTATGCATTGATAACGAGTTTAAAGGTAATTTACTACTTTTTAACTACATAAGGGTTCTTTGGGGTTGTTTATGAAATTGTGTGCTTATTTGGGCTGTTTGTGATTCCTGAATTTACTGCTTATAGGAGCTTATATGAGATGTACGGGATTGCTTATTGGAATTGCTTAGGTGCTGTTTGGTATTGCTTTAAACTGGCTTAGAGCAAATATTTCTAGTGATCAAGATTAGAGCAAATATTTCGTGTATAAAAATACTTGTTCATAACACTTGACTGCTTGCGTTTTTATATCTATGTTGTTCAGGATCCGTTGGTGGAGGATGTCAGGATACAATACCTTGTGGTTCCATAGTATGGACAATGAAGTGATAGCCATTCAGGTTACTTCACTACTTCACATACTACTTATGAACATTGCTATCATATAAATAGTTTTTATTTTCTACATTAAAACGCTACTTTACTATGATTTTCTGCGCTGATGCAGAGTCATTTTGATTTTCATATTTTGACTGATTGTTTTCTGCAGGTTTCCTGACAACATACATTCTTAGAGGCCTGTATTTTGGCAGGTTAGCCTTCATTTTGTGTTCATTGTGGCACAGATAATAAAATTGACTCGGGGAAGCCAGATAAAATGTTGTTTCTAAAGAGTATATACATGGAGTTGTGTAGATCAGTAATGTCATTTTCTTACATACCTCTCTAACATGCATTCAAGTGTCCGAGAAATTTCTTTGATGGTTCTAGTAGCATATTTGTCCTACATGTTGGCAGAGGTAATGAGTCACTGTCATATCTGTCGTACTATAAAACATCTAATGTTTGATTTCATCGATTATAAGATAAGTGAAACATCTAATGTCGTATTATGTTACTTTTTGCAGCTATTTGAACTCAGTGGAATTCTGACAGTCTTTTTTTTCAGGAATTTTAATGTCTCATTATTCATGGCATAACGTGACTGGAAGTTCAAGAATCACCACCAGGCATGTATGATCCAAGGCTGTAGATTTTGTTAGTCGGTACCCCAGAAATTAACTCCAAAAGTGCTTTAATAAGTAACAAGTTAGCATTTAAAGTAAACTGTTATAAGTTACCAAGGCAACCTTTCTTAGACGACGCCTGGTATGCATTTGCAACATTGTCTTTTATTGTTGAAGCGTTTATATTCCTCTACATGGGATTGGATGCTCTGGATTACGAGAAGTGGAAAGTGAGCACGCTAAGGTAATTTGGGTTATTTTACCAACTTAATCTATATGTCTGTGTGCCACATATGTTCTATTAATGTTTGCAAATTAAGGTTTTGTCATTTAGCCATTTTCTGCCGTTCTCCATTTTGTGGACTGTTATATTGTGCTTTTAATAAAAGCCTTTTATTTGGATTATGCATTGTCAGTATGTCATATTTAAACATTTGTGCAGGAAGGAGTTCCAATCGAAACCGATGAAGCTTTTGTTGGAGCCTGAAAGGACTACTGCATTTGTTTCCAGCTTAAATATTACAGTAGTTAAAAAACTTTGAGTCGAGACGATTTGATATGTTGTAGTTGGTTATATTGGCATGTATTAAGACTTATACACTTTAATTTAGTTGTATATTATGGAATTTTGAAAATTTTATATTTTTTGCAAAAACTAAAATCATTTAAAAAAAAAAAGAAAATAAAAAAATATAAATTCTCGCCAAGACCGGTTCTTATATAAAAACTAGTCTTTTTACTCTATAATACATACTTGTAGACATCGGTTCTTACTAGCAAACTGATTTCGATGCTCATATTAGACACCGGTTGTGGAACCGGTTTCTATATGTTTTGGTTATAGAAATACCCCCTCGCCTAGAGTGGTTCCTAAACCACTCTCCATGAGCCATTCTAACTGGTCACTATGGGATTTTTTGTAGTAGTACGTCAAACGGGCGCAGCTCCATTTGGTTAAAAAATGGGTGGTATTGGGTTAGACACTTGCATTGAGCACCATCATTTATATCAACAGTTAACCCTTTAGTGTTATGAGCTTAGACGCATCATCATTTATATCAACAGTTAACCCTTTAGTGTTATGAGCTTAGACAATAGTAAATGCATTTTTGTGTGACATTGTATTTGTTATAATAGTCACATACACGATAAAATCTTGTGGTTCACTTTTACAGTTTTACATAAACCTATCAACTCACCAACTTTATATTGACCACTTTTATCATGTATTTTCTCAGGTCCGTGATTGATTTAATGGCTTAGCATGGAGCATGACATATTAGTCGCATCTTTCGAAGACTCGTGCATTATTATTTTGTTGGATGACATTTGGGAAAAACTTATTTATTTGGTTTTGAAAACTTTTGAACTGTATGACTTCTAAAACTTTGTTTAACTTTATCGAACAAGTATTTTCATATCGAACAATAACAATAACAATAACAATAATATCGGGATTTTGTTGGCGAAGCCATCCGCAGAATGTGTCACACTGTAATCTTGATACAAAAGCGACTAACAAAGACTCAAATCATTCAGAACTTCTATGATCATAATGTTTAGGCACACTAGTACATATATAGCAGCAACCAGCCATACACGAAATAACAGATGGTATATGGCATAACACAACAGTTGGTGATAAAAGATTCATGACAATAAGCGCACACCATAAGTTACTAAAATTATAGTTTTGCATGGCTTCATGGATTAACCTTTTCCTTCCATCCAGCAATGACATGATCTTCAGAAGGTTTGGTTTTCTTAAACGACTTGCGCTTAAAGAGCGACTGCATCAAAAATATAAAAGAAACCCAAGCTTTAAACACACAAACGTATATGAATAGAGCATATTATTTTGCACCATGTTGGATCTTTAATGTCAAGAAGAAATCTGAGAGCCTCGAAGAACTATTTTATATGATTTAGCTCATGATCCAATTTCTTTATATCAGTAGTCAACTGTTTACTCCTCTGCCACGTGGACATTTCATTGATTTCATATTAAGACATCGTATTGCTTTTTTGTTAACAAAATTTCCAAGCATTCACCCATTATATCACTGCAAGCTTTTAAAGAATAAATACACATGATTACATGAAATGGGCTGATTCAATCCCATTTTGCAAAGGGTTAATGGCATGTTATAGCTATGAACTTTCCCAAATGTTCACATGTCAGTTATGAACTTTTTAAAATACAACAATACCCATCAAACTTTCAAATTTTGTTTTATCAATGTAAAAAACTCATAACTGACATGTGAACATTTGAAAGTTTGATGAGTATTGTGGTATTTTTTTTAAAGTTCGTATCTGATAATGAAACAAAATTTGAAAGTTTGATGGGTATTGTTGTATTTTAAAAAGTTCATAACTGACATGTGAACATTTGGGAAAGTTCGTAGCTATAACATGCCATTAACCCTTTTGCAAACAATGACAATTTTCGCCCACTAATATTATTACCTCAAAATACAGGACACAATTTTTTTTAAGCTGTGAACTCATGAATATAATCAGAAAAATGGGGGGGAAACACTATTCAATTTTCATATTTCCACCGGAAAAACATATTTATCGTTTTAACAGGAATAAAGGTATGACAAAATACGACATTCATATTTAATGTGTATGAAGATCATTACTTAAGAAACTAAAGGTTTCAACAATTAGGCAACTGCAACAACAGTATGCACCAATATGTATGCAAAAGGTGTTAAAAAGTGTTTTTAATCAATAGGGGAATACTCGTGCACATGGGAGACTAACAATTATTAAGAAAAGATCAATAATTGAAAAAAGCAAGCCGCGTACCTCTTTGTACTTACGCACAAGTGTCAATGTTTTGGGAAGAGTCCAGTTTTTAAAATGACCAAGAGCCACCTCGAGCAGGTACAGCTTTGGTGCCAAGCTTAAATCCATGGCTGTTATCGTTTTTCCATTAAGATAAGGCCCCTTAGATGTGATAACTTACAGTTAGTCGTCATCTAAATAATACACTAAGATAATGTGTATTCACTGAATAGAACGATCATATTGTTTACTAAGAATATATATATATAAAAAAGGGTACCTCATAAAACTTACATCTTTCGAAAGGTGTTTCTCCAATTCCTCTAGCTCACCAAGTAAAGCTTTCTCAATACCATAATCGTTGCTCTTTATAAATTCCACAACCTTTGGGAGAATCTTTAACCCCCTACAATGTCATGTCACATCAAAAAATGAAGAGGCAATGAAATAAATTCACCGATGGCGATTATTTGACTAAATTTATAACCTTTTGTGGTTGCTTATGGTAATTATGACTCAGAACAACTTATAAATCCATTACTGGGCCATATGACTTAAGTAGAAGAAAAAAGAGGACAACAAAAGAGGCAAGGACTCAATGTCTCAATGTACAAGTAAGCAACAACCAAATTCCACACAAATTTTAGAATACAATATTGCATAAGTCCCAAATAAACAAGTAACTGAGTTGAGATGGCATCTTTGACCATTGATTGCAAAAAAGCTATCTTTTGAAATGCCAAAAGTTATATATAATTTCTCTCTTACTTACAATTTTCAAAAGTAGTTGTTTCTTAGAGGGTTCTTAGCGGGCGTTTTGGAAGCATTATGTGATATGGAATAATAAAAAAAAAGACAATCAGCTATATCAAACCACAAGACAGCTACAGGAAATGGTATTTGAATGTGTTGTACTACAATAAATTTTGTGACAGTATTCCTAAAGTAATAATTTCACCCCCTAAAACCACATTCAGTTTGAATACACCTAAGTGCTACGTAAAAGATAATCATCAGTGACTTGTAAAAAATAATCAGTAATTCACTTTTAGAATTGTAATGCCAACAAATATGACTTCAAATGAACATTTAAAATTGCTTATTAAAACTACTTACTGTGTTTTACTAGCATTGTTGAGGGTTTTTATTATTGCTAATCTAAACTGTGTTTATGCAATTAAAATAACAAAATTGCTTATTTAAAACAGATTATTGCTAGAGTTTTGATGAACAATCTCAAACTCCTCTTATTGCAAACTCCATCACTACAATACATAGGGTCTTTGTACATGGCTATATTTGGCAAAACTATCAATGGATTTTTAATAAAGCGTTTGGTAACATAGTTGTAGTTGTATGTGTTAGTATTAGTATAATTACATTCAAATGCACATATAAAGACAAACAAGGAGTGAATATAACATACAAAGAGGCAAATTGAGGTGGAGTAAGAAGAGCGGGTTTAGGATACTTCTTATCAATCATCTCCACAATATCATCAGAATTAGAAACCCATTCTTCATCATCAAACCTAATCAAAGGCAGTATCCATCTGGGTTCACTTCATCAAACCTATAAAAACACACACAAACACTCACTCTTCAGAAGCTCATATATAAAAATCAATTCTCTATACTAAAAACTCTAAGTCTATATATGAAAGCATCACCATTCAAGCTTGTTTTTCAAGTTTATCAAACGGGTAGTGTAAGCAACCTTCTTTTCCTCAAGAGTTAAAAGTACCCTTTGGCAAAATGGACCTAAAAAATGCATTAAAAAAATGTTAAATGAATAATAAACCTTGATAGAAATAAAATCTTCAAGAAATGTGTGAAATAATAATAATAAATTACAGTCTCCAAGAGCATCAGGGGCACCGGTAGCAGCTTTCACACAAATCTCAATTGTCTGCTTTGCTCTGTCTAGTTGAAGACTAGCAGGTGGTGCTGAAGCACTTCCTCCAACACGAGGGATGAAGATTTGAGACCTGATAACAAATGTTTACAAGATATATGATAAGCCAAATACTCTAATAAATATATAAAGAAAGAAGCTGTAATGAAATATAAGACTCCAACGGAGCAAACAGATTAAAATAAACCTGGATAGGGCCTCACAGACAGATAATTCAGGTGGAACATGGCAAATGTTGCAGTTGCCTTCATTATCAACTATATTAATAAATTTGTTGAAAAGATTCTTCTTATCCCTGTAATGGTCACCGAAGTTGATGACATCAAAAGCTAGATTGCTCCTTTTAAACCTTTTTCCTAATGTCTCCATATAACCCATTGTATGATGGACACGACTGAAAAAAATCCAAGAAATACACACGGAGATGTAAATTTTAGATTAGAAAGTTGCATTGGTAAAATTAGAAAAAGCATACATACCCTCCAACAAATATAGCAAGCCTTTTTTTCTTATCATCGAATGACTCGGGAAACCAAATACAATGAGCATACCAGAACGCGCATTTTAACATTAAATAACCGCCAATTCTTGCAGCTGTGTAACAAACTTGATCATTAATTCATTCATTATACATACACGCATATAGCCAGTTAATAAAATGAAGAAGCTAACCAGAAATGGCAAGCATGATCTCTGACAGATCTCTGGTAGGTTGAACCAGATGATAAAGATATAGTTCACTCATTCCACATACACCCACTGTATTCTCTGGATGAGACTGTAGAAAAAGGGTTCAATCAATAACAAGCGCTAAAATTAAATATCGAAATAAAAGGAAAAGAAATTACCATAATTTTTTGGTCACAATAGAATCGAATAGCCTCAGCTTGTTCCTTAAACATAGGCGATTCGGTGTCTTCCATCCACCAACTGTTGTCCAGACAGATCACTATATCCTGTACAAAATTAATTTCACAAATTTATTAATTGAATAAATTATAGCAGAAATAAAAAAGAAAATCGATACCTCGGGTTCCTTGGTAGTTGAAGATGAAGACATATTAGGGTTTTCTTTTTCTTCCTTTTGTTTTCCCCAAATGTATTAGTAGTATATCTATATATTGCAAACTGCAAATTTCGTCCCTCAGCTTTGCGATTTTCGCACACTCACCACTGAAACCAAGTTTGTATTACCCTAAAGCAATGTTTTTACTGCAACCTAACCATTATGGCTAACGCTTAGTTACTTTGGATCTTCAGAACAAAGTTCATGGAACGAGCACCAACCGGATGGTGTCGGATCGTAAAGGAGACACATTAGTTGCATTGGGCAACTGAATGGTGTTTCGATAGCCCTCGTGGCTAGGTTTGGAATACTCACCTAAAGTACGGGGTTTAGGTGGTTCAGGTTGTAATGGTTGGTTGGGTTGGCGGTTTGGATAGGGTTGAAAGGGTTGGTTGGGTTGAATGATTGGATCGGGTTAGCTTCGCGGTTATTGGGGAATTCGTTCACCATAACGATAAACGAATGGTTTTACGAACAAAAACACAAAGAAAAGAAATAAGACCTAAAGAAAGCTATAAAAACAAAATAAAAATCTCACTTGATAGGAATCTACTGATGAGACGTAACTGAGATAGACACGGAAATCTAGACTATTCCCCGGCAACGGCGCAAAAAACTTGATGCGGATGATCGTAACCCTTCACAAGAAGTTTTACAACCCCCTAGGCCTTGTACCTAATCGTTGCACTGTGGTATGGGCAAGAACAGGGGTTGATCATTCTCTAGGGGAATAGTGAGGTAGATTTCGTGCGAATGTCAAATTAAGCCTGAGGGTTGAGGGAAGATTCTTTTTGGTATTTTATATTTTATGAAAAGCAAGTAAAAATCTCATGTATGGAGGGAATTGGCGTAGCTATTCCTAGCTACAAACTATACTAAAATTACCTAACCTAATAAACAGAAAAGTAAAATTGGTGCGAACTCTTATATTAATTAAAATTTATTTACTTAAAATCCCAGTACTCTCTAGTTATCTCTTATTATTAAATTGAATGTCACTACATTGTCTGATTATATGTGGTGGTATTCCTATTTACCAGCAGGGGGTAGTCACATCCTCTATCTATGAACTTTAAACCTAACTGGAGCGCCCCTAAATTGACTAGAACCCAGATTCCACAATACGGAGAGAATCACGCTTTAAATACACACATTCATCTAATTACCTAAGACATAGGTAATCAGAGGTCTAGGTTTAGTGCTTGGTCAAGCTAGTATAATTACAACCTAGCCAGTTTTACAACTCCTAACGTAGCACACAAATCGACAAGAGACAACTTAATAAACAATTAATAACTAAGTTTCATGCAACCCTAAGAAAATACTAATGAATTTAGCTGCATTTTTCACTGCACCCTTCGATCATGATAAACTCCAACACTAATATGGCATTTTGATAACGTTTTCAGCTATATTTTGATTACTTTTTGTTTATGTTTCAACGTCAATTACAAGGTGACAATATGCTAAGTATGATCACTCTATTGAACCTATCGTTTCTTTATTGGATTGGGCGGTCACATCTTCATTTGATTCCCTTCTATTAACCAATTACAACAACGTCTTAATTATTTATCATGAGTAGGTCGAATTGCCAAAACAGATAGGGCCATCATGGGCAGGATTAGCATCTAAACGTAGCTTATTGGACTATATCAGTGGTTTCCAATATTCTATTTTGAAATTTCTTTGAATAACAAGAAAACGCAAAGAGGAATTCGAACAAGTGATCTCTGTAGTTTTCCGTCTTGAGGATGAGCTATACGCTATATTTGAATCTAAGGATTGATTGATGTTAAATTTTCCTTGTTAAGCACAGGTTTGAGTTTAAGAACAACTGTAACACCCCCAATTTCGTGATACGCAGCGGAATTTACATTTGGTGTTACTTCATGGCACAACAGTTGAATAGTAGAAAACGATCACCAATTTAGTCGTTTTAAAAGATTTATCATTCGAATATCAGAGTTTACAAAATGAGGTCCCAATGGTTTCAAAGTTTATTAAATAGGTTTTCGAATGATAGTAAAATTTATAGCCTTTATAAGTATCCATGCTCCTCCGTGCCATCCCTGCTCATTATGGACCTGAGATAAATACATGCTAAAAGCGTCAACACAAAGGTTGGTGAGTTCATAGAGTTTGTAAGTAAAAACTGTTGATTTTCAAAATCAAAGAGTTTGTGAGTCCATAGTAGTGTAAATAAATAGTTGATTATTAAAATCATAGAGTGAGTGATATCATAGTGTTTATATTTAAACCAGTTGATCATCAAAATCAAAGTGTGAGTGAATCCATAGAGTTTGCATAAAATCAGTTGATTTTCAATAGTTCCAAGTTTAGGTAATAATTGTAACAAATACAATTCTTAATAAAATAAGCGGTGGGTTACGATATTATACACCCATAGTTGGTTTGTTATAAAATAAGTGGTGAGTTAAGTTGTTATACACCCATAGTTGGTTGGTTAGCCCTAACCGGGTCAACACAAAATAGTTGTTGTTTGCCAAGTAGTGATTTTCTGCTATATAGTGAACACAAGTTCAAGTTTAATAAAATAGTGGCAATACTGTATCATGACCACAGTATCGTTCTATTGCTCTAAGCCTCATGACACTCAACGTTTAACAGGCATCAAGAATGATGTAAAGTATATAGGCCCTCGGGATGGGTATTTGCCAATAACCCATAAGTTTGTTCAAATAAAGTGCGCCTGGGTGGCTCATCCTAGCAGACCCAAACGGGGATTGTCAGTCCCAAATAGATCTATTCACAATTATTTACGTTCACTCGCAAGTGATTAAGGTTCATGATATGAGGGACTTCGAACATGGCTATAAAGGTAAACTTAGGCAATAGTGAATCAAGTATAGCATACAGTTGAAAATCATTTGTGATCATGTTTATAGCAGGTATCTCTCCATGAGATATAAAAGCGTATAAAAGTGAATTCATAAGTTCATAGTAATTCGCAAAAGTTTATAGTGCCCTTGTAAGTAAAAGCAAGTATTACGTTTTAATAACAAGTAGAGTGGTTTATCAATTGAGTATAATGTTTAAAGTAAACTAGTAAAGTTTATATGAAATACAAGCATGTATTTCCCGCGAAATTAATTTAGAATAGGTAAAAGTGTGGTCTATGGAACTCACAGTAGTATGTAAAGTGTAGAGTACTTGAAAAAGTATAAAGCATTGTATTCGAGCATTTATCTCCCCCAAAGAATTTATAAAACAGTAAACAAGAAAAGTGGGGCTATGAACTCACAGTAGTATGTAAAAGTGCTTGTTAAAGTAAAAGCAAGTAGTTTGAGCATGTATCTCCCCCAAAGAGTTTATAAAACATGTAAAAGTAGGGGCCATGAACTCACCTTGGAATGTAGTGATGTAAGTAATACAACGGTGCCAAAGAGTGTGGCGGAATAGAGTAACATAAGTGATGTCAAGAGTCAGAGTACGATGATATGGAATTTGGCACGACCTAACGAATATGAAACTCATCTTAACGTATATTCCAAAACGTAATGGTTTCCAATAGTTAACTATTCCCATTCCCAAGTATTATTTCAAATCTTGCTTCCAAAAATATTCTCGTTATATCCGTTCAATAGTGTTTGGTATCGTCATTCGTGTAGTGGTTTGAATGTCAAGACTCGGAAACTCACACCAAAGTATAAAACATATTACACAATTATAAGAGGAAATAAACATGCAAGAATCACGTAGCATATAAGTGCTAAAATAAGTGGATGGTTAAGTTCTAGTCAAATTAACCAAAGCTATTCCGGTTAATTAGTTTACCGAATGGTTTTAGTTTACCGGTTTTATGTCGTTCTAACCGGTTAAATAATCGAGTAGATTAGTTTACAAGTTTATATGTGTCCTCGAGTTAATATCAAGTTAAATAACTTTTAACTTTCAAGTTTGCTATGTTAGTTGTGTTGTTTGATAGTCCAAAGTTCACGTTTCCGATTATCCATTAGTCTAATTGTATAAATTTCCAAGTTACAATTAATAATCCAAGTCATTGCGTTGTCGGGTCAAGCCAAGACTAGAAAGTATCACTGACACCCACGTTGCTCAAAATGCACGTATTCAATTAAGGAAAGTTATGTCCAAAATGGTTATCGTTCCTAGATTCTATGGTTCGACCACCCTTAACCGTGAATAATCCAAATTCAATATCAACCCCGATAATAACAACTTCGACCCGATAATCCAAACTCCAAAACACTCTTCAATCCTAATCCTTAATCCCTCGGCTCATAATCCAAAACCCCACCGGATAAACAACAACGACCACAACAATAACTAGCACGGCCACAATTCAAAACCAACCCAAAACAAATCCTAACTCTCGGTCTAAAAATCCAGACTAAACCCACGATCAAATCTTAGTCCACAACTATAACTCGAACGATATCAATAAAATTCAAACCGAACAAAACAAGAATAAAACAACAACAACCTCAAGAACATCAACCAAACGGTGAGTTCAAACTCGACATACAAAACCCACTATCGATACCAAATCCGTTATTAATCATTTTTATTTAATAAAAACTTTAAACCCGTTCATTATTAAACCCGAAAAGATCAATATTAAGCCGAGTTGACTCGTATACGAGTCAACTCGCGCGTCATACCTCATATTCTATCGATTAACACTCGGTGAGTGTCGAGAAGTGGTGAGGACGAGTTCTTGATGGCACGTGGGTTAACGGGGATGGCCGTGGTGTGTCGCCAGAGCGCGTGGCTTAGCATAGATGATGGGGGAGGTGAAGCTGAGCATTCTGGTGGTGGCGGTGTGTCACGGTGGCCAGTGGTGGAGGTGCGTTGAGGGTGCCGGCGTTTAGGTGGTGGTGCCGGTTTGTATAATGAGAGGGAGAGGAGACTAATCATAAATGATAGGAAGAGAGAGATGGTAAGATAGATTTCTATCTATCTGTTTTTAATATGAAGATAGGGAAGGGTTGCGTACAAGTTATAGCATAAGTGTTATCATTATTGAGGGTATTCAAGTGAGTTGTCAGAGTGTAGGAAACGTGCAAGGTTTATTTAGAGTGTGTAAGTGAACAATATGATGGTTGCTTGTGGAATATTTAGCCGGCGCTATGGATCAAAAGCAAGAAGACAAATGGATTTGATGTTGGCTTTTGTTGGCTCGTTGGTGTACTCCAAGGGTTAAGCAATTTGTAGAAAGGTGACCAAATAATAAAGGGGTACATGTTTGAGGTTATCAAGAGCATGTGACATCATACACATAGATAAAACAATTTTTGAAAGTTTGGTGAAATGAACATCGAGCTTAACTTGGCCGATTAATTACCCGTCAAACGATCTCATGAGGTGAAGTGATTGGTCACTCTTGGTTCTTCAAAGAGAACTTAATTGATTTGTAATAATGTTGAAGAAAAGAAAAAGTTTAGCCCGTAGAAAAAAAAAAAAAAAAAAAAAAAAAAAAAACGGTTTAGTAATTGGTAACAATGGATTACTCTTCGTTAATTATTCAAAATTAGGAGGGGAAATTTACAGGATATTACAGTACCTACCCGTTAAACTGAATCCCGTCCCGGGATTCCAGGCTAAGATAGTTGTCAGGGTTGTTTTGCAATAAGTGGAAGTCATTGGGATGAAGATTCCCGCATGATAAGTTGTTATGAAGTCGTATGCTGGGCAATTCTCTATTAGAGGTGTTGGAAAGAGCGTACGCATAAACAAAGGTTTTGAATCCATATTTATTTACGTAGGAGTCGAATTTATTGTGGTACATGTGAAAATCACTATTCCCATAGTCAACATGACTTGAGAAAAATTTTATTTTTGAAAATTGTTATCCTATCGCGTTTTGAAAATAAACATGGTTCATAACTTTTGAAAATCAAAAATCTATGGGGGTAACCTACTCGTTAAACAAGGAGCTTGTAAGTAATAGATTTTTAACAATGAGGATTTCGGATGATAACTTGGTGAATGTAAAGAAAGTTGTTGCAGTTAAGTTTGGAAGTAGTAGATAGTATTGTGGTAGGAAATAAATCTTTGTTATGTTTTCATGTAACCTCTTACGAATGTGGAATAAAACTTGTTGGTTTTATACATAAAATCGTGTCTTATGTTAATAATTCGGTTGTTTATTGTTTAAAGTGTTCAAGTGGTTGGATTTAGTTATAGGAAACCAATTAACCAATTTGTCATATGATGGAGTGGTTATAGTTTGAGGCTATTTGGTTTCTTGGGGTTGTTGGGGTTTGCATGAAACAAAGTGTAATATGATCTTTAGTTTAGCTGAAACAATTGGAAAACATGACAATCGAGCTAAGCTTTGATGATAACTTGGCCATCGAATGATTCGAGTAAATGAAAAAGACTTGTCACATATGATTTATAGGTGTGTGCTAAATCGAGATGTGTAAAAATATTGATAAGTTGTTAAGAAAATAATACGGAAAACGATCCAAAGTAAACTAGCACGAGTTTGAGATAAAGTTTTAAACTCTGGGCTTGAATAATGTCGGGCTCAAGTTTGTGATCGAGGGCCACTGTCAAAACAATGGTGCGTTAGGTTATTGTAGCCATGGGCTGAGGCCCAAACGTTTCAAGGGTTAGTTTGGTTTGGCGAGTATGACATGTTGAACACACGTTCCATGACATATACGGTTACAAGGTAGTTTCGAGATCATCGAAATCTTGTATAATGCCTGAGAGTTTTGAGAGACCGTTGGGAAGTTCGCAATCTCTTAGAGATTGAGGAGTCAAATCGTGTGAGAGTGTGTTATTCATACGTGGCGCGTTCATGATTTAAGTCATGGTGTTGCGTTTTTAACGCGATTTGGTCCTGCCACTTGCGTTGAAATGCGAAGGCCAAAGTAGAATTTTACCAAGTATCCCAAAACTAGTTGTTAATAGACACAGATTTTTGAAAGTTTTACTGTTTGAATACAAACGGTTATATTTCTCAAAAATAATTGAAAAAGATTTTTTTTTTTTTTTTTTTTTTTTTTTTACCCTTATAAATACCACTGGCATGCTTGTGTTATCCAAGCACACACATACAAAACAATCAATGGCTTGTAAGCTACCACATACCGCTGAACAATTTCAATTGTTTATCAAGGCAGAAGCTGAGAATAGTGACGTGGATCGCCAAAATGCTATTGTGAAGGTCATCCTGCAGTTTGAGACTGTGAAGCAACTGAAACAACGACTTAGACAACGCTACGTCGAGTGCACAGACATATCGGATGATAGAAAATATGTGATCGACACGTTCTTGCATGACGAATATCGTAAGGATGCTGCTGTCATTGAATCGCTGTGGGCTTGTGTTCATCAGATAGAGAACCAGATTTCCAACAAGGTCCGTTGGAGTTTTGAAGAAAATGTTGAAGCTGCTAGAGTTGAACAACAACAACAACAACAACAACAACAACAACAAAATCCACTACCATCACAACAACAGCAACAACAACCACAACTACAACAAGGTGCATCAAGTTCATCTACACCAAGAGTAGTTGTGCAACAACAACAGTTGCCTCATCTGGATTCTTTCCAGCCAAGCTTTGAGGAAAATATGGCAGTTGATGATGGTGGTTGGACTTATGACATGGAGCAGGAGCTGAGTAGGTTGGAAGCTCAATTAGAAGAAGAGAGGTTGGCGAGCTTTGATCCTTATGATGACGGTTACTACTCCAACAACTCTCAAACCTAGGATCATCCGGACTACAACTGAAGCTTAGGTTTATGTTTGATGTTTTAATCCAGTATCGTTTGTAATGTTTAAGTATTTCGGTCAAGTATGTTTGAATAATATGGTGTTTGAATGTTTACGTTGTGAACACAACTTGGAAGAGAGCTCATTACTCTGTCATGTTTAGATATTTCTCATGAATTACAATTACAAAAATCTGTGCGGGTAACTTACCCGTTAAACTAAAGAGTTTTGTTGATACAGATTTTTACAAAGAGAATCTTGGATAAGGATGTAGAGAAAATTGCTAAATTTTCAGCATTTTGGAAATGATGAAAGTCGGTTTGTCTTTGTGTGGTGAATAGTAAACGGCTAGAATAGTAGTCTACAGCTACTACCCTGTATATTCTGATTTCCCTCTTCACCACTCATACTTCTTTCATCAAAGGGTTTTAAAATGTCATACACTTACACTGTTCTCGTCATTTTGTATGTTGTTGCAGCCATCTTCTTGGCTTATGTCCCAAAAGAGGATTTGGAGTCCTTGGCTTGGATCATAGCACTTCTCATGCTAATCGTGGTTTTAGCCGTCAGCGCAGATGAAATATGGGGGTAAGTGTTAGTATATAAAATTTTCGATAGGAGTGTTGCTTTGAATCCATATACTAACACCTGAGCCTCATATCCATCATACAAGTCCAATTCATCTTCTTCCAAATGTTGACCACCACCAAATGAGGACATATAATGCGACATTTCATCATCTGGCATGAAAACTTCATCCTCATCAGATTCATCCTCTAAGTCCATCATAGACGAACGTGGCTTACTAGACGAGGCCTCATTATCTCCATAGGCAGCGAACTCTTGGTAGTAACATGTTTCTCATTCCCTTCCGCATCCAAGGCACTTCCAAGTTCCAACAACATCATCTTTACCAATAACAGTGTTAACCTCAAGGACCTTATCTTCCTCCATGAGCTTTTCAAAAGAATTCTTTAACTGAATGACATTAATGTCATCCTTAAATAACGTAGCATTAGGCTGAGAAGTATTAGAGGATAAATAGGCCCAAACCCGGTTTGTGGGTCTATTTATCCTCTAATATATTAGAGGATAAATAGGCCCAAACCCGGTTTGTGCCTATTTATCCTCCAATAAGAAGCATCCTTTGTTGCATAAGGAGAAGATGTAGCGATAGCAGCCCCCTTATTACCATGCGACTTATTAACAGCATCATTAACACCTTCCTTTGTTGCAAGAGGAGGTGTATTAGCATTAGGTTGAGTAGTACTCACCTTATTAGTAGTCGGTTTAGTAACAGGCCGGTAGACGTAAACATATTGGGTCTTTGAAAGCATATAGCAGTTTTAAGTGTTGGAATAAGTATATGGAACTGAGCATGTTAGTACGTTGTTACTTCAAACTGCTTATTTAATAAACTAAGCACTTCAAAAGTTAACTTTTCTATTATGGCGGTCACAATCTACCCTTTTCAAACACTTTTAATAGTATGTTACCTGTATTTTAGTAAAAGCGAAGCATGCACTTTGACCTATAGGACATTGCTCTTGTTGGCAAAGTCCTCATTAGTCTACATACAACTGCACAGACTATTCAATACAAGGAGTAAACTTAGCGTGATAATTAATGTCCAATATCTGCAATCAAATCCATACTCTTCTAGTCGGTTTCTAACTTTTCTGTTTTGTTTTGTACATGTGTTTAGGTTCTAGAATTAAGAGGTCAAAAGCTTGAGATGAGTCTCCTTGAGATTGCTCAACAACAGGTATTCACTTCTCCAAAGCAAACTGAGATTGAAGTTATAGACAACTAATATTAAATAGATATTGACCTATGCATATCTACTTTTATAAGTTCTAACTACTGTGATTTAGTTGTATTTTAGATGTTTAATGTAGCTATTTTCATTTTAATGTTTGAAGTAAAATAAGATCAGATCAAAATTTATTCACTTTATCGGGTCAGTCAGAGATAACGTTGTTACAAAGAATGTTAAAAGGATGGAAAGGTTATGATTATTTTTGTGTAACATGTATGCTTTGGTAGAATCTGTACCCCGTGATTTGTCACGAAAATGTGTATCTTTATGTAGGATAACAATTCATCACATAAAGTAAGTGCCAACACTGATTAGAATACTGATGGTAGCTAATAAATCTCCATATCTTTAGTGCTAACAGAGTGTTGCATATAAATTCACGATGTTTATTTGTAATTCGTAAATGCACACAAACATTAATACCGTGTTCCACATGGATTTATATAAAATTGCAGGCTTTTTGAAAACTTATTGTGTCAGTTAAGTTCTCCCAGATATTATTTCTTTAAGCCAGCAGTTCTTCGCTTTTTTCAAATTAGATTTTATGGAGCTAAGGCAGTTCTCCCAGATATTATTTCTTTAACACAGCTTGGTAATAATAATGCTAATGCTACACTGGTACATTACTCGTATATTTTTATAGTAATTCTTATCTAGACGAAGCTATTGGAAGATTAAAGACCTTCGAAGAAAGGATAAAGGTTAAGAAAGGAAAGATCGTCGATCATCAAGATAATCTATTATTTACAAGACATGACAACAATAATGGTCGAAGACATCACTATGATAATCAAGGAAGAGGAAGATATGTTCCACCACATAAACGAGGTTATGACAATACTGGACAACATGAAAGAAACGAGAATCACTTGAAGGATACATTCAAGAGTTATAATGAAGAAACGAAATTCTCTCAAGATCAAGAAGGATTTACAAGGAATAGAAGTGAAGTAAGATGTTATAATTGCAACAAGCTTGGACATTATGCATCAAATTGTCGACGAAGACCTCAAAGACAACAAAGAGAAGAAGCATCGAACTTAGTGGAAGAAGATTTGGAACCACAACTATTAATGACATCCACAAGCTTCAACAATACTCAAGGAAAAGCTAGCAAGGATACGATAACGAACGAAAGCAATTGGTTTGAAAGATTCTACAATGATGAACTCTCAAAATTGGGAAAATTTGTACTAGATAAAGATGAAGGAATTGATGATCAAGAGCATGAAACAAAAGAAGATTATGAAGAACCAAGCATGGAAGATCAACAAGTCAAAGAAAATGACGTTTATGATAAAGGAAGAAAGCCTAAAGACAAGACACACTTTTGGAGCACTATTACTTCAAAGTTGGTTCAAAAGATCAAACACAAGGTGAATGGAAATTCAAAGTACAAATGAAGACCTCGACATCTAAAAGATTAGAGGGGAGAATGAAGACCAAATTTGTAATACTTTTAGATGTTAAATAGGACAAGTACTTAGTATTATTATTATTGTATGTAAATGGGTCGTTTAGGTAAAGGCTGAAATATGGGTTGGACTTTTAACCCAAAAGCAGCCCGTTAGGTATATTGACAGTTAATGTGGTTAGCAGTTAGAAACGGTTACATGTGAAACATCACAATGGTTGACCTTGTAAAGGTTGTATCGTTTCACATAGTATAAGTATCATAGGATCGAGTCAGTTTGTAATATAACAATTCAATAGAAAAGATTATTACATATATTACATACGTTTCATGTTTTGATCCTACTGGGACCAACATCTTATGCCTTTCCTTTTGGCCATTTGGTTACATTACATTATCATGTTTCAGGAGACATTATGTTCTGTTTCATGGTTGTTAGAAATAAAGATTACACGGCTGTAATTAGGGTGTGAATACAGCTGTTATAGCTCTTAAATCAGTTTTCTGCCACATTGATAATTGGTACTTCATTTTGTCGTTAATACATCAATGTTAAACCATATATTCATGCTTACAAAACAAAAACTATTTACACAAAGAAATAAGATATTCTTTAAACGCTACTCTCAAGTGTGATTGAGAAATTATTTGGCCGTCCACTTACATTGTTGAATGCATCTTGGTCCAAGATGAAATATCGAATATCTAGGAAAGCCTTATAATTTCGTGTATGAATCGCTTATAATTTCGAATATCGAACAAATTATGCAAACGTGTATGAATCGAGTCATTGTTAGTAATGAAGCGCTTATAATTTCGTTGGTGTATTGGCATTGTTAAGTCTGTCAAATAGGGTTAGAGAGGTGTCCATACATAGGAAGAGGAAGTGAGTTGATCTGTAGTCCATATCACTGCGCTTTTTATCTTCGTCGCGTACGTTACACCGAACCTATTAGGATTCCCTATGCAAAAAATTTCTGGCCGTAAGGTGTGTAGTAGCGTCCACACGTTAAGTAATGCTGTTTTTGCTCCGACTATACAGTATGTGCTGATCTTTCTGCTGTCTTCTTTTCAACATGCTTTTCCACACAAGCCATTTTCTCATTCTATTAATAAAAACACCAAACCGTCTCAAACTACCATATTCTACTATAAATATCATCTATCATTTTGTTAATCATTATTGGTCCGATTTGACTTCTAGAACCAATTGGTTTTGACATCTAAAGTCAAAATATTACTTTCTACTTGCAACAAATTCGTTACTTAATTTAGTATCATACTTTAGTAAATATTTTTTTAATTTCCACTTTATTCAGGGCACGGGATTAAGAATTGGCACAATTTTTTTTACCCTAGTCCATTGATACATTCTGCATTCTTAGTAATAGTTAAAGTTATAAACCATGTATTGTGCATGCTAAATTGACAACATTATAATACAGGGGGTAGATGAGTTTATTATTGGTCTGCCGGTGTCGTCAGATGGAAAAGAGACACCACAATCCAATAAAGTTCGTAGTGTTGCTGGTAGGATCGCTGTTCAAGCTGCAGAGAGGTGTCCTTCTACTAATTTTGATTTTATGATTTCAAACCTGATCAATTTCATATTCGAATTTAACTTAGAAATATATAGTTTTTATTTTAATCTCCAAAATTTGTTCCTTTCTTTACTCGTGTTTGTAGTTGAATATAATCATGGATATATTTCACAAAGCACAAATATATTTATTGCCAAGTTTTAAAAGGAGAATCTTGTCCCATAAAAACTTATGAGATTTTAGAAGTTCATTTTTCATGCATTAATTGTTAAGTTTTCACGCGTAGCAGAATTTTGAAGTTGAAACAACTTATTTGCCTATTGCAAGCATTATGTACCATTGAGGATTCTGATTAGTGGCCCACAACATTCCCCAAATTTTGTTACAGTTAAAAGTTATTATAGACATGTAACCAATAGCATCAAATATTGCATGTAGGGGTTGGAGAGTATATTTGCAGGACGAACACGGATCATCTACGGATGCGATGAACCGTATGATTAACCTGTATTGAACTTCACTTCGTCTAACAATCTGTTTCCTTTAGTGTAGAGGTGACAAAATCGGTGAGCATGATGGGCTAGATAATGCGTTGAAATATGTTCGAGTAAAAACAAGTATTGCTTATAATTAGAAGTTATAAAACTGCAATGTTAAAATAATGATATAATAATGTGATTTAGGAGGTTTTAGCCCTCTGAAGACTGTGGGTGACTGTCTATATTTTAGCTAAGTTTTTATAATTTTACCATTTGACCTTTTATAGATGGAATACAACACTAGTTGACATATTTTTGGGCAAATGGGTTGAAATTGCAACCTCTACTCTTTTGCATGTGTGCTTTTCTAGCAATCCGAGACTTGTTTGATAAGTGAATAATCTTTCAGGGGTCTCAGCAAATTAGATCGCAAACAAAATCTTGATGCTTATGCAGCCGTGGTAAGACTTAAGTACTTCACAACACAAAATTTTGACCCTTATTTTGTTGTTGAACTAGTAAATGACAAAATGCGACCCTTACATTTAAAGGGAAAAAAGGGTCGCAAACTTATGCTATATACATGTTTCTGATCATTACAGATGGTGCTGGAAAGGTATTTCTCAGAATCCGGGAAAGAACTGAAATGGTTTTGCCTAAACAGTTGGACCTCCAAGAAAAGCTTCGAAAAGGTCCACAACCCGAAGACTTGGACTTCTTCTAAGATTCTGTTAGTAGAGTTGGTGAACTTGGTAGGATGGACGCTTTAGGTTGACCTTTTTAAGTAGTTTAACCAGAATCTTTACTTTTACCTATAACTTTAAGCCAAATCAACTATTTTACCTATAAACAGGTCAGAAATTGTCATCTCTACACGGCCATGGACTATGCACCTCTGAGAGTGATTGAATCTTACAAAGTGATGCAGGGTTTATCCTTTTCATCTGTATTTCTGATGATGCACTCCACAACATGAAATGGTCTAAAGGCTGCCGCGTTTATCTCAGAGGTATGTTTGTTGCATTTGCACCGACACACTTTGCTGATTAGGGAATACTTGCAAGCTCAAGTTCTGTGAATAAATCTCACCTACGGCCAGAAGTCCAGAATGGTGCTGATACAAGTCGTGCATAACCTGCTTCTTTTAGTTGTACCTTGTCCTTATTTTGTCAGACATTAAAAAGGGTGGCAGGAATTACTTGCTAGGCCTTTTTGTGTTATCGAGTAGAATTACTTTGATCATTGTATCATAAATTGTACGATTGTATCTTATGGTTTTGCTATATAATTCTATCATATTATCAACGGTTCAACACGGTTTCCATAGTTGCAACAAAGTTAACCTTAGCTAACTCATATATTTATTTTTCTATCTTGCAAAGATCTATACAATCATGATAGAGTACTTTGTCAGTTGTCACCCAATCATAAATCATTTAGAACCACAAAACTGGCCTCATTTGTTATAATTGGTATGGTGCTTACAAAATGCAGCGGAGATAATAAATGGAAGTAGTTGACAGTGGCTCTTGACATGCAGTCTTCTTCATGAAAGTTAAAAGAACGAAAGTTGAAGCCTAACATGTTTCTTTCTTCTTGTATGGTTATTTTTCTGGAAAAGCATCGTATCTTAAAATTGTCATAGGTTCAGAAATTACGACGAAGATACATATACTGATATACATATACAATTTTGAGGTGGACATCATCAACCAGTCAATCACTTTGAAGTGAGTATGATAATGTACACGCTTTTATGAATGTTTTAGCATATGTTAAACACTGTATATCGCAACTTCAATGATTTTATGCACTTTATATAGCTGTTAATTCCCCACTACAACCTTTTCATCTCCCCGTATAACTAAAGAATGCGGTTCTTTTTACTTAACGAAATTTTTTCTGTTACATACGGAATGCAGGAAAAGACATCAGGTAGTTGTTACACACGGAATATGGTTTACATGGTAAATTGGAAGTTTCAGCTACATACTTCCAAGATTAATATTAAGCAAATTAAGAGTTTCAACTTATACTATCATTTGAATTTTATAGTAGAATAGAGATTACATTTGTTATCATCACATAAACTAAAATCATAAATCAAGGATATAAAAAATTTATAAAAATGTTGAAATTACCAAAAGGAATCTGGATCATAAGTTATAACTCTTCCCAAAGAAGTGTCCCAAGAAAAACAAAAGTTTAAAACATGAATGAAAAAAAGTCAAACTCAAGAATATTGCATATCAACTCTGTATATGCCATCAGCCAAGCATTAAGCACATGTTTATAATGCAAATTGTGAAGCATGAAGCTCATCGTTCTAGCGAAAGAGCCTTGGCACTGACTTCTTAGGTATTTTGCCTTCGAGTTTCAGCCTTCTGTATGCTTCACGAATGTGACTTGGCCTGATCGGCCCTGTCTCATTTCTCTCAGTCATCACCATCCTCGCTGCAATGTAACAGATATGTTTTCATATGGTTTTGCTACTGGAATTCAAAACTATTTTATCATTCTATGTATCCAAGCACCTGTTTCAATGAGTTCACCAACAAAAATCTTTGCTATTCCAGATACCACAATAGTCATTGGCATTGAAATCTTCGCACTTCCAGTAATGCTGGCTAATAACTGTATCCACAGCACCAAATAACAACACTTAAGGTAGTGATTTGAAGTCTTGAACCCACTTCTATAAAAATGGGTCATATCAAATTTGTATTTTACTGATAACATGTCAAAGGTAAAATCGAATAACTTACAGTAAATTAAACATGTCAAATGGGCTGAACAAGTTACAAGTTAAAAGCATAACTCCTAAATTGATTATTTTTAAAACATCAATTATTATTTAAAAAATATGATCTTCATAATCATACATATTAAGACATTTGTTATTTTTATATTGTAATATGGACTAAAAAGTAGCTAGGACAATAATAAGTTGCTAACCCAAAGACTGTGTGTGTGAGAGAGAGTGAGAGAAAGATGTACCCGTTTCATGTTAGGTCTTTGAAATCCAGATCTTCGGAAAGATTCATACCTACTCATTTGTTCCTCAGTAAAGTGAGATAATATTGCTCTGGTACAAAATCATTGGTGTAATACCTTAGATTAGTAATCAAGGTAGTAATAATCAATGCAAATGCACATAACCTTCTGCACCAACTTTCTCTTAGAGCACTAGGTACGTTAGCTGGAGAGCTGCGTTAAAGGGGTTTTTGGGGTGCGAATAACGCAGCGTTAAGGTACCGTCCCCCTGCGTTAACGTTGCGTTAACGCCGGGGGTTATAGCATTAACGTGACGTTAAAGTGTATAATTGGAACGAATTTTTCAAACCCCCCCCCCCCCCCCCCCCCCCCCCCCCCCCAACGGTTAATATAGCCGTTTAAATTTAAAAAAAAAAAAAAAAAAAAAAAAAAAAAAAAAAAAAAAAAAAAATCATTTTATGTGATTTCCTATAAACAGGATCAAGGACAACAGACATTGATCAAGTTCCTTTGAGAGTTAATGAAAGACTGAAAGGATGAGTACGGATCAGGTTCAAGGATGCTTGTTGCTTTTATGCTTTGATAACGAGTTTAAAGGTAATTTACTACTTTTTAACTACATAAGGGTTCTTTGGGGTTGTTTATGAAATTGTGTGCTTATTTGGGCTGTTTGTGATTCCTGAATTTACTGCTTATAGGAGCTTATATGAGATGTACGGGATTGCTTATTGGAATTGCTTAGGTGCTGTTTGGTATTGCTTTAAACTGGCTTAGAGCAAATATTTCTAGTGATCAAGATTAGAGCAAATATTTCGTGTATAAAAATACTTGTTCATAACACTTGACTGCTTGCGTTTTTATATCTATGTTGTTCAGGATCCGTTGGTGGAGGATGTCAGGATACAATACCTTGTGGTTCCATAGTATGGACAATGAAGTGATAGCCATTCAGGTTACTTCACTACTTCACATACTACTTATGAACATTGCTATCATATAAATAGTTTTTATTTTCTACATTAAAACGCTACTTTACTATGATTTTCTGCGCTGATGCAGAGTCATTTTGATTTTCATATTTTGACTGATTGTTTTCTGCAGGTTTCCTGACAACATACATTCTTAGAGGCCTGTATTTTGGCAGGTTAGCCTTCATTTTGTGTTCATTGTGGCACAGATAATAAAATTGACTCGGGGAAGCCAGATAAAATGTTGTTTCTAAAGAGTATATACATGGAGTTGTGTAGATCAGTAATGTCATTTTCTTACATACCTCTCTAACATGCATTCAAGTGTCCGAGAAATTTCTTTGATGGTTCTAGTAGCATATTTGTCCTACATGTTGGCAGAGGTAATGAGTAACTGTCATATCTGTCGTACTATAAAACATCTAATGTTTGATTTCATCAATTCTAAGATAAGTGAAACATCTAATGTCGTATTATGTTACTTTTTGCAGCTATTTGAACTCTCAGTGGAATTCTGACAGTCTTTTTTTTTCAGGAATTTTGATGTCTCATTATTCATGGCATAACGTGACTGGAAGTTCAAGAATCACCACCAGGCATGTATGATCCAAGGCTGTAGATTTTGTTAGTCGGTACCCCCAGAAATTAACTCCAAAAGTGCTTTAATAAGTAACAAGTTAGCATTTAAAGTAAACTGTTATAAGTTACCAAGGCAACCTTTCTTAGACGACGCCTGGTATGCATTTGCAACATTGTCTTTTATTGTTGAAGCGTTTATATTCCTCTACATGGGATTGGATGCTCTGGATTACGAGAAGTGGAAAGTGAGCACGCTAAGGTAATTTGGGTTATTTTACCAACTTAATCTATATGTCTGTGTGCCACATATGTTCTATTAATGTTTGCAAATTAAGGTTTTGTCATTTAGCCATTTTCTGCCGTTCTCCATTTTGTGGACTGTTATATTGTGCTTTTAATAAAAGCCTTTTATTTGGATTATGCATTGTCAGTATGTCATATTTAAACATTTGTGCAGGAAGGAGTTCCAATCGAAACCGATGAAGCTTTTGTTGGAGCCTGAAAGGACTACTGCATTTGTTTCCAGCTTAAATATTACAGTAGTTAAACAACTTTGAGTCGAGACGATTTGATATGTTGTAGTTGGTTATATTGGCATGTATTAAGACTTATACACTTTAATTTAGTTGTATATTATCGAATTTTGAAAATTTTATATTTTTTGCAAAAACTAAAATCATTTAAAAAAAAAAAGAAAATAAAAAAATATAAATTCTCGCCAAGACCGGTTCTTATATAAAAACTAGTCTTTTTACTCTATAATACATACTTGTAGACATCGGTTCTTACTAGCAAACTGATTTCGATACTCATATTAGACACCGGTTGTGGAACCGGTTTCTATATGTTTTGGTTATAGAAATACCCCCTCGCCTAGAGTGGTTCCTAAACCACTCTCCATGAGCCATTCTAACTGGTCACTATGAGATTTTTTGTAGTAGTACGTCAAACGGGCGCAGCTCCATTTGGTTAAAAAACGGGTGGTATTGGGTTAGACACTTGCATTGAGCACCATCATTTATATCAACAGTTAACCCTTTAGTGTTATGAGCTTAGACACACCATCATTTATATCAACAGTTAACCCTTTAGTGTTATGAGCTTAGACAATAGTAAATGCATTTTTGTGTGACATTGTATTTGTTATAATAGTCACATACACGATAAAATCTTGTGGTTCACTTTTACAGTTTTACATAAACCTATCAACTCACCAACTTTATATTGACCACTTTTATCATGTATTTTCTCAGGTCCGTGATTGATTTAATGGCTTAGCATGGAGCATGACATATTAGTCGCATCTTTCGAAGACTCGTGCATTATTATTTTGTTGGATGACATTTGGGAAAAACTTATTTATTTGGTTTTGAAAACTTTTGAACTGTATGGCTTCTAAAACTTTGTTTAACTTTATCGAACAAGTATTTTCATATCGAACAATAACAATAACAATAACAATAATATCGGGATTTTGTTGGCGAAGCCATCCGCAGAATGTGTCACACTGTAATCTTGATACAAAAGCGACTAACAAAGACTCAAATCATTCAGAACTTCTATGATCATAATGTTTAGGCACACTGGTACATATATAGCAGCAACCAGCCATACACGAAATAACAGATGGTATATGGCATAACACAACAGTTGGTGATAAAAGATTCATGACAATAAGCGCACACCATAAGTTACTAAAATTATAGTTTTGCATGGCTTCATGGATTAACCTTTTCCTTCCATCCAGCAATGACATGATCTTCAGAAGGTTTGGTTTTCTTAAACGACTTGCGCTTAAAGAGCGACTGCATCAAAAACATAAAAGAAAACCCAAGCTTTAAACACACAAACGTATATGAATAGAGCATATTATTTTGCACCATGTTGGATCTTTAATGTCAAGAAGAAATCTGAGAGCCTCGAAGAACTATTTTATATGATTTTGCTCATGATCCAATTTCTTTATATCAGTAGTCAACTGTTTACTCCTCTGCCACGTGGACATTTCATTGATTTCATATTAAGACATCGTATTGCTTTTTTGTTAACAAAATTTCCAAGCATTCACCCATTATATCACTGCAAGCTTTTAAAGCATAAATACACATGATTACATGAAATGGGCTGATTCAATCCCATTTTGCAAACAATGACAATTTTCGCCCACTAATATTATTACCTCAAAATACAGGACACAATTTTTTTTAAGCTGTGAACTCATGAATATAATCAGAAAAATGGGGGGGAAACACTATTCAATTTTCATATTTCCACCGGAAAAACATATTTATCGTTTTAACAGGAATAAAGGTATGACAAAATACGACATTCATATTTAATGTGTATGAAGATCATTACTTAAGAAACTAAAGGTTTCAACAATTAGGCAACTGCAACAACAGTATGCACCAATATGTATGCAAAAGGTGTTAAAAAGTGTTTTTAATCAATAGGGGAATACTCGTGCACATGGGAGACTAACAATTATTAAGAAAAGATCAATAATTGAAAAAAGCAAGCCGCGTACCTTTTTGTACTTACGCACAAGTGTCAATGTTTTGGGAAGAGTCCAGTTTTTAAAATGACCAAGAGCCACCTCGAGCAGGTACAGCTTTGGTGCCAAGCTTAAATCCATGGCTGTTATCGTTTTTCCATTAAGATAAGGCCCCTTAGATGTGATAACTTACAGTTAGTCGTCATCTAAATAATACACTAAGATAATGTGTATTCACTGAATAGAACGATCATATTGTTTACTAAGAATATATATATATAAAAAAGGGTACCTCATAAAACTTACATCTTTCGAAAGGTCTTTCTCCAATTCCTCTAGCTCACCAAGTAAAGCTTTCTCAATACCATAATCGTTGCTCTTTATAAATTCCACAACCTTTGGGAGAATCTTTAACCCCCTACAATGTCATGTCACATCAAAAAATGAAGAGGCAATGAAATAAATTCACCGATGGCGATTATTTGACTAAATTTATAACCTTTTGTGGTTGCTTATGGTAATTATGACTCAGAACAACTTATAAATCCATTACTGGGCCATATGACTTGAGTAGAAGAAAAAAGAGGACAACAAAAGAGGCAAGGACTCAATGTCTCAATGTACAAGTAAGCAACAACCAAATTCCACACAAATTTTAGAATACAATATTGCATAAGTCCCAAATAAACAAGTAACTGAGTTGAGATGGCATCTTTGACCATTGATTGCAAAAAAGCTATCTTTTGAAATGCCAAAAGTTATATATAATTTCTCTCTTACTTACAATTTTCAAAAGTAGTTGTTTCTTAGAGGGTTCTTAGCGGGCGTTTTGGAAGCATTATGTGATATGGAATAATAAAAAAAAAAGACAATCAGCTATATCAAACCACAAGACAGCTACAGGAAATGGTATTTGAATGTGTTGTACTACAATAAATTTTGTGACAGTATTCCTAAAGTAATAATTTCACCCCCTAAAACCACATTCAGTTTGAATACACCTAAGTGCTACGTAAAAGATAATCATCAGTGACTTGTAAAAAATAATCAGTAATTCACTTTTAGAATTGTAATGCCAACAAATATGACTTCAAATGAACATTTAAAATTGCTTATTAAAACTACTTACTGTGTTTTACTAGCATTGTTGAGGGTTTTTATTATTGCTAATCTAAACTGTGTTTATGCAATTAAAATAACAAAATTGCTTATTTAAAACAGATTATTGCTAGAGTTTTGATGAACAATCTCAAACTCCTCTTATTGCAAACTCCATCACTACAATACATAGGGTCTTTGTACATGGCTATATTTGGCAAAACTATCAATGGATTTTTAATAAAGCGTTTGGTAACATAGTTGTAGTTGTATGTGTTAGTATTAGTATAATTACATTCAAATGCACATATAAAGACAAACAAGGAGTGAATATAACATACAAAGAGGCAAATTGAGGTGGAGTAAGAAGAGCGGGTTTAGGATACTTCTTATCAATCATCTCCACAATATCATCAGAATTAGAAACCCATTCTTCATCATCAAACCTAATCAAAGGCAGTATCCCATCTGGGTTCACTTCATCAAACCTATAAAAACACACACAAACACTCACTCTTCAGAAGCTCATATATAAAAATCAATTCTCTATACTAAAAACTCGAAGTCTATATATGAAAGCATCACCATTCAGGCTTGTTTTTCAAGTTTATCAAACGGGTAGTGTAAGCAACCTTCTTTTCCTCAAGAGTTAAAAGTACCCTTTGGCAAAATGGACCTAAAAAATGCATTAAAAAAATGTTAAATGAATAATAAACCTTGATAGAAATAAAATCTTCAAGAAATGTGTGAAATAATAATAATAAATTACAGTCTCCAAGAGCATCAGGGCACCGGTAGCAGCTTTCACACAAATCTCAATTGTCTGCTTTGCTCTGTCTAGTTGAAGACTAGCAGGTGGTGCTGAAGCACTTCCTCCAACACGAGGGATGAAGATTTGAGACCTGATAACAAATGTTTACAAGATATATGATAACCCAAATACTCTAATAAATATATAAAGAAAGAAGCTGTAATGAAATATAAGAGTCCAACGGAGCAAAATAAACCTGGATAGGGCCTCACAGACAGATAATTCAGGTGGAACATGGCAAATGTTGCAGCTGCCTTCATTATCAACTATATTAATAAATTTGTTGAAAAGATTCTTCTTATCCCTGTACTGGTCACCGAAGTTGATGACATCAAAAGATAGATTGCTCCTTTTAAACCTTTTTCCTAATGACTCCATATAACCCATTGTATGATGGACACGACTGAAAAAAATATCCAAGAAATACACACGGAGATGTAAATTTTAGATTAGAAAGTTGCATTGGTAAAATTAGAAAAAGCATACATACCCTCCAACAAATATAGCAAGCCTTTTTTTCGTATCATTGAATGACTCAGGAAACCAAATACAACGAGCATACCAGAAGGCGCATTTTAACATTAAATAACCGCCAATTCTTGCAGCTGTGTAACAAACTTGATCATTAATTCATTCATTATACATACACGCATATAGCCAGTTAATAAATAAAATGAAGAAGCTAACCAGAAATGGCAAGCATGATCTCTGACAGATCTCTGGTAGGTTGAACCAGATGATAAAGATGTAGTTCACTCATTCCACATACGCCCACTGTATTCTCTGGATGAGACTGTAGAAAAAGGGTTCAATCAATAACAAGCGCTAAAATTAAATATCGAAATAAAAGGAAAAGAAATTACCATAATTTTTTGGTCACAATAGAATCGAATAGCCTCAGCTTGTTCCTTAAACATAGGCGATTCGGTGTCTTCCATCCACCAACTGTTGTCCAGACAGATCACTATATCCTGTACAAAATTAATTTCACAAATTTATTAATTGAATAAATTATAGCAGAAATAAAAAAGAAAATCGATACCTCGTGTTCCTTGGTAGTTGAAGATGAAGACATATTAGGGTTTTCTTTTTCTTCGTTTTGTTTTCCCCAAATGTATTAGTCGTAGTAGTATATCTATATATTGCAAACTGCAAATTTCGTCCCTCAGCTTTGCGATTTTCGCACACTCACCACTGAAACCAAGTTTGTATTACCCTAAAGCAATGTTTTTATTGCAACCTAACCATTCTGGCTAACGCTTAGTTACTTTGGATCTTCAGAACAAAGTTCATGGAACGAGCACCAACCGGATGGTGTCGGATCGTAAAGGAGACACATTAGTTGCATTGGGCAACTGAATGGTGTTTCGATAGCCCTCGTGGCTAGGTTTGGAATACTCACCTAAAGTACGGGGTTTAGGTGGTTCAGGTTGTAATGGTTGGTTGGGTTGGCGGTTTGGATAGGGTTGAAAGGGTTGGTTGGGTTGAATGATTGGATCGGGTTAGCTTCGCGGTTATTGGGGAATTCGTTCACCATAACGATAAACGAATGGTTTTACGAACAAAAACACAAAGAAAAGAAATAAGACCTAAAGAAAGCTATAAAAACAAAATAAAAATCTCACTTGATAGGAATCTACTGATGAGACGTAACTGAGATAGACACGGAAATCTAGACTATTCCCCGGCAACGGCGCAAAAAACTTGATGCGGATGATCGTAACCCTTCACAAGAAGTTTTACAACCCCCTAGGCCTTGTACCTAATCGTTGCACTGTGGTATGGGCAAGACCAGGGGGTTGATCATTCTCTAGGGGAATAGTGAGGTAGATTTCGTGCGAATGTCAAATTAAGCCTGAGGGTTGAGGGAAGATTCTTTTTGGTATTTTATATTTTATGAAAAGCAAGTAAAAATCTCATGTATGGAGGGAATTGGCGTAGCTATTCCTAGCTACAAACTATACTAAAATTACCTAACCTAATAAACAGAAAAGTAAAATTTGTGCGAACTCTTATATTAATTAAAATTTATTTACTTAAAATCCCAGTACTCTCTAGTTATCTCTTATTATTAAATTGAATGTCACTACATTGTCTGATTATATGTGGTGGTATTCCTATTTACCAGCAGGGGGTAGTCACATCCTCTATCTATGAACTTTAAACCTAACTGGAGCGCCCCTAAATTGACTAGAACCCAGATTCCACAATACGGAGAGAATCACGCTTTAAATACACACATTCATCTAATTACCTAAGACATAGGTAATCAGAGGTCTAGGTTTAGTGCTTGGTCAAGCTAGTATAATTACAACCTAGCCAGTTTTACAACTCCTAACGTAGCACACAAATCGACAAGAGACAACTTAATAAACAATTAATAACTAAGTTTCATGCAACCCTAAGAAAATACTAATGAATTTAGCTGCATTTTTCACTGCACCCTTCGATCATGATAAACTCCAACACTAATATGGCATTTTGATAACGTTTTTAGCTATATTTTGATTACTTTTTGTTTATGTTTCAACGTCAATTACAAGGTGACAATATGCTAAGTATGATCACTCTATTGAACCTATCGTTTCTTTATTGGATTGGGCGGTCACATCTTCATTTGATTCCCTTCTATTAACCAATTACAACAACGTCTTAATTATTTATCATGAGTAGGTCGAATTGCCAAAACAGATAGGGCCATCATGGGCAGGATTAGCATCTAAACGTAGCTTATTGGACTATATCAGTGGTTTCCAATATTCTATTTTGAAATTTCTTTGAATAACAAGCAAACGCAAAGAGGAATTCGAACAAGTGATCTCTGTAGTTTTCCGTCTTGAGGATGAGCTATACGCTATATTTGAATCTAAGGATTGATTGATGTTAAATTTTCCTTGTTAAGCACAGGTTTGAGTTTAAGAACAACTGTAACACCCCCAATTTCGTGATACGCAGCGGAATTTACATTGGGTGTTACTTCATGGCACAACAGTTGAATAGTAGAAAACGATCACCAATTTAGTCGTTTTAAAAGATTTATCATTCGAATATCAGAGTTTACAAAATGAGGTCCCAATGGTTTCAAAGTTTATTAAATAGGTTTTCGAATGATAGTAAAATTTATAGCCTTTATAAATATCCATGCTCCTCCGTGCCATCCCTGCTCATTATGGACCTGAGATAAATACATGCTAAAAGCGTCAACACAAAGGTTGGTGAGTTCATAGAGTTTGTAAGTAAAAACTGTTGATTTTCAAAATCAAAGAGTTTGTGAGTCCATAGTAGTGTAAATAAATAGTTAATTATTAAAATCAAAGAGTGAGTGATATCATAGTGTTTATATTTAAACCAGTTGATCATCAAAATCAAAGTGTGAGTGAATCCATAGAGTTTGCATAAAATCAGTTGATTTTCAATAGTTCCAAGTTTAGGTAATAATTGTAACAAATACAATTATTAATAAAATAAGCGGTGGGTTACGATATTATACACCCATAGTTGGTTTGTTATAAAATAAGTGGTGAGTTAAGTTGTTATACACCCATAGTTGGTTGGTTAGCCCTAACCGGGTCAACACAAAATAGTTGTTGTTTGCCAAGTAGTGATTTTCTGCTATATAGTGAACACAAGTTCAAGTTTAATAAAATAGTGGCAATACTGTATCATGACCACAGTATCGTTCTATTGCTCTAAGCCTCATGACACTCAACGTTTAACAGGCATCAAGAATGATGTAAAGTATATAGGCCCTCGGGATGGGTATTTGCCAATAACCCATAAGTTTGTTCAAATAAAGTGCGCCTGGGTGGCTCATCCTAGCAGACCCAAACGGGGATTGTCAGTCCCAAATAGATCTATTCACAATTATTTACGTTCACGATCGCAAGTGATTAAGGTTCATGATATGAGGGACTTCGAACATGGCAATAAAGGTAAACTTAGGCAATAGTGAATCAAGTATAGCATACAGTTGAAAATCATTTGTGATCATGTTTATAGCAGGTATCTCTCCATGAGATATAAAAGCGTATAAAAGTGAATTCATAAGTTCATAGTAATTCGCAAAAGTTTATAGTGCCCTTGTAAGTAAAAGCAAGTATTACGTTTTAATAACAAGTAGAGTGGTTTATCAATTGAGTATAATGTTTAAAGTAAACTAGCAAAGTTTATATGAAATACAAGCATGTATTTCCCGCGAAATTAATTTAGAATAGGTAAAAGTGTGGTCTATGGAACTCACAGTAGTATGTAAAGTGTAGAGTACTTGAAAAAGTATAAAGCATTGTATTCGAGCATTTATCTCCCCCAAAGAGTTTATAAAACAGTAAACAAGAAAAGTGGGGCTATGAACTCACAGTAGTATGTAAAAGTGCTTGTTAAAGTAAAAGCAAGTAGTTTGAGCATGTATCTCCCCCAAAGAGTTTATAAAACATGTAAAAGTAGGGGCCATGAACTCACCTTGGAATGTAGTGATGTAAGTAATACAACGGTGCCAAAGAGTGTGGCGGAATAGAGTAACATAAGTGATGTCAAGAGTCAGAGTACGATGATATGGAATTTGGCACGACCTAACGAATATGAAACTCATCTTAACGTATATTCCAAAACGTAATGGTTTCCAATAGTTAACTATTCCCATTCACAAGTATTATTTCAAATCTTGCTTCCAAAAATATTCTCGTTGTATCCGTTTAATAGTGTTTGGTATCGTCATTCGTGTAGTGGTTTGAATGTCAAGACTCGGAAACTCACACCAAAGTATAAAACATATTACACAATTATAAGAGGAAATAAACATGCAAGAATCACGTAGCATATAAGTGCTAAAATGAGTGGATGGTTAAGTTCTAGTCAAATTAACCAAACCTATTCCGGTTAATTAGTTTACCGAATGGTTTTAGTTTACCAGTTTTATGTCGTTCTAACCGGTTAAATAATCGAGTAGATTAGTTTACAAGTTTATATGTGTCCTCGAGTTAATATCAAGTTAAATAACTTTTAACTTTCAAGTTTGCTATGTTAGTTGTGTTGTTTGATAGTCCAAAGTTCACGTTTCCGATTATCCATTAGTCTAATTGTATAAATTTCCAAGTTACAATTAATAATCCAAGTCATTGCGTTGTCGGGTCAAGCCAAGACTAGAAAGTATCACTGACACCCACGTTGCTCAAAATGCACGTATTCAATTAAGGAAAGTTATGTCCAAAATGGTTATCGTTCCTAGATTCTATGGTTCGACCACCCTTAACCGTGAATAATCCAAATTCAATATCAACCCCGATAATAACAACTTCGACCCGATAATCCAAACTCCAAAACACTCTTCAATCCTAATCCTTAATCCCTCGGCTCATAATCTAAAACCCCACCGGATAAACAACAACGACCACAACAATAACTAGCACGGCCACAATTCAAAACCAACCCAAAACAAATCCTAACTCTCGGTCTAAAAATCCAGACTAAACCCACGATCAAATCTTAGTCCACAACTATAACTCAAACGATATCAATAAAATTCAAACCGAACAAAACAAGAATAAAACAACAACAACCTCAAGAACATCAACCAAACGATGAGTTCAAACTCGACATACAAAACCCACTATCGATACCAAATCCGTTATTAATCATTTTTATTTAATAAAAACTTTAAACCCGTTCATTATTAAACCCGAAAAGATCAATATTAAGCCGAGTTGACTCGTATACGAGTCAACTCGCGCGTCATACCTCATATTCTATCGATTAACACTCGGTGAGTGTCGAGAAGTGGTGAGGACGAGTTCTTGATGGCACGTGGGTTAACGGGGATGGCCGTGGTGTGTCGCCAGAGCGCGTGGCTTAGCATAGATGATGGGGGAGGTGAAGCTGAGCATTCTGGTGGTGGCGGTGTGTCACGGTGGCCAGTGGTGGAGGTGCGTTGAGGGTGCCGGCGTTTAGGTGGTGGTGCCGGTTTGTATAATGAGAGGGAGAGGAGACTTATCATAAATGAGAGGAAGAGAGAGATGGTAAGATAGATTTCTATCTATCTGTTTTTAATATGAAGATAGGGAAGGGTTGCGTACAAGTTATAGCATAAGTGTTATCATTATTGAGGGTATTCAAGTGAGTTGTCAGAGTGTAGGAAACGTGCAAGGTTTATTTAGAGTGTGTAAGTGAACAATATGATGGTTGCTTGTGGAATATTTAGCCGGCGCTATGGATCAAAAGCAAGAAGACAAATGGATTTGATGTTGGCTTTTGTTGGCTCGTTGGTGTACTCCAAGGGTTAAGCAATTTGTAGAAAGGTGACCAAATAATAAAGGGGTACATGTTTGAGGTTATCAAGAGCATGTGACATCATACACATAGATAAAACAATTTTTGAAAGTTTGGTGAAATGAACATCGAGCTTAACTTGGCCGATTAATTACCCGTCAAACGATCTCATGAGGTGAAGTGATTGGTCACTCTTGGTTCTTCAAAGAGAACTTAATTGATTTGTAATAATGTTGAAGAAAAGCAAAAGTTTAGCCCGTAGAAAAAAAAAAAAAAAAAAACGGTTTAGTAATTGGTAACAATGGATTACTCTTCGTTAATTATTCAAAATTAGGAGGGGAAATTTACGGGATATTACAGTACCTACCCGTTAAACTGAATCCCGTCCCGGGATTCCAGGCTAAGATAGTTGTCAGGGTTGTTTTGCAATAAGTGGAAGTCATTGGGATGAAGATTCCCTCATGATAAGTTGTTATGAAGTCGTATGCTGGGCAATTCTCTATTAGAGGTGTTGGAAAGAGCGTACGCATAAACAAAAGTTTTGAATCCATATTTATTTACGTAGGAGTCGAATTTATTGTGGTACATGTGAAAATCACTATTCCCATAGTCAACATGACTTGAGAAAAATTTCATTTTTGAAAATTGTTATCCTATCGCGTTTTGAAAATAAACATGGTTCATAACTTTTGAAAATCAAAAATCTATGGGGGTAACCTACTCGTTAAACAAGGAGCTTGTAAGTAATAGATTTTTAACAATGAGGATTTCGGATGATAACTTGGTGAATGTAAAGAAAGTTGTTGCAGTTAAGTTTGGAAGTAGTAGATAGTATTGTGGTAGGAAATAAATCTTTGTTATGTTTCCATGTAACCTCTTACGAATGTGGAATAAAACTTGTTGGTTTTATACATAAAATCGTGTCTTATGTTAATAATTCGGTTGTTTATTGTTTAAAGTGTTCAAGTGGTTGGATTTAGTTATAGGAAACCAATTAACCAATTTGTCATATGATGGAGTGGTTATAGTTTGAGGCTATTTGGTTTCTTGGGGTTGTTGGGGTTTGCATGAAACAAAGTGTAATATGATCTTTAGTTTAGCTGAAACAATTGGAAAACATGACAATCGAGCTAAGCTTTGATGATAACTTGGCCATCGAATGATTCGAGTAAATGAAAAAGACTTGTCACATATGATTTATAGGTGTGTGCTAAATCGAGATGTGTAAAAATATTGATAAGTTGTTAAGAAAATAATACGGAAAACGATCCAAAGTAAACTAGCACGAGTTTGAGATAAAGTTTTAAGCTCTGGGCTTGAATAATGTCGGGCTCAAGTTTGTGATAGAGGGCCACTGTCAAAACAATGGTGCGTTAGGTTATTGTAGCCATGGGCTGAGGCCCAAACGTTTCAAGGGTTAGTTTGGTTTGGCGAGTATGACATGTTGAACACACGTTCCATGACATATACGGTTACAAGGTAGTTTCGAGATCATCGAAATCTTGTATAATGCCTGAGAGTTTTGAGAGACCGTTGGGAAGTTCGCAATCTCTTAGAGATTGAGGAGTCAAATCGTGTGAGAGTGTGTTATTCATACGTGGCGCGTTCATGATTTAAGTCATGGTGTTGCGTTTTTAACGCGATTTGGTCCTGCCACTTGCGTTGAAATGCGAAGGCCAAAGTAGAATTTTACCAAGTATCCCAAAACTAGTTGTTAATAGACACAGATTTTTGAAAGTTTTACCGTTTGAATACAAACGGTTATATTTCTCAAAAATAATTGAAAAAGATTTTTTTTTTTTTTTTACCCTTATAAATACCACTGGCATGCTTGTGTTATCCAAGCACACACATACAAAACAATCAATGGCTTGTAAGCTACCACATACCGCTGAACAATTTCAATTGTTTATCAAGGCAGAAGCTGAGAATAGTGACGTGGATCGCCAAAATGCTATTGTGAAGGTCATCCTGCAGTTTGAGACTGTGAAGCAACTGAAACAACGACTTAGACAACGCTACGTCGAGTGCACAGACATATCGGATGATAGAAAATATGTGATCGACACGTTCTTGCATGACGAATATCGTAAGGATGCTGCTGTCATTGAATCGCTGTGGGCTTGTGTTCATCAGATAGAGAACCAGATTTCCAACAAGGTCCATTGGAGTTTTGAAGAAAATGTTGAAGCTGCTAGGGTTGAACAACAACAACAACAACAACAACAACAACAACAACAACAAAATCCACTACCATCACAACAACAACAACAACAACCACAACTACAACAAGGTGCATCAGTTCATCTACACCAAGAGTAGTTGTGCAACAACAACAGTTGCCTCATCTGGATTCTTTCTAGCCAAGCTTTGAGGAAAATATGGCAGTTGATGATGTTGGTTGGACTTATGACATGGAGCAGGAGCTGAGTAGGTTGGAAGCTCAATTAGAAGAAGAGAGGTTGGCGAGCTTTGATCCTTATGATGACGGTTACTACTCCAACAACTCTCAAACCTAGGATCATCCGGACTACAACTGAAGCTTAGGTTTATGTTTGATGTTTTAATCCAGTATCGTTTGTAATGTTTAAGTATTTCGGTCAAGTATGTTTGAATAATATGGTGTTTGAATGTTTACATTGTGAACACAACTTGGAAGAGAGCTCATTACTCTGTCATGTTTAGATATTTCTCATGAATTACAATTACAAAAATCTGTGCGGGTAACCTACCCGTTAAACTAAAGAGTTTTGTTGATACTGTAACAGCCAAAGCTTCTCCTCTTTATCACACAACACACTAGAACACAATGATGACTCACATATACATATTAAGAACAAGAAATAGTAGTATGGATCATAGGCTAATTTCAGTCAATGGTTTATTAGCTTTAGTGAAAAGGAAATAAACAATGACAAGGTTTCACACACACACTCTCTTTCTACAAAATGAGACACCCTAATAAGAGTGTGTGTGTGCGTGGTTTTGTTGTGTTCACAGCCAACCAAAGGCTTGGTGGGCTTTTACATATTGGACCTAAAGTGGGCTAGTATAAGTATCACACTTATACACTTGGACTTTATCTAAACTAATACTACTAGCCCACAATATTAACTACATAATACATGACACACTTAAGTCTTACAAACTAATGACCATCACTTTTGCAATTAAGAAAAGTAATTGCTAACAATCTCCCCCTAAGGGATGGTCATTCAAATGATGATCCCGTGATTGTTCTTTTGTCTTCAATGACTTGAACTTTGTGTGTCAATATATAGTAGTCTTCATTCAATGTTCCTTCATGCGCTGTGATCTTCAAAGAATCGTCTCTTGGTCGTCCTTGCCTTGATCTACTCCTTCATTCCAGATGCTTCGTCATTAGTAGATGATGATGGTGGATGGACTTCCGTCGGTACCTGCATAAGACAGTTAGCAATAAATCGTCCTTCGGCCATCATGTCGTGAGGCAAGATCTTTTAGATCTCATTAAGACTCATACAACTTGTATCCTTTTGAGGTGAACACAAGTGTATTGCATAGGAAGTGTTCCTAAGAGATCTTTTGATGAATCTCATGTCTCTAGACTCTATAATGTGCATTTTGGTTTTAGTCGTCGGAGGCATGGAGCAGAGTGCCACCTTTTCAATACCAACACATCTCGGAGTGAGAGGTCGATAGATTATGTAGTGTTCTCCGTGAGAAATGAAACAAATATCTTTTAAGAGATATCTGAGTGGATAGGAGGGGTGGTGCAAATGCGTCACTGGGTCCATGACGTCTTGTCTTCAATACCAGTATCACCTTAGTGAATACCGATAGCAGATGTATTGACCCGGTTTCTGTCCTAAGTTTTCATGGAGGGCTATTTCTTTTCACCCTTACAAAAACTTTTCTTTTTCATTCTTCAACCCCTTCTTTCTCCTTTCTCATTATACTCCTTTTTTCAATCATACCTAAGGACTTCTAATGCTAAGCTATTGGGATTGTCCTTGGGTAGATCCCTCCGGTTCTGGCGGATCATTGGACATAACCTAACCATAATCACCTTATTACTCCATGATTATCCTAGATTATTTGTCACATGCCATTAAACCCTGTGAAAATCTCTCAACGTGTTTATGAGAAAACACATTTTGTTAACACATCGAGAGTTTTACATTTATGAAACACTCCCCCTTCACATGTGCTCATGCATTTTTGAAATAAACTGCACATGTTGGGTAAAGTTCGCACATTTGAAATGATCGACTTTCAATGAACATGACCTTCGCGAGACACGCTTACATCACTAGTTAGACTAGCTTGAAATTATTACCCGTCCCGGTCATATTCAATGATTATCTCTCGAATTGGTACATTCTACTCAGACAAGTCCTTTGCGAGACACGCTTACATCACTGGAAAACCAGCTTGAAATTATTACCCGTTCAGGACATGTCTTTTCGAGAACGGACATTTAGTTTCGTCAATTCGAGGGTTCATGCTGAGTCTTTTTGAAGAACTCGTTTTGAGATTCAAACGACAAAACTTCTTTTAGATCATATTTTAATCACGTCCTCTCCCCCATATTTATAATAAACACCTAATCTCCCCCTCAAAAATAGCATGAAGTGGTATTTTTGAAAACAGTTGATTAAAATGAAACTTTTTGTGGAGAGACGGACTGATTTTAGCTTGAAAAATGGAACATTTTCTTTTTATACTCCCCCTTTAACAAAGCATTTTATTTAAACAATTGAGTTTAAAAGCAGTTAAGGGTGTTAGAGGGAGTGATCTTGAGCACAAAATGCATTTTAAAGACTTTGAAAAAATCTCTTAAAAATCATTTTGATTAAGTGCTCAAGGTATTTGCTTTTTCGCCATTAACATTGCGAGTCCTGATCGGAAATAATCAGAAGTCATTCAATGTAGCGCTTATTTGAAATCTTTTCCGGCATACCCATGCTACAATTAAAAGATTTCTCATTTAAGAATGGGTTTCATACTGAAATGCACGAAAGCCTTAATGAAGAAATTTTTAGAAACGACATGTTTTAGAAAAACATAAAAAATAACTCTCGCTCAAGCATCTGTAAATACCCGTATCATTGTTGAATGACATTTCTAAGTACGTCCAGAATATTGATTAGACGAAAGACATGTCGTGAGATGAATATTTTTGGTTTTTGATGTTTTATAATTTTTATGGCTTTTTCAAATTTTCTATTTTTATATTTTGATTTTTTTAAAAGGTATGTATATATTTACCAAAAATATATATATAAATATTTACAAAAAATGTTTACCAAAATATTTACAGAATATTTACATGCGAAGCTTTATGAAGTAAATCATTGAGATTCGAGAAGACTTTCTAACTCTACGGGAGTTAGGCTTCGCATTCCAATTCGACGAACTAAGTTTTCAAACCGCTCTTTTGGGAGGGCCTTAGTAAATAGATCGGCGAGCTGGTATTCTGTCTTCACGAAAAACAATTCAACAGTACCCTCTTCAACGTGCTCTTTTATGAAGTGGTAGCGGACTCGAATATGCTTGGTCTTCGAGTGTTGCACTGGGTTGCACGAGATGGCTATGGCACTTTTTGAATCGCAATACAAAGGTATGCGGTTGAAAGAGAAACCATAATCTGTGAGTTGTGTTCTCATCCAAAGGACTTGAGCACAACACGCAGATAGAGACACATACTCGGCTTCTGCTGTTGATAAAGCAGTGCAATCTTGTTTTCTTGACGACCAGCCTACTAGCTTTTCTCCCAGAAATTGCGCTCCGCCTGATGTACTTTTCGCTGTTACTTGGCATCCAGCATGATCGGCATCTGAAAAGGCAATTAGTGTAAACTCCGAATCCTTCGGATACCAAAGTCCCATGTTAATGGTTCTTCTAAGGTATCGAAAGATCCGTTTAACCTCTTGGAGGTGAAGTTCGGTAGGCCTTGCCTGAAACCGTGCTAATAAACACACAGCAAAATGTATATCTGGTCGGCTTGCAGTTAGGTACATGAGAGAACCAATCATGCTCCGATATTTCTTCGGATCCATGGGTTTCCCATATAGGTCAGCGCCAATCTTGGGTGAAGTGACCATTGGGGTTCCAACAGAGTCACAATTATCCATACCATGTTTTTTCAAAATCTCAATTGTATATTTAGCCTGATTAAGAAAAATACCACGTGGGGATTGATGAATTTGTAAACCTAAAAAGAATTTTAATTCACCCATCATGGACATTTCGAATTTGCTTTTCATGAGATTTTCAAAATTTTTTGAATGTTGCGGATTAGTGGACCCAAATATGATGTCGTCCACATAAATCTGAACAATCAAGATGTCATTTTTGTATTTTCTTGTAAACAAGGTTGGATCAATTGTTCCTTTGGTGAAATTATTTGTCAACAAGAAAGATGATAACTCGTCATACCACGCCCGTGGGGCTTGTTTCAAACCATAGATTGCCTTCTTTAGCCTGTAGACGTATTCCGGATGATCTTTGTCAACGAAACCGTCTGGTTGACTCACATACACTTCTTCTTTCAGAGTTCCATTCAAGAACGCGGTCTTGATGTCCATCTGATAAACTGTGATGTTCTTGTGAGCGGCATAAGCTAAGAAAATCCTGACAGCTTCAAGCCTTGCAACCGGTGCGAATGACTCTTCAAAATCTATCCCTTCTTCTTGTCTGAATCCCTTTGCCACCAGACGAGCCTTGTTGCGAATCACAGTCATTTCTTCATCCTTTTTATTTTTCCATAACCACTTAAGATCAATGACTAGTTTGTCAATTGGTCTTGGAACTAAATCCCAGGTGTCATGGATTTGAAATTGAAGAAGTTCTTCCTGCATCGCTTCAATCCAGGCATTATCTGCCATTGCTTCCCGAATGTTCTTAGGTTCTATGAGACTGACTGAGCAGACATAGATGCACATGTCGCAATCGGTGTGAAGTTGTTTTTCTCGTCTGAATTGGTCTTGAGGGTTCACCAATAACCTGTTCAATCGGATGGTCTTTTGTCCACTGTAGAGTTGAAGGATACCTTGGACTGTTTGAATGTATGTTAGACGGTTCATGTAATCTGGAAGATGATTCACCAGATTCCGTTCCAAACGGGTTTTCAAAGACTTCTTCGTCTAACACAACATTATTTGGTTCTTGCTCATCAATTCTTGGTAGAACAATTTCAATGAATGGAGTTGCTGGAGTAAATGTAGATGATGTTGATGTCGAGGGAGTTGGTGCGCCAGCTTCAAATGTTGTGGATGCATCTTGAATTGGTGGTGTTGGTGGTGGTTGTTGATGTTGAGTGGTTGCAGCGGAATGTTGGTTAGATGCATTTTTCGAAGCGCCACCATAGTATTCATCGTACATGAACTCGAAGAAATTATCCAGTTCTTGAGTTGTTGGTTGTTCCTTATGAATTGATTGAGCTCCTTGAGGTGCGAGTCCCGAACTGATATGTCCGGAAGTCATCGGGTTAAGCGCGGGTTCTAGAGCGAGTCTCTCAGAAGCCATTTGTGAAATTTCATCAAACTTCACATTCATCGTCTCCATGATCTTTTTCATTCTCCTGTTATACACCCTGAATGCCCTCGAGTTTTCAGAATAACCAATGAAGATTCCAATATCACCCTTAGCCTTCAACTTTCCCAGATCTTCCCTGTCATTTGTTGGATAGCATAAAGCGCCAAATACATGAAGATAAGAAATATCCGGTTTTCGGTTGTTGACAAGTTCGTATGGGGTTTTATTGAATCTTGGATGGATTAGGGATCGGTTTTGAGTAAAACAAGCAGTTGAAACAGCATCAGCCCATAAGAATAATGGAGCACTGGAATAAATCAGCATGGTGCGAGCAGCTTCTACAAGGGTTCTATTCCTTCTTTCAACTACCCCATTCTGCTGTGGAGTTCTAACAGCTGATGTCTGGTGAGTAATACCAGTTTCTTCAAAGAATGTTCTTAACTCCTGATTGACAAATTCCGTGCCATTATCCGTTCGTACCATCCTAACTGGAGCTTGAAGTAGAACTTGAATCCGCTTCAGAAAGGCGATGATGGTGCTTGGTGCTTCATCTTTAGATCTCAAAAACTTTACCCATGTATATCTTGAATAGTCGTCAACAATTACAAGAATATACTTCTTCCCATTAATGCTTTGAACTCTCATCGGGCCACATAAGTCCATATGCAACAAATGCAACTTATCAACCGAACTAGGTACGGGTTTAGGTTTAAATGTTGCTCTTTTGCTCTTTCCTTGCTCACATGATGGACATAGGTGTTCTTTGGTGTATTTGAATTTAGGAAGACCGGAGACTATGTTGTCTTTGGCAAGCTTGTTGATCGTGTCAAAGTTCAGATGGGACAAACGTCTATGCCATAACCAGGATTTTGTTTCACCTGCCCTGGTCATTAGACAAATAGGAGATGAAGAGGCCATTTGGTTTATGTCAATTGCATAGAGATTGGTGCCACGATTCCCAATTAAGAGATCATTCCCCACCAAATTCCTAACAAAGCAAGTGTTTCTCCTAAAAGCAACCTCTAAATCTGCATCACAAAACTGTCCAACAGAGAACAGATTGTGTCCCAACCCTTCGACATAGTAGACCCGTGTGATCAAGTAATTCCCAAACTGAAGATCACCATAACCCAGAATAGCTGCAACGTGATCATTGCCAAACCGTACAGTCCCCATGAACTGCCATACAAAGTTGATCAGCAGCTTCAGATTCCCGGTCATGTGCTTGGAGCAACCCGAGTCTACGATCCAAAGACATATTTCGATAACCTGCCATGAACAGAAAACAATTGCATTTGGAAACCGTATTTCATTTGGTTCCATGGGTTAGGGGTAACACATGAACCACATACACAAAGATGGGTTAATTTTGTTCTAAGGGAACAACTTTTTGTTTGCCATTCTTACGTGTAAACTTTCTACCAGTTGGTTTCCATGCACACAGCTTAAGATAGTCCCTAGGCAATAGAGTACTAGATATGGTCCTAGATACAGCAATGAGACTGTTAAGGTATCTAGTCTTAGCACTAGTTCGAGTAGGAACATCTTTCTGTTCAGGCTTATCATTCACATTATCAGAAACAATATCATCACAAGCATTTTCAGACAAAGATTTTTCTTGCATTAAACAAACAGATTCATTACATCCAGATGATATTTGTTCCTTATTTGAAAGCTTTAAATTCCTAGGGTGTTCTTCTACTTCCTTGCATTCACTTTCAGAGACAGGCGATACTCTAGATTTCTTGATAGTGCTCCTAGACTTTCGCTTGCTCCTAGTGGTGCTTTCTAATCCTGTAGAAGGTAAGGCACACTCATTAGAATTTATGATGTTGTCCTGAGATGTTGTAGCATTCCTAGATTCATTTGGATTATCGTTCTTACTTTTGTCTAACGCCCTAGATGTTTTAGGTTTAGAGGTAGACGCAGTAGTGGGACTAATCCTATAAAGGCCAGGTGCTATTACATTAGTGTTCTTGACAACAGCTTTCTCTTTTTGTTTCTCATTAGGCAAGGGGGTTAATGGTGCAATACCCGTAGTTTCCTCACCCTGCCTTTTTTGACTTGCAAGCTGAGACTTCAAAAGATTGATTTGATCTTGCATATTTTTGTAAGAGCGCTCATATGACAATTTGTCATACTTGCATTCTTCCTTTTTTGTATCAAGTTGTTTAAAATATGTGCAATTTTGTTTTTCAAGTTTCAAAAGCGCCTTTTCATATTTTTCAACAATTTGAGAAGTCTCAACTCGAAGTGTTTCATCATCCTCAACAGAATATGTTTGGAAAATAATAGACATGATATCGGTCGATAGAGCTTCGAAAGAGAGAGAGTCATTTTGATGTTCCAAAACTTTTATGTGTTCCAAGTATTCATTTGCTTCCTTCACTAAGGATTTATGGTCCTTAACAAATTCTGCTGACTCTTTCAAAAGATTATTTTCCACATTTTGAACAACCGCATAGATTGCAGCAACATGTGGATTAATTTCCTCTTCAAAAATCTTTTTCAGTTCATCCTGAACACCCGGAAACCATTCAAACTTGTTATTGTTAATTTTGGAAGCCACAATACGTTGAAGTTTCTCAATTCTCTGTTTAAGATCGACCAAATATAGTCTAGCTGCACTTGAATCATAAGTGTTTTTAGATGCCATTTGTTCGATGTTAGGCACATGTTTTGAAACTGCTTTTTGTTTTGTGAAGACCACTGGTCTTTGAAAAAACAATTGTGACTCTTTTTTAATAAGATGAACACCAGAATCTTTATTAAGCTTGTTATAATCAATTGGTTTAATTTCTGGGTTCATTTGTCTCATTTTGACTCGTCTCTTTTCAGTACGCTCAATAGTTTCATCCGAATCATAAATTTCAATCGGACCATGTTTATCATTTAGCACACTACCATCATATAACACATTCTGTCCTTTCTGAGCTTTTTTGAGATTACAAGGGTTTTCATAACCGATAGCCACTTTCTTTATTGTATGTAAAATCGGGTTTGGATCATTTATTAACAAGTTAACTATTTGTGCAGAATGACCCGTTTTTACAAGCAACTCATCCAACTTTGCAATGGTCTCCTTTTTGTCATTGATCTCTTTAAGAAGATCCTTTTCACGTTTTAAAAACCTTTCATTCAACTCCTTCTTTTCTTTTTCAAGATTGGAATAAGTTGATTTTTGTTTTGAAAGTTGGTTGGTTAGTTCAGAAATTTCCTTGTTTAGAGATTTGATTTGATTGTTCAAATTAACATCTAGAGTGTTAAATTTGATTTGTAAACGTTTTTCTCTTAACTCAGAATCTTTTACACTAACCTCAAGTTCCGACTGTTTTTTGTTATGAAAATCATAAGCTCTTGCATTCACCTTATATCTCTCAAGCTCAGTGGTCAATTTTTCATTCGCGGCCTTAACATCGCGATTGACCTTTTTGACCTTTTCTATTTCTACACTACAATTTTGCAATAATGATTCAAACATAGCACGTGTTTCCTCATCATTATCAGTATGCTGTGACTCGAATTCTTCATTATGATCCATATCTGGAGTTTCCAAATTAGTATTACTACAACTTGGTTCGTCCATGTATGTATCATAAATGAGATTAGGAGTCTCAGGATGCTGTTCATTTTGAGGTGACATATCAAACATTTCATTATTGTGACATGTAGCATATGGTTGTACCTCAGAAACCGCATTAGTGTCAAAAGCAGGAGGTGCTTCTGAGTCTGTGTCGTACTTTGCCTCCTGGAGATTTGCCATAAAAATGCAGTTTGCATCGATGTCCTCTTGATCTTCTGAAGCATCCATAATAGCCATGAAGTCATTCTCTTCTGCACTCAACTGAAGTCCAGCCGTTTCCTTGTTTGCCAACATTAATGCTTTCTGCAAGTAAGCTGGATCCCTCTTATTCGGCTTGTCTGGACAGTTCCTAGCCATGTGACCAATACCCTGACAGTTGAAGCACTTCATCATATTTCCCTGATTTCTATTCCCAGCTCCCTGAGCAACATTCCCAAACTGATTCCCAGCATTCTGTACCCTTTGATTACCAACAGCATTACCCATCTGATTCCCTGCAAACTGACCCATCTGATTACCAACATACTGCCCTGCATTCTGATTACCCATCTGAAATCTTGGAGCATATCCCTGTTGATTCCCATATCCTCCAACCATTTGTCCTTGCTGTCCCATGTTGAAACTCGGCTGTGCAATCTGCTTGTTGCGAGTATTCGATGAGATTCGTTGATTGTTGTTGGTGGGTGTGGAGTAACGTCCTTGGAATGCTTTTGATAGGTAAGCAAAAGCTTGAGACAAGGCATCAGTTGACTCATCCTGATCATATTGATCTGGGTGTTGCGAGTATTGTTGTTGTGGGATTACCTGTTGTTGTTGTGGGTAGAATGGTGATTGTGGAATATACTGTTGTTGCATGAATTGCTGAGTGGATGATGATGATGATGGTTGTGCACTGACTGTTGCGGGTGTAGGTGATTGGACTATGAGTGCAAGAGGATCTTGTTGTTTTGCTTGCTTCTCTTTTCTGACTTCATTTGCCTCTGCTTGGTTTTGTTTGAGAAAATCATAAAGTAGATCATAGTTCACCTTGTGAAGGTCTTGTGTTTGGTTGACAATAGTAACATATCGTCCCCATTCTTCTGGAAGGTTGTTGATGAACTTGATGTTTTGAACAATTTGTTTAGGCGACAAATTGTTTCTGATCAACTCATTCATGAGAGTACAAAACCGTGTGTAGTAAGATTCAATCTGTTCAGCTGGTGTTGCTGTGAACTTCTCCCATTCAGTCAGAAGCTTGTTTTCCATGTCTTGAATGCCAATTTCTGTACCATGACAAAGACGTCTAACTCGATCCCACATTTCTTTGGCAGTTTGACAGCTATCTACAGCACAGAATATTTCTTGTGGTAAACCGAGTTGGATTAGATGCATTGCTAGGTGATCAGCTTCAATTTGCTTCCAATCTGCTTCAGTGTAATCCGATTCCTCTTTGGTTCTGTACGTTGGATCAATGGGAGGTTCTGCAGTAGGGTTTCCAGCTGTTTCTTCAATCTTACCAGGCTTGAATGGACCTTCTTTTACGGAGTTAACCAAGAGTATACCTTGTCCATTAGGTTTGGATCTCATATATCGAAGCATACGACTCGTCCATGGAAGGTAACCACCTTTTTCTAACATTGGAGGTCGGTTTTCTGAACCTGCGGCATGTATGTCCTGTTGTGTAGTCATCTTTAAAATATTGTGTATGATAAAGTGGATTTAGGATCTTTGCAACAAAGTAGGAGACGTTGTTGTTGAAGGTTGAACTTGAGTATTGTTGTTGTGAAGCTTTGTTACGGTGCAAATTTTGGTCTGGAAACTTAAAACCTCAATAACTTCATTTTGGAGCGTTTTCAGGCCTCGAAACTTGGGTTGAATGAATAAATTTATTCAACGTGTCCTTCTCCTCTGTCTCACGGTCGTTTTGACAGGTGTTTCGCTGAAAACGGAGTTACGGTTCAAAAGTTATGATCGTTTGAAGTTTCACAGAAGTACGAGGGCCAAAACTGCCAAATCTGGAAGTTCCCAAAGGCTGCTAGAGAGTACAGGGACTGAAGTTGACAAGTCTGAAAACTGGTGAAAACTCTTTGTTGTCCGATATCGCAGTTGCTGAGTTGTCCGATATCGGAATTGAGATAAGATATCGGATGACACTAACAAAAGCTCAACTGCGATAACTTCTGAAAATGCCAATTGCGATATGTATCGCAGTTGCAATTGCGATATGTCAAATGCGAAAACCCAAATGCGATAAGAACCTAGCAGACCTCAACTGCGATAGCAAAGTTGAAATGCGATAAGGCCTAGCAGACGCCAAATGCGACAAATGTGCTCAATTGCGACAAATTTTTTGAAATGCGATAAAACGACTGCAGACCTCAATTGCGATAAAACGCAGATATCTACCAACTTTCACCCACTTTTTGTACTTTAGCTACTAGCCCATGCACTTCTCCATGCTTCTCAGTAAACTTTCTGCCACTTTTACTAACTTCTACTAACTTCAATAATTCACCTTTTATCACTTAAAATAATCAAAACAATTCTTATACAAGAATTGTTATTTGATTCTTGTCGATCTAGAAGATGAAGAACAAACCAAATCCAAGTTTCCACAAGCTTTACCACGTAGAAAAACTGGAAACTTTGAGTACCCAAGTTCGAATAAACACAAAACAAACTTAACCTTGAATCTTGTATAGATCGATTAGAAGAAAAAACATAGGTTGTAATTTTCCTAGTGAAAGAAAAATGACAAAGGATGTTTTTTACTCTTGAAGGATCATACAAAAATAAAGATAGTCCTACCTTGAAACCTTGCTCTATGTATACCACTTGTAACAGCCAAAGCTTCTCCTCTTTTTCCCATGAGAGATCAGCCCGTACATTTCTCTCCCCTGCTGGTTGCGATTAATCGTAATCAGCATACTGATGTGTACGTGAAATACAAACTGGAAGCCCTTTATAAGGAATCATATCAGCCCGTGAGAAGATGTCGATATACCCAATCTAACCTCCTGAATCAAAACAACGGCTTCATGTAGTGACTACTGATGGAGAAAACCCACCATAACGAACTTGAGACTGAAGTAGAATAACCCAAACTTGTGACTTAAACTTGCACGATAGTGTGACTAAGAACCTATACTGAGCACTACAACGTAACTCCTTAAAGCATATAGGTCGTTTCATATACCCATCCATCCTTCCTTAACTGTATATGAACATCTCTTGAATTATCCACATCTTTGTGTGACACTGAGTACTACAACGTATCTCCTTTAAGTGATAGTTAACTAGGTCTTCGTCCATCCTCCCCTTAACCTATGAAAACTAGATAACCCAAGACTTAATCACTATTCCCATGAGTGCCCAAACAAGGATCTCGAAGAATCATGCATCCAACCAACCCCGATATCTTCAAGATACTAAGTACACGTACCTGAGATATTCCACTTCAACTTCAAATAAGTAATAATGAATCATCATCCTTGTAGCCACAGCTGATAATTTGACCATTTTCATCTGATTGTGAATCTTGATCAGGATCTTTTCGGCTATACGTGGTGATGTTGAAGGTGCCGTCCGACAATTTCAATTGTGATTTTGATGTGAAATATGCCATAAAATGACATTATAATGATGCTGGAAAAATTTGAGTTTAAGAAATTTTTACGCCAAAAAGTGGCCAAAAAATTCGAATTTTGGCCAAAAAATTTGAATTTTAGGCCAAAATTTTCACTCTTGTACCAGAATTTGAATCTCGCGTAAAAATGGACCGTTAAGTCTCCTGTGAAAATTAAATTTTACTCAACTTTTCCCGCCAAAAAACTCTTTTTTTTTTTTTTTTTTGCAAATGCGATAAGGTTGTCCAATCGCGATAACAGTGAAGATGGTCAACTGCGATAAATCTCAAATGCGATAAACCTCAAATGCGATAAACCTCAACTGCGATAAACCTCAACTGCGATAAATCTCTGAGTTGCAACTGCGATATGGTCAAATGCGATAGAGCTAAACAGCGATAAGGCCAAATGCGACACCTATCGCAATTCTCATACAAGAAATGCGATAATTCTACGAATTGCGATAACCTCGCTGCTTTTCTTCAATTGCGATAAAACGCAACTTTTGCCCACTTTTGTTGACTTTGTTGTGTCACATGCCCAGACCATATCTTGTAAGATATTGCTACTGACAATCTTTCACCAACTTGAGCAATAATTCTTTTGGAAAGAATTACACGCCAAAGAAAGTCAGTAAAATATTCACAAACAAATCTTGCATAATCTTCAATACTTTTGGTCGATCTAGAGACTTAGAACACCAAAAAATTCAACCTTCCACAACAAGATTTTTGCAAACCAACTCTTTAAATCACTAACTAACACAACCTTGAACCTTGATTCTTGCATACGATTCCATGATAAACACCAAAAGGTCACGTTTTTAAGTTACAAAAACGCAACAGTTGGTTCTATTTAACATAAGTCGAACACAAAAACATCCAAAACTGCTACTGATGAACAGTAACGAGCAAGAACACACCAAAAAATCACATTTTTACCTTAAAACACACCACGATTCGCCCCCGGTTAGCTCTGATACCAATTGATACGACCAAGAAACACATTTGGAGGTGGAGGAAACACCATAAACTCGAACTAAAGATTAACTTTCCAATTTTCGGTTTATTGATTGCCGAGGTGTGTATGTATTCTAGAGAGAGAAGTCTAGAACACACACACACCTCGTGTGTTACAAATGAATCCTCAACCCTCCTAGTATTGACATAGGAGGGTATTTATTACAAAGCTACAAGTCTAACTTAGCAATATGACTAAACTAGTCCTTGTACTTTACATGCTATTGCAATTCCCACAAATGACAAAACTTTAAAGCTAACAAGTTTTGTTGATACAGATTTTTACAAAGAGAATCTTGGATAAGGATGTAGAGAAAATTGCTAAATTTTCAGCATTTTGGAAATGATGAAAGTCGGTTTGTCTTTGTGTGGTGAATAGTAAACGGCTAGAATAGTAGTCTACAGCTACTACCCTGTATATTCTGATTTCCCTCTTCACCACTCATACTTCTTTCATCAAAGGGTTTTAAAATGTCATACACTTACACTGTTCTCGTCATTTTGTATGTTGTTGCAGCCATCTTCTTGGCTTATGTCCCAAAAGAGGATTTGGAGTCCTTGGCTTGGATCATAGCACTTCTCATGCTAATCGTGGTTTTAGCCGTCAGCGCAGATGAAATATGGGGGTAAGTGTTAGTATATAAAATTTTCGATAGGAGTGTTGCTTTGAATCCATATACTAACACCTGAGCCTCATATCCATCATACAAGTCCAATTCATCTTCTTCCAAATGTTGACCACCACCAAATGAGGACATATAATGCGACATTTCATCATCTGGCATGAAAACTTCATCCTCATCAGATTCATCCTCTAAGTCCATCATAGACGAACGTGGCTTACTAGACGAGGCCTCATTAGTCTCCATAGGCAGCGAACTCTTGGTAGTAACATGTTTCTCATTCCCTTCCGCATCCAAGGCACTTCCAAGTTCCAACAACATCATCTTTACCAATAACAGTGTTAACCTCAAGGACCTTATCTTCCTCCATGAGCTTTTCAAAAGAATTCTTTAACTGAATTACATTAATGCCATCCTTAAATAACGTAGCATTAGGCTGAGAAGTATTAGAGGATAAATAGGCCCAAACCCGGTTTGTGGGTCTATTTATCCTCTAATATATTAGAGGATAAATAGGCCCAAACCCGGTTTGTGCCTATTTATCCTCCAATAAGAAGCATCCTTTGTTGCATAAGGAGAAGATGTAGCGATAGCAGCCCCCTTATTACCATGCGACTTATTAACAGCATCATTAACACCTTCCTTTGTTGCAAGAGGAGGTGTATTAGCATTAGGTTGAGTAGTACTCACCTTATTAGTAGTCGGTTTAGTAACAGGCCGGTAGACGTAAACATATTGGGTCTTTGAAAGCATATAGCAGTTTTAAGTGTTGGAATAAGTATATGGAACTGAGCATGTTAGTACGTTGTTACTTCAAACTGCTTATTTAATAAACTAAGCACTTCAAAAGTTAACTTTTCTATTATGGCGGTCACAATCTACCCTTTTCAAACACTTTTAATAGTATGTTACCTGTATTTTAGTAAAAGCGAAGCATGCACTTTGACCTATAGGACATTGCTCTTGTTGGCAAAGTCCTCATTAGTCTACATACAACTGCACAGACTATTCAATACAAGGAGTAAACTTAGCGTGATAATTAATGTCCAATATCTGCAATCAAATCCATACTCTTCTAGTCGGTTTCTAACTTTTCTGTTTTGTTTTGTACATGTGTTTAGGTTCTAGAATTAAGAGGTCAAAAGCTTGAGATGAGTCTCCTTGAGATTGCTCAACAACAGGTATTCACTTCTCCAAAGCAAACTGAGATTGAAGTTATAGACAACTAATATTAAATAGATATTGACCTATGCATATCTACTTTTATAAGTTCTAACTACTGTGATTTAGTTGTATTTTAGATGTTTAATGTAGCTATTTTCATTTTAATGTTTGAAGTAAAATAAGATCAGATCAAAATTTATTCACTTTATCGGGGTCAGTCAGAGATAACGTTGTTACAAAGAATGTTAAAAGGATGGAAAGGTTATGATTATTTTTGTGTAACATGTATGCTTTGGTAGAATCTGTACCCCGTGATTTGTCACGAAAATGTGTATCTTTATGTAGGATAACAATTCATCACATAAAGTAAGTGCCAACACTGATTAGAATACTGATGGTAGCTAATAAATCTCCATATCTTTAGTGCTAACAGAGTGTTGCATATAAATTCACGATGTTTATTTGTAATTCGTAAATGCACACAAACATTAATACCGTGTTCCACATGGATTTATATAAAATTGCAGGCTTTTTGAAAACTTATTGTGTCAGTTAAGTTCTCCCAGATATTATTTCTTTAAGCCAGCAGTTCTTCGCTTTTTTCAAATTAGATTTTATGGAGCTAAGGCAGTTCTCCCAGATATTATTTCTTTAACACAGCTTGGTAATAATAATGCTAATGCTACACTGGTACATTACTCGTATATTTTTATAGTAATTCTTATGCCTTTCCTTTTGGCCATTTGGTTACATTACATTATCATGTTTCAGGAGACATTATGTTCTGTTTCATGGTTGTTAGAAATAAAGATTACACGGCTGTAATTAGGGTGTGAATACAGCTGTTATAGCTCTTAAATCAGTTTTCTGCCACATTGATAATTGGTACTTCATTTTGTCGTTAATACATCAATGTTAAACCATATATTCATGCTTACAAAACAAAAACTATTTACACAAAGAAATAAGATATTCTTTAAACGCTACTCTCAAGTGTGATTGAGAAATTATTTGGCCGTCCACTTACATTGTTGAATGCATCTTGGTCCAAGATGAAATATCGAATATCTAGGAAAGCCTTATAATTTCGTGTATGAATCGCTTATAATTTCGAATATCGAACAAATTATGCAAACGTGTATGAATCGAGTCATTGTTAGTAATGAAGCGCTTATAATTTCGTTGGTGTATTGGCGTTGTTAAGTCTGTCAAATAGGGTTAGAGAGGTGTCCATACATAGGAAGAGGAAGTGAGTTGATCTGTAGTCCATATCACTGCGCTTTTTATCTTCGTCGCGTACGTTACACCGAACCTATTAGGATTCCCTATGCAAAAAATTTCTGGCCGTAAGGTGTGTAGTAGCGTCCACACGTTAAGTAATGCTGTTTTTGCTCCGACTATACAGTATGTGCTGATCTTTCTGCTGTCTTCTTTTCAACATGCTTTTCCACACAAGCCATTTTCTCATTCTATTAATAAAAACACCAAACCGTCTCAAACTACCATATTCTACTATAAATATCATCTATCATTTTGTTAATCATTATTGGTCCGATTTGACTTCTAGAACCAATTGGTTTTGACATCTAAAGTCAAAATATTACTTTCTACTTGCAACAAATTCGTTACTTAATTTAGTATCATACTTTAGTAAAATATTTTTTTAATTTCCACTTTATTCAGGGCACGGGATTAAGAATTGGCACAATTTTTTTACCCTAGTCCATTGATACATTCTGCATTCTTAGTAATAGTTAAAGTTATAAACCATGTATTGTGCATGCTAAATTGACAACATTATAATACAGGAGGTAGATGAGTTTATTATTGGTCTGCCGGTGTCGTCAGATGGAAAAGAGACACCACAATCCAATAAAGTTCGTAGTGTTGCTGGTAGGATCGCTGTTCAAGCTGCAGAGAGGTGTCCTTCTACTAATTTTGATTTTATGATTTCAAACCTGATCAATTTCATATTCGAATTTAACTTAGAAATATATAGTTTTTATTTTAATCTCCAAAATTTGTTCCTTTCTTTACTCGTGTTTGTAGTTGAATATAATCATGGATATATTTCACAAAGCACAAATATATTTATTGCCAAGTTTTAAAAGGAGAATCTTGTCCCATAAAAACTTATGAGATTTTAGAAGTTCATTTTTCATGCATTAATTGTTAAGTTTTCACGCGTAGCAGAATTTTGAAGTTGAAACAACTTATTTGCCTATTGCAAGCATTATGTACCATTGAGGATTCTGATTAGTGGCCCACAACATTCCCCAAATTTTGTTACAGTTAAAAGTTATTATAGACATGTAACCAATAGCATCAAATATTGCATGTAGGGGTTGGAGAGTATATTTGCAGGACGAACACGGATCATCTACGGATGCGATGAACCGTATGATTAACCTGTATTGAACTTCACTTCGTCTAACAATCTGTTTCCTTTAGTGTAGAGGTGACAAAATCGGTGAGCATGATGGGCTAGATAATGCGTTGAAATATGTTCGAGTAAAAACAAGTATTGCTTATAATTAGAAGTTATAAAACTGCAATGTTAAAATAATGATATAATAATGTGATTTAGGAGGTTTTAGCCCTCTGAAGACTGTGGGTGACTGTCTATATTTTAGCTAAGTTTTTATAATTTTACCATTTGACCTTTTATAGATGGAATACAACACTAGTTGACATATTTTTGGGCAAATGGGTTGAAATTGCAACCTCTACTCTTTTGCATGTGTGCTTTTCTAGCAATCCGAGACTTGTTTGATAAGTGAATAATCTTTCAGGGGTCTCAGCAAATTAGATCGCAAACAAAATCTTGATGCTTATGCAGCCGTGGTAAGACTTAAGTACTTCACAACACAAAATTTTGACCCTTATTTTGTTGTTGAACTAGTAAATGACAAAATGCGACCCTTACATTTAAAGGGAAAAAAGGGTCGCAAACTTATGCTATATACATGTTTCTGATCATTACAGATGGTGCTGGAAAGGTATTTCTCAGAATCCGGGGAAAGAACTGAAATGGTTTTGCCTAAACAGTTGGACCTCCAAGAAAAGCTTCGAAAAGGTCCACAACCCGAAGACTTGGACTTCTTCTAAGATTCTGTTAGTAGAGTTGGTGAACTTGGTAGGATGGACGCTTTAGGTTGACCTTTTTAAGTAGTTTAACCAGAATCTTTACTTTTACCTATAACTTTAAGCCAAATCAACTATTTTACCTATAAACAGGTAAGAAATTGTCATCTCTACACGGCCATGGACTATGCACCTCTGAGAGTGATTGAATCTTACAAAGTGATGCAGGGTTTATCCTTTTCATCTGTATTTCTGATGATGCACTCCACAACATGAAATGGTCTAAAGGCTGCCGCGTTTATCTCAGAGGTATGTTTGTTGCATTTGCACCGACACACTTTGCTGATTAGGGAATACTTGCAAGCTCAAGTTCTGTGAATAAATCTCACCTACGGCCAGAAGTCCAGAATGGTGCTGATACAAGTCGTGCATAACCTGCTTCTTTTAGTTGTACCTTGTCCTTATTTTGTCAGACATTAAAAAGGGTGGCAGGAATTACTTGCTAGGCCTTTTTGTGTTATCGAGTAGAATTACTTTGATCATTGTATCATAAATTGTACGATTGTATCTTATGGTTTTGCTATATAATTCTATCATATTATCAACGGTTCAACACGGTTTCCATAGTTACAACAAAGTTAACCTTAGCTAACTCATATATTTATTTTTCTATCATGCAAAGATCTATACAATCATGATAGAGTACTTTGTCAGTTGTCACCCAATCATAAATCATTTAGAACCACAAAACTGGCCTCATTTGTTATAATTGGTATGGTGCTTACAAAATGCAGCGGAGATAATAAATGGAAGTAGTTGACAGTGGCTCTTGACATGCAGTCTTCTTCATGAAAGTTAAAAGAACGAAAGTTGAAGCCTAACATGTTTCTTTCTTCTTGTATGGTTATTTTTCTGGACAAGCATCGTATCTTAAAATTGTCATAGGTTCAGAAATTACGACGAAGATACATATACTGATATACATATACAATTTTGAGGTGGACATCATCAACCAGTCAATCACTTTGAAGTGAGTATGATAATGTACACGCTTTTATGAATGTTTTAGCATATGTTAAACACTGTATATCGCAACTTCAATGATTTTATGCACTTTATATAGCTGTTAATTCCCCACTACAACCTTTTCATCTCCCCGTATAACTAAAGAATGCGGTTCTTTTTACTTAACGAAATTTTTTCTGTTACATACGGAATGCAGGAAAAGACATCAGGTAGTTGTTACACACGGAATACGGTTTACATGGTAAATTGGAAGTTTCAGCTACATACTTCCAAGATTAATATTAAGCAAATTAAGAGTTTCAACTTATACTATCATTTGAATTTTATAGTAGAATAGAGATTACATTTGTTATCATCACATAAACTAAAATCATAAATCAAGGATATAAAAAATTTATAAAAATGTTGAAATTACCAAAAGGAATCTGGATCATAAGTTATAACTCTTCCCAAAGAAGTGTCCCAAGAATAACAAAAGTTTAAAACATGAATGAAAAAAAGTCAAACTCAAGAATATTGCATATCAACTCTGTATATGCCATCAGCCAAGCATTAAGCACATGTTTATAATGCAAATTGTGAAGCATGAAGCTCATCGTTCTAGCGAAAGAGCCTTGGCACTGACTTCTTAGGTATTTTGCCTTCGAGTTTCAGCCTTCTGTATGCTTCACGAATGTGACTTGGCCTGATCGGCCCTGTCTCATTTCTCTCAGTCATCACCATCCTCGCTGCAATGTAACAGATATGTTTTCATATGGTTTTGCTACTGGAATTCAAAACTATTTTATCATTCTATGTATCCAAGCACCTGTTTCAATGAGTTCACCAACAAAAATCTTTGCTATTCCAGATACCACAATAGTCATTGGCATTGAAATCTTCGCACTTCCAGTAATGCTGGCTAATAACTGTATCCACAGCACCAAATAACAACACTTAAGGTAGTGATTTGAAGTCTTGAACCCACTTCTATAAAAATGGGTCATATCAAATTTGTATTTTACTGATAACATGTCAAAGGTAAAATCGAATAACTTACAGTAAATTAAACATGTCAAATGGGCTGAACAAGTTACAAGTTAAAAGCATAACTCCTAAATTGATTATTTTTAAAACATCAATTATTATTTAAAAAATATGATCTTCATAATCATACATATTAAGACATTTGTTATTTTTATATTGTAATATGGACTAAAAAGTAGCTAGGACAATAATAAGTTGCTAACCCAAAGACTGTGTGTGTGAGAGAGAGTGAGAGAAAGATGTACCCGTTTCATGTTAGGTCTTTGAAATCCAGATCTTCGGAAAGATTCATACCTACTCATTTGTTCCTCAGTAAAGTGAGATAATATTGCTCTGGTACAAAATCATTGGTGTAATACCTTAGATTAGTAATCAAGGTAGTAATAATCAATGCAAATGCACATAACCTTCTGCACCAACTTTCTCTTAGAGCACTAGGTACGTTAGCTGGAGAGCTGCGTTAAAGGGGTTTTTGGGGTGCGAATAACGCAGCGTTAAGGTACCGTCCCCCTGCGTTAACGTTGCGTTAACGCCGGGGGTTATAGCATTAACGTGACGTTAAAGTGTATAATTGGAACGAATTTTTCAAACCCCCCCCCCCCCCCCCCCCCCCCCCCCCCAACGGTTAATATAGCCGTTTAAATTTAAAAAAAAAAAAAAAAAAAAAAAAAAAAAAAAAAAAAAAAAAAAAAAAAAAATCATTTTATGTGATTTCCTATAAACAGGATCAAGGACAACAGACATTGATCAAGTTCCTTTGAGAGTTAATGAAAGACTGAAAGGATGAGTACGGATCAGGTTCAAGGATGCTTGTTGCTTTTATGCTTTGATAACGAGTTTAAAGGTAATTTACTACTTTTTAACTACATAAGGGTTCTTTGGGGTTGTTTATGAAATTGTGTGCTTATTTGGGCTGTTTGTGATTCCTGAATTTACTGCTTATAGGAGCTTATATGAGATGTACGGGATTGCTTATTGGAATTGCTTAGGTGCTGTTTGGTATTGCTTTAAACTGGCTTAGAGCAAATATTTCTAGTGATCAAGATTAGAGCAAATATTTCGTGTATAAAAATACTTGTTCATAACACTTGACTGCTTGCGTTTTTATATCTATGTTGTTCAGGATCCGTTGGTGGAGGATGTCAGGATACAATACCTTGTGGTTCCATAGTATGGACAATGAAGTGATAGCCATTCAGGTTACTTCACTACTTCACATACTACTTATGAACATTGCTATCATATAAATAGTTTTTATTTTCTACATTAAAACGCTACTTTACTATGATTTTCTGCGCTGATGCAGAGTCATTTTGATTTTCATATTTTGACTGATTGTTTTCTGCAGGTTTCCTGACAACATACATTCTTAGAGGCCTGTATTTTGGCAGGTTAGCCTTCATTTTGTGTTCATTGTGGCACAGATAATAAAATTGACTCGGGGAAGCCAGATAAAATGTTGTTTCTAAAGAGTATATACATGGAGTTGTGTAGATCAGTAATATCATTTTCTTACATACCTCTCTAACATGCATTCAAGTGTCCGAGAAATTTCTTTGATGGTTCTAGTAGCATATTTGTCCTACATGTTGGCAGAGGTAATGAGTCACTGTCATATCTGTCGTACTATAAAACATCTAATGTTTGATTTCATCGATTATAAGATAAGTGAAACATCTAATGTCGTATTATGTTACTTTTTGCAGCTATTTGAACTCTCAGTGGAATTCTGACAGTCTTTTTTTTCAGGAATTTTAATGTCTCATTATTCATGGCATAACGTGACTGGAAGTTCAAGAATCACCACCAGGCATGTATGATCCAAGGCTGTAGATTTTGTTAGTCGGTACCCAGAAATTAACTCCAAAAGTGCTTTAAAAAGTAACAAGTTAGCATTTAAAGTAAACTGTTATAAGTTACCAAGGCAACCTTTCTTAGACGACGCCTGGTATGCATTTGCAACATTGTCTTTTATTGTTGAAGCGTTTATATTCCTCTACATGGGATTGGATGCTCTGGATTACGAGAAGTGGAAAGTGAGCACGCTAAGGTAATTTGGGTTATTTTACCAACTTAATCTATATGTCTGTGTGCCACATATGTTCTATTAATGTTTGCAAATTAAGGTTTTGTCATTTAGCCATTTTCTGCCGTTCTCCATTTTGTGGACTGTTATATTGTGCTTTTAATAAAAGCCTTTTATTTGGATTATGCATTGTCAGTATGTCATATTTAAACATTTGTGCAGGAAGGAGTTCCAATCGAAACCGATGAAGCTTTTGTTGGAGCCTGAAAGGACTACTGCATTTGTTTCCAGCTTAAATATTACAGTAGTTAAACAACTTTGAGTCGAGACGATTTGATATGTTGTAGTTGGTTATATTGGCATGTATTAAGACTTATACACTTTAATTTAGTTGTATATTATGGAATTTTGAAAATTTTATATTTTTTGCAAAAACTAAAATCATTTAAAAAAAAAAAGAAAATAAAAAATATAAATTCTCGCCAAGACCGGTTTTATATAAAAACTAGTCTTTTTACTCTATAATACATACTTGTAGACATCGGTTCTTACTAGCAAACTGATTTCGATGCTCATATTAGACACCGGTTGTGGAACCGGTTTCTATATGTTTTGGTTATAGAAATACCCCCTCGCCTAGAGTGGTTCCTAAACCACTCTCCATGAGCCATTCTAACTGGTCACTATGAGATTTTTTGTAGTAGTACGTCAAACGGGCGCAGCTCCATTTGGTTAAAAAACGGGTGGTATTGGGTTAGACACTTGCATTGAGCACCATCATTTATATCAACAGTTAACCCTTTAGTGTTATGAGCTTAGACGCACCATCATTTATATCAACAGTTAACCCTTTAGTGTTATGAGCTTAGACAATAGTAAATGCATTTTTGTGTGACATTGTATTTGTTATAATAGTCACATACACGATAAAATCTTGTGGTTCACTTTTACAGTTTTACATAAATCTATCAACTCACCAACTTTATATTGACCACTTTTATCATGTATTTTCTCAGGTCCGTGATTGATTTAATGGCTTAGCATGGAGCATGACATATTAGTCGCATCTTTCGAAGACTCGTGCATTATTATTTTGTTGGATGACATTTGGGAAAAACTTATTTATTTGGTTTTGAAAACTTTTGAACTGTATGGCTTCTAAAACTTTGTTTAACTTTATCGAACAAGTATTTTCATATCGAACAATAACAATAACAATAACAATAATATCGGGATTTTGTTGGCGAAGCCATCCGCAGAATGTGTCACACTGTAATCTTGATACAAAAGCGACTAACAAAGACTCAAATCATTCAGAACTTCTATGATCATAATGTTTAGGCACACTAGTACATATATAGCAGCAACCAGCCATACACGAAATAACAGATGGTATATGGCATAACACAACAGTTGGTGATAAAAGATTCATGACAATAAGCGCACACCATAAGTTACTAAAATTATAGTTTTGCATGGCTTCATGGATTAACCTTTTCCTTCCATCCAGCAATGACATGATCTTCAGAAGGTTTGGTTTTCTTAAACGACTTGCGCTTAAAGAGCGACTGCATCAAAAACATAAAAGAAAACCCAAGCTTTAAACACACAAACGTATATGAATAGAGCATATTATTTTGCACCATGTTGGATCTTTAATGTCAAGAAGAAATCTGAGAGCCTCGAAGAACTATTTTATATGATTTTGCTCATGATCCAATTTCTTTATATCAGTAGTCAACTGTTTACTCCTCTGCCACGTGGACATTTCATTGATTTCATATTAAGACATCGTATTGCTTTTTTGTTAACAAAATTTCCAAGCATTCACCCATTATATCACTGCAAGCTTTTAAAGCATAAATACACATGATTACATGAAATGGGCTGATTCAATCCCATTTTGCAAACAATGACAATTTTCGCCCACTAATATTATTACCTCAAAATACAGGACACAATTTTTTTTAAGCTGTGAACTCATGAATATAATCAGAAAAATGGGGGGGGGAAACACTATTCAATTTTCATATTTCCACCGGAAAAACATATTTATCGTTTTAACAGGAATAAAGGTATGACAAAATAAGACATTCATATTTAATGTGTATGAAGATCATTACTTAAGAAACTAAAGGTTTCAACAATTAGGCAACTGCAACAACAGTATGCACCAATATGTATGCAAAAGGTGTTAAAAAGTGTTTTTAATCAATAGGGGAATACTCGTGCACATGGGAGACTAACAATTATTAAGAAAAGATCAATAATTGAAAAAAGCAAGCCGCGTACCTTTTTGTACTTACGCACAAGTGTCAATGTTTTGGGAAGAGTCCAGTTTTTAAAATGACCAAGAGCCACCTCGAGCAGGTACAGCTTTGGTGCCAAGCTTAAATCCATGGCTGTTATCGTTTTTCCATTAAGATAAGGCCCCTTAGATGTGATAACTTACAGTTAGTCGTCATCTAAATAATACACTAAGATAATGTGTATTCACTGAATAGAACGATCATATTGTTTACTAAGAATATATATATATAAAAGGGTACCTCATAAAACTTACATCTTTCGAAAGGTCTTTCTCCAATTCCTCTAGCTCACCAAGTAAAGCTTTCTCAATACCATAATCGTTGCTCTTTATAAATTCCACAACCTTTGGGAGAATCTTTAACCCCCTACAATGTCATGTCACATCAAAAAATGAAGAGGCAATGAAATAAATTCACCGATGGCGATTATTTGACTAAATTTATAACCTTTTGTGGTTGCTTATGGTAATTATGACTCAGAACAACTTATAAATCCATTACTGGGCCATATGACTTGAGTAGAAGAAAAAAGAGGACAACAAAAGAGGCAAGGACTCAATGTCTCAATGTACAAGTAAGCAACAACCAAATTCCACACAAATTTTAGAATACAATATTGCATAAGTCCCAAATAAACAAGTAACTGAGTTGAGATGGCATCTTTGACCATTGATTGCAAAAAAGCTATCTTTTGAAATGCCAAAAGTTATATATAATTTCTCTCTTACTTACAATTTTCAAAAGTAGTTGTTTCTTAGAGGGTTCTTAGCGGGCGTTTTGGAAGCATTATGTGATATGGAATAATAAAAAAAAAAAAGACAATCAGCTATATCAAACCACAAGACAGCTACAGGAAATGGTATTTGAATGTGTTGTACTACAATAAATTTTGTGACAGTATTCCTAAAGTAATAATTTCACCCCCTAAAACCACATTCAGTTTGAATACACCTAAGTGCTACGTAAAAGATAATCATCAGTGACTTGTAAAAAATAATCAGTAATTCACTTTTAGAATTGTAATGCCAACAAATATGACTTCAAATGAACATTTAAAATTGCTTATTAAAACTACTTACTGTGTTTTACTAGCATTGTTGAGGGTTTTTATTATTGCTAATCTAAACTGTGTTTATGCAATTAAAATAACAAAATTGCTTATTTAAAACAGATTATTGCTAGAGTTTTGATGAACAATCTCAAACTCCTCTTATTGCAAACTCCATCACTACAATACATAGGGTCTTTGTACATGGCTATATTTGGCAAAACTATCAATGGATTTTTAATAAAGCGTTTGGTAACATAGTTGTAGTTGTATGTGTTAGTATTAGTATAATTACATTCAAATGCACATATAAAGACAAACAAGGAGTGAATATAACATACAAAGAGGCAAATTGAGGTGGAGTAAGAAGAGCGGGTTTAGGATACTTCTTATCAATCATCTCCACAATATCATCAGAATTAGAAACCCATTCTTCATCATCAAACCTAATCAAAGGCAGTATCCCATCTGGGTTCACTTCATCAAACCTATAAAAACACACACAAACACTCACTCTTCAGAAGCTCATATATAAAAATCAATTCTCTATACTAAAAACTCAAAGTCTATATATGAAAGCATCACCATTCAGGCTTGTTTTTCAAGTTTATCAAACGGGTAGTGTAAGCAACCTTCTTTTCCTCAAGAGTTAAAAGTACCCTTTGGCAAAATGGACCTAAAAAATGCATTAAAAAAATGTTAAATGAATAATAAACCTTGATAGAAATAAAATCTTCAAGAAATGTGTGAAATAATAATAATAAATTACAGTCTCCAAGAGCATCAGGGGCACCGGTAGCAGCTTTCACACAAATCTCAATTGTCTGCTTTGCTCTGTCTAGTTGAAGACTAGCAGGTGGTGCTGAAGCACTTCCTCCAACACGAGGGATGAAGATTTGAGACCTGATAACAAATGTTTACAAGATATATGATAAGCCAAATACTCTAATAAATATATAAAGAAAGAAGCTGTAATGAAATATAAGAGTCCAACGGAGCAAAATAAACCTGGATAGGGCCTCACAGACAGATAATTCAGGTGGAACATGGCAAATGTTGCAGCTGCCTTCATTATCAACTATATTAATAAATTTGTTGAAAAGATTCTTCTTATCCCTGTACTGGTCACCGAAGTTGATGACATCAAAAGCTAGATTGCTCCTTTTAAACCTTTTTCCTAATGACTCCATATAACCCATTGTATGATGGACACGACTGAAAAAAATATCCAAGAAATACACACGGAGATGTAAATTTTAGATTAGAAAGTTGCATTGGTAAAATTAGAAAAAGCATACATACCCTCCAACAAATATAGCAAGCCTTTTTTTCGTATCATTGAATGACTCAGGAAACCAAATAAAACGAGCATACCAGAAGGCGCATTTTAACATTAAATAACCGCCAATTCTTGCAGCTGTGTAACAAACTTGATCATTAATTCATTCATTATACATACACGCATATAGCCAGTTAATAAATAAAATGAAGAAGCTAACCAGAAATGGCAAGCATGATCTCTGACAGATCTCTGGTAGGTTGAACCAGATGATAAAGATGTAGTTCACTCATTCCACATACGCCCACTGTATTCTCTGGATGAGACTGTAGAAAAAGGGTTCAATCAATAACAAGCGCTAAAATTAAATATCGAAATAAAAGGAAAAGAAATTACCATAATTTTTTTGTCACAATAGAATCGAATAGCCTCAGCTTGTTCCTTAAACATAGGCGATTCGGTGTCTTCCATCCACCAACTGTTGTCCAGACAGATCACTATATCCTGTACAAAATTAATTTCACAAATTTATTAATTGAATAAATTATAGCAGAAATAAAAAAGAAAATCGATACCTCGGGTTCCTTGGTAGTTGAAGATGAAGACATATTAGGGTTTTCTTTTTCTTCGTTTTGTTTTCCCCAAATGTATTACTCGTAGTAGTATATCTATATATTGCAAACTGCAAATTTCGTCCCTCAGCTTTGCGATTTTCGCACACTCACCACTGAAACCAAGTTTGTATTACCCTAAAGCAATGTTTTTATTGCAACCTAACCATTCTGGCTAACGCTTAGTTACTTTGGATCTTCAGAACAAAGTTCATGGAACAAGCACCAACCGGATGGTGTCGGATCGTAAAGGAGACACATTAGTTGCATTGGGCAACTGAATGGTGTTTCGATAGCCCTCGTGGCTAGGTTTGGAATACTCACCTAAAGTACGGGGTTTAGGTGGTTCAGGTTGTAATGGTTGGTTGGGTTGGCGGTTTGGATAGGGTTGAAAGGGTTGGTTGGGTTGAATGATTGGATCGGGTTAGCTTCGCGGTTATTGGGGAATTCGTTCACCATAACGATAAACGAATGGTTTTACGAACAAAAACACAAAGAAAAGAAATAAGACCTAAAGAAAGCTATAAAAACAAAATAAAAATCTCACTTGATAGGAATCTACTGATGAGACGTAACTGAGATAGACACGGAAATCTAGACTATTCCCCGGCAACGGCGCAAAAAACTTGATGCGGATGATCGTAACCCTTCACAAGAAGTTTTACAACCCCCTAGGCCTTGTACCTAATCGTTGCACTGTGGTATGGGCAAGACGAGGGGGTTAATCATTCTCTAGGGGAATAGTGAGGTAGATTTCGTGCGAATGTCAAATTAAGCCTGAGGGTTGAGGGAAGATTCTTTTTGGTATTTTATATTTTATGAAAAGCAAGTAAAAATCTCATGTATGGAGGGAATTGGCGTAGCTATTCCTAGCTACAAACTATACTAAAATTACCTAACCTAATAAACAGAAAAGTAAAATTGGTGCGAACTCTTATATTAATTAAAATTTATTTACTTAAAATCCCAGTACTCTCTAGTTATCTCTTATTATTAAATTGAATGTCACTACATTGTCTGATTTATATGTGGTGGTATTCCTATTTACCAGCAGGGGGTAGTCACATCCTCTATCTATGAACTTTAAACCTAACTGGAGCGCCCCTAAATTGACTAGAACCCAGATTCCACAATACGGAGAGAATCACGCTTTAAATACACACATTCATCTAATTACCTAAGACATAGGTAATCAGAGGTCTAGGTTTAGTGCTTGGTCAAGCTAGTATAATTACAACCTAGCCAGTTTTACAACTCCTAACGTAGCACACAAATCGACAAGAGACAACTTAATAAACAATTAATAACTAAGTTTCATGCAACCCTAAGAAAATACTAATGAATTTAGCTGCATTTTTCACTGCACCCTTCGATCATGATAAACTCCAACACTAATATGGCATTTTGATAACGTTTTTAGCTATATTTTGATTACTTTTTGTTTTTGTTTCAACGTCAATTACAAGGTGACAATATGCTAAGTATGATCACTCTATTGAACCTATCGTTTCTTTATTGGATTGGGTGGTCACATCTTCATTTGATTCCCTTCTATTAACCAATTACAACAACGTCTTAATTATTTATCATGAGTAGGTCGAATTGCCAAAACAGATAGGGCCATCATGGGCAGGATTAGCATCTAAACGTAGCTTATTGGACTATATCAGTGATTTCCAATATTCTATTTTGAAATTTCTTTGAATAACAAGCAAACGCAAAGAGGAATTCGAACAAGTGATCTCTGTAGTTTTCCGTCATGAGGATGAGCTATACGCTATATTTGAATCTAAGGATTGATTGATGTTAAATTTTCCTTGTTAAGCACAGGTTTGAGTTTAAGAACAACTGTAACACCCCCAATTTCGTGATACGCAGCGGAATTTACATTGGTTGTTACTTCATGGCACAACAGTTGAATAGTAGAAAACGATCACCAATTTAGTCGTTTTAAAAGATTTATCATTCGAATATCAGAGTTGTAACACCCCCATTTTTGGATTACGCAGCGGAATATAAGCTTGGGGTGCTACTTCATGGTTCACAGTCATGGAAATAGAAAACGACTCGAAAAGAGACGTTTTTAAATAAAAATTGTTATCATTCATTTATTTAATATCAGAGTACATAAGATAGGTCCCAGAGGGATGTTTCGAAATACATTATAAATGATACATTATTCATTTGAATGATAACAAAACGGACACTCTTTTAAAAGAAAGTCCACCGCCACTCCGTGCCAAATCGTACTTCCAGTTACCTGAGATAAACATGCTTAAAAAGTCAACACAAAGGTTGAGTGAATCCATAGCGTTTAAAGTTATAATCAGTTTGAACACAAGCCAAATAAGAGAAATCAGTTATATCACAGTTCGGAATATTGCACTAAGCCTCATGACACTCAAAGCATTAACAGGTTAAAAATTACCCCATAATTAAATGTAGGTAACCTTGCCCCGGGTAGGAGTCTGCCTGAAACTCTTTATTAAACTCAAATATAATGCATTTGGTTACTTAACCAGCAACACAAATGGGACGTCAACTGCCAATAGATCTATTCACTATATTCGCGCTCACCCGCAGGTGATTAATGGTGCATGATAACAGGGTCTTTTAAAATAAATAGGCAACGGTTAACTTATTGCAATAACAATCAGGAAAATACTTGTGTTCGGTTTAATAGCATGTATCTCCCCACAAGTTTGGAAAACATATAAGAAAAGTGGGACTATGAACTCACCTGAGCAGTCTGGATGGAAAACAAAAGCTAAACAAAGTTGATAAACGTCTCCGGCTTGCAACCTGAATTGGTTATGTCAAGTTTCTCAGTAATTATTTCTTAATATATAAGTTTTTATTATTTCGTTTCGTTATGTTTTGGTTTGATAGTTAAGTACTTAATAGAGCCAATATGTAGTTTCAAAAGTAATATTTTATTATATCTTCTTATCTGTAAGATTCGGTTACGTCTGTTCGTTAAATGGACACTTCGTTTGCAAGTTACGGTAAAAATGTATATTAAGTTTAAATAAAACTTAATAATATTAATAATAATAGTAATAATAAATATTATACTAATATTAAATAAAATTAGGGTTTAGTAATATTTTCATTTTAAACCTTCAAGTTTTTATAGTTGACAACTTTTACCCTTAGACTTTATGAAAATGACAACTTTTACCCTCGGACTTTAGTTAATCGACACTTTATACCCTCAAGTTTCAAAATCGACACTTTTACCCCCTTAGGGATTCCCCGATCGCAAAACAAGTCCAAAACAGAAATAGTTATAGGTTTTTGACAGAAATGGTCCTCGTGTTTAAGTCCTGATCACACCCGTGATCCTTTTAATCAAAAACAATTTATTTAAACCGAGACCTTTTACGAAACCTTTTCTAAAGTGTGTATAAATATTTTAAAAGTATTTTTGTAAAGTTTTGTGGCCTGAATCGAACCCATGAGTTTCAAAAACAAAACAGAAACTCGTTATTTCATGTTACTCGACACAGAAAAACACTCAACTTCACACGCCCCGTTCTCCCTCGTTTCTCAACGAAAAACGTTGATTATTTTTCCTACGTGTAGCTCTTTGAAAGTACTTTAACCATGTTGAAATATAGAATTTATAAGATTCGTTTACTAGGGTAAAGTGAGGTCGAAAGCAGCAGCTACTCTGCTGTATCGACAGGAACAAAATAGAGAAGAAAAATCCATTATCTTGTAATTCGATTATTATACCTATTGTTTTTATGTTATGATTAGTTATTCTAACATGTTAAAAGAGTTCCTAATCCATTTTTAACAACCTATTCTCGTTAGATTTCAGATTCGTATAGATTTTTGTAAGTAAGCTCGATAAGAACAAAAATAAAGAAAAACATGTTTCTGTTAATTCTGGGTTTATATACTTATTATGACATGTTCTAGGATGTATTTAGACTTAAAAAAAAGTATAGAAAAGTAATTTAAAAGGTCTATAGATATACCTTGCTATATTAGGTCGACTAGGGTATGATTTTGGTGTATGGATTGAATCGAGCTCTTCTATGGTTCTACCTCTATCCTACTGCCTTATTAGGGTTATTTGGACTTAATATAGACTATAGGGATCAGTGGGGTGAAGTTTTGTGGCTGTATGGGTTTGGTTCGAATGGTGATGGATGTTTTAGGGTTTTCTAGTGTTCTCTATTTATAGGAAGTAATCTAGGGTTTTCTAAAGGCTTCTAGGTCTGTATTAATGAAGAAGGTGATGAGGTGTGTGGCTGTGGTGGTGCCATAAGGGAGGAAGGAGGGGGAAATGATGTGTTTATGTTGTATGCCATACACATAATCTTAATCTAGAAGGGAGGTGATGTGTTTCACTTAGGGATCATGTAATTAGACTCTTAAGGCTTAAGAATTTCGTGAGATATGGATAGTTTAAGGTTAGGATTAAACTAGAAGGTGTAATTGGCTAGTTATGGGTCAAATCATGCTTAATGGAGTTGTACCTAAGGCTTTGTTGACTTGTAAACTAAGGTTTAGGGTAGAATTAAGGTTCCTAGGTTTAAGACTTAGTTAGGAATGAATTTTGAATTTATATGGCATAATTATATATGTATCGAATTATAGTTATATAGGGAAAAATAGATTTTGTGCTTTAGCAAGTTGTACTCTAGGCTAGGAAGACTTGTACTAATGTAAGAAAAATATATTTTTAATTATTTCTTAATTTTCTATAATTTTTATGTAATTTTTATTAAGGTTTAAATATAAATAAATGAGTTTTTATGATTTTGTGCATTAAAGGGTTGTACATTGAGTTTATGGAGTTGTACATATGTTAAATAAATAAATAAATTATTTTTATAATTTATTGTGTAAAAATATTACATAAAATGTCATTTTAAATAACTACTATTAAGGTTTTATTTAGGATTTTATAAATATATAGTTTCATGCATAAAAGACTTGTACTTTAGCTTTAGTAAGGTTGTACTATAATTTAGAATATGAGAAAAATGTAATTTTTATAATTTATTAAGTTATGCAAATTATATGTTAAGTTTTGTTAAGTTAAAAATAAATAAATAGAATTTTTAGTTTATATGCATTAGGTACTTGTACTTTAGGTTTAAAGACTTGTAAAAATATTTAGTGAGTTTAGAAAATATAATTTTTAAAAAATTATGCATGTAGGGTTTGTAATTTATACTTTATAATAAATATAAAGAGGATTTTTATAAAGATATTGTGAATAAATGATTTTGTGCATAAATGACTTGTACACTAGTTTAAATAACTTGTAAATATATTATCTTGTAAAAATATTGTATAAATAAATTAGGGTTTGTAAAATGTATATATAAATTCATAGTTATGTAAAATTAGGGTTTTATCGGGAGTTAAAGTAGAATTAAGGTTTTTATGCTTTAGAGACTTGTACATTAATCAGATAATTTGTACTTTAGTATTTCTAGGGTTTTATTGTTCATAAATGTTGTTATGGTAGTTTAGGGTTTTATAAACTCTTATTAAATAGAAACGCTTCAGTTTTTAAATGTACGTTAGCGAAATAACATAAAGTGGTAAGTGGAATCTTATAACGTTTTAGGTCAATGATGTTTTCATAGGTAAATACTAAATCAATTAAGGTTGGGTTGCAAGCACGGCTATTCGGGATGTGATCTCCGTCACATAAGATAATAGTTACAATCAGATAAAATAAAAAAAAAATTCACACGTAGAAAAGGATAAATATTCTAAGAGATAGTTTATTTAAATGAGAGATTTTTCACAGTGGTTACAGTCACCCCCCGTTAAGGGAATCTCGTCCCGAGATTCGACATGTGTTGGTTGGAAAGTTGGGAAAATTGATGTATAGGGATAGTTAGGTTCATATTTCTATCTTATCCAGATAGAGAACGTGATAAAGGAAAATCGTACAACGATTTGGTTGAAATGAGAATTTGATATGCTTAAAATGCCTGTCCAATTCATTACATGATTCTTCCGGAATTATACATAGTTGATCAGGTTATGTATAATTGAGGATCAAATGATGTAATGTTTTGTTCAGCCCAGTGATAGGTTAGGGATTTTAGGTACTAATGGGATATCCTTAAAACAAATTTTAGGGTTCGAGTGGAATTCTCACGGAATGGTCAAAACTAATATTAACTAGATTTCTAGTGAGATGACAATGTGTGACTACGAACAAAGCAAGTGAAGTAGAAACGTAATTTTGATTATTATGGAAATATTACAAGATAGAGCTTTCATACGATAGAAAAGATAGTTAATACACTTAAGTTACGTCCATCGTAACTAAAGTAGAGTACAATAGGAAACATGCTTAGGAAGTTTACGATACGATTTATTTAGCTATAACAGGAATTTCTCTTTTGTCTACATAGGGATGCCATTCCTTGACATGGTCGAAATCTCAACGAGTTCTCATTCTCTTGCACTAGTCTTGGTTCGTCTGTGCGTTCCCATCTCCTAGCACATACGCTCTTCCACGGGCACCATTATTCTGGTCAGCTTTCGGTTTCGGGCACCGGCTCTTGTAATGCCCCTTCTCACCACATCCGTAGCAAGTTATAGCTTCTGGCTGTGGATTTGCTCCTGTTGCTTTACAGTCTTTGGTCTGATGTCCAACTTTCCGACAATTTGAGCACCTAATGGTGCATGGTCCGTAGTGGTGCAACGAGCATTGAATGCAAAATGGTTTTGTTCCGACATAACCATTCATCTCAGCAGGTGTGGCAGTATAGGCTTTGGCTGTCTCTTGTCGACGTTTCTGTTGGTGGTGGTGATTGTTACGGTCGTGCTGGTAGTTGTTGTGGTGATGGGAGATCCTTCTATCATCAAGCTTCCGCTTGTGATCCTCATTTGCTTGAATGGAATTTCTCTTGATTTCACGATCCATCAGCTTCTGGGCTGTGGTCATTGCTTCCTCCAGCGATTGAGGATTTGAAACAATAACGTCTCCCTCGATGCTTCTAGGTAAACCTTCAGTATACTTCTCTAACATCTTCTCCAGATCAGGCACAATAGTTGGACATAGGAGAGCAAGCTCCTGAAACCTCCTATTGTAAGCCTTGATATATGTTCCTTTTACTGCTAACGGGTGGAATTCATCCTCCAATTTCTTGATTTCAGCACGAGGACAATACTTATTTAGCATCTTCTTCTTGAGATCGTCCCACGTGAGTTGATGAGCTGCTTCTATTCCCATTGTCCGGGAAGTAGCAGACCACCAAGACAAGGCATCATCTAACAAAGTCCCTGTCGCGAAGGCAACTTTGCAGTCATCAGAACATCCGCTCCTTACAAAGACCACTTCCATACGTTCAAACCAACGAGCTAATTCTGTAGCTCCTTCTGTTCCTTTGAAGAAAGTTGGCTTGCAGTTCATGAAATCTTTGTAAGTACACTTGCGAACATTTGCTGGCTCGATTTCTCCATTGGGTCGGCTAGTGCTTCCAGTACGAGCAAATTCTGCTGCTTGACTCTCTAGTGCTGCAGCAACACTATCTGCAACAAGCTTTCGGATAGCAGCTTGGGACATGGGTGGTTCGGGGGAAGTGCGAGGCATATTTCTAGTAATACGATGAGAAAAACACACGCTTTAAAATTTGACCATGTTAAATTAACAAGGTAAAATCCATGTTAATCATAAAATCACAACATGTCCAAATACTATCATATGCGTATGTAAGATGATCTCCACTGGCCCACATTAACCGATACCGTACACAGCAAAAATCAAAACCACATATAGTCATAAATAATTTGCTACCTTGTTATATATATAACAAAATTAGTACAAACGTCATATTTATGCTATATATCTCATGGCCAAGATATTGTACAAAAGCTGGTAGATATAAATCTGATTTTTAGTGACTACCAAAAACTCTTTCGAGTCAACTTTTCAGTTTGACGATCATGCTGACGAGGATATATATTTACTCTTAATATCTATCTTGCATATCTCCCACTATTTTCTCCAAAATAGTGATTTTTATCCGAGCTGTCGTCGGTTCTTCATTTTTCTTCTTCATTTCTTCTCTTCTCTTCTAGCATCTTCAATTCGTCATAGGTATTTCTCGTCTCAGCTGCTCATGACGGTCCTCTGCCTTCTCACGATTCTCGTCCATCTTCTGTTTCATGGTCTCTGAATCTTCAACTCTATATTTTAAACCCTTGATGCATTCTAGAGACAGCTCATCGGAATGACCTACGCAGTCTCGTTCTGTTCTTCTTGCCATTCTAATTGCGTCAGCAGGGTAAAGATAGTCGGCTGTCGTTCTTGTGCTGATTGCGAACATTTGCTCACCTCAAAGACTCGCGGTGGAATAGGGAAGTCGGGAATAGGTAATCGGGGTAAAGTTTGATATCGGGCGATAATGGTCCTAACTTCTTCACTAAGTTTAAATGGGACAGATGGGGGATAGAAACTTTTAAATGATAGTGGAGATGGAGGTAAAGATATATGCAGGAACTAACGGTATATGTGTAGGAAAGTGGATGTGGTAGTGGCGACAAGGATGTAGGTATTATCATGATGTCCGGTACTATCGTGATATTTATCCAATATCCGAGTCCGACATAAGAGAAATGAAATGGGTAGGGAAAGTCAGGATTCTGTAACCACCCGGGAATGATAAACATTTTACTATGTAACTAATAACTAGAAATAAACATATACAAGTAACGTTTCAGTGGCGTTGTGGCACGGAGGACTTTTTAGTTAAGTTTGTGAAAATCGGTTATAGTCCAATGTTTCAAAACATTTGGTTCTCTATAACCACAAGCTCTGATACCAATCTGTAACACCCCCATTTTTGGATTACGCAGCGGAATATAAGCTTGGGGTGCTACTTCATGGTTCACAGTCATGGAAATAGAAAACGACTCGAAAAGAGACGTTTTTAAATAAAAATTGTTATCATTCATTTATTTAATATCAGAGTACATAAGATAGGTCCCAGAGGGATGTTTCGAAATACATTATAAATGATACATTATTCATTTGAATGATAACAAAACGGACACTCTTTTAAAAGAAAGTCCACCGCCACTCCGTGCCAAATCGTACTTCCAGTTACCTGAGATAAACATGCTTAAAAAGTCAACACAAAGGTTGAGTGAATCCATAGCGTTTAAAGTTATAATCAGTTTGAACACAAGCCAAATAAGAGAAATCAGTTATATCACAGTTCGGAATATTGCACTAAGCCTCATGACACTCAAAGCATTAACAGGTTAAAAATTACCCCATAATTAAATGTAGGTAACCTTGCCCCGGGTAGGAGTCTGCCTGAAACTCTTTATTAAACTCAAATATAATGCATTTGGTTACTTAACCAGCAACACAAATGGGACGTCAACTGCCAATAGATCTATTCACTATATTCGCGCTCACCCGCAGGTGATTAATGGTGCATGATAACAGGGTCTTTTAAAATAAATAGGCAACGGTTAACTTATTGCAATAACAATCAGGAAAATACTTGTGTTCGGTTTAATAGCATGTATCTCCCCACAAGTTTGGAAAACATATAAGAAAAGTGGGACTATGAACTCACCTGAGCAGTCTGGATGGAAAACAAAAGCTAAACAAAGTTGATAAACGTCTCCGGCTTGCAACCTGAATTGGTTATGTCAAGTTTCTCAGTAATTATTTCTTAATATATAAGTTTTTATTATTTCGTTTCGTTATGTTTTGGTTTGATAGTTAAGTACTTAATAGAGCCAATATGTAGTTTCAAAAGTAATATTTTATTATATCTTCTTATCTGTAAGATTCGGTTACGTCTGTTCGTTAAATGGACACTTCGTTTGCAAGTTACGGTAAAAATGTATATTAAGTTTAAATAAAACTTAATAATATTAATAATAATAGTAATAATAAATATTATACTAATATTAAATAAAATTAGGGTTTAGTAATATTTTCATTTTAAACCTTCAAGTTTTTATAGTTGACAACTTTTACCCTTAGACTTTATGAAAATGACAACTTTTACCCTCGGACTTTAGTTAATCGACACTTTATACCCTCAAGTTTCAAAATCGACACTTTTACCCCCTTAGGGATTCCCCGATCGCAAAACAAGTCCAAAACAGAAATAGTTATAGGTTTTTGACAGAAATGGTCCTCGTGTTTAAGTCCTGATCACACCCGTGATCCTTTTAATCAAAAACAATTTATTTAAACCGAGACCTTTTACGAAACCTTTTCTAAAGTGTGTATAAATATTTTAAAAGTATTTTTGTAAAGTTTTGTGGCCTGAATCGAACCCATGAGTTTCAAAAACAAAACAGAAACTCGTTATTTCATGTTACTCGACACAGAAAAACACTCAACTTCACACGCCCCGTTCTCCCTCGTTTCTCAACGAAAAACGTTGATTCTTTTTCCTACGTGTAGCTCTTTGAAAGTACTTTAACCATGTTGAAATCTAGAATTTATAAGATTCGTTTACTAGGGTAAATTAGTGTCGAAAGCAGTAGGTGTACTGCTGTGTCGACAGGAACAAAATAGTGAAGAAAAATCCATTATCTTGTAATTCGATTATTATACCTATTGTTTTTATGTTATGATTAGTTATTCTAACATGTTAAAAGAGTTCCTAATCCATTTTTAACAACCTATGCTCGTTAGATTTCAGATTCGTATAGATTTTTGTAAGTAAGCTCGATAAGAACAAAAATAAAGAAAAACATGTTTCTGTTAATTCTGGGTTTATATACTTATTATGACATGTTCTAGGATGTATTTAGACTTAAAAAAAAGTATAGAAAATTAATTTAAAAGGTCTATAGATATACCTTGCTATATTAGGTCGACTAGGGTATGATTTTGGTGTATGGATTGAATCGAGCTCTTCTATGGTTCTACCTCTATCCTACTGCCTTATTAGGGTTATTTGGACTTAATATAGACTATAGGGATCAGTGGGGTGAAGTTTTGTGGCTGTATGGGTTTGGTTCGAATGGTGATGGATGTTTTAGGGTTTTCTAGTGTTCTCTATTTATAGGAAGTAATCTAGGGTTTTCTAAAGGCTTCTAGGTCTGTATTAATGAAGAAGGTGATGAGGTGTGTGGCTGTGGTGGTGCCATAAGGGAGGAAGGAGGGGGAAATGATGTGTTTATGTTGTATGCCATACACATAATCTTAATCTAGAAGGGAGGTGATGTGTTTCACTTAGGGATCATGTAATTAGACTCTTAAGGCTTAAGAATTTCGTGAGATATGGATAGTTTAAGGTTAGGATTAAACTAGAAGGTGTAATTGGCTAGTTATGGGTCAAATCATGCTTAATGGAGTTGTACCTAAGGCTTTGTTGACTTGTAAACTAAGGTTTAGGGTAGAATTAAGGTTCCTAGGTTTAAGACTTAGTTAGGAATGAATTTTGAATTTATATGGCATAATTATATATGTATCGAATTATAGTTATATAGGGAAAAATAGATTTTGTGCTTTAGCAAGTTGTACTCTAGGCTAGGAAGACTTGTACTAATGTAAGAAAAATATATTTTTAATTATTTCTTAATTTTCTATAATTTTTATGTAATTTTTATTAAGGTTTAAATATAAATAAATGAGTTTTTATGATTTTGTGCATTAAAGGGTTGTACATTGAGTTTATGGAGTTGTACATATGTTAAATAAATAAATAAATTATTTTTATAATTTATTGTGTAAAAATATTACATAAAATGTCATTTTAAATAACTACTATTAAGGTTTTATTTAGGATTTTATAAATATATAGTTTCATGCATAAAAGACTTGTACTTTAGCTTTAGTAAGGTTGTACTATAATTTAGAATATGAGAAAAATGTAATTTTTATAATTTATTAAGTTATGCAAATTATATGTTAAGTTTTGTTAAGTTAAAAATAAATAAATAGAATTTTTAGTTTATATGCATTAGGTACTTGTACTTTAGGTTTAAAGACTTGTAAAAATATTTAGTGAGTTTAGAAAATATAATTTTTAAAAAATTATGCATGTAGGGTTTGTAATTTATACTTTATAATAAATATAAAGAGGATTTTTATAAAGATATTGTGAATAAATGATTTTGTGCATAAATGACTTGTACACTAGTTTAAATAACTTGTAAATATATTATCTTGTAAAAATATTGTATAAATAAATTAGGGTTTGTAAAATGTATATATAAATTCATAGTTATGTAAAATTAGGGTTTTATCGGGAGTTAAAGTAGAATTAAGGTTTTTATGCTTTAGAGACTTGTACATTAATCAGATAATTTGTACTTTAGTATTTCTAGGGTTTTATTGTTCATAAATGTTGTTATGGTAGTTTAGGGTTTTATAAACTCTTATTAAATAGAAACGCTTCAGTTTTTAAATGTACGTTAGCGAAATAACATAAAGTGGTAAGTGGAATCTTATAACGTTTTAGGTCAATGATGTTTTCATAGGTAAATACTAAATCAATTAAGGTTGGGTTGCAAGCACGGCTATTCGGGATGTGATCTCCGTCACATAAGATAATAGTTACAATCAGATAAAATAAAATAAAAATTCACACGTAGAAAAGGATAAATATTCTAAGAGATAGTTTATTTAAATGAGAGATTTTTCACAGTGGTTACAAGAGTTTACAAAATGAGGTCCCAATGGTTTCAAAGTTTATTAAATAGGTTTTCGAATGATAGTAAAATTTATAGCCTTTATAAGTATCCATGCTCCTCCGTGCCATCCCTGCTCATTATGGACCTGAGATAAATACATGCTAAAAGCGTCAACACAAAGGTTGGTGAGTTCATAGAGTTTGTAAGTAAAAACTGTTGATTTCCAAAATCAAAGAGTTTGTGAGTCCATAGTAGTGTAAATAAATAGTTGATTATTAAAATCAAAGAGTGAGTGATACCATAGTGTTTATATTTAAACCAGTTGATCATCAAAATCAAAGTGTGAGTGAATCCATAGAGTTTGCATAAAATCAGTTGATTTTCAATAGTTCCAGGTTTAGGTAATAATTGTAACAAATACAATTATTAATAAAATAAGCGGTGGGTTACGATATTATACACCCATAGTTGGTTTGTTATAAAATAAGTGGTGAGTTAAGTTGTTATACACCCATAGTTGGTTGGTTAGCCCTAACCGGGTCAACACAAAAAAAGTTGTTGTTTGCCAAGTAGTGATTTTCTGCTATATAGTGAACACAAGTTCAAGTATAATAAAATAGTGGCAATACTGTATCATGACTACAGTATCGTTCTATTGCTCTAAGCCTCATGACACTTAACGTTTAACAGGCATCAAGAATGATGTAAAGTATATAGGCCCTCGGGATGGGTATTTGCCAATAACCCATAAGTTTGTTCAAATAAAGTGCGTCTGGGTGGCTCATCCTAGCAGACCCAAACGGGGATTGTCAGTTCCAAATAGATCTATTCACAATTATTTACGTTCACTCGCAAGTGATTAAGGTTCATGATATGAGGGACTTCGAACATGGCAATAAAGGTAAACTTAAGCAATAGTGAATCAAGTATAGCATACAGTTGAAAATCATTTGTGATCATGTTTATAGCAGGTATCTCTCCATGAGATATAAAAGCGTATAAAAGTGAATTCATAAGTTCATAGTAATTCACAAAAGTTTATAGTGCCCTTGTAAGTAAAAGCAAGTATTACGTTTTAATAACAAGTAGAGTGGTTTATCAACTGAGTATAATGTTTAAAGTAAACTAGTAAAGTTTATATGAAATACAAGCATGTATTTCCCGCAAAAGTAATTTAGAATAGGTAAAAGTGTGGTCTATGGAACTCACAGTAGTATGTAAAGTGTAGAGTACTTGAAAATGTATAAAGCATTGTATTCGAGCATTTATCTCCCCCAAAGAGTTTATAAAACAGTAAACAAGAAAAGTGGGGCTATGAACTCACAGTAGTATGTAAAAGTGCTTGTTAAAGTAAAAGCAAGTAGTTTGAGCATGTATCTCCCCCAAAGAGTTTATAAAACATGTAAAAGTAGGGGCCATGAACTCACCTTGGAATGTAGTGATGTAAGTAATACAACGGTGCCAAAGAGTGTGGCGGAATAGAGTAACATAAGTGATGTCAAGAGTCAGAGTACGATGATATGGAATTTGACACGACCTAACGAATATGAAACTCATCTTAACGTATATTCCAAAACGTAATGGTTTCCAATAGTTAACTATTCCCATTCCCAAGTATTATTTCAAATCTTGCTTCCAAAAATATTCTCATTATATCCGTTTAATAGTGTTTGGTATTGTCATTCGTGTAGTGGTTTGAATGTCAAGACTCGGAAACTCACACCAAAGTATAAAACATATTACACAATTATAAGAGGAAATAAACATGCAAGAATCACGTAGCATATAAGTGCTAAAATGAGTGGATGGTAAAGTTCTAGTCAAATTAACCAAAGCTATTCTGGTTAATTAGTTTACCGAATGGTTTTAGTTTACCGGTTTTATGTCGTTCTAACCGGTTAAATAATCGAGTAGATTAGTTTACAAGTTTATATGTGTCCTCGAGTTAATATCAAGTTAAATAACTTTTAACTTTCAAGTTTGCTATGTTAGTTGTGTTGTTTGATAGTCCAAAGTTCACGTTTCCGATTATCCATTAGTCTAATTGTATAAATTTCCAAGTTACAATTAATAATCCAAGTCATGGCGTTGTCGGGTCAAGCCAAGACTAGAAAGTCTCACTGACACCCACGTTGCTCAAAATGCACGTATTCAATTAAGGAAAGTTATGTCCAAAATGGTTATCGTTCCTAGATTCTATGGTTCGACCACCCTTAACCGTGAATAATCCAAATTCAATATCAACCCCGATAATAACAACTTCGACCCGATAATCCAAACTCCAAAACACTCTTCAATCCTAATCCTTAATCCCTCGGCTCATAATCCAAAACCCCACCAGATAAACAACAACAACCACAACAATAACTAGCACGGCCACAATTCAAAACCAACCCAAAACAAATCCTAACTCTCGGTCTAAAAATCCAGACTAAACCCACGATCAAATCTTAGTCCACAACTATAACTCAAACGATATCAATAAAATTCAAACCAAACAAAACAAGAATAAAACAACAACAACCTCAAGAACATCAACCAAACGGTGAGTTCAAACTCGACATACAAAACCCACTATCGATACCAAATCCGTTATTAATCATTTTTATTTAATAAAAACTTTAAACCCGTTCATTATTAAACCCGAAAAGATCAATATTAAGCCGAGTTGACTCGTATACGAGTCAACTCGCACGTCATACCTCATATTCTATCGATTAATACTCGGTGAGTGTCGAGAAGTGGTGAGGACGAGTTCTTGATGGCGCGTGGGTTAACGGGGATGGCCGTGGTGTGTCGCCAGAGCGTGTGGCTTAGCATAGGTGATGGGGGAGGTGAAGCTGAGCATTCTGGTGGTGGCGGTGTGTCACGGTGGCCAGTGGTGGAGGTGCGTTGAGGGTGCCGGTGTTTAGGTGGTGGTGCCGGTTTGTATAATGAGAGGGAGAGGAGACTTATCATAAATGAGAGGAAGAGAGAGATGGTAAGATAGATTTCTATCTATCTGTTTTTAATATGAAGATAGGGAAGGGTTGCGTACAAGTTATAGCATAAGTGTTATCATTATTGAGGGTATTCAAGTGAGTTGTCAGAGTGTAGGAAACGTGCAAGGTTTATTTAGAGTGTGTAAGTGAACAATATGATGGTTGCTTGTGGAATATTTAGCCGGCGCTATGGATCAAAAGCAAGAAGACAAATGGATTTGATGTTGGCTTTTGTTGGCTCGTTGGTGTACTCCAAGGGTTAAGCAATTTGTAGAAAGGTGACCAAATAATAAAGGGGTACATGTTTGAGGTTATCAAGAGCATGTGACATCATACACATAGATAAAACAATTTTTGAAAGTTTGATGAAATGAACATCGAGCTTAACTTGGCCGATTAATTACCCGTCAAACGATCTCATGAGGTGAAGTGATTGGTCACTCTTGGTTCTTCAAAGAGAACTTAATTGATTTGTAATAATGTTGAAGAAAAGCAAAAGTTTAGCCCGTAAAAAAAAAAAAAAAAAAAAAAAAAAAAAAAAAAAAAAAAAAAACGTTTTAGTAATTGGTAACAATGGATTACTCTTCGTTAACGGGATATTACAGTACCTACCCGTTAAACTGAATCCCGTCCCGGGATTCCAGGCTAAGATAGTTGTCAGGGTTGTTTTGCAATAAGTGGAAGTCATTGGGATGAAGATTCCCGCATGATAAGTTGTTATGAAGTCGTATGCTGGGCAATTCTCTATTAGAGGTGTTGGAAAGAGCGTACGCATAAACAAAGGTTTTGAATCCATATTTATTTACGTAGGAGTCGAATTTATTGTGGTACATGTGAAAATCACTATTCCCATAGTCAACATGACTTGAGAAAAATTTTATTTTTGAAAATTGTTATCCTATCGCGTTTTGAAAATAAACATGGTTCATAACTTTTGAAAATCAAAAATCTATGGGGGTAACCTACTCGTTAAACAAGGAGCTTGTAAGTAATAGATTTTTAACAATGAGGATTTCGGATGATAACTTGATGAATGTAAAGAAAGTTGTTGCAGTTAAGTTTGGAAGTAGTAGATAGTATTGTGGTAGGAAATAAATCTTTGTTATATTTCCATGTAACCTCTTACGAATGTGGAATAAAACTTGTTGGTTTTATACATAAAATCGTGTCTTATGTTAATAATTCGGTTGTTTATTGTTTAAAGTGTTCAAGTGGTTGGATTTAGTTATAGGAAACCAATTAACCAATTTGTCATATGATGGAGTGGTTATAGTTTGAGGCTATTTGGTTTCTTGGGGTTGTTGGGGTTTGCATGAAACAAAGTGTAATATGATCTTTAGTTTAGCTGAAACAATTGGAAAACATGACAATCGAGCTAAGCTTTGATGATAACTTGGCCATCGAATGATTCGAGTAAATGAAAAAAGACTTGTCACATATGATTTATAGGTGTGTGCTAAATCGAGATGTGTAAAAATATTGATAAGTTGTTAAGAAAATAATACGGAAAACGATCCAAAGTAAACTAGCACGAGTTTGAGATAAATTTTTAAGCTCTGGGCTTGAATAATGTCGGGCTCAAGTTTGTGATCGAGGGCCACTGTCAAAACAATGGTGCGTTAGGTTATTGTAGCCATGGGCTGAGGCCCAAACGTTTCAAGGGTTAGTTTGGTTTGGCGAGTATGACATGTTGAACACACGTTCCATGACATATACGGTTACAAGGTAGTTTCGAGATCATCGAAATCTTGTATAATGCCTGAGAGTTTTGAGAGACCATTGGGAAGTTCGCAATCTCTTAGAGATTGAGGAGTCAAATTGTGTGAGAGTGTGTTATTCATACGTGGCGCGTTCATGATTTAAGTCATGGTGTTGCGTTTTTAACGCGATTTGGTCCTGCCACTTGCGTTGAAATGCGAAGGCCAAAGTAGAATTTTACCAAGTATCCCAAAACTAGTTGTTAATAGACACATATTTTTGAAAGTTTTACCGTTTAAATACAAACGGTTATATTTCTCAAAAATAATTGAAAAAGATTTTTTTTTTTTTTTTTTTTTTTTTTTTTTACCCTTATAAATACCACTGGCATGCTTGTGTTATCCAAGCACACACATACAAAACAATCAATGGCTTGTAAGCTACCACATACCGCTGAACAATTTCAATTGTTTATCAAGGCAGAAGCTGAGAATAGTGACGTGGATCGCCAAAATGCTATTGTGAAGGTCATCCTGCAGTTTGAGACTGTGAAGCAACTGAAACAACGACTTAGACAACGCTACGTCGAGTGCACAGACATATCGGATGATAGAAAATATGTGATCGACACGTTCTTGCATGACGAATATCGTAAGGATGCTGCTGTCATTGAATCGCTGTGGGCTTGTGTTCATCAGATAGAGAACCAGATTTCCAACAAGGTCCGTTGGAGTTTTGAAGAAAATGTTGAAGCTGCTAGGGTTGAACAACAACAACAACAACAACAACAAAATCCACTACCATCACAACAACAGCAACAACAACCACAACTACAACAAGGTGCATCAAGTTCATCTACACCAAGAGTAGTTGTGCAACAACAACAGTTGCCTCATCTGGATTCTTTCCAGCCAAGCTTTGAGGAAAATATGGCAGTTGATGATGGTGGTTGGACTTATGACATGGAGCAGGAGCTGAGTAGGTTGGAAGCTCAATTAGAAGAAGAGAGGTTGGCGAGCTTTGATCCTTATGATGACGGTTACTACTCCAACAACTCTCAAACCTAGGATCATCTGGACTACAACTGAAGCTTAGGTTTATGTTTGATGTTTTAATCCAGTATCGTTTGTAATGTTTAAGTATTTCGGTCAAGTATGTTTGAATAATATGGTGTTTGAATGTTTACGTTGTGAACACAACTTGGAAGAGAGCTCATTACTCTGTCATGTTTAGATATTTCTCATGAATTACAATTACAAAAATCTGTGCGGGTAACCTACCCGTTAAACTAAAGAGTTTTGTTGATACAGATTTTTACAAAGAGAATCTTGGATAAGGATGTAGAGAAAATTGCTAAATTTTCAGCATTTTGGAAATGATGAAAGTCGGTTTGTCTTTGTGTGGTGAATAGTAAACGGCTAGAATAGTAGTCTACAGCTACTACCCTGTATATTCTGATTTCCCTCTTCACCACTCATACTTCTTTCATCAAAGGGTTTTAAAATGTCATACACTTACACTGTTCTCGTCATTTTGTATGTTGTTACAGCCATCTTCTTGGCTTACGTCCCAAAAGAGGATTTGGAGTCCTTGGCTTGGATCATAGCACTTCTCATGCTAATCGTGGTTTTAGCCGTCAGCGCAGATGAAATATGGGGGTAAGTGTTAGTATTTCGATAGGAGTGTTGCTTTGAATCCATATACTAACACCATGCATTAATGTTTCATTATGTTAATAACTTGTGTATTTTCGTCGTACAGGATATTCGAGGTGTTGCACCCAGTAGTGGTTCTTGCTCTTGCTGGTGTAGTGGTGTTTTTCATTGGCATAGCGGGTCAACCGATTGGTGACGTTATGCCTTTCTTAGTGATATTTGTAATGGTAGCATTACCAATGCTAATCATATCATTATGTATCAATATTTATGGTTTCTAATGAGAGTTATGCGGTGTGTTTGATGAATTTTCGTGGTTATCGGTTTCATACTCGTGTCATTACAGATACAAATAAGCCCACTTATTTATAATTCGTTATTTACATAGAGAGGCGCCCCAAACAATGTAAATATGGAAATATAAACTTATGGTTCGGCGCTTTACAATCTCTTTATTTAAATAAAAGGCATCCCCATCATTCAAATAAAGACTTTGTAAACCATCCTACTTAAGAATTTCTGATTTAACACTCATACTAATCAACAAAATAATCCATGCGCGGATTTTCCGGAAATACAGGAAAAGTATTTCACACGCATCTATAAAGATGCGAGTAAAATAATTAAGGATGGTTGGTACGGTACTCGAAATAGTTGGTGAGTATATATATATCAATATATTAGAGTGTTGATGTAGCAAAACTATCTAGAAGTCACATAAGCGTCTGGTGGATGGAAAGCACGGAGAGCGAAAGGCTATAAAACGTTTTGTTTGTAAAAGTAGTTATAGTTCGGACCTCATTTAGACCCGTTTCTCTATAACTGTAAGCTCTGATACCAATCTGTAACACCCCCAATTTCGTGATACGCAGCGGAATTTACATTGGGTGTTACTTCATGGCACAACAGTTGAATAGTAGAAAACGATCACCAATTTAGTCGTTTTAAAAGATTTATCATTCGAATATCAGAGTTTACAAAATGAGGTCCCAATGGTTTCAAAGTTTATTAAATAGGTTTTCGAATGATAGTAAAATTTATAGCCTTTATAAGTATCCATGCTCCTCCGTGCCATCCCTGTTCATTATGGACCTGAGATAAATACATGCTAAAAGCGTCAACACAAAGGTTGGTGAGTTCATAGAGTTTGTAAGTAAAAACTGTTGATTTCCAAAATCAAAGAGTTTGTGAGTCCATAGTAGTGTAAATAAATAGTTGATTATTAAAATCAAAGAGTGAGTGATACCATAGTGTTTATATTTAAACCAGTTGATCATCAAAATCAAAGTGTGAGTGAATCCATAGAGTTTGCATAAAATCAGTTGATTTTCAATAGTTTCAAGTTTAGGTAATAATTGTAACAAATGCAATTATTAATAAAATAAGCGGTGGGTTACGATATTATACACCCATAGTTGGTTTGTTATAAAATAAGTGGTGAGTTAAGTTGTTATACACCCATAGTTGGTTGGTTAGCCCTAACCGGGTCAACACAAAATAGTTGTTGTTTGCCAAGTAGTGATTTTCTGCTATATAGTGAACACAAGTTCAAGTTTAATAAAATAGTGGCAATACTGTATCATGACTACAGTATCGTTCTATTGCTCTAAGCCTCATGACACTCAACGTTTAACAGGCATCAAGAATGATGTAAAGTATATAGGCCCTCGGGATGGGTATTTGCCAATAACCCATAAGTTTGTTCAAATAAAGTGCGCCTGGGTGGCTCATCCTAGTAGACCCAAACGGGGATTGTCAGTCCCAAATAGATCTATTCACAATTATTTACGTTCACTCGCAAGTGATTAAGGTTCATGATATGAGGGACTTCGAACATGGCAATAAAGGTAAACTTAGGCAATAGTGAATCAAGTATAGCATACAGTTGAAAATCATTTGTGATCATGTTTATAGCAGGTATCTCTCCATGAGATATAAAAGCGTATAAAAGTGAATTCATAAGTTCATAGTAATTCGCAAAAGTTTATAGTACCCTTGTAAGTAAAAGCAAGTATTACGTTTTAATAACAAGTAGAGTGGTTTATCAACTGAGTATAATGTTTAAAGTAAACTAGTAAAGTTTATATGAAATACAAGCATGTATTTCCCGCAAAAGTAATTTAGAATAGGTAAAAGTGTGGTCTATGGAACTCACAGTAGTATGTAAAGTGTAGAGTACTTGAAAAAGTATAAAGCATTGTATTCGAGCATGTATCTCCCCCAAAGAGTTTATAAAACAGTAAACAAGAAAAGTGGGGCTATGAACTCACAGTAGTATGTAAAAGTGCTTGTTAAAGTAAAAGCAAGTAGTTTGAGCATGTATCTCCCCCAAAGAGTTTATAAAACATGTAAAAGTAGGGGCCATGAACTCACCTTGGAATGTAGTGATGTAAGTAATACAACGGTGCCAAAGAGTGTGGCGGAATAGAGTAACATAAGTGATGTCAAGAGTCAGAGTACGATGATATGGAATTTGGCACGACCTAACGAATATGAAACTCATCTTAACGTATATTCCAAAACGTAATGGTTTCCAATAGTTAACTATTCCCATTCCCAAGTATTATTTCAAATCTTGCTTCCAAAAATATTCTCGTTATATCCGTTTAATAGTGTTTGGTATCGTCATTCGTGTAGTGGTTTGAATGTCAAGACTCGGAAACTCACACCAAAGTATAAAACATATTACACAATTATAAGAGGAAATAAACATGCAAGAATCACGTAGCATATAAGTGCTAAAATGAGTGGATGGTTAAGTTCTAGTCAAATTAACCAAAGCTATTCCGGTTAATTAGTTTACCGAATGGTTTTAGTTTACCGGTTTTATGTCGTTCTAACCGGTTAAATAATCGAGTAGATTAGTTTACAAGTTTATATGTGTCCTCGAGTTAATATCAAGTTAAATAACTTTTAACTTTCAAGTTTGCTATGTTAGTTGTGTTGTTTGATAGTCCAAAGTTCACGTTTCCGATTATCCATTAGTCTAATTGTATAAATTTCCAAGTTACAATTAATAATCCAAGTCATGGCGTTGTCGGGTCAAGCCAAGACTAGAAAGTCTCACTGACACCCACGTTGCTCAAAATGCACGTATTCAATTAAGGAAAGTTATGTCCAAAATGGTTATCGTTCCTAGATTCTATGGTTCGACCACCCTTAACCGTGAATAATCCAAATTCAATATCAACCCCGATAATAACAACTTCGACCCGATAATCCAAACTCCAAAACACTCTTCAATCCTAATCCTTAATCCCTCGGCTCATAATCCAAAACCCCACCAGATAAACAACAACGACCACAACAATAACTAGCACGGCCACAATTCAAAACCAACCCAAAACAAATCCTAACTCTCGGTCTAAAAATCCAGACTAAACCCACGATCAAATCTTAGTCCACAACTATAACTCAAACGATATCAATAAAATTCAAACCGAACAAAACAAGAATAAAACAACAACAACCTCAAGAACATCAACCAAACGGTGAGTTCAAACTCGACATACAAAACCCACTATCGATACCAAATCTGTTATTAATCATTTTTATTTAATAAAAACTTTAAACCCGTTCATTATTAAACCCGAAAAGATCAATATTAAGCCGAGTTGACTCGTATACGAGTCAACTCGCGCGTCATACCTCATATTCTATCGATTAACACTCGGTGAGTGTCGAGAAGTGGTGAGGACGAGTTCTTGATGGCGCGTGGGTTAACGGGGATGGCCGTGGTGTGTCGCCAGAGCGCGTGGCTTAGCATAGGTGATGGGGGAGGTGAAGCTGAGCATTCTGGTGGTGGCGGTGTGTCACGGTGGCCAGTGGTGGAGGTGCGTTGAGGGTGCCGGCGTTTAGGTGGTGGTGCCGGTTTGTATAATGAGAGGGAGAGGAGACTTATCATAAATGAGAGGAAGAGAGAGATGGTAAGATAGATTTCTATCTATCTGTTTTTAATATGAAGATAGGGAAGGGTTGCGTACAAGTTATAGCATAAGTGTTATCATTATTGAGGGTATTCAAGTGAGTTGTCAGAGTGTAGGAAACGTGCAAGGTTTATTTAGAGTGTGTAAGTGAACAATATGATGGTTGCTTGTGGAATATTTAGCCGGCGCTATGGATCAAAAGCAAGAAGACAAATGGATTTGATGTTGGCTTTTGTTGGCTCGTTGGTGTACTCCAAGGGTTAAGCAATTTGTAGAAAGGTGACCAAATAATAAAGGGGTACATGTTTGAGGTTATCAAGAGCATGTGACATCATACACATAGATAAAACAATTTTTGAAAGTTTGATGAAATAAACATTGAGCTTAACTTGGCCGATTAATTACCCGTCAAACGATCTCATGAGGTGAAGTGATTGGTCACTCTTGGTTCTTCAAAGAGAACTTAATTGATTTGTAATAATGTTGAAGAAAAGCAAAAGTTTAGCCCGTAGAAAAAAAAGTGGGTTTAGTAATTGGTAACAATGGACAGTGATTTTTGGCTTGTAGCGCCTGCCTTTTATATATATTGTATAACGAGTCGGGCGACGGTCGGCCGCGTTGCGGCCTCGCGGGTTTTTTTGACTATGAATTATTCTGATATGAAATGCAAAATGAAATTTTAATAACACATAGTACTATAGTAGCAACAATCAATATAAATTACAAAACTATTCCAGGTTAAATCAACTTAATGAGACGTATACCATGATCGGTGTATGTGTGTGTCTGCTAGCACTCTTTTTCCTATAACCTCTTTTGATTCTATGTTGGAAGACACTTCATTCCACAACGCTACTCACAGAAATCGATCGGTCTTTTAAGCCACCGATGCCATTAACCTCTGTTGCAGCAGTAGCATGAAAAGATGATAATAAATTGGTTAGCAACAATAGATATTCACAAACAGTAAAACAGAAGCCAGCATTTTAAACATTCGACAAATTAAACCTGTTCCATTTGTAGAGGTTCGTGTTTGATGAGACGTTGATGCAGGTTCACTGAAACTATACTCTTCATGTGCAAAAGAATTCCCGGCTGCACACAACAGAGAACACAACATTTAATCTACATCAAACAGCGAAAAAAAACCTACATTAAATTTTATGAAGCCAAAAAAAAGGCGAGGCTCACTTCTCGTAGATGCTGTGTTGGTAGAATACATAGGATCTGCTCCTCTAATATTAGTTACTGCAGGAGAGGGTGAGAAGACGGTAAGAAATTCGTTACTGACAACACATATCGACCAAAAAAAATACCATGATTTTATGTGGTAGAAAAACTAAACCTGTTGCATTCGCAGTTAACCATCTTGCATGAGGTACGGATGCAGGTTCATTAAGACTATCCAATTCTCACTTGGTGTGGAATTCACAGAAGCGCTACGTTTGTAGAATTACCAACAACACCAACCAGATGTAAATATAAATAATATAAAATGTATACAGTATATATAAAGTACCTTCAACACACCGCGAGGCGGCATTTAACTGGAAGTCCAGTGTTACCGGTCCTTCAATTGGCCGCAGTACATCTAATGAAACGTTTATTGAACGTGTCACGATCGATTTTTTTTTCCTTTGAAAAGCACATGTAATACTAAATTTGATCTTCCAGTATTAAGTAAGCATCATATGCAAAAAGTAACAACTACAATAAGAATACCAAACGCAGGCAATAGAACCAAAAATACCTCCACACTTCCTAGACACTAAAATAGCAACATGTCCACCGAAACTATCAAATGCAACGACTACAATGTACCTTCAAAAGTAGGCGACTCGACTTGCGATCGGAAGTCTACCATCGTCGGACCACGATCTGACTCTGCAACATCCTTTGAAAAGTTTATCAGAGGCGTAACAATGTAAGACTGCGCTATCTTTTAACAATTAAAAAAAATCCAGGCAATAATAAGGTGTCAAAGCAACCAAAAAAGCCATACGTTGATCACCAACACCAACAGGCATTCTCATCTGATTGCCAAAGGCATTCTCATCTGATTGACAACTTTTTCAGATACATCCACTGACGCAACGTAACTGAAACAAACCACCAAATGTTAAGCAACTATAATAAAAATTGTCTTTGTAACTCATTTACAAACAAAAAACAAAAACTAACAGCTACCTTCATCAGAAGTATTAGTCTCATGAAGAGTATAAAAGTATGTCGGGCCGAACCCAACAAGAATATCAGTTTCATGACCATGTAGCACCACATCTTCACCAGAAGCTGATCTTTTTTTTGCCGTCACAAAAAAAATTGTGTACGACAATTGCTTTCCTTTTTAACACATTAGCAACTGGACTCCCATCTTGCAAAGTAGATATTGTAATTTACCCTGAAAAAAATGACAAAAACAAATAAATAAACAACATATAAAAAAAAAAGACCAAGATTGTGTAAGAGTAACCACCAATAATACATCTCCCCAATCAAAAAAGCCTACCTTTATTAAAAGATACAATTGAAATGAATAATTTTTCATATTAGGCTAATTGGGTCAAAATTAGGACAGTCGCTTACCAAAGTCGGTACAACCCGACGTCGCCACGAAGATTGTTGTTGCCTATTAGCTTATGTCACAAAAGAACTATTTTCACCACTACTTTATGCAAAAATATACTAAATTACCTTGAACATGATGACGCCACTCAAAGACCTGACGGAAAGACAATAATCGATCAAACAATAACATAAATTTACACAAATTATAATGAAAACATACCAACATACAAACCAACTCTCCTAATAAGGGCTGGTCTTTGTTGTCACTGAATAGGTCATCGCCTCCGACGTTTCGAACAAAGATTATATTAGCTAATCTGAAAATGGTATGACAAAATTGAATCAGATGCTACAAAAACCTGAAAAAAGCTTAACGAAACCAAGCAACAAACAATCCTTACACCAAAAAAAAAATACCCACCACATAAAACATAAGAAATTACCATATATTAAAGCAATACTCATATGAAATTAGAGAGACACAGCTGCAGATCTGGATGAAGTTAGCCGACCAAGAGTCGGTGAAGGTTATCCACAATACACGCTTGAGTAGCAAAAGATATCATCATTTTGGACAACATACCAATTCACCAAATGTCAGAACAATAAATGGGCATGCTTTTGATATAACATTTCTGAGGTTATCTTTTTCGAGAAAACATGCCTGCATAAAGACAAAGAGAATGCTTCAGATTCAGTATGGCGAAGTCACACCTAAACTACTATATATACATTTTCACACAACCACAACAATCTCACTTTTGTCCCTGGCGGGACTTAGTGAATGGTCATTGTCGTCTCTACCCTTATTTTCAATGGCTATCAATTGTTTTTCTGATGCAAAACAGTAGGCATACCATGGATAGCTGCATGATAAACTCTCTTCAAGTATACATAAAGCTATGACCGTATACTTACCTGTTCAGTCTTTTGGTGTCGATATCTTTTCAAGGATCAATGGCACTATCATGGACAGGATCAGCAAGAGCATCTCCAAGATGGCAATTGAGCTTATGTAACTGGTTATTGCATTATGAACATGAAACAAAGTGGGTGTTAAAATTCCTTGTCTAAGACATCATAAGCATCTCAGATTACGTATACTTACCTGTTCAGTCTTTTCGTTATTGCATTCTGAACATGAAACAAACAGGAACATACGACGGTCATACCTGGCCACAAAAAAAAGTACGTTCAAAATTAGTGATATGTATAAATATCACACGAATACCCAAAATAATAACTTGAAATGGTAGAAAACTGCCAAATAATCTAATATTTCTTAAAATCATTCAATGACCAAGTTTTAGCAATATGTTACAATCGTGTAGTAAGGTTGATCCATTTAATCAAGAACGGGCCAGTTTGGGTAACTTACTACTACTAACATTAAAAAAAATGAACAAAAAAAGAAAAAAATTTAACTACTCACCCAAGATTCAGGGTCTCCTATAATTTTGCTCATAACATCGACACAGTTCCTAAATCCCCACAAAAATCAGATGAGTCTACCATAACAACAACTAACCGCAACGAAAACCATACATTTCAAAACCCGCAAAAATTAACACAATAAAACCCAAAGACACTGAACATAACCAAAATCTTAAAAAAACTAAAAACAATCACAATTCAATATCCGAAATATTAAAAATTGAAACTAAAATTAACAGCAGTCTTACATGAACCCTACACAACCTGAAAAAGCGGACGCCTTTTTTTTTTTAGAGGAAGAAGGTAAATTAACAAAATTAATTGCATCTATTATTCCTTACCACATGTACCCCTAAATCTAAGCAGTAAGGAAAAGTTACTGCAAACGCAATCTTCTCAAAAAAGTCAATCCCAAAATCATAAGTAAACCCTTAGTTTCATATTTTTTTCACAAATCATCTCAAACCCACAAATCATATGAATAAACACGTACTAACATATAATGCAATAAACGATCATACCATGATAAGCAGCATGTTTCTGATTATGTGGAACCTTTCCAGCTTCTAGAATCTTCGCCAACTCATTCCCAGACTCTGAAGCACGATCAAACTAAACTTAAAAAATCAACAATTAAAACACACGAAGAATCTCAGCAACCCACACCTATCTCTCATTTTGTTTTTTTATAACGAAATAAACATTAAAAAAAATCACAAATCAATAAACTATTTTGATAACCTGGGAGCCGCTGCCGTTTGATTATTATCCTTCGAATCTGTAATAAAACATAAGACCATGAATACAATTACAGACTCTTGATAAAAAATTAACTGTGATTCTTATGAAGTACATATAACAAAAAACCCCAAATTTTATTTAAAAAAAAAAAAAAAAAAAAAAAAAAAAAAAAAAAAAAAACCCTAATTTTACCTTGCTTATACCCGATCTGTGGATCTGACTTTTGTTAATTAATTTTTTCTGTGGATCTGTGAATCTTGTGTTGGATGTTGTTTTTTTTGAGGCATGAGTCGTTAATTTTGTGTGTGTCTGTGTTTGTGTTTTATGATTTGTGGGAAGATAGAAGATAGTTATCGATTTATCCAGAAGATGCAAGGTCTGAATTGGGCGGGAGAACGCAACTGGGCTGCGGGAAAAAACGGCCCAAAATCAAAACGATGGAACTGTTCATAGAGCGACGTCGTATTATTTGGCATATAATATATATAGTATAATGGAAATGAAGGAGCATATATATGCACACAGACGTGTTTTGTATATATGCAGACAAATGATAAAATATTCCAATCATTTCACAGGGAATATTGATGTTACATACAAATGGATACGCGTATGTTACAGACTACACCCTTCGGTATATAACAGAAAATCAAGCAACAAGGCTCAAAATGAACACGAATGTGATTAGCTCTTGTTTTGGCCAAAATTTATTTGAGAAAAGATCAACAATTTTATATTTTTGCATATTTTAAATCAATTCAAATATAAACTGTCCAAAACTGCAAAACCAGCAGCAACCCCGCCTTCATTCGATGAAGAAACTTTATGATATGACACCTAGACTATCATATTCTATTATTATAATTATTGTTAGTATTTTATTAATTAGATAAATATAATTAGTATTTAAGTAATAGATAGTGTTTAATTAAAAGTAATCTTGTTCTAAAAGAATAGTATTAGGATGTCTTTTATTATAAATAGATGATTAAGCCTCTCATTCTAATTATGTTGAATGAATATGAAGTATTGATTTGTTAATCAATTGGGGAGTCGGTTTATCTCACTAATATAAACCATTGGGAGAGCTTATTCGACCTCTCGAACGTCGATTACTTTATTTTAATTGCTTTTTTATCTCTTAATCGAATCCGGTTCGCATCAATAGAACAAGATAATCCTTACTTTAATTAAACACTATCTATTATTACTTAAATACTAATTATATTTATCTAATTAATAAAATACTAATAATAATTATGATAATAGAATATGATAGTCTAGGGTCATATCACTTTAGTACGCATCAGGTAACCACATTGCTCGCTGCTAATTACTGTCTCTTTGTTTCTGTATCATTTAAAAGGCGTAAATAGTGCATAATAGTGATAAGCTCAAATATTATCAAAGAAATAGGCATTTGACAGATGTTGCAGAAAGTGAGTTATACCTCAAATACGCACTGAATATACCAAGTTCAGATATTGCTTGTTCTTTATAGCAGATACCGTCTCGGACAAGAATTGTTGGGAATTCAGTTGGGAAAATCCTTTGCATGAGGATGTAAGCTGCTTCTTCTTCGGATCCTTCCTTCTGTAATCTTAGAAGCGATTCCCTAACATCGTCTCCATAAATATTGTTACCTGAGATGAACAAATGCCTACTAGTTAATGACACCACATCCCACCAATGAACAAGCCATAAAAAACACAAATCTGAACAAATGGCTACTAGTTAAAGACAATACTCCTATATAATAATAATAACAATAGTACCTCCGCCTTCTCTTTGCGGCTTCATGACATATGCATCTGGCTGTTCAATAGCATTCTTGACAGCATCTGTATCATCAAGACTCCACAATCCAGCAAAGCATGCCCGAAGCTTGGCAATGTCATCTTTGTTGTCAAGAAACATGCTCCCACAACAGACCCGATTAACAGCTTAAAATACTTCCATACAGCATACTAGAGTACGTTAGGTTACCGAAAATTTCTCTAATGTTATATTAAATTTTTAAGGCCTATCAATTCAACAATAAATCTCAAGTTTTGAGCCAACTCATCTCTCAAGTACGTTAGGTTTTGCAAGCTCTTGCTGAACTTTCTTAGTGCCAGTTAGATGGTAAGAGATCGAAGGGCACTTAATGGCTGAAGACTTCCATTAATAGTCTAGCTTTACACTCCTACACGATACAATAAATATGCTAAAAAGATTCCTTAAAGAAAATTTCAAGATGATATGAGAAATCTACTCACTGATTCAGAAAGCATATCCAGCTCTAAACTCTAAAGTATATGACCGTAATGGTCTCGCCATCCCTGAAATCTTATTCATTCATAAACGTACAAATAAGATAATTCGATCACAGTTAGGATACATACACTTGAAGAGTTCCGTCAGAAAGCATCTTCCCTTGTGCATCAATTTCAGCCAGTGTCTTTCGAATAGTTGTGACGTTATGTGTGTTGATAAGCTCAGGATAACATTTCAACATTAGTTTTATAGCTAATTCAGTCCCAGGGGTGTTTAGATATGTGATTTGAAAGTGATTATTGCCACTTAGTGGATCACAGGTTCACAGTAATAGATGATCATTCTTACCCAAACACATTTTATTTTTCTTCTAATGTGATTTTAGTTTAAAATGCAAGTCCAAACTTCCCTCTCAAGTCTCAATGAATCTTCAGATATTTTCAAATTTACTTGAGGTGGAAATTTTGACCCGTCTACTTATAAATGGGTAGATTTGGGTTGTGTTTATTTCAGACACTCCAATAAGTTAAACAGGTTAAAAGCCGCGCAAAGTATATTTTAATACATGAAAACTTGTATGTTGTTTTATATCATCCGCTTTTGAATCTGTAGTTAGGAAATAAGCATTAATATTTATTTAAGAACAGACAAAAGCATGCATGGGTCAGCCCAACCGAACCCAACTTTTTTTTATTTGTCCTAAAAAAAGGATCCATTTCCACCCATATCAGTTCTGAATTGCTACCCAACCCAACCCATTTTAAACTAAGCTACCCATTTCAATCCAAATTCATTTTGGCTTGTTAGCCAACCTCGCGATTGCCATCCCCAATTGTTACCAACAAGAAAGTTTACAGAAACACCAAATGTTTCTAATTTATCAGTTATGCGAAAAGGATATTTTTCCTTGAGGGTTGCTGTGAGCCAATGTTGGTCATACATGTTCCATTCACCAGGTTGAACCACAACCATAACTACTGCACTGTATTACACAATTATTAATTCTTTTTGACATACATTTATCAAACCTAAAAATGACATACATTCAAATTGAAGAATCAAACCTTGGATTGTTAAATTCAGTCCATGCCTTCGACAATACCTCAGCAAACTTACTTGCCGAAGTGTTTGTCGGTACCTTTTGCGAATCAAGTCCTAGAGGTTTTGTGTAATGAGATAGTAAGCTCCTACAAGATGATATTTATACATTAATCATAAAAAGTTGTGAACTGAAAAAATTTGGACCCATGAAGCCAAAATGAAATTATATAGATAACATCTATTACCTATGAAGGTCGCTGACAAGGCAACTTAATCCGGAGAATGAACATGAAATTGTGTTTAGTTCTATTTGGAGAAGTAAATTTGTTTTCTCATCAAGCATATAGTCAGAGCGATGTAATCCCAGGCGAATGTCCTAAGAAGATTTAGCATATTAGTAACCTTAACAGCTCAACCTAAAACAGATCAAACCCGTTTCAGCACGTACAAAAAATGACATGTTTCAACCAAAACCCGTTTTGACCCTGACAACCCGCTCATTTTGCCACTTCAACTCTTAATGGTGACAGTATTTACATTTAATTAAAGGCAACGGAAAAATGTCGAGGGTGACAAACCCATAATTTACGCCTATTCGTTAATCTACATAAAGGAAAGATACATTCCATGTAGTTGATAAATATTGATCGCAACACATTATGTGGATAAACATGGAACATTTAAACTTATTGTAGTTTGAACTTTGAATGCTTGACTTGATTAACAGTAGCAACACAACAATATGACAACAACAAACAAAATGGAAGAAAAGGTAGATTAATGAGCTTGAGAAAATAGAAGGGTCAATTATTCTTTTCAAAATACCTCCTTTTTGCCGATCTGTAGCATCCTAGCGTGTATGTCTAATAGTCTAGACGTAAAAACATCCACTTTCTTCGTTCTGCAATTTCAAGAGTAAAAAAACAAAATAAAGTTTGAATACCTTTTCATGAACTGAAAACAAGTTTTATAAAAAAAAACTGAAAATCACATGAATCGAAGATTACAAAACACGGCATAAAAACATGGTTTAATTTCAAGACTAGATGGATCCCTCTGGAACTCATATACTAAGTATATGCATTACGCAAGGTCTTCATGAAACATCAACAAACTATGCAATATAGACTAATATAGGCCGGTGATCAATCAGATATTATTCTCTCAGATAACGGGGTGTTTGGCATACTGTCCTAAAAAGTGATAATATGAGTATTGAGTTTTCTAATTGAAGAAAATCAGTTTCTAGCGTTTAGGTAGAGTGATACAGGTTCTGATTATCTAGTCATTTACGGGCCAAATAATAATCTATTTTAAATAATCAGATTAGGAGTAGCCATAGCCACAATAAAACTGATGCTATCGCACATGAATGAATCAGCAATTGGCGATCACTCAAACATCTAACTATCTCTTAAGCAAAACATCTAATTAAACAGCATAGCAATGCAACTCATTTACTTGCACAACTAATTATCTAATTCCGATCATTCGTTGATCACATAACATATTTCAAAACGCAATAAACTACATTTCACATTTATTCAATTGTGATCACCTTTCAAGAGTGTCCTGTAAGAACTTGCCATCCAAACTAACACGATCAACCAACTCGTTAAAAATAGGTGCCAGTTCACAAGCTTGAGTAAAATGACTCTCCGGAAACGAATTTGGTAACAGCGCAATCGGAGCATGTACCATTCCCACTCCAGGTACCACTCCTGATCTCTGAAACAAAAAAAAAAATCCAATCTTTATCAAAAACCCAAACACCCCATAACTACTGAATCAATTCCACCATTCACACTCACGTCAACACAAAATAAACACCCATATCTCCTACAACAAGATCATGAACTGAAAAACGCCTATTTTATAGGGGGTGTTTTGCTTATTTTCAGGTAAAATAAGCAGATGCTTATTCAAATTATTTATCTTTGCTGGAACTAAAACTACGTTTATCAAACATCTTTTATAAATAAATTTGATTGAAACTTTTCAATACTTTTTTTCGAGTATTTATTACAAAATGAGTAAGCACTATTTCCAGAAGTAGTGGTTACTTATAAGCAAAAGTATACTAGTAAATAAGCAATCCCAAACACCACAGTAATCAAATTTCAGTTTTTTAGAATCAAGATCCAATCTTTATCAAAACCCACCAACAAAAACATAAATAAATTCATCATCAATTAACAAACAAGATCATGGAGTAAAAAATGTCAAACCAACAAGAAGCTTATATCAATTAGTAGAAACCCACAAACCTGAGCATTTTTGTCACCTACAACAAGGCCATGAAGAGAAGTCCAAACAAGAGCATCATGAACCAACTTGTTTAGTAACTGTGGGTCAATAGTGTGAGGGTTAGCCATGGAGTACTTTAGATTATTAGTTAATGGGTTGGGTTTAATTTTGTCAATATTGTTAGTGCCAGTGTTTTTGGAGCATTTGATTGATGAGTTTGGTAAAGGTTTGAGGGAATTGGAATAATAATGATAATATGATGAGTGGTAGGGCTGTTCAAGAGCTGAGCCGAACCGAGCGATCTTTGCTCGTGCTTGGCTCATTTACAAACCGAGCTGAGCCGATCGGCTCATTTACAACCGAGCCAGAAATCGAGCAAGCATTTTTCGAGCGGACATTTTTTCGAGCGAGCATCGAGCGAGCGACAAGCGGCGAGTTTTTCGGACAACCATAAATTTGGGTTGTTTCCTTTAATGTTCTCGCCGCCTAGTGATCGAGGTTCGACCGTCCGAGGATGACACTAAGTTTGAGGTTCAGTTGTCCAAGAAGGAGGCTCAGGTTGAGGCCAGTGAGGCGATGAGACTACAGAGAACGATTGTCGCGTTGTGGCGTAGGTTGACAACGGAAGACGATTGATGGCGGACAACTAATGGGAATAGGAAGTCAAGCATGTCTTTTCACGACTTAGTGTTTTACAATTAAACTTAGTGTTAAGGTATCATTGTGTTGATTGGGCCAGTAACTATAAATATAATTGTATATATTGAGCCAAACCCAATAGAGTGGTATGTATAAAATTATAAATATAATTATAATTAATGTGTATATATATAATTATATATATAATAAATTAATAAAAATTATATCGAGCCGAACCGAGCCGAGCGGACCTTTGCTCGTGCTTGGCTCGTTTACAAACCGAACCGAGCCGATCGGCTCGTTTACAACCGAGCGAAAAATCGAGCGAGCATTTTCCGAACAAATTTCGAGCGAGCGGCGAGCGGCGAACGATTTGAACAGCCCTAGTGAGTGGGGACAGATGGAATTTGATGTTGATGATTTTGAGCAGGGGTGTCATAAAACCCGACCCGACCTGAACCCGACCGGGTTCGGGTCAACTGGGGTCAAAAATCATATACGGGTCAATCGGGTCAACCCGAATTGAGAGTTCTAAATAAGGTCGGGTTCGGGTATTTTTTTTAGCCTTGACCCGATCCGAACCCGAGTTGACCCGACTAAACTAACACTTTACAATGTAAAAATACTCGGGTTGACTCTAAACATGAGTTGACCCGACCCGAGTTGACCCGAACCCGAATTGACCCGACCCCGAGTTCTAAACAGGGTCGGGTTCGGTATGTTTTTTGGAGGCTTGACCCGAGTTGACCCGAACCCGAACCCGGCCGGGTCAACCCGAATGACAGCCCTAATTTTGAGTGAGTGAAAGGGAAAATGGAGATGAAGCAGCTGCACCCATTTTCACTTTCTTTTTTTGTCCACTAGCAAAGTGTTGTTTGGCTTTGGCATCATAGATGTTCATGTCACATGTATTGGTACAAATATTTCTTGTTGAGATTCCTCTCCAACAACTTGGAAACTAGAATGCGGAATTCGACTTGTTAAGAACACGAAACACACCAATGAATACTTATCGACAGAAAGTAACGGTACACATGAATGTTCTCAACGTTTGTTTATTGAGAAACTAGAAAAGAATGAACGGTACAACGACCCATACCCCCTCACCTCTTTATAGTAAAGATGAGGGGGGAGAAAACCAACTCTTAACCGAGTTGAAACCCGCTGCAACAAAGGAGAAAAACAAGACTCACGAATGCTTAGACTCTATAGATCGTATATGCCATATGTATAGCATGTGAACCGACCTATAATCCTACTTTGACTAAAACAAGAACTAAAGTTTCACATAGGCCCCTAGACTATCTAACTATCATCACTAATATCTAACAATTTCCACCTTAGTGGTGATAGTTAGTGTTAGCAAGAGAAGTGTTGATCATCAGTGGAATCAAAGAGAGATCTCAATGATCGCCCTTAGGGGGAGATTGTTAGAAATAGAAGTGACGATCATTATTATGTCATCGAGTCTTGTAATAATGTTGTAATAGTCTAGTATTCTAGTTAAGGGTAAACGGGCTTGGCTTAATCTAGTATTGTATAAGGTTATGTCTAGTTTATTACAAAAGCCCAAGCCCGGCCCATCTCTTTTATCTTAACTATAAAAGGCACCTTACACTTCATTTGTAATGTGTGCTTGTGTGTGTAGTGTATGTGTGTGTGTGTTTTATTTAATAAAGTTCTCTTCTACTTTCTCTCTCTAGAAATACACATACTTTTCCCTTGCCACCAATCCATACGTGCTTAATATAGTGTGATATAGTTAGTTCTAAGGTTCTACAAATGGTATCAAGAGCCAAACAATGATTTAGGAACGTGTTTTGTGGTGTTTTTTGTCGAAAAGTTACGGTTTTCTCCGAGTAAGGTTTGAATTTTGGCGAGTAAGGAAGATTTTTGGCGAGTAAGGAAACTTTTTGGTGAGTAACAAAAGGTTTTGGCGAGTAAGCTAACGAGTAAGCAAGTTTCAGCGAGTAAGCTACCGAGTAAGCAAGTTTCACCGAGTAAGCTACCGAGTAAGCAAAGTTCTGCGAGTAAGGGTTTTGTTTACACATTCCGAGTTAGGAATCAAACCCTTTTCCTTATAGTCTTTCTAGTAAGGAATCATATTGTCTTCGAGTAAGGGGTTGTATACATCGTTGAACATTTTTCACCGAGTAAGCAAATTTTCAAGTTCACCGAGTAAGCACCTTACAAATTCCAGAGAGTAAGGAATTTCTTCAGAGAGTAAGAAAAGTTTTCATTTCAGAGAGTAAGGAATTTCTTCAGAGAGTAAGAAAAGTTTTCATTTCAGAGAGTAAGTGTTGATCCCAGTTGAGCAAACGATCTTATAGAGCTGACTTTTGAATAACAATAACTTTAAACAAAACGCGGAATATAATGTTTAACTTAAGAAGAACAATTAAGCAATCAAAACTTCAATATATATTAATATACAAGCACTCAACAATGCTAGTGTAAAACCCGAAATTTCTGAATACGTAAAGTACCTAAAATACCCTTAATCTCAAATTTATAAAAACGTTTATATATTCAAAACATGTCGATACGAATTTAACCCAAGTATCTAATTGATTAATAATCGAACAAATATACGTCATACGAATATTTAAACTTAAATTAAACGCATGTGTACACACTTAAAATACTGTGCTCGTTTTCTTAAATTTTCCCTAGCAGAACCTTTTGAAAATTTTTAGACATGAAAGTAATCAAGAATAAGTTCCATAATTGTGATCATCTTAACTTTGGTAAACCTCCAAGCAAATCCCACATTATTCGGCTCTTTCCTTTTTGTTCTCCAAAGCCCACACGTTTTTTTTTCTTTTCTTCTAGTCGGTTTGAATATTCACCGAAATACCCGTGCATAGCAATTGAAATTGCGGCAGACAATTAACGATATGATAGTGTAAGTGTTTCGTGTACGATCAACTTGTATGACAAATTTTAATCAAAATCATTAATCTTTCAAAAAAACATTAATTTAGTTGAAGAATCGATGTCAACTTTTGGATGACTACAGAAATTACTTTCACATTACGAATGTCGATATATTCGAGTTCATTAAGATGACGATAAGGGTTGCTGCAACTTATCGCCTAGATGATTTTCGAGTTGAGAGATACACAACGGCTCGGATGTTCTTACACCCCAAAACCGAATATGTAGTTTTAATAGAACATACTATAGTTTATTTTTTAAGTGTTAAAGTAAATGACTAAATATGAATGCTTGTAGTTATCAGTTTATCACCATAATTGTAACTGATAGTTAGAGCGTGAAAGTGTGAATACAATATATTGAATCTATAGCGAGTACCTTAGTTGTATTATGTCTTTAAAGAAGCTGCAACACATGAAATATCTACGGAAACTTTGGAAAAAACTGGGAGGGAAAAACTATTTCACTTGTTATCAACGTTGTAAACCGATGGATTCTGATGTGAAAACAGGGGATTAAAAGGGTCCAACAAGCACTACTATTGAAAAGAAATTAGAGGCATCAAAATCATCACATCAAGCCTGTTACCAAGCAACTCAAAAGATGCACTAACTTGCAATGTTGATCACATTTTGATTGTTCCACTTATCACCAACTTTGTAATCATACATTCATTTTTAGATGGTTTATAAATATCAATTCTTTGATTGTTCCAGTTGTTACATTAATTGTTCTTTAGAAACTTTCTTATGTGCAAATGGTTGGTAATGAATAGTAATAGATTTGTTTCTCTCAAAAGTCTTTGTTTCCAAAACTCGATATCTTACAAGTAAACGTAAACGATAAAGAATTTAGACTTTGAACATGCATTTATTCAACATATATAGAGTACAATTAGTTCCATGTACCTGTGTTCCTGCAACCCCTGTTTATTTTCATCTTTCTATCCGTAAAGCAACACATACCCTGAATCAATAACGTACGAACCTTTATCATATATTATTTCATCAGCAACAAACATATGTACCGCGTTTTAAATCTATCCAACTATACCCTGGATCCTTTTTAACATTCTTACTCTTCATAGTTGTAGCATCAGCTGCAACACTCCATTCCTTACAAACAAGCAGCATACATTTTTCTATCAAACTACATAAATTAATTCAAACGGCTCCAATTTCAAAAGCTATGACGCAACACGTCTTCCTGGTTCCATTTCTTCTTGAAACCTAAAAGTACCAAGCAGGGCTTGATATATTGAACCTAAAGTTTCCAGGGGAATAGATGTGATTAGCTTCTGAATCTCCTGTACACATCCATCAACAAGACATGATAAATGCTCGGTCTAAGTTTCTATAATCTTGATCACGCAACATATTATTAACAAGTTGTAAAACACCATCTGGACATGATTTTTTAGTCCATAGAGATCCTTTAAACACACTTAGAACACAATGCAAAGTGTTAATGTCCGGCTGACTCACTTTAATGAAAATGTGATAGAAGGTGTAACGCTTTCTCCTGTGAAGGAAAACTACATGCATGCAGATGCACTCACAGAGAGCAAGAAGCTCAATCATTTTCTTATCTTTTTGATGATACAGACAAGTCAATTAAAGAAAAAACCACATTCTGAGCCTCGTGTTATATAAGAATTTTTTTGATTTAGTGTTCGGAAGTATCTTGTTTCTATACTTCACAAATAGTTGAAGTACTAACAATATGTACCTCTGCGCATATAAATTTTGCCATTCCTACACCCATATATAGTAAATGAATATATACACTCCCAAATATACCAGTTACCATACTATCCATATATCCATTGAATATATATCACTCCCAAACACCCCTTATGCCACATATACCAAAAAATACAAGACCAAAAAATCAACAAAATATATCATGATAACTACTCTAGACTTTGTAGACTTATCCAGTTACCATACTATCCATATATCCATTTCCCAAACACCCCTTATGCCACATATACCAGCCATAATTTAAAAACCAACCAAAACCATCAATATCCCATCAATACTATACATTAAACTAACTCCAATGTTTTTACACATTCACTGAGTTTGCTTTTCCAGTCACATTCAATATGGATATATGAGCCTATGAATAAATATATAAGGATTAAATGTCACAAACGACTAAAAAAGTCTCATTTTTTATGTGAATTCAGACTTTAGTTACCAACTAATGTCATCTTTGTTATCAAATCTATCAATTTAGCAGTTAAATTTCTTCAAGTTCAAAAGATAAGAATAATGAAGAAACAAACATGCAACTCGCTAACATTAAACATTTCAACCACATTTCTTTTTGAAGTTTATCTTCAATGTCTTTATTATGTGTAAGTGGAACTTTCAGGCCACCTTGTTAACTACCCAATGAGTGATTATCACACCTAAAAGCCTATAATTAAATGTAACAGCAGTAGGCCCAAAACGCACCCGTACTCCCATTAAAAACCATCCCAAAACCCGTTAAAAACGACTAATTAATCGCTAGAAATAGAAATTTGAACCCCGTTAAATATATAATGGGTCAATTTTGGTTTTCTTTTTTCTCTACCCACTTGAACATATAAATCCAAAATATAGCTTAAAAGGAAATAGGTCGAACGGGTCAAAGTCGGCCAAAACTAATGAAAAATATTAAATAACAATTTTTAGTAAACCTTGAAACTATGATTTTCAACATCCCCAAACACCCCTTAAATCGACCCAAACAACCGTAAAATCTAAAGTTTTGCAGCAGACAGATACACCCCATTAAAATTCCAATCACCCCTTTAAGTCTTTCTAATGTTTGTGTCTCGTGAAACTGGTTATGATTATTGATGCGTGAGATTGCGCTCACACACTAGGGTTTTACCTCTCGAGGGATCTCGAGAAGCTTACAACCACCACAGGCAGTGTACCTGACCGATGTAGTATAGTGTAGTGGTAAGTACGGGGTATTGATCGTTCTCCACAGGGAATAGTGTTCGTTAGGTTTGAAAAGCTACTCTAATTAGGTCTAGGGGTGAGGGAAGATTCTTTTTGTATTTTTATATTTTATGAAAGCAAGTAAATCTCGGGTTTGAAGGAGTGGGCGGAATTAGTTGCTAGTCAACTAACCCAAAAACTACAATGCAAATAAAATAAATAACAAATAAAATAAAAGTTTGTGGAACTTATATGGAGAGAAATGTGTTTACTTAGATTTCCTTACTCCCTAACTATCTTTTACCGGTTGATTAGTGTGTATTAATTGCGTGGATGACGGGTGTATTCCTTAATACCATTCGTGGGGTGGCGTACGTACTTCCCCAACTCTATGAACTCCTACTTCACTCCTATGTCGAGCCGGCTAAGAAGCTCCTAACATGGGATCACTAGAATTCGCTCATGCATTAAATACAACCATAATAACCTAGTACGCATTGGTTCATGTTTCTTAAGACGTTCAAGCAAGTTACCGAATAGGAGATTAGCCAGTTTTCTTAAGCCTAACATCGATAAACAATCATCCAATACAATTAATAACACACCAACAACCAATAATCAATAGTTAGGTTTCATTAGATCTAAGCAAACACAAGATAAATCTAGCCTAACATGTTAAATAAAAGACAAGAACAAGATATAATCAAACAACACATAGACATATTGAATGATTAATTGATTACTTGTCTTCAATTGAACATGGGAGATCCAAGGGTATAAAACCCTTAAAAGTAGCAGAAAAATCCTCTTAGGGTTTCTCCTCACAAAGTTGCACATAATGAATAAAAATTGCAAAACTATATATAGAATTTAGGGGCTGACGGCGTCACGTTGTAGGAGGTGACGCCGTCACCTCGCCGCGGCTAGGGTTCCCGGATGGTCTTCCTGACGCCGTCCCTTTTTAATCCTCCAAAATCCGTTCTGGCCTATCAGGAGTTGACGCCGTCAAGGTTAAGGGTGACGCCGTCACGTGTACTTTTCCAGCAGCTTTGGCATTTTGTCGAATTCTTCACTTTTATGCTCCAAAAACGTCCAAAATGCTTCCTTTTCCAATTTCCTCCTCCAAAGTACCTAAAATGACAAAAGGAACGATTTAGGGCATTATTTGATCAAATAAATACGATTTCGGGCTTAAATGACCCCCGAAAAGCGGTACACTTTTCGTCTCATCAAATACCCTTACACTTGAGATTTGCTTGTCCTCAAGCAAATGCGCTTTTATTCCTAGCGAAACTGCATGTTAGGGGTCATTTAACACAAGTATAAAAGTAATTACAACAAATGATCGCTCCACTTTAGCCAAAATAAGCACGGAGATTACATACTAGCACCTCACAAGTAGTGTTTGGATACTCACATCTCTCAGGTGTCATCAAAATAAATCTCATAAATGAAAACGGATAATATCTCTCACTACCTGTCATAGCAAATAGATTACCATAGGCTTGGGAAAGGATCGAAAACCTCCTCCACTAGGCGTAAGCACCTAAGATAAACTATCAAAGAGGGCTTTTAAATGGGTTATAACGTTAGGTGTAGGGATATGATAAACACGGATTTGTTGGATAAGGGATATTTTACTGGTGGCGAGTTAAAGATCTTGGTTGATTACAAGTACTATACAATGTTGCTAAGCCAAGACTCGACTCAATCTTAAGCTAAAAACGGATGGTAGTCCGTATGTTTTTTCTACTTTTCTTTTTCTCATTTTTTTGTATTTTTCTTTATTTTTTCGATTTTTTTTTTTTTTTTTTTTTCATACACTCTTGCCCTACCATCCAAAATAATACATCATAGGGGCGTTGCATTCCCCTTACACTTGAACTTTTACATAACTTTACAAATAACTATTCTAATGACTCGAATTAAGATAATGGAAAAACTTGGAGTACTTTTTAAAATATTTAGCACATATGGGGGTAATAATGATGTACTTCCCCATTACTCCATTACACTAGTACTTTACCCATGAGTCCCAATCGTCCCAAAACAATATGTACCAGGATATGACTCGACTTAGCAACCATGTAATCAATTAGATAATTAACTTGGGTTTAAACAAATGTTGTCACAATAATGCACTAAAAATGAGTGCATACAAGGTAGGCTAAGGCGATTTGGGTGTACATTTAAGTGGGGTGTAACAAATTCTCACTTTGAGTAAGATGCTCAAAGGTCAAAACGAAAAGATAGGCTCTGAGGGGTGTACTAGGGGTATCGTGTACTAAAAATGAGTACAACGCAAAGGGTGTGGGAGAATTACTTGACCAATGTAGCCAATGTAATTATAACAAAAAACACAGGTGTAAAACAAAAAAGGGTTAATCCTAATGCCTCTTATCATGTAGTAGATCTAACTACACGAATGTAGTCTCACTTGTGGCCTCGGAATGGTCCTAACGCAAGTTCTAGAATCTAAGTGCTACCGGTACACACATCATAGTATGAATGCATTTCCTACCAATTCTAGGGGCGAATCCTCACATATTTGGGGTGGAAAATTTTTTAGTGGTACGGTTTTGTGCTAGTCATGTAATTCCTATCCATGAGACGCTCATTCGGACTAAAGCTTTACTCCTAAATTTTGTAAAAAATTTTAAATTTGGGTTAAAATTACCCTAACAAGCGTTTCTAGCGGCTTCGTTGCACATTTACCATCATACAAGCAAAAATCAAGCGTAATTGTATTCTCTAAGGTATCGTACTTTACCCCCCCCCCCTTACACTTAAGATGAACATTGTCCCCAATGTTCAAATAACAAGATGTAAAAGTAAATAAGGTAAAAGAATGAAATCAAATACTCCCCTGATTCGCTCGGTGGACAACGTGGTAACATGGTTAGATCTTCTTCCAAAGTAATGTAGAAGCTCCAAGATTAAGGCATCGCCAAAAGTTTGATTCCAAGTACATCTCCTTGTCCAAAATAACCTGTTAAACCTGAGAAAACCAACACAAAAACCTGCATAACATCGGCGGGATAAATCTATATAAGGATATAATGCTTGTGGAATGATTATTTTGCAGATTCCTGGAGTTTATAAGTTAGAGATTTTATAAAAAAAAAATTTGGTTCCGGAAGAAAAGACAAAACTTTCAAAAATTCCAGAAAACTGGGTCTGACGCCGTCAGCCTGGGGCTTGACGCCGTCAGATGTGATCTGACAGATTTTCATGTTAAGTTTTCCGAAAAATTTCTGGAAAAACTCAATCCTTAATTCCTGGAAATCCTGCAAAATATCATTATGACTCGATACAAGCATTTGACTCAAACAATTACTAATATGTATGCTAATTTAGTATTATTATGATTCATGTTCATTTGTTCTAACTAACCGATTTAGATTTCCCTTACACTTATCTTTTGCAAAATACCTTTATATGTAGTTAAGACGATGTTAAAAACAAAATAAAGTATTTTCACAAGTTAGTTTGAAACATGAATCAATAATAATAAAAATTAAACATGCATACGGAAACAAATAAAATGAAACAAACAAAAAAATAAACACACAAAGCAAATAAAGCTTGGGTTGCCTCCCAAGAAGCGCTTTTCTTGATTAACGAGTCTTGTAGCTAGACTCAAAGTCACGGGTTCCACGTTTTTCCGTTTTGCTTCTCAATTGCCTCTCTAGTCATCCTAACAACCTCCATGTCAACTTTGTATTTAGGTCCGAGGTTCAAGCAATCTTTATAATAAAGGCTTCTCTTATTCCAAACATAGTCCATGCCTTTCTCCTTATCCTCATCATTGATGTCCTCAATTGTACCAATGTTGTCCTTGTCTAGTCGAGACACGAAATGAAATTCCTTTACTTTATAGGGCATCCTATATGTGATCCTATCTATGTCATTAGAAAATTGAACCGTGCCTCTTAAGCGATCATACTTTAGACTGGATACTTCCACAAACGGTTTACCTAACACAACGTGAGATAGGCGGCTGTCAACAACACTTGCCAAATCTTATAAGATCATGAAGTCAGTGGTAAAGGTAAAGTTCCCAACAAGGATATGAATATCCTTAATTCTCCCAACGAAGTTACAAACTCCGCCGGGGTACTTGGGATCTTTCCTAGGCTCAAGTGGTGTGTTCATGATGTAGCTATAAAGGCTTGAGGACATCACGTTGATTGGGGATTCACAGTCAATGTAAGCGTGCTGAACGTATTGGTACCCAATCATACATGGTATCTTCACATTCCCAGGATCACCCATCTTAATCTTTGGGTCAATCCTAACAAAAGGTGGTCGAGGGTTATCAACTAGGTTGTTATAGTAAGCAATCTCTTCCTTAGTGGGGTATAGATTGAAATAATCATCCAACCTAGGATCTATCTTCCCATCAAAAAATCCCTCAATCAACTCCTCAACCGTGATGTTATTACGTTCTAAGTAATTATCTGAGTATATGGCGGTTGCTAGGTCGTTGAGTGCATAATCAAGCTCTATATCAATCGTCCTATTGAGCTCTCTAAGCTCGCTAATCTCATCCTCAATTTGGCTACGCAGCAAAGCCACTTCTTCGGGTGTAAGGTGTGGATCCACGTTCTCCATAATGGAATGGTAAACGAATATGTTTTACAAACAAAGGCACAAAGAAATAAGATAGACTAAAGAAGTTCCTAGAAAAATAAAATAAAAATCTCACTAGAAAGGAATCTAGTGAGTAGACCTAATAAAATAAAAATTTCAACCTAAACAATAACTATTCCCCGGCAACGGCGCCAAAAACTTTGATGCGTGAGATTGCGCTCACACACTAGGGTTTTACCTCTCGAGGGATCTCGAGAAGCTTACAACCCCCACAGGCAGTGTACCTGACCGATGTAGTATAGTGTAGTGGTAAGTACGGGGGATTGATCGTTCTCCACAGGGAATAGTGTTCGTTAGGTTTGAAAAGCTACTCTAATTAGGTCTAGGGGTGAGGGAAGATTCTTTTTGTATTTTTATATTTTATGAAAGCAAGTAAATCTCGAGTTTGAAGGAGTGGGCGAAATTAGTTGCTAGTCAACTAACCCAAAAACTACAATGCAAATAAAATAAATAACAAATAAAATAAAAGTTTGTGGAACTTATATGGAGAGAAATGTGTTTACTTAGATTTCCTTACTCCCTAACTATCTTTTACCGGTTGATTAGTGTGTATTAATTGCGTGGATGACGGGTGTATTCCTTAATACCATTCGTGGGGTGGCGTACGTACTTCCCCAACTCTATGAACTCCTACTTCACTCCTATGTCGAGCCGGCTAAGAAGCTCCTAACATGGGATCACTAGAATTCGCTCATGCATTAAATACAACCATAATAACCTAGTACGCATTGGTTCATGTTTCTTAAGACGTTCAAGCAAGTTACCGAATAGGAGATTAGCCAGTTTTCTTAAGCCTAACATCGATAAACAATCATCCAATACAATTAATAACACACCAACAACCAATAATCAATAGTTAGGTTTCATTAGATCTAAGCAAACACAAGATAAATCTAGCCTAGCATGTTAAATAAAAGACAAGAACAAGATATAATCAAACAACACATAGACATATTGAATGATTAATTGATTACTTATCTTCAATTGAACATGGGAGATCCAAGGGTATAAAACCCTTAAAAGTAGCAGAAAAATCGTCTTAGGGTTTCTCCTCACAAAGTTGCACATAATGAATAAAAATTGCAAAACTATATATAGAATTTAGGGGCTGACGGCGTCACGTTGTAGGAGGTGACGCCGTCACCTCGCCGCGGCTAGGGTTCCCGGATGGTCTTCCTGACGCCGTCCTTCTTTAATCCTCCAAAATCCGTTCTGGCCTATCAGGAGCTGACGCCGTCAAGGTTAAGGGTGACGCCGTCACGTGTACTTTTCCAGCAGCTTTGGCATTTTGTCAAATTCTTCACTTTTATGCTCCAAAAATGTCCAAAATGCTTCCTTTTCCAATTTCCTCCTCCAAAGTACCTAAAATGACAAAAGGAACGATTTAGGGCATTATTTGATCAAATAAATACGATTTCGGGCTTAAATGACCCCCGAAAAGCGGTACACTTTTCGTCTCATCAATTATATAACCATTTATGGATCCAAAACTCAGTTTAAGAGTAGCTTATACAAAACGATTTTAATACCGAACTATTCACTCATCATTTTACATGTCAAGCCTTAAATAATCAAAACAATTAAAGGACTTAGACAACTAATTATGTTTATTATCATAGCTTTATCTATCAGCATTTACCATTGAAATAATATAATATTTGTAATCTTACTAGAAACACTAAAGATATTGACAATGAGAGTTTTAGTTTCCTTTTAAACCCGTTTACCTTACCCACCCTACCTGTGCATATGGGCCTGTGTCTTTGTGTGAGTGATAGATTCTTACCAGCATACACCATTCGCATGTGCGGATCCTCGCACTCATCAGCTAGGGAAAAAATATCTAATGTATCTTACAAATAACTCGAAGTTTAAACAAAATTAGCGACTACAATCATATAGGTTATGTCGGACAAACCTCTGACATTTTTGCAGCATTGTCATTGGCTCAAAATGAGCACCGGTAAAGTCACCATAGATGTGATATCAGCACCTAAATACTTCTGCATCATCTTCCAGTGACTGTCACGATCCTGCAATTAAATATTGTGAGCAGTTTCACGAGACGCGCCATAACAAATAAAAGAAATGGACACTAATTTGGTAATTCTTGCATAAAGCTCATAAGAAGTAACGAGCATTATCAAATACTTAAATAACAACAGCGGAAACTTTATATTACTACATCTAGATGAGATTGTCGATAAGTACACAAAATCATAACGCACCTCTTGTTTCCATCTACTTCTTTGTGCTTCAACTTCAGCATCTTCAGTCCCTCCTTCCGGATTAATAACCTCCAATCCCTCGTAATCAAGCAACCTACCAAAAAAAAAGCAAATCCACATAAATCAAACATTTAAACTTTCTCTTTGACATGTAAACCATCTTTATCTGATTACACACAAATATTACTATATTTCAAACCAATAGTCTATACACTTTTTATTTCACAAACAACGCATTAATGTCACTAAGTACACCAGCACAGCAGTATTAAACCGTGTTAATTTAGTATACGTAAGTTTCACATCACGAGATCCGGACAAAAAAATCATCTAATAAACTCCATCATAAAACTTGAGATCTCGTTTCAACGAACTGAATCGCACTACTAATCAAGTCACTGTACTTTCGAATAATCATAAAAAACATAAATCAATAACCTTAATATCATGTTTCATAGCTGCATATACACAAACCCTAATCTAAAACTTAATTAACCAATAGCACAGTGAAAAACCCATAATCAAGCTCAAATGAAAGTAAAAAAGAAAACATCAAAACTTAAAAAACCTTAAGAAATGTAGGGTTGTGGTGGGTCTTGGTCGTGTGGTTATCGGCGAGACAGCGGCGACGACAGCGGCTAATTCCGGCGACATGAACTATTTCCGATGGCTATGGACAACCGAAACCACTAATAACACCAAAATCCAGCCCCGACTACCTGAAACTACCTAAACCATCGAAAGATGGTGGCAATTTCGGCAGATGGTGAGATAAGGTTATGATGGCGGCGGCGGATGCTGTTGGTTTAGTGAGAGAGATGCGGTGTGTTTTAGGTTAAAGAAAAAAATGTGAATGGAAAAACAAATATGCGGTGTGTGTTTATTTGTGTGTTTTGTTTTTTCTCTCTCATTTGACCAATGTTGAAAAACTCAACTTTTCTTGAAAAACTCAACTTTTCACTTTTGACTTTTTTTTATAAGTAGTATAGATAAAACCCATATTATACGATAAACATATTCACAGAGTTATCAAATAACTTTTCAAACCCCTAAAACTCATCAACTCAATAGCCGACTGCCACACTTCTTCTTGTCTTCCTTTGCGATTCAAGAGCAAAGCGAAGGAGCTCCTGTGGTGTTGAGTGTGCGATCGGTTGTGTTGTTTGCTGCTCGACAAGAAGGTTCGGACGCGGCTTTTCGGCTTTTCCTGGTCGTTCGAAGAGTTTTGTTGCTGTTGGGGTTGTGACAGTTATTACTCGATTGGTTATCTTGTTTCTTGCTTGTTCTCACGCTTCAAAGGTAGCATTCTCGACTGGTTTGATTCACCTCTTCCGTGTTTACTTTTCTGTGACGTTCATGACCTTCATGGTCGACTTGTTGTACTTGTTTAGGATCGGCTATGAAACCTTGCATTGACATTTTAGAACTACATAACCCAATAATGTATATAATAAAACAAAACCCCTAGTGGGGACTTTTACATTTCAAAAAATCAAATCATACCTTATTAAGAAATAATCAAATTATTATTATTATTATTTTCTTAAATATTAAATAAGAAAAGCCTAAATACTTCTAAATTTATCTATATTCTACAAGAAAAAAGAATGTGATTTGTAATCATTCAATAAAAACTTACAAAAATATATGTGTCAAAATATAAAAAAATAAAACTTGAAAACGGTGGAGAAAGTTTTTCAAAGATTTGGGCTAAAACTTTAATTCAGTATCATTCCCACTAAATATTTGAAGTCCCAACATTCTCAAATTCCTCCTCCATCAATCAAACTCGATCTCTTATCATTCATTTACGCACAATCATTGACGCAAGAACATCTCCTCCAAATCTAATTAATATTAAAACCCACTACATTCGTAAATAACCCTAATTCAATACTTCAATCAAAGTACAATGGTTTTGAAGGTCCTGTTATAATAATTAAAACCCGAAATTAAAAATAATAATTTATTTAAATGATTAGAAAAAACCCCGCGCGTGCGCGGGCATTATATCTAGATAACCCAATAATGTATACGTAACAACATATAATTGGCTATATATTAGTGCGCATGAAACAATATTATACTCTACATAAAATATTGAAACCATCACCAGTTATAAATCGACTAAAGATATTTAGTAAACGTGTGTTATTTTGTTACTGGTAGGGTTCGACTAAACTAGACCTTGATAAAATCTTGCATGAATCGAGTATATATATAGGGATAATGATATGTAAATGTATCCAACTTGACACCATATACTAAGTTGTACAATGAACTATTTTTTTCGTAAAAGAATACATGAACTTACTAATCTTGACTATGTTGTGTACCCGATTGACGTGGCAAGTATTTTAGCTTAGTTGGAAATACACGTGGCGTTGACTCCGTTTTATTATTAAAAACTTCCGTTATTTGACCGTTTGACCCGTTTGACTCCGTTATTCCATTATATTATTAATTATTTCCCTCTTTTATTTACCATTTCATCAACATTAAAAACGTTTCCCCCAATTTTTCCAACCCTAATATTTTCAATCAAACTACAATAAATCGCGTTAGTTGCAAATTGAATGATTTCTAAGGTATGATTACATAATATACGTTTAATTTGATTGCGTTATTACAAATCTATTGCTTTGTTTCGGTTGTGAGGGGGTGTGGTGAGATGGGTGAGTTTGCGTTGGGTGGTAGTGTTTTGGGTTTGGTTGTTAAGATTGGGTTTGAGAATGGAAGGTTATGTACAAGAAATTATTAGATCGGATAAACGAAGAGTGCCAGTTGGGTCCATTATTTCTTCTTTTATGCTAAGTTGCTAACTGTAACTGTTCCTGATCATCCTATCAGCAAAATGCATTCATCATATCTATTGCTTTACTTTCACAGAAGTTGGGGTAGCTAAAGCTCCAGGTGTCTATGGATTACGCCATGCTTTTGCAGTTTTGATTGGTCTAGTATCATCATTGGCTGGTGGAGTAAGTTACTGGTCAAGTATTAATAGAAATTCAAGTTTCAGTTAATTCGTATCAAGCTTTTACAGTTGTTAAGAATCATTCACAAAGCTCTCTACCCATTCATATAAGCTTATTAAAGCTCCTTGTAGCTTTCTGTAAGCTTGTATCAGTTTCTAATAGTTTAATTTTGAAAAACCAAAAAAAAAGTCAAAAAAAGGGTTAACTTTACTGTAGCATTGCTTATTTTTCAGCTTATTGCTTTCTGTTTGGATACTGGTTCCATTTAAAGTCATAATAAGTCATTTTTATAGTTCCTATAAGCTTAAGTCTATTTTTACTTTAAAAAAACCAAAAAATAGTCAAAAAGTCAATTTTAGTCAATAGCTTATTTAGAGCTTATTTTAAACTGTAAGTTACTTTTCTCAGCTTAATAAAGATAATTAATCAATAATAAGTCAGTAGTCTAAGTCAGTTTAGTATTTCCTAGTTTTATTTTCAATTCAGTCAGAGTAAAGGGGTGTTTGTTTTATAAGTCAAACTGGGTCAAAAAGAGTATACGCTGTTCATTTGCCATCTAGTCAGTTTTGATTGAGCTTTTTGTAGCTTGTATAAGCTGTTTTCAGCATAACCTTGCTTGTTTTAAGGTCTTTTGCAGGTTTGAGTTAGGAGGTGCAGGCATAAGCTGCTGAACTGCCCTCACAAGCTCCAAATAAGCTGGGCTTATTTTGGAGCTATTCTTGCATTCTCGGGTTCTTATATACTCTATTTTCAGTGTGCATTAGAATTCCATAGGCCTCAATCTCAGGTTCACCCATATCAGTCTACAATTAGTATTGCAGACCTTATTTTGTTTTTCCCTAGTTTTGCAGGTCCTTTGTTCAATTTTAATTTAGTCACTTTAAGCTTTCATAAGCTAATATTTGGGGATTTAAAAGTTGGTTTGCCTACCTAGCTGTTAGTATTTTTTCTAGGATTTTTAGAATTTTCTTTAGTTGCTTTCACAGGCCTTGAAAAAGGACTGTTTTGCCCTGCACCTAGGTACCACAGCAGACTGCAGTGCTTTTTACCTTATTTCCTAGTGCTTATTGACATCCCCTAGTGCTTATTTCTGTTCCTATAGCTTATTAGGTATCCCCTAGTTACCTTAGTTCACTTAGGTATTCCCCTAGCTTATTTAGTTAGCTAGCTGCTTTGCAATCCTCCTGCATTGTGTCAAAAGCCAAGCTGACTATGTCTTGGAGTTCTTTTTACCGTTTGACATGGAAGATGTTAGCTGTGTGGTGCAAACATTGAAATGGATAACTGGGGTTGATTCTGGATTTGTACTCGGTGACACCTCACCTATGGATTTTTCAGGTAAATTTTGAACCTGACACTATTTTGACATCCTCAAATGAGATGGCTAACAATTTCATATTTTCATACAGACATATCAGATTCAGAGTCAATTGTGACAGATGGATCACACATAGGGTCCTCTACCAATGAGAGTATCGGGAAAAGATGTGCTGCTACACTTACTCATGACGAAGAAGCTAGCAGCCCTTTGAAAAAGCTTAAAAAATAGACTCTGATCCAGTACCAATTGTATCTTTTAATTGAGAGCTGTAGTTTACTTAATTTTAAATAAAATTTAAGTTTATCACTGTTCATCAGCTTATTCTTCAGCTTATTTACCTTTTTTCTGTGCATTAGTGCTTAATAGGTCCTTTTAATGTTAGTTTTTTACTTAATGCAAGCCTAGTTTTAATTATGTCCTTATCCTTAAAAAAAAAGTCATAAATAGCTTAAGGCTAGTTTAGCTTATTTAGAGCTTATTCCTGATTAAAAGTAGTTTAATTTAGCTTAGTATACTTAGGTAATCATTGGTTACTAGGATTCACAGCTTAGTTTTGTCTGTTTCAGTTTAAATTCCAAAAACAGTTGCAAATAGGGGTGTTTGGCATAAGCTTTATCAGTCCAAAAATAGTTCCAAAAATAGTGCTTATTTCTGTGCTTATTGTTAGTTTTCAAAAATAGTTGTACTTATAAAAATTGCTTATTTACTTGTGCTTAATCAGTCTTTAAAAGGAAAAAAAAAAAAAAAAAAAAAATTGCCACGTGGATATCCAACGTGGCTGCCAGCGTGTTAAGTACAAACGGTGAAAAACTTAATCCCCCGTTAATACACAACATAGTCAAGATTAGTAAGTTCATGTATTCTTTTACGAAAAAAATAGTTCATTGTACAACTTAGTATATGGTGTCAAGTTGGATACATTTACATATCATTATCCCATATATATATATAAAAAGGAGTTGTAGCAGATTTATTTGTGTGACTCGATTTCGCATTGACACCAAGACCTGATACGAATCAACTTGCATGCATGCTTTTCGAATCGAACATATGATCATCTTATAAAAAAAAAAAAAAAAAAAAAAAAAAAAAAAAAAAAAAAAAAAAAAAAAAAAAAAAACCTTATAAAATGTCACGCATAAAATATGGGAACCAGACTTATGTTGTAATCGACTATGACCTTGTGGTGTGTGTTGTTTTATTTATTTTCTTGGTTTGATAAAACCTTTTATGGATCGAACATAAGATAACAAGAAGGATTTTTGTTCTTTTCTTTTTGGTTCGACTTACATTTTAGACGAGAAGGGGTTTTGTTTTGCTTGGGTTCGAATCACATAAATCACATAAATAACGACTAAGGGTGTTTGTTTCTTGTTAAAAACCCTACAACAGGTCAACATAGATAATAACCTAAAAAAATGGTGCATTTGAATTAATATAAATATAGAGTTATATTTTGTATAGTATATAAACTTTTATATTTTGGTATTTAATAGCAACTTATGAAACTCAAGGGACTAAACATGTAAATTTGTAAAATATGAAACCTTGGGGGTTTAACATTATTATCCCTAAACAATTATTAATTACTAAAATAAACCCTAAAACCATAAATACGACATTTATGAACTTTTAACCTAAATTTCTATTTCGGGAACCTGCTAATTATGGAAACTTACTAAATCCGGAAAGTTACTATTTTTGGAAAGTTACTTAAAATAGAAAGTTACAAAAAAATGGAAAGTGTACTAAAATGAGTGACCTAATGGAATTAAAGTAATATTTGATAATTGATTCGTGTAGGTTTCGTGAAGCGGGAGTACTTCGTTTCGTATTCGTTCGTGTTGCTTTCACTTTGATTTGCTTTCGGTTAAGGTACAGATATTCTGACCTCTTTACAGGTTTCTCATGCACTCTTGTCTTTCTTATTCCTTTGTTATCTTGAACCTTTGCTATGCTCCCTTTGATTTGTGAACCTATGATATGATCCTCTGATTTGAACCTTTTGTATGAACCCTATGCTATGATCCTTTGAACCTTTGATCTGAACCTTTGCTATTTGATATGACACATTTGATATGATACATTTGATATGGAACATTTGATATGATACATTTGATTTGAACCTTTGATATGATATGCTATTTGAACCACGAGTTTGATACTACGAGCCATTTTGTTATACTAGTCATGGAGGTTCCATGTCCATGTCATTGATGCACCGATGGCATGACTCTAGGGTAGGAGAGTGATGACCTATCCCGTCCCATTATTTGATTTGTTTTGGAGATGAAGTATTTGGCCGTTTGGGCGCATGGATGCATCATAGATTTGTTATTTGTTTCGAGTGATATATCATGATTATATATATATATATATATATATATATATATATATATATATATATATATATATATATATATATATATATATATATATTATATATTTGTTTGGTGACTGATGCTGTGTGCGATACACGTCTTTCACATTATTTGGGAGTGGCAGCTCCAACCCTTGAGGCATCCCCTCACATTATATTTGGTATCCCGAGGTCACCCCTTCGGATACATTACATTTGATTTGGTTTGATTTGGGCTCGTGGTGGATTACTGTTTCCTTTACCGTATACTCTTTTCCCTATTCCCTAACTCATATTATACTTTGCATTGTTTCCTATACTTCATTATATTTATTTCTGCTTGCTACCTTTATATCTGTTCACTGGGCTTTTTAAGCTCAGCCGCATTTCTTTTCACCACAATAGGTTTTTAGAGGGAAGTTGGGATATGAGTGAAGAGTGCATAAGAGCTTAGGGGACTTCACCTTGATAGCTATATTTTGGATTAGAAGAAGTGTTTACATTTTCAGACTTAGTATTTTATTGTCATTCCCTTTGTAACCTTGTATTTCAGATTTTCCTTTGTAACCCTTGAGATTCTTTTGTATTACTTATGTTGTATGCTTGTATTTGCTTTGATATGTCACCATAATGTGGCACTTCTACCCTTGTCGGATTGGGGTGTTACAGCTAGGGTTTACAACCTTGAAGTGAATCGACTCTATGAATATTCGTACTATACTCTAACCCTAGGAACCTCCTTTTATAGACTAAGGAGTCCTAGTCGGTTTACAATTACTTTCTACACAAGATAATATCTTTTCTATAATTACAAAACGCGTATACAATATTATCTACTCAGCAGCAGGATAATTACACTTAGCAGCAGAATCTTTTCTCTCACTAGTAGAATTGTCTAGCATTAGCATGTTAACACTAGTAGCAGGATCAACTTGTCCAGCAGCATAATAATACTTAGACAAATTCCTGAGAAGCAGAATCTCAAAACCCAACAATCCTCCCCTAAACTTGATATTTTCTCTCAAAATTATCAAGTTTCTTTTAAGCACAAACAAACACCAGGAGGATGCTTCCAAACACACTTACTTATTCTTTTTCAAAATTGGATCAAGGATCTTTTCATACTTAATTATTAGTTTATAAGCTTGTTTATCAAAATCCCTTTGTAAGTGTAACATACCAGACTGCAACATCTGATGAATAACCTCTGAATGAAAGTTAAGAACTGGATAGTCTTTTTCAGCCAACATATAGATGGTTTTTCCTCCAATTGTCAAAGAGTGAACACCACAGGATTAATACAAGTACCACAATTGAACTTTTTGTTGACATAAATAATGCCTAAAAATATTATTAATATTTCTTGATATCTCTATGTTTTGATAATCACAAAATAAGAATCATTAAACATAAAACTTATCAAGTAAACAAGTATTTAGTTGTAAATATTCACTTCTACAACTCAATCACAACTTAATCACTTAAGGTATTAATAAGCAAAATGCCTTATGTATTCTATGATCAAAGGAACATTTTCTTAATCTCTAGATTTTTATAAAATGTCACAAATATTTTATATCTTTTAGAAAATTATTTTTGGCATTAAATAAATATGTTTAAATCATTATAAATATATGAATTCAAATTTTCAACCAAAAATGGTAAAAATGTTCTAGAAAAACCTTCCCCACAAAAAGATAAAGCTGGGCAACGGATATAAGGGACGGCCCCCTTAATTTACTAGGCGGCCCCCTTAATTATTAAGGGGACCGACCCCTCAATTAAGGGGACCGGCCACGCTCCTGAGCCTGCCAGCTTTGCCTATAAATACTGGTTCATTCCTGGAATTTTCCTTACCTTTTTGCACTAAAACTTTCTGATCTAGATCTCATCTCTCATTTCTTAAAATCCTTTGATCATATAATTATAAGCTTTTGTTTCAAGTGATTCAAGCTTAAACCTCCCAAGTGCAAAGAGAAGAATACTTCTATTAATCAAGACTAGGAGTATTGCAACTTAGTATCATCTTGTTACCTAAGTTGTTAGTGTATGATACTTTGTAATTCATTCATTTATTTGAGCATAAGGTGTGTAAATTGTTTAGATAGATTTAAGCAATAGGTAGATAGATTAGTTTGGTGTGTGTATAATATCGAAAGAGCAAAGAAGAGGAAGCTTAGAAGCCTTAGAGAAAAAGAAGTGTAGAAGCCTTGAAGAAGTGAAAGTGTAGAAGCCTTAGAGAAGTAGAAGTATAGAAGCCTTGAAGAAGTGAAAGTGTAGAAGCCTTAGAGAAGTAGAAGAGTAGAAGCATTGAAGTAGTGAAGACATAGAAGCCTTGAAGGTGTGAAGTTATAGAAGTCTTGAAGAAGTAGATAAGTTGAAGTAGTGAAGTAGTGATAAGATAGAAGTTGTGAAGTAGTGAAAAGATAGAAGACATCAAGTAGTGAAGAAACAAGAAGTTGTGAAGAAAAGAAGAAGGTGTAAAAAGGCGTGAAGAAGTTGTGGTGTGATTGAAGTCGTGAGATTAGTTCTAGCTACGATTAGAACTCGACATTTAGCTTAGTGTCGTTAATTGGTGTAAGCAAAGGTGTGTAAGGTTTCTTCGCCATAAAGGAGCTTGTTGAAGTAGTGAAGAAAATTCTCGAGTGGTACTCGGGGAGTGGAGTAGGGCAAGGAAGGTGTCCTTGTAGCCGGACCACTATAAATCGCGCGTGTCTCGGTTTGATCTTTCCATCTCCTTACTTGCTTACTTACTTGCATCGCATTTACTTTCATACATATAGAATTATATAATTGTTAGTATAACTTAGAAGTAGATTTCACATAAAGACCAATCCAATCTTCATTCATAAAAACTAGCTTTTATAACAAATTTAAAAGGACATACATACAACTAATAATAGTATTCAAGTATCATACTTATACAAAACTCCACACTAAGTTTTTGTAACTAAAGTTTTTCATATAAAATTAAAAAGAGGTAAAACTATTCAACCACCATTCTAGTTTTCCACAATTGGTATCAGGAGCCACGTCGAACAAGATCTTTAAAATATATTGTATTTTAAAACTTGTAACGATCTATGGAATCCGAACAATACTTAGAAGGGAAATCTATACGAAATCCACCAAAATTTGAAAATTATAGTTTTCTTGAATGGAAAAATAAATTTGAAAATTATGTGAAATCAATAGATCTATATCTTTGGCATGTCATTTCGATTGGTGATTTTAAACCAACAAAAACGGATTTTGAAAGTCAAAATGAGTATTTCAAAACAAAGAATAATAAAGCTAAAATAGTTATTTATAAAGCCTTACCAAGAGTTGAATATGAAAGAATACTTTTCTGTCAAACGGCAAATGATATTTGGCAAAATCTTTTAAACTTTCATCAAGAAACATGTCAAGCCAAAGATGAGGATTTTGATATTGTAAATGCAATAGTTAATCTAGAAAATTTAATAGATAGACATATGGATAAAATAAATACATGTACTACTAGTTCAAATGTCTTGAATGAAGGTACTAATGATGAAGACTACATGAATCAACTCCGAAAAGAACTTAATTTAAAATCATGGAGTGACACGGACGGAGAAGAAGATTATTATCCCATATGTGAGGAATGCAACTTGGATAACACCCCAAATAAGGTACAATTCGAAACCGAACATTTTTGCTATGATCAATTCATTTTAGAATTTTCAAAATTAGAAAATGAGTTTAAACAATTTGGCAACTTAGATCTAAAAACCATTTCTATACATGAATCATCAAAAATGCTTGAAAATAATCTTGAAAAAGAAATAATTTTGGAAGACCAAATGTGTAGACTTGATAGTAATATTGAAATTGATATAGAATGTAAAACCTGTCATAAATATAAGCATGAAATTAAAAGACAAGATGAAAGAGCAAAAATGTTAGCTAAGTTTGAAGAAAGTTCTAAATCTCTTAAATACCTACTAAATTGCCAAAAGCCGTTCGAGGATAAAACCGGTTTAGGATTTAGTCCGGATAACTTATCAACATGTAAATCAAAACAAATCAAATTTGTAAAACCTAGTAGAAAAACTTAGAAATTAATTTATTTACAATGATTATGAATGATACAAGTCAAGAAATCCATTGTTTGTATATTAAGACAAACTATTAAGGAATTCTTGTACTTCATGATGACATCCTAACCATTTGCATACAAAAGAAATGGGTGTCATCAACTAACCATTTCGGACCCATGAGAATCTGGGTACCATGTTGTTTTACATGACTAGGTGACAAGCGCATAAAGGAATGAAACTTAATCCTTCATTAACCTACTCACTTCCGAAACATACGCTTGAAGACATATGAATCATCTTATCTTGAATCATACTAAATGCCTCACAAGATAATTCATCTCAAGAATTTGCAAATATCTTAGTGTAATACTAATAATGCGGCCAATAAAAAAAAAGTTATCTCTACCATCTAATTGGAAAATCTACAAAGCAAGTGAATTTCTTCAATGGTGGGAGTGGAATCTACTTTCAACGACAACTCAATCTCAATATTTAATGAAGATCTACTAGTGGTGCCTATAAAAGACTTCTTGAGCCCTCTTGTCTCATTAAGCTAATTTATTCGACAACCACGTGATGAAAGAATCAAAAGCTTATGATTATCACAATTACGGCTAGTGTGAAAGATATTGTGCATGGTGTGATTGCAATTATGATGAAATGGGATCGACGAAGAAGATGTCTTATATTAAGGCTATGACATCAAATGCATCATGTAGAAGACATGCTTGGATCAAGTCAGTTTGGTCGAATAAGGCGTTAAAAGCTTGCCATGCTATACTACCTTACCTTGGCAAATTTGGAGTCTCAACCATCATTCACAAGCTCATCCATCATCCTGATTACTATGAAGAAAAGGTGGACATGAGGTAAGTTTTCTCTTTAAATATCACAAGTAGTAAATTCATGCATGAATATAGCCTAGTTACTTTTCACTCGAGAGTTATCAATCACTATATCAAAACACTCCTTCAGGCTGAGCAATCCGTACACATGCTTACACAAGGCTTAACGACACTAAGCATAATGTCGAGTTCTAATCGTAGCTAGAACCAATCTACTCCAGGGCGCACGTGGCCACACGAACAAGCACTCTTGTCCCACTTAGATTGACACACGATCTAAGCCTTCACATGAACGAGCACTCCCGTTCACTAGAATATTCATACTAAGACACACTTGGATCTTCACCCAATCCAAGTCTTCCCACACGACACACTTGGATCCTTTCCCGATCCAAGCCTTCAATGACTAAACTAAGTTCTATCCTAACCACTAGGACATCACTCTCCTCACAAAAAATACATAAGCTATTCTAGTTACAAGACTTCTTGGATCTTCATCTTCTCCAAGTTCACACACATATATCTCCATCCTCGACTCACACACAAGTCGGAAGTATTTACAATATTTACAAAGCCTATAATCGTGACACTTGTTACGTTTGTGTGTGGACACCTATAACATCTCGAATCTTCATCTACGTCGAGAGTTCTTCTTTTACACTTCGGAAAGAGGCATAGACTTTAACATCTCGAATCTTCATCTACGTCGAGAGTTCTTCTCTTGCACTTTGCGGAAGAGGAAATCACTTATAAACATATACCGACATGTTATAGTGATCAAAGACTAAAGGAAAAATAAACCAGAAAGTTTTTGTGTGTGTGAAAAGTTATTTTCTGAAATGAAACAGTTTAGTATTTATACACGATAGGAGAGAGCCAGACGGTCCCTTAAATAGGCGACGATCCTTTATCGCTAAGGGACCGTCTCCTACTTTAAAGGACCGTCCCGACAAGATGCTCCCTTTTTGTCCTGACGTGGTGAAAATTTATCTGGTGCAGGCTGAACTGATTTGGGGGGAAATATAGCTATTATAAATTTGAATTTGAATACATTTTCTTAATAAAACATTTCTTTAAAAATACTTTTGTGAAAATGTTTTGTCAAACTAAAAAATGTAAGTTTGAGAGAAAATAAAATTCTTTGATCACTTAACTAATGACGGTATAAAGTTTGTTCATACCTGAAGTGACGTTGAAGTAGCTACGTAGAAGTAACGAGTTTACTCGAATAAAAACTTATTAACCGTAACTTTACGTAACATGTCTTTATATTTTTGTGATTATCAAAACACACGAAGACGGGATGATGCAAATAACGTTTTTGACATTATTTGTATTAACAGATTATCATGTCATCGCTCGAGTGATTGTAGGGCAACTAGAGGTAAGGTTAATTTAACGTTAAAGGATGACGAATTCGATAATGCTGAAGAAACAGATAACAAAGATGAAGATGATGATGTTGAAATATGCCATCCAGAAGGAGGAGACTATGCAACAAAAGAATATTCGGCCCACTCCTTTGTAATTCAACGTATCTTGTTGGCTTCTAAAGTGACTGATTCATCTCAATGACACAACTTGTTCAAAACCCGTTGCATCATCTTTCAAAAGGAAACAAGTAACCATACACAAAGCACGCAGCAGAAACATAGAATCAAATACTTGTAATAATTAACCGAAACATAAAAGAAACGCGTACCTTTTAGCGATCCATGCAATTAGGGTTTATAGGAAAACCCCCAAATTAAGATCAAATCACAAACCCTAATAAATTAGGGTTTATAAAAAACGACTAGAATAAAGTCGATAAAGCTTCACCACCAAGAATCAAATAGTGTTGATTCCTCTAAGGTTGAATACACAACACGTTAACCAAGAACACTAGGATGCTAGTGCTTAATACACGAATAAACAACGAATACGACATTCTTGTTTTGGATCTTGGTGTCACAAGATCTATTCCCACGAGGAATAAAACAACCGACTACCACAAAGATGATCAGTACATGCAATTCTAAATTTTCATGTACCTATATCATATAAATGCATGCATAACTAATATGTATAATACATAATATATTCATGCATGAATCTTAGGTTAATATGTCAGAAGTGGGTCGTAGGTATTTAAGGTTACACTGCCATCGCATTAAAATAGAAAGAAGAAAAGGGTCGTAGGTTTTAATATATATAGTATATATTTTTTCCGTATCTCACATATGGATTAAGGGGTGCTTATATAACCTTCCAACTTGTCCAACAAGTTAAGCTATCACCTTCTTAAGTTTTTACAAAACGACACTCTGACCCCTTCGCTTTTCTTTTATACGACTGTTTAAATATTTCGTGTATTATTATTTAATATAGTTAACACATCTAATATATTAATTATATTAAATAAAGTGTTCTCTAAATGTATACGTGTGTGCCCCCAATAGGCTCGAGTTCGAAACCGGACATACGTATATAAAATATGTTCACAATCCAACAGATCCCACTTGGACATATTTTAATAAACATAATGACATTGGTTAGCGTCTAGCAACACGCCAATGCCCCCAGAACAACTAGAGTGTGGTTTCACGAAGCACAGTTAATGATTCATCATTATACTTATCCTTTTGTTTCTAATACCATGTTAAATATGAATATGGATCTTAGTCATTTCATAATTTAACTATTGTGTTTCTCGTTTCTTCGATTGATCAAGATTACCAAAATCATTGGAACGTATTCCAAATCTCTTTTGGGTGTGGCCACACATACATCTGATCAACCCAACGAGGGGCCCAATAGTATTATACTTCAAAATAAATTTGAAGGAACAAATTCTTTCTTGACTAAAAGCAAAACCCATGAACTTTGCAACACTTCTGAAAATAGCCCTTATGACCACCAGTAACGGACAACGTTAGACTATTTCACACAAATGCACTACATTCATGACAGTTATCTGGTATCTCAAGTCTGAGGATAAATAAACATGATTTACTTGATGACAAAGATCCATAAAGTACAATCACGTAGTTGGGGTAAGTCCTATATTCAATTCATTGAATATCATGTGAATTTGGCATGTCCACGCATCAATATACTTTCAAGTATATTCTAGCAAAACTCAGTTTTGTCTTAGTTCAATGATATTCCCATATCATTGATTGACAATGGACTATTTAGAATAAAATAAGTTATTCATGGATTTAAACATGCAAATATAGGATACAATCTATTATTAATGAAAACAAACGTACCAAGTACTTTAATTCATTATAAATAATAATTGTTTAACATCTTTTATCCAAATACTAAATAGATCAATGCATGATAATTCTAGTTAATGAATTTTGCCTCAAGTCATGACAATCATGCTTGTTGACAAAGCATAAATTCAACTAACTTTGATCTATCGGAATTTTGAGAATACTTATTTCAAGAATTCAATTAGTGAAGTTCTTGTATATGTGCATTCAAATAACTTGATAATGTACATAATATTTCATAAAAAATGTGACATCCTCAACCACCAATTTATGACAACCAACTTTCAAAACCTTTAAAATTAAAAGTATTCTTATTCTTTAATGTATAATGCAACTATGCTCTTAGTTGAGCAGAATTAGTCAACATGGTTAATCAGGATGAAATCCTACCATGACTAGTATTGATTGTCATCTCAATTAAATCATTTTATGCAAACAAGAATTTCCGTAAACTTTAATATCTATTGTGTAATATTATGATGCCTTCCAAACTTTCAAGTTTGTTGGCTATGACAATTTTCACAACAATTGACAAATTGTTTATCTATAGAATCTGGAAGCTGTTCTGGGCTGAGGATGAGATTCTATATCTAAACATATTCCTTTAGAATATTCATTACATAAGTTAATTAGATATCAATGTTGTCAAATCATCTTTTATTAAAGCATGATATAACAACAACATGATGTACATGAAAATCCTTGTGTCAAACTTAAATTTTATTCATGTACTACATATCCATTTAAACTTTCTAAATGATATATCATGTTCTATTAGATTCATTTATTTACCGCACATGTTTATAACAATAAACATATATTCCAAGGTTATATGCCTTATTTTCTAAATCTTTCAAGTGAGTTTGCATTCCAAACTATGAGATAACATTTAGCTTATATGGAATGTTATTCCCTATATGTTATACAACATATATGATTTAAGAAAATAAACATAATACTCCCACTAGCTTTCAGGAATACTTAGAAGTTATCTTATTCTAATTATCAAATCAAAACTTGGATTTAATATTTAAACATAAGACTCATCTCCTAGATGCATGCATTAATCCATTCATGAATTATTGTACTTTGTACACTTCTAAAGATTATTTGAATTTTAAAACTCCTTTCGATTACTTACCGTCCTCGCTCAAGTAATCACTCAAAAAAGAGTTTTGATATTCCATTGTCATTTTTCATATTAATGAAAATAGGTATGACAATTATCATCTTTATATATTTAATGTGTCTAGAAAAGAATATTCAATCATAGTTAATTGCTTAAGTATGATTAATAATTTTGTCATAAGACATGCATTAAAATATGTGTACAATTTTGTCCATATGATTTCTACACAAAGATTTAAATCACTAGGGTTACATAATCTTTGAATAAACTCATCTTCATTCTCTAGTCTAACTATTAAGAATTAAGATAAACCAAATTTCCAAAATTTGATTGTCTTTATGAACATCATCTATAACATTCATAGTATGAGTAATTTACCCAATTCGATATTTGGTAATACTTCATCATATAATCCTCAGCATATTAACCAAATGTCTGATATATCCAAGTGGATCTATGAATGATAATTCCACCATCTTGAGGTTTATCATTTACATGTTTAGCCTCATCATGATTTTCACTAGTGTGTTTTTAGAAGATTATGTATCTTGTAATTTTATCTTTTTAAGATAAAAAACTCCCACTTACCTTTAGTAATATATAGACTATCTATAAATACTTAGCAATTAGAGAACAATCCAATTTTCTCTTTTAGGACATTACAAATACACATTGACAGTTCCTGACATTCTTTTGTTAATGACCTACACATAAGTAGCTTAACAAATTCAGAACTTCAATTTTTAAGACTTAATGTGATTCATCACATTTCATAATTCAATAACGTCTTATTAATCTTCTAGGAGTTTAATTGTGTATATTCAATCCATACTCAATTTTCTAACCTTGATAACTTTTGGAAGAAAAGAAGTCATATTTATCTTTAATCAAACAATATAACAAGAGTTTGATTTCCCTAACATACCATAAATATCTGGTATTTCATTAGAATTAATATTGTAAGACAATCTAACAATATATAAGATAACCATATTCTTTTTGGTATAATAGTATTTCCAAACCAATTGTATGCTTTATAACACAAGTACTTTTGACCAAGTCACTTCATGTTCATGTCTCACTATACGTTATTAATCATTGATCAACTCAATGACTTCTTGTATATGTCTAAATTAAAAGACCATAACAAGTTAACGTCTTACTTTATTATAAGTCTTGTAACACTTAAAAGACTTTATGTTTATAAGAAAATATAAACATGTATAACTAAAGTATTCTTGAACACCACCATTTGGTTTCAATAGTAATTTCAAGTTAATTCATTTACTTCATTTATTTATGTCATTCTAATAATACATAAATATTATAGTTAAAGTTGTCTTGTTATCATATGGACACATGTTCTAATAGCTATCTAATTTTAGAAACAATAAATTATCCATGTACTGTCTCATGTAATCATGGAAATTCACCTTGTTGTTATAATCTACTCAAGGTATCCCTTAAGCTAAATTGCAACACCAAGTGTTTCTTGGATTAGATGTGTATTAGAATGTGAGTCTCTTACTTTGCAGTTAAGAGAATCCTTTAAATCATATTCTTATGTGTTGTACCTTGCACACAATAAAGGTTTCTCCCACTTGTGCATGGAACAACACCATGTACCATATAAACAACACGCATGCGTTTGTTAATATGAACAATACGATTGTGTCAATGATATTATCATAACTAGTAGATATAGAGCTAATTAATTAACAAGGAAACGCACATGACTTTCCTTTTAAATATTAGTGTCTATATTTGGAAAGTATTTATCTTGAGACATCCAAAAGATAATCAGGATTACTACCAAGACAATAAAGCTTGCAGCTCCCACTGAATAAAAGATCATTACAATAATTCCTTATTCAGTAATTACAACACAATACTCCCACTCTTACTGAATATGACAACATTGTAAGTGTTTCATTAACCAGTGAAAGGAAATAGTATGCTATTCACTTTCCTACATCTTTGAAAAAACCCACCCGCAACAATTATTTAGGTACTAAAAGAATGTATTTTACTACGTAAATGTGATTCATCACATTCCAAACTATTAACTTGAAAAAATTGGGCTCCTGGACCTTGGGTCTGAGATCCCTTCTTCGGCCTTGGGTCTGGAATGTGGACCTTGGGTTTGAAACCAACTTTTGCACATAAATTTTAACTCTAAGCTAGCATGAAACTCCAACTTTCAATACACTTTTTTAGCACTTAATCTTGACTTCATCATTTCATCCTTCTCATGTACAACGGAAATAATCATATCATGAATCAATATCTTTGTTGACGATCTTTTCTTCAATATTTACTTGAATTTTATAGCTTTTCTTCGTCTTTCTTGATATTTCCTTGTACCTAGGCTTGAACACATCTTTAACAACTTTTAAGCATAAAACAATCATAAACATAACTAAATTTCATATAAAAACACACAAATAACGCGATAAAAACATGTACACAATGAGCGTTATCATACACCATGGAAAGATAACAGGAGTTTTGGACTTATCGGTGCCAACCATTCTTCTTAGATTTCACATAAAAATACCGGAAAAGGTTAACTGACGGTTTAATATCGCAAACACGGCACAAAATCTCAAAATGCGATACTTTCGCCGCCCCGATAACATGAAGTTGAGATATATGAATCTTATAATACTTAAGAATATTGACAAAAAACAAGGATAAGGGCAGCCGGAATTGAGCAATTTCAAAGAAGTGGGCATAAAGACCAATCTTTCCCTGCGGAGGCCTACGGATTGTTTGACCCGGACCCGGCAGTTCCGGGTGAACCTCTTTAGGGATATGGTAGTTCTCGCAAACCGAATCAAACGCATCTTGAGAAAGTTTACAGGTAACATCAAAAATATCACCCATGACGTAAACAAGAAGACGTAGCAGCCTGACCCTGAAGATTTCGGAAACCTTCTTAAAAGGAAAATACAAATAACTGAAAAAGAAGCGGAAAAGCCCGAAGATATTTTAATGGTAGCGGAATGAAATGAAAGAGAAAGAGAAAAGTAGTAAAAAACCAAAAAAATGTATTTATACCCATGGTACATTTAATCATGGTTGGATTAAGCGAACAATGCGTGTCAAAAAATGCTTCAACCAACGGTTATGATCAATAGTAAAAAGATAAGGACGACAGCTAAGCAAAAGTTCAAATGGTCAAATCAGTCAGAAGGTGAAAGGGCTATAAACGGTCCATGTCCCCTACGACCTCACCCGTTAACCGTAGAGGTGCGTCACAGAGAGGTCACATACTCCGGAGCGGAGCGCACAGAACCTTAGTCTAGAAACATCCACCGCACGCTACCAATAAAAACGTGTGCAATGAATACATTAGACTGGGGGGACTTGATGACGTATAATACGGATAGCAGGCCTATTGGGCCTGGACTGTATTATACACAATTGGGCCCCGGCCCAACAAACAGAAACACTGGACACCGCCGAAGCCCAAACAACAAGCAAGGCGCGGTCCAGACCTACAATTACGCACACAGATCATCCAAGCAACACTTCCGTAGTAAGCTTGCGGATTAGTTCACGGTCGCGGAAGATGATCTACGTCCGCAGTCATGATTAAGCTACGGATCCTTGCCCGACAAGGGTCCCACTCAGGCCATTAACAACAATAAGCTAATTACTAGGAAACCCTTGTATTTGGCTCGCCTATAAAAGGCAATTATCCTTCGACACATTTACGAGGTATGACTTTCTCACACATCCCAATACACATATATTCCTCTGACAACATGAATACTTACTCTTACGCTGGAGCTTAATCGTGGGGTCCGTCCCCACGATAAGGCTAACGGTTTACTGGAATCAACTTATTACTTGGATTAGTGCAGAATTCTCTTTCTGACAGTCCATCAAGGACGGCCCAATACGAAACCCAGCCCAATCTCTACCTATCACACATTTTGCACTAACATACTCCACAAAAAACGCAGCCATCCTTCTCTCTCTAACCAAACTCAACTACTAACAAAATCCTTTCACAAAATTCTTTCTTCCCAAACACAAAACGAACTACACACAAACACTTGTTTGGTTTCTTCCTGCTACACCGAACCATAAACTTGTATAAAAATAAAAACGGGAAAACGCGAGGCATGGTACCCATGTGGCACCATCCGGTTGCGTTTACTAGGACGATGTGGGCTGTCATGACGACTCAGTATGCGAAAATGCAAGCCACGGTACCGTGGCTGCGCCGTCCCGTTGCGTTTTGCGGGATAACACGAGCGAAAACATTGGGTACCCGCTACTCTAATAGATTAGTATCTTGCTGATTGTATCATGTGTTAATAAAGTTGTACTTTTAATTAAGGGGGCGTTTTAATAAGAGTATTAATTATATATGTATCTAATGTATTTAGTGTTAGGAGATGTGTTGAAATTATTTGTAACCTTTAGAAATAAAATTTGTAATGCTGAATTTTAAGGTATTTAATGTCTAAGTGTTTTTGTTGTTTAAAGATAGTAAGATTATTTCATATTAAAAAAAAAGGTTGGTTGCACATTTTGGCAACGATGTTCTTTTCCCATAAAATACTCAATAAAAATATACATAGAATTTTACAATTTATAATATATTATAAAATATATAATAATCAGGGCCTTCTCATCGTGTTTTGTGGTCCTGTGCCATAATATAAACATAGCCCCCAAAACGCTAAAAAAAAAAATCAATAGGCTGAACCTTGGATTAGAACTTAGCAGGCTATACGAATTACTAAGACTTTAGGAAACTTAAAACCCGTTTGACCATCCCCTTTAAGCTGAATTTTTTATGTTTCACCAATAAGACCTTTTATAGATAAAACAGCCCAATCGTCTCATTCGTAAGTAAATGGCTCAAAACAGCCATCTATTCTATACCCGACAAGGGATTTAAGCAAATAAAATTGTACATCATTACGAGGAAATAACAAAATAATCAACGATTAGAGATAACTTGTGTATGTAACTAAATATGTTTAGACATGGAAGACGCTTTATACGCCTAGCTAGAATGAAAATTCACCTAATGATATATACTTGGAGAAATTGGTAGTATAGAGAAGACACGATTGATGCAAATAGGATATTGACCATCTCTTTATGCTGGAGAAGCTTATATCGCAATGTCGAGTCGGAACCCAGGTTAAAAAAAATAATAATAAAAAAAAATAACAGTAACACACCTCAAATGATATTAATAAATTCTGTAAAACATGAAAGTTTGTTTTTGGCGCCACTTAAGCTTCCTGATCAAAAGATATTCATTCGTCTTACAATCTTTTTAGTTTACCGATTAAGCTGATGTGCTGAGTAGCATGAGTGTTACATATTGGACACAATCCCGCAAGTCAATCCTCGGGCCAAATCTTTTAGCAAAATGACTGCACGAGTGTTTGGATTGCTCGGGCCAATAAATTACGATGTTGTAGAACAGACCTATATGTACTTTCAGCATACAACGGAAACACTGCAGTCTTAAAAATGATAAGGAGATACTTAACATGTAGTTTAAAAGTAGTTGCTCTATGTTACCTTCTATGAGAAACATATCGATCCTAATGATAAAATTCAGAAAATAGGTGATTTCTCGAGGTAGCAAAACGGGCAGAGCAATATGCTTCAATGTTATAATTTTTGAAAAAACACTACAAATGTGCTTGCATAAGCTTGAGCATAAATAAATATCTTTACTTGAAAAGCATGGGTCAAGTAGAGTTAAGCTCGCATGTTGACCCAAGCTGGCCACATGCTCGATCTTGACTTGAGTTTGTGAGGCTTTGTATCAGTTTAATTCACAGCTATACACTTGCATATATTTGTTATCGTCATCTTAACCACCAAGTTTTTCTAACATTGGTATTTCATGGCTCATCCGAAAGTAAGGAGACCGTATTCGTTACTGAGACCGGAACTTATAGGCAAATTAAAATGTTTTAGAGAGAAACTTAATTCATTAAGGACCATGTTTTTCTATGTTAGTTCCATGACTGAATTGAGAATCCTGACATCCTTATGCAGGGGCTACTCCAAAAGGCGTGCTTAGAGTCATCGGTGTTCAAGGGCTAACAATTTATCTTGTGAAGAGCCATTTGTAGTTGAGGGTCATACTACTTCTATTATCCAGGCCAATCATGAGGCTTAAACATGCTGTTACGGGGTTACTTTGTTGACTTATGTGTGCCTTTTATCAGTACAGAAACATTGACCAGCAAAGTACCTCCCAGATTCTTCTTTTGAAGGTATTTTATTTTTGAAATTGCACTTAAAATAGCTGAAGATGGCTTCGATTACTCGCTATTCACTTACTTTTTTTGAGAATTTCTCTTCTGGAATTATAATGGTATTAGGCAGACGTCATATGTGCCTAACGAGAAAGGGCTTGAGTATATCTGCAAAGGTCAGAAAGGTGAAGAAACACGAGTACCCGTTGACTCAGGACTCCGGTCCCAATCTTGTTAAAGGTGGAGCTCTTAGTCATCTTTCACCCTAAAGCCCTTAAAAGAAAAGTTGAAGCCTGTTACTTTGGAATTTGAGAAACGACTTTGATATGTGGTCCACCTAGGAGAAAATCATCGATGTAAAGTTTTGTTAATTGCTTTAGTTTGAATTATTTTGTAAGGATGTGTGAAAGGTTTCTCTAAAAAAAATATGGTTTTTTAATGGTTGCAGGTGAAATAGATGGCTAATGGAGCGGGTCTGCATTCAGTGGTCAGATCTTCTCATTAGAGAACATATACCAGCAGGTCAAATTGCTTATTTAAGATTTTTAAGGTGTTCTGATCTACATTTTAAACTGATTATTGGATAATAAGTTTCACATACTAAACAGAATATGATTATCACACCGATTTACACCTTTGGAGAATATGATTATCACAGGTTGGATAATAAGTTTTGCATTCTGAACTTCTTTGGCCATTTTTCGTATTGTTAAATCATAAGAATATGCCTACCACTCAAAACATCTCATCATTTGATTATTACGTCTTCAAACAACAACAATATTTCCAAACAATATATGTATTATTACAATTAATAATCTGATAAATGAATATTCCAAATCTTTATCACCAACCAATCAATAAATGGATGGATCTTTTTTTCCATTAGTTTGGAGTTCTCATTAACTCATGTCTTAATTGTCACATTGACAATATGGCATATTATTTACTTTTATGTATTTTTGTACAGGCTCTTAAAGCTCTCTAGACGCACCTCACTCCTATACATCGAGTTAACATTGATCGACACCCACACAGACTAAGGTATCTTGATCATGTCTTTAAGATTACTCATAAGGTCTGCTACTCGATGTTCTCCAAGCTTTTCATTTCTATCTACGTAAAGTTCAAACCTTTATTTGAAAGAATAACATATGATTTTACCCCACTTTACAGGTATCGTAAGGGACTACGGATGATGTACTATGCAAAGGAGCTAGACGAAGTATGTACAACCACGTTTCCGGTGATTAGTATTTGTATAAAGCCATCTTTTTTGTTTATAAAGGACCCAACTTAGTGGTTGATTTATATGTATGCAGGGTGAAGACTAAAGCGGACTATGCTTGGTGATTGGTCTAAAGGTACAAGTTGTTTCCGTTGTGTGAAGTAATCATAAGTGTTTATTAAATATCATAGAGAATTTGTAGTAATCATATGATGTATCATGATGTGACTCAGGTATGAATGTATAAATGTATTTCACGTACAAATGTATCAAGATGAAAGTTTAGAAGCTTATAATTTTTTCATGACAGGAATCTTTAAATTGTTTTTGTGATGAAGCAAGATATATTCTTGAAAAGTTAACGAATGTCGTATCATAATGATTCAAATTAACCAAATGACTAACATTAAAATAGGAGTTTACAAATCTTAAACGTTCACTTTAACGTCGATTTTTGTTGTTTTGTAATTCAAGACCGTACGGTTATTCGTTTGGAAGACATGAAATTTGTCACTATTAGCACGAAGGAATTATCGGAGGACGATGCGTATTTCATCAACATGGAAAAACAAAAAATCAAAGAAAAATCTAATTTGCGCCTCGATTAGTTGTATTTTATTTCCATATTTCATTTTTATTTCGTAATTATTTTTTTCGTAACTTTTATATTTCGTATTGTAATTTTTAAGTTTATTAATGAAATATTAGTTTGTTTAAATAAATGGAAAAGAAGAAAAAAAATGTGGATCCCAAAATGGTTGTGTTATGTGATGTTATGATAAGGGGTGATTTTAGGTTGTCGGTGTTAAATTGTTAAAGCTAAGGTGGCGATGACGTGGCTACACTTTTTTTTTTTTTGTGTTATGACATCGTATGCTCTTAGTAATGACTGAATTGTTTAATAACTTTTGGGGTACTAAAACAAGCGTAGATAAGGCACATAACGGGATGCATATTTTAGTTACGGAGTTAATTAATGAGTTATATCTTCACTTTCTGCCAAACTAGAATATTTGGAAATTTTGCTATAATATATATCGAAGTACAATGTAATAATATTTTGGCCTTTAAAAGATAATAGTCTTCACTTCCATAAGATGATCATAAGGGAACGAAGAGGCTAAAAATATGGATGTGTGTGTGTTACTGTAAAACAAGAAAAAGAAACTTTAGTAACTAGCATGATATTCATCTTTATGCTATAAAGTACAATCAATGGTTTTCATTTTATTTGGCTAAAAGTCACAAGTCAACAAGTTAAAAAGATATTTTAAAAATATAAATACAGTTTTTGGTCATTTGTTTATGGTGCAAAGAGTGAAATTAAAGCAAACAACAATGGCATTAAATCAAATAAATAGCGACTTATTTAAAATTCAAGATGTAGTAGATAATAATCAAACATCTCAACAATAAATTGTTTAGTTGGTATGAATTAGGCAATGGTAATTCTATGTAGATTATTCAATGCGCATTTGCAAATGTCATGAACAATAACCTCCCTGGGCTTGTGTATTTGCACCAGCTTATCACAAACAATTTCTGAATTTAGAACATGGTAGAAAAAATTCCCGGCACAACGCGCCAGGTGCCAACCTGCTTGTTATGCATAATGATGAAAATCTGGATTTTTTTTTATTTGGAAAAATGTTACTAAGATCGGTTCCTAGGTATTGACTGATCTATTTGTGATGTCATTTAGATCAGTTCCCAACCGATCTTTTTGTGTTCCCCTCAAATAGATCACCCTTAGTTAGAGTGGTTCATAACCGATCTTTTTGAGGGTTTTCAACCGCTCTTTTTAACGTTTTTTGTAGTAGTGTGCAGTGCAGGTGATGGACGGTGTGTCCTCATTTGGGATGTTCTTGATTTCGATTCTTTTGTGTTTCCTTAACTCGGTTGCTCCTTTTACCGCTCCCGAGTTAAACCTTTCCCTAAAAATTTTGATGACATTCGTATAACTTATATAGTTTGACACTATAATATGTTTTTAGAGTGATTAGAACTATTAGAAGCGGGAATGGAACAAATACTCACCTCAAATCCATGATATCTGTGCATAAAAAAACCCTTCGCCGGCGTCTTCACCGGCGCTTCCTTCCATAGGCGGGTTCAAACGCCTGTTCCATCACCTATTCTATCATTCCTTTACTCTAATCGTTCCTCAATTCTTTGCTGAGATCCATTCGCTGCATAAAAACTCGTAATTGGCTGTTCATCTGATTCAATCAGATTCGAGCGGCAGTTATAATTTTTTATGTGGCTCGACGATTCATCGGAAAGAAGCGATTAGTGTTAAAGGGGTCTCATCCATCATTGATTTTAGTTTGTTGCTTTATTTATAGATCTCCCTTCAATTGTAATGGCGGCTGGTTATGTTCATAGAGGGCCTGTTGGTAGGCGTGGAAATCAGCTTTCCAATGAAGACCTTGTTAACAAAAACTCCCACTCGATTTTTGTCACCAATTTCCCTAACTCAGTGACATCACGTGACCTATGGAACAAATGCAGTATTTATGGTACAGTCGTAGATGTGTTTATCCCGAATAAACTGTCGAAGCTCGGTAAGAGATTTGCATTTGTCCGTTTTATCAAAGTTTTCGATGTTGATCGGTTGATTGAAAATCTATGTACTCTGTGGTTTGGTAGTCATCATTTGTTCGCTAATCATGTTCGGTTTGAAAGGCCTCCAAAACCAAATGTTTCCAAGGCGAATTTCCCTCCTTTGAATGAAACTAACTCGTTTAAAGGATTGAGGGACAATCATAAGTCTTTTGGGGCTAAAGGGCCTTTTGTGTCCGTGGTTAAGGGGTTAGCAAACCCGTTAATTTCTTCTTCCCCTGCTTTGGTACTCGATGATGAGTGTATCAATGATTGTGATTTATCTAAATGTGCTATGGGAAAAGTCAAGGATCTTACCTCCATTTCTAACTGTAAGGTTGTTCTTGCTGAAGAAGGATTTGAAAATGTCACTCCTTATTATCTTGGGGGTAGGTGGATTATGTTTGAATGTAATTCTATTGAAACTAAACAGAATTTGTTGCAACATACCGGTTTCTGTTCTTGATTTCATGAGATTCAAGAGGTCCCTCAAGATTTTGTTAGTGATGAACGTGTTGTTTGGTTGGATATAGAGGGGGTTCCACTTTATGCCTGGAAAAAGAAGATGTTTGCTAAGATTTGTAAAAAGTGGGGAGAATTGGTGGAAATTGAAGATTCTTCTACTACCTCTTTTGGGCGTAAGCGTCTTTGTATCATTACTAAGTCCGTTTCATCCATTCTCGAGTCTTTTAAGGTTATTATTAAAGGGAAAGTCTTTATGATTAGAGCAAAGGAGTTGTTTATGTGGAATCCTACTTTTATCGATGCGGACGATAAGACTTATGTGTCAGATAATGATTCGGAAAGAGGTGAAAATTCGATAGATGGGCTGAATATATTAAGTGATGTTGAACAGGAGGAAGGTGAACTTGTTTCGAGTGATATTGAAGAAGTGGCCGAGACAACCTTTGGAGAAGATTCCGCCGCATCTTTGAACCGTAAAAGTAATGGAAATAAGAGCCCATCGGATGACCCTTTTGAATTGTACGCGCTGCTTAATCGTAAAAAGTCAGAAGAGGAGAATAGGGATCAAAGCGATTCTCCGACCCACCCCCCGGGGTTTACACCGAATGATGAGGAGATGAAGAAGCGAGACCAGATGAACAGAGAGGTTGGAGACATCAATCATGTTAGAATATCACCTCAGGTGATGAGATCATCCCAAACAGTTCAAGAGGAGGAGTCGATTCATTCTATTGGGAAATCTAAAGGCAGTAAGGGAGGTTCAGTTTTGGGAGTATTAGAAGAGATGATAAAAGTAGGTCAAGCTATGGGTTACACTATGGAAGGTTGTGAAAAGGATTTTGCTTCGATTATTGAGAGACAAGGAGAAGAAGTCGGTTTCCAATGAATATTATGTCTATAAATATTCAAGGGCTTGGTCACAAGTCCAAGAAGGAGTGGGTAAAGGAGTTAGTTTATAAAAATAACATTAATTTTATTGCAATTCAAGAAACAAAGATGGAGATAGTTTCCGATATGGAGGTCAAATTTATGTGGGGCAATTCCAATTTTGATTATGTTTTCAGTGAGTCTTTAGGAAACTCAAGTGGTATTCTTTGTGTTTGGGAGAAGTCTTATTTTCGTAAGGATCACGTTACCATCTCTGATTACTTTGTGGCTATTTATGGATCGTGGATTCCGAATAAAGCTAAAATTCTGTTTGTGGCGGTTTACGCTCCTCAGGATCCTAAGTTCAGAAGGTTGTTGTGGGAGTATATTTCATGCCTGGTGAATCGTTGGAATGGTGAGGTTATTTTGCTGGGAGACTTCAATGAAGTTCGTAGTAGTGAGGAAAGAAGTGGTACGCTTTTTAATCCTTACAATGCGAGGATATTTAACAATTTTATATCCTCTTTGAGTCTTGTGGATGTCAAAATGGACGGTTTCTCTTTTACTTGGTCTCATTCTTTGGCGAACAAAAGGAGTAAGTTGGATAGATTTCTTGTCTCCGAAGGTGTTGTTGCTTTTTTCCCTTACATTACAGCTATGTGTCTTGATAGGCACTTGTCGGATCATCGTCCGATTCTCCTTCGCGAAGTTAAGTTGGACTTTGGTCCGGTGCCTTTCAGGATGTATCACTCCTGGTTCAATTTAGCTGGATTCGATGAGATGATTATTCAGCACTGGTCTTCCTTACCGTTTTCTGACCAGAATGCAATGATTCGTTTTAGAAAGAAACTCCAGGAGATGAAAAAGTTTATAAGGGTGTGGGTTAAAGATAAAAACCTTCAAATGAATCGGTCTAAATGTGTGATTACAGAAGAGTTGCGAGATATCGATAAAGCTTTGGATGCTGGAAAGGTGACTGATTCGGTTCTCTTAAGGCGGAATCAACTTAAAGGTGATCTTCATGACATTAAGTCTATGGAGGCTTTGGACTCGATGCAAAAATGTAAAGTCAAATGGGCCGTTGAGGGGGACGAGAACTCTAAGTTCTTTCATGGGCTCATTAATAAAAAACGTTCCCAACTGGCTATCAGAGGAGTTTTTAAAGATGGTGTTTGGTGTACCGACCCGGGTCTCGTTAAAAAAGTTTTTCAAGACCACTACGCTGCTCAATTTAGTAAACCCTCTTCTGCCAGATTCAAAATAAATTTCTCTTTTCCCAAAAAACTGAATCCTAGCCAAGTTATTGATCTGGAGCGAGGTGTTTCTCGAGATGAAATTCGCTCTGCTGTTTGGGATTGTGGTGTTAACAAGTCCCCGGGTCCGGATGGATTTTCTTTTGAGTTTTTTAGGAAATTTTGGAAGTATATTGGGCCGGATTTCTGTGACGCGGTGGAGCATTTTTTTACTAATGGATCTTTTTCTACAGGTTGTAATGCGTCTTTTGTAGCTTTAATTCCTAAAGTTGCGGATGCTAAATTTGTCAAAGATTATCGTCCTATCAGTCTCATTGGATGCGTTTATAAAGTGGTAACTAAGATTATGGCTAATCGTTTGGCTATGGTCATTAACGACATTGTTTCTGCTACTCAATCGGCGTTTGTTGCTAAGAGACAAATTTTAGATGGCCCATTCATCTTAAACGAAGTTCTTCAATGGTGTAAAAGGAAGAGGAAGAAAGCTATGTTTTTTAAGGTTGACTTTGCTAAGGCTTACGATTCGGTTAGATGGGATTACTTGATTGACGTCTTAGAAGCTTTTGGTTTCGGTCCTACTTGGTGTAAGTGGATTCGTGGTACTTTTTGTTATGCTAAGGGCTCGATTCTTATTAATGGAAGTCCGTCAAGTGAGTTTCAATTTCATCAGGGATTAAAGCAGGGTGATCCGCTTTCTCCCTTTCTCTTCATTCTTGTGATGGAATCCCTTCATATCTCCGTTAGTAGAGCAGTACAGAATCGGCAGTTTACTGGTATACAGCTTCATGACTCTCTTTGCTTATCTCATTTGTTTTTTGCTGATGACGCTTTGTTTATGGGGGAGTGGTCGGACACAAATTTACGTGGTATTCTCCAAATCTTGAAATGTTTTCGTTTAGCTTCAGGGTTGCATATTAATCTGAGTAAAAGCCAGTTAATGGGGGTGGGCATTCAGCGTGATGTTGTAATCGATATGGCGAATTCAATAGGATGCGCCGTTATGCAGAATTCTTTCCGTTACCTTGGGGTCTCGGTGGGTGAGTCTATGTCTCGGTTGAAATCTTGGGACGTTGTTGTGTCTAAGTTGAAAGCTCGATTGTCTAATTGGAAAGTTAAAACTTTATCTGTTGGAGGTAGACTCACTTTATTGAAGTCAGTTTTGGGCGCTACTCCCACTTTCTATATGTCTATTTTCAAAACTCCTTTAGGAGTGATTAAAGTGATGGAGTCGTTACGGAACAAATTTTTTCAAGGGTCGAGTATGTTGGAGAAAAAAATCTCTTGGGTGGCTTGGAATAAAGTTTTAGCTTCTAAGAAAAAAGGTGGTCTAGGCGTGGCTAGTTTTTATGCCCTTAATCGAGCTTTACTCCTTAAATGGGTTTGGCGGTTTGTGACTCAAGATGATTCTCTTTGGTTTCATGTTATTCAAGCTATTCACGGGCCTCGCATGCAGTTTGATTATCAGTCTAATCAGCCTCTGTCTCTTTGGATTTCTATTCTAAAGGAGGTTTCTGAGCTTAAAAAGAGGGGTTTTGATTTTCTAGCTAATTGTTTTAAACGTGTCGGGGACGGTTCGAATACCAGATTCTGGTTAGATATTTGGAAAGGCGGAGTGTCTTTTCGTGATGCTTTTCCTCGGTTGTTTGCTTTGGAGTTGAATCCTCAGGTTTCTGTTCGTGATAAAATGGGTTTTTCTTTGGATCATTCATTTCGAAGGCAGGTTAGAGGGGGTGTGGAATCAGATCAACTTAACAGTTTGGTTGATATTATGAACAGTGTGATCTTATCTCCTTCTCAGGATCGTTGGTTTTATTCGATCTCTCCTGACGGGGAGTTTTCTGTTAAAGTCACTCGCTCTCTCATTGACGATTTGTTTTTGCCTTCTCATAATGTTCCTACTAGGTGGGTGAAGAGTGTGCCGGGCAAGGTTAATGTGTTCACTTGGAAAGCTCGGCGTGATGTTCTTCCTACTCGTGTTAATCTGATCAAGCGAGGTATTACTTTGGAGTCAGATCGTTGCCCTATTTGTGAATCAAATGTTGAGGATGTTCCTCATATTTTATTCCATTGCTCTTTGGCCCAATCGATTTCTAAGAGGATTTGTAGATGGTGGGAGATAGATTGGAGTCAATGGTCCTCTTTTTCGGAGTGGTTTGATTGGTTCTCTAATATCCGATTAAATTCTAAAGTGAAAAGTCTCCTGGAGGGAGTATTTATGGTAGCTTGGTGGGCTCTTTGGGGTTTCCGGAATCGGTTGGTTTTCGAGAGTTCGTCTCCTAAAAGATGGATGCTTTTTGATGATGTAGTCTCTACGTCTTTTTTATGGAGCCATAGTAGATGTAATAGGTCGTTTAATTGGGATACTTGGCTTAAAACGCCTTTTCTTATTTCTTTGTAATTTTTGTTCTAGCTCCTTGCTAGTTTAAATAAAATTTGCCGTTCAAAAAAAAAAAAAAATCCATGATATCTAAGCGACTATTTGACTCCAATGTTTTCGATATACAACGCCTATGTGTTTTTCCTTCTTGTTTTGGTTCGCCTTCAACTCCAAGACGCATAATTCTAACACGTAGCATGATATCTAAGCGATTATTTGACTCCAATGAATACTCGCCTCAAGTCCATAATATCTAAGCGATTATTTGACTCCAATGAATACTGACCTCAAATCTAAGATATTTAACAACTAAAACAATATTAATCTTAAAAACCACAAGAAAGAAAGAATACATGACAACTAAAATAGATAAAAACACATAAGACCCAAACAACAAAAATCCTCAAGATATCATTCTTAAAACCCAGTCCAAGAATACATGACAACTAAAATCCTATAGATAGACGAACACTAATATGAATAGCTAAGTTTTATTTATACCATTGTCATAAATCTTGTAGATAACTTGTCAGGAGCCACTACAAGAAAACACACAACAGGCGAGGAACATGTCGTCGGCACAATAAACTAAACGACAAGAAAATCACTTGACCTAGCCAAGGTCGCGTTGAATTTTTGAGTTAGTATAATGCCGACGACTGGTCGTCGGTATTATAATACAATTGTTTGACTTTTCTAAACCTGGTGAAAACCTGGGCGGGAATTTGACCCGCCAAAATTATGTCGACGACACGTCGTCGGCAGTATATAATCAAAAAAATAATTGTGATTAGCGTAGGGTTAAGCAATTAATTAAGAAATATTTTGCAGTAGTTTTAGTCTACCGACGACATGGCGTCGGTACGGATTTAAGTCAAAATTTTGACTTTTCCCGCGCGTGAATTATAGCGAATAATTGGGCGGGGTTTTTTCCCGCCTTTATTCCGCCGACGACATGTCGACGGCAATATGTCCCGCCAAATTTTCCCGCCAATTTTTTACTTATATATATCGTATAATGAAATTATCACAAAACACGTAAATTTTCACAAAAAACACACATAACAATGGATGGTTTAACGCCGGAACAGGAATGGTCGAAGGCTTTATCACACGAGCTCCTGTATAATGAAATTATACTTCATTGGGGCTGGGAAATTTTTGATGAATATGGTTCTTATGCGAACTGTGCACCGTGGCAGAGAGACAAGATTCTGGAATGGTTGAGGAGAAAGTCGTACTATAGAGAGTATTTGGAAGAGCTAGATGCTGCTGAAGCTCAACGTGCTGCTGAAGCTCAAGCTGCTGTTGAAGCTCAAACTGCTGCTGTTGGAGGTGACGATGAAGCTGAAAGCGCGTTGGACCTCGACACCGAATTAGGTAATCTGGAAAATAGAGTAACAAATCTCGAAGCTACGTTTGCACGTATCAAGGAAATGAGAGCAAGGAAGGGAAAAGATGGTGCAAGTTCCAGCAAAGCGGGAAGTAGCCGCAAAAAAAATAAACGGGCTGTTTTATTTGATCTGTTTCATTTGGTTGTCGAGTTGTTTAGTTTGAGTTGTTTCGTTTGGTTGTCTAGTTGTTTAGTTTGAGTTGTTTCGTTTGGTTGTCTAGTTTTTCGTTTGAGAACTCTTGCGTGTTTTAAATAAAATATTTTCCTTCGTGTTTGTTAATTGTGATATTGTTTCTTCAAATAAGGTCATAAACCCAAACACCCTTTTGGTGCAGGAAATAAGCAATCCCAAACACCCCTGTTTGGACAGCATAAACCAAACGGCCCTTGTGGGATGCTGTTAACAAAACAACATAAACCAAACGGCCCTGTTTGGACAGCATAAACCAAACGGCCCCTTATTAAACAACAACAAAGTATGTAAGTGTTCACCTTTGATAAAGGACACGCATATGGTGGGAGATTTTTGGTGGGAAATGTTTTGTTGACAGATGGTGTGATATAACATCTCGTGTACAACTCGACAAGCAAATGAAACAACTCGGCTCATTAGTTAGGAATTGCATCTTTCAAACTAGAACAAGATAAGCTGGAACTTTGTTGTTGAGCACGAGTTCCATAATTGATCGGATCATTCGTTTAACATCTCGTGTACAACAATATCATCTCGGATCATTCGTTTAACATCTCGTGTAGAACCTTACCATCTCGGCTCATTCGTTTAACATCTCGTGTACAACAATATCATCTCGGATCATTCGTTTAACATCTCGTGTAGAACCTTACCATTTCGGCTCATTCGTTTAACATCTCGTGTACAACCTTACCATCTCGGCTCATTCGTTTAACATCTCGTGTACAACAATATCATCTCGGATCATTCGTTTAACATCTCGTGTAGAACCTTACCATCTCGGCTCATTCGTTTAACATCTCGTGTACAACCTTACCATCTCGGATCATTTGTTTAACATCTCGTGTACAACAATATCATCTCGGATCATTCGTTTAACATCTCGTGTACAACTCGACAAGCAAATGAAACAACTCGGGTCATTAGTTAGGAATTGCATCTTTCAAACTAGAACAAGATAATCTGGAACTTTTTTGTTGAGCATGAGTTCCATAATTGATCGGATCATTCGTTTAACATCTCGTGTACAACAATATCATCTCGGATCATTCGTTTAACATCTCGTGTAGAACCTTACCATCTCGGCTGATTCGTTAACATCTCGTGTAGAACCTTACCATCTCGGCTCATTCGTTTAACATCTCGTGTACAACAATATCATCTCGGATCATTCGTTTAACATCTCGTGTAGAACCTTACCATCTCGGCTCATTCGTTTAACATCTCGTGTACAACCTTACCATCTCGGCTCATTCGTTTAACATCTCGTGTACAACAATATCATCTCGGATCATTCGTTTAACATCTCGTGTAGAACCTTACCATCTCGGCTCATTCGTTTTAACATCTCGTGTACAACCTTACCATCTCGGATCATTCGTTTAACATCTCGTGTACAACAATATCATCTCGGATCATTCGTGTAACATCTCGTGTACAACTCGACAAGCAAATGAAACAACTCGGCTCATTAGTTTGGAATTGCATCTTTCAAACTAGAACAAGATAAGCTGGAACTTTGTTGTTGAGCACGAGTTCCATAATTGATCGGATCATTCGTTTAACATCTCGTGTACAACAATATCATCTCGGATCATTCGTTTAACATCTCGTGTAGAACCTTACCATCTCGGCTCATTCGTTTAACATCTCGTGTAGAACCTTACCATCTCGGCTCATTCGTTTAACATCTCGTGTACAACAATATCATCTCGGATCATTCGTTTAACATCTCGTGTAGAACCTTACCATCTCGGCTCATTCATTTAACATCTCGTGTACAACCTTACCATCTCGGCTCATTCGTTTAACATCTCGTGTACAACAATATCATCTCGGATCATTCGTTTAACATCTCGTGTAGAACCTTACCATATCGGCTCATTCGTTTAACATCCCGTGTACAACCTTACCATCTCGGATCATTCGTTTAACATCTCGTGTACAACAATATCATCTCGGATCATTCGTTTAACATCTCGTGTACAACTCGACAAGCAAATGAAACAACTCGGCTCATTAGTTAGGAATTGCATCTTTCAAACTAGAACAAGATAAGCTGGAACTTTGTTGTTGAGCATGAGTTCCATAATTGATCGGATCATTCGTTTAACATCTCGTGTACAACAATATCATCTCGGATCATTCGTTTAACATCTCGTGTAGAACCTTACCATCTCGGCTCATTCGTTTAACATCTCATGTAGAACCTTACCATCTCGACTCATTCGTTTAACATCTCGTGTACAACAATATCATCTCGGATCATTCGTTTAACATCTCGTGTAGAACCTTACCATCTCGGCTCATTCATTTAACATCTCGTGTACAACAATATCATCTCGGATCATTCGTTTAACATCTCGTGTACAACAATATCATCTCGGATCATTCGTTTAACATCTCGTGTACAACCTTACCATCTCGGTTCATTCGTTTAACATCTCGTGTACAACAATATCATCTCGGATCATTCGTTTAACATCTCGTGTACAACTTTAACTACTTATTTTTTAATTTTATAAAACTACTTATTTTTTAATTTTATAAAACTATTTTTTAAACATTTTTTTTTAATTTTTTAAAAGTATTTATAATAAATAAAAAATTTAACTACTTATTTTTTAATTTTATAAAACTATTTTTTTAAATATTTTTTTTAATTTTATAAACGTATTTATAATAAATAAAAAATTTAATTATATAAAAGTAATGGTGTCGTGGACATGTCGTCGGTATTGTTACCGCCGAAATTTTCACGAAAATTTAATTCGTCCCGCCAAATGGAAAACGACAAATTACCTTTACCATCCCGACGACATGACGTCGGGACCATTAAAAGATGTGGTTACCATCCCGACGACATGACGTCGGGACCAGTAAAAGATGTACAAAACCCCATCTGGTCAACACTTAGAAAAAAAAACGCTAAAAGTATTATCCTCCTCAATTATTGACGATAACCGGCGATCGACACCACAGCTCCACCACTACCTCCGACACCACTACCCGTACTCCACCACTACCTCCGACACCACAGCTCCACCTCCGACACCACAGCTCCACCTCCGACACCACCACAATCCCATCACAGCTCCACTGTGCACCTCCTCCACCTCCACCTCCTCCTCCTCCTCCTCCACCTCCTCCTCATTTGTTTAATTCTTCTTCTTCCCCACTTCTTCTTCTTCTACAAAAATCACAGCTCCACGGTAATTTTGATTTTTGTTGATTTTGTTTTTTGTTAATTTTGTTTAATGTTAGTGTTAATTTTGTATTAATTTTGTTTTCTTTTCTTTATTTTTTTTATATAGCCGAGACCACCACAGCTCCACCTCCGACACCACCACAGCTCCACCAAGACAGCCGAGAGCGAGAGTCGAGAGCTGAGACAGCCGAGACAGAGGTAATGTGGTCCCTTTTTTATTTTTTTTAAACTTTTTGTATCCCGACAACATGTCGCCGACAACAGTTTTTTTAAAACTTTTTATATATTAATGTGCTCTCTTTTAATATAGCCCGAGCCCGAGCCCGAGACCGCAGCCCGAGACTGCAGCCCGAGACCACAGCCGAGAGCCCGAGACCACAGCCGAGACAGTATGTTGTTATTTTTTTCATATCCGTATTATTTTTTACATATCTGTATGTTTGTGAAATGTTGCGTGACGGATATAGGGGTATTTTTGTAGATTCCAGTGCGGTTTAGGATTTTTGTAATGTACTCGATTATATGTGTTTACGTGAGAAAGCATTACATGTGTAGGATAGAAGTAGAATATTTCCGGAAAAATCAGTTGGTGTATTATTGTAGGTTTATGCTTAAATAACACTATGGTTGAATGTATTTGTTTTGATGAAAGCAAAAGCAACGTATAATGGCTGAACATGTTCATGTAATACAAGTCTAGCATTTCAACTTATAATGTTTCGATCAAACATTATGTGTAAGGTCATATAGATAAGTGAGATATCTTCAAATTCAGTGATGTCACATTGAGGATAATGTAGTTTTATGATCATGTCTTGTATAATCCTAAAATTGATTAATAGATAACTTTGACATATTAGCATTCTCTGCGTGAAAATCTCAGCTCCCTGACATATCAGCTCCCTCATAAGCTTATGAAACATAAGCCGAAAACATACTCGATTTGTGTATTATTGTTAGACTTTTGTGAATGTTTTAGGATTTTAGTGATTAATTTCAGAAATTCCTCGTCCGAAGTTAATCATCCTATAGAAAACCCGTCCGGAATTAATTTATTAGAAATTAATTTCGGAAAGTCCCCTGTTTGGGACTGCTTTTTGAATGTTTTGTCTCATTTAGGATATGGATGCGTATAAATGATTTACTATTTGAGATTATTTCGACAGTATTTCTCCTTTACTCCTACGAATATGTCCTTAATGCACATATTTGGGGAGTTGAGGGGAAATGCTGCCGAAATTTTCTCAAATAGTAAATCAGTTATACGCATTCATATATGAGACGAATCATTCAAAGAGTGGGTTAGGATTGCCTTCCATAGTTGCGCTAGGTGAACAAAACAACTCGTAATCATTAATTAAGTGCATATAATAACCGATTGCATCATAAAAATGCAGTTATGATAATTGATAAGAGTTGGACCCGTATAGAGCATCGTGGTTCAAAAGAATTTCTTGATGGTTTTGCCGCCTTCCTCGATCATTGCAAACCGTTATTGAATAGTTCCGGAAACATAAAATGTCCATGTCGTCGTTGTCGTAATGTTCCATGGGTATCTCTCGAAGGTCTTAAATACCACATAGGCCACAATGGGTGGGACCCAACTTATACACAATGGAAGGATCACGGTGAACCGGATCCTCCGAATAATGATCAAAATGATATTCTTGATAACACAACACAACGTGAGATGAGTGACATGGGTGCGTGCCTTAATGATATTCTTGATATTCCTCCGAATAATGATCAAAATGATATTCTTGATATTCCTTCGACTCATGGAAATATTGGCGAGACAAGTAACGAGCCTACTCAAGCAGCGACACCTCCTCTGCGTAACGAGTATGAAGAGTTACTTGGAAGTTCCAACCAGCCTCTGTACCCGGGTTGTGACTTTATGACAACATTGGATTTTATGGAAAAGTTTACACATCTCAAGGTCAGCGGTAAATGGAGTGATACTTCATTTAACAAAACGCTAAAATTTCTCCAGGAGGTATTTCCGCCCAGGTTAGGTTACAATCTCCCACCGTCATACTATCATATAAAGAAGACATTTAAAAAGGTCGGGTTAGGGTACGAGTCGATACATGCTTGTGAAAATGATTGCTTTCTATATCGGGGGGATGATGGCGAAGATTTGGAGTATTGTCCGGTCTGCAAAACGAGTAGATGGAAAGACAATAAAACAACGGGGAAGAAAGTTCCTAACAAGGTGTTGCGTTACTTTCCTATCATTCCTAGACTACAACGTTTGTACAAGTCTATTCACACTGCAAAACATATGACTTGGCATGCTACTGGAAAGTCTACGGACGGTAAGATGCAACACCCGGTTGATGGTAAAGCATGGCAGAAGTTTGACAATAAATATTCGGATTTTGCTATAGAACCAAGAAACGTTCGATTAGGGTTGGCTGCTGATGGTTTCAATCCGTTCGGAAACCTTAGTCAGACTTACAGCATGTGGCCGGTTATATTAACAACATACAACTTGCCTCCGTGGTTATGCATGAAAGAGACTTCTTTGATGCTGACGTTGTTGATTCCTGGCCCTAAATCACCGGCGAAGGACATCGATGTTTACTTGAAGCCCTTGATTGATGACCTTGTGGAATTATGGAAAAAACCAGGTATCTTGACTATGGATGCTGCTACAGGCACTCAATTCCACATGAGAGCGATGCTTTTATGGACCATCAATGATTTTCCTGCTCGAAGTAGTTTGTCTGGTTGGCAAGGGCAAGGTTACTACGCTTGCCCTACATGCAAAGTAGACACTCCGGCTACGCGTGTGATAAGCAAAACAGCTTATGTTGGTCATAGAAGATTCTTAAAAAAACCATAAATGGAGGGGGGACCGTACGACATTCAATGGTGAAACCGATTATAGAGATCCTCCTAGAAAAGATAACAGGGCTGATATCTTGACTCAACTTGCGACATTGCCCACACGTGTGCCGGGGAAACATCCAGATTATGGGGGTGGGAAGATAAAACGTAATCATACAGTCGAGTTGAACTGGACTAAACGGTCTATCTTCTACGATCTTGAATATTGGTCTTTTCTTTCTCTTCGACACAATTTAGATGTCATGCATATCGAAAAAAATGTGTTGGAGAGTATCTTGAACACCTTGTTAATGAATGACAAATCTAAAGACACCGCGAAGGCAAGACAAGATTTGCAAGCTCTGGGCATTCGACAGGAGTTGTGGCTCGGAAACAAACAAAACGGGAAGTGCTCGAAGCCTCATGCAAAGTACTCCTTCACACCCGATAAAAGAAAACTCTTCTGTCAATACATCAAAACAGTTAAACTACCAGATGGGTTCGGATCCAAGTTCAAGTCAAAAGTGACCAAAGATGATAACAGTATAACGGGCATGAAGTCTCATGACTGTCATATAATGATGCAACGGTTACTTCCTTATGGACTTCAGCAATACTTGGACGCACAGACTTATACACCATTGATCGAGCTTTGTTTCTTCTTTAAGCAAATTTGCGCCCGAACTTTGATGGTGAAAGACATGGTGAAAGCTAAAGACCAGTTGATCAATATTTTGTGCAGTCTCGAGCAAATATATCCTCCTGCTTTTTTTGACATTATGATTCACTTGGTTATGCATTTACCTGAAGAGGCTATTGAAGGCGGGCCTGTTTCATTCCGGTGGATGTATCCATTTGAAAGATACATGAAGAAGCTTAAAAACTATGTCCGAAATAAAGCTAAGCCGGAGGGTTCAATAGCGGAGGGTTATGTTGCAGATGAAGCATTAACTTTCTGTTCTCGTTATTTTCGTGGTGTTGGGACAAAATTTAATCATCCCGCTGCATCTCAGGACCGTCCTCGCCCAACAAGTGATTTCCAGGTGTTCCGATCACTATGTACCAATTCTGGTAAAGAGACATTGATTAAGTTAGGTCTCCAAGAAATGAAGAGAGTGATATGGTATGTACTTCACAACAGTCCTGAGATCGACAAGTACATGGACGAGTTCGAGAGGTATGCGTTTATATTTTGAAATTTCTGTTTCCCAAGTTATCTTTTCGATTTATTCTAATATCATGAACATTTTCAGGGAATTTCCTGATATCGACATGCAACAAGCATTTCCGAGCTGGTTTGAGACGAAGGTAAACTTATTGTATGTATTTCCATGTATAAATAACGACTATTACTCATCTCCATCTATTCTTATCTTTTTTCATAGATCCGTAAACTTTACATAGCCGATGACCCAAGCTGTACTCCCGACTTATTCGCTTTGGCTTGTGGACCATCACCGACCCCAATCTCAGTCAACTCTTGCGTAGTCAACGGTGTGAGGTTTGTCGTACACAGCCGCGATATAAAACGTACAACTCAGAACAGCGGAATTTGTTCACCTGGTGAGAAGGAGGGAGAAATGTATTATGGTCAGCTAGAAGAAATTATGGAGTTCGCATATTCCCAGTTCAAAGTTGTGTTGTTTCGAGTTAAGTGGTTCGACTTAAGCAAAAAAAACCGTAGAGTCCAACGTTTTACCACTAGAAACAACATGACACAAATTTGGGCATGTAGCTATGCGTTCGAAGATCAACCTTACATTCTCGCAACACAAGCAAAACAAGTCTTCTACCTTGAAGATCCTACCAGACGACCACTCCATTGGAAGGTCGTCCAAGAAGTAAATCACAACACAATCTGGGATGTCATTGTGGTAGAAGACGATGATGATGTGATACATGGCAACAACTCATCTGATCTCCAACTGTCTGCTAATTTGAATGATTTGGAACTTGAAACCTTAAATATCGATGGTGAATCAACGTTAGTTGAGGCACCACCACCAATCATTCATGTTGATGACAAAGATGATTTTATTGATGATGAAGACGACGATCCTTATGATTTAGCAGATTCTGATAATGAAGTCGCAAACAATTCTGATGATGAAGTTGAAGTTGCGACTAATGTTGTTTATGATAGTGATTGTGATTGTGATTGTGCAGATTGATCTTAAAATGTAACTTGTAAAACGACACTTATTTTAATGAAATTGTTATGGATTGTTTAAAAGTGTATATTTCTTTTGAATGTGTATGTATTTGAATGTGTGCATGCTTATGTTAATTTGTTCCCGAATTTTTATATGTTATTCAACTTGTACTTTTACAGATGGCGGCAGCAGTTGCGCGCAGTCATGGTGGTGACGGTGCCGGTGACCCACCACCTTCCCCTACACGTCAGATTGAGAGCGGGTGCCGTGGTGGTGGTAAGAATTTCTAGATTACATATATATGTATATATATATACATACACATATTATGTATATATATATATATAGATATATGTGTATATATATACATATATGTATACACATATATGTGTATATATATACATATATCTATATATGTATATATATACATATATCTATATTTTTGTGTGTGTGTGGTTGTGTGTATATATATATATTATATATATATATATATATATATATATATATATATATATATATATATATATATATATATATATATATATATATATATATATATATATAAGTTACTTTATGACGTTTTCACTCACTCCAATTGCAGGATCAGGGCGACCCCGCCGAGGAGGTAGGGCCAGGGGGAGGCAGGGGTAGGGGAGGTCAGAATGGCGGTAGGCAGCGAGTACGCGAAGAAAATAAGAATGTGAAGCTCAAGAACGCCATGACAAATAGTGGCCCACAGTCGATTGAGTTTGAGATTGGTGATCAGGGGACTTACTGTCATGTGGGCCCGCACCGAGCGTGGTTTAGCAATTACATCGGCGAGCTCATTCGGCAGCTGCCGCTACACTATGACTCCTGGTACGATATAGAACCGGAGAAGACGGCTAACTTCCTTCCACAGCTCGGGGTCAGTTATTTCATTTTCCTTTTATATTGTTATGTTATCGTGTTTATTTATTTAAATGTGCATATTTATTTAAATTTGTTTATTTATTTATATCTCTATATTTAATTATTTGAATGTGTACATTTATTAAAATTTGTTTATTTATTTATATCTTTATATTAATTTTAACTATATTTGTTTGTAGCGTATGTTCGATTTGGAACGCCACAGGCGCAGACAGGACTGGGAGGCCATTCGGTCGGCGCTCACCGCGTATTTCGCTACACGATATTCTGACAACAAATACAATATGAAACGCGCTTACTTTACCAAAAAGGGTGGGGCTGAGAAAGAGGAAGAGATCAGAAGAAATCCTCCTCCGAACTTGGAGCAGGGTGAGTGGGAGAAGTATGTCGATTTGTACATGTCGGAGAAGGCCCAGAAACGATCGGCTGTGAACAAAGAGAATAGAAAGAAGAACAAGATTCTCAGCCGCCACGGTTCGAAATCATTTGCCGCATCTCGACACGAATATGTAAGACACATTTTATTTTTATAAGATTATTTAATTTTAATAATATATTAATTAAAAGTATTTATACTAAATAAAATATATATGGTGTTTGATTTGTCATTTTAATTTGTTTCATCCTATATGCATGTGTATATATTTATACAGTTCGAGAACAGCGAGGACCACCAGTATCCGTCCCTGTTCGATACCTATCTTGACACCCACTTCAAGAATGGTGTTTGGTTGCAGGATGAGGCTCGTGCTCGGTTTGTAAGTATCGTTTTTTATTTATTTATTTATTTATTTATTTTCCAAACACGCACTTAGTGATTTATTGAAACATAATCTAGTAATTAACCCGACTAACATATTAATTTTCTCATTTTTTTTCAACTACATAGGATGAGATGGTCAGGCTAAGGCAGCCTAGATCCGATATGCCGGCAGACGAGCCGTGCCTCACGGAGCAGGAGATACTTGCTCGGGTAATCGGGGGCAAGCAGCGTGGTCATATACCCAGCGTCGGCAAGGTGGTACCCTTCTTGAAGAGGCCACGGGTAGACATGCCGCCTCCAGCTCCACCAGGTATGTACAGTTGGATAATATTAAATGACTCATCTTATGTATTGAAATGACCGTTTTTAAATTTTGATTATTTCGTTTATAGGTACGGCCGATGTCGACGGGAAGCTTGCTGAAGCCCAGGAGAAGCTTGATGAAGCTAAAAAGATAGTGGCTGAAGCTCAGAAGGAGAGAAAAAAAGCTAAGAAGAAAGCGGCGAAAACTGAGAAGAAGCTCGAGTTGTTGACGCGTTTTATGCCGACCAACCCAGACTGGGAGGCGTTTATTAGCCAGGCTGGTTCTCGAGGTGCTGCTAGAGAGAGCAATAGGAGTGGTGCGGGAGGGAGCGGCGCAAGCGCTCCCGCGAGTGGCCTCGTCGGCGAGAGTGGCTCTAGCAGCGAGAGTGGCTCTAGCAGCGAGAGTGGCTCTAGCAGCGAGAGTGGCTCTCGCAGCGGGAGTGATGATGATGATCAGGATGCCGACGAGGGGCTCTAGAGGTATTATTTTGTGTTGTTTTGTCTTTGGAACTATATTTTGACGACCCAATTGCAACATTTGTAGATATAGTAGCTAGGTTTAGCGATTATAACACCCCTTTTTGATGTATTTTGAGGTGGTATTATTTTGTGTTGTTTTGTCTTTGGAACTATATTTTGACCACCCAATTGCAACATTTGTAGATATAGTAGCTAGGTTTAGCGATTATAACACCCCTTTTTTATGTATTTTGAGGGTGTTATAAAGATTTATGGCCGTTTTGTAAAGTTTATTAAGTGTTTCGTGGTTATATATAACCGTTTTAGCCGTTTTATCCGTTTTAGCCGTTGTTTGTATTGGAATGTCTTGTATATAGTGGTTATAGAAAGCAGGTTAGAAACCAGGTTTGTGTAGATTTTTGCTGCAAATTATTGCGGCAAAAATCTTGGCATTGCAGCTGCGCAGTCTGCTGTGCAGCTGCAATAGAATTTCCACACCGTGGACATGTCGTCGGTAATGTATTTATGGACATATGATACCGACATCATGTCATCAGTACCATACTGAACTTATTGTCTATTATAAATGGTACCGACATATTGTCGTCGGTACCATTTACACATATATTTGACTTTCGTTGACTATTATAAATGGTACCAACATATTGTCGTTGGTACCATTTACACATATATTTGACTTTCGTTGACTAATGAAAATGGTACCGACATATTTTCGTCGGTACCATTTACACATATATTTTACTTTCGTTGACTATTGAAAATGGTACCGACATATTGTCGTCGGTACCATTTACACACTTATTTGAATTTCGTTGACTATAATTAGTTTAGCTAATTAAAACGTTAATTATTTAGTATGATACCGACGAAAGTATGTCGGTACAATATTGTCGAAACAACAAAACGTTTGACCGGAAAATCATGTGGGTCCCAGAATGTCGTCGGCGTCGTTTGTCGGTATAGTCACTGCCGACGCGTCTCTCTCGACAAGATCGTGCCGACGACATGACGTCGAAACTTAACCATGCCGACGTCATGACGTCGGCAGCATGCAAAAATTGTCCTCGGCGGAGCTCCTGTTTGTACTAGTGAGGAGCTTTCAGCGCTATGCTCTAACTCGGAATGCCTCATCAAAATAGGTTCTTTTTCAAATGTAAGCATGATGCTTTGCAAGAGAGTGTATTCGAGAGCCCGCATAAAGAATAGGTCACTTACATAGCATGAAAGTTGAACTCTCAAATTTTCATGTTTCATGCTCTTATAGGAGCCTTTCTCACCTCACCTGCCCACATAATTCATGCTTCAAAAATAATTAAAATTTTGAAAAATTATAAATACCATTAAATATCTAAATTAGTTTATTAAGTAATTGTTTGAACGTCAGACTTATTCTGTTCATTTTTAGCTAAAACATGTTATTCTAATTTTTCACATGAATAAAATTTTTTTTCATGTGTGATGTGCATGCCTTTTGTTTTTTTAAAGTCCGTTCATGTAATCGATTCGACTTACTTACATACATATTTATCTGTAATGGTTGTGGGGTGTGGAGGTAAACACTAATGGATTTTGGGTGGCTAACTGCTTACCATTTGCTTGGTAGAAGCTGTAAACCCTGGTCTCCGTTACAACATATTTTTTGAGAAATAGAGAAGATGAAAATGATGTAAGGCTAATTGATCGATCACTTTTTAATACCAAGTAAAGGTTCAAGTTAAAAGTGTTTGTGTTTGAAAACATTAAAAGAAAATTAATTGTGTTAATATAAAACTGTCCCCGATGCAACGCACGGGTATAATGCTATTTTATTTGTGTAGTGTGAGCTGAGATCTAAATTTAAATAAAGGTCATCTTATTTTAGATCCATATAGTTTTATATATATATATATATATATATATATATATATATATATATATATATATATATATATATAGGGGCGCGTTATATGCAGTACCCATATTAGATGCAGTACTTTACAGTACTGATTCGCTGCAAAACGTATATATATAAATATTATGCAGACGGATACACGTGAATAAATACAAATCACCCCTTTGTGAAAAAGGATACTTGCAAAAACTCACGTTTGTGTGTGTGATACCAGGTAAGTGATTACCCAGGTCGTTTCCCAACGAGGAGTGAATGGGCAATTGTTGAAGGTTTAGATTAGAGTGACTGTTGATTGGATTATGGATTTTTGCTTGATTATTCTAATTTAAACAATGAGAAACAAATTCTCACAACAAAATTAAGAATTAACACAAATTATATTAAAAACGCGTAACGAGAAATCTAAAAACGGGATTAAAAAGTGAAATATCTAAAAATTAATCCTACAAGTGTATTACTATTTTTCCTAAGTTCTATTTAAGAAAAGAAAATTTTGGAAATTAAAATTATATTTTTCTGATTATTATTCTATTTATTATGAATTAATTACTATTTAAACTAATTAAATGATTAAAAATACTAAAACTGTTAAGAAAATTCTGAAACTTTTTGGAAAATCTAAAATGATATTAGGAAGCTAGGAAAAATGAAATCAGAACTTTTATAAAACCTAATAAGCTGTTTGGGCTAATAAGCAGTTTAGAATAAGCACTTAAGCACTAACAGATACCACAAGCTCAGAAACAGTTCAAACAACTTATTTAAGCTTAAAATGACTTAAATCAAACAACTTATCCCACAGAATAAGCCAATTAAGCACTTGAGCAGGATAACAATTTATGCAGAAATAGCAGCAAAATCACCAACTTGCAGATCAGATTAAGCACTTCTAATAAGCTGATAAGTGGAAAATTGAAGGGGCAAAAGCTTGCTAGTACTACTGGCTACACTAAAATACTAAAAGCCCTAATTCAAACAAGGCAATTGAACTCCAATTAAGCACAAGATCAGATGGTTGAAAACCAAATCTGATGCAGGTTTGAATCAGTGAAAATTGGGGAAAATTGCAGACTTTAAATAAGCTATGAAACAAGTTGAAAAGTGCAATACAAGATATTATCTTAAAAGACTGCTATGTAAACTATTTGTAACCCAAAACTCAAGGTCTCAGCTTAACTGGATAAGCCAATAAATAAGCTGAGATTAGCAGCTAAAAAACTCAGACTGCTCAGTGTTCTGTGTATGCAGAGGTTGTGCAGAGGGCACAAAACCAATTGAAACCAAACCAGGCTGTTTTGACTGCTCTAATATGACTTTAAGGACTCAGAAAATGAAAAGAAAAAGGGCCAAAAGTGCTTATGGCAGCTTATGGCTTATTTGGACTATTTAAGGACTGAAAATTGCACAGGGTACTAGAAACTAGTAAATCTATCTATATTGCTAAAGATGACTTAAAAAAACCTTATATGGACTAAGAAAATCTGAATCAAAGTTGGACAATTGGCAATTCTACAGTAACAGCTTAATTAACCAATAGAACTTATTAAATCAAACACCCCTTAAATATGGTCTGTGGGGATTTTTAACTAGCACTACTTAACTTAACTTATAAATTCTAGTTATTACTGATTAGATGACTTATTTTAACTAAATTAAGCAACTTTTAAAACAGAAATAAGCAATACAATAAGCTATACTATGTTTGGCTATTTTTGGCTTTTTTAGTGTTTTTTAAGTAAAATGAAACAAAGGCTATTTAAAACTGATGTAAGTGATGAAATATAAATACAAACTAATAATAAGCAGTAAATATTGAAAATAAGCTGTAAATAAGCTATTCTACAGTGACAATAGAAATTAAGCTAAAATTGATAAAAAGCTTACAACTTGATATGGCTTATAGAACAGAAAGAACAAGATCAGAACAACCCTAGCTTGTTGTCAACAAGCTAGAAACCAAAATTAGCTTCCAAGGACAGCTTATTACCCAGAACAGCTTATTTTGAGCTCCCTTTGACTTTCATTGACTTTTCTTGGTTCTTCAAAATAAAACTAGCTAGAATCTAATACAAGCTTATAACAAGCTATATTAAGCTTATATAAACTTATATAAAGGGTATTGTAGCTTGTGAGTGATTATTGAATTTAATTCGAATTATAGACAAAACTTGAAATTTATAAAAACTTGTTATGAGTAAAACAGAGCTTGAAATTAGAACAATATGACTGTAAATGACTTGAATTAACACTGGAACTTGAAAATTACAATAAGTAAAGACTGATAAAATAAAAACGATTAAAGAAAATTAACTACTTGCCTTTTAAGGCTTACAAAGGGTCCTATTGTCACAACTCGTAATTTTAGGTCATTTTTCCGAACCTCGACATTTCACTATTCATCAATTACTATTCATCATTTACTATTCACCGATCACTATTCATCATTTCACTATTCATCATTTTCGGAGTCAGTTTGAGAATTTGAGAAGCGTTCGGAAATTTTACTATTCACGTGACACTATTCATTCCCGGAGAAAACTCACTATTCATGTTCATCATTCATTTCATCGTAAACGTAGTTTACGGGTATTCATATTCGCGTAACCGGTTGGGTTTAGCTGCGAAATTCATGCATCATCAGTAAAGACACATCATACAGACTAGGGTGGTCTGCATATCATCAGTAGCATCATCATAATATTAGTTCATGCCCGGATATGCACTATTTCAATTTACGTATGTTTGTTTATATTGTTAAACGTTACCACTCAGTCATTTCTACTAACATTATACCCAATACTCCCGAAAATGATCCTAACGTATTTTCATACTCATTATAATAATATAGAGATTATATTATTAATTTACCCGGTGTTTTTAAATCAAATGCTATATTTTCCGTTAGGAGCTTATAATTCCGTCTGTTTACGATAATTTAACCCGATAATTATTCCGACACCCGATTCTTATCAGTAACATGATTCTACAATTTTTACAAATTCGTCGTATTTTATTTCGCTCCGTTATTATTTATTTCAAGATAACTCGGTACCAGATAACAACTGAAGTATACACAAAACTACTTAAATATCTACAATATCTAACTAGTCAATCACATTTCCCCATTTTTCTTCCAAATGGGACGCCCCACCCATGCTTTCTTTCTCTAATTTCTTTCCTAGCCATACTTCCATTAATATTCATGTTTTCATGTCTTTCCTTTTAATTTCCATAACATACTTCAAGTAACATATTACACATACATTCACTAGCTACATTTTAGATCAAACTCTCCCTCTTTCTCCATTCATACCCACGGCATCAAGAGACCAAGAAGAATAAACCATAAATTTTCCTAGTTCAAGTGTTTAACAAGTCCATTTTAACATCCTTGTTAGAGTTTTGAAATAAAAACCCAAGGTTCTATAGGTTTTTCATCATCATAAGCTCTCAAATCTTTCAAGTAAGTTGTCAAAACTCATCTTTATAATTTTACCAAGTTTATATCATGCTCATATCATTTTTATGCAAGATCTATAGGCATATGTTAGCCTTTACCACTCTATTTATACTTTTACCACTTTTAAGCCCTAGATGTGTTATCTATTTAGATCCTTGGTAGATTAGCTTGGATGATGATGTTTAGGGACCCATGACACCCTAAGAAGGTGTATGGTAGGATTGAGAATTGTTTGGTTGTATTTTGGATGGTTTTGGACTAGATACAAACTAAGAAAACACATTTTTGAAACAATAATAATGCTACTGTCCCTATTTTGAAAACGTGGCCAACTCAGTAGGTTGCGAGTAATTTTGGACCAAATATTTAGAAAATACATTCCGAGACGAAACTATGGCCGAAAACGGGGATAAAAACGAGTTAATAACGAAGGAGATATGATTTTTCAAAGTTTAACGACGAAAACTAATTTTCTGAAAATAGCGTGCTGATTGGGCGATTTTCGACGGACAAACTGAGGCGTTTAACGAGACCTAGATGAACCGAGCTACTGAAAAGGTGTTAGTATATATTAATACGAAACCACGGATATAAAGAACGTCGAAAACGAGCTAATAACGAACAAGATACACGCGTTTAAACATCGATAAATCACACTAGTTTTTGACAGCTTTTAAATAAGAATATATTTACGTACTAGAAACTATATTTTTCAAGTAATAACCATGGAAAGCCGTATCTCTTACCCGTTGGAACACGTACGATCAAAGGTTTATTAACGCGACTATTACAAGACATACCAAGGTTTTCAAAACGCCGAGACTAACATAAACATTTTATACACGTTATTACACGACTAGTTTTGACGTAACAAGTTGAACACATTTTTACCAAATTTTGGAAAACATTACATATCGACGATAACTATTATTTTCAAAGTACGAGTGGTATAGGTTACATATGCATGAACATCCACTACATCATCTAAGTAGAACATATTCATTCATGTTAGGTTGCGGCTAGTGTTCGCGCCTTGTTGTCCCGTTCACCTCACATAATCATCGCATTGTTGTATCATTATATCAGGTGAGTCATAGCCCCACTTTTACTCTTTAATACTTGTTTTAAACTCTTTGGGGGAGATACATGCTTAAACTATTTGCTTTTACTCAAGACGATTTTACTCATATGCTATGCTATACTTTTATACACTTAAACATGATGTGTAGTTTTATTGCGATATATGACTTAATGTGGAAAACTATTCTATACGCTATATTCTTTCACCACTGTTTAACTCCTGGATGGAGCCGACGGAGAGGTATTGATAGTACTATCGGGTTGACACCCCCACCCTTTGCCTACGATTCATGGCCTTGGGTGAATATAATCCAGCTATGAAGCATGCTTGCTTATTCTTGTCGTGAGGTTCAGTAGGCTATACTTTACATTAAGCGTGCATATATCGTATACACATGTGACTTGATCATACTATACATTAGCAGTGGGTTGTGAACACACAGGTTGCAAGTCTTGAATGGGCAAGGCTTGGAACTGAGTGGATTTACAATGCCTTTGCTGGAAAAATCTTCATTTTAAATGCAATTCATTTTACACTAAACTCTATGAACTCACCAACCTTTGTGTTGACACTTTTAAGCATGTTTATCTCAGGTTAGTAAGGCGATAGCAGGTGCTTGGAGCAGAGAGTCTTAGGGCATGCTTTTGGAGACTTTCGCTTTTATCATTTACCATTCGATGCACTTTAAAAACTTATGTGTTATTCTACTTTGGGATCTTTTGTTTTGTAAACTATGACTTTTATCTATTCGAATGGTAACTTTTCAAAACGTCTCATTTAGAGGTCGTTTTCTATAACTCGTACTTTGTGCCCTGAAGTAGCATCCCCATGACACTATCGTTCCGCTGCGATATTTTGGGGGTGTTACAGAATGGTATCAGAGACAGGTTATAGAGAACTAGGTTGCTTTTAGAGCCTAGACTATAACTACATACATTTAGACTCTCCTCCCTATCGCCTTGCACTTTGCATACACGTACGCTTGCTGATAACTTTTTGTCTAGACCTGCGCTATTAGATATTTTATGGTACCGACGGGGAAGTCCCAAACTCTAGTCGAGTCATCAGAAATATGGAGCTCGGTAATAACTGATTATTTAACTTGATCTTGTGACAGTTCTTGTTTGATGAGACATGAGACTGAGTTAAATGAAGGTTATTACTTAGCTGTAGAGATTTGATGATTTGCTTGAGGATGGGGGTTCTCTTGAGGATACTCTTGAGAAACCGTTAGAAATTAGACTTCCCAGTGACCTTAGCACCTAAGGGAGAATCCTTTGTACTGAGCGTGACATACCCTAGATACCCATTTAAGCAGCGTCTATCACTGAGATATGTGTGCCTGGTGACATGTACACCTGTGAAAGGAAACATTTATAATTGTGGTGGCCAACATAATTATAAATGCTTCACGACCCACGTGGACATGTGACTATGCTCATGTAGATCGGTGTTGGCACAACTTAGGAAACAACTGGCGGCATAGTATTACGTATGAGGATGTTAAGTATAGACTTTGGATAATCAACGGTTTCCCTCATCTCTGACGTTCACTAAATGTCCTTCCTCGCAGAAAAGTCATGGCACCAAGGAGAGTGACTCGTAGCTCTGGCCGAGGAGGCGCAACCCCAAGAGGTGGAAGGACTAGTGGGCGTGGAGGTAGAGGAGGTGGTCGCGGCATTGAAAACAATGATAACAACGACGGTGGACATCCTGATTTTGAAGCCATCATCGCTCGACAACTTCAAAACTTTCTTCCCACTATTGTCACTCAAGTTGGCGATCATATGAGTAACTTGGGAAACCACGAAAGCGGAGTCAACCACACCAATGGTATAGGCCAGAATGGTAATGGCAGCAACAACAATAGAACTGGATGCTCATACAAGGAATTCACAGCATGAAAACCAATAGATTTCAATGGTGTAGGAGGCGCGTTGGTGTATACTCGATGGGTCGAAAAGATGGAGTCGGTGATTGACATTAGTAACTGTGCAACACATCAAATGGTGAAGTATTCCGCATGCTGGCTGTCAGGAAAGGCATTGACGTGGTGGAATACGCAGATTCAAGCTAGGGGTAGAGAGGCAGCTATAGGTATGACATGGGACGATTTTAAGGCATTACTGAAGGAGGAATACTGCCCGGACAACGAGATGCAGAAGCTGGAGGATGAACTTTATCATCACTCTATGGTAGGGGCTGGTCATGCAGAATACACAGATCGATTTCATGAGTTAGCCAAACTAGTTCCTCACTTGGTTACCCCCGAATCCAAGAGGATCGAGAGGTACATATATGGCCTTGTTCCAGAAATTCGTGGGACTGTGAAAGCAACTGAGCCTTCTACAATTCAGAGTGCAATACTGAGAGCAGGAACTCTCACAGATGAGATGGTTAGAAATGGAAGCTTGAGGAACAGTGATAAAAGGAAGGGAACAAGCGAGTCGAACAAGCAAGTGGGCACGATAGCTGACAACAAGAAGGCAAGAACCTTTGCGGCAACTAGTCCTGGTCAGAGAGGTTATGAAGGCACACATCCTAAGTGTGCGAAATGTAGTTATCATCATCAGAGATCTGTGCCCTGCCGTGTGTGTACAAAATGCAACCAGTTGGGCCATTTTGCGAGTCAGTGTGGGACGCCAGTGAATGTAGGCAACATGAAGAACAACCAGAGGACCTGCTATGAGTGCAACAGCCCAGATCACTTTCGGAATACCTGTCCTAAGTTGAAAGGAAATCTTAACCAAGGAGGCAATCGTCCAAACTTAGCATTAGCAATTGAAGGGCCACAAGATGAGGCCATTGAGATTCCACCCGCACGTGGCAGAGCTTACTTCTTAGGAAATCCTATCACCCAACATGTCCGCGATAGCATGACGGGTACATTCTCTTGAACAACTACCTTATTTTCGTAGCATTTAAGTTTTAGTATGGGACTTATACACAACATCGACTAATCTGAGACCTAGCATCGTCAACCTTAGTTATATTGATAGTAGTGATTTGATTGGTGTAAGCAATTCCAAAATCGAGCCAATCTTTCAAAAGACCTTTTAAAGGATGTTAAATCAATACAGATAAATTTTTAGCTTGATTCTAGTGACAGTTCTTGTCTGATGAGTTGCAAAAATCAAGCTAAAGGTCAAGTCATCACTCAAACCGATTTAGCCTAATCTCATGACAGTTCTTGTCTGATGAGTTGTGGGATTAAGTGAAAATCGGTTACCTAAAGGATTAACCAAAGGAGGTCTTTTGAGGGCTATGCTCGAGTTTGGGAAAGTTTGCATTGTCGAATCAGACTGCTAGGCACGTATGTGGAACGAACGAGCTGAACTTCGGGACGAAGTTCCTTTTAGGGAGGGAGACTGTCACAACTCGTAATTTTAGGTCATTTTTCCGAACCTCGACATTTCACTATTCATCAATTACTATTCATCATTTACTATTCACCGATCACTATTCATCATTTCACTATTCATCATTTTCGGAGTCAGTTTGAGAATTTGAGAAGCGTTCGGAAATTTTACTATTCACGTGACACTATTCATTCCCGGAGAAAACTCACTATTCATGTTCATCATTCATTTCATCGTAAACGTAGTTTACGGGTATTCATATTCGCGTAACCGGTTGGGTTTAGCTGCGAAATTCATGCATCATCAGTAAAGACACATCATACAGACTAGGGTGGTCTGCATATCATCAGTAGCATCATCATAATATTAGTTCATGCCCGGATATGCACTATTTCAATTTACGTATGTTTGTTTATATTGTTAAACGTTACCACTCAGTCATTTCTACTAACATTATACCCAATACTCCCGAAAATGATCCTAACGTATTTTCATACTCATTATAATAATATAGAGATTATATCATTAATTTACCCGGTGTTTTTAAATCAAATGCTATATTTTCCGTTAGGAGCTTATAATTCCGTCTGTTTACGATAATTTAACCCGATAATTATTCCGACACCCGATTCTTATCAGTAACATGATTCTACAATTTTTACAAATTCGTCGTATTTTATTTCGCTCCGTTATTATTTATTTCAAGATAACTCGGTACCAGATAACAACTGAAGTATACACAAAACTACTTAAATATCTACAATATCTAACTAGTCAATCACATTTCCCCATTTTTCTTCCAAATGGGACGCCCCACCCATGCTTTCTTTCTCTAATTTCTTTCCTAGCCATACTTCCATTAATATTCATGTTTTCATGTCTTTCCTTTTAATTTCCATAACATACTTCAAGTAACATATTACACATACATTCACTAGCTACATTTTAGATCAAACTCTCCCTCTTTCTCCATTCATACCCACGGCATCAAGAGACCAAGAAGAATAAACCATAAATTTTCCTAGTTCAAGTGTTTAACAAGTCCATTTTAACATCCTTGTTAGAGTTTTGAAATAAAAACCCAAGGTTCTATAGGTTTTTCATCATCATAAGCTCTCAAATCTTTCAAGTAAGTTGTCAAAACTCATCTTTATAATTTTACCAAGTTTATATCATGCTCATATCATTTTTATGCAAGATCTATAGGCATATGTTAGCCTTTACCACTCTATTTATACTTTTACCACTTTTAAGCCCTAGATGTGTTATCTATTTAGATCCTTGGTAGATTAGCTTGGATGATGATGTTTAGGGACCCATGACACCCTAAGAAGGTGTATGGTAGGATTGAGAATTGTTTGGTTGTATTTTGGATGGTTTTGGACTAGATACAAACTAAGAAAACACATTTTTGAAACAATAATAATGCTACTGTCCCTATTTTGAAAACGTGGCCAACTCAGTAGGTTGCGAGTAATTTTGGACCAAATATTTAGAAAATACATTCCGAGACGAAACTATGGCCGAAAACGGGGATAAAAACGAGTTAATAACGAAGGAGATATGATTTTTCAAAGTTTAACGACGAAAACTAATTTTCTGAAAATAGCGTGCTGATTGGGCGATTTTCGACGGACAAACTGAGGCGTTTAACGAGACCTAGATGAACCGAGCTACTGAAAAGGTGTTAGTATATATTAATACGAAACCACGGATATAAAGAACGTCGAAAACGAGCTAATAACGAACAAGATACACGCGTTTAAACATCGATAAATCACACTAGTTTTTGACAGCTTTTAAATAAGAATATATTTACGTACTAGAAACTATATTTTTCAAGTAATAACCATGGAAAGCCGTATCTCTTACCCGTTGGAACACGTACGATCAAAGGTTTATTAACGCGACTATTACAAGACATACCAAGGTTTTCAAAACGCCGAGACTAACATAAACATTTTATACACGTTATTACACGACTAGTTTTGACGTAACAAGTTGAACACATTTTTACCAAATTTTGGAAAACATTACATATCGACGATAACTATTATTTTCAAAGTACGAGTGGTATAGGTTACATATGCATGAACATCCACTACATCATCTAAGTAGAACATATTCATTCATGTTAGGTTGCGGCTAGTGTTCGCGCCTTGTTGTCCCGTTCACCTCACATAATCATCGCATTGTTGTATCATTATATCAGGTGAGTCATAGCCCCACTTTTACTCTTTAATACTTGTTTTAAACTCTTTGGGGGAGATACATGCTTAAACTATTTGCTTTTACTCAAGACGATTTTACTCATATGCTATGCTATACTTTTATACACTTAAACATGATGTGTAGTTTTATTGCGATATATGACTTAATGTGGAAAACTATTCTATACGCTATATTCTTTCACCACTGTTTAACTCCTGGATGGAGCCGACGGAGAGGTATTGATAGTACTATCGGGTTGACACCCCCACCCTTTGCCTACGATTCATGGCCTTGGGTGAATATAATCCAGCTATGAAGCATGCTTGCTTATTCTTGTCGTGAGGTTCAGTAGGCTATACTTTACATTAAGCGTGCATATATCGTATACACATGTGACTTGATCATACTATACATTAGCAGTGGGTTGTGAACACACAGGTTGCAAGTCTTGAATGGGCAAGGCTTGGAACTGAGTGGATTTACAATGCCTTTGCTGGAAAAATCTTCATTTTAAATGCAATTCATTTTACACTAAACTCTATGAACTCACCAACCTTTGTGTTGACACTTTTAAGCATGTTTATCTCAGGTTAGTAAGGCGATAGCAGGTGCTTGGAGCAGAGAGTCTTAGGGCATGCTTTTGGAGACTTTCGCTTTTATCATTTACCATTCGATGCACTTTAAAAACTTATGTGTTATTCTACTTTGGGATCTTTTGTTTTGTAAACTATGACTTTTATCTATTCGAATGGTAACTTTTCAAAACGTCTCATTTAGAGGTCGTTTTCTATAACTCGTACTTTGTGCCCTGAAGTAGCATCCCCATGACACTATCGTTCCGCTGCGATATTTTGGGGGTGTTACACCTATATATACAAAACTAAGATGGGATATGTCTAATCTTCTTCTCTGATCCATTCTGCACCCTTGGATTGGTCTGAAGTGATCTCAGCCTTTGAAACTGAATTTGGCGCCAAAATTGAGATAGTGGAAAAATCCACTATCTCTGATGGAGTGAAATGGGGAAGAAGCATTAATTGCTTTTGGTTTGTTAGGTAGAGTGTTGAGGAGGAGGGGGTGGTGTTGCAGAAAAATCTGTGGGTTGAGGTGGTATGGTTTTGGTTTTGGCGGGGTGGTATTGAAGGGGATGAGTTTGACCGAAGTCAAACTCTGGGTATTAACTCAGGATAGGGGTTAGGTTATTTGGGGATTGGGCTTGGGTTTAGTTTTAGTTTGGGCTGGGTTTTATTAAGTTGGGTAAGTTTGTTGCTGGGTTTAGTGATTTAGGATTTAAATTGGATTTTAGGTAAACCTTAGGGACCATTGTTGTACCATGCTGAAAATCCAAGGACCAAAATTGCCAAAAGTGAAAATTAATTCCAGGGACCATTTGTGTTATTTTTGGTATTTTGGGGGTTGACTTTGACTCCGTCTTTGACTTTCGTCTTCACTTGATCAAATGCACAATTATTGCTAAGTCAATCCAAAAATGTTCGTTTTCGTCCCGTTTTTAATCCTTTTGCACATGAAACAGATAAAACCACAATTCAAGGATATTTTCTATATTTTGAAGCATTTCTGAGTGTTTTTAAATATTTTTTGCAGTTCAGATGGGACAAAAATGATGAGTATTTACACACTCATCAATCCCCCACACTAAACTATTGCTAGTCCCTAGCAATCCTTTTTGAAAATTTAATGGATTTTATGTCTCTTTACCAAAAGCCATTACTTCTGGAGTAGCCAATGTTTTAGTATGATACTTTGGTACATTAATAACCAAATGATTTTGAGCAAACCATCAGCTGTCAACGGATTTGTTTTGTCTTTACCAAAAGCCGTTTGCTTCTGGACTAGCCAACTCTTAGATAAAATACAGTTATTATCTTGGTGAGCTGATTACCAATTATGGTTTTCCAATGCCTTTACCACAAGCCATAACCTTGCGGGCTAGCCAACTCTTCACTTATAAAGATATGGGGAGTTGAATACCATACAATTTTTGGCAAATTGTAAGCCATAAATGGATTTGAGATATCTTTACCAAGAGCCGTTTGCTCTCGGATTAGCCAGTCCTTATGTGGGTTAGACATGGTGGACTGATAACCATTTGTTGTGTTAGTGAAAATGGGGGTATTAGGGCACTAAAAGGTACTCATGTGATCAAATTCGCCAGAATTTCTCCCCCCCCCCCACACTTAGAATTGAATATTGCCCTCAATATTCAAAGCACCGGCTATTATGCCGACACTTAGAACGTAAAAAGGTAATACTACTAGCCAAGAGTGGAAACACAACAATTTATTTTATTTTTTATTATTTTTTTTACTGTAATATACAACAGCAGGGGCAACTCCCCCACACTTAGGTGTTAGAAAAGAGAAAGAAGTCAGAAACATGGGTTGTCACCCATGCAGTGCTAATGTTTTTGTTAACCGAGTCACTAGCTTGACTCGACCCCGCATTCATTGGTTCTTGGGGAAGCAAGTGGAAGAAACCATCTCCATCGGACTTTCATTCAAAATGTTTGAATCAACATTGAATTTCTTGAAAGTTCCACTCCGATGAGATACATCCGGCTCAAAAAGAATGATAAATTGAGATGCCGGGGTCAAAAACTTTGTCCTCATTTCCGACCGGAAATGACAGTAAAGTTTCAGTCAGATTTAACTCCATGCAAAATAGGAGTTCACCATCAAGATATGACAGAGGGGGATCACTTTTCTCCAGAATAAAAAGCTCCTCAAACGAGGTTTGTAACTTTAAATTCTTATCGGGAGTCAATTTCATCATCGAATGATTCTTACTACCATCGAGTATGCCTGGATTAAACACTTTGTCTTCACAAGAAAACTCAACAGGATACTCGATGGAAGACTCCTCAGAGAAAAGAAAATCATCCTCTGGGGATGAAGGAGAGAAGTTATTTAGCTCAGTCACGGTTTTCTTCTTTGGGTTTTCATCTTCAAGAGATTTCTCATCAGATGGTTTGCCATATAAAAGTTCTTTCCATTCATTATTATCAGCTCCAAAGTCGAAAAGATCGTCATCACTCTGTGAATCACTATACTCGGTATAAGGGTAGGAATCGAGTGATGGATCACGATATAGAAGATATTCAATTTCTCTCAGATCTGATTCGAAATCAAAGTCATCATCTTCATCCCCCGGTGGGATTGGCTCGATGAGAGCGAGTTCATCGGCGAACTCCTCAAGAAGATAATCACTTCTAGACATTTTAATTTCCTTCGGAGGGAGAGAAGGTGGATCATCATTAAGCAACTTCTCAATGAGAAGAATATCTCCCTCCATGTCAAATACACCATTATCAATTCCAGAATAAATTGAATCAGAAGATAAACAAGCCTCAATCTCTTCCAAGATGGAGTCACCTCCCTCAATCGGAGTGAGAGAGGGGGAAGAGAGAGCAATGGTAGGATCATCCACAGAATTAACCATTTCAACACGATAAACTGTTTCCGGAGGTGGGACAAGTGGTGTGCTCTTAGAGCTAGCAGTATTCACCATTTCCGATGTGAACTCCGATTCTTGTTCATCGTAGTCAAAGACACTCTTAACTTCTGTGGTACAACTTTCAAACCATTTGTTTGAACCAGGGGTAATTCCCTTGGTTTTTAGCTCAGCACGTTTTTGTGAAAGACTCCCAACCGTAAATTCTGAGAGCATCGAATCACTTCTTTTGGAAGCAATTACGCAATCAGATTTTTGATTAACCACAGCAACGTTGCCTTTGGTGGTTAGAGATTTAGAGTTCGCATTGATGTTAAACGTGACTGCTTCGTTATCAACTCGAAGTGTTATTTCTTCGCCATAAACATCGATCAAAGCACGGCCGGTCCTTAAAAAGGATCTCCCGAGAATGAGAGGTACTCGGGGATCGCATTCAAAATCCACTACTACAAAATCGGCGGGGAAATGAAATTTTCCTACTTTGACAAAAACGTCTTCAGCAACGCCTTTAGGAATAGTAACAGTGCGGTCCGCCAATTCAAGAGTTATCTTTGTGGGAGTAAGTTCCGGGAGTGAAAGCTTTTTCCATAAGGAAAGCGGCATCAGGTTGATGCTTGCACCAAGATCGGCCAAGGCGTAGCATTCAACCATCCCCGGGAAATCACAAGGGATGAGAAATTTTCCGGGGTCTCCTAGTTTTTCGGGTAACTTTTTAAGGATCACTGCCGAACAATTCTCATTTAATGGAGTCTTTGCCAATTCCAACAATTTTTCCTTATTGCTAAGGAGACTCTTGAATTGAGAAGCGAATTTTGGCATATACAGCAAGGCATCAACAAAACTAATATCGAAGTGTAATTTCTGGAAAATTTCCAGAAATTTCATCATTTGGTTGTTAGTTTTCTCATGGAGCCTTTGATCATTAAGCCTTGAAGGATATGGAATTGAAGGCTTAGGATTTGTCTTCGGAACATCGGGTTCCGGAATTTGAATTTGGACATTTTGAGGTTGGACGTGTGCGGTACTTTGTGGGCTAGCAATTTGCACTTTGTCCTTTGTCACCTCGGTCTCTCGACTCATTTCCCTCGGAGGAGGGGGCATTGGAGTCGAGGGTCCATTATGCGTCTTACCACTACGAGTGGTGACGGCTTTCAACTCAGCATTAGGGTTAGGAATGGTATTGCTCGGAAGTCGTCCGGAAGATGAAGAAGACTGGTTCATATTCATGAAACTGCCCATCATATTCTTCAACTCATTCGTTTGACGAGACATTGTTGTATCAATATCCTTTTTTAACTCGACTCTCATATTATTGATTTGAGTCTGCATTGAACGCATGCCGGACTCAGTATTTTTCATGAAATCATTAGTCAAAGGAGCTTGAGGAGGTTGTTGATAAACTTGTTGATTCGGAGCTTGATGTTGGTTGAAATTGTTCCGGTTTTGATTGAAATTCTGGGGATTGTTGAAATTTTGTCCTTGATTTTGAACAAAGCGATTTTGATTATTTTGATTTGGCTCGGGTGGAAAACCAGGTGGTACCATAGCATTTGGTGCTCGGTAATGAGTTTCAGCATGCGGTCGGTTTTGATTGTAGTTTACTGCAGCTACGGGAGCTTGGTAAACAGAAGCATCGGTTGCTTGACAATCGTAATACGCATGTGGGCCACCACAAGTTTCACACACTTTGTTTACGGCTTTGATTTGTTCCGGTTTATGAATTTCACTCTTCATTTCTTTCATTTCTTTCATTTCCTTCATCATGCAACGCATTGCGTCCGTTAGACAGGCTAACTCTGATGAGTTACCGGATGAAGAAGCAGGAGTGATAGGAACATTCACTTTGTTTCGAGAAATAGGAACTTTTGATTTATTTTCACAAATTTCAATCACATCTTTAGGTTTACGATTCAAGATATTGCCACCGGCAGCTGCGTTAAGTGAATCTTGATCGTTTCCATTCAACCCATTATAAAACGTATTGATCTGTTGTAACTCCGTGAAATCATGATGCGGGCATTTTCTTAGGAGATCTTTAAATCGTTCCCGTGCCTCTCCGAAGTTTTCATCGAAACCTTGACGAAATCCAGAAATTTCATTTTTCAGATTAGTCGTCTTTGAAGGAGGAAAGAAATAATTAACAAATTTCTGTACGAGATCTTCCCAAGTTTCAATGGATCGAGGGGGTTCTTTATCCAGCCAAATCCGGGCTGCCCCTTCAAGTGAAAACGGAAATAGCATCAATTTGATAACTTTTTGCGGCACATCCTTGTAATTGATTGTAGAGGTCAACTTGTTGAACCAACGGATGTGTGCATACGGATCTTCTCATTCAAACCCGTGGAATTGGTTTGTGGACACGAGTTGAATCAAATGCGTTTTCAATTCAAAATGATCAGAATCGATTGGTGGTAAAACGATGGCATCTCCGTAACCCTCGGTGGGTGCTTGGAGCATCTCAGCCATTGTTCGTTCGTCTGCCATATTATTAATGGGAACAGCACGAATCTCGGGTTCGACTATTCGGGCAGCACGTCTACGATTACGTCTTCTCGGAATATCTACGAGTTCACGTAAAGGACTTGTCGACGTGGAAGAACGAGTGCGCATGCACTAAATAAAATATTTCAATTAAATCAAGATCGAAGCAAAACACAAGGAACTTAAACCTTAAATCAACCAGCGTACGGTAGCTCTCTGACTGAAAAACGCACAGAGTGGCGGAGAAGCAAAGGTGGGCAATAAATGCTCCTTAAAAACCCGCTTCTTTCGGTTCGACAATTTAATGTCAAACCCTCCTTAAACCTCCGTTAGAGTTTGTTTATCAATCAAAGGTGAGCCGAATTCGCAAGCGACACAAAGGCAAGTTTTAATCTTTGGTTTGGGAACTTATTATGATAATACCCAAGTTGAGGAATATTATATTAATTTTGCTTTTATCTTTTATTTTACAATAAAACTGAAAATGTTTTTGAGTTTTTATTATTTTTATATGATATTATATATAAAAGAAAAGGAAAAATATTTTTGTATTTTATATGGTTTATGAAAGTGGAAACTTCTGAAAGAAGGATCTCAAGTCACTAATCGCTAAAAATCTCAACGATATTGTCGCAACACAACCTCCCCAGCAGCGGCGCCAAAATTTGATTCGCTGCAAAACGTATATATATAAATATTATGCAGATGGATACACGTGAATAAATACAAATCACCCCTTTGTGAAAAAGGATACTTGCAAAAACTCACGTTTTTGTGTGTGATACCAGGTAAGTGATTACCCGAGTCGTTTCCCAACGAGGAGTGAATGGGCAATTGTTGAAGGTTTAGATTAGAGTGACTGATGATTGGATTATGGATTTTTGCTTGATTATTCTAATTTAAACAATGAGAAACAAATTCTCACAACAAAATTAAGAATTAACACAAATATATATTAAAAACGCGTAACGAGAAATCTAAAAACGGGATTAAAAAGTGAAATATCTAAAAATTAATCCTACAAGTGTATTATTATTTTTCCGAAGTTCTATTTAAGAAAAGAAAATTTTGGAAATTAAAATTATATTTTTTTGATTATTATTCTATTTATTATGAATTAATTACTATTTTAAACTAATTAAATGATTAAAAATACTAAAACTATTAAGAAAATTATGAAACTTTTTGGAAAAATCTAAAATGATATTAGGAAGCTAGGAAAAATGAAATCAGGACTTTTATAAAACCTAATAAGTTGTTTGGGCTAATAAGCAGTTTAGAATAAACACTTAAGCACTAACAGATACCACAAGCTCAGAAACAGTTCAAACAACTTATTTAAGCTTAAAATGACTTAAATCAAACAACTTATCCCACAGAATAAGCCAATTAAGCACTTGAGCAGGATAACAATTTATGCAGAAATAGCAGCAAAATCACCAACTTGCAGATCAGATTAAGCACTTCTAATAACCTGATAAGTGGAAAATTGAAGGGGCAAAAGCTTGCTAGTACTACTGGCTACACTAAAATATCAAAAGCCCTAATTCAAACAAGGCAATTGAACTCCAATTAAGCACAAGATCAGATGGTTGAAAACCAAATCTGATGCAGGTTTGAATCAGTAAAAATTGGGGAAAATTGCAGACTTTAAATAAGCTATGAAACAAGTTGAAAAGTGCAATACAATATATTATCTTAAAAGACTGCTATGTAAACTATTTGTAACCCAAAACTCAAGGTCTCAGCTTAACTGGATAAGCCAATAAATAAGCTGAGATTAGCAGCTAAAAAACTCAGACTGCTCAGTGTTCTGTGTATGCAGAGGTTGTGCAGAGGGCACAAAACCAATTGAAACCAAACCAGGCTGTTTTGACTGCTCTAATATGACCTTAAGGACTCAGAAGATGAAAAGAAAAAGGGCCAAAAGTGCTTATGGCAGCTTATGGCTTATTTGGACTATTTAAGGACTGAAAATTGCACAGGGTACTAGAAACTAGTAAATCTATCTATATTGCTAAAGATGACTTAAAAACACCTTATATGGACTAAGAAAAGCTGAATCAAAGTTGGAAAATTGGCAATTCTACAGTAACAACTTAATTAACCAATAGAACTTATTAAACCAAACACCCCTTAAATATGGTCTGTGGGGATTTTTAACTAGCACTACTTAACTTAACTTATAAATTCTAGTTATTACTGATTAGATGACTTATTTTAACTATATTAAGCAACTTTTAAAACAGAAATAAGCAATACAATAAGCTATACTATGTTTGGCTATTTTTGGCTTTTTTAGTGTTTTTTAAGTAAAATGAAACAAAGGCTATTTAAAACTGATGTAAGTGATGAAATATAAATACAAACTAATAATCAGCAGTAAATATTGAAAATAAGCTGTAAATAAGCTATTCTACAGTGACAATAGAAATTAAGCTAAAATTGATAAAAAGCTTACAACTTGATATGGCTTATAGAACAGAAAGAACAATATCAGAACAATCCTAGCTTGTTGTCAAAAAGCTAGAAACCCAAATTATGTAACACCCCAACCTGATAAGGGTAGAAGTATTACACTATGGTGACGTATCAAAGCATACACAAGCATATGACAAAATAATACAAATGAATTCCAAAGTTTACAAAGGGAAAATCTGAAATACAAGGGATACAAATGAGAACTACAATAAATATTAAGTCTAACAATGTAATTATCTCTAAGTCCAGGATAGCAAATCTAAGTATAATCTTCTAAGTCCCAAGTGCTCTCCACTCATAACCCAGCTTCCAACTAAAACCTGCCGCAGGAAAAGAAATGCGGCTGAGCTTAAAAAGCCCAGTGAACAGATATGACGGAAACAAAGCAGTAATAAAGGATAATGAAATGTAAATGTAGCAAATGTTATTAAGAGTAAAGGTATAAGAATAAGGTAAATGAAATGTAAAGAAAGGTAAAGGTCATAAAGTGCAGGAAAACAGAAATCCTCTACGAGCCCAGAAACAGTACATATCAAATCAAATCACATATCAGGGTGTATGGAGGGGTGACCTCAGCATACCAGGTACAGGGTGAGGGGATACCTCCAGGGGTTGGAGACGCGTTCTCCCAGGATTGTGAAAGACGTGTATCGCACACACTCGTCAGTCACCAGATAATACAAGTAATACAAACAAATCAGGTCAAGTCTAGGATGCATCCATACGCCCCAGTAGGCCACAGGGTCTTCCTCTACGTAACAAGTAAATCAGTAACAGGTCAGGGACGGGACAGGTCATCACTCTCCTGCCCTAGAGTCATGCCACCGGTGCATCAATGACATGGACATGAAACCCTCGTGCCTAGTGGGTGGCTCGTAGTCTCAAACTGTGGGTCAAGGTCAAGTATCAAGTCTCAGGTGTCAAGTATCATGTATCAAGTATCAGGTATCAAGTGTCAGGTTTTATATCAAGTTTCATATCATATTTCATATCAGGGTTCATGTCAGGGTTCAAGACAGGAGATCAATGCAGGGGTTCACTATCAGGAGGTCAATATCGGAAAAGTCAAATACCAGAAGGTTCATGTCAATTTATTAAAAAGAATCCTTTAAAAATGGTTTTAAAATAAAGTGGTCTTTAAATCAGTTTTCATAATGAAAGTCTTTAAAAGCAATTTTCAAAACCTCTTCATATGTAATCTAGAAAAGTAGTTATAAAATCCTATGAACCTTCAAGTATCCCAGGGTCCTAAATATTCAGGTTACTAGGTTATGAACAGGTCATGTCAAGTATCAAGGAAACATAACAGGGTCCAAGGCAGGGTTCAAAACAAATGATCAAGACAAGAGTTCAAAACGAAGGTTCAAGTCAAGGTTCACAATACAAGGGGAACATAGCAATGGCTTGGGAAATCCTAAACGAATCAAAATCAGAAGTCAAGAGAAACGAAGGCTCCTTACAAGAAGGGCAGAATATCTGTACCTTATTCAAGAGCAAAAACGAAATAAAGATAGATGGATCAAAGACACAGAATCACTCCTGCTTCCCGGAACCTATACGAATTAATAACCACATATTACTTTAAGTTCATTTAAATTTTAGTATGCTTTCCATATTTTATATCTTAATGTTACTTCATTCTAATTAGGGTTTAAACATAAGTTTCTATATTTAGTATCTTAAGTTTACTTTTATCTCAATTAGGGTTTATAACATAGTTCTCATAAGTTTTAGGGTTTATTAAACAATTATAAAAGTTTAGGGGTTATAGTGTAATTTTAGCAAGATTAGGGTATGAAGTGTAAATATCATAAAGTTACATGTTTTAACAAGTTACACCCATTTAGTTTGAATAATGATAAGTTCCACCCCTAAGTTACACCAATAACCCTTATTTAGCCCTAAGTAACTTTTATCAGCTTTTAACCCCTAACAGACCACACTTTGTCTAATTTATGAACCACATTAGAACTCAGAGATAAAATCCACAAAAATTCCCAGAGCTACCACAATGTCTTGAAAACCCACACTAATTTTCCCAGAATTTATTGATTAGTTTAACCCCACATGAAAAATACCACAACTCGAACTACTCAGAAAACATGTCTGCTGTAACACCCAGAAAGTAACCACTTGATTTACCCACCAATACCTCCAGGAAAAATCTACAAAAATTCATGACACTACTACACATATTGAAGTTACATACTGGAGAATTTCATGACCTAACTCCTCATGGTTTGAAAATGAAAAATCGTCAAAACGGACTGATTTCCAGACATCCGAATTCAGGTTTGACACACGAAAAAGTGTACCTTCCCGATCTCTAAAAATTACAAGGCTTATATTTCCAGAAAGCTCTTTTCTTAAACTTAGTTTTAGACTCAAGAATCACTCAAAAACACGTTACTAACATCAAGATACACTCAGTTCAATTTGACCTAAAATTCTGACAGCAAACTGAGTTCATAATTTGACCATTACAACACATAATTACGCATCCAAACACACCCACGACCCTCATAATTCATAAGATCTGTATATTAACATCATATTAACATGTTCTAAAAATCCCACATCATGTTACCCACGAATTCCCATTCAAACCCTAACCCTAATTCATGATTTTATGTGATATTATCATGTTTTCATGTAAACCTTTTCTATGATTTTATGTGAACTTGTTTTCTATGATCATATGCATAATAATTGACAAGAACAACAAGAATCAAACAAATGAGATTGAATTGAACAAGGAGGATACAATTACCCTTGATGCGTGATCAAAAGAAAGCAAGAACAAAGGATCGAATCACCTCTTTAACACCCTCAATCGAACACACCACTTGAACTAGGAACAAGCACGTCTAATCACCATGTAAAGACCACAAGAGAACCTCTTTTTGCTGCCCTTAGATCGAACAGAAGGAGAAGAAAAAGAGCAGCAGAAAGTCGATCTTTAAGGATGGGATTTTAGGGTTTTTAAAAAAATATAATCGGTATATAAAAAAAATAGGGACCGACTTTTGTGATTAGGCAATTTAGGAATGACCAATTTTAGTGGGATTGGGATATCATATAATTTTAATGCATGTATATCTTTTCCTTTTTTTTTAGGCAAAATAATATGTGTTGTGACTTTAATTATAATGTAAAGTTTTTAATAGTTTATATTATTAGGTCACTTAGGATTTAATTTCTTTATATTTGGTACAAATAATATGTCTCTTTTATGATTTTATAAGTTCTTTAAAATTTTAGAATTAGAGGGGTATTTTAGTCATTTCAGATTAAGGAAATTTTCGGGTTTTACAACTCTTCCCCTCTAAAAGAAAATTTTCGTCCTCGAAAATTGAAGTGCGAAGTCGAAATGAAAATGCGAAATCGAAAGCAATATCAAAATGAATATGTACCAAGTCAAAAAGAGAAATGTGGATAACTGGATCGTATTGATTCTTCGGTCTCCCAAGTAGCCTCACTCTCAGGATGGTTCTTCCAAAGAATCTTTACGAATGGGATGGTCTTAGTTCTCATGACTCAATCAAAACAAGGTGGGTTCAAATTTTTTCAGTAGGAGACAAATTAGGTTGAATCTGATCAAAAGGTCCACGCAACGTAAAATGGATGATAGGTGAATCTTCAGGAAAGCTCATATGGAATACGAACAAGATTTCAAATCAACTTAACTGTATCAACAGTGGAGAGCTCTACAAAGAGTTCAAGATTTATAACTGAGGTCAACAGAATGCAAAACGAGAGTCCAAACTCATTCAGATATCTAATGAACAAAGGCAGAGTATACGCATAGGTAGAATGAACCTAAAGTCTCACTAGTCACGGATAATCCAACGGAGATCAAATTCTAAACTTCTTAGGTACTTCCCAAGATATCCTATGGCCACAATGAGGGCACGTTATATGGTGTAAGTATTATCACGTTGGCCAGACGTCATAATACTAGCACCACATAAATATGCCTTCATGATGATCATACTTTATCTCGAGTCGTAAGCAAAACAACCTATCTTAATCCACCTAGTACTTCTATAGTCTCGGAGGTCAACAAAATCAAATGTCATAATCAAGAGGGAAAGCCAAACTACTCGCCATGGAGATTCTCAAAATGCCCAAGAGGCATCGAAATGATTAACAAAAGATCAGAGGTCAAAGTCGGAATCTGAAGGTAAGGATCAAATAGTGTCAGGCAATTACTATGAAATTTTTAATGGCTTCAAGATTTATTTAGGTTTCAAAACTTAGGTGGTGCAAGGCATAAGCTTTCAATCTCCAAAAGTGATCTCAACAAGCTTTAACCAAAAGCAAGGCACGAATCAGAGTGATGCGGGAGCAATGCTACTTACATAGATGTCCTAGTCTACCCATTCCTCACCGGTAATACTTAAGTTCCTATGGGGAGATCCTAAAGCAATTCCTCAACGGTTATCTTATGAGCGCCTACAGTGGAAACTTAATGGTCCAAACTTCACAGGTCAAGGGTAAATGTATTACAAGTCGCAGCCTGTTCTCTGATACCATAATTGTAACACCCCAACCCGATAAGGGTAGAAGTATTACACTATGGTGACGTATCAAAGCATACACAAGCATATGACAAAATAATACAAATGAATTCCAATGTTTACAAAGGGAAAATCTGAAATACAAGGGATACAAATGAGAACTACAATAAATATTAAGTCTAACAATGTAATTATCTCTAAGTCCAGGATAGCAAATCTAAGTATAATCTTCTAAGTCCCAAGTGCTCTCCACTCATAACCCAGCTTCCAACTAAAACCTGCCGCAGGAAAAGAAATGCGGCTGAGCTTAAAAAGCCCAGTGAACAGATATGACGGAAACAAAGCAGTAATAAAGGATAATGAAATGTAAATGTAGCAAATGTTATTAAGAGTAAAGGTATAAGAATAAGGTAAATGAAATGTAAAGAAAGGTAAAGGTCATAAAGTGCAGGAAAACAGAAATCCTCTACGAGCCCAGAAACAGTACATATCAAATCAAATCACATATCAGGGTGTATGGAGGGGTGACCTCAGCATACCAGGTACAGGGTGAGGGGATACCTCCAGGGGTTGGAGACGCGTTCTCCCAGGATTGTGAAAGACGTGTATCGCACACACTCATCAGTCACCAGATAATACAAGTAATACAAACAAATCAGGTCAAGTCTAGGATGCATCCATACGCCCCAGTAGGCCACAGGGTCTTCCTCTACGTAACAAGTAAATCAGTAACAGGTCAGGGACGGGACAGGTCATCACTCTCCTGCCCTAGAGTCATGCCACCGGTGCATCAATGACATGGACATGAAACCCTCATGCCTAGTGGGTGGCTCGTAGTCTCAAACTATGGGTCAAGGTCAAGTATCAAGTCTCAGGTGTCAAGTATCAGGTATCAAGTGTCAGGTATCAAGTGTCAAGTTTTATATCAAGTTTCATATCATATTTCATATCAGGGTTCATATCAGGGTTCAAGACAGGAGATCAATGCAGGGGTTCACTATCAGGAGGTCAATATCGGAAAAGTCAAATACCAGAAGGTTCATGTCAATTTATTAAAAAGTAATCCTTTAAAAATGGTTTTAAAATAAAGTGGTCTTTAAATCAGTTTTCATAATGAAAGTCTTTAAAAGCAATTTTCAAAACCTCTTCATATGTAATCTAGAAAAGTAGTTATAAAATCCTATGAACCTTCAAGTATCCCAGGGTCCTAAATATTCAGGTTACTAGGTTATGAACAGGTCATGTCAAGTATCAAGGAAACATAACAGGGTCCAAGGCAGGGTTCAAAACAAATGATCAAGACAAGAGTTCAAAACGAAGGTTCAAGTCAAGGTTCACAATACAAGGGGAACATAGCAATGGCTTGGGGAATCCTAAACGAATCAAAATCAGAAGTCAAGAGAAACGAAGGCTCCTTACAAGAAGGGCAGAATATCTGTACCTTATTCAAGAGCAAAAACGAAATAAAGATAGATGGATCAAAGACACAGAATCACTCCTGCTTCCCGGAACCTATACGAATTAATAACCACATATTACTTTAAGTTCATTTAAATTTTAGTATGCTTTCCATATTTTATATCTTAATGTTACTTCATTCTAATTAGGGTTTAAACATAAGTTTCTATATTTAGTATCTTAAGTTTACTTTTATCTCAATTAGGGTTTATAACATAGTTCTCATAAGTTTTAGGGTTTATTAAACAATTATAAAAGTTTAGGGGTTATAGTGTAATTTTAGCAAGATTAGGGTATGAAGTGTAAATATCATAAAGTTACATGTTTTAACAAGTTACACCCATTTAGTTTGAATAATGATAAGTTCCACCCCTAAGTTACACCAATAACCCTTATTTAGCCCTAAGTAACTTTTATCAGCTTTTAACCCCTAACAGACCACACTTTGTCTAATTTATGAACCACATTAGAACTCAGAGATAAAATCCACAAAAATTCCCAGAGCTACCACAATGTCTTGAAAACCCACACTAATTTTCCCAGAATTTATTGATTAGTTTAACCCCACATGAAAAATACCACAACTCGGACTACTCAGAAAACATGTCTGCTGTAACACCCAGAAAGTAACCACTTGATTTACCCACCAATACCTCCAGGAAAAATCTACAAAAATTCATGACACTACTACACATATTGAAGTTACATACTGGAGAATTTCATGACCTAACTCCTCATGGTTTGAAAATGAAAAATCGTCAAAACGGACTGATTTCCAGACATCCGAATTCAGGTTTGACACACGAAAAAGTGTACCTTCCCGACCTCTAAAAATTACAAGGCTTATATTTCCAGAAAGCTCTTTTCTTAAACTTAGTTTTAGACTCAAGAATCTCTCAAAAACACGTTACTAACATCAAGATACACTCAGTTCAATTTGACCTAAAATTCTGACAGCAAACTGAGTTCATAATTTGACCATTACAACACATAATTACGCATCCAAACACACCCACGACCCTCATAATTCATAAGATCTGTATATTAACATCATATTAACATGTTCTAAAAATCCCACATCATGTTACCCACGAATTCCCATTCAAACCCTAACCCTAATTCATGATTTTATGTGATATTATCATGTTTTCATGTAAACCTTTTCTATGATTTTATGTGAACTTGTTTTCTATGATCATATGCATAATAATTGACAAGAACAACAAGAATCAAACAAATGAGATTGAATTGAACAAGGAGGATACAATTACCCTTGATGCGTGATCAAAAGAAAGCAAGAACAAAGGATCGAATCACCTCTTTAACACCCTCAATCGAACACACCACTTGAACTAGGAACAAGCACGTCTAATCACCATGTAAAGACCACAAGAGAACCTCTTTTTGCTGCCCTTAGAACGAACAGAAGGAGAAGAAAAAGAGCAGCAGAAAGTCGATCTTTAAGGATGGGATTTTAGGGTTTTTAAAAAAATATAATCGGTATATAAAAAAAATAGGGACCGACTTTTGTGATTAGGCAATTTAGGAATGACCAATTTTAGTGGGATTGGGATATCATTTAATTTTAATGCATGTATATCTTTTCTTTTTTTTTTTTTTTTTTAGGCAAAATAATATGTGTTGTGACTTTAATTATAATGTAAAGTTTTTAATAGTTTATATTATTAGGTCACTTAGGATTTACTCCCTCCGTCTCAATTTATTTGTCAGGAGAGAGAAAACACAAAGTTTAATAAAAGTATGGTCACTTTAATTTTCAACCACTAAAATGAAATATTCCTCCACTAGATTCTCTAGTTTTTACTAAATAAGGAAAGTGGACAATTAATTTGAGACATCCATAAAAAGAAATATGGACAAATAAATTGAGACGGAGGGAGTAATTTCTTTATATTTGGTACAAATAATATGTCTCTTTTATGATTTTATAAGTTCTTTAAAATTTTAGAATTAGAGGGGTATTTTAGTCATTTCAGATTAAGAAAATTTTCGGGTTTTACAACTTAGCTTCCAAGGACAGCTTATTACCCAGAACAACTTATTTTGAGCTCCCTTTGACTTTCATTGACTTTTCTTGGTTCTTCAAAATAAAACTAGCTAGAATCTAATACAAGCTTATAACAAGCTATATTAAGCTTATATAAACTTATATGAAGGGTATTGTAGCTTGTGAGTGATTATTGAATTTAATTCGAATTACAGACAAAACTTGAAATTTATAAAAACTTATAATGAGTAAAACAGAGCTTGAAATTAGAACAATATAACTGTAAATGACTTCAATTAACACTGGAACTTGAAAATTACAATAAGTAAAGACTGATAAAATAAAGACGATTATTTAAAATTAACTACTTGCCTTTTAAGGCTTACAAAGGGTCCTATATATACAAAACTAAGATGGGATATGTCTAATCTTCTTCTCTGATCCATTCTGCACCCTTGGATTGGTCTGAAGTGATCTCAGCCTTTGAAACTGAATTTGGCGCCAAAATTGAGATAGTGGAAAAATCCACTATCTCTGATGGAGTGAAATGGGGAAGAAGCATTAATTGCTTTTGGTTTGTTAGGTAGAGTGTTGAGGAGGAGGGGGTTGGTGTTGCAGAAAAATCTGTGGGTTGAGGTGGTATGGTTTTGGTTTTGGCGGGGTGGTATTGAAGGAGATGAGTTTGACCGAAGTCAAACTCTGGGTATTAACTCAGGATAGGGGTTGGGTTATTTGGGGATTGGGCTTGGGTTTAGTTTTAGTTTGGGCTGGGTTTTATTAAGTTGGGTTAAGTTTGTTGCTGGGTTTAGTGATTTAGGATTTAAATTGGATTTTAGGTAAACCTTAGGGACCATTGTTGTACCATGCTGAAAATCCAAGGACCAAAATTGCCAAAAGTGAAAATTAATTCCAGGGACCATTTGTGTTATTTTTGGTATTTTGGGGGTTGACTTTGACTCCGTCTTTGACTTTCGTCTTCACTTGATCAAATGCACAATTATTGCCAAGTCAATCCAAAAATGTTCGTTTTCGTCCCGTTTTTAATCCTTTTGCATATGAAACAGATAAAACCTCAATTCAAGGATATTTTCTGTATTTTGAAGCATTTCTTAGTGTTTTTAAATGTTTTTGTAGTTCAGATGGGACAAAAATGATGAGTATTTACACACTCATCAAGTACTCATTTAGACCAATCAAAATTTAGTATTATTAAATCTTTTTAATTAATTGAAAAGGGTATAAGAGTAAAACACATTTTTACTTTTTTTTAATTATTTTTAATTAGAAAACATTTTTCAAAATTCCTTAATTTTCGGACTTAAAAAAATAATTTTTTTAGCTTTCTGTTTTCAGCATTCATGTTTTGAAAAACGTTTGGTGCATATGTGTTTTCTAAGAGAATGTATATCTTTAAGTCATGTGCATATGTGTTTTATTAAAATAAATAAATATATATATATATATATATATATATATATATATATATATATATATATATATATATATTCACCATTTATAGTATGCAATTGTTTAATCTTTTTCATCAACAACCAATCTTTTACAACATAGACTTTACCATTATTATGATTGAGTGTATAAAATTTAGAAAAAAAAAATCATATACATATATGTTACATTCTATTCTAATACAAGTATAGAAAAAAAAACACATATGCAAACATATATCCGTTCAACATCATCTTTGGTCTTGAAGGTTATCATCATCTTCATCTTTATTAATCTGATACAAACATATTCAAATAAAATAATTAGTAAAACGAATTTTTTAAATATAACATATGCACAATTTTTGATATATCAAATAAGTGATGTAAACAAATTTAATAATAGTAACAGATAGCGTAACACATGTGCAAAATAACATATGTGCAATGAGTTTTGTTATGTACCAGCAAATAACATATGTGCAAAGTATCAAGATCCTTCTTTAAGTTCAAATAACATATATGCAAATAAAGACTTCATGTACAAGATTTGCAAAATAACATATATGCAAATTAACATATGTGCAAAATATACTTCATGTACCTGATTTCAAAAAGTGTAAGTCTAAGCACTAATAAATTAAACTTCCAAAAATACAATAAATAGTCATAATCTTCACATGTATTTGTATTAGAGGATTAGAGCATGCTATCCTTGTTACCTCTATACACAGTATAACATCATGCTATTTATAATTGATCTAAAGTTACATAACACAATAACAGAAAACAAGAAAAAAAAAAGTACTTAGACACGCTTAAGATCACAAGCTCTAAGAGCAGTGGGTACCCTGGAGCCATGGCTTCGTGCCATGGCTCAAAATTCCCTTCCACGTCAGCAAAAATCTCTATGGCACCAGAAATCCCACGGCACCACATTCTGGGCGGTACCCACGGCACCAGAAAATGTGGTGCCGTCGTCAATTTTTTTTTTCTTTTTTTCTTTTTTTACATAAAATAAAAACATACACAATATAACTAAAATAAACTTCATTACATTAAAAAAAACATACATTACATTAGAGTCCCAATGCCAACTACTTTTTGCAAAAAAAAACACACATTACAAACACACATCGACTAAATAACATTTGTTCTTCGGGATTAAGTGGACAATTAAGTGGGCCAAATACTATTAACTCTACACATTACATGTACTAACTACTAACCTAAACAAAATTAGTGGACAATTAAGTGGGCCATTGCCCATCCAATTCTTAATAAATTGGTCAAAGGTATAAGTGGAACATGGAGCATTATTTTTATAATAAATATCTACAAACAAACCCACCAACGTTCCTTCTTCTTCTTCTTCTCCACTGTTCCTTCTTCTTCTCCACCTACAACTCAAGAAAAAAAAAAAAAAAAAAAAAAAAAGGCCAAACACAAACACAAACACAAATATAAACACAACCACAAACAAACCCACCAACGTTCGAATTCTTCACACAAAAAATAAAAAAAGAAAAAAAAAAAAAAAAAAGTCCTCACGGCGTGGGCTGGCCACCATGGCGCCAGCAGCCATGGCGCCACCCACGGTACCATGAGCCATCCAAATCTCTCGGCTGGTCCGACGGCGCCATGTTATCAGCCAAGGGTACCGAGTGCTCTTAGCAATATAAAATCACATTTTGTATCCCATTTTGTATTCAATTCTTACCCTTACGTTTATAGCTTTTCACATTTTGTATCCCAGCCTTTTAGTTTTGATTCTAGTTTTTTCATAGAAAATTAAATGGTTTTTAAACCAATGGGTGTTTAATTTTCTTGAAATGTTTATTATCGAAAGTACTAACTTTTGAACTTTTTTCTGTAGAAATGGCCCAACCCGGAAACTCGTCAAACATGACTTCCTGTTTCAAGATGATGCTTGAAAAGGAAAAACTGACTGGGACTAAGAATTTTAACGCTTGGTATCGAAATCTAAGGCTTGTTCTTAGGATTGCCAAACGTTATAATTGTCTTACTGAGGTTCTTGAAGAAGCTCCTCCTACAAACTCTTCTAATGAAATACTTAGAAAGTACAATGAAACCTATGACAGGCACAATGATGCGGCTTGTCTCATGCTATCGGGGATGGATGATCAACTGGTCAAACAGTTTGAGAATTATAGCCCGAAAAACATGATTGATGAACTAACACGTATGTTTCAGAAATCACCTATGGCTGAATTGTATGATATACTTGACAACTTGGGCAAGTGTAAGCAGGATGCCACAACACCCGTAAGTGATCATGCACTTAAAGTGAAAAGTTATCTTGACCAACTAGATGAACTTAATTGTGGGTTTGTGGAAGATGTTAAAGTTGGCCTCATCAACAAATCCCTCAATGAGGAATTATATGGTGATTTTGTGCGCAACTTTAACATGCATTGCAAGGGGAAGACATTTTCTGAATTGCATGCAATGCTTATTGAGCATGAGAAGTCCCTCACAAAGAAAGCTCCTACACCTGCTGTTATGGCAATAAGAGGTGGTAGAGTAGCTAAGCCCGGTAAACCGAAACATGTGAACAAGAAAGGAAAAGGCAAAGCTGACAAGGGCAAGCAGATTGTAACCTATCAGCAAAAGCCGAAGAAGCAGAATCCTCCTCCCAAGAAGGATTATCCCAAGAAGGATGCGGCTGCTTGTCACCACTGTAACACTCCTGGACACTGGAAGCGTGACTGTCCATTGTTGCTTGAGGAGTGTCGCAAAAATAAGAATGCCAAGGCTGGGCAGGGCGCCAGCACTTCAGGTATTTTTATGGTTGAATTATTTTCTTTTCCTCGTAAGCAAAATGCATGGATATATGATACAGGATGTGGTACTCACATTTGTAATACATCGCAGGGGCTTAGAGGAGCAAAGAAGCTGAACTATGGGGAATGCTACTTGTACGTGGGAAATGGAATACGTGCAGCAGTAGAAGCCATAGGGACTTTTGAGCTAGTTTTACCATCTGGTTTAATTTTGGTTTTAGACAATTGTCATTACGCACCTTCTATTGTTAGATGTGTCGTTTCAGTTTCTTTGTTATTGGATTTGGGTTTTAAGCATACTTTTAATGATAATGGAATTTCTGTTTCTCTAAATTCTGTTTTTTACTTTAATGCTATTTCATTAAATGGTGTGTTTGAAATTGACATGGATAACCATGTATCCAATAAGAATAATTCTATGTATAGCATCGGGAATAAGAGAGTCAAGTCTAACTTGGACTCGTCTTATTTATGGCTTTGCCGTCTTGCCCACATAGGCAAGAATCGCATGGAAAAGCTGCAACACGATGGGCTTTTGCAAAATATCAATGATGATTCAGTTGATAAATGCGAATCTTGCATATCTGGAAAGATGACAAAGAAACCTTTCCATAGCAATATGGAAAAGGCTTCGGATCTACTTGGATTGATACACACGGATGTGTGTGGTCCACTTAGACATGTGTCTAAACGTGGTGCTGTCTACTTCTTGACCTTCACGGATGACTATAGTCGTTATGGTTATGTTTATTTACTTAAACATAAACATGAAGTCTTTGAGACATTCAAGGTCTTTAAAAATGAAGTAGAATTACAACTCGGAAAGAAGATTAAGGCACTTCGATCCGATCGTGGTGGTGAGTACTTAAGCCAAGAGTTTAAGGATTATCTGGGTGAGTGTGGCATTGTGCAACAACTCACTTCTCCTTATACGCCACAACAAAATGGTGTATCTGAAAGGAGAAATCGTACTTTGTTAGATATGGTACGATCCATGTTTAATCTTACAACTCTTCCCTTATCCTTTTGGGATTATGCTCTTGAAACGGCTGTTCACGTGTTGAATAGGATTCCAACTAAGAAGGTTGATAAGACTCCATATGAAGTATGGACTGGAAAAGCTCCCAACTTTTCTTACTTAAAGGTCTGGGGTTGTGAGGCGTTTGTTAAACGTGACTCACCTGACAAACTCCAACAAAGATCTGTTAAGTGTATCTTCGTAGGATACCCTAAGGAAACGAAGGGTTACTACTTTTACTTCCCACCTGAAAATAAGGTCATTGTGGCTAGGTACGGTGATTTTCTTGAAGATAATCTAATATCTCAAGAAATCAGTGGGAGGACATATGATCTTGAAAATGATCATGAAGATACTTCACCTTCTGAAAGCACTAACACACTTCCTGTGGAACCAGAAAGTTTAGGTCCTCCACCTGAAGTAGAAGTGGTACCCGTCCGTAGATCTTCAAGATCTGCAAAGGCTCCTGAGCGTCTATGTTTGAACATAGATGATGAGGAAACTATACTATTGGATCAAACTGATGAGCCAACTAGCTATAGAGCTGCCATTATTAGTCCTGAAAAGGAAAAATGGCAGACTGCCATGGATGGGGAAATGCAATCCATGAAAGATAATCAAGTCTGGACTGAAGTAGACCTTCCACCCAATGCTAAGGTAGTTGGGTGTAAGTGGCTATTTAAGAAAAAGACTGACATGGATGGCAATGTACACACCTATAAGGCTCGTTTGGTAGCTAAAGGCTTTACCCAAACATACGGTGTTGACTATGAGGAGACCTTTTCTCCTGTGGCCGACATTAGAGCTATTAGGATTCTTATAGCCATAGCTGCCTACTATGACTATGAGATTTGGCAAATGGATGTCAAAACCGCCTTTCTAAATGGTCGCCTAGATGAATATATCTACATGGCGCAACCTGAGGGGTTTGTGAATCCAGAATTTCCTGAGCGTGTATGCAAACTTCAAAGATCCATTTATGGATTGAAGCAAGCATCCAGGCAATGGAATAAGAAATTTGATGAGGAAATCAAGAAGTTTGGATTTACTCAGAATTTCGATGAGCCATGTGTATACCACAAAGTTAGTGGGAGTAATACTGTTTTCCTTGTTCTATATGTCGATGACATATTAATCATGGGAAGTGACATACCAAGCCTTAATGAAGTTAAGGAATATCTTGGTAGTTGTTTTTCCATGAAGGATTTAGGGGAAGCAGCGTATATCCTTGGAATCAAGATCTATAGAGACAGATCTAAACGGTTAATCGGTTTAAGTCAAAGTGCTTACATGGATAAAATATTGAAGAGATTCAATATGCAGAATTCCAAGAAAGGATATCTGCCCATGCAAGTGAAACATGAATTGAGCAGTGAAATGTGTGCTTCTACACCTGAAGAGGAAGCATACATGAAGAAAGTTCCATATGCTTCTGCAGTTGGTTCTATCATGTATGCTGTTAGATGCACAAGGCCAGATGTGGCATTTGCTCAAAACATGACCAATCGATATCAGCAGAATCCAGGGGTAAAACACTGGAAAGCTGTAAAGGACATTCTTAAGTATCTACGGAATACTAAAGATATGTTTCTTGTTTTCGGGGGAAATCCAGACGCAGAACTGAATGTTACAGGTTTCTGCGATGCATCCTTTCAGACTGATAAAGATGATACGAAGTCTCAGACGGGTTATGTTTTTGTCATAAATGGAGGAGCTGTGGACTGGAAGAGTAAGAAGCAGAGCATAACAGCCATGTCTGCTACAGAAGCTGAGTACATTGCTGCATCGGAAGCGGCACAAGAAGCTGTTTGGATAAGGAAATTCATTAAGGATCTTGGAGTGATGCCTTCAATAGAATTACCTATAAATGTATATTGCGACAACTCTGCAGCAATTACATTCGCCAATGAACCTGGAGTTATGAAAGGCGCCAGACACTTTAAAAGGAAACTTCACTATGTTCGAGAACAAGTCGATGATGGTGAAATAAAAGTACTCAAAGTTCACACAGATAACAATCTGGCTGATCCTTTTACGAAGGCATTACCTAAGGAGACATTTAATCGTCATGCTCAGGGTATTGGTCTTCGTTTAGCAGATAGTTTCATGTAAATCTGTTGGATTAGTATTTCGATAGGGACGTGTAAACAATTATTATTTTAATGAAATAAAGTGCGGATAACGTTTATTATCATTATTAATATTTGTGTCCTATATTTGCATGTTTAAATCCATGAGTAATTTAATTATTCTAAATAGTCCGTTGTCAATTAATAATATGGGAATATTATTGAACTAAGGCAAATGTGAGGATTGGTAGAATGTACTGTAAGGTTAAGACACCAATGTCACATGATATTCAATATTGGATAAATTGAATATAGGACTTATCCCAACAACATGATTATACTTTATGGATCATAGTCATTAAGTATATCATGAATATTTATCCTCTGACTTGAGATGACAGATAATTGCCGAGGATGTAGCTCATTTTCTGTGAGATAGTCTAACGCTATCCGTAAAAGGTAGTTATAAGGGCTATTTTCAGAAATGATGCGAAGTTCAAGGGTTATGCTCGCAGTCAATAAGGGATTTGTTCCTTCAACTTTGTGTTGAAGTTTAATACTGCTTGGCCACTCGTGTGATTAACAAGATGTTTGCGTGCGCACGCCCAAAGTCTATCTGGAAGACGTTCAGATGTTTTGGTAATCTTGTTCAATTATGTATAAACGAGAAACTACTGTTAATTATGGAATGACAAGATCCATATCCAAATTAACGCGGTATTAGTAACAAAAGGATAAGTATGATGATTATATCATCAAGTGGTTTTTTCCAGGAGAACCACAACTCGGATCGAGCTGGGGGCATTGGGATCTGTTAAAGCTAGACTAGCCCATGTCATTACAATATTAATCATTATCCAAGTGGGAGCTGTTAGTTTTGTGTATAATGATATTAATATTTGTATGTCCGGTTTCGAACCCGAGACTCGGGATTGCACACAATACGTGAGAGTTCCATTGGTTTGAATAATTAAATATATATATTTTATATTTATTTATTTATTCATTTCACTTAAACAAATACTTAACGGCGGTTAGTATTTAACGGGGGTTTTAACTAACGACCGTTAAAGGACTAAATATGCAAAATAGAGAAAGAAGGATCTAGAATTCCCACAAGGGGATGAAAGTCGGCCGAATCCCTTAAGGGGGAGGGTGGATCGACTTTTGGCTTGGAGAACAAGAAAAGGAACACTATAAATACATCCCTATGTGTTTTAGTTTTCACCTAATCTTGTATCCCTAACTCCAAGGCCAAATTTCTCTTCTCTTCTCCTCTTGCTTGTGCTAGTCGACATTTTTATTCTCACTAGAGAATTCGGCTTGAGCTAATAGCATTAAAGTATTTGGTTTGTTAGTGATACTTGAACCTAGCTTTCCCATTGGAACGCTACTATCGCGTGTGTACAAGAACGAGTGACAAGCTTATTTTAGCTTGTGATTCTCGGTGTTTTCCCTTGTTTGGTTCGATCCACATTCAACCCAAATTAGGGTTCTTGTTGTTCTTGATTGATTACGCGATTAAGGTACGTATTTATTTAAGTTAATTAATTACATGTTCATTAGATCTTCCGCTGCGTGCTTTGTGATGTTTTATGTGTTTATGATTTTAATAGTTCACATATTCCAACAAGGATTAACCAGTAATTAACCACACAGACTAAATACTAATTAAGAAAAGCAACTATACCTGCTCTTCCGAATGAGCAATGCGTGATTTCAGTGATTCAACTTCAGCATTAACCTGATGAAGTTGTTTATCTAACGTTTGCTTCTCAGAAAGTAGAGAAGCATACGGTTGTTTCATCTTCACACTAAAAAAACTGGGAAAGGAATGATATGTATGGAGGTATACGATATTATGCGATTCATAGACAGAATGTATAAAGCTTTAATTTATATAAGCCTGTGCGAATGGACGAGGACATAGTCAACAACTCAACATGTATTCATATACAGTAGTTGATTTTGAAGTGTCAATCAAGCAAAGAATTGGTGTATATATATAGATGATTTGGTTCAGAAATCGTATCAAAGAGTACATGTTTAGAGATGATAGTTGTGCATTCCATATTATGTAGCTGTCATATAAGTCATAGTTTCCTTGAACAGCCCAGCCGAATTCAATACTCTTTAAACAGCCCAGCCTTTATTGTCATTCAGAGTTTGACTTACCAAATATAGCATTTCAATAGTGAGACATGAATTCAATACTCTTTAAACAGCCTACCAAAATAGCATTTCAATAGTCAGATCAGACCTTTATAAATGACATTCAATATTGCAATTTCGAACCCCATTCATTTAATTTTATCTCACCTTTTAACCATTTTAAGATTTTCAACATTTTCAATATTTCACATTTGACCATTTTCACTTTATATGTAGTTTAGATATCAAATAAGCTAACACTAAAAATACAAATTGTTACAAAGTTTACTTACCATATCCCACAAGATTCAAAAAACACCATCAAATAGATAAAAGGGGTCACGATGCCCTTTGATAAAACAATTTTAATTTGCAACACTTTACCTGTTAAACTGACTATTTAAAACTCCATTATTAGGTTCATATATCACATTAAAACTGCATAGTGATTATATAAGTTCAATTAATTGTTTTTTTGTGTAAGGGGATATTAACACATATTAACACATTTACATCATCAATCAAAGCACAAAAACATAAACCCCCAACCCTACACATTTTGGTGCTTTTTTTACTTCTACACGAAATTTATTAATTTTGACCAAAATCAATTCAATTTTGACTTTTTATTGACCAATCACATCGCATGATTTTGCCTACGTGTTAAAATCGAGTCATCTGATTGGTCCAGTTCTTTTCCCCAAAAATTGAATTGGTAAAAACACTCCGAAATGATGCAATTCTTTTATTATATAAAAGATTAACGTTGGAAAACTTAAACAAGTTTGATTTTGTTGCTTAAGATCAAGTATTTATTTATGGGCAAAGTCCAAAATGATGCCTGCAGTCCAACTGCAGGCAATTGCCTGCTTCTCTTTGTAAAAAAGGGTGGGGACAGGGGGAAAATGTGTATCAGTCACTTACCGGAGGGGCTAAATTGTACATTTTTCAAACTTTTTACAAAGGGGAAGGCAGGCAATTCCCCTGCCCCCCAACTGCAGGTATGTTATCCCCTATTTATTTATTTGCAAAGTCCAACATACTTTTATCTTATCCACATTTCTTTTTACAAATACAAAGGTCACCCGGTGCAATATTGGAAGTGTGATGTGCATGCCTTTTGTTTTTTTAAAGTTCGTTCATGGAATCGATTCGACTTACTTACATACATATTTACCTGTAATGGTTGTGGGGTGTGGAGGTAAACACTAATGGATTTTGGGTGGCTAACTGCTTACCATTTGCTTGGTAGAAGCTGTAAACCCTGCTCTCCGTTACAACATATTTTTTGAGAAATAGAGAAGATGAAAATGATGTAAGGCTAATCGATCACTTTTTAGTATGAAGTAAAGGTTCAAGTTAAAAGTGTTTGTGTTTGAAAACATTAAAAGAAAATTAATTGTGTTAATATAAAACTGTCCCCGATGCAACGCACGGGTATAATGCTATTTTATTTGTGTAGTGTGAGCTGAGATCTAAATTTAAATAAAGGTCATCTTATTTTAGATCCATATAGTATTTTTTTTTTTTTTTTTTTTATTAGATCCATATTTATATGTATCCTAAAAATGATTTGTTTTAATCCTTTGTCAACTTTTTTTAATTATTGTGAAAAATCATTCTTTATACGTTTTTTAGGTATTTGAAAGTGATATTGTTTTATTTTTTGTTTTTGTTTAATGTTTGAATGATGTTTTAAAGTTCTTCGACAATCAAGTTTTTAGCTTATTCGTGTTGTTTGTAAATGAAAAATGTTGTGACATAAAACCAACCCGATACAACGTACGAGTATAATTTTAGTTATGGTTAACAACGCGTAGTGATAAAAGAGAACGCGTTTTTCTTTTTTTTTTTTTTTTTTTTTTTTTTTTTTTTTTTACAGGAATAAGTGAATCAAGCTGCAGTGCTTCCGGTAATCATCTTTTTTACTCTGATTTTTATTTATTTCTAAATGAATATTTTGATACAATTTACGAATTATGATGACGTCATCAATTTTGTTATTATGTTTAAGAATTAATTGTAATTGTTACTCCGTATTATTATTATTATGTGATTTAAGTAGTAGTTTTTGATTGATTGATAGATAGTATGAACCGTCATCATCTCTACTGGATGATGATGATGAGTATTTTGTTGAACTTGATGACTCTGTTGGATCATTCTCTGTGTTGTTGTAATTTAGTATTTTGTTGAAAATTTAGTTAACATTTAAGTTTAAATTTAGAGGCTTACATGATCGATAATTTAGAGTGATTGTTGTAGCGCGAGTTTCGATTGCGATATCGCTATAAGTGTTATGATTACTGTTGGATGATAGTTGAAGTTTAGTTATCTGTTTATCGAGTATTATTAGTTTAGATTTGATTTGTTGTTATTGAAGATTTAATTGATGATTATGATGTGGTAATTACCGATTTAGTTATTTGAATTGATGTTATTGTTATTCAAGTTAGAATTAGAAGGTTATATGTCGATGATTATGAGTGTTTGTTGTAGCACGATAATGATATCGGTGTAAGTGTTATGTTTACGGCCGGATTGGTGGTTGAAGGTTTAGTTTTAGTTTTATTTTTTAAATTGTTTATCGAGCGTTTAATGTTTCAAATCAATTTGTAGTGATTGAAGGTTCAGTAGTTGATTAGAGCACCAATGCTCTTATGATGTAATAAGTACTCTGTTGTTTAAATCTATTTAAATTGATGTGAATGTTAACATGTTGTTAAATTAGAAGGTTACATGTATCATATTACGTTAGTGTAAGTAACGATCTTGGTCTAACTATAACCGACTAACTGCTACGGTTGGATTGGTAGTTGAACGTTGAGTTTTAGTTTGTGTTAATGTGTCTTTTGTCATGTTAGGTGTTTCTCTCAGGTTTGTTGTGAATATGTAACTGCTTGTGTAATTTTGAGTTTGATTTTGGGATAGATTGGCGTAAGGTTGAGGAATTATAACGATATAACTGATTTGATGTTGAGAGGTAGAGTTTTACATTGAAATTTGGCTAAACAAATGTTGGATTTGAATTTTTTTTGCAGGTTAACGAATTTCATTTCGTATTTGTCAAAGGGTTTTCCAAGAGGATTACTCCGGAAGACGTAATTACATAATTATACGTAGTATCTCTCAATTATGTATATATATCTTAAACTTTTCTTTATGAACTTTTTTGTATTTGCAGTTGTTGAACCACTTTGATGAACATGGGCCAATTGTGGGCGTCTACATCCCCAAAAGGAACCGGTATACGAACTACAGAATTAATAATTTTATATTTTAACTACGAACTTTGTGTAATTTTTATAGCTTTCTGTTTTTAGTTACGGGTTCGTGTACTTCACCTCTCAAGCGAGTGTCACGGCTGCCTTGGACTTGGATGGATCTGTCATTGGTGAGGACCACATCATAGTGAGAAGGGGTGTCCCAGGGGGGCCAAACGCAAATGAAAATTAGGTACTATTAACATTCATTAACTTTAATTAATGATGCATATAATTTGTGTATGTTGTGATTGCTTAGATATATTGCGTTGAAATGACTCAACTATATGATCTATATACTTAAAATTGAAATGTGAATTCTAGAAAGGAACAGTAAATTTAGGGTTTGTGTGAGTTAGATCGGTTGAAACAGGTACTTGAATAAGCTTTAGTTTATTTCGTTTTAGAATTTTGGCCTTTGAAGTTTTGCGAATCCAGCACACTAGTTTTCTCTCCCAGTTTTAGCTTCTTAAACAATGGTTTGGGCAACTCATTAAGCTCACAAGCTGCTGGCAAAACATAGCCATGACAACTTTAGTTCAGTAGTACTAGTATATGCTTTTCTTTAATAGCATATGACAGTTTTGTCTTTTTTTTTATTCTATTAACAAACTTGTTGCTGCATTTCGATGTTCACAGAGTGCATACTTAGCGTTTTCACAGGACGGGGCAAAACTTCACATCTAGTCTTCCACTATGTTTTGGGGTAGCTCCCCACTATTGGAAGACTAGATGTGAAGTTTTGTCCCGTCCTGTTGTAGCTAAGTATGCACTTTGTGAACATCGAAATGCAGCAACAAGTTTGTTAATAGAATTAATAAAAAAAAAGACAAAACTGCCGTATGCTATTAAAGAAAAGCATATACTAGTACTAATGAACTAAAGTTGTCATGGCTATGTTTTGCCAGCAGCTTGTGAGCTTAATGAGTTGCCCAAACCATTGTTTAAGAAGCTAAAACTGAGAGAGAAAACTAGTGTGCTGGATTCGCAAAACTTCAAAGGCCAAAATTCTAAAACGAAATAAACTAAAGCTTATTCAAGTACCTGTTTCAACCAAACTAACTCACACAAACCCTAAATTTACTATTCCTTTCTAGAATTCACATTTCAATTTTAAGTATATAGTTCATTCATTTCAACGCAATATATCTAAGCAATCACAGCATACACAAATTATATGCATAATTAATTAAAGTTAATGAATGTTAATAGTACCTAATTTTCATTTGCGTTTGGCCCCCCCTGGGACACCCCTTCTCACTATGATGTGATCCTCACCAATGACAGATCCATCCAAGTCCAAAGCAGCCGTGACACTCGCTTGAGAGGTGAAGTACACGAACCCGTAACTAAAAACAAAAAGCTATAAAAATTACACAAAGTACGTAGTTAAAATTATTAATTCTGTAGTTCAGTAGAGAGCTTGGAGCGTTGGATGCTAGGGCTGTCGGTCTAGGCAGAGGCCAGACCAGGGTTTATGGAATGTTGAGGAGAGCTCGGGGTTCAGATTGCGCCCAGTGGCGGAGGATCATGACAGCTGAGTACGTGATCGGCGCGGTTATGAGAGAGAACCAGGAGCTCAGACACCGTGTAGATCATCTGGAGGCTGCCATCGGAGGGATGATAGCAGCATTCGATCAGTTGCGCATTGAGCGTGACCGCACCTAGATTAGTTTCCTTAGGATGTTGTATTTCCACTAAACTAACGAGTTATCAGTTAGTGATGAACTATTAACCTAGCTTGTAATTTTGTGTACTTCCATTTCGATATATAAATATAACAAGCTTGGTTTATCTATTCGATTGTTCGTTTCCTCCGTGGTTGACTTTATTCTTGCATTCTGTCTATGATATTCGTATATTCATGTGACATTTCTTTCCATGCACAAGATCTCATTTATCGTCATCTTTTGTGATGCAGATAGATGGCACCCCAGCGAAAGTCAACCAGAGTCGCTTGAGGACGAACTGCTGACCCACCAGCCCCAGCGAGAGTCGTGCGTGGAAGGACTGCTGAGAATGCCACCCCGGCAAAAGCTGCACAAGGGAGAAATGCTGAGGACGCCGCCCCAGCCAGGGCCACGACAAACCCACCTGTGGTGAACCACGCCACACTAGACCAGCTTGTCAATAATCGTGTAGCCGTCGCACTCGCTGCTGCAAACAATTCAACCACCAACACTGGAACTTCAAGACCATCTTCTAACAACCGTGGCTGCTCCTACACCGAATTCAAGAAGATCATGGTTGGAGGATTCGGAGGGACAGAGGGAGCCATTGGCCTGCTTAGGTGGATTGAAAAGTTAGAGACTGTGTTTCATATAAGTGGTTGTAGTGATGAGGACCGGGTTAAGTAAGCGTCTTTCACTTTCATGGATGCTACTTTGATCTGGTGGAACAACTGTATGAAATCGGCTAGCATGGATGTTGCGTATGCTATGTCGTGGGATGACATCAAGGAGTTGGTGCACAGGAAGTATTGCCCACGCAATGAGGTCAAGAATTTGGAAGTGGAGTTTTGGAACTTGAAGGTTGATGAGATCAAATAAGTACATTTTATTGACATCATTTATCCTATTTATTTGACTTGTTTTATATTATATTACATGAGAATCGATACTTAATTGTTTACTTTAGTAATTCTCAGGTAAAAACAAGCAATTGGTGAAACTTGGCGATTTTGGACGAATTATGGAGCTAAATGATCAAGATTGGAAAAGTCTGCTGGAACTCAAAGAGATGCGCCGTATCATTCTAGACAGATACGGCGTATCATCATACTTAGATGAATTCGAAGACCACTGCCTGACTTTGAAGAATGCGCCGCATCTTATTATATCATGCGCCGCATATGAAACCTTGGTCAACGAAGAAGAACCAACTTGTTCTACTCCAGTTACGCCGCATCACATTATCAACATGCGCCGTATCTCTATCAGGATTTCACCAAATACGATTCAAGATACTGAAGGACATGCGCCGCATAAAGATTCAAGTTACGCCGCATCTAGAGACGGTGTACGAATATTCCAGAATATATTAATCTTGAACCCACGCGAAGTTACCTCAATGCGCCGCATCTACTAAAGAGATGCGCCACATCGAACCCTCAGACAGAAACTATAAATACCCCAAGACTGCATACGAATTTGTAAGAGAGAGAGAGAGAGAGAGAGAGAGAGAGAGAGAGAGAAACCCTAATATACAAGTGCAGTTACAGTAACCCTAAGGGTTTATGGAATGTTGAGGAGAGCTCGGGGTTCAGATTGCGCCCAGTGGCGGAGGATCATGACAGTTGAGTACATGATCGGCGCGGTTATGAGAGAGAACCAGGAGCACAGACACCGTGTAGATCATCTGGAGGCTGCCATCGGAGGGATGATAGCAGCATTCGATCAGTTGCGCATTGAGCGTGACCGCGCCTAGATTAGTTTCCTTAGGATGTTGTATTTCCACTAAACTAATGAGTTATCAGTTAGTGATGAACTATTAACCTAGCTTGTAATTTTGTGTACTTCCATTTCGATATATAAATATAACAAGCTTGGTTTATCTATTCGATTGTTCGTTTCCTCCGTGGTTGACTTTATTCTTGCATTCTGTCTATGATATTCGTATATTCATGTGACATTTCTTTCCATGCACAAGATCTCATTTATCGTCATCTTTTGTGATGCAGATAGATGGCACCCCAGCGAAAGTCAACCAGAGTCGCTTGAGGATGAACTGCTGACCCACCAGCCCCAGCAAGAGTCGTGCGTGGAAGGACTGCTGAGAATGGCACCCCGGAAAAAGCTGCACAAGGGAGAAATGCTGAGGACGCCGCCCCAGCCAGGGCCACGACAAACCCACCTGTGGTGAACCACGCCACACTAGACCAGCTTGTCAATAATCGTGTTGCCGCCGCACTCGCTGCTGCAAACAATTCAACCACCAACACTGGAACTTCAAGACCATCTTCTAACAACCGTGGCTGCTCCTACACCGAATTCAAAAAGATCATGGTTGGAGGATTCGGAGGGACAGAGGGAGCCATTGGCCTGCTTAGGTGGATTGAAAAGTTAGAGACTGTGTTTCATATAAGTGGTTGTAGTGATGAGGACCGGGTTAAGTATGCGTCTTTCACTTTCACGGATGCTACTTTGATCTGGTGGAACAACTGCATGAAATCGGCTAGCATGGATGTTGTGTATGCTATGTCGTGGGATGACATCAAGGAGTTGGTGCACAGGAAGTATTGCCCACGAAATGAGGTCAAGAATTTGGAAGTGGAGTTTTGGAACTTGAAGGTTGATGAGATCAAATAAGTACATTTTATTGACATCATTTATCCTATTTATTTGACTTGTTTTATATTATATTACATGAGAATCGATACTTAATTGTTTACTTTAGTAATTCTCAGGTAAAAACAAGCAATTGGTGAAACTTGGCGATTTTGGACGAATTATGGAGCTAAATGATCAAGATTGGAAAAGTCTGCTGGAACTCAAAGAGATGCGCCGTATCATTCTAGACAGATACGGCGTATCATCATACTTAGATGAATTCGAAGACCACTGCCTGACTTTGAAGAATGCGCCGCATTTTATTATATCATGCGCCGCATATGAAACCTTGGTCAACGAAGAAGAACCAACTTGTTCTACTCCAGTTACGCCGCATCACATTATCAACATGCGCCGTATCTCTATCAAGACTTCACCAAATACGATTCAAGATACTGAAGGACATGCGCCGCATAAAGATTCAAGTTACGCCGCATCTAGAGACGGTGTACGAATATTCCAGAATATATTAATCTTGAACCCACGCGAAGTTACCTCAATGCGCCGCATCTACTAAAGAGATGCGCCACATCGAACCCTCAGACAGAAACTATAAATACCCCAAGACTGCATACGAATTTGTAGAGAGAGAGAGAGAGAGAGAGAGAGGAGAGAGAGAAACCCTAATATACAAGTGCAGTTACAGTAACCCTAAGGGTTTATGGAATGTTGAGGAGAGCTCGGGGTTCAGATTGCGCCCAGTGGCGGAGGATCATGACAGTTGAGTACATGATCGGCGCGGTTATGAGAGAGAACCAGGAGCACAGACACCGTGTAGATCATCTGGAGGCTGCCATCGGAGGGATGATAGCAGCATTCGATCAGTTGCGCATTGAGCGTGACCGCGCCTAGATTAGTTTCCTTAGGATGTTGTATTTCCACTAAACTAATGAGTTACCAGTTAGTGATGAACTATTAACCTAGCTTGTAATTTTGTGTTCTTCCATTTCGATATATAAATATAACAAGCTTGGTTTATCTATTCGATTGTTCGTTTCCTCCGTGGTTGACTTTATTCTTGCATTCTGTCTATGATATTCGTATATTTATGTGACATTTCTTTCCATGCACAAGATCTCATTTATCGTCATCTTTTGTGATGCAGATAGATGGCACCCCAGCGAAAGTCAACCAGAGTCGCTTGAGGATGAACTGCTGACCCACCAGCCCCAGCGAGAGTCGTGCGTAGAAGGACTGCTGAGAATGCCACCCCGGTAAAAGCTGCACAAGGGAGAAATCTTGAGGACGCCGCCCCAGCCAGGGCCACGACAAACTCACCTGTGGTGAACCTCGCCACACTAGACCAGCTTGTCAATAATCGTGTAGCCGCCGCACTCGCTGCTGCAAACAATTCAACCACCTACACAGGAACTTCAAGACCATCTTCTAACAACCGTGGCTGCTCCTACACCGAATTCAAGAAGATCATGGTTGGAGGATTCAGAGGGACAGAGGGAGCCATTGGCCTGCTTAGGTGGATTGAAAAGTTAGAGACTGTGTTTCATATAAGTGGTTGTAGTGATGAGGACCGGGTTAAGTGTGCGTCTTTCACTTTCATGGATGCTACTTTGACCTGGTGGAACAACTACATGAAATCGGCTATCAAGGATGTTGCGTATGCTATTCGTGGGATGACTTCAAGGAGTTGGTGCTCAGGAAGTATTGCCCACGCAACGAGGTCAAGAATTTGGAAGTGGAGTTTTGGAACTTGAAGGTTGATGAGATCAAATAAGTACATTTTATTGACATCATTTATCCTATTTATTTGACTTGTTTTATATTATATTACATGAGAATCGATACTTAATTGTTTACTTTAGTAATTCTCAGGTAAAAACAAGCAATTGGTGAAACTTGGCGATTTTGGACGAATTATGGAGCTAAATGATCAAGATTGGAAAAGTATGCTGGAACTCAAAGAGATGCGCCGTTTCATTCTAGACAGATACGCTGTATCATCATACTTAGATGAATTCGAAGACCACTGCCTGACTTTGAAGATTGCGCCGCATCTTATTGTATCATGCGCCGCATATGAAACCTTGGTCAACGAAGAAGAACCAACTTGTTCTACTCCAGTTACGCCGCATCACATTATCAACATGCGCCGTATCTCTATCAAGACTTCACCAAATACGATTCAAGATACTGAAGGACATGCGCCGCAAAAAGATTCAAGTTACGCCGCATCTAGAGACGGCGTACGAATATTCCAGAATATATTAATCTTGAACCCACGCGAAGTTACCTCAATGCGCCGCATCTACTAAAGAGATGCGCCACATCGAACCCTCAGACACAAACTATAAATACCGCAAGACTGCATACGAATTTGTAAGAAGGAGAGAAGAAGAGAGGAGAAAGAGAGAGAGAGAGGGAGAGGAGAGAGAGAGAGAGAGAGAGGAGAGAGAGAGAGAGAGAAACCCTAATATACAAGTGCAGTTACAGTAACCCTAAGGGTTTATGGAATGTTGAGGAGAGCTCGGGGTTCAGATTGCGCCCAGTGGCGGAGGATCATGACAGTTGAGTACATGATCGGCGCGGTTATGAGAGAGAACCAGGAGCACAGACACCGTGTAGATCATCTGGAGGCTGCCATCGGAGGGATGATAGCAGCATTCGATCAGTTGCGCATTGAGCGTGACCGCGCCTAGATTAGTTTCCTTAGGATGTTGTATTTCCACTAAACTAATGAGTTATCAGTTAGTGATGAACTATTAACCTAGCTTGTAATTTTGTGTACTTCCATTTCGATATATAAATATAACAAGCTTGGTTTATCTATTCGATTGTTCGTTTCATCCGTGGTTGACTTTATTCTTGCATTCTGTCTATGATATTCATATATTCATGTGACATTTCTTTCCATGCACAAGATCTCATTTATCATCATCTTTTGTGATGCAGATAGATGGCACCCCAGCGAAAGTCAACCAGAGTCGCTTGAGGATGAACTGCTGACCCACCAGCCCCAGCGAGAGTCGTGCGTGGAAGGACTGCTGAGAATGCCACCCCGGCAAAAGCTGCACAAGGGAGAAATGCTGAGGACGCCGCCCCAGCCAGGGCCACGACAAACCCACCTGTGGTGAACCACGCCACACTAGACCAGCTTGTCAATAATCGTGTAGCCGCCGCACTCGCTGCTGCAAACAATTCAACCACCAACACTGGAACTTCAAGACCATCTTCTAACAACCGTGGTTGCTCCTACACCGAATTCAAGAAGATCATGGTTGGAGGATTCGGAGGGACAGAGGGAGCCATTGGCCTGCTTAGTTGGATTGAAAAGTTAGAGACTGTGTTTCATATAAGTGGTTGTAGTGATGAGGACCGGGTTAAGTATGCGTCTTTCACTTTCATGGATGCTACTTTGATCCGGTGGAACAACTGCATGAAATCGGCTAGCATGGATGTTGCGTATGCTATGTCGTGGGATGACATCAAGGAGTTGGTGCACAGGAAGTATTGCCCACGCAATGAGGTCAATAATTTGGAAGTGGAGTTTTGGAACTTGAAGGTTGATGAGATCAAATATGTACATTTTATTGACATCATTTATCCTATGTATTTGACTTGTTTTATATTATATTACATGAGAATCGATACTCAATTGTTTACTTTAGTAATTCTCAGGTAAAAACAAGCAATTGGTGAAACTTGGCGATTTTGGACGAATTATGGAGTTAAATGATCAAGATTGGAAAAGTCTGCTGGAACTCAAAGAGATGCGCCGTATCATTCTAGACAGATACGGCGTATCATCATACTTAGATGAATTCGAAGACCACTGCCTGACTTTGAAGAATGCGCCGCATCTTATTATATCATGCGCCGCATATGAAACCTTGGTCAACGAAGAAGAACCAACTTGTTCTACTCCAGTTACGCCGCATCACATTATCAACATGCGCCGTATCTCTATCAAGACTTCACCAAATACGATTCAAGATACTGAAGGACATGCGCCGCATAAAGATTCAAGTTACGCCGCATCTAGAGACGGTGTACGAATATTCCAGAATATATTAATCTTGAACCCACGCGAAGTTACCTCAATGCGCCGCATCTACTAAAGAGATGCGCCACATCGAACCCTCAGACAGAAACTATAAATACCCCAAGACTGCATACGAATTTGTAGAGAGAGATAGAGAGAGAGAGAGAGAAACCCTAAGATACAAGTGCAGTTACAGTAACCCTAAGGGTTTATGGAATGTTGAGGAGAGCTCGGGGTTCAGATTGCGCCCAGTGGCGGAGGATCATGACAGTTGAGTACATGATCGGCGCGGTTATGAGAGAGAACCAGGAGCACAGACACCGTGTAGATCATCTGGAGGCTGCCATCGGAGGGATGATAGCATCATTCGATCAGTTGCGCATTGAGCGTGACCGCGCCTAGATTAGTTTCCTTAGGATGTTGTATTTCCACTAAACTAATGAGTTATCAGTTAGTGATGAACTATTAACCTAGCTTGTAATTTTGTGTATTTCCATTTCGATATATAAATATAACAAGCTTGGTTTATCTATTCGATTGTTCGTTTCCTCCGTGGTTGACTTTATTCTTGCATTCTGTCTATGATATTCGTATATTCATGTGACATTTCTTTCCATGCACAAGATCTCATTTATCGTCATCTTTTGTGATGCAGATAGATGGCACCCCAGCGAAAGTCAACGAGAGTCGCTTGGGGATGAATTGCTGACCCACCATCCTCAGCGAGAGTCGTGCGTGGAAGGACTGCTGAGAATGCCACCCCGGCAAAAGCTGCACAAGGGAGAAATGCTGAGGACGCCGCCCCAGCCAGGGCCACGACAAATCCACCTGTGGTGAACCACGCCACGCTAGACCAGCTTGTCAATAATCGTGTAGCCGGCGCACTCGCTGCTGCAAACAATTCAACCACCAACACTGGAACTTCAAGACAATCTTCTAACAACCGTGGCTGCTCCTACACCGAATTCAAGAAGATCATGGTTAGCGGAATCGGAGGGACAGAGGGAGCCATTGGCCTGCTTAGGTGGATTGAAAAGTTAGAGACTGTGTTTCATATAAGTGGTTGTAGTGATGAGGACCGGGTTAAGTATGCGTCTTTCACTTTCATGGATGCTACTTTGACCTGGTGGAACAACTACATGAAATCGGCTATCATGGATGTTGCGTATGCTATGTCGTGGGATGACTTCAAGGAGTTGGTGCTCAGGAAGTATTGCCCACGCAATGAGGTCAAGAATTTGGAAGTGGAGTTTTGGAACTTGAAGGTTGATGAGATCAAATAAGTACATTTTATTGACATCATTTATCCTATTTATTTGACTTGTTTTATATTATATTACATGAGAATCGATACTTAATTGTTTACTTTAGTAATTCTCAGGTAAAAAACAAGCAATTGGTGAAACTTGGCGATTTTGGACGAATTATGGAGCTAAATGATCAAGATTGGAAAAGTCTGCTGGAACTCAAAGAGATGCGCCGTATCATTCTAGACAGATACGCCGTATCATCATACTTAGATGAATTCGAAGACCACTGCCTGACTTTGAAGAATGCGCCGCATCTTATTAGATCATGCGCCGCATATGAAACCTTGGTCAACGAAGAAGAACCAACTTGTTCTACTCCAGTTACGCCGCATCACATTATCAACATGCGCCGTATCTCTATCAAGACTTCACCAAATACGATTCAAGATACTGAAGGACATGCGCCGCATAAAGATTCAAGTTACGCCGCATCTAGAGACGGTGTACGAATATTCCAGAATATATTAATCTTGAACCCACGCGAAGTTACCTCAATGCGCCGCATCTACTAAAGAGATGCGCCACATCGAACCCTCAGACAGAAACTATGAATACCCCAAGACTGCATACGAATTTGTAGAGAGAGAGAGAGAGAGAGAGAGAGATAGAAGAGAGAGAGAGAGAGAGAGAGAGAGGAGAGTAGAGAGAGAAACCCTAATATACAAGTGCAGTTACAGTAACCCTAAGGGTTTATGGAATGTTGAGGAGAGCTCGGGGTTCAGATTGCGCCTAGTGGCGGAGGATCAGGACAGTTGAGTACATGATCGACGCGGTTATGAGAGATAACCAGGAGCACAAACACCGTGTAGATCATCTGGAGGCTGCCATCGGAGGGATGATAGCTAGATTCGAACAGTTGCGCATTGAGCGTGACCGCGCCTAGATTAGTTTCCTTAGGATGTTGTATTTCCACTAAACTAATGAGTTATCAGTTAGTGATGAACTATTAACCTAGCTTGTAATTTTGTGTACTTCCATTTCGATATATAAATATAACAAGCTTGGTTTATCTATTCGATTGTTCGTTTCCTCCGTGGTTGACTTTATTCTTGCATTCTGTCTATGATATTCGTATATTCATGTGACATTTCTTTCCATGCACAAGATCTCATTTATCGTCATCTTTTGTGATGCAGATAGATGGCACCCAAGCGAAAGTCAACGAGAGTCGCTTGGGGATGAATTGCTGACCCACCATCCTCAGCGAGAGTCGTGCGTGGAAGGACTGCTGAGAATGCCACCCCGGCAAAAGCTGCACAAGGGAGAAATGCTGAGGACGCCGCCCCAGCCAGGGCCACGACAAATCCACCTGTGGTGAACCACGCCACGCTAGACCAGCTTGTCAATAATCGTGTAGCCGGCGCACTCGCTGCTGCAAACAATTCAACCACCAACACTGGAACTTCAAGACAATCTTCTAACAACCGTGGCTGCTCCTACACCGAATTCAAGAAGATCATGGTTAGCGGATTCGGAGGGACAGAGGGAGCCATTGGCCTGCTTAGGTGGATTGAAAAGTTAGAGACTGTGTTTCATATAAGTGGTTGTAGTGATGAGGACCGGGTTAAGTATGCGTCTTTCACTTTCATGGATGCTACTTTGATCTGGTGGAACAACTGCATGAAATCGGCTAGCATGGATGTTGCGTATGCTATGTCGTGGGATGACATCAAGGAGTTGGTGCACAGGAAGTATTGCCCACGCAATGAGGTCAAGAATTTGGAAGTGGAGTTTTGGAACTTGAAGGTTGATGAGATCAAATAAGTACATTTTATTGACTATCATTTATCCTATTTATTTGACTTGTTTTAATTATATTACATGAGAATCGATACTTAATTGTTTACTTTAGTAATTCTCAGGTAAAAACAAGCAATTGGTGAAACTTGGCGATTTTGGACGAATTATGGAGCTAAATGATCAAGATTGGAAAAGTCTGCTGGAACTCAAAGAGATGCGCCGTATTATTCTAGAAAGATACGCCGTATCATCATACTTAGATGAATTCAAAGACCACTGCCTGACTTTAAAGAATGCGCCGCATCTTATTATATCATGCGCCGCATATGAAACCTTAGTCAACGAAGAAGAACCAACTTGTTCTACTCCAGTTACGCCGCATTACATTATCAACATGCGTCGTATCTCTATCAAGACTTCACCAAATACGACTCAAGATACTGAAGGACATGCACCGCATAAAGATTCAAGTTACGCCGCATCTAGAGACGGTGTACGAATATTCCAGAATATATTAATCTTGGACCCCACGCGAAGTTACCTCAATGCGCCGCATCTACTAAAGAGATGCGCCACATCGAACCTCAGACAGAAACTATAAATACCCCAAGACTGCAGATGAATTTGTAGAGAGAGAGAGAGAGAAAGAGAGAGAGAGAGAGAGAGAAACCCTAATATACAAGTGCAGTTACAGTAACCCTAAGGGTTTATGGAATGTTGAGGAGAGCTCGGGGTTCAGATTGCGCCCAGTGGCGGAGGATCATGGCAGCTGAGTACATGATCGGCGCGGTTATGAGAGAGAACCAGGAGCACAGACACCGTGTAGATCATCTGGAGTCTGCCATTGGAGGGATGATAGCAGCATTCGATCAGTTGCGCATTGAGCGTGACCGCGCCAAGATTAGTTTCCTTAGGATGTTGTATTTCCACTAAACTAATGAGTTATCAGTTAGTGATGAACTATTAACCTAGCTTGTAATTTTGTGTACTTCCATTTCGATATATAAATATAACAAGCTTGGTTTATCTATTCGATTGTTGGTTTCTCCGTGGTTGACTTTATTCTTGCATTCTGTCTATGATATTCGTATATTCATGTGACATTTCTTTCCATGCACAAGATCTCATTTATCGTCATATTTTGTGATGCAGATAGATGGCACCCCAGCGAAAGTCAACCAGAGTCGCTTGAGGACGAACTGCTGACCCACCAGCCCCAGCGAGAGTCGTGCGAGGAAGGACTGCTGAGAATGCCACCCCGGCAAAAGCTGCACAAGGGAGAAATGCTGAGGACGCCGCCCCAGCCAGGGCCACGACAAACCCACCTGTGGTGAACCACGCCACACTAGACCAGCTTGTCAATAATCGTGTAGCCGCCGCACTCGCTGCTGCAAACAATTCAACCACCAACACTGGAACTTCAAGACCATCTTCTAACAACCGTGGCTGCTCCTACACCGAATTCAAGAAGATCATGGTTGGAGGATTCAGAGGGACAGAGGGAGCCATTGGCCTGCTTAGGTGGATTGAAAAGTTAGAGACTGTGTTTCATATAAGTGGTTGTAGTGATGAGGACCGGGTTAAGTATGCGTCTTTCACTTTCATGGATGCTACTTTGACCTGGTGGAACAACTACATGAAATCGGCAAGCATGGATGTTGCGTATGCTATGTCGTGGGATGACTTCAAGGAGTTGGTGCTCAGGAAGTATTGCCCACGCAATGAGGTCAAGAATTTGGAAGTGGAGTTTTGGAACTTGAAGGTTGATGAGATCAAATAAGTACATTTTATTGACATCATTTATCCTATTTATTTGACTTCTTTTATATTATATTACATGAGAATCGATACTTAATTGTTTACTTTAGTAATTCTCAGGTAAAAACAAGCAATTGGTGAAACTTGGCGATTTTGGACGAATTATGGAGCTAAATGATCAAGATTGGAAAAGTCTGCTGGAACTCAAAGAGATGTGCCGTATCATTCTAGACAGATACGCCGTATCATCATACTTAGATGAATTCGAAGACCACTGCCTGACTTTGAAGAATGCGCCGCATCTTATTATATCATGCGCCGCATATGAAACCTTGGTCAACGAAGAAGAACCAACTTGTTCTACTCCAGTTACGCCGCATCACATTATCAACATGCGCCGTATCTCTATCAAGACTTCACCAAATACGATTCAAGATACTGAAGGACATGCGCCGCATAAAGATTCAAGTTACGCCGCATCTAGAGACGGTGTACGAATATTCCAGAATATATTAATCTTGGACCCCACGCGAAGTTACCTCAATGCGCCGCATCTACTAAAGAGATGCGCCACATCGAACCCTCAGACAGAAACTATAAATACCCCAAGACTGCATACGAATTTGTAGAGAGAGAGAGAGAGAGAGAGAGAGAGAGAAAGAAACCCTAATATACAAGTGCAGTTACAGTAACCCTAAGGAGAAGGAGAAGAACGAAAAAGCAATACAAGACACGCCACATTAAAGATATTAGATCCGTAAGAAGGTCCTGCTTGTGTTTCAATTCATATAAGTAGTTTTGTTTTATTTTATTAGTAAACTATAATCCATCAGGATTGATGGGCTTGTGGCCACCATATTGCTCCCCTTAAAATTGCTTTCCCATCGATTATAAGTTTATATGATGTTTTTTTGGTTCTTTCTATATGTGCATTGATAACCTTTGTGTCTAGCTGAGTTTTGCTTGGGCTGCCATACCCCCTCCTCGCTTATTTATCTAGCTTTGTTAGGTGAATGAGATAGTCATAAGTAATCATTAAGAGTTTACTCGCCTATAGTTAAGATCCAACGAGAGAGAATAGTTTACGTTACTCATCATATAAAACTAGCAATAAAACAAGTGACAAGCTACTTATCCATTGGTTAGGACTTCTATCGGTATCTAATATCTATCTGTGTACGTGTTGGCCTATCGTGTCTTCCTCCTTATTAGTTTTGTAATTTTAATTAAACCAAATATGTGTTAGTCTCTCAGACTAAACCCCCCTTGCGTTAGATTAGATTGTAAAGCTAACTTAGGAATTAAAATACTGATAGACATTCTAGCATTAACGTTCCACTCTTAGTGTTCGACACTCTATTTACCAACTTGCTACATTGATCGGGTACACTGCTCGTTAGTGTGTGTTATAGGTTAAGTCGGCTAAATATAAATTTAAAACTTGATAAGTATATGTTGGTCCCTTTACACGATTAGAATTAACTAGAAAGTTAATCTATTGGTGTTAATGACTTAATACAATGTTTAAGGATTATTCTAACAATTATAAAACGTGAATGTAAAAACAACAATATTTTTCAACGTTTAAATTCTTATTAGAAATAAATCCAAGAATCTATACCCAAGTGTTTTGCGGAACAAACACTTGGGATTGAATAGACAAGGGTATGGGGTGTCTCCTATCGAAACTCAAGTTTTGCTTGAGTGGTAACAATATACCCACTGAGCTATCTCAGTGAGTTGTATACTCTTTGTAGGAGAGAAGTTTCTTTGTAAAAGTTCAAGACTTTAATTATACAAAGCACACCTTAACTTCTCTCACAGTTGATCTATTTATACACAAGTATTCTAAGTATAAGTGATTAAATATAATACAAGTTGTTGAGGTTGCGTGTCTGACAATTACAAATAGTAATTGTCATTTCCAAGAACCAATAGGAAAGGGCTAAATAAGTCTTTGGGAGTTGTTGGCTGACACTCCATGACTTTTAGCCGCAATAGGGAAGGTAGAGTCTGACAAGAGAAGAGTGTTGGGTTTACACTCTTATCTTCTCAGATCTTTTCCCTATTGTTCCCGCCTTTTCTTCAGGCGTTGGTTCCTCAGTCATTCAATCACTTTGTTGGTTGAGGAGACTGGGGTTCAGTGAGCTCTTATCCAATACTCACTGAAACCATCATCTTCTTCTTTGGCTTAAGTCCTACTCAGGGAGTACCGCCTTCCTGAGTAGTGAATCCTTCTTCTTGAATTCGCCTTAAGCATCCTGAAGATGACTCACTGAGAGGCTGTTCTCTCAGTGACTTGAATTGTTCTTGGTTTAAGTTAACACTTAGTTAATTTGTGTCCAAATCATGTTCGAAGCATTCTTGGGTTTTACATGACCCAACAATCTCCCCCTATTTGGATATAAATTATTCCTAAGTGTTTTTGATCAGATATGAGTGAGCTAAAGACTTCTACTCATACTGAATGTACTAGAATGTAAATAAGGACACTGAAATAATAAAAACATCATCTTATTAATATCATTTACAAGTCCTAACAAAACTAAGTACAAAAAAGGGATAGTGGTGGGTGTTCAGGCAGGTCATCAGTTCAATTTGATTCCAAGGGCTTCAAGCTTGGGCTTCTTTTACTGCAGCTCATGTTGGTCAGGATGTTCATTGATTTTTCTTTTCAGGTCATGACAAAACCTTACATTCTCAGGACTCTTGAGTGGAGAGGCCATTATCAGAAAGCCTAGCATAGCTTTGATCCCTGACAGATCAATATCAATCCACCTCTGGAAGGCTTTGTCACCAAACTCATCAATGAAGAACAAACCTCTTTCAGGCTGTTCAATGACCATATTGTTCCTGAAAGGAACACCTTCAGGGAGAGCCCTATTGCAGTCAAGACCAGGAATCTTGATCTCAGGCTCAGCTTCTATCTTCTTTCTTTTCCTTGAAGAAGACTGAGAAGTAGCAGGTTGTGCAGATTCAGGTAGAGGAGATTGAATGCCAAGTTCCTTAGGTGCTGCTGCCAATCTTTCATACCTCAGACTCAAAGACTTCATCAGATTAGGGACCACAACATTTGATTTCTTTGCTATTAATGGACCCAACTCGTCCAATTCAGTGATCCCAAAGTCAGCGAATCTGAAAGGTGAATGAACATCAAAGTTTCTCTTGTCAGCACCTCTGTAGACAGTGACAACGGCAGGATTGGTGTTTCTTTGAATATGAACATCAGTGATTGGTTCTGGCTTTAACCTTTCATTCATGTACCACTGATATTTCTTAATCCTATTCTGCCTGATCTCTTCAGCCCGTTTGGCTCTTTCCTCCCTTTTCTGCCTGAGAGTGGTCATCTCCTCAGACTGAGCTTTCACAAAGGTCATACCACCTTTTCTTCCTGAGAGATCCTTAGCCTCAAGACCAATTTTCTCAGCCTCCTCATGAACAACCTTGATTAAGGCAGACTTGCTTGCCTCCTCCTCTTCCTTCAACTTCTTCTTTGCCTCCTCTTCCTGAAGATAAGTACTGAGTTCATCAGCTGAGAAGTGGTAAAGAACTCCATCAATTTCATATGGGATCCTGAGAGGTGATTCAGGATCCTTTGCAACCGTGATAGGTGCTGGTTGAGGCTCAGGCTCAGTGAGAATGCCTTTGCCTTTATCTTGATGGGAGGAAGAGGCTTCCTCAGTGTGAGAAGGAATCTCCCCCTCAGTGTGAGAAGGAGGTTGTTGGCTTGAGACTCCAGTGTCTTTCTCCCCCTCAACTGTTGCATGAGCCATGGTGATAGCAAGAGTTGGAGTCACTGGAGTAGTAGGACCTTTGAAGGCCTGATAGATCTCAGTCATCATTGATTTGATGTCCGAGGTGTCTTTCTGAAGACTCGAGATCTGATCTGCCAGAGAAGCCTGAGAAGCTTCGATGCCTGACATCCTTGAGCCAAGAGACCATGCCAAGGATGTGGAAGATTGTGCCCAAGTACCAAGATGTTTTTCCTGAAGACCCATGGTAGTCCTGATTGAGTCCAAGGAGGTAGTAAGACCCTGAAGTTTAGAATCCTTCAGTAAGCTGAAGAGATCATGGATTTCAGCTGACTGCTTCTGATAAGTCTCAGCAGCTTGAAGGATCTTTTCAGTGAGTATGGGGTCATCTTTAACAACTGTCTGAATAGTACCAAGGCTTTTGGTGATGCCTTCAAGAGAAAGATTGAACTTCTGGAAATGAAGATCAATAGCTGTCAGGGAATGTTTGGTGTCTGATTGGATTTCGATCACATCTTCATGAAAACTTTCAACATCTGCCTTCAGGTTGGCATAGTGAACAGCTGCTTCAGTGTGTTGATCAAACATCTCTTCAGTGAGACCAGTGAAAAGAGCTCTGTTGGTCTTAAGTAGGAATTTGACCAATGTTCTTTCAGTGAGGGGAAGAGAGTTATCATACTTTTGGAGGATGTCCCCAGTATCAGAAGATTCAGGAGACTTCGAACCTGACTTTTCACTTTGGCTTGGAGAGGACTGATGTGATGGTTCAGGTTGTTCAGGTTGTACATCAGTTTCCATATCCTCTCCTGCCTCAAAAATCTCTTCTTCACTCTCTTCCCTGAGCTCTTCATCAGACTCCATAAAAGCCTGATAGTCCCCCATGGACTCAATACCCAAAAAATCAACCGGCTCCTCTTTATAAAAAGATTTGCCTTCGGTTTGGTCAGGTCCTGACCCCTTTGTCATAATAACTGAGTGGGTTTTCTCAGCCTGACTAGCCATAACAACTGGGGTAACACCAGCCTGGCTTTTGGGGGCAGTTCCTGAAGGACTGGATCCGCCTGAGGGGTTGATGGGTTCCATATCAGCGGGTTGTTTCTTTCCCTCTGAGTCTTTGTCCCCCTTAGCACCTTCAACTACTGATGGGTGCTTTCCAGTAGTATCACTAGGTACTGATTGTGAAGATTTGTGGACCCCCTTCCCATCAGGATTGTGCTGTCCTTCAGGGGATTTAGGGTCCTTTACTCCCTGAGATCCTGAGGATGATTTCTCAGGAACGTTAACGGGATGTGAATGTTTGTGGGTCCCCTTCTCAGTAAGGTAGTGCTGCCTTACCGAGGATTTAGAACCCTTTCCTCCCTTGGGAACTGATTGTTTTTTGACAGCTCCTTCATCGGGATGTGAGGGGGTGTGGATCCTCTTCCCAGTAGGGTGGTGCTGCCCTACCGAGGGTTCAGGACCCTTTCCTCCCTTGGGCACTGATTGTGATTTATCAGTACCTTCATCGGGATGTGAGGGGGGAATGCTTCCTGATCTGTCTGACTTGTTTTTGTCAGTTGGACCATGTGGAATGGGAGTGCCCGAGGTCACTGAGGATGATTGCTCAGTGACTTCCGTTGGCCTTTGTTTTGAGGTCAAGAGGGTCTCAGAAATGGGTGTCTCAGAGGTCTCGGCCTTTTTCAACCTCTTTTTGAGGTTGAGTTGGTTTTGAGGATCAGTCTCAGTGGCGAGTGGCTTGGGTCTAACCACCTGGCTGGACTGACCCTTCTTTGTCTTCTTCACCTTTTTGGTCGGTGAAGGAACAGGAGAGATAGCGTCATTGCCCTGAATGACTGATTGCATGTATTCAGTCAGGGCAATCTGTGTAACCTCACTTATGCTACTAGTGAAGTTTGACTTGTGCAGTACCTCAGGCTTCGTACCTTCTGCATCAGTCCTCACATAGTCAGAACCGAGTAGGTCCTGAAGCACACAGGAAACAAATCTAGGATAGGACATGTGCCTTTGCCTATGTTTTCCTGAGAGCTTAGCAACGAGGTCTCGGAAGATTATTCCTCCGATGTCTATTTTTGTACCCTCAAGGAGACTGAACAACATCAATTGTTGTGATGAGTTCAATTGTTCCGTAGAGGATTTATTTCCACCCAGGACCTGAATGACAAATGTCATCAGTATCCTCCAAATAGGGTGGAACCATGTTTTGACTACTGGAGCCTTTTCCAGTAAGCCTCCCACAGACATTTCAGGGCGTCTGGGGTCATGGGGTGCAAGAAAGATCAGTTCATTCTTTATTTCCTGATCAGTAGGGTTGGGGGAAAAGGCTTCAGCAAAGTCAAGGCCTGTGGCTTTGATGAATGCTGAGTAGTCAAAGGAGAGGGTTCTGCTCCCATTCATCACCGTGAAGGTGATGATTGACTCTTTGGTGTCTTTGGGGCTGGTTGCCACAGCCGTACACCAGAATTCCCTCAAACAGTCATGATAGATGACTGAGGGGGTATGGGTGAAAGCCTTTGCAAGAAAACAATTACGAAGATATTTCATAACGTTCTTGTAGGCTGGGTACATTTGTGGATATGAGAAATTTCCCACCACATTATTTTTGGTTAGGTCTACACCCTCCATTGTGAAATCCACGTTGGGGGCATATTTCACAGCTTTAGAAGAAGCCATTTATGGGTAAGTCTGGGTTTGACTAGGGTTAAAGGGGTTCTAAAGCTTAAGAATGCACACACAATTTGTTTTTGAGAAAAGAAAATGGCAGAGTTTTGCTTAAAAATTCTATAAAAACGTGTGTGTGAATTCTTCTGGTTGGGGTATTTATAGGAAAGAGGAGATGGGGGTGTTTTGGTCATTTGAGCAAATCGTTATTTATTCAAAAACAATTATTTGGAAATTGATTTGAATAATAAGTTTTGGGATCCGCATTTAATGCCAACACTCCACTTTCCAGGTTTAGCGCAACAGTCGAGGTGAACAGTTGAGCAGTTCTGCAAAAGTGCAACTTGCAGAGTTGAGTCATCACATATCTGAAATGTGATTGGAGAGGCATTTAATGCCAAGTGGGAATGTGGTGGCCCATAGGTGGAAGCCAGAAAGGCTAAAAGGAACAAATATTCTTGAATTAAATATGTGTTCAGTTACCAACCTCGGACATTTACTAACTAGATACTTAGAGCATTTAAGTTAGTATTTAATGTCCTTTTCAGGGTCCTGAATGACTTTTCATTCAGTGATTGGTATTCAGGGACTTGGGTTTAGTCACTGATGATTCAGGAATGAGGATTGATTCCTGAGACAAGGATTCAGGAACTTGGGTTTAGTTCCTGAGGATGATGATTCAGTGAGATGTTTTCACTGATATACATATTGAGTCAGGGACCTGAGATGTTAAGAATTTACACTTTTGTTGGAAAAATTAGTCAGTGGACTGATTCTCTATATCCAACATTCCTAATTCAGCTTTCAGTCTTGTGAAGGTTGGTTCATCCAAAGGTTTGGTGAAGATATCAGCTAACTGATATTCAGTAGGAATGAAGTGTAATTCAATGTCACCATTTATGACATGGTCCCTGATGAAGTGATATCTGATATCAATATGTTTTGTTCTCTGATGAAGAACAGGGTTGTTAGAGATTGCAATTGCACTTGTGTTATCACAAAAGATGGGTACCATCTTGTACTGAATTCCATAGTCACTGAGTTGACTTTTCATCCAGAGTACATTTGCACAACAACTAGCTGCAGCAACATATTCAGCCTCAGCTGAGGATAGGGCAACTGATTGTTGCTTCTTAGCACTCCAACAGACTAATTTCCCACCTAGAATTTGGCAGGAGCCTGATGTGCTTTTTCTATCCATGTTGCATCCAGCATAGTCAGAGTCTGAGTATCCTTTGAGATCAAGTCCTGAGCACTTTGGATAGTATAATCCAAGGTTAGGAGTGCCCTTCAGGTACCTGAATATCCTTTTCACAGCAGTGACATGAGATTCTCTTGGGTTAGATTGATATCTGGCACATAGACATACTGAGAATTGGATATCAGGCCTTGATGCAAGTAGATACATCAGTGATCCTATCATTCCTCTAAAGAGAGTTTGATTGACTGGTTTACCAGTTAGGTCAGGACCAAGGTTGTTTGGGGGAGCCATGGGAGTTTTGACTGAGGCACAGTCACTGAGATCATACTTCTTCAGTAGATTCTTTACATACTTCTCTTGACTGATAGTGGTTCCTCTATCAGTCTGCTTGATCTGAAGACCAAGAAAGTATGTCAGTTCCCCCATCATGCTCATTTCAAACTTCTTTGCCATTAGTTTTTCAAATTGTTTGCAAAGTTTGAAACTTGTTGAGCCAAAGATGATGTCATCTACATACACTTGTACTAGTATGACATCATTATTTGTCTTATAGATAAACAATGTGTTGTCTATCTTGCCTCTGACAAATTTGTTTTGGATTAAGAAGGCTGAGAGAGTCTCATACCATGCCCTGGGAGCTTGCTTTAGTCCATAAAGGGCTTTGTTAAGCTTATAGACATGATCAGGAGACTCATGGCTTTCAAATCCAGGAGGTTGCTCAACATAAACTTCTTCTTTCAGTGATCCATTTAAGAATGCACTTTTGACATCCATTTGGTACACCTTGAAGTTCATGTATGTAGCAAAAGCAAGGAAGATCCTGATGGCTTCCATCCTTGCTACTGGTGCAAATGTTTCTTCATAGTCAATGCCTTCTTGTTGATTATAGCCTTTGGCTACAAGTCTGGCTTTGTTTTTAATGACTATGCCATTTTCATCAGTTTTGTTTTTGAATACCCATTTCATGCCAATGACTGAGACATTCTCAGGACATTTGACCAAGGTCATTACCTTGTTTCTGTCAAATTGTTCTAGTTCATCATGCATGGCCTGAACCCAACTTGGATGTTTAAGTGCTTCTTTAACACTTTTGGGTTCAATTGTGGAAATGAAGTCCACAAATAGGCATTCATTGGATGAGGCTGCTCTCAGTTCAGCAGCCATGCTTCTTGTGAGCATGCCTTCAGAAGGCTCACCAATGATATTGACAAGTTCTATATCCTGAGATCTGGTCCAACTATCCTGAGGTCTTGGGAGTGGGTTAGAACTTGTAGAAGCCTGATGGGTATGATCAGGATTGGACACAAGATTTCCATTTTCTTGTGTGTCTAAGTGGGTTGTGTCATCACTGAGATTGTTTGGGTCCTGAGTATTTTGTTCAGACTGAAGGATATCATCAGTTCTTGTATGTGCTTCAACAAACTCAGTGATGGTTGGGTTTGGTAGGTTGTGAGGGATAATGTAGTAGGAGAGGTTAGCATCATCTTGATACTGGGTAGAAGAATTGTTTTCAGACAGATATTCATCAGGAGGATATCTAGAAGAATTATCAATTCCTATTTCATCTACTGAGGCAGTTGAGAACCTGATAGTATCAGTGCTCTCATCAAAGGTAACATGAAATGTTTCCTCAGTCTGCTGTCTCCTTGTGTTGAACACTTTGAAGGCTTTTGAGACAAGTGAGTATCCTAGGAAGTATCCATCATCAGCTTTTGCATCAAATTTTCCTAGGTGATCCTTGTGATTATGAATAAACACAGGACACCCAAAGACATGAAAGTAGCTGATGTCAGGGATTCTTCCTTTGAATAACTCATATGGGGTTTTCCCATGTCTCTTGACAATTATGGATCTGTTTTGTGTATAACAGGCAGTTTTGACTGCTTCAGTCCAAAAATGGTTGGAAAGGACTGATCCACATAGCATTGTCCTGGCAGCTTCAATGAGTGTTCTGTTTTTCCTCTCAGCAACACCATTTTGTTCAGGTGTGTATGGAGAGGAAAAGTTTTGGGAAATACCTTTCTCATCACAGAAACTTTCAAGTTCATTATTTTTGAACTCAGTCCCATTGTCAGTTCTAATTTGTTTGACTTTAATGTCATTTTGATTTTCAATGTTCCTGACAAAGGACATAATTGTTTCAGCTGCCTGACTCTTTTTGATCAGGAAGAATACCCAGGTGTATCTTGAGTATTCATCCACTATGACCAGAGTATACTTCTCATGGTTAATAGACCTTGGACTGACAGGTCCAAATAGATCCATATGGAGAAGATGTAGGCAGTTCCTGATGGAAAAGTTGGTTTTGGTTTTAAAGGATGCTCTGTGATGTTTACCTTTTTCACAAGCTGAGCATGGTTTATCCTTAGAAAACACAAGTGATGGTAAGCCAAGGACCTTGTTTTGTTTTACAAGATTGTTAATGTTCTTGAAGTTCAGGTGGGTTAGTCTCTTGTGCCAAAGCCAGTTGAGTGCATCAGTGGCCTTAGCAAAGAGACATGTTCCATCCTGAGTTAGACTTGACATGTCTAGTACATAAACATCTTGTCTCCTAGGTGCAATGAGGACAATTTCCTTATTTGCATTGAAGATGGTTCCTTGCTTATCATCAAACTGAACTATGTACTTTGCATCACATAGTTGACTGACACTGATCAGATTATACTTAAGACCATTTACATATGCTATCCTAGTAAAGACAATACCATTGCAGTTGACTGAACCATAACCTTCAGTGAGACATGATGAATTGTCAGCAAATATCACTTTGGGTCCTGGTTCTTCTACATATTTGTGCAGACACTCCTTAACACCAGTCATGCTCCTTGAACATCCACTATCTAGATGCCAAACAGGATCCCTAGCATGTTTCTGCACAAATAGTAAACTAGGTCAGTTCTTTCTAGGACTCCATTTCATGGAGGGTTTGGTATTGTTGGTCCTTATGAAAGTATTAATTGATTCATGGTCAGTGGTTGAGTGGACTGAGCTACCACATGTTTTGCATTTGGTAGTAGGGTTAGCCTCAGTAGTCTGAGAGGATTGCTTTCTTCCTCTTTTTGACTGAATGACCTTGTCTTTTCCTGAGGATTTCTGAGTGGAGCTTCCACTAGATTCACCATGTTTGTCATATTGACAATCGTCAGGATGGTGGTCATTAAATCCACACAAAGGGCAGGGAGGAAAAGGCTTGGCCTTTTGCTTCTGTTTCTGCTTAGAATCAGAAGGATAGTTCAGGCACTGAGCCTTGAGTCCTGAAAAGTTTGACATGACTGAGCATTGTTTATGATCAGAGGTCCTGTGATCTTCCTTTTTGCAAATCATGCAATAAAGAACTCTATAACAATCATCAGTGAGATGATTTGTATAGTTGCAAAGCTCACATCTTTTCAGTGGTTTGGTGGTCTTGGGTTTGGTCTTTGAGGAAGTTGGTTTTTGTTCCTTCTTGGATTGAGAAGATTTCTCAGAAGAGTCAATCTTTTCTCCTAGCTTCCTGACCATTTCAGCCAACTGATCAATTTTTGAGTCAGGGCTTTGGGTAGTTTCTTCAGAAGGGACTGAAGTTGATGAGTCATCAGTATTTACTGAGACAACAAGGTTTGCTCTTTTCAGGATGGTTGTTCCCCTTCCTGATCTCTCCTTAGGAGAGTGTGGTGAGAAGACCATAGGTGGGAGGCCTAGGTTAGGTTTAGCACCCTGTAGGGTATTCAGTGGAGGAAGTGGAGGGTATGATTCTGATTCAGACTCATCCAAGGACTCAGTGAGTGGTTCAGTGAGTTCAAGCTTACTGAGTTTTTCAGTGAGTCCTAGCATATTTTTCAAGGCCTGACTTTCAGGAAGCAAGATCTTTCCAGTCTCAAAGTTTGGTAACTTACTGACTGGGTTGTCCCTGACAATCCAGTCATTTGACTTGGGAAGCATTTCTTGCTCAAAAGATATGCCAGCTGGAACAAAGTTTAATTCATTTTGACACACAATTGGATCAACCATAAGAGGGTCAATGCCAATGGTTTTCTGAGAGATTAATCCCATAGTGTCAAAAACCTTAGGGTTCTTCTTGGTCCAGCTTTGAATGATAGCCTTTTCTTTGTTAAGTTCAGTTTGAAGGACTTGGTTTTGTTTCAAAATCTCAGTGTTCTGAATTTGTAGAGTTATTGTTTCTAGTTTGGCTTGCTTAAGTACAAGCAGTTCATCTCTACATTTATTCAATTCTGACACAATAATGTTATATTTTGAAAGCAAGTTAAGCCTTTGTTCTTCAACAAACTTTAAATCAACACAAATGTAATTCATGTAAGACTTCCAATCAGAATCATCATCCATAGAAAGTAAAGTATTAACCTTTTTCATGGTGATGTTGACCCACTCTCCATTTCTAGCATGGCCTTTTCCTACAGCCACCTGATCCTCTTCAGAAAGTGCCATCAGTGCACTAACTCTTATTTCCTCATCCGAGGAAACCTCTTCATCATCCCAATCATATGCTTCAGCTATTAGAACCTTGTTCTTTGTCTGAATAGGTTTAGATGTTTGAGCAGCCTGAGACAATATGGGGTTAGTTTCAAGAAGTGCAAGTTTAGCTTTGACATTCCTATATTTTGTTTCAAAATCCTTTTGACCCTTGTTTTGGTATTGTTGGGTGGACTGAAATATTTTAGGTTGAAACTTGCTAGTTCCTGAAAATTTGTAAGAGGGTTCTGAGAAAGTTTTAGAATAACAGTCCTTAGCAAAATGACCCTTTTTACCACATTTAAAGCATTCAGTGGTTTCATTTGCTTTTGATTTTGTAAAGTTGGACTGATTTCTTTTGATGAAACGTTTTGAACTAGCAAGGAGTGCCCTCTCTTGGAATTCCAAGTTCAGGTCATTTAGGTATTCCTCATCAGTCCTTTCATCAATTTCTTCTTCAGAAACCTCTTGAGTATCCTGCACAACACCATTAGAATAGAAAGCAGTTGATATGGGTGTTGAGGTTAAGGCCTTTTTGGACTCATGTGTTTTTGAGTCAGGGTATCTCCTTGAGATCAAGTTGTCTTCATAGACAAACTTCCCATAAATTTCAGGGAGCTCGAGGGTCTGAATGTGGTTAGCATTCCGCAGGCCTTGTGAGAAGTTGAGCCACTTCTCAGGGAGACTGTTGACAAAGCCAACATTTGTCTCATGTTTGGTCAGTACAACACCATCATTTGATAATTCATTTATCAAAGTTTTGTATCTGGTGTAGGTCTGTGAGAGACTTTCAGAGTCCTTTGCCCTGAAAGTATTATACTCAAGTTTAAGGTCCATGACCCTATTTTCCTTGGTATCTGAGGGACCCTCAAAGCTGTTTACCAAGTCATCCCAAGTTTGCTTGGCTGTTAGACAGTTGATGACTGATTCCATTATATCGTCAGGAAGACATGATATAAGGATGCTTTTCAGGCGTTGGTCTTGATTGACCACCCTCCTCTCATCTATGGTCCATTGGGCTTCAGGCTTGTTTAGCCCTGTGCCAGTCTTAGGGACAAATGGGCCATCCCTGATACAGGTGATGTAGTAGGGTTCCATACCAGTAAGATAGCAAATCATACGCTTCTTCCATTTGCTAAATTTCCCAGTTTCAAGTCTGGGTGCAACAGCTGAGTAGCTGCCACCCTTTTTGTCGACTAGCTGGGGTACATTGATATCAGCCATAGTAGGATCTTGGTTTTTAAAAACCTAGAGCACTCTTGGTTAGTTTAAAAGATTTTATAAACCAGAGGCTCTGATACCACTTGTTGGTCCCTTTACACGATTAGAATTAACTAGAAAGTTAATCTATTGGTGTTAATGACTTAATACAATGTTTAAGGATTATTCTAACAATTATAAAACGTGAATGTAAAAACAACAATATTTTTCAACGTTTAAATTCTTATTAGAAATAAATCCAAGAATCTATACCCAAGTGTTTTGCGGAACAAACACTTGGGATTGAATAGACAAGGGTATGGGGTGTCTCCTATCGAAACTCAAGTTTTGCTTGAGTGGTAACAATATACCCACTGAGCTATCTCAGTGAGTTGTATACTCTTTGTAGGAGAGAAGTTTCTTTGTAAAAGTTCAAGACTTTAATTATACAAAGCACACCTTAACTTCTCTCACAGTTGATCTATTTATACACAAGTATTCTAAGTATAAGTGATTAAATATAATACAAGTTGTTGAGGTTGCGTGTCTGACAATTACAAATAGTAATTGTCATTTCCAAGAACCAATAGGAAAGGGCTAAATAAGTCTTTGGGAGTTGTTGGCTGACACTCCATGACTTTTAGCCGCAATAGGGAAGGTAGAGTCTGACAAGAGAAGAGTGTTGGGTTTACACTCTTATCTTCTCAGATCTTTTCCCTATTGTTCCCGCCTTTTCTTCAGGCGTTGGTTCCTCAGTCATTCAATCACTTTGTTGGTTGAGGAGACTGGGGTTCAGTGAGCTCTTATCCAATACTCACTGAAACCATCATCTTCTTCTTTGGCTTAAGTCCTACTCAGGGAGTACCGCCTTCCTGAGTAGTGAATCCTTCTTCTTGAATTCGCCTTAAGCATCCTGAAGATGACTCACTGAGAGGCTGTTCTCTCAGTGACTTGAATTGTTCTCGGTTTAAGTTAACACTTAGTTAATTTGTGTCCAAATCATGTTCGAAGCATTCTTGGGTTTTACATGACCCAACAGTATAATCTATACCTACAACGATAAACGCACGCATCAAGTTTTTGGCGCCGTTGCCGGGGAGTGAATTGTTTAATATTAGAATTTTTGTTAGTATTTTAATTAGGTTTTTATTAGGTTTTTAGATTTATAGTTTTTCTTTACTAACTTTGTTGTGTATTAGTTTAATTGCATTCATTGTATTTTTCTGCATATTTGTTGTTTTCTTGTTTGCTTATTTTCTGTATTTTTTGTGTTTTTCGTTTTTTATTGTTTTTTCTGCATGTTTGCTGTCTGCTGTATTCTGCTGATCCAAACGATGTGGCGCATCTGATTTCTCAGATACGGCGCATTGCGTTTTTAAATTTTATACAGCATCTTATTTAATAATTCAAGTGCGACACATCTATCCCCTAGATACGACGTGTTTTGTTTTTAATCAGAAATTTTTTTCAAAACCCTAACGAGATACGCCACGTCTGTTTTTACAGATACAGCGCATTAATTATTAAAAACAGTTTTCGAATTCATTAAATAACGAGAAGCGACGCATCGATTTTGTCGATACGGCGCATCTTTACTGAAAATAAAAAATCTTGTATTTTGAAACGTAACGAAGATACGGCGTAATAGTTTTTGCTGATACGACGCATTAAATTTTTTATAAGTATAACTGATTTTTGATTATTTAAACATATGGCGCATTTGTTTTGTTAAGTGCGGCGTATTGCTTTTCTGAATAAAAGTCTGATTTATTTTTAACGATTACAAGATACGGCGCATCGTCTGCAGATATCTGCAACTTTTAATTTCATATTCGTTTCTTTACTATTGTGATATTATTCTATCGAGCAAATCCTACTGACGAATTTTCCTGTGATGACAGGAATTACAATGGAATATATCACGATGAACGAATACTTGGCTATGGAATTTGAGAAAGGAAGGCTTAGAATGAATTCTCCCACTAAGAAGCTATGGTCCTTGGAGAATGATGACGAGCGTGAGATGTATGAACTCAACTTGAGAAAGTTTCCAGCAATATGCATTCATGGTCAGAACAGCGGTGATACGGAGACTTCAAATGATACTTATGATGCTATTGTTTGCAACTTGCCAGTTTTTGACCAACTATTTGAATCTCACACTATAATGCCTGTGTGCTCAATTGAAACGTATGAGAATGATGAATCTGATGTGTTCACTATCAATGCTGATTTATTCACTTGGGAAACCCCTCTCGAAAGGACTTTCAAGGAATTCATACGCCTAAGCAGCATAGAAAGTGATGTGTTTACATACGACTTGCTGATGAGCTACACGGAAGATGAGTTGCTCCTCCTATGGCCTATGATCGAATCGAAAGGATTGGTTTGGACCACTATTGAAGAGGAAGGAGGAAAGTTCCAAATTGAATATATGAACTCTGCTAATGCCATAACTCCATCAAGCAATAAAGATTGTAACAAAGTAAGTATCCAAGCTACACAACCTTCCTATATGCCTTATTCCGAATAATATTGGGGTTTAGATAAAAGCAACCTGGAGAATGAAAGAATGTATGCTGAAGCGGAAATCCTATTCCATAAAAGGCTTGTAAGGTTAATGGATATTTCTTTAGAAGAGTGGCTTGAACTTAAATATGGTGATCCCGAATTTGCTCCTATGGATGAAATAAAACGCATAGTTACCTCATGGTTGACACGAAGCTTTAAGGAGCAATTCAATGAGTTCATGGAAATAAAGAAGAAGATGATGAGTGATACTAGCTTTGATGTTAATTACGATCCTAACGACATTGATTTTTCAGATTGGTTAGCTAGTAAATTCAACAACCATAAAACCATGGATCGCGCCACTAAGAATGCACTTTGGGTTTATTGGATGAGAGGAGATGATGAAGAAGTTGTAACTGATGATGAATCATCATATGAGAATTGTGTGGAAGAATTGTTTCGCATCGACACTGGCATATTTGAGTACGAAACGCCTCTATGCAAAGAGTTCAATGAATTCAACTACCTCTTGAAAATTGATGATGATGTTCTAACTAGAGATATACCGGGATTCAAGACTTATGAAGAATTTAAAAATACATGGTACTATGAATGGAAAAACCAAATACCATGGGTCTATGATAAACCTTGGGAGAATTACGAGATAAACCATACTTGTAAGTCTATTCGTTTCAAGGACGGACATGCGGAATGGCCAACATGCAACTGGAAGAATGATAGGTGTACTTCTGTTGGGTCCGTCAGTACCCAAGAATACTTAAAACAAGATTTGAACACAAATTAACTAAGTGTTAACTTAAACCGAGAACAATTCAAGTCACTGAGAGAACTGTCTCTCAGTGAGTCATCTTTAGGATGCTTAAGGCGAATTCAAGAAGAAGGATTCACTACTCAGGAAGGCGGTACTCCCTGAGTAGGACTTAAGCCAAAGAAGAAGATGATGGTTCAGTGAGTGTTGGACAAGAACTCACTGAACCCCAGTCTCCTCAACAACAATTGTGATTAATAAATGAAGGCGTGTACTGAAGAACCTAAAGCCTGAAAGAAAGGTGGGAAGATTTGGGAAGAGTTTAAGATAAGATCAAATCTTATCTTGTCAGGAAGAAACCTTCCCTAAGATGGCTAAAAGTCATGGAGTGTCAGACCAACCACTCCTAAAGACTTTTAGCCCATTCCTATTGGTTCTTGGAAATGACAATTACTATTGTAATTGTCAGACACGCTTGCTTCAACAACTTGTATTATTTTAATCACTTTTACTCTTTATACTTGTGTATAAATAGGTCAGATGGGAGAGAAGTAATGTGTGTTTTGTACATTGAAAGCTTAGACTTTTACAAAGCAACTTCTCTCCTACAAAGAGTAACGTATCCCTGAGATAGCTCAGTGGGTCGAATTGTTTCCACTCAAAGCAAAGCTTGAGTATAGATAGGAGACACCACCATACCTTGTCTATTCAATCCCAAGTGTTTGTTCCGCAAAACACTTAGGTAATAGATTCTTTGATTCATTTCTAATAAGAATTTAAACGTTGAAAAATACTTATGTGTTTTTACTTTTACGTTTCATTAATCTGTTAGAATTAATCATAACATTGTTTTAGTCATAAACACGTATAGATTAACTTTCTAGTTAACTCTAAGCGTGTGAAGGGAACAACAAGTGGTATCAGAGCCTCCGGTTTATAAAATCTTTCAAAACTAACCAAGAGTGCTCAAGGTTTTTTAAAACCAAGATCCTACTATGGCTGATATTAATGTACCCCAGCTGGTCGATAAAAAGGGTGGCAGCTATTCTGCTGTTGCACCCAGACTAGAAGCTGTAAAGTTTAGCAAATGGAAAAAACGTATGATTTGCTATTTAACTGGTATGGAACCTTACTACATCACCTGTATCAGGGATGGCCCATTTGTCCCTAAGACTGCTGCAGGGCTAAACAAGCCTGAGTCACAATGGACCATTGATGAGAGGAGGGTGGTTAATCAAGACCAGCGCCTTAAAAGCATCCTTATATCTTGTCTTCCTGACGATATAATGGAATCAGTCATCAACTATTTAACAGCCAAGTAAACTTGGGATGACTTGGTTAATAGCTTTGAGGGCCCCTCAGATACCAAGGAAAAAAGGGTCATGGACCTGAAACTTGAGTATAATACTTTCAGGGCAAAAGACTCTGAAAGTCTCTCTCAGACTTATACCAGATACAATACTTTGATAAACGAACTATCAAATGATGGTGTAGTATTATCTAAGCATGAGACAAATGTTGGCTTTGTCAACAGTCTCCCTGAGAAGTGGCTAAACTTCTCACAAGGTCTGAGGAATGCTAATCACATTCAGACCCTTGAGCTCCCTGAAATCTATGGGAAATTTGTCTATGAGGACAACTTGATCTCAAGGAGATATCCTGACTCAAAAGCTCTTGAGTCCAAAAAGGCCTTAACCTCCACACCCATATCAACTGCTTTTTATACTAATGGTGTTGTGCAGGACTTTCAAGAGGAGTCTAAGGATGAAATTGATGAAAGGACTAGTGATGAGTACCTAAAAGATCTAAACTTGGAATTCCAAGAGAGGGCACTCCTTGCTAGTTCAAAACGTTTCATCAAAAGAAACCAGTCCAATTTTTCAAAAGGAAAAGCAAATGAAACCACTGAATGCTTTAATTGTGCTAAAAAGGGTCATTTTGCTAGGGACTGTTATTCTAAAACAACCTCAGAACCCTCTTACAAATTTTCAGGAAATAGTTCCTCAGGAACTAGCAAGTTTCAACCTAAAATGTTTCAGTCGAACCAACAATTTCAAAACAAGGGTCAAAAGGACTTTGAAGCAAAATATAGGAAATCCAAGGCTAAACTTGCAATTCTTGAAACTAATCCCTCAATGTCTCAGGCTGCTCAAACACCCAAACCTGTTCAGGCAAAGAATAAGGTTTTAGTAGCTGAAGCTTATGACTGGGATGATGAAGAGGTCTCCTCAGATGAGGAAATTAGAGTGAGTGAACTGATGGCCCTCTCTGAAGGTGATCAGGTGGCTGTTGGGAAAAGCCATGCAAGGAATGGAGAGTGGGTAAACATCACCATGAAGAAGGTAAACACTTTACTTTCTATAGATGATGATTCTGATTGGCAGTCTTACATGAATTATATTTGTGTAGATCTTAAATTTGTTGAGGAACAAAGGCTTAACATGTGTTCAAAATATAACAACATAGTGTCAGAATTGAATAAATGTAGAGATGAATTGCTTGTACTAAAGCAAGCCAAATTAGAAACAATAACTCTACAAATTCAGAACACTGAAATTTTGAAACAAAACCAAGCCCTACAAACTGAACTTAACAAAGAAAAGGCTGTCATCCAAAGCTGGACCAAGAAGAACCCCAAGGTTTTTGACACTGTGGGATTAAGCTCTCAGAAAACCATTGGAATTGACCCTCTTATGGTTGATCCCAATGTGAGTCACAGTGAACTAACCTTTGTTCCAGCTGGCATATCTTTTGAGCAAGAAATGCTTCCCAAGTCTAATGACTGGATTGTCAGGGAGAACTTTGAGACTGGAAAGATCTTGCTTCCTGAAAGTCAGGCTTTGAAAAATATGCTTGGACTTACTGAACAACTCAGTAAGCTTGAACTCACTGAACAACTCAGTAATACTGAGTCTGTGAATGAGTCTGAATCAGAATCATACCCACCACTTCCTCCACTGAATACCCTTCAGGGTGCTGCACCAAACTTAGGCCTCCCACCAATGGTCTTCTCACCACACTCTCCAAAGGAGAGATCAGGAAAGGGAACAACCATCCTGAAGAGACCAACCCTTGAAGTCTCAGTAAATACTGATGACTCATCAACTTCAGTCCCTTCTGAAGTAACAACCCAAAGCCCTGATTCAAAATTTGATCAGTTGGCTGAAATGGTCAGGAAGCTGGGAGAGAATATTGCATCTTCTGAGAAACCTTCTCAATCCAAGAAGGAACAAAAACCAGCTTCCTCAAAGACCAAACCCAAACCCACAAAACCCCTGAAAAGATGTGAATTGTGTAACTATACCAATCATATCACTGATGATTGCTATAGAATTCTTTATTGCATGATTTGCAAAAAGGATGATCACAGGACCTTTGATCACAAAACACATTTAGTCACATCAAACATGGCAAGTCTTAAATCTCAGTCTTTAAACTATCCTTCTGATTCTAAACAAAAAAAGAAACAAAAGGCAAAGCCTTTTGCACCTTGCCCTTACTGTGGGTTCAATGACCACCATCCTAAGGATTGTCAAATTGACAATTGTTGTGAAAATAGTGGAAGTTCCACTCATAGCACCTCAGGACGTGGTAAGGCCATTCAGGCCAGTAGAGGTATGACAAAGTTAGCCTCTCAGTTCACTGAGTCTACATCAGCAATCAAATGCATAATATGTGGTAGCTCAGTCCACTCCACCACTGACCATAAATCAATTGAAAATGTTAATAAGACCCTCAAAGCTAAACCCTCCAAGAAGTGGAGTCCTAGAAAGAACTGACCCAGTTTACTATTTGTGCAGAAACATGCCAGGGATCCTGTTTGGCATCTTGATAGTGGATGTTCAAGGAGCATGACTGGTGTGAAGGAGTATCTGTACAAGTATGTGGATGAATCAGGACCCAAAGTGATATTTGCTGATAACTCATCATGTCTCACTGAAGGTTATGGTTCAGTAAACTGCAATGGTATATTCTTTACTAGGATAGCTTATGTAAATGGTCTAAAATACAATTTGATAAGTGTCAGTCAACTATGTGATGCAAAATACATAGTTCAGTTTGATGATAAGCAAGGAATCATCTTCAATGCTAATAAGGAAGTTGTCCTTATTGCTCCAAGAAGACATGATGTTTATGTGTTAGACATGTCCAGTCTGACTCAGAACGGAACTTGTACCTTTACTAAGGCCACTGATACACTCAACTGGCTTTGGCATAAGAGACTCTCCCACCTGAACTTCAAAGACATAAACAACCTTGTAAAACAAAACAAGGTCCTTGGCTTACCATCTCTTGTGTTTTCAAAGGATAAACCATGCTCAGCTTGTGAAAAAGGTAAACATCACAGAGCATCCTTTAAAACCAAAACCAACTTTTCCATCAGGAATTGCCTACATCTTCTTCATATGGATCTATTTGGACCAATTAGTCCTAGATCTATTAACCATGAAAAGTATACTCTGGTCATTGTGGATGAGTACTCAAGATACACTTGGGTATACTTCCTTATCAAAAAGAGTCAGGTAGCTGAAACTATTATGTCCTTTGTCAGGAACATTGAAAATCAGAATGACATCAAAGTCAAACAGATTAGGACTGACAATGGAACAGAGTTCAAAAATTATGAACTTGAATGTTTCTGTGACGAGAAAGGCATTTCACAAAAATTTTCCTCACCCTACACACCTGAACAAAATGGGGTGGCTGAAAGAAAAAATAGAACACTCATTGAAGCAGCTAGGACAATGCTAAATGGATCAGTCCTTTCCAAACACTTTTGGACTGAAGCAGTAAAGACTGCCTGTTACACACAAAACAGATCCATCATTGTCAAGAGACATAGCAAAACTCCATATGAGTTATTCAAGGGAAGAATCCCTGACATCAGCTACTTTCATGTCTTTGGGTGTCCTGTGTTTATTCATAATAACAAGGATCACTTAAGAAAATTTGATGCCAAAGCTGATGATGGATACTTTCTAGGATACTCCCTAGTCTCAAAAGCCTTCAGGGTGTTCAACACTAGGAGACAGCATGCTAAGAAAACATTTCATGTTACCTTTGATGAGAGCACTGATGCAATCAGTGTCTCTAACAACTCAGTGGAAGAGATAGGTATTAATGAATCATCAAGATACCCTCCTGATGAACATCATGCTGATAATGGTCCTTCCACTCAGTTCCATGCAAATGCTGACATCTCCTATTACATCATTCCCCACAACCTTCCTTACCCAACCATCACTGAGTTTATTGAAGCACAAAATACTGATGAATTCATTCAGTCAGTACAAAGTGCTCAGGTACTAAACAATCTCAGTGATGAATTAACCCACTCAGACACTCAAGATGCTGAAGAACATCATGTGTCTGATCCTGATCCTACCCATCAGGCCTCTACAAGTTCTAATCAATTTCAAAGACCTCAGGACAGTTGGACTAGGTCTCAGGATATAGAACTTGTCAATATAATTGGTGAGCCTACTGAAGGCATGCTCACAAGAAGCATGGCTGCTGAACTGAGAGCAGCCTCAGCCAATGAGTGCCTATTTGTGGACTTCATTTCCATAATTGAACCCAAAAGTGTTAAGGAAGCACTAAAACATCCAAGTTGGGTTCAAGCCATGAATGATGAACTGGAACAATTTGACAGAAACAAGGTAATGACCTTGGTCAAATGTCCTAAAGATGTTTCAGTCATTGGCATGAAATGGGTATTTAAAAACAAATCTGATGAAAATGGCATAGTCATTAAAAATAAAGCCAGACTTGTAGCCAAAGGCTATAATCAACAAGAAGGCATTGACTATGAAGACATATTTGCACCAGTAGCAAGGATGGAAGCCATCAGGATCTTCCTTGCTTTTGCTACATACATGAACTTCAAGGTGTACCAAATGGATGTTAAAAGTGCATTCTTAAATGGTTCACTGAAAGAAGAAGTTTATATTCAGCAACCTCCTGGATTTGAAAGCCATGAGTTTCCTGACCATGTCTGCAAGCTTAACAAAGCCCTTTATGGACTGAAACAAGCTCCCAGGGCATGGTATGAGACTCTTTCAGCCTTCCTGATCCAAAACAAATTTGTCAGAGGCAAGATAGACAACACATTGTTTATCTACAAGACAAACAATGATGTCATACTTGTACAAGTGTATGTTGATGACATCATCTTTGGCTCAACAAATTATAAACTTTGCAAACAGTTTAAAAAACTAATGGCAAAGAAATTTGAAATGAGCATGATGGGAGAACTGACTTACTTCCTTGGTCTACAAATCAAGCATACTGATAAAGGAACCTCTATCAGTCAAGAGAAGTATGTCAAAAGCCTACTGAAGAAGTATGAGCTTAGTGACTGTGCCTCAGTCAAGACTCCTATGGTACCCCCAAACAACCTTGGTCCTGATCTTACTGGAAAACCAGTGAATCAAACTCTCTTTAGAGGAATGATAGGATCACTGATGTATTTACTTGCATCAAGGCCTGATATCCAATTCTCAGTCTGCCTATGTGCCAGATATCAATCTGACCCAAGAGAGACTCATATCACTGCTGTGAAAAGGATATTCAGGTACCTGAAAGGTACTCCAAACCTTGGATTATATTATCCAAAATGTTCAGGCCTTGATCTTAAAGGATACTCAGATTCTGACTATGCTGGATGCAACATGGACAGAAAAAACACCTCAGGCTCTTGCCAAATTCTTGGTGGTAAACTAGTCTGTTGGAGTGCTAAGAAGCAACAATCAGTTGCCATGTCCTCAGCTGAAGCTGAATATGTTGCTGCAGCAAGTTGTTGTGCAAATGTACTCTGGATGAAAAGTCAACTTAGTGACTATGGAATTCAGTACAAGATGGTTCCCATCTTTTGTGATAACACAAGTGCAATTGCCATCTCAAATAACCCTGTTCTTCATCAAAGAACAAAACACATTGATATAAGATATCACTTCATCAGGGACCATGTCATGAATGGTGACATAGAATTACATTTCATTCCTACTGAATATCAGCTAGCTGATATATTCACCAAACCATTGGATGAACCAACTTTCACCAGACTGAAAGCTGAACTAGGAATGTTGGATATTGAGAATCAGTCCCCTGATTGACTCCATCCAAATATGTGTAAATTCTGAATCCCTGACTTAATGTGTTCTTCAGTGTGAAAGGTCACTGAACTTCAGGAACTAAACCCAAGTTCCTGAACCCTTAATCCTCAGGAATTAAACCCAAGTTCCTGAACCCTGAACCTCAAGAATTAGACCCAAATTCCTGATCACAAGAACCATCAGTGACTAAACCCAAGTCCTGACAATCAGGTTCACTGAATGATAAGTCATTCAGGGTCCTCAAGAGACATTAAATACTAACTTAAATGCTCTAAGTATCTAGTTAGTAAATGTCCGAGGTTGGTAACTGAACTCATATTTAATTTAAGAATATTTGTTCTTTTTGCCTTTCTGGCTTCCACCTCTGGGCCACCACATTCCCACTTGGCATTAAATGCCTCTCCAATCACATTACAGATATGTGATGACTCATCTCTGCAAATTACACTTTTGCAGAACTTCTCAACTGTTCACCTTGACTGTTGCGCCAAACCAGGGAAAAGTGGAGTGTTGGCATTAAATGCGGATCCCAAAACATTTTATTCAAAACAGTTTCCAAAAATTCTTTTTGAATAAATTAAATCCGCTTAATGCCTAAAGTACCCTCCACTTCACTTCCCTTTAAATACCCCAACCAAAAATAACACACACACGTCTATTAGAAATTTTAAGCAAATTCTGCCCATTTTTTCTCTCAAAACTAATAGTGTGTGTTCTTAGCTTTAAGAAATCCCAAACCATCTTTGTTACCCGACTTACCAAAAAATATGGCTTCTTCTAAAGCTGTGACATACGCCCCTAATGTGGATTTCACATTGGAGAGTGTAGACCTCACCAAGAACAATGTGGTGGGAAACTTTTCCTATCCACAAAAGTTCCCAGCCTACAAGAACGTTATGAAATATCTTCAAAACTGTTTTCTTGCAAAGGCATTTACCAAGACCCCCTCAGTCATCTACCATGACTACCTGAGGGAATTATGGTGTACTGCTGTGGCTACTAGCCCAAAAGACACCAAAGAATCCATCATCACATTCACAGTGATGAATGGGAAAAGACCCCTTTCCCTGGATTACAACACCTTCATCAAGGCCACAGGTCTTGATTTTGCTGAGGCTTTTGAGCCCAATCCCACTGATCAAGAGGTCAAGAATGAATTAATCCTTCTAGGACCTCATGACCTCAGACGTCCTGATCAGTCTGCTGGAGCGTTGTTGGAGAAGGCTCCACTAGTCAAAACCAGGTTCCACCCAGTCTGGAGGATCCTGATGACATTTGTCATTCAGGTCCTTGGGGGGAATAAATCCTCAACGGAGCAATTGAACTCATCACAACAATTGATGTTGTTCAGCCTCCTGGAGGGTAAAAAGATTGATATCGGAGGAATAATCTTCCGAGACCTCGTTGCCAAGCTCTCAGGAAAATCTAGGCAAAAACATTTGTCTTACCCTAGGTTTATTTCCTGTGTGCTTCAGGACCTTCTTGGTTCTGACTATGAAAGGTCTAACGTCGAAGGCACAAAGCCTGACGTCTTGCATAAGACCAATTTTTCTAGTGGCATCCCTGAGGTAACACCCATTGCCCTGACCACCTATATGATGGAGGTGATTCAGGGGGAGAACGTTGTTTCTCCAGTACCTTCACCTACAAAGAAGGTGAAGAAGACAAAGAAGGGTCAGTCCAATAAGGTGGTTAAACCCAAACCACTCGCCACTGAGACTGATGCCGAAAACCAACTCAACCTTAAAAAGAGGTTGAATGTGGCCCAGACTTCTGAGACACCCTCTACAGAGACCCTCCTGACCACAAAACAAAGGCCAACGGAGGGCACTGAGCAATCATCCTCAGTGTCCTCGGGCAAACCCTTTCCACATGTTCCCACTGACATACACAAGTCTGAGGGATCAGGAACATTCACCATTTCACATCCCCATGAAGGAACTGACAAATCACAATCAGTTCCTGAGGGAGAAAAGGGTTCTAAATCCTCGGTGGGGCAGCACTACTCCACTAAGAAGGGGACCCACAACCTCTCACATCCCGATGAAGGAACTGATAAATCACAATCAGGGCCTGAGGGAGAAAATGGTCCTAAATCCTCAGTAGGACAGCACTATCCTACTGGGAAGGGGACCCACAAAAAATCACATCCTGCTAATGTTCCTGATCAATCACACTCAGGATCTCAGGGAGTTAAGGATCCTAAATCCCCAAAAGGACTGTACAATCCTGATGGGAAGAGGGTCCATCAATCATCACAATCAGGGCCTAGTGATACTACTGGAAAACACCCATCAGTAGTTGAAGGCGCTAAGGGGGACAAAGACTCAGAGGGAAAGAAACAACCCGCTGATATGGAACCCATCACCCCCTCAGGCGGATCCATTCACTCTGGAACTGCCCCCAAAAGCCAGGCTGGTATTACCCCAGTTATTATGGCTAGTCAAGCTGAGCAAACCCACTCAGTTATTATGACAACGGGGTCAGGACCTGGCCAAAACAAAGGCGAGTCTTCTTATGAAGAGGAGTCGGTTCAATTTTTGGGTATTGAGTCCATGGGGGACTTTCAGGCTCTTCTTGAGTATGATGATGAGCTCAAGGAAGAGAGTGATGAGGAAATTTTTGAGGCAGGTGAGGATATGGAAACTGATGAACAATCTGAACACTCTGAACAATCTGAACATTCACATCAGTCATCTCCACATCCAAGTGAAGAATCAGAATCTCAAGCTGCTGGTTCTTCGGATACTGACAACATCCTCACCAAGTATGACAACACTCTTCCTCTCACTGAGAGACAATTGGTCAAGTTCCTGCTCAAGACCAACAAGGCTCTCTTCCAAGGTCTGACTGAAGAAATGTTTGACCAGCACACTGAATCCGTTGTTCATTATGTAAACCTGAAGGAATCAGTGGAAGCCCATCATGATGATGAAAATGAGCACATGTCATCTATCTCCTTCTCCCTGATGAATCTTGATTCCAATTTAAAAATGTTCAACGAGTCTCTCACCAACTTACAAAAGAGCGTTGACACTATTCAAGAGTCAGTAAAAGATGACCCTGAGCTAAACAAAAAAGTTCTTCAGGCTTCAGAAACTTACCAGCAACAAACTTCTTAGTTGACTGAGCTGGTAACTGTGTTGAGATCCTCAAATCTTCAGGGACTCAACTCTTCAGTGGACTCCATCCGATCTTCCCTGGGTCTTATGGAGTCCCACATGGCTTCTTTGGCATCATCTTCTTCCTCTATGGCTTGGAATCTTGAGCCAAGGATGACTGCATTAGAGGCTTCTCAGGCTTCTCTTGAGACTAAGGTCTCAACTCTTCAGGAGGACACCTCAGACATCAATTCCATGATGACTGAGATCTATCAGGCCTTCAAGGCTCAAGCTCCCTCAACTTCAGTGAGCACACCAACTCTTGCTCTCACTATGGGTCAAGCAACAGTTGAGGGGGAGAAAGTCACTGAAGAACCTCCACAACCTGAACAAGAACAACCTCCTTCTCACACTGAGGGGGAGAATCCTGAAGCCACCACATCTTCATCCCACCAAGACAAAGGCAAGGGCATTCTCACAACCACTGAGCCCAAGCCCACAATCTTGGTGCCTGCCTCCAAGGAAAGAAGGCCAGACCCTGATGAACTAGTCAGGGTTCCTTATGAAATCAATGGGGTAATGGAACTTCTCACTCATGCTGAAATTCAAGCTCACATAGAGAAAGAGGAGGCAGCAAAGAAAGCTGCTGAAGATGAAAGGCAGAACAAGCTTGCTCTCATTCAGGTTGCAAGAGAAGAGGCTGAGAAGATTGGGATTGAGGCAAAAGAACTTGCTAAAAGGAAAGGTGGCAAGAGCTTTGTGGAAGCTCAGAATGCTGAAATGGCTGCCCTCAGGCAAAGAAGGGAAGAAAGAATGAAAAGGACTGAAGAGATCAGGAAAAACAGGATTAAGAGATATCAGTGGATCATGACAAACAGGTTGAAAGCAGAACCAATCACTGATGTCAAGATTCATCAAAACACCACGCCTGCCACTGTTACTGTCTACAGAGGTGCTGACATGAGAAACTTTGATGTTCATACCCCCTTCATATTCGCTGACTTTGGGATCACTGAATTGGATGAGTTGGGTCCAATATTAGCGAAAAAATCAAATGTTGTGATCCCTGGTCTGTTGAAGTCCCTGAGCCTGAGGTATGAAAGATTGGCAGCAGCACCTCAGGAACTTGGTATTCCATCTCTTCTTCCTGCTTCAGCTGAACAGCCTGCCCCTTCTCAGTCTTCTTCAAGAAAGAGAAAGAAGATTGAAGCTGAGCCTGAGATCAAGGTTCCTGGTCTTGACTGTAATAGGGCTCTCCCTGAAGGTGTTCCATTCAGGAACAATGTGGTCATTGAACAACCTGAGAGAGGTATGTTCTTCATTGATGAGTTCAGTGACCAAGCCTTTCAGAGATGGAGTGATATTGATCTATCAGGGATCAAAGCCATGCTTGGCTTTCTAATGATGGCCTCCCCACTCAAAACTCCTGAAAATGCGAGGTTTTGTCAAAATCTAAAAAGGAAAATCCGAGAGCACCCTGACCAACAAGAACTGCAGTCAAAGAAGCCTAAGCTTGAAGCCCTTGGGATTAAGTTGAACTGATGAATCTGCCTGACTACCACCACCACCTTTTGTACTTAGTTTTGATAGGACTTGTAATGATATTAATAAGATGATGTATTTATTATTTCAGTGTCCTTATTTACATTCTAGTACATTCAGTATGAGTAGAAGTCATTAGCTCACTCATTACTGATCAAAACACTTAGGAATAATTTATATTCAAATAGAGGGAGATTGTTGGGTCCGTCAGTACCCAAAAATACTTAAAACAAGATTTGAACACAAATTAACTAAGTGTTAACTTAAACCGAGAACAATTCAAGTCACTGAGAGAACAGTCTCTCAGTGAGTCATCTTCAGGATGCTTAAGAAGAATTCAAGAAGAAGGATTCACTACTCAAGAAGGCGGTACTCCCTGAGTAGGACTTAAGCCAAAGAAGAAGATGATGGTTCAGTGAGTGTTGGACAAGAACTCACTGAACCCCAGTCTCCTCAACAACAATTGTGATTAATAAATGAAGGCGTGTACTGAAAAACCTAAAGCCTGAAAGAAAGGCGGGAAGATCTGGGAAGAGTTTAAGATAAGATCAAATCTTATCTTGTCAGGAAGAAACCTTCCCTAAGACGGCTAAAAGTCATGGAGTTTCAGACCAACCACTCCTAAAGACTTTTAGCCCATTCCTATTGGTTCTTGGAAATGACAATTACTATTGTAATTGTCAGACACGCTTGCTTCAACAACTTGTATTATTTTAATCACTTTTACTCTTTATACTTGTATATAAATAGGTTCAGATGGGAGAGAAGTAATGTGTGTTTTGTACATTGAAAGCTTAGACTTTTACAAAGCAACTTCTCTCCTACAAAGAGTAACATATCCCTGAGATAGCTCAGTGGGTCGAATTGTTACCACTCAAAGCAAAGCTTGAGTTTAGATAGGAGACACCACCATACCTTGTCTGTTCAATCCCAAGTGTTTGTTCCGCAAAACACTTGGGTAATAGATTCTTTGATTCATTTCTAATAAGAATTTAAACGTTGAAAAATACTTATGTGTTTTTACTTTTACGTTTCATAAATCTGTTAGAATTAATCATAACATTGTATTAGTCATAAACACGTATAGATTAACTTTCTAGTTAACTCTAAGCGTGTGAAGGGAACAACAACTTCGCAGGTTATGATTGGTATGATTTACTCGAAGATTGCGAAAGAAAAAGTGAGGCTTTACAAGAAAAAGCAAGAATCGAATCTCTTAAGGAAGATTGTGACGCGAAGAACATGACGTTTTGGGATTGGGTGCATAGGAACTTTGATGACTATACAAAGCTTGATCGAAGATTGCAATGGAAACTAAAACAAGAATGGGATGAACTTAAAAACAATTATGAATCAAGCAATGACGAGTGGAGTAGTCATCCGCATGAGGAGACTGAGGAGAATTCTGAGAAGTCGATGGATGATTACGATGATGAATCCATTGAGGGATTAGAAGATTACCTTATTCCAAACGAGACATCCTATTTCGTTGACGAAGAAGAAGCGTCATTTAAGGAAAGAAAGTGTCGATTACTAGGAATTCCCTATCTAAAGCCGCCAATATTTACAGTTGAAAAGTATGAAGTTATTAAGTATTCATTTGGACCACTTGAAGAATATGCTGCCATAAAGATGAATGAATCTAATGAAATTATTCGTACCAAAGATAATGTTACCAATGTTTATCATGAGATCTTTAGCCTGAAGAACGATGGATGGTTCGAGACTAGTACAAAATAGGAGCTGAAGATGAGTCTAACTTGAAGACTCTGGAATAAAGAAAAGTGCTTACCGGGAGACAACCCAGATTTATCTTTTATTTATGTTTACTGTCGAGTCTGTCAGACCTGCAGTAGATGCGGCGCATCTCCATCATAAGATGCGGCGTATCAACTGCACTGGTCATATCTGTTTTTATTTTTCTGCATTTTATTTTTCTGAACTATAAACTTTCTATCAGTTTATTTAATGCGGCGCATCCCTGGTTAAGGATGCGACGCATCTTATTTTATGATTCGTACTTATTCTAGGCTCGATACTGCGCATCCAATCTAATGGTTGCGGCGCATCAACTGACCTGATGATTTCCAGAATTTTGTTTTTAGGTTTTATTTTTACTAACTACTAATGAATTACACACGAGCTTTGATTTTCTTAATTCAGGTGTGTTGCTTAATGGTGGTATTTAAGTTTCTGTACTTTCTGTAGAAACATCATTCATGGAGGCATGAACGCCTTTTCACTCACAGAAGGTTGAAATTGCTCACAAACGCATAATGGAGGATCAAACCGAGCAAATCTCAGGGGAGTTCTCCGTTCTAATTCTTTTAATTTCCTGTTTTTAATTTCAAATACAAACAACGAGGACATTGTTTAACTTAATTGGGGGGATGGAGAATTAGAACGTTACTTGTCTTAAATTTTTCGAAAATATGCTTTAATCTATGCTTAATATATTAAATTTAAAATTTTCTAGCATGTTTTTGTTAAATCTAAGTTGCATAGCCGCACACATAACTTTATTTTCTAAAATATTTTTGTGCCTGTGACTAGTAAACTTTAGAACTTGGCATGTGTACTATTCGAGACCACCATAATGAGTATTATTTATAAAATTGGAGTGACCTTTCTAACTTGGTAAATTTCTAGGATTACACCCAAATAGCCTAATATATGTTATGTTTATTAACTAGCTACACTGGCTAGTTAACCCCCGTTTAATACCCTTTGTTACTCTCATTTTTAGAGTAAGATACCCCTAGAAAAACCCTCAGAGCCATTCCTTTCGTTTCTTACACCTTTGTTAATTGTTTCGTTACACCTTTAAACCTCAGCCTACCCTGTAGATTAATGTCCGTGGTTAGTTGCTTTAGGCAAAGTGTGTTTCCTTGCGTTACCTGTGTTCGTGTGCGTTAAATTCATTATCTTTGGTTAGGTCAGGAAATTGCACAATGCAATTGGAAGTGAAAGTAAATATTGTATATTTTGAGTCTTGTTTTTCGTGTGTTTACTACTTTCACTATTATCGTTATTTCTGAAGTTATGAAAAGTATTGAAAATTATCCAGAGTTATCATTATAAGTGATGTGGTGAAATTTGACACATCTATGTTTATTATTTAAGTTCATGAAAAAAAAAAAAAAAAAAAAACAAAAACAAAACAAAACAAACAAACAAACAAAGTCGGAAAAAAAAAATGAGAAAAGAAAAAGAAAGAAGAAATTGGAAGTTTGTTTAACCAATTATTGTAAAGTTTTGTATTAAGTGGAATATATCGCCACTATTATTATTGTTGTACTATATTTATGGATTGATTGGGAGTTGGCCGTTATGGGAACGCCAACTAAGGTTTATTCTTTGATTAAGAGTTTATTGAGTATAATTTGTGTTTACCTAAAGCGTGAGTTACATGAGTCAAAAAGCGTGAGTTATTCAATGATATGAGTCTTATTCATGGGATGGTTGGGAAAGTGATTAACCACACATTAGGACTTAATCTATTTGTTTTGTTTATTTTTATTTTACACCAATTTATATTTCCTAAATGTTATCCATACCCAACCGTATTATTGTATTCGTTGTTAGCTTTCGAGCATCCCGATATAGTGATGGCTAAGTGAGAATGTCAAATGTGTAAATGAAGTAGTGACCATCCGAGTATTAAACTAATCAAATGACGTGCCAGCGATCTAGTATGTGACTTAGTGACCATCCGTTATGCAAATAACGTGCCACCGATCTAAGAAGCACACTAGTGACCATCTGTTATTTGAGGTGTGGAGGACTCGTGCCAGCGATCTACTAAGTTTGTGCAGGAGATATTTAAACGAAGCTAGGTTTAACCCATAAGCCTCAAAACCCTTTTTACCGCTTTAGACTTGTTACTCCTTAGCTTTAGTGGGGGAGATGCATATGCTTGCCAAACCTATGATAGAATATTCGTCACAACTAAGCAATTAAACGATTAGATCGGTTTACATTGAAAATTTTGATTTTGTTTCTAACTCGTTAAGTGTTTGATTATGCAATTATGATAAGACGAATGAATGCTTAACTGTAAAAATACATCCTAATACCTTTTAGAATACATTTTCATCAATTGTAATTTAAGGTTTACTTGGGGATAAGTAAAGTTCAAGTGGGGGGATATTTGATGAGATCAAATAAGTACATTTTATTGACATCATTTATCCTATTTATTTGACTTGTTTTATATTATTTTACATGAGAATCGATACTTAATTGTTTACTTTAGTAATTCTCTGGTAAAAACAAGCAATTGGTGAAACTTGGCGATTTTGGACGAATTATGGAGCTAAATGATCAAGATTGGAAAAGTCTGCTGGAACTCAAAGAGATGCGCCGTATCATTCTAGACAGATACGCCGTATCATCATACTTAGATGAATTCGAAGACCATTGCCTGACTTTGAAGAATGCGCCGCATCTTATTATATCATGCGCCGCATATGAAACCTTGGTCAACGAAGAAGAACCAACTTGTTCTACTCCAGTTACGCCGCATCACATTATCAACATGCGCCGTATCTCTATCAAGACTTCACCAAATACGATTCAAGATACTGAAGGACATGCGCCGCATAAAGATTCAAGTTACGCCGCATCTAGAGACGGTGTACGAATATTCCATAATATATTAATCTTAGACCCCACTCGAAGTTACCTCAATGCGCTGCATCTACTAAAGAGATGCGCCGCATCGAACCATCAGACAGAAACTATAAATACCCCAAGACTGCATACGAATTTGTAGAGAGAGAGAGAAGAACCCTAATATACAAGTGCAGTTACAGTAACCCTAAGGAGAAGGAGAAGAACGAAAAGGCAACACAAGACACACCACATTAAAGATATTAGATCCGTAAGAAGGTCCTGCTTGTGTTTCAATTCATATAAGTAGTTTTGTTTTATTGTATTAGTAAACTATAATCCATCAGGATTGATGGGCTTGTGGCCACCATACTGCTCCCCTTAAAATTGCTTTCCCATCGATTATAAGTTTATATGATGTTTTTTTGGTTCTTTCTATATGTGCATTGATAACCTCTGTGTCTAGCTGAGTTTTGCTTGGGCTGCCATACCCCCTCCTCGCTTATTTATCTAGCTTTGTTAGGTGAATGAGATAGTCATAAGTAATCATTAAGAGTTTACTCGCCTATAGTTAAGATCCAACGAGAGAGAATAGTTTACGACACTCATCATATAAAACTAGCAATAAAACAAGTGACAAGCTACTTATCCATTGGTTAGGACTTCTATCGGTATCTAATATCTATATGTGTACGTGTTGGCCTATCGTGTCTTCCTCCTTATTAGTTTTGTAATTTTAATTAAACCAAATCTGTGTTAGTCTCTCAGACTAAACCCCCCTTGCGTTAGATTAGATTGTAAAGCTAACTTAGGAATTAAAATACTGATAGACATTCTAGGCATTAACGTTCCACTCTTAGTGTTCGACACTCTACTTACCAACTAGCTACATTGATCGGGTACACTGCTCGTTAGTGTGTGTTATAGGTTAAGTCGGCTAAATATAAATTTAAAACTTGATAAGTATAATCTATACCTACAACGATAAACGCACGCATCAAAGGTACAGTATAACAACATGGCTGCTTACAACCAGAGGTTTCAAGAGTTGGTGTTGTTATGTCCTGAGATGGTTCAAACTGAGACCAGATTGATTGAGAGGTATGTCGGAGGTTTGCCCAAGTCGATAAAAGGGAATGTGACTACCTCAAAGGCTAAAGATCTCCACGAGACCATGGAGACAGCCAACAAGTTGATGGATCAGGTATTGGAGGATGTCCCAGAAAAGAGTACTGACCACAAGAGGCAAGAAGTGGCGAAGGCCTATGCAGTCAGTTCAGGTGAGAAGAAGGGGTATGTAGGGAACGCACCTCTTTGCAACCGCTGCAAGCTACACCACAAAGGAGAGTGCACAGTGAAGTGCCACAATTGCCAAAAAGTGGGACATTTGGCCAAGAATTGCCGGTCTAGACCCCTAGCCACCGCTTAAGCAACACCACCCAACAATCGTAGGGCGGAAGTCACCTGCTATGGTTGTGGTGAGAAGGGTCACTATCGCAATGAGTGCAAGAAACCCAAGAATCAGGGAAATGGTGGTGGTTATGGTAACCAAGGGGTAGCAGGTAACAATGGGAACCAGGGCAATGGAGGAGGAGCCCATGGGAGAGTTTATGCTGTGGGCAGAAGGGAAGCCCAGGACGACCCGAACGTGGTGACGGGTACGTTTCTTTTAAATAATCGTTATGCATCGATATTGTTTGATACGGGATCAGATAGAAGTTTTGTGTCGACTGCCTTTAGCTCTTTGATTGATATTTCCCCAACCACCTTAGATAACGTCTTTGACGTAGAGTTAGCCAATGGAAATCTAGAAAGAGTAGATACCATTATAAGAGGTTTCACTCTAAACTTGTTAAACCACCCATTCAACATCGATCTCATGCCAGTAGAGTTAGGTAGTTTTGACATCATCATAGGGATGGATTGGCTATCGAAGTATCATGCCGTCATCATCTGTGATGAAAAGATCGTCAGAGTACCTTATGGGAACGAGATTCTGATAATAGAAGGTGATCGGAGTGATCGTGCGCGTTCGTCAAGGTTGAACATCATCTCGTGTACGAAGGTGCAGAAATACATCGAGAAAGGATGCTACCTCTTTCTAGCTCATGTTTCTGAGAAGAGAGAGAATAATCCCACAGAGAAGCGATTGGAGGACGTGCCAATTGTGAGGGATTTCCTAGAGGTTTTTCCAGAAGACTTACCTGGACTCCCGCCAGCTAGACAAATCGAATTTCGAATTGATTTGGTGCCAGGAGCCGCGCTTGTAGCGCGAGCACCCTATCGGCTAGCACCAACGGAAATGCAAGAGTTGTCTGACCAGTTGGCTGAACTGTCAGGGAAAGGTTTCATCAGACCGAGTTCTTCGCCTTGGAGAGCTCCGGTTCTATTCGTTAAGAAGAAGGATAGATCCTTCAGGATGTGTATCGATTACCGGGAGCTGAATAAGCTAACGATCAAGAACCGATACCCACTTCCAAGAATCGATGACTTATTCGATCAACTTCAAGGTTCATCCGTTTACTCCAAGATTGACCTGAGATCAGGTTATCATCAGCTTCGAGTCAGGGAAGAGGATATCCCGAAGACTGCATTCAGGACCCGATATGGTCATTACGAATTCCAAGTTATGCCATTCGGTTTGACTAACGCACCAGCCGTATTCATGGATCTCATGAATCGAGTGTGTAAATCGTACTTGGATAAATTTGTGATTGTGTTCATTGACGATATCCTGATATACTCTAAGAATGAGAAAAAGCACGAGGAGCACCTCAAACAAATCTTAGAGCTATTGAAGAAGGAAGAGTTGTATGCCAAGTTTTCGAAGTGCGAATTTTGGATATCAACTGTGCAGTTTCTGGGTCACGTGATCGATAGTCAAGGCATTCACGTGGATCCCACCAAGATTAAGTCAACTAAGGATTGGGCGACACCTACAACACCCACCGAGGTATGCCAATTCTTAGGACTTGCCGGTTATTACCGAAGGTTTATCGAAGGTTTCTCCAAGATAGTGAAGCCTTTAACTGCATTAACTCAAAAGAATGTGAGGTGCGACAGGGGAGATGAGGAGGAAGAAGCTTTTCAACTCCTTAAGGAAAAGTTGTGTAGTGCACCTATTTTGGCCCTACCTGAAGTTAGTGAAGACTTTGTAGTTTATTGCGAAGCTTCACGCAAGGGTTTGGGAGCCGTGTTAATGCAGAGAGAGAAGGTAATAGCATATGCCTCCCGACAACTGAAAACCCACGAGAAGAATTACACCACTCATGACCTGGAGTTAGGCTCAATTGTGTTTGCACTACGTATTTGGAGACACTACCTTTATGGTACTAAGTGCGTGGTGTACACTGACCACAAAAGCCTACAACACATCTTGAACCAGAAAGAGCTGAACATGAGACAGCGCCGATGGTTGGAATTGCTCAGTGACTATGATTGTGAGATCTGTTACCATCCAGGCAAGGCGAATGTAGTTGTTGACGCCCTTAGCCGAAAAGAGCGGATCAAACCCCTCAGGGTTAGATCGTTAGGAATGACGATCGTTTCACTGCTTCCAGCGAAAATTCTTGAGGCTCAAGTCGAGGTACTCAAAGAGGAGAACCGACCAAGTGAGAAAATTTACGGTATGCTAGAGAGTGAGAATGGCTTCGTAAAAAGATCCGATGGAGTTTTGTGTTATGGGGACAGAAGTTGGATCCCACTATGCGGAGGAATTCGTGATTTGATCATGCACGAATCCCACAAGTCCAAATACTCCATCCATCCAGGATCCGACAAGATGTACTTAGACTTGAAGAAGCTATACTGGTGGCCAAACATGAAGGCCGATATAGCCGAGTACGTCAGTAGGTTTTTAACGTGTTCAAAGGTCATGGCTGAACACCAGAGACCGTCAGGTTTGCTTGTGCAACCGGAGATCCCAGAGTGGAAATGGGATCGCATAACCATGGATTTCATCACCAAACTGCCAAAGACATCGAGCGGTTATGACACGATTTGGGTAATCGTGGACCGTCTCACTAAGTCTGCTCATTTCCTTCCTATGAGAGAAAACGATAGTATGGACAAGCTTGCCCGGCTATACGTGAAGGAAATTTTCACAAGGCATGGAGTGCCTGTTTCTATCATCTCTGATCGAGATAGTCGTTTCACATCAAACTTCTGGAAGTCACTCCAGGACGCATTGGGAACAGATCTCGATATGAGTACAGCTTATCATCCTCAGACTGATGGTCAGAGTGAAAGGACCATCCAGACATTAGAGGACATGCTCAGAGCGTGTGTTATCGATTTTGGGAACGGCTGGGATAGGCATTTTCCTTTAGTCGAGTTTTCCTACAATAACAGCTATCACACCAGCATTAAGGCTGCACCCTATGAAGCACTTTATGGTCGTAAGTGCGGATCACCGATATATTGGGCTGAAGTCAGAGAAAACCAACTTACCGGACCAGATCTAGTCCATGAGACTACTGAGAAAATCGTGCAGATCAAGAGCCGAATGCAAGCTGCTCGTGACCGCCAAAAGAGCTATGTCGACAAGAGGCGAAAACCCCTTGAGTTCCAAGTGGGCGATAAAGTGATGTTGAAAGTATCGCCATGGAAAGGCGTGATCAGATTTGGTAAACGTGGGAAGCTGAACCCTCGTTATATTGGACCTTTTGAGATTCTTGCCAGAGTCGGGCCGGTAGCCTATCGACTCGAATTGCCATCTGAACTCAACGCTGTGCATGACGTTTTTCATGTGAGCAACTTGAAAAAGTGTCTATCTGACGATAACCATGCTATTCCTTTGGAAGAGATCCAAGTCGACGAAAGGTTGAACTTCGTCGAAGAACCAATCGAGATTATGGACCGGGAAGTTAAACGACTTAAGCAGAGTCGTATCCCAATCGTGAAGGTCCGTTGGAACTCTCGCAGAGGCCCCGAGTACACTTGGGAGCGAGAGGATGAAATCAAGCGAAAGTATCCGCATCTCTTTTCGAATTCATCGAATGACGCGAATTGAAATCCGGGACGGATTTCCCCAATTAGCTGGGGAGACTGTGACAAATGGTAATTTTCACGCATTAATTTAATAATAAATAGTTATTTATTAATTTTAAAATGAGTATTTTAAGCATAAATGCATGTTTCGAAGCATTTCTGAACATTTTTGGGAGCTGTCCTGCACATTGTAGCTTACGGTCATTGCTGAAAAAGTTTAATTTTGTCAGTAAGCGTAAAATTATTCTATTTTAATAGTTACTGACAAGTTTCGTAATTAACTGAGAGTTTTCTCACATTTTACTGAAAAGCAACCCCGCGCGCGAAATGACACTACAGTATATATGGTAACAGTCAAATACATACATTTTTGAGTCAGTAATAATATTTTATTACATTTTTGACAAAAACGTCGATAAAACTTTATTTTACGTATACGTGTCCAAAAACGTCAAACCGGGATTTTACGGTAACATTTAAGCTCAAACCGACACACGATACACTAACGAGGATCAAAATAACTCTTCCCCCTCTTTGTTTTGTCCCCTAGCCGGCCATGATAGCCCTCCCCCAAGTGTGGACAAAAATCTTACCACTAAGTGGGATATTATGTTTATAAATTATGCATGTTTCCCTAAATGACACACAAACAAATATACCTATCCACATTTGTTCTCAAACAATACCTAGATCATTTTTCTTCATCACAACTCATGGCCACACATAAAATTTCAAGATCCACAATTTTTTGTTGAAGTTCAAGCTAATCGGGGTGTACTTTCAAGAGTTTTGGGTTAAACGGAACGTATTGTGGGTAAATTTGGAGCATTTTGGGTTGTTCTTTGTTCCTCCTAGCCTCGTTAAAACACCATCTTTGTAAGGAAACATCAAAACTTTTCTCATCTTGTTCAATTCATGTTCATTTGATGTCTAATGATATTACCAAATGCTAAATGTGTATGTTTTGCTAAAATGAAAAAAGTTAGGGTTTGATTATATATATACATATGCTCGACATTTTTAGAGTTTTGTACAAATTAAAGTATTTCTTGCTTGTGTGGTAAATCTTGTTGCTTGTGGTACTAGTTTGATGATACAAATGTGATTAGTGTTAATTACGCGAGTTTAAGACAATATATACACTTTTATGTGTATATATACTAATCGGCCATAAATAAAAATACATAATTATTGGGGTTTTGAAAAACATAAAATTTTGGCTCAAGTGGTGAAATGGTGGAATTTATGCTTAAAAACTTATTATTTATAACTTATTGTATAAGCCGTAACGAATTGTGTTTAACCCGTAAAAAAGCAATTTTTGGTCGAATGGTACTATTTGGGTCGAATATATTGAATTTTGACAAAGTTTGACTTTTTAGCTTAATAACTTATTTATAAGTACTTAATTGGTTTAATTAAATTTCGATACGTAACTAATTACACTAATAAGGAAAATGGGCTTAAATTAATAATTTGGGCCATAGGGGTGTTCGGTGACTGTTGGGCCGAGCCCAATAAGAAAACCAACATATTTGACTTTTTGACCAAACGCGATAACGAACGTGTTAAATTGATTTTTAGAAACGTAAAGAATATATATATATATAATATATATATATATATATATATATATATATATATATATATATATATATATATATATATATATATATATATATATATCGTAACTTAAAAAGGCTAAATAGTTTTCGGGCTAAAACTGGACTATTGGGCCCATTAAGGGATTTCTCGGCCCAATAAACATTTCGGGTGACGAAAATGAGTTTCGAAACATATTTCGACTCACTATAACTATTTTTACATAACGAAACGATATATATCGATTAAAACCATTTTGGACTCGTTTTGACACGTTAAGCCCAATAAGGCTAATAAATGGACTTTTGGCCCAATTTCACAAACATTGGCTTTTGTTGACTTTTTAAAGTTATTTTGACTAAACGATGACCTTTTATCGAAATCTAATGTTAATAAGTAAGCGTAACGATAACTATATTTATGGCGAAAAGTATATTTATAACGATAAATATATATTACGGACTAGTTCTGCAAATATAGTTAACAAAATGGATTATTTGAGGAAATTGCAACACTTGAGAAAAATGGAAACGTTGAACAAACGAATGGGTCATGCCCAAATTTTCCTATATTTACAACACTTAGAGTATTTTGATAAAAATACTTGTACTTATTTAATTTCCTAAATACTTAATATTTATTTCAAATTTCCTTATAATTAAAATTATATTATAAATATATTTATAATATAATATTCCTCCACTAACACTATTATATTAGTTTCTCAAAATCTATTTAATTAATTATAAACTCTAATTAATTAAATACATAATTACTAAACTTTACTTAATATATATATAAATATATATATATATATATATATATATATATATATATATATATAACTTGCGTATATACACACGTATTCTCACCATACACTTTCACCACGAGCCATCACCAAGAGTCTTTACGATAAACCACTTTTGAAATATATGTTACCACACAACAAGCAAGAAATACACGAGCACATGGTCACACATAAAACCTTTTTCAAATGAGTCAAGACATTTAAAACACGAATATTGCGCTAAGACTTACCATACTCATTTAGGTCGCGTGTCGGAGCGGTTGCACTATATTACTTATTGACTAGCAGATTCTATCATTAAGGTGAGTTTATAACCCCATTTTCTTATAAGTACTGTTTTATAAACCTTGGGGTGAGAAACATGCAAAACTGTTTTCATGGACCAAAAACTGAACTTTTGTTTTACACACTGGTATGTGGAAAAACCCAAGTTTGCTAGAATCCCATTGCGCCCACTATCATCAACCGTCAATTCCTGCCAGGAAGCGCGTATGATATAAATAGATCTATTGGGGGTGACTCCCCCGTTCGGTTGGCCTGCCAGGTCAATGCGGACGTATACCATGACGGATTTCTACCGAGTGACCGGGGATTATCACTCGCGGGCACCCTTATTTCCTATGCCTTTGGCATACTGTTTGTCTAGTTTTGGTTGGATGAGCTTAGTGTTGCATACGACATTAGTGTGTGTTTTCTGAATTATTTGCTATGGTCCATATGTGCTTACTTGCTTTAAACCTATGAACTCACCAGCGTTAGCTGACTCTTAGCATGTTTTTGAGGTTCTTAAGTATGTATGTATGGAAGGCAGGGCATGGCATCGGTCATAAGTATCTGAAGTGTTTTTTACACATGCGTTAAACTCTGATTTGGGACAGTCATGTAAACGGGCCTTGTTTTTAATAAAACTTGAACTTATGTATGACATTTGACTTTGGCAATGTATAACATTTTAAAACGGATCTTTAAATCCGTATTCTATATCTTTGTGTTGTGATTACCAATTTAGTAACACCCAAACATATGCTTCCGCTAAATCTATATTTTGGGGGTGTTACATTGTGCCCTACGGTTGTTTTGTTCACGTTGCCACCAAGCTCCCGCTCCTTCACGCAATTTGTAAGCCAAAATATTCACTTGCTCTTCTCCGGGAACATCCATGATGTCAAAAAATTTGTCAACTTCATACAACCAATCTAGCACCGCTTCAATATCAAGATTTCCAACAAAATTGGGAATCTCAACCTTGACACGATATCCTTGTCGCTCACCATACCCACGGCGATTATCATTCTTCCTAGCAACGACCCTAGGCCCACAAATTTATCCTCTTGGAACTCCAACAAAATTCTCATAGTCTTCATCTCCTTCCTCATTTGAAGATCCGACAATGTCTTGTCTCCAATTTTGTTTGGGAGAATGGTCACGCTCATGATTATCATAGAACCCTTCATAGTTAGCGTGGAATCTTGGATTACCATATTCGTTACCCTCATGATTTGAGTGATTACATCGCGGATCGTATCTCATCAAGAACAATGGGCATACTCGCGAATTTGGAAGTGAGATCGGTGATCGCATGATCCATATATTCGGTCGATCGGACCCCATTAGTAGTATGGGTTTTTGGAATCTCTGCATCCTTCTTCATCAGGATACCAACATGCTCTGATGCCAACTAACCTAGAAAAGGCGAACTAAAACCCTAATACGAGCTAAGCAAATAACAAAGGATTTAAAGACTAAAAGTAAGGAACTTAATTGATAACTGAATGTTTAAACTTTAAACAATGAACCCAAACCCTATATGTATAGAGAAGTAAAACATGAGGAATAAGAAACCTAAACAAAGTAAAATTTAACTTAAACTATAGTTAAAACTTTCAGTTATCAATCCTTTACAAAGTATAAATTTCGGTTTTAACCCATAAACTTTATTTCTTGAAATGACTACAAATTGAACCCACAAAGGTCACACAAAAATCACGAATTTGCAAGTATAATTATTTACCACTAGCACCGTCGTTTTGTACGAGTATTATTCTGGTTCATATAAAACAAAAAACTTAACAAATTAGCATTAAAAAAAGAAAATTCATTTTACCACCAAAATCTAAATTAAGTTTTTCATTTACCCCCCAAAACCCAATTTCACCTTTCCATTTGCCCCTCAAAATCAGATCTCACATTAACTTCTCCCTCCTACCAAACCCGTCCTAATTTTTTTTGGGCCAATTCTACAAATTGCCCGGTAGCTTAAGGTGTTTACCTTTTTTAGCCCCAAAAATGGCGCTTTCCCAAAATAGCCCAAGCATTAAGTGCCTAAAATGTGAGAATGACATGTGCCATTTTTTTTGGCTTTTAGCAAAATGGCGCTTAACAGTAGCAAAATGGCGCTTAAAAGTAGCAAAATGGCGCTTAAAAAATTAGTACTGCTAGTTCAAATTTTTGGTCGCTTAAGGTCGCTTAAGCGACTTGCTGGAAGTAGCTTAATTCTGTGGGCTATTTTGGGAAAGCGCCATTTTTGGGGCTAAAAAAGGTGAACACCTTAAGCTACCGGGCTACTCCTATATTTAGCCCTTTTTTTTTTGCTCCTGCCAAGACTACTATTCTAAAGGTTAGTTAGTGTGTGTTTCTTTCTTTTATACTACTATGGAACAATTTTTTTTAAGGTGTATATTTCACGGAACAATACTTGATAAATTATTGGTCGTATATATATATATATAATCCGGACCGGTATATATATATATATATAGAATCCGGACCGGTTGAGAAGGTTTTGAGATTGAGAAGAATGAGAAGCCATCTTGACCCTTTATTTCATCAAACCTTGTAAGGGTAAGATTGGAAATTTATATTTTCTATTAAAATGATTTTTTGATTCATTTAATATATTAATAGCATGATTCTAGGAAATCCCTGCAAATCAGTTTCTTTTCAACTGCTGGAGATTAGAACGTATCAAAATAAAAATCTCCATATTTCAAAAAGTCACGCATCACAAAAACAACCTCCATACGTGTTCTTCTTCAAAATAATCTATCCTTAACATACTAAAATAGTTACCATGTCCGACGTTCAATCTGAAAATGATGCAACAATTATGATAACCGATGATATTGAGGCGAACCAAGAGGTTTCCTGTAAGTTTTTAGTTAATTATTATTTCTTATTGTAGCTTTTCATTTCATATGATGTTGTATTTTTTTATACAACAAATGAATCATAAAAACCCTACACACATTATAATAGTATCCGGATCAAAGATATGTATAACTTTTTGCTATTTAGGTTTGTGATAATTTAATCTGACAGCATGTTTGCATGGCCAACAAGTACTTTTTTAACCTGATGTAACTGATTCACAAACAAGTATTTTTTAATCTTTATTTGTGAATCAAAGAATCACGTTAATTATATACTTGTTTGTGAATTAGTTATATACTTGTTAGCGTGTTTATACTGGTTTGTGAATCAGTTATATACCCGTTTGTGAATCAATGATCAATGATCATTTTATTAGTCCATGAGTTCTCTATGTTTGCATGGCCAACAAGTATTTTTTAATCATGTTGTATGAAACCTGATGTGTTTATGAATCTTTGTTTGTGAATAATATCTTGTTTGTGAATCAATGATCAGTTATATCTTATGTCATTAAAATAAAAGAATCAATTATCAGTTATTCTTTGTTCAATCTTTGTTTGTGAATCAGTTATTCTTTGTTATGAATCAGTTATATCTTCTTGTAGTTAATTATTGAATCTGATGTAAACCATCATTTTACACGAACTTGAAACTTGAATCACACAAGATAATTCAGTTTCTACTTACATGATTGTCTTCAATGTTCGTTACAAGTATTCGATAATTTAGTTTTTTATATTATGCATCATTAACTTGAATCATTTTTAACAGATATTGAAAGCGTTCCAGAGCCTCAATCAATTGGCAATGTGCGTGTTACTCCAAGAGGGTCTAGATATTGGACGCCAGTTGTTCCTGATAATGAAAAGCCGGTGGAAAAGATGTTGTTTAATTCATTGGATCAAGCTTTTGAATTCTACAACAACTATGCCAGAAAAAGTGGATTTGAACCTCGTAAGTCATCAGAAAATAAAGGTAAGCACGGAGTGATTACACGAAAATATTTCTTGTGTAGTAAGGAAGGTCAAAACCCAAAGACATATGCTAATACTTTGATAGAACCAACTGGAAAACGTGTAACCACATCAAAACGAACCGGTTGTGAAGCCCGCATTATTTTAAAATTGAATCGTAAAAAGAAGAAGTATGAAGTTGTTGAATTTGAGGAAGAGCATAACCACAGTATGGTTCATAAGGATGATTCACATTTTCTCAATTCTCAAAGGCAACTTAATTTTTGTCAAAAACAAACTTTAATGGACGTAGGGAACTTAAATATGGGTCCGCGTAAAGGGTTCAAGTTTTTGAAACAGGCCTGCGGTAGCTTTAACAAAGCTGGTGCCACTGAAACTGATTCTAAAAATTATAAAAGGGAAGTAGACTTATTTATCGGGGAGGGGGATGCCCATATGGCGATTGAGAAGTTGGAGAAAAAAAAAGAGTTGTTGCCAGACTTTACATTTGAATTTATGCAAGGGGAGGATAAAAAGTTGAGTGGGTTATTTTGGGCTGACGAGACTGCAAAACGTAATTACATTGCGTTTGGAGATATTGTGGGATTTGATGCTACTTTTCGCACCAACAAGTAAGACATTTGTTCCCAATTATTTTATGCTTCATAAAATTAATTTCCTTGTTGTAATCGACTTATAAGTATCATATGTTTGATTTGGTACAACTATTTTATGATCTTTTTTCCGTTTACTGGAATCGATAACCATAAACGATGTGTAACATTTGGTGCCGGTTTGCTATCTAATGAAACTGTAGAATCATATGAGTGGCTGCTTCAATCTTTTAAGAAAACAATGTCCCACGAACCTAAATTATTGGTAACCGACCAAGATCCATCAATTAAAATAGCAATTCCAAAAGTTTTCACAACCGCAAAGCAACGGTTGTGTATGTGGTATATTACAGACAAGTTTGGAGCCAAGGTCTGATTCACATTATATTCGTATGATTCAAAAATACTTTTACCCTTACTCTCTTTTGTTTTTTGATTCATGTTACAGTTCGGTTCAACATTAATGAATTCTGAGTTTTTACAACGTATCCATGGTATTGTTTGGAGCAAAACATTGACGCCGGAGCAGTTTGAGCTTAAGTGGGCTTCACTTATGAATGAGTATTTCCAGCAAGAACAAAAATGGCTATCTAATATGTACAATATCCGTGACAAATGGATACCTGCTTATTTTCGTGACTTACCGTTGGCTGGACTTATGCAAACGACATCTCGTTGTGAAGGAGAAAATTATTTCTTTGGGCTTTTGACGAACACTGATTTATATCTTGTTGAGTTCATCAACCACTTTGATACTGCTATGGACGCCCAAAGAAACATCCAAAGAAACAATGATCATGATTCACGGTACAAGGTACCTCAACTCAGAACAAGTTTTCTTTTCGAGAAAGAAGCGGCTGAAATCTTTACGGCTGCAGCTTTTAAGGTTATTCAATCCCAAATTTTGAAATCAATGCTATTTTGCATGTCGTATAATGTGATTGACATTGAAGGGGGTAAGAGATACTTTATTAGGGATGTCGATGACGATGTCAAGTTTCAAGGTCAATTTCAGGTAATATTTTAGAATTCTTACTGTTTTTCAAGATTCAATTATTATGCATTTACTGTTTTAGAATTCTTTATTAGGGATGACGATGTCAAGATTCAATTATTATGCATTTACTGTTTTAGAATTCTTACTGTTTTTCAGGTTGATTTTGTTAAGTCAGAGGTTATTCTTACGTGCAGTTGTAAGCTTTTTGAGTTGGAGGGGTTTTTGTGTCGCCATTGTTTCTATGTCCTACGTATGCGCAAGATTAAAGAGTATCTGAAACGAATCTCGCTCGTATGGCTCACGTGATGTTGAGAGTTATATCGAGGTTTTTGTGATTAGAAATACAACATATGTATGTATATTGTATATAAACGATCCCCTTTTATGATTTTCACGCTTACACACATAAAAAACACACACGATGAAATTCAAATATGTGTTATCACATGTGACACATATATATGATACTCAAATATGTATAGACACATAGGGCACGTACGTATGAAAGCCAAATATGTATGAACACACACATATGAAATACATAAGTGCGACCAATATTCACATATAAAGACACATATTTGATATATACATATGCATAAACTCATTCCGAGATTGCTAAAAACAATTGGTTCATGGTTCTTAGACGATAGAACATAAACAACGTTATCCATGGTTCTTAGACAATAGAACATAAACAAAATTATCATCTTCGATCAATCTAATGATGAAACACGGAGATTTGGTCACGACTGATTTGGTCAAGAGACACATGAAGATACATAAATACACATACACATAACTGATTTGGTCACGACTCAAACAATTCATAATTTACTTGAGCTCATTAAATAATTTATTATCTTGACTCTAGTTTGAATAACAAAATTTCCTAGACCAATTTCATGAATCGAGCTTACAAAATTATATACTTGGCTATACTCATTCGAAAATCATGTATATAGAAAGAGGTAAAACATATACTAGAGAATTATACATGATACAAGTATATCAATTATGTGTTCTCTATGGGGATAATTACTAAAATAGCCCAAAACCCAAATGGGATATTTCTACCCCGGTTGCCCTGGGCAATGCCCCCAATTGCCCAAAAAAGGGCGATTGTTGCCCAAAAAATACACTGGAAATCCTTCGGTTGCCCCAAAAAATGCCGGTTGCCTTGGGCAACACAATTATTTTCGGATTTCGGGTTAGATAGGGAACCGCCCATTTGTGTTTGGGCTATTTTAGTAATTATCCCTTCTCTATGATCCTTAACTAATCATTTATTTTATTCTTTGAGCATCATTTTTTTTTTCTTTTCTATTATTTGATCAAATATATTGACTTTGTTATTTAGTTTAATTAGTAAATTTGTTAGCATAAGTTAATGAAAAAAATATAATATTTTTAATTAAGAATTATAATTATAATAGAAAATGTAACAATATAAAATTTATGTTTTGAAAATTTTGTATAGTAGTTGTATATTGCCTAATCAAAGAAAAAAAAATATAAAAAGCATCCCACATTGAAAATATAAGAAAAAGTGAAAAGAGATGGACACTATAAAAGAAAGACCCACTTCATTTTTTTAATAAAAAACTGCATCTACTTGAAATTATAAAAAAAAATAAGTATGATTGTTATGCACTCTTTTGCTTCAAATGCAAACTAGTGTTTATTATAAGTTACATAAACTTATATAAAATTTATGTAAGTTACATAAACTTTAGTTTAGGCATTAGAACAATTTTTATAATTGTAAACGATCTTTCAAGCTCGAGCTTGAGTTAATAAACGAGCCTACCAAGTTCGATCTTCTATATGAGCATCTTAAGCTTGAAAGTTAGTTTATTGTAGGATTACGAAAAAAAGTTAAAAATTTTAAACGAGCTTCGAGCTCGAGCTCGAACAACAAAAAAATATTCGAGCTCGAGCTCGAGTCAATTTATAACAGTTTATTCGAGCTCGAGCCGAGTAGTTAATAAACGAGCCTAGCTCGTTTAGGCCAAAACTCGACTTGGCTCGGATCGTTAACACCCCTGGTTAGGGAGTTTTTTCGTCGGAAAGCCGTCATTAAAAGTTTTTTGTGACAAATTTTATAGGGATTTTTCCGTAGGTAAACGCCTTTTGTTTACAGTGAATCACATACAAGCCTAAAGGATCATAAACACACAAACCGGATTTTGGCCTTACTAATCTACCATCAAATACTCACTCACAATTCGAGTGGCAGAAACGCGCATAGCTGAAGTGGAGTAGAAAACTTAAAACGTTAAAACAAAAACAAATAAGTTGATGAAAGCATCTTAGAGCAAGCGGATACAAATTTTCAAACAACACAAATGAATACAAATCTTCAAACAAAAAAAGCAACAAAAGACAAATATGATTGTTGGTCGACATCTACATCATCTTTGACCAAAGTGTCTTTTTTTTTTTTTTGACATGCAACTTCCAACGGCGCATGACGGTGTATCAGGCCGCCGGCGGTGGTCATCTTGGTCGGTTACTCTGTCAAATTTACGATTTTTAAGTTATGACCAAAATTGTAAGCACGTAAGGTTTTGGCCAAAAATTGCATAGACTTCTTTTTTGGAGGGTAATAGTGGCTAATGATGGTCGAAGACTAGGTTTTGAGATGTTGTATAAGAATGCAAGATAATTTGACCGGGTAATATAGAGTCAACGACTAATGGTGGCCTATTAGGTTTGAGGATCAAACGCACTATAATACCATGTTAAATGTTGTAAACCTAGTTAATATCATAGACGGGACTTGGGTGGATTTATTGGGTGGGCCGAATATTATACCAGTTAATTTGGGAAGGCCAAAGTTGTATCTCCGCTAAGCAAATATACGTAAAACCTAAAAGCTTTGGGAGGGCCGTGGCCCTCCCCGGTCTCCACTAATGTCCGTCCATGGTTAATATTATGTTTTATTGATCTATATTTATGGTAAAAATTACCTAAAATTATGACGGACCTCAACCCCACAAACCCGACTTAAGCTAGTAATTAGACTTAAGCCTACTAATCTGTCAAAGCATTTAAAAAAACAGAAAACTGCTAAATACAACTACAAGAAACTAGAAATTAATATGGTTTGATATGATGCACCTAAAAGCTAATATTTTAGCTTCGCATGATAACAAGCATAATCAAGCACTATAAATGAATCAATACTAAGAACTAAAAGACGAGTTGTAGCTCTTCTCAGCTTACTTAATTAATGGCAACATTTCATTGTTACCTTTAAAACAATGTCTACTTAGATAAAGACGCACAATTTACCGAGCCACAATCAAATTGGCCCGATTCATAAATCATAAGAACATGGGTCGATGTTGCAACGTTTAGTGATTAGTTTATTCAAGCCCAATATTAAGTTTTTCAAAAGTTTTTTTCTAACAAATTATAAGGGAAAATAAATCTATCTTCATCATTTCGGGAACAAATTTTTAGTTTTGTTTACCGAGGCTGACTTTCACATAACTTGTTTACGATTTTCAGGTATTGTAAGGAAATAAAAGACAATAACATAGCTAGATAACCGCGCATAACAGTGTTGTTTAGCGACGGATGGTTATACTTGTAAACTTGATGCTTTGGTGTGACCCTTAATGCAACTCTTTAGCTTTTAATCGTAGCCAATGAGAGAAAAAATTGTTATCAGTTGACCCGAAAAATGATGAAACTATGAGGATTAAAAGTTATTTAAACTATCAATCTATCCATCTAATAATTGTTGTCTCTAGATAAAAAAATACACAGTTTAAAAATAAAAGAACACTACACTCCACAATCAATCAATTATCTCCACCCACTAAACTCTCTTTTGATTGGATGGGATAAGAAGTTAAGACATCCATAAATGAAAGGTGATCTATAATTTAAGGATGGAGGGAGTAATTTAATGATAGATAACAAGCTAGTGAAAAAACATGTTATGGATAAGAGGCTAGCAACTAAGAGCAACTGCAATGGCAAAGCTTTTCATAGCTTTTTATTATTCCATCAAGTCTTTTGCAAAGCTTTTTACCATTGTGACTAAAGCTTTTACAAAAGCTTTGTAAAAGCTTTTTGTGAAAGACTTTTTAAACAGCAAGCTATTATAAAAATCTTTTCCACTCTCACCATATCATTTAAATACAATTGTTTATATATATACAAAAGCTTTTGTAAAGCTTTTTAGCATTGGAGACAATATTTTTAAATGACTTTTTAGTATTAAAATATTAATGAAAAAATGATCTAATAAATGCAAAAAGTCTTTTGGAGTTTGAGCATTATAGATGCTATAAGTATTTAAAAGTTTTGTTATAATGCATCTGGTGATTATTTCAATTGATTTGGCTATTGCATCATACTAATAACTACTATATTCATGGTGTCTCCTTTTCCTCTTATTCAACTTGTGTATGTGTATATCATGACTATGCATGTACAATGTGTTGGAAACGGTGTAGACTTTTTATTAATAAATCAGATTACAATAAATAACAGAATATAAATAACGGAAAATTAATGAAAACAGTAAAGGTCGTGGCACGAGGCACGTGTAAACACGATTCCCTTAAAACAGATTCGCCGTCTGTTTCCCAGGGTACAACGTACAAAGCTGTTGTACAGCCGGACCTAACAACTTGCCTGAAAAAACACTGAAGCGAAGCTGGTTTCTGATCGAAGATGATTGCTGGAATATGGTTGGTAGAGCTGCGTTTTTCTGTGTCTCAAAACCGAATGAGAGGTGTTTAATTTATAGCCTTCACAAGTCTTGGTGACCAAGACAGAATATATGCCAAAAATTAAACCGATCCGCAAATCTGTTATAATTAAAACAGATTTGCGTATAATCTATTACACAAACAATATTCTGTAAAACTTGTCCATTAAGTTCAAATCTATTCCTAAAATAGATTTACAGAAATTATGGAAAAAAATAACCCGAAACCCGCAGCAAAAAGATTCGCACGTAGGCGAGATTTCGGAGCTGCATTCGTGTCCGCAAGTCGCGCGGGCTCGCATGAGTTCAGAAGCTTCGAACTCATTTTGGCCCAGAAATCCCACAATCTGCACCCCCCCCTGCGCGCGCGCACGTAGGAGTGGGAGCATAGCTCACCTAAAGGAATTTGATAGCAAATATCAAGATTTCTATATAAACCACTCTCCACTTCCTTTACTAGGCGATGTGGGATACTTCTAGTTTCCATATTTTTGTGTTCCAAGTACCTCACTTTGAGACACGATATCTCATTCATATCAACTCCAATTTTGACACATTTTAGCTCGTTGCGAAGCTCTCGTCACGGAGAACGCAAAGCTACCAAGAAATATAAGTATATATAATATATACATATATTAAAATAGTGTCCAAAATATGCAAAAATCATTTTGCAAAATCTAATTTTCCAACAATCCCCCACATGAATGGAGATCGGTCGAAAACACACACATGTTTCAGCGAAATTTCTGTGGTTAAGTCCTGCATAGGATAGGTAGGTGTGACCCTTTGAACCTTCCCTTGTGAGATGCACTTAGTCTCCTAGATCTGAGTAGACGCGATGTACTTGAACTCAGCATCTGTTTACGTAGACGACATTACACTTCACACAAGACTCTCCCTGACATTGTCAAGTCCTCATAGTCGTGTTCGTTATGGTCATGAACACTAGCCTGGTTCTGCAAGAGCTCTTAGAAATTGCGCCACCCACAATTCCTTTCGAAGCGACCCCACTTCTCTCTCACATAGGTGATTTCATCTTGAATCATTAAAAACATATGTTTGTGATTTCATCTTGAATCATTATGCTTTATGATTTCATCCTGAATCATAAGAACCATATGTTTAACCTCTCAACAAGTCACATTTGTTATAGGAATGGACTAGGAGGTTACAATTTAGTAACTCCCCCACATTGACGTGACTTCCCCCACATTTCTATGATTAGGTTGTCCTATTGAACCCAAATCTTGGGATCTCCAGTCAACTGGGTTAGGTTTTCCTTCATAGAAACTCATTCCTTCAAGGGCTTTAGTCCCATTCCTTTAGACGACTTACTAACTAACTCTCTGCTTAAGCCTTTCGTAAGCGGATCCGCGATGTTATCCTTTGACTTCACATAGTCAATTGAGATAACTCCTGTTGAGAGTAGTTGTCGTATCGAATTATGTCGACGACGGATATGTCTGGACTTTCCATTATACATTATACTATGAGCTCTGCCAATTTCCGATTGACTATCACAATGTATACTAATGGCTGTTACTGGTTTAGGCCACCTTGGTATTGTAACACCCCCGTTTTCGATATTCGCAGCGGAAATATAAGTTGGGTGCTACCTCACGGTTCACAGTCATGATAATAGAAAACGACTCGAAAAGAGACGTTTTAAATAAAATTGTTATCATTCATTTATGAAATCAGAGTTTATATATAGAGGTCCCAGCGGGAGGTTTCGAAATACGTTAAAATGATACATTATTCATTTGAATGATAACAAAACAGACACTCTTTTAAAAGAAAATCCACCGCCACTCCGTGCCAAATTGTACTTCCAGTTACCTGAGATAAACATGCTTAAAAAGTCAACACAAAGGTTGAGTGAATCCATAGCGTTTAACGTTAAATAATCGATTTGAACACAAGCTAAATAGAAAGTAAATCGGTAATATTGCAGTTCGTTATATATTGCTCTAAGTCTCATGAATCGCAAGACGTTAACACGATGGACATCATAGTTATAAGCTATGATGTAAATCACTACATAATTAAATATAGCAATTATGCCCTCGAGTAGGAGTCTGCCTGAAACTCTTTATTAAACGATTTCAAATAAAATGCATTGGGTTACTTATCCAGCAACACAAAGGGATTGTCAATCCAATAGATCTATTCATTATATTCACGCTCCACCCAAAAGTGATTAATGGTTCATGATAAAGGGTCTTTAAATAGGCAACAGTTAAACTTATGCAATATAAATCAGGAAAGCATACGGGAAAATACTTGTGTTCGGTTTAGTAGCATGTATCTCCCCACAAGTTTAGAAAAACGTATAAAGAAAAGTGGGACTATGAACTCACCTTAGCAATCTGGATGGAAAACAAAATGGAATAAAGTTGATAAACGTCTCCGGACACGAAACCTGGGTTGTTATGCCAAATTTCAGTAATAGATTTCAGATGATTTATGTTCATTTGTTCGTTTCGTTTCGTTATTTGGTTGTTGATTAAATGTTATAACGAGACAACATGAAGTCTCTTCAAAAATAAGATTTTATCTTATTATGTGTTCTTATGTTTCCGTTCGTTCGTTGTATATATCTATTGTTCATTCGTTCGTTGGTTCGTCGTTGAAATAAACGTATTACGTTATTATTTTCTATTAGCTCGAAAAATGGAAAAATAATAGTTATGAAAAGTTACACTTTTAATCCTAAGGTTTGATCAAATGACAGTTTATACCCTGAACTTTTGGAAAATGACAATTTTTACCCTTTTTGTTTCAAAAATGACATTTTCTTCCCTTTTTATTTGTTATTGAAAAAAATGGTCCTTGGTATAAAATATTTACAAATTCGGCCCTTAAAACTCTAATTTATTTAAAAATAATACGCATGAGTTTAGTGGCTTTGGAAGAGTTTTGAGATTGAATAACTTTGTGTATAACAAATCATTTTGCGAACTTTCTTTTCCTAAGGATAGGTAGCCAGGTCGTCTTTAAAATAAGCCAAGTTTTGTAATTTATGAAAGTCATTTGATACTAGAAATAATTCCCTAAAGTCGAGTGAGTGAAAACGAGTTTTAATAAAATCTGGAAATGGGTTTTATACCTAGCGATTGAGCAATCTTTGAAGATTAATAACTTTTAAACCACTCAATCATTTTACATGATTTTTCTTTCTAAAATAAGTTAGCTAGCTCATCTTTATTGTAGCAAAATCTTAGAATTTTTAGATATGTTATAAGGGTCGAAACTTTGTCTAGAGTTGGTGAGTTGGGGGCGACAAAACTGAAAAACAATAACTGGAAATCTTGGTTTTCTATTTTAGCGATTTAGAACAAACTTTGGAGTTTGATAACTTTTGACTCGATCCACCTTTTTACTTGATTTTTCTTCCTAAATTCAGTTAGTTGGGTGGACTTTAGATTCACCAAAAATCAGATTTTATAAAGAACGTTTGAGGGTTGGTTTATAGGTCGAAAGTTAGCCTTGTGGGCTGTTTTTGGCTCGACTAAAAACACATAAAAAGAAACCCGGTAAGGGTTATTGGATTTTTAAAGGTTTAGGACTAACTTTTATGCATGTTATGATATTATTTGATGTATTTTAACATGTTTTACAAGTTGTTGATTTGTTTTATCAAAAATCCAAATATTTAAGGTGCGTTTGTGATTCTGGTCGATCAGACAAGTAAAGAAACAGAAAATTTTATAGTTTTTGTTTGTGTTCTATTTTTAGATGTTGTTATATGATATTTTTAAGTATATAAAATAAGTAAAACTGAATTAAAAAGAGATAGTTAAACTTACTTATGGTGTTGGTCGACTAGGGTTTTTGGAGTTCGAATGGATTTTGTTTCTTGAGCACCGACTCCCTCTTGGTTTCAAGTCTTTCTAAGGTTTATATTTGGCTTGTATTTAGGGCTGTGATCAGTAGAGAAGTGAATGTGAAGGTTGTTTTGGGTGGTTCGACTGATAATGGATGTGTTTAGTCGAATTTAGTGTGAGGAGAAGTGGGAAGTGAGGCTGCTACTTATGGAGAGGAAATTAGGGTTTTCTAAGAAGTGATAAGGGGACAAAGGCTGAGAGAATTTGAGGAAGGTGCCACTTGGAAGAGGAAACTAAGGTTTCAAGGGTAGGAGGGGACATGGATAGATAGAAATGGACAAGTGGAGTGTTTCTTTGAAGAGATGAGAGAAGAGAGTTGGCGTGTGTTTTTGGGAAGGAGGAGATGTATATAGTGTAGGTTACATGTGAAGGTTAACTTGGTTATGGTTTAAGTTAGATTTCGACTAGGGATTATTATGGAACCGAATTGGCTTTGAGATATTGTACCTTAGGCTTTAGGGAATTGTATTTAAGGTTTATGAGTTGTAACTAATTTAGTTTTAAGGTCTTGGTTAATTAGAAAAATGTTTATAATTACTACATATATATATATATATATATATATATATATATATATAATCGAATTGTGTAAAAATGATAAGGAAAATGGGTTAGGCTTAGGTGGGTTGTATTATATGCTTATTAAGGTTGTACTATAATTTAAAATATAAGAAAAATATAGTTTTAATAATTTATTAAGTTATAAAAACTATTTGTTAATTTTTATTAAGTTAAAAAGTAAATAAATAGGATTTTTGGTTCATGTGCATTAGGTACTTGTACATTGAGTTTAAAGACTTGTAAAAATATTTAGTGAGTTTAAAAAAATTAATTTTTAAGATTTATGCATGGATGGTTTGTAAATCATGCTTTAAAAATAAATATTATTAAGGTTTTATTAAGGATTTTGTAAATATATGGTTTCATGCATAAAGGACTTGTACTTTAGCTTATATGACTTGTACATTTATCATCTTGTAAAAATATTATATAAATAATTTAGGGTTTGTGAAATGAATACATAAAATCATAGTTTTATGAAGTTAGGGTTTTACCGGGAATTAAAATAGAATTAGGGTTTCTGGTGCTTTGGTAACTTGTACATTAGCTCAGATGAGTTATACTTTTATGTTCTAGGGTTTTGTTATTCATATTTGGTGTTGTGATGAATTTAGGGTTTCATAGAAACTCTATACAGATAATGAATGTTTTGTTCATACGTTTGCTAAGCAATTATCATAAAATGATAAATGGTATTTCGTAATGTTTTCATATAGATATGTTTATATAATAAACATTAGGTTCGTTAGGTTGGGTTGTGTGGGAGCACGTTTATCAGGGATGTGAGTTACGTCACATAAGATAGGAGATACAATCAAATAAAAAAATTATACGTGGAAAAAGGATAATGATTTTGTAAAGTAGTTCGTTTAAATGTGAAATTTTACGAGTGGTTACAGTCACCCCCCGTTAAGGGAATCTCGTCCCGAGATTCAGTCTATGTTGGTCGGAATGTGAGGGAAAAGGTTTGGGTATCTTGTCCGTATTTGATTTTCTTATTTTAGAGGTGATGGGTAGTAATTGTAGACATCTATTGTGGTTGGTCAAATGGAATTAGTATGAACAATTTGTTTTGTCTCAAAATTTTGCTTTTGAATGAAAATTGTTATTAGAAAATCTGAAAAGATAACTGTTCCATTTATGACATGATTCTTCCTAAATTATACATAGTTGGCCAGGCTATGCATAACTAAGGACTGAATGATGTGATATTTGGTCCAGTTATGGTGATACTTATATTTCTTCAAAAGTTTTAGACGGTGCTCAACGTTTTGTTTTTGTAAAATGATAACATAATTACTTTTCTCAAAAAAAAAAAAAAAAAAATGTTCATACTATGGTGATAGGTCAGGGATTTCTAGGGTGGAAATGGGTTATCCTTAGAACAAATATTAGGGTTCGAGTGGAATTCTTACGGGATGGTCAAAATTAATATTAACCAAATTTCTAGTGATATGAAAGTGTAGTGACTACGAACAGGTCAAATGGAATAGAAACGTAGATTGTGATTATTACGGAAATATTACAAGGTAAAGATTTCATACGGTAAAAAGATAGTTGATACACTTAGGTTACGTCCATCGTAACTAAGGTAGAGTACAATAGGAAATATGCTTAGGAAGTTTTACGATACGATTTATTTAGCTATAACAGGAATTTCTCTTTTGTTGAAATAGGGATGTCATTCCTTGACATTGTCGAGATTTTTAACGAGTTCTCATTCCTCTGCACTAATCTTGGTTTGGCTGTGCGTTCCCATCTCCTAGCACATACGCTCTTCCGCGGGCACCGTTGTTCTGGTCGTCTTTCGATTTCGGGCACCGGCTCTTATAATGCCCTTTCTCACCGCATCCGAAGCAAGTTACGGTTACCGGCTGTAGGTTGGCTCCTATTGCTCTACAGTCTTTGGTCTGATGTCCAATCCTCTGACACCTTGCGCACTTAACAGTGCATGGACCATAGTGGTGCAACAGGCATTGACTACATGACGGTTTTCTTCCAACATAACCACTCTTCTCAGCAGGTGTGGCGGTATAGGCTTTGGCAGTCTCCTGTCGGCGATGGTGATGATTATTACGGTCTTGTTGGTAGTTGTTGTGGTGATGAGTGGTCCTTTTATCATCAAGCTTTCGCTTGTTTTCATCACTTCCTTGAATAGAACTTCGCTTGGTTTCGCGATCCATTAACTGTTGAGCTATGGTAATCGCCTCTTCCAATGACTGAGGCTTTGACACAATCACATTTCCCTCAATGTTTCGAGGTAGTCCTTCCGTATATTTCTCCAACATCTTCTCCAGATCAGGCACAATAGTTGGACATAGGAGAGCAAGCTCCTGAAACCTCCTGTTGTATGCCTTGAGATCCGTTCCTTTCACAACCAGTTGGTGGAACTCATCCTCCAGCTTCTTAATTTCAGTACGGGGGCAGTACTTCTTCAACATCTTCTTCTTGAGATCTTCCCAAGTCAGTTGGTGAGCTGCTTCAACAACCATAGTCTGGGTAGTCGAAGTCCACCAAGACAGGGCATCATCCAATAAAGTCCCCGTAGCAAAAGCAACTTTGCAGTCATTGGTACACCCACATCTCACAAAGACTATTTCCGTACGTTCAAACCAACGAGCTAATTCAGTAGCTCCTTCTGTTCCCTTAAAGAAAGTTGGTTTACAGTTTACGAAGTCTTTGTAGGTGCATTTGCGAGTATTAGCTGGCTCGCTTTCTCCATTGGGTCTGCTGGTGCTTCCAGCACAAGCAAATTCTGCTGCTTGACTCTCTAATGCTGCAGCAAGCACACTGTCTGCAACAAGCTTTCGGATAGCAGCTTGGGACATGGGTGGTTCGGGGGAAGTGCGAGGCATATTTCTATTAAAACCATAATAAAACATACGTTTATATTTTGTACATGTTAGATTATCAAGATAAAACTTATGATAATCATAAGGTCACAACATGTCCAAATACTACCATACGCGTAGGTAAGATGATCATCACTGGTCCACGTCAACCGATACTGTACACAACAAAATACAACAAAATCAAAACCACATATAGTCATAAATAACTTGCTAATTTGTTATATATAACAAAATTAGTACAAGCGTCATATTTATGCTACATATCTCATGGTCAAGATATAGTACAAAAGCTGGTAGATATAAATCTGATTTTAGTGGCTACCAGAAACTCTTCCGAGTCAACTTTTCAGTTTGACGATCATGCTGACGAGGATATATATTTACTCTTAATATTTATCTTGCATGTCTCCCACTATTGTCTCCAAAATAGTGATCTTCGTCTGAGCTATCGTCAATTCTTCATTTTTCTTCTTCATTTCTTCTCTTCTAACATCTTCAATTCGTCATAGGTATTTCTCGTCTCAGCTGCTCATGACGGTTCTCTGCCTTCTCACGATTCTCATCCATCTTCTGATTCATGGTCTCTGAATCTTCAACTCTATATTTTATACCCTCGATGCATTCTAGAGGCAGCTTGTCGGGATGACCTAAAGCAGTCTCAATCTGTTCTTCTTGCCGTTCTAATCGCGTCAGCAGGGTGGAAATAGTCAGCTGTCGTTCCTGTGCTGATTGCGAACTTTCACCCATCTCAAATACTCGTGGCGGAGTAGGAATGTCGGGAGTGGGTGATTGGGGTAAAGCATGATATCAGGCGATAATGGTCCTAATTTCTACACTAAGTTCGAATGGGACAAATGGGGGAATAGAAATTTATAGATAATAGTGGATGTGGTAAAGATGTAGGAACTGACGGTATATATGTAAGAAAGTGGACGTGGTAGTGGTGATGAGGATGTAGGTGTTATCATGATGTCCAGTACCGTCGTAATATTTTTCAATATCCGAGTCCGACATAAGAGGAATAGAATGGGTAGAGGAAATCAGGATTCTATAACCACCCGGTAATTATAAACATTTTACTATGTAACTAATAATTAGAAATAAACATATACAAGTAACGTTTCAGTGGCGTTGTGGCACGGAGGACTTTTGGGTTAAGTTTTTGTGAAAAACGGTTATAGTCCAATGTTTGAAAACATTTGGTTCTCTATAACCATGAGCTCTGATACCACTCTGTAACACCCCCGTTTTCGATATTCGCAGCGGAAATATAAGTTGGGTGCTACCTCACGGTTCACAGTCATGATAATAGAAAACGACTCGAAAAGAGACGTTTTAAATAAAATTGTTATCATTCATTTATGAAATCAAAGTTTATATATAGAGGTCCCAGCGGGAGGTTTCGAAATACGTTAAAATGATACATTATTCATTTGAATGATAACAAAACAGACACTCTTTTAAAAGAAAGTCCACCGCCACTCCGTGCCAAATTGTACTTCCAGTTACCTGAGATAAACATGCTTAAAAAGTCAACACAAAGGTTGAGTGAATCCATAGCGTTTAACGTTAAATAATCGATTTGAACACAAGCTAAATAGAAAGTAAATCGGTAATATTGCAGTTCGTTATATATTGCTCTAAGTCTCATGAATCGCAAGACGTTAACACGATGGACATCATAGTTATAAGCTAAGATGTAAATCACTACATAATTAAATGTAGCAATTATGCCCTCGAGTAGGAGTCTGCCTGAAACTCTTTATTAAACGATTTCAAATAAAATGCATTGGGTTACTTATCCAGCAACACAAAGGGATTGTCAATCCAATAGATCTATTCATTATATTCGCGCTCACCCGAAAGTGATTAATGGTTCATGATAAAGGGTCTTTAAATAGGCAACAGTTAAACTTATGCAATATAAACCAGGAAAGCATACGGGAAAATACTTGTGTTCGGTTTAGTAGCATGTATCTCCCCACAAGTTTAGAAAAACGTATAAAGAAAAGTGGGACTATGAACTCACCTTAGCAATCTGGATGGAAAACAAAATGGAATAAAGTTGATAAACGTCTCCGGACACGAAACCTGGGTTGTTATGCCAAATTTCAGTAATAGATTTCAGATGATTTATGTTCATTTGTTGGTTTGTTTCGTTATTTGGTTGTTGATTAAATGTTATAACGAGACAACATGAAGTCTCTTCAAAAATAAGATTTTATCTTATTATGCGTTCTTATGTTTCCGTTCGTTCGTTGTATATATCTATTGTTCATTCGTTCGTTGGTTCGTCGTTGAAATAAACGTATTACGTTATTATTTTCTATTAGCTCGGAAAATAGAAAAATAATAGTTATGAAAAGTTACACTTTTATTCCTAAGGTTTGATCAAATGACAGTTTATACCCTGAACTTTTGGAAAATGACAATTTTTACCCTTTTTGTTTCAAAAATGACATTTTCTTTCCTTTTTATTTGTTATTGACAAAAATGGTCCTTGGTATAAAATATTTACAAATTCGGCCCTTAAAACTCTAATTTATTTAAAAATAATACGCATGAGTTTAGTGGCTTTGGAAGTGTTTTGAGATTGAATAACTTTGTGTATAACAAATCATTTTGCGAACTTTCTTTTCCTAAGGATAGGTAGCCAGGTCGTCTTTAAAATAAGCCAAGTTTTGTAATTTATGAAAGTCATTTGATACTAGAAATAATTCCCTAAAGTCGAGTGAGTGAAAACGAGTTTTAATAAAATCTGGAAATGGGTTTTATACCTAGCGATTGAGCAATCTTTGAAGATTAATAACTTTTAAACCACTCAATCATTTTACATGATTTTTCTTTCTAAAATAAGTTAGCTAGCTCATCTTTATTGTAGCAAAATCTTAGAATTTTTAGATATGTTATAAGGGTCGAAAACTTTGTCTAGAGTTGGTGAGTTGGGGCGACAAAACTGAAAAACAATAACTGGAAATCTTGGTTTTCTATTTTAGCGATTTAGAACAAACTTTGAAGTTTGATAACTTTTTACTCGATCCACATTTTTACTTGATTTTTCTTCCTAAATTCAGTTAGTTGGGTAGACTTTAAATTCACCAAAAATCAGATTTTATAAAGAACGTTTGAGGGTTGGTTTATAGGTCGAAAGTTAGCTTTGTGGGCTGTTTTTGGCTCGACTAAAAACACAGAAAAAGAAACCCGGTAAGGGTTATTGGATTTTTAAAGGTTTAGGACTAACTTTTATGCATGTTATGATATTATTCGATGTATTTTAACATGTTTTACAAGTTGTTGTTTTGTTTTATCAAAAATCCAAATACTTAAGGTGCGTTTGTGATTCTGGTCGATCAGACAAGTAAAGAAACAGAAAAATTTATAGTTTTTGTTTGTGTTCTATTTTTAGATGTTGTTATATGATATTTTTAAGTATATAAAATAAGTAAACTGAATTAAAAAGAGATAGTTAAACATACTTATGGTGTTGGTCGACTAGGGTTTTTGGAGTTCGAATGGATTTTGTTTCTTGAGCACCGACTCCCTCTTGGTTTCAAGTCTTTCTAAGGTTTATATTTGGCTTGTATTTAGGGCTGTGATCAGTAGAGAAGTGAATGTGAAGGTTGTTTTGGGTGGTTCGACTGATAATGGATGTGTTTAGTCGAATTTAGTGTGAGGAGAAGTGGGAAGTGAGGCTGCTACTTATGGAGAGGAAATTAGGGTTTTCTAAGAAGTGATAAGAGGACAAAGGCTGAGAGAATTTGAGGAAGGTGCCACTTGGAAGAGGAAAATAAGGTTTCAAGGGTAGGAGGGGACATGGATAGATAGAAATGGACAAGTGGAGTGTTTCTTTGAGGAGATGAGAGAAGAGAGTTGGCGTGTGTTTTTGGGAAGGAGGAGATGTATATAGTGTAGGTTACATGTGAAGGTTAACTTGGTTATGGTTTAAGTTAGATTTCGACTAGGGATTATTATGGAACCGAATTGGCTTTGAGATATTGTACCTTGGGCTTTAGGGAATTGTGATTAAGGTTTATGAGTTTTAACTAATTTAGTTTTAAGGTCTTGGTTAATTAGATATATTATATATATATATATATATATATATATATATATATATATATATATATATATATATATATATATATATATATATATATATATATATATATATATATATAATCGAATTGTGTAAAAATGATAAGGAAAATGGGTTAGGCTTAGGTGGGTTGTATTATATGCTTATTAAGGTTGTACTATAATTTAAAATATAAGAAAAATATAGTTTTAATAATTTATTAAGTTATAAAAATTATTTGTTAATTTTTATTAAGTTAAAAAGTAAATAAATAGGATTTTTGGTTCATGTGCATTAGGTACTTGTACATTGAGTTTAAAGACTTGTAAAAATATTTAGTGAGTTTAGAAAAATTAATTTTTAAGATTTATGCATGGATGGTTTGTAAATCATGCTTATAAAAATAAATATAATTAAGGTTTTATTAAGGATTTTGTAAATATATGGTTTCATGCATAAAGGACTTGTACTTTAGCTTATATGACTTGTACATTTATCATCTTGTAAAAATATTATATAAATAATTTAGGGTTTGTGAAATGAATACATAAAATCATAGTTTTATGAAGTTAGGGTTTTACCAGGAGTTAAAATGGAATTAGGGTTTCTGGTGCTTTGGTAATTTGTACATTAGCTCAGATGAGTTATACTTTTATGTTCTAGGGTTTTGTTATTCATATTTGGTGTTGTGACGAATTTAGGGTTTCATAGAAACTCTATACAGATAATGAATGTTTTGTTCATACGTTTGCTAAGCAATTATTGATGTAGTATTTTTGTTTCCAAAGGAAAAGGCAATGTATGCGTTTTCCCCGGGTCGTGTCCCAACGAAGGTCGAATATCGAGTTGTCGTTAACGTTGTCGAATTGTGTGGTGAATGTGTGTGAAAAAGTGATTGATTGGTGTTTTTATACTACAAGCAATGAAATGTATAAAAGAAACAACTAATTATGCTAATGAAACAATTAAACTAAGCACGTAATCCTAAAAAAACCGAAAATTGAATTTAAAAGCGTTTCGCGACGAAATTTAAAACGTAAATAAAAAGTGAATTTCTAAAATTTAAAACCTAAAAATATAAAAATAATTTTCCTATATAAAAATGATAAAAGAAAATTTTTGGAAAAAGAAAAATATTTTTATGACTTTTTAATAATTTTTTATGAATTAAAAACTAAATAAAACAATTTAAATGATTTAAAAATATTAAAACAACTAGGAAAAATCTGAAAATTTTTGAGTAATTCTAAAATTAAATTTCTAATTAAGGAAAAATAATTTGAGAAACTAATTTTGCCTAAATAAGCTGTAACAGAGAATAAGCTAATGAGAAATAAGCTAAAAATAAGCAAAAAGCTGGCCAAAAATTATCAAAAGCTCAAAAATAGTAAAACTCACTTAATAAAGCTTGAAATAACTTAAAAATCAACAGAAAAGCTCATGGGAAAAAGCCCAAAAGCTCCTGAGCAGCTGTTACAAATGACAGAAATGAAATGATATACGGCCAACTTCGAGCGATTGTAAAAGCTAGACAAAAGCTATTCAATAGAAACCAAAAGCTAATCCTAGAAGCTAGTACTACTAACTATTTATAAACTGAAAATGATCAACATTAATAATCAAATCCTCATTCAAAACAGGCCATGAAAAGAGCGAGAAAAACTCTAAAACTGAAAATGCAGGTTTCAAACAGCCCTTGGGGGCTTTTTGCAAGCTGAAATTAAGCTACTTAAGAAGCTCTAAATTCAAAACCCAGATAATATACTTCAAGCCTGCTATATGAACTACCTAAAAACCAAAATTGAGGTCCTAATTCTCACTAAATAAGCCAATGCTAGCTCTAGATCAGCTGATAAAGACTTCAAATCTGCACAAAATGTCCTGTAACAGCAGACATGGGATTTTTGGCGCAAAAGTGTTCAGACTTCTACCAAAGGCAACTATCTCTTAGATTCTAACTTAAACTCTTCTAATGCACCTAGAAATGCCAAAGGGGAACTCAACATAAGCTCAGCTTATGCTGAGCTTAATTGAGCAGTTTAAAGCTTTCAAGTCAAATAATGGACAACTCACTCTTAATAAGCTATAAACCTCAAACATCTTACTGAATTAAGCTTAAGTCACCTTATCTAGTTTAAATCAAGTCTGATCTACTTGCAAGTACACAGTAATTAGCTAGGCTAAAGCTATGCCAAACACTACTTATCTCCACTGATTTTGCAACATACCCTAGACCTATTTGCTTGTAACCTAGAATTTATACTATTCTATTATATTCTAGGCTATTTCTAATCTAAAAGCATAAAAAAAATCAATTAAGCTAGAAATAGAACAGACTGATTGAATAAAAAGCTAATAGATAAGCTAATAATGAAATGGAACTTACAATTTATTCTAGCTAAAAAATGAACTCAGATTCCACTTATAACCCAGGCTTATATAATAAGCCAAAAATAACAACCCAGAACAGCTTATGATCACAGCTTAATCCACAGCTTATTCCAACAGTTGACTGTTTGACCAGAATATTGACTTTTTGACTTTTTGATTTTTGTGAAGTAAATACAATATGAAACCCAACAAAAGCTTATATTAAGCTACAAAACTTATATAAGCATTAAAAATCAGAAAACAGCTTATTTGAAGCTGGAATTTAAAACTATTTTTGGATTTTCTTTTCAAATTAAAGGAACAAGGAATGAAAACAACAATAGACAAACTGATAATTCTAATAAGCAACTGAAAACAAACTTTGATCAAAACAATAAGCAGAATTAAAGTGCACTTTAAAATAAATTTTTCATTAATTAAAACTAAAAATTAGAAAGGAGAAATTGAAATTACAACTTGAATTTAAAAGTTACACTACGAAAAACATTAAATGACAAAGAAATTAAAATGGTAACAATTTTCTAAAGACATGAAAAATTGGACGAAAATACATGAAGAAGAAGGTCCTCTATTTATAGCCTTCTGGGGAAGTTTCTGGGCTGTCCATGCTGGCAATCCGTGGCTTCCTTAGCTCTCAATCACACCCTTAGATCATTTCCTTGCTCACCACTCTTCAATCTCAGCCGTAGATAAAAATAATGATGTGGCTTGACCAATAGGCAGCACCCACGTGTCCCTGGCAGTTGTCAGTCCTTCTAGAAACTCCAATCATTAGGTAATTAATCGTGTAATGGGGTAATTTTGGGGTACGGTTATTCTAGGGTTCTTCGTACAGTAACTATCTGGGTAATTGGGGGTGAATTATGGCGCGGGTAGTGTGTGTGTGTGTGTGTGTGTGTTTTTTTTTTACCCGTACTTTTATTACTTTGACCCCGGGTTTTTTAAGTGAATCGGGTAAGGGCAAAGGGTGTGGACCGGGTATAGATAAATGGTGGGCTTTTGTGGTTTGTGAAGTGGGCTAGTGGGTTAAGTAGTGTAATGGGTTGGGTGATGTATAAATCCGGATAAGTAGTATAGTGTGAATGGGATTTGTAAGGTAAAAATGATAAGGACCTTTTGTGTTATTTCTGAAATTCTAAGGGCCATTTATGTAATTGCTGGGAATTTGAGGACTGAACTTGCCAATTTTCCAAAGTAAATCCAAGGCTGATCTTGACTTTTGATAATTCTTCAAGGGTTGACTTTGACTTTTTGCTTCCCGGCTTCGGCTATAAATATCAATTCCATATCTCGTGCTCGGTTTTCCGTTTTATCTTGATTTTTGTCCTTTTCTTCGATATCCGTCCCTGCACATAAATAAACACAAAAACACAAATATCTTTGGCATTTTGGTCGGGTTTTTGGTCTATTTGGGTCCGGTTTTGGACAAGAAAAGGTATGTGAATAAGCACATACCAAAATCCCCCAGACTAAGCTATTGCAATGTCCTCATGCAATGTTATAAAAACACGTTTTCGAAACCAAAAATTTCCAATCTCTTTTTACTAACTTTGAAAAGTAGCAAAATTTTCAAAAGAGACCAAGAAACCTTAAGTTCTAAAAACTCCCCATTTTTCCTTTTATTCTATTTTTGTATTTTTCTTATTATCATGTGACGGCTTTGTTGACAATCATTATCTATCGATAATTTTTAGGGTCTTTGAGCAGGAAACACGACTCATAAAGAAGTGACCATACGGATAAAATTCGTCGTTCCTGATTTTTCACGAGTCCCCAAACTAAGCTTAAAAACGAAATCATTGTCATTTACAAGTTAAATTGCCAACACTACTCAGAAAGCTAATTGTGGACTCTTTGTTCCCAAATTCCTATTTTCCTCTATTTATTTTATTTTTGGTGAGAAATGAATTTCTTCATACTCTCGTTTCGATAAGTTTTAGTCCGATAAAGATACCTAGTTTAGACGCTAAGTAGTTTCCAAACCTTCCCTCGAAAACCGTTGCATACAAAAATGAGGTCCACATCAAGGTCTCTGATTTAACACGATTTTGAGGATATCTCTTTTATATACAACCGAAACAACTCATCTACGAGTCCAGAGACGGAAGCTTTTATTAGGACACCCCCGGAGTCGAAATTTGGCATTTTTTTAACATTATTAAGCACATTAACGTATTTAATCCTTGGCCCTTTATAACAATCACAACATCGGCTGCGAACCAGCAAGATGTGATAGTCTATTATGACCTTGGAATTTTTCCTCTGCCTTTATTAGAAGTCTACAACATCGGCTGCGAACCGGCAAGATGTAGAAAACTTTTTATGGCTTTGGATTATTATTATACATTATTATATTCATTAATTATTTGCCAAACCCCAAGTCCTACGGCTTTTATAACAATCCCAACATCGGTTGCGAGCCGGCAAGATGGAATAGTCTATTACACCGTAACACTGGCAGTACCTTGATGTGTACCCAACTTTCATAAGCAAGGATCCTCTAAGGAAGAAATAAAAACTAATTATCGCCAAAACTAAAATAGCTTTAATTATTCCTAGATTTCTATTTTTAAGGTGAAACAAGCTTATGGGAACAAAAAGCCACAAATAACTTCGATGAGCTCTAAAGAGATCCAACTACTCCACGTTTAGCAATCTAACTTATGAACAACTCTATCATTTCTCGTTCTTCGCAAATTTAAAATCTTAAATAATAAGATCCGCGAATGCTTAGCCTTATAATCAAGCCATGCATATATAAAGTCGAATACGGGAACTTGCAAACTCTTAAAAAGAATTCGCATTTTATAGCTCCTTGTGTAAAAGACTAGCACGAGCTTATAGATTATAAATGGTTAAGGAGACAAGCTAGGGCTCAACACGCCCGGTCAAGTCAGAATTTTATTCCTACTCTCTCCAGCGGAAAATCAACAAAATTGTCAAAACTTATTATATTTTTGCAAAAATTTTAAATTTTTCTCATTTTTTTGGATTTTTCAATTTTTAAGGAAAAACGGGGTTGCGTGAGTAAACTACAAAAATGCAAGGCAAAAATCGAATCGAAAGATCACCCCCCCCCCCAGACTAAAACGAGACATTGTCCTCAATGTCTTAAAGGTAAGGGTTCTCCTACATAAATCTAAGGCCGTTTATGAATTATGCCAAAGATAGATGTAAAACGATAAGATTTAGGATATCGGATGAGCAGCGAATGATGAAACTCGAGTGGAGAGAAAACCACGAGCACGAGAGTCTTCAATCATCGGGCAATCCTGGACATATCACAGAAAAACACGAAACACAAGATATGGAAGAGGAGACCTCTTCACGTTTTATTAGAAATAAGATAAGAGGATAGATAGATAAGCATGGGGTGCCTCCCACGAAGCGCTTGTTTTGGTATCGAGTCGGAAAGCTTAGACTCGCCCCGAATTCATTTGTCCTTGGGGGAGCAAGTGGAAGAGATAATCTCAATCGGACTTTCGTTCAAGAGGTTTGGATAAACATTGAAACATATGAAAGTTCCACCCCGATGAGACACCCTCGGTATTATGAAAGAAGAACCAGAAATGGTAATACCGGGGTCAAAGATGGTATCCTCACTCCTGACGGAGTGAAGGATAGGAGAAGTCACATCATATGTGATGAATGGAAGAAAGATTTTGATAATAATTAAGATCAATTCTTCATCATCAGAAGCAATTTTGTTATTAAAGCTCTTGGGAGGGAGGGTCGAGATGAAATCTTCAATAAACAATTTATTTTGATCAAGAACACCTCCCCCCAGACTAGAATCATCCTCAAGATCAAAATAGAAATGATCGTATTTCGGAGGAGATATAAAGAGAGAGAGTTCACTGGAGAACTCCTCAAAGATAAACGAATCATACTCGGGAAAAGAGATATGAGAATGAGAAGTGGTACTGCCACTACTCGTCTCTTCAGTATGAAAGTCACTATCCTCAACGGGGATAGGAGATGAAGTTGGTTTATCCTTTAATGCCTCGATCTTAGAAATGAGAAGATTGACATTCAATAATTTTTCACGGAGTTCATCGTCCTCGATTTGAAGAATATCATTGTCAATCTCTCCATCATCTGGATCAGAATCCTTTTCTTCCTCTAAGCTGACATAATCGATGTCTCCACAGGATAAAGAATCATCACTCGAAGTACAATCATTATCAACAATTTCCGGTGAAATTGGATCATCGAGCTCTTCCATAGAGATATCACTTCCCTCAAGTGGAGGAGAAGGATGGGAAGAGTCGGAAATGACGGATTCAGGAGACGGAGTGGGATTGCCACTCGAAGGAGGAATCGACGTCTCAACTTCAGAAGGTTCATCCTCATCACTTTCATCAGAGTATGAAAAGTGGATAATGTTAGGATGACCTGGTCCTTGCTGGCAATATTGATTTATGTAGCTTTTGTGATTGCCAAGGACCCCAATTTGGGCAATCTCAGCCGGAATGGAATCGGAATAATGATCACTCAAAACAGTAGTGGAGTCACAAAGGGCTCCAACATCCCACTGATGGTGATGTTGTGTCATATTCTCGATTAAATCATAAGCCTCTTGAGGAGTCTTCCGCATGAGATTGCCTCCAGCAGCCAACATGATTTTATCTCGATCAATCATATTTATGCCATGATAGAAGGTTAAGATTTGATCAAGGAGCAAAATTCTATGATCCGGACATCTCTGCAGCAAATATTTGAATCTTTCCCAAGCTTCAAATACTGATTCCTTATGCAATTGACGGAAGTTTAGAATGTCTCTTCGAAACTGCATCGATTTTGTGTATGGAAAGTATTTTGAGAGAAACTTAAGGAACATCTCTTCCCAAGTGTGAATTGAATGGGTTTTAAGAGAGTGAAACCAACATTCCGCTTCATGGGTTAATGAGAATGGGAAGAGATTCAATCGGATGTTGTCGTGAGAGACTCCGTTTTGTTTGAAGAATTGCGTGATCGAAAGAAATTTGTCCAAATGACCGTTAGGATCCTCATCTTTAAATCCGTGGAATTGGCATACTTGACTAATAAGCTCAACCATATGATCTTTCAAAACAAAATCGTTTGTTGGAGCTATCGGTCCTCCTCTACCGATGAGTGTCGGATGATAAAAATCCTCCATGGTCCGAAGATCATGGGGATGAGATGGTGGAAAATCGATCATTGTGGAGAATTAAACAATGAGAGGATAAGAAGATAAGAATTAAACATTTAAGATTATTTAAGAAGAATATTTTTGGGTTTTTAGATTTAAAAACATGGAAAATCACAAAAGAAAAATGGAAAATAATTTTGAAAAGAAAATCTTTTTGGATTTTTATATAAAAGAAATTAAAATTATTATCTTTTTGGTGATCGCTCGATCAACCGTACTCGTTTCTTTCAAAACTACGCGCAGCGTAGCGGAGAAGCAAAGGTCCACTCGAAGGTGATTAAAAACCCGCCTCTTTCGGTCTGCAATTTAATGTCAAGACCATCCTTAAACCCCGTGTATAGGTTGTAGTAAAGAAATAATCCGAGTAACGTTTAATTTCACGATCTCTTTTGTTGTTTATTCGGAATGGTTTACAACGCCCTCTCGAGAGCGAGGATTTATTATTAATGGTGAAAACACTTTAGGAAAAGTGTTTTTTATTTATTTTATTTTTGTAATTTTTATTTTTTATAAAAACGAGAAACTTCCGAGGAAGGGTCTTCAAAACACGATTCTACGGCGAAACTCCAACTCTTTTCAAGCCTTCCCCGGCAGCGGCGCCATTTTTTGATTCGTTATGTTTATAGTTTCCAAAGGAAAAGGCAACGTATGCGTTTTCCCCGGGTCGTGTCCCAACGAAGGTCGAATATCGAGTTGTCGTTAACGTTGTCGAATTGTGTGGTGAATGTGTGTGAAAAAGTGATTGATTGGTGTTTTTATACTACAAGCAATGAAATGTATAAAAGAAACAACTAATTATGCTAATGAAACAATTAAACTAAGCACGTAATCCTAAAAAAACCGAAAATTGAATTTAAAAGCGTTTCGCGACGAAATTTAAAACGTAAATAAAAAGTGAATTTCTAAAATTTAAAACCTAAAAATATAAAAATAATTTTCCTATATAAAACTGATAAAAGAAAATTTTTGGAAAAAGAAAAATATTTTTATGACTTTTTAATAATTTTTTATGAATTAAAAACTAAATAAAACAATTTAAATGATTTAAAAATATTAAAACAACTAGGAAAAATCTGAAAATTTTTGAGTAATTCTAAAATTAAATTTCTAATTAAGGAAAAATAATTTGAGAAACTAATTTTGCCTAAATAAGCTGTAACAGAGAATAAGCTAATGAGAAATAAGCTAAAAATAAGCAAAAGCTGGCCAAAAATTATCAAAAGCTCAAAAATATTAAAACTCACTTAATAAAGCTTGAAATAACTTAAAAATCAATAGAAAAGCTCATGGGAAAAGCCCAAAAGCTCCTGAGCAGCTGTTACAAATGACAGAAATGAAATGATTTACGACCAACTTCGAGCGATTGTAAAAGCTAGACAAAAGCTATTCAATAGAAACCAAAAGCTAATCCTAGAAGCTAGTACTACTAACTATTTATAAACTGAAAATGATCAACATTAATAATCAAATACTCATTCAAAACAGGCCATGAAAAGAGCGAGAAAAACTCTAAAACTGAAAATGCAGGTTTCAAACAGCCCTTGGGGGCTTTTTGCAAGCTGAAATTAAGCTACTTAAGAAGCTCTAAATTCAAAACCCAGATAATATACTTCAAGCCTGCTATATGAACTACCTAAAAACCAAAATTGAGGTCCTAATTCTCACTAAATAAGCCAATGCTAGCTCTAGATCAGCTGATAAAAACTTCAAATCTGCACAAAATGTCCTGTAACAGCAGACATGGGATTTTTGGCGCAAAAGTGTTCAGACTTCTACCAAAGGCAACTATCTCTTAGATTCTAACTTAAACTCTTCAAATGCACCTAGAAATGCCAAAGGGGAACTCAACATAAGCTCAGCTTATGCTGAGCTTAATTGAGCAGTTTAAAGCTTTCAAGTCAAATAATGGACAACTCACTCTTAATAAGCTATAAACCTCAAACTTCTTACTGAATTAAGCTTAAGTCACCTTATCTTGTTTAAATCAAGTCTGATCTACTTGCAAGTACACAGTAATTAGCTAGGCTAAAGCTATGCCAAACACTACTTATCTCCACTGATTTTGCAACATACCCTAGACCTATTTGCTTGTAACCTAGAATTTATACTATTCTATTATATTCTAGGCTATTTCTAATCTAAAAGCAGGAAAAAAAATCAATTAAGCTAGAAATAGAACAGACTGATTGAATAAAAAGCTAATAGATAAGCTAATAATGAAATGGAACTTACAATTTATTCTAGCTAAAAAATTGTAACACCCCCTAATTTGGTTTGTGGCAGCGGAAAAGTAATTAGGGTGTTACGGTGAGGATCGAGTTAAAATTTCAGAAAAACGGTCCAGAATAGGCATTTTGAAAGTTATATGTCATTCAAAGAATATTTTTGATACAAAAGTGAATTATTTGATTTGAAAATCCCATGAGAAAATGTGATAGTTTGAGAGGAATGACATATTTGATTTTACACCATTTAAGTTATCAGAGTAAAGGATGCCCGCTCCGTGTCTTGTCCTGCTCCGTTAATTACCTGAGATAAACATGCTTAAAATGTCAACACAATGGTTGGTGAGTTCGTGGAGTTTATAGAAAATAACTTTCTTCGAAAGGTGTACAGTGATTGTCGAAATAATAACAAGTCGTGTTGAATAAAATTCACAAGTGATTCATGTATGATCTCGAGCGATCATAAGTTTCAAGTTATGATGAAAATGAGCTAAGTTGTTATATGCTTGACATGATAGGATGGATTAACTTTTGGAAGTAACAATACACCAAGCCTCTTTAGTTATCTCTAATAGAATTCTCAATTAAGTCACATATGATAACAGTTAAAGTTCAAGTACGGGATTCATAATCATAACACGTAGTGAAATAATAGTCTAAAGTCTGAAATCTATCAGTGAAAAGTGGTGGTCTTCTAATACAGCTGTATCCTAGGATATATATGAAACATTCATATATTCATAAAGTTATATTGCCTTAAGCCTCATGACACGCAAAACGTTAACAGAGTACCGTAAAACGGAGTGTTCACCAAATTAATGACGAAAGTTTATGCCCTCGTGTAATAGGTGATTTGCCACTTCCTATTTTTCTCAAATATAGCGCATCGCGACTAATACGACTAGCGATTAAGCATTCCGTCCTAGTATTAGTGGGATAGGTTGTCAGTCCTCCAACAGGTTTCGAAGTTGTTGCTATATTCGCGCTCACCGCAGTGATTAACGGCTCATGATAAAGGGACTTTTTGGCAATAAAGTGTGCTTAGGCAATATAGGTCTCAAGGTTCGTAAAATATACATATTCTGATCTTGGCAATTATTTCCAGTGGAATATAGAAATATCATAATAAGTAACAGTTCATTCATTTGTTCTATGAATACATATAGTGAATTTCAGTATCATGTTACGTCAAGTAGTTCGGAGATGTTATGTTTCAAGTTCCGTGTTTAAGCTAGACAGACTATTTGCACATATATTGAGCATGTATTCTTTTCAAGTATGATTCAAATAGGTAAAGCATAGTTGATAATTTCGAGTAAATTATAAGAGTTTTCAAGAAGTATAAAACAGTTAAAGCATGTATCTCCCCCAAAAGAGTTATTAAAACATTTGTGAAAAATAGGGGCCACGACTCACCTGGAGCGTATCCGGCAAGGCGAAATTATAAGATCAAGTAAACGATCACGAAAACTTCTTCAATAAGAGACCTGAGTATAAGCGAAGTCTAAGAGTCTAACTTACGACTAATAACGAATGTGGAAAGGATAAATCGTATAACGATTTGATCGGTGATGTGAGTGTGTGATATGCTTAAAATGCCTCAAGTTAAAAATATGATATATCTATAATATTATCTTGATTCTTATCTCAGATGACCCAAAATATTACTTTCTCGAAATATACTGAAAAAAATATGCAAGTGCAGTCGCTAATGGTTCTAATAACGAAACCTTAAATAATGCATAAATTAAAATGAAAAATGCATATGGAATGAAGGGTGCAAAATGAAAATAAACTAAGAATGTCAAGTAAAGTTAAATAGGTCCTTGTTCCTTTCAGATTTTATCCTTCTTGGTCTAACTGTGGTTGCGTTACATTGTTAGTCCTCGGTTAAGTCCAAAGTCCATAATAGTCCAAATCTTGTCCATATGTCCATATAAGACTCGGAGTTCAATGGTATGTCAATTTAAGTCCTTTATAAACTGTTTCCACAGCTTCAGTCCATGGGTTTCACGGTTTGGCAGTTTTGGTCCTTCCGGTTAGATCGCGTTACATTTTTAGTCCTTTTTGCATAAAAACGACGGGAGAAATATTCTGAAAATTTCTATAACTTTATTAGGTTCATTTTAACTCATTCTAAGTGCTTATTCTGAAAAAGAGTTTATTTTCATATCAATGGGCCAATTAACGAATTTAACTTAAGCCCATTTAATATTTTAGAGGCGAGGGCATGTAAAATTGTTTTGGGCCTGTCATTGGTCAATTGATCGGTTTACATGGAATAACAAGGAAGGAAGGATTGGGTTTGAAGTTGGATTCGTAGAGCATGGTCTTGGCTGAGAGTCCATTTGGTTTGTAGCTTGGTCACTTTGGTGAAAGAAATGAAATATGTTTAGAGTGAATAATTGTGTAACTAAATGTAGTTAGGTTATATGTAAGAAGGAATGTAAAATATAGTTAGAGTAGATTTTGTGTAATTGATGATTAAATAATAATCAGTGAGATTTGCATATAATGTGATTCATGAATTATTACTCATTGTGATTTGGTTACGTTACAAAATATAAGCCGTGGTCTAGTGTCGACATTCGATATTAGTTGTGGTATTGTAATGTGGTGGGAATAATATAGTAAATAAAAGTTTAAATTTCTCCATAAAAATGGGTTTGGTTAAACGGTAAATCAAGGTTATTATTAATTAGCAAAGATTATCGTAACAGATTTTCGTAGGATCTTACAGTATCTACCCCTCAATTTTGAACTTCGTCCCGAAGTTCAGTCCGTGATAGGTGCTGAGAAAATGTGGGGTTCTGAGGTGAGAGTTTATGGAAGATATTGTCGAGAGATTTCTCATTTGAATATCAAAGAAGCGAGATTCTCACCAGATTTATTCGTACCAAATGAATTAAATTTGAATGTTTGGTCTATAATTGAATTCATAGACTACAAATAGTGAAATAACGGTCGAAAGTAGGATGTATTTATTACTTAATGTCTAGTGTTCTAACAGTCGAGACTAGTGGATTTTTAAGGGTAGCGGTTTGAAATTTAATGATAGTGAATAGTAAAATAACGGGTATTTTCTCTACCTACATTCCCTTTTTAACTTTCCCCTTTTTCCTCCACTTTATTCCCTTTTCACCTTTTCACCTTTTCAATTATTCTTCCCATTCAAATTTCATCTTCTTCGTTCGACTTCTTCCCCGAAAATATGCCACCGATCGCCATAGTATTTGCAGCCATGTTCATCATTTTCGTCGTTGCTGGTTTGACTCTTCTTCCCGGTGAAGATACCAGCGGTTGGATTGGATACTTGTTGGTTATCGTACCCCTCACAATCCTGGCAATTTTTGCGGATAATTTTTGGAAGTGAGGGTCGCGCGTAGGTGCTTAGAATGTAGCTTTGTTGTGTGTCGATGTAATGTGGAATAAATTCTCATTTATGTTTATGTTAAGTTGTTGTATTTAATGGTTCGCTTTTGTGTGTCTTCAGAATAATCAGGGTACTTCATCCTATGGTGGGTCTTGCTATTGTTGGGTTGGTGGTGGTTTTTGTTTCTATAGTAGGCCAACCGATTGAAGGTTGTATGTTTTATGTTGTGTTTTATGTACTGTTAGCACTTTTGATGTTAATCATCTCGTTATGTATTAACCTCCATGGTTTCTAATAAAATTTATGTTGTTTGTGTTTTCTGTAGATTGTTGTGAATTTTTAAAGTTTCTAATTTTCGTAACTTCCTCGTCTTCGTATAATAGTGAAATGAGTGATGAGTGTAGATCTGACTGGGGTTGGTTAAAAAGTAAAGTTTATGAACAAATTATTTTGTCTCAAGATTCTGTTTTTGGAATGAAAATTGTTATTAAAGCTTTGAAAGGATGACTGTTCCATTTATAACATGATTCTTCCTAAATTATACATAGGTAGCTAGGCTATGTATAATTGAGGATCAAATGATGTAACTCTTGGTCCAGCATTTATGTTTCTTCAAAGAATTTTATATGGTTTAGTTATACTGATTCCGTCACAGAGTCGGACACTCTCTGATAAGAAAATATATAAAGTTTTTGTTCATTTTTCGAGGATAGTTCAGAATTTTCTAAGATAGTATTTGGACATTCTGGGTATAAACTTAGGTTTTAAGTGAGGTTTCATTGCAATATGGTAACAATTTAGGGTTTGATCATGATAAAATTTATTAAATCCTTGAGGTACTATTAGTGTATTGTTACATAACGATTATGAGTAGAGAAGTGTAACGGAAATGGAAATAGACGTAGATTTTTATTATCATGGAAATATTACAGGATAAAGTCCTCACACGGTAGAAAGATAACTGTTACACTTAGGTTACATCCATCGTACCTAAGGTAAATACAAACGGAAATACAACTTAGATAGTCCTAAACTAGAGTTTATTTATTTTACAGCAGGAATCCATTCATCTGCTTAACCTAGAGGTCATTCTTTGGTACTACTGGGCTCTCTTAACGAGTCTTCATTCTTTTGCATCCATCTTGGCCTTCCAGTTGGCATTGTAGTTTGGGCAATGACTCTTGTAATGCCCTATTCCACCACATCCGTGGCATTTTATGGATGAATGCTGCTCATTTCTTTCCATAACTTTGCAATCACTCATCTTGTGGCCTGTTTTCCTGCACCTCCCGCATATTGCAGTGCAATATCCGGTGTGATGCATCTTACATTTTAGGCACAGAGGTTTATTTCCACGGTAGTTGTCTCTGTTGATAAGGGTGGTGGCGTAGTTTCCTTCAATTTCTGGGTCGAGCCTTTGCTGGCGAAGATAGTCAATGCGGTCTTGTAGATGATTGCGGATGCAAACATCATTGTGAAACTCACATTCGTTGATGATAAAGGGTCTTTTCTCCTCATGTCTTTGCTTTTGGTTATTTTTCTTAAGTGCAATATCTTGCCTAATTCTTTGGGTACATGTGCGGATAGGTTTAGTTATTTTCCTTGAATTCTTTAGGCCAGTTGACCTACATCCCATGAAACGTTCATGGTTATGCTTACAAGGTATAACCTTCTTTCTTTCTTTTCTCGTCATGTCATTGTCGCTTGAACGGACTGTTGAGGTTATCTCTATTACTACTGCAACGATTTTGTTTACCAATTCCTCGATGGTTTTAGGGGTCATGATTGTTGTGGGCACCACACTGTTCATGCTGTCCATTTCCTATGAACATTACACGAAACGTTGATTTAGTATTCACTTTAGCGTTAGCTAAATTTCAAATAGTAAGATATTTGTATATTAGTGCTAACAGTGTGGTCTCAATACGAAATCAAATCAACTGAGGATCATAGAAAATACGATGTGTCTAGGTAGCATCGTAAAATAATAATCAACTCTTGAGATGAGATTGTTAAGGAACAAATGAATTTATCTATAACAGTTTGAAGTTCAACAGTTTTCTCTTCATTCATCAAGTTCTCTTCTGAATATTCGTTCTTGGAATTCTATGTTTTATTGTTTAGTTGTGATATATTGAATGTATAATCACAGATAACGTCATAATAAGTTGGAATGCAATTATCAAATTTGACATAACTCTAATAACTTGTTCGATTGATTTTTGCAAAACAACCAGTACAAGGTCTTTTATTAATGTCTCATTGATTTAGGTGGAGTTATTTGTTCACCTAGGAGAGTAATAAAGGGTGAGGTTTTTGCATGGCTCTTTGCACTTACAGCATCATAATAAGGTTTGGTGAGAGGGACTTGTTTACAACAGAAAAGTATAACGAAAGGATAGCTATTATACATTAAAAGTTGATTACAAGCTCTGAGAGTTACAGAGTTATTGGAACTACATGAACTACTAACCAAAACTATTTGGTTTATTTAGTACAACAATGATACTTAAGATCAGTTACGTCTCTGACGTAGACGTCTAACTTCTGCCTCAAGATCCAGTTGTGCAGCTTCCATAGCCGAGAAACGTTCTTGGCATGCATTCATCTGATTAGCTAACATGTTTTCCAAGGCTGCAATCTTTTGGCTTTGGGTTCTTGCTGTGTCTCTAGCTAACCATAATGCTCTTTCAATGTCTTCAATTCTAATGTGGGTTTGAGTATGGCCTCTACCTAAACAACGGGTTCTGGCATCCAAGTTTCTAAGTTCCTGTTCATAGTTGTCCTTCATGTTACCAATATTCACTCCTAAACCAAACACTTCTCGTCTTTCAGCATCGGTCCTCTTGAACAGGGTATCAATGTTACGGTCAAACCATTCAAATCGTAATGGATGTAACTCTTTTAGCTGTTCAGAGTGAGCGTTTAGTATGCTGGTGTGTTGGTGAAGGCGGATCCATATGGAGTCTCGGGTGTTTACATTGTAGTCAGGAGATTTGGGTGAGGATACATTGTTTGGGACATCTGGCATGGAGAAATCTGAGGTATTGGGTAAGGGAGAATTTAGGTTGATATTTTCCCAGGTCATTTCTTGACGTGAACTTTGTCCAATTTCAAACGTTGGTTGACCACCAATCGGATCTGAATAGGATTCAGTTGCTCTCCTAAGTTTCTGACGTGGAGGTGAGTGAGTAGGTGATGATGAAGATGAGTTCTGAGTAAGTTCTATGTCAGGTTGAGGTTGTGACATTTGTACGTAAGGATCTTCAGTATTTGGTGTAATATGATAGCTAGGTGATACATGAGTGGTAGGAGAGGTAGTCTTAGCGATGTCAACGGGTAGGGAAGTCATGTTACTGTAGCAATCGAAAATAATAATTATGAGTATTTATACGTTTAAGGTGTAACGTCGAGTGTGAAATAATACGGTGTGTAATGTGTGAAGAATAAACATTAAGCATGGAAAGGTTAATACAAAACAATCTTAATTGGTAATATATTGAGCACGGTAGTCTGCAGACACGGAAGGCATAAGATGATATGGTGTAAAATCATTTATTTTGAAAGTGTGGTTATAGTTCGATGTTTTAAAACGTTTGATTCTCTATAACCATAGGCTCTGATACCAAACTGTAACACCCCCTAATTTGGTTTGTGGCAGCGGAAAAGTAATTAGGGTGTTACGGTGAGGATCGAGTTAAAATTTCAGAAAAACGGTCCAGAATAGGCATTTTGAAAGTTATATGTCATTCAAAGAATATTTTTGATACAAAAGTGAATTATTTGATTTGAAAATCCCATGAGAAAATGTGATAGTTTGAGAGGAATGACATATTTGATTTTACACCATTTAAGTTATCAGAGTAAAGGATGCCCGCTCCGTGTCTTGTCCTGCTCCGTTAATTACCTGAGATAAACATGCTTAAAACGTCAACACAATGGTTGGTGAGTTCGTGGAGTTTATAGAAAATAACTTTCTTCGAAAGGTGTACAGTGATTGTCGAAATAATAACAAGTCGTGTTGAATAAAATTCACAAGTGATTCATGTATGATCTCGAGCGATCATAAGTTTCAAGTTATGATGAAAATGAGCTAAGTTGTTATATGCTTGACATGATAGGATGGATTAACTTTTGGAAGTAACAATACACCAAGCCTCTTTAGTTATCTCTAATAGAATTCTCAATTAAGTCACATATGATAACAGTTAAAGTTCAAGTACGGGATTCATAATCATAACACGTAGTGAAATAATAGTCTAAAGTCTGAAATCTATCAGTGAAAAGTGGTGGTCTTCTAATACAGCTGTATCCTAGGATATATATGAAACATTCATATATTCATAAAGTTATATTGCCTTAAGCCTCATGACACGCAAAACGTTAACAGAGTACCGTAAAACGGAGTGTTCACCAAATTAATGACGAAAGTTTATGCCCTCGTGTAATAGGTGATTTGCCACTTCCTATTTTTCTCAAATATAGCGCATCGCGACTAATACGACTAGCGATTAAGCATTCCGTCCTAGTATTAGTGGGATAGGTTGTCAGTCCTCCAACAGGTTTCGAAGCTGTTGCTATATTCGCGCTCACCGCAGTGATTAATGGCTCATGATAAAGGGACTTTTTTGGCAATAAAGTGTGCTTAGGCAATATAGGTCTCAAGGTTCGTAAAATATACATATTCTGATCTTGGCAATTATTTCCAGTGGAATATAGAAATATCATAATAAGTAACAGTTCATTCATTTCTTCTATGAATACATATAGTGAATTTCAGTATCATGTTACGTCAAGTAGTTCGGAGATGTTATGTTTCAAGTTCCGTGTTTAAGCTAGACAGACTATTTGCACATAAATTGAGCATGTATTCTTTTCAAGTATGATTCAAATAGGTAAAGCATAGTTGATAATTTCGAGTAAATTATAAGAGTTTTCAAGAAGTATAAAACAGTTAAAGCATGTATCTCCCCCAAAAGAGTTATTAAAACATTTGTGAAAAATAGGGGCCACGACTCACCTGGAGCGTATCCGGCAAGGCGAAATTATAAGATCAAGTAAACGATCACGAAAACTTCTTCAATAAGAGACCTGAGTATAAGCGAAGTCTAAGAGTCTAACTTACGACTAATAACGAATGTGGAAAGGATAAATCGTATAACGATTTGATCGGTGATGTGAGTGTGTGATATGCTTAAAATGCCTCAAGTTAAAAATATGATATATCTATAATATTATCTTGATTCTTATCTCAGATGACCCAAAATATTACTTTCTCGAAATATACTGAAAAAAATATGCAAGTGCAGTCGCTAATGGTTCTAATAACGAAACCTTAAATAATGCATAAATTAAAATGAAAAATGCATATGGAATGAAGGGTGCAAAATGAAAATAAACTAAGAATGTCAAGTAAAGTTAAATAGGTCCTTGTTCCTTTCAGATTTTATCCTTCTTGGTCTAACTGTGGTTGCGTTACGTTGTTAGTCCTCGGTTAAGTCCAAAGTCCATAATAGTCCAAATCTTGTCCATATGTCCATATAAGGCTCGGAGTTCAATGGTATGTTAATTTAAGTCCTTTATAAACTATTTCCACAGCTTCAGTCCATGGGTTTCACGGTTTGGCAGTTTTGGTCCTTCCGGTTAGATCGCGTTACATTTTTAGTCCTTTTTGCATATAAACAACGGGAGAAATATTCTGAAAATTTCTATAACTTTATTAGGTTCATTTTAACTCATTCTAAGTGCTTATTCTGAAAAAGAGTTTATTTTCATATCAATGGGCCAATTAACGAATTTAACTTAAGCCCATTTAATATTTTAGAGGCGAGGGCATGTAAAATTGTTTTGGGCCTGTCATTGGATTATTTTTGTGATTCTGAAAATATATTTTCTGGGCCTAGTGGGCTGTTCTAACGCCAAAGCTTAATGGGCTTTAATTTAGCCCATTACCGAACTAGTTTTTGAGTTATATTTTCTTGAAAGAATCTCATGTTTCTGTGACTCATTTAGCTGCTTTCTAAAGGGTGTGACTTGAGTATTGCTACATGTTATTTTTATGAAAATAATAGTTAGTTATGTGATTTAACTGTTCGGTAAAAATAGGGTGTAGTTACGGGATCAATTGTTAAGTTATGATGTCTTCTTTTGGGTGACATGGGACGGTTTATATACACAGTATTTCTTAATTGTTTTTCAGCAGGTGACATAGAACGTTTAACATTTTACTTGGGTCGTTTTTAGAGGGTTATAACCCGCTTATTTTACAAGGTGTCTAAACGAAAATATAATTTGTTACTTCGTGTCCTAGGTCGTGTAAAGAGAGGCAGTGTTTTTAAATTATATTGTGAGGTATGAAGTTAGTTCGAAGGCATACTTGAGACTGTTTGTGTGCGTATAAAATTCATTAGCATATTTTTGTTTTCCCAGTTCTATTTATAGCGTGTGATATAAGGTTTTCATACGTTCGAGAAAAAAATATGATGCATGCATGTGAACACATCTTAAACATGAGAATGAGGTGCGAGTTATGGTGTTTAACCCATCACAGTGGAGTTGGTTTGCAATCTTTCTATGTTTCTAAATGAAGTACTGCGCATTTAAAATATGAAAGTGTAATATGTTTGAATGAAAACAAAATGATGCATGGCTTCTATATTAAACGTGTACTAGTGAAATAAAAGAAATGCTATGTTTCGAATGTAAGGAAAATAACGTGTGCATGCATGTGTGGGTTGTGTAGAGTGCAAACTTGAGAAAGGTTAGACACTTACAACACCTCTTATGGGTGGTGAAGAAATTGAGGAGGTCGACTGGAAATCAATAGCGAGACAGTCCACTTAGCTAGCTGAGGTACGCTTATGCGAGGTGAGTCTCTTACCCTTATCGTGTTTCTATGGATATTTTGTGAGTGAGAAAGAGTGAGATGCAAGTGATATGGAGTAGGAGAGTTGAAATGGGTGAGGTAGAAAGTTTGGGTAGTTCGACAGGGTGTATGAAGTAAATAGGCAGTAGGCTCTTAGCGTGCTTAAGGCATGTGTTTAAGGTTTTTAGTTCTTTTTAGTTTTGCATCTCTAAGTTGTAATATACATTGTTGGTCTTGTGAAGTATACTGTGAGAGGATAATGAATGAAGAGTGAGCAATGTGAGTTGATAGTAATGGTCGAGTTATATAGAGGAATGCCATACATGTCTTGACCACATTACCCCTCAACTCAATTATTGTTTTCCTGTAGAGAATGAGACACCTATGTGTTTCTACCGACATAATAGGACAATTGATTGATGTGAAACGTGGGTAATTCCCATCTTTGGTTTGTTGGGTTGCATGACTCTACACGTTTGGTATCCTAGCTCGTTTAAAGTGGATCTAGTGCTTAATACAATCACTGCTGCTCTAACCATGTTCTACACGATCTAATATTTTAGAAATAGCGTTAGTGTAATGTAGGAAAAGTCGTATCCCAAAACAGTCGAGTTTTGGAGAGTTTTGTTTATATGCATAGGAAATTTTGGGACGAACACATGGGACTTTAAAATCATAGGAATACTTGTTGTCTAGATGTGGGATTTGGCATGCATGAAGTCTCGTAGGTTGTGAGTAAGATGATGCAAAATTTGGTGTAGGTCGTGTTTAATATTTAAGCGCACGAAGTGCGTTTTGTAGATGGTCAATTGATCGGTTTACATGGAATAACAAGGAAAGAAGGATTGGGTTTGAAGTTGGATTCGTAGAGCATGGTCTGGGCTGAGAGTCCATTTGGTTTGTAGCTTGGTCACTTTGGTGAAAGAAATGAAATATGTTTAGAGTGAATAATTGTGTAACTAAATGTAGTTAGGTTATATGTAAGAAGGAATGTAAAATATAGTTAGAGTAGATTTTGTGTAATTGATGATTAAATAATAATCAATGAGATTTGCATATAATGTGATTCATGAATTATTACTCATTGTGATTTGGTTACGTTACAAAATATAAGCCGTGGTCTAGTGTCGACATTCGATATTTGTTGTGGTATTGTGATGTGGTAGGAATAATATAGTAAATAAAAATTTAAATTTCCCCATAAAAATGGGTTTGGTTAAACGGTAAATCAAGGTTATTATTAATTAGCAAAGATTATCGTAACAGATTTTCGTAGGATCTTACAAAAATGAACTCAGATTCCACTTATAACCCAGGCTTATATAATAAGCCAAAAATAACAACTCAGAACAGCTTATGATTACAGCTTAATCCACAGCTTATTCCAACAGTTGACTGTTTGACCAGAATATTGACTTTTTGACTTTTTGATTTTTGTGAAGTAAATACAATATGAAACCCAACAAAAGCTTATATTAAGCTACAAAACTTATATAAGCATTAAAAATCAGAAAATAGCTTATTTGAAGCTGGAATTTAAAACTATTTTTGGATTTTCTTTTCAAATTAAAGGAACAAGGAATGAAAACAACAATAGACAAACTGATAATTCTAATAAGCAACTGAAAACAAACTTTGATCAAAACAATAAACAGAATTAAAGTGCACTTTAAAATAAATTTTTCATTAATTAAAACTAAAAATTACAAAGGAGAAATTGAAATTACAACTTGAATTTAAATGTTACACTACGAAAAACATTAAATGACAAAGAAATTAAAATGGTAACAATTTTCTAAAGACATGAAAAATTGGACGAAAATACATGAAGAAGAAGGTCCTCTATTTATAGCCTTCTGGGGAAGTTTCTGGGCTGTCCATGCTGGCAATCCGTGGCTTCCTTAGCTCTCAATCAGACCCTTAGATCATTTCCTTGCTCACCACTCTTCAATCTCAGCCGTAGATCAAAATAATGATGTGGTGATGAACTCAAATAAGTACATTTTATTACTATCATTTATCCTATTAATTTGACTTGTTTTACTATATTATGTATGAGGATTGATACTTAATCGTTTACTTTTGTAATTCTCAGGTAAAAAACAAGCATTTGGTGAAACTTGGCGATTCTGGACCAATAATGGAGCAAAACGTACATAAAGTGGAAGTCTACCGACATGGACAAGATCAAGTCAATTCTGCTCCAGATGCGCCGCATCTCACTATCAACATGCGCCGCATCTCTATCAAGATATCACCAGATACGATCCAAGATACAAGAGGACATGCGCCGCATCTATAAAGGCAGTTACGCCGCATCTTCTGGCGGTGTACGAATATTCCTGAATATTATAATCTTGGACCCCACGCGAAGTTACGTACATGCGCCGCATCTACTTAAGTAGATGCGCCGCATCTTCCCTCAGACACAAACTATAAATACCCCGTAGACCAGACACAAAAAGAGTACCACAGATTCGGAAGTTCGAAAACCTAAAGACCGAACAGAAGAGAAGGACGAATTCAGTCAAGAAGGCAGCACAAGACACACCCAAATCGAAGATACAAGAGCTGTAAGAAGGTGCTGCATGTATTTAATTCATTAAGTAGTTTTGTTTTATTGTTTTAGCAAACTTTAATTCATCAGGATTGGTGGCTTGTGTAATGTGACAACGGAAAGATTGCACTCCCTTTAATACTTGCTTTCCCATCAATTAAAGTTTATATGTTGATGTCTTTGGTTACTACTTATTAGTGCATTGACCACCTCTGTGTTTATTAGTGGCTTGCGGGCACCCGACTGCGGGACAAGGTGTGGCTCCCACGGTTGTTTCTAAATTGATCACTTAGGAATAACTTTTAGACATAAGTCGTCATTAAGGGTTTACTCGCCGATGAGAATAGGACCAACGAGAAAGGGTTAATTACATACACTTCATATAAAGCTATCAATAAAACAAGTGACAATCTACTTAATCATAAGGACAGCCCTCTTATTGTCTCAAGTATCTATCTGTGTACGTGTGTGCTACTTGCTGATTCGTGCCTATATGTTTATTTTATTATTTAATTGCAAACAAAACTGTGCCAGTCTCTCAGGCTGAAACCCCCCTTGCGTTAGGATATTAAAATACTGATTAGATTAACGAGATTATACGTTCCACTCTTAGTGATCGACACTCTACTTACCATTATCTTCATACTGACCGGGTACACTGCTCGTTAAGTGTGTGTGTTATTGATAAGTCGGCTAAATATAAATTTAAAACTTGAATAGGCATTAAAACTGCTAAACCGCAACGACACATCACGCGCATCAAAATAATGATGTGGCTTGACCAATAGGCAGCACCCACGTGTCCCTGGCAGTTGTCAGTCCTTCTAGAAACTCCAATCATTAGGTAATTAATCGTGTAATGGGGTAATTTTGGGGTACGGTTATTCTAGGGTTCTTCGTACAGTAACTATCTGGGTAATTGGGGGTGAATTATGGCGCGGGTAGTGTGTGTGTGTTTTTTTTTTTTTTTTTTTTTGACCCGTACTTTTATTACTTTGACCCCGGGTTTTTTAAGTGAATCGGGTAAGGGCAAAGGGTGTGGACCGGGTATAGATAAATGGTGGGCTTTTGTGGTTTGTGAAGTGGGCTAGTGGGTTAAGTAGTGTAATGGGTTGGGTGATGTATAAATCCGGATAAGTAGTATAGTGTGAATGGGATTTGTAAGGTAAAAATGATAAGGACCTTTTGTGTTATTTCTGAAATTCTAAGGGCCATTTATGTAATTGCTGGGAATTTGAGGACTGAACTTGCCAATTTTCCAAAGTAAATCCAAGGCTGATCTTGACTTTTGATAATTCTTCAAGGGTTGACTTTGACTTTTTGCTTCCCGGCTTCGGCTATAAATATCAATTCCATATCTCGTGCTCGGTTTTCCGTTTTATCTTGATTTTTGTCCTTTTCTTCGATATCCGTCCCTGCACATAAATAAACACAAAAACACAAATATCTTTGGCATTTTGGTCGGGTTTTTGGTCTATTTGGGTCCGGTTTTGGACAAGAAAAGGTATGTGAATAAGCACATACGTTTGCTAAGCAATTATCATAAAATGATAAATGGTATTTCGTAATGTTTTCATATAGATATGTTTATATAATAAACATTAGGTTCGTTAGGTTGGGTTGTGTGGGAGCACGTTTTTCAGGGATGTGAGTTACGTCACATAAGATAGGAGATACAATCAAATAAAAAAATATTATACGTGGAAAAAGGATAATGATTTTGTAAAGTAGTTCGTTTAAATGTGAAATTTTACAAGTGGTTACAGGTATGTCCTCTACGAATTGACGTAGCCATTCCGCCTCTTGTCCGCATTTATCTAACGCGATAAATTCTGATTCCATCGTGGACTTAGCTATAACAGTTTGCTTGGAAGACTTCCAAGATATAGCTGCCCCTCCTAGTGTAAACACATATCCACTAGTTGATCTAGAATCCTTTATGTCAGATATCCAATTTGCATCACTGTATCCTTCTATAACAGCTGGATATCTTTCATAATGCAGTCCATAATCGCGACGGTATCTCAAATAATGAAGTACCCTAGTCATAGCTCCCCAATGTGCATAACTTGGATTACTGGTATACCTACTTAGCCTGCTAACTGCATATGCTAAGTCAGGTCATGTACTTGTCATCAAGTACATTAACATGCCAATAATTCTTGAATACTATAATTGGGCAACACTTATGCCTCTATTTTTAGATAGATGCTTACTGGTGTCAATTGGAGTTCTTGCTAGGCCGGAATCCCCCGCATTGTGAGTATTAAAAAATTTTGTCAACGTAATGTGCTTGACTTAATACAAGTCCATTTGGAGTTCGTATGATCTTTATTCCAAGGATCACATCAGCCAAACCCATATCCTTCATGTCAAACTTTGATTTCAACATGTCTTTAGTAGATTTGATCATCTTGTCGTTACTGCCAATGATAAGCATATCGTCAACATATAAACACAAGATTACATATCCACTACTTGTGTCCTTTACATAAACACACTTATCGCATTCATTAATTTTGAATCCACTCTCTAGCATGGCGTGGTCAAATTTTTGATGCCATTGTTTGGGAGCTTGCTTTAAGCCATATAATGACTTAACAAGCCTACAAACTTTGTTCTCTTGTCCAGGAGCTATGAAACCCTCAGGTTGGTTCATATAGATTTCTTCTTCTAAATCCCCGTTTAGAAAAGCCGTTTTCACATCCATTTGGTGAACTTCCAAATTTCTTGAAGCGGCAATAGCAAGTATCATCCTGATCGAGGTTATTCGCGTAACAGACGAATATGTATCAAAATAATCTAGACCTTCTCGTTGTCTAAATCCTTTGATTACCAATCTTGCTTTGTACTTGTCAATGGTGCCATCGGCTTTCATCTTCTTCTTGAAGATCCATTTATAGCCTAGTGGTTTACAACCAGGAGGTAAATCCACGAGCTCCCAAGTATGATTTTGTAAAATAGAATCTATTTCACTTTTAATGGCTTCTTTCCATTGAGCCCCTTCCGAGGAAGTTACTGCTTCTTGATAAGAATTAGGTTCATTTTCTACCATAAAAGAAACAAAATCGAGTCCAAATGATTTCTCGGTTCTTACCCTTTTGCTTCTTCTAGGTTCAACCTCTTCTTCCTCGATTTGATCTTGTCTCTCATCTTGGAGATCATTATCATCTCGTTGTCTCTTATCTTGGACAACATCATCATCTATTTTAGATGAACTTCCAGTTTCCTTCGTTAAACAAGGAAATATATTTTCAAAGAAGGAAGCATTCCTTGATTCCATTAGTGTACCCTTTTGTATATCCGGATTTTTCGAATCATGTACAATGAAACGATAAGCACTGCTATTCTTAGCATATCCAATGAATATACAATCCACGGATTTAGGTCCAATCTTTTGGGCCTTGGGGGTCGGTATAGCTACCTTTGCTAGACACCCCCACACTCGTAAGTACTGATATGATGGTTTTCTTCCCATCCAAAGTTCATAAGGGGTCTCTTCTTTTTCCTTACGAGGTATCTTATTTAAAAGATAAGTAGCCGTTAAAATGGCTTCCCCCCATATGTCCTGGCTTAAACCAGAACTTATCAACATGGCATTAACCATTTCTTTCAAGGTACGGTTCTTTCTTTCGGCAATACCGTTTTGCTGAGGTGAATAAGGAGCAGTGAATTCGTGTCTAATTCCATGTTTAGCACATAAATCATCAAATGGAGACACATATTCACCTCCTCTATCACTTCGTACAACCTTGATTTTCTTATTAAGTTGATTCTCAACTTCGTTTTTGTATAGAACAAACTTGTCTATAGCTTCATCTTTACTTTTTAACAAGTAAACATAGCAATACTTTGTACAATCATCAATAAACGTGATAAAGTACTTATTGCCACCTTTTGTGGGTAGTGATTTCAAATCACATATGTCAGTGTGTATCACATCAAGTGGTTCGGTTTTTCGTTCAACCGATTTGAAAGATGATCTTGTAAGTTTAGCTTCAACACAAGTTTCACATTTATATTTTGAGTCAATATGGAAATTAGGTATGCAATTAAATTTAATCAAACGACGCATCGAATTAAAATTTACATGTCCAAGACGGCCATGCCACACATTAGAAGACTCAATCAAGTAAGCAGAAGAATTCACTTTATTGATATCATTCTCAACAACCATTACATTGAGCTTAAACATACCATTCAGGGCATATCCCCTACTTATCGGTTGTAAAGTATATATATCAAATATACACGATACGTGCGAGTCAGCAAGTCAATTTTTTTGGGGAAAAGGTCAACGTGCAAGACTCACAAGTAAGATATATGTGATACCGGGCAAGTATTACCCGGGTCGTGTCCCAACGAGGTATGAATGGAGGATGTCGTTTGAGGTTTGTAATTAAAATGCTTGAAAGATGGATTTTTACTTTTTGTTTTGTTTTCTATTAAACTAAAAGATCAAAGACTATTTTAAGTGATTAAAACTAGATTAATTAAGCAAAACTACAAAGATAATAATGAACTCTAGAAAATAAGATAATAAAAAGATATGCTTGTTAAGTAATAATTAAACTAATAACAATTAATTCTACAATAGTGAACATGATATTAAACTATGTATTTAAACTAAAAATGATAAAAAGGTAAGAGATTAAGACCCGATGATTTATACGAGAGAATAACCACCCGATCTTATAAACTAAATAAATGATTAAAGTTTATTTCTTTGTTAACTTTAATTTTACTAATTAGTTAATAAAGTTGAAAACTTTGTTAACTAAAGAGCTTAATAAAAGTTATTAAAGTTGTAAATTTTAATGATTTTATTGCTTATAAGACCCTTAAGCTCCTCGCCTTAGGTCGCGAAAGATAAGAGATCAAAGAAAAACAAGAACTTTATTAAAGGTTAGCAATAATAAACAATAATAAGCAATACTATTATATGAAATAAACTAAAGGGAGAATTGCATATATACCCACTAAAACTCAAAAACTTGCATATTTCCCCAAAATACAAGTTTTTAATGCATGATTTACAATGCAAGTTAAGCATGTTTTGGGTATATATGCAAATATGCAAGTTTTAGTGGGTATATATGCAATTGCCCCTATATGAAATAAACTAAAAGTAGTCTAAAAGGTAAAAAGATTAAAACTTTATAATTAAAGCTATTAGATCTAAGTCCACCCGAAGCTAAGTTGCCTATTCCGAAGAATAGACGTGAATAGGGTATGTTTAAGGACTAGATCTAAATGAACAAGCTATTAAATAGCTTATTGTTCAAGATTTTATAAACTTTTATAAAAATAAAAGTGTAAAAGAGTGTGTGTGACCAATGTGTAAAACGTGATTTTACACCTACACCATCATAAAAGCTCTTTTATCACAAACAGAAATTAAATGCTAAACATAAAGTTAAAACATAATATAAATTGAAAGAAATAACTGTTGCAGAAAATTAAACTGAAGAGTGACTACTGTTATTCTAATTCAAAGAAGTAAGAATGAAAAATAAATGAAGAAACAATTAAAAGATACTTAAATATATAAAGAACTGAACTATGTAAAATAAATGTTAAAGACTGATATTAAAAAACAAAAATACTGAAGAGAAGAAAAAAAAAAAAAAAAAAAGCTATATCAAAATAAACTACTGATGAAAACTACTACTCATCATCTCCATTTTATAGGCAATTTGAGTCAGTTATGTCATGCCACGTGGCATCTTCTGGTTGACTGGAGCATTATAGTGGAGGTGAGAGTGGGAAGACAGCAGCAGTCACGCGCCTCTATGATTTAATTTAGGCTGATGAAGTTCATGTGCCATCAATGAATAGATATTGCATCTTCTTTATTTGTTATGCCTTTCTTCTTTTCATTCTCTACACGTGATCCATTCTTCTTTTAAAATTTTGTCTTCACTTGATATGCAATTGTATGATACCAATTGCATCTTTGTTCCCTTTTCTTTATTTTATTCCTTGCTCACCTACATAATATCACTTTGTCTCAATTTCATTTGTTCCCCTTTTTTTTATGTAGCCTATGACGTTTTTTTTTTTTTTTTTTTTTTTTTTTTTTTTTTTTTTTTTTTTTTTTTTAATGCTATTGGGTTAGAGATAGTCTTGGGCTTTCATCAATTTCTTTAATCTTCAAATAAATCTTCTTGTTCCACATTTGCTCCAATAATTTCATCTCATGCCGTTGGACTCGAAATTTCGTGATCTTTCCAATCTCGTGCTCGATTTTTGTCTTTTTGTCTTTATTTTGTCAATTTTCTCAATAACCGTACCTGCACATGCATAAACACCAAAACAAGCATATATATGGCATTTTTTATATGTTTTTGGTTTATTTGGTCTGTTTTATCGGGTAAAAGATATGTGTAATTTAACACATATCACCTATCAACATGCATTTGATTCTTAGAAAGAACAAACTTATTAGACTAAAAAACAAGACGAAAACCAAACTTGTTCAACAGCCAACCAGACACCAGATTCTTGCGAATCTCTGGAACATACAAGACATTAGTCAACTTGAGCTCTTTCTCGGATGTCATCTTCAAGATTACATCTCCTTCACCCTTGATATCAGCAGTTGCAGAGTTGCCCATGTACAACTTGTCTCCATTGTTAACTGCTATGAAAGAGTGAAACATACTCTTATCAGCACACACATGACGGGTAGCCCTAGTATCGACCCACCATTCCCTGTTGTTGGAACCTACCAGGTTAACTTCAGAGATCATGGCAATGACGTCAGAAACCATAGCAATCATGTCCATATTATCATTCACCATATTAGCCTGGCGTGGAGTCACCCGCTTCGGCATCTTACAGTTAGCAGCATGATGACCCGGCTGGTCACAGTTGAAACACACCCCTTGGAACTTCTGTTTCACGATTGCAGCTTTAGGAGCGAGGTACTCAGACTTCCCTTTGCCCTTCTTGTCATTCTTTCCTTTTCCTTTGCCTTTACCTTTGACATTGGACTTTGAAGATGACGATGCATGCTCAACCATATTTGCCTTGGCAGAATCAGGCGTATAAGCGTTTTTCTGAGCCAGCTTATTGTCCTCTTCAATACGAAGACGAACAACCAAGTCTTCAACACTCATCTCCTTTCGCTTATGCTTCAGGTAGTTCTTAAATTCTACCCAGCTTGGAGGCAACTTTTCAATGATAGCAGCAACTTGAAAAGTTTCACTCAAAGTCATTCCCTCAGCATGAATGTCGTGTAGCAAAACCTGCAGATCTTGAACCTGACTCATCACGTTCTTTGAATCATCCATCTTGTAATCCAAAAAACGAGCTACCACGAACTTCTTTGTACCAGCATCCTCAGTTTTGTACTTGCGTTCCAATGACTCCCATAATTCTTTGGCAGTCTTGGTCTTGCAGTACACGTTGTACAAAGAGTCGACCAAACCATTCAGAACATAGTTGTGACACAAAAAGTCTGAATGTTTCCATGCTTCCAAGGCTTGAACGGCCTGTTGATTGGCGGATTGACCTTCTGCAGGAGGTTCCACGTGAGTTGGATTCTCTTTCAAGAACCGCGCAAGGTTCAAGGTAGTGAGATAGAAGAACATCTTCTGTTGCCACCTCTTAAAATTCTGCCCATTGAATTTTTCTGGTTTCTCAGCATGATTAGCAACCGTGTTGGTAACTGGCGCACCAGGTACATTCACAGTAGTAGTCACAGGAGGGGTAGTCGTGTTTGTCATCCTGAAAAATCAAACACAAACAGTTAAACAAAATGTTGTAAATCAGTATCTACTTGTACCGAATCTGATTCAACGAAACTCTATCTTGGTTTCGATGGATCGAGTAAATCAGTTTAATAGAAACTCTATCTTGGTTTCGATGTAAACTGAAAAGAACAACTACTGAAAATTAATATCTGTTTAATACCTGTTTAATTAGAACTGATTTCCAAAGAAACTCAACTAGGTTTCGACAGAAAAGAGTTTATAAAAATCTGTTAATAATTTAATCCGATTTTAACAAAGTTTTTTAAATTCGGTTAAACCGAATCTGTTTTAAGACTGTTGGAAACGGTGTAGACTTTTTATTAATAAATCAGATTACAATAAATAACAGAATGTAAATAACAGAAAATTAATGAAAACAGTAAAAGTCGTGGCACGAGGCTCGTGTAAACACGATTCTCTTAAAACAGATTCGCCGTCTGTTTCCCAGGGTACAACGTACAAAGCTGTTGTACAGCCGGACCTAACAACTTGCCTGAAAAATCACTGAAGCGAAGCTGGTTTCTGATCGAAGATGATTGCTGGAATATGGTTGGTAGAGCTGCGTTTTTCTGTGTCTCAAAACCGAATGAGAGGTGTTTAATTTATAGCCTTCCCTTAAAACAGATTCGCCGTCTGTTTCCCAGGGTACATCGTACAAAGCTGTTGTACAACCGGACCTAACAACTTGCTTGAAAAATCACTGAAGTGAAGCTGGTTTCTGATCGAAGATGATTGCTGGAATATGGTTGGTAGAGCTGCGTTTTTCTAAGTCTCAAAACCGAATGAGAGGTGTTTAATTTATAGCCTTCACAAGTCTTGGTGACCAAGACAGAATATATGCCAAAAATTAAACCGATCCGCAAATCTGTTATAATTAAAACAGATTTGTGTATAATCTATTACACAAACAATATTCTGTAAAACTTGTCCATTAAGTTCAAATCTATTCCTAAAATAGATTTACATAAATTATGGAAAAAAATAACCCGAAATCCGCAGCAAAAAGATTCGCACGTAGGCGAGATTTCGGAGCTGCATTCGTGCGGGCTCGCATGAGGGGGTTGGCAATGGAATGTTGTGATATATATCATACCACACTCCTTAACCAATCTCCTTATGCCACCTCATTCCTTTACTTTTTCATACCACACTCTCTTATTTCATTGGCAATGCCATACCACACTGAAATCCATACCACACTCTAATTTCTTTTTCTTTTGTTTTTTAAAAACTAAAATAAATAAATAAACCCATAAATTCTCTCTCATATTAAATGCCCAAACTCTCTCTCTCTCTCCCATATCACACTCGGTAAAGGATACCACAATTTCCATACCACACCCAATACCACATTGATGGCGGCGGTGTTACCATGTGGTATGATACCATACTATGTGCTATCTCGCTCCACTGCCAACCCCCTGAGTTCAGAAGCTCCGAACTCATTTTGGCTCAGAAATCCCACAATCTGCACCCACCCCCTGCGCGCGCGCATAGGAGTGGGAGCATAGCTCACCTAAAGGAATTTGATAGCAAATTTCAAGATTTCTATATAAACCACTCTCCACTTCCTTTACTAGGCGATGTGGGATACTTCTAGTTTCCATATTTTTGTGTTCCAAGTGCCTCACTTTGAGACACAATATCTCATTCATATCAACTCTAATTTTGACACATTTTAGCTCGTTGCAAAGCTCTCGTCATGGAGAACGCAAAGCTACCAAGAAATATAAATATATATAACATATACATATATTAAAATAGTGTCCAAAATATGCAAAAATCATTTTGCAAAATCTAATTTTCCAACACAATGAAAGTATGTAGTGCAAGCTAGGTTAATGTCCATTTCTACAAACATACGCAATTTTTGTTTGTGTGCAAAACGTTTCAAGAACGTAGATAGATCCTAAGCAATATATGACGCGTAAAACCAGTTGATCGAGTGAGCAAGCCCAACTTATTGGTGGTGAATTTTGATAGCCTGAATGTTTTGAGGCATAGTGCCGCCGCAGACCCTTGAGTTCTGGTCTTCTTGAGTCTGGAGATCTATGTGAGCATCTTATTTTCTTTGTTTTGTGTTATTGTATATGGCTGAGCAATTTTTGAAAATGACTGAATTTGGGTCCTAGAATAAAGATATTTTTTAAAGCAAGTCCAAGTACAAGAAGACGTATTGGTGTTGAGTTTTGAGATCGATCCCAAAATTTTGAGGCTTGTGATACGTCGCACTTGCACCCTAAAAAACAACTTAATTTCATATACATGCATGATGAAGATTCTTGTGTATGAAAATCCGTCTCACGACAATTAATAATTACTTTCTGGTGCACCATGAGTTTATCGTGATTTTGAGGCTATTATTCCGCTCGATCTTTTACTTTGGGCTTAAAACGTTACATATAGCGTAAGTAGTTTAATTTGACTTCCGCTATTATTTGGAGCCAAAAAGCTTCCTTCTTGAGTAGCTAAGGCTATTTAACACTATCTTTACGCTTTTACCAATTACCAATAACGTCTTATTTTTTAGATGATATACTAATATGATGGAAAATTGTTAAAACTGATAACTTATGTTACCATGAATATTCTAATTAAGCTTGACATTTTGCTAATTCAAATTAGAAAATAAAATAATAATAAGTCATTTTCGAGCAACTTAAAGTCAAGTTTGTGACATGACATGATGAGAAAATCTTAGTACATGCGTAGTAATTCATACCAGTGAGATAGGAGCATGGCTTTAATTTCTGTTGCAAGAACCAACAGTTGCTTCACAAGGCAATGCTTTCTTAAAAAAGACGGTATTTAAGGTATTTAAGGCATTCTCTTAGTACACGCGTAGTAATTCATACCACTGAGATAGGAGCATGGCTTTAATTTCTGTTGCAAGAACCAACAGTTGCTTCACAAGGCAATGCTTTCTTAAAAAAGACGGTATTTAAGGCATTCTCTTTAGGCAAAGAAAAAGCTCTTTTAATGTCATTTGTGTAAGTGACCCCATTGAGTTAAGAACCATGAATTGTTCTTTCCATTTTAAGACGCTGTTGTTAGAAGTTTCGTAATTTGTGAATTGGAGTATTAACTTTAGTATGAGGCATGTACTAGCTGGCTAGAAGCTCTTGGGTGTTGTCCCAGTTGTGTTCGGATCGATGTGTTTGTGTGTGTGAGTTGAAAAATGATTTGCAAACAATATAACAAGATAACTTATAAATTTGTCCAACTAAAATAACGATTCAATGATTACAAATATTTATAGGTTTCCATTCGGTGCTATCCAACCGACATGTCCCTTCAATGATTTCTACAGGTTCCTAACTAACATAACCGAATTACGGTTATAAAGTTTCTACTATACATAAACGGTCCTTTGAGTTTTACTAGAAGCAATATCGAGATTATAACTTTGTTCACATTCTCCTCCTTAATCTTGATCGTTGCTTCGTCCAAGGTCTTGTACTCCGAGCATTTGTCTCATAGTTGTAAACTTGAGTCTTTGTAAAGCTTTCGTTAAGATGTCTGCTCTTTGTAGTTCTCCGTTAATGTGTTCTACTTTAATATGACCATTCTCTACGCATTCACGAATGAAATGATAGCGAATGTCTATATGCTTGCTCCTTCCATGAAATACTGGGTTCTTCACAAGTGCTATTGCTGATACGTTGTCAACTTTAAGCGTTATCCTCTTTTCTTCTTGTCCAGTTAATTCACCGAGTAAGCGTTTTAGCCATAATGCTTGACATGCTGCTGCAGTAGCCGCCATAAATTCTGATTCACATGATGATAGTGCCACTGTTGGTTGCTTCTGAGTACTCCAAGTAATGGGTGACTCTCCAAAGTAAAATACGATTCCAGTGGTTCCTTTTCCTTGATCTGTGTTGACTCCATAACTACTATCACTGTAACCTGTTATCTTGCAGCCGCCTTCTTCCTTATATATAATTCCATGTTCCTTTGTTCCTTTCAGGTATCGAATTACTTGCTTGATTGCCATCAGGTGATGTTCCTTCGGATTTTGCATAAATCTGCTGAGTAGTCCGACTGAGTAACTAAGATCTGGTCTTGTATGCAATAAGTATCTTAAGCTTCCAATTAAGCTTCGGTAGTAAGTTGCGTCAACTGAGTTTCCTTCTTCCGCCTTGACCAACTTAGTGCCGGGTTCCATTGGTATCTTGGTATCATTGCATTCCATCATATTTGTTTCCTTTAAGATCTTGTTAACATAACCTGTCTGCTTGATTGTAATCGCTCCTCCTGTCTGTGTAACTTCTATCCCGAGGTAATATGCTAGCAATCCTAGATCGCTCATTTTAAACTTTTCTTCCATCTGGGATTTGAACAAGTCTATTTCTTTCTTTGGAGTGCCTGTGATTATTAAGTCATCTACATATACTCCAACTATAAGTATGGAATTCTTGTTCCTTTTCGTATAAACCGCTTGTTCGAGATTACATTTCTTGAAATCTAGTGACTTCAGAGTTTTATCAAGCTTCACGTTCCAAGCTCTTGGTGCTTGTCTTAAGCCATACAATGCTTTGGTTAGTTTGTATACTTTTCCTAGGTTTCCTTGCTGAATGAAACCTTCAGGTTGTGCGACATAGACTTCCTCCTTTAAATCTCCATGTAAAAATGCTGATTTTACATCTAAATGGTGTACTTGCCATCCATGATATGCTGCTAGTGCTAATATCAATCGAACTATTTCTATTCTAGCAACTGGTGCAAACACCTCATCAAAGTCTATTCCTTGTTCTTGTACATAACCTTTTGCTACTAATCTTGCTTTATATTTGATGATCTTTCCTTGTGCATCTCTTTTGGTTTTATAAACCCATTTGAGTCCTATTGCCTTTTGTTCGGCTGGTAATGTGGTAAGAGTCCATGTGTTGTTCTTGTTGATTGAATCTAATTCGACTTTCATGGCCTCAATCCATTTTTCATCCTTTGATGCTTCTTTGTAATTACGGGGTTCTTCTTCTGTGAAGAATAAGCTAGGTGCTTCTACTTCATGTGTTTCTTGATAAACTTCAGTTATATTTCTTAAACCTCGTACTGGTGTATGATCAAATCTGTGATCTGAGCTCTCTAATGAGCTAGTAGTAGCTTCTTCTTCTGATTCTGAGTTAGGATTGTACGTGTATGTTGCTGGTGTGACTGGTGATGCTGGATCCGGTATTGGTTCTGGTATTTGATCCGGCATTTGATACATATCATCATTTCCTATGTTGACTGGTGTAGCAATTCCATTGTCAACTTCTCCTTCTATAAAACTAGCCCAAAATGTGTCTAGTGTGTCTGTATCTTCTTTATTGTCATTCCAATTCCACGGTTTTGTTTCCATAAACTTTACATCCCTACTAACATGTTTCTTCTTTTCTACTGGATCATATAGCCTACAAGCTTTTGATCCTTCCTCTACTCCTAAATAAACCATCGGTATGCTTCTATCATCCAACTTCTTCAAGTGGGGAATTGTTATCTTAGCATAAGCTGTGCATCCGAATATTCTAAGGTTTTCCAAATTTGGTTTCCTTTTGTAGAGTGCTTCATATGGTGTTTTATCTTCCAAAGCTCGTGTTGGTACCCTATTTAGTATGTAAATGGCGTGTTTGACTGCTTCCGCCCAAAAAGTTAAGGGTAACTTCATTGCTTTCATCATACTCCTAGTAGTTGATAACACCGTTCTATTCTTTCTTTCAACTACTCCATTCTGTTGCGGTGAGTATGGTGCTGTTAACTGTCTTGCTATTCCATTATCCTTACAGTACTTAGTGAATTCATTTGATGTAAATTCACCACCTCTATCTGTTCTTAGCATTCTTAACTTCATTCTAAACTCCATCTCAACCTTCTGTCTAAATTCCTTAAATGTATTGAATGCTTGATCTTTTGATGTGAGAAAGTAAGCCCACATGAAACGTGTACAGTCATCTACTAATAAGAAGATGAGCTTCTTTCCTGAATGTGTTGCTGGACTTATGGGACCACAGAGATCTCCATAAATTAAGTCCAATGGGTTCTTAGATCTGAATTTAGCTTGATTTGGAAATGGTGTTCTGCTATGTTTACCTAATAAACATGCATCACATACTTGCCCTACATGGTTTATCCTTGGTATTCCTTCCACTAGACCCTTTCTTGTCATCTTGTTGATGTCGTCAAAGTTTAGATGACCTAATCTAGCGTGCCATAGCCATGCTTGGCTTTCTACATTTGCTAAGAGGCATATAGGTGTCTCTATTTGCAGTCTAATACTGTAAAGTCTATTCTTCGACCTTTCTACCTTCATCAACAATTTCTTATTCTTATCATACAAAGTCAGCTTGTTTCCATCCATGACGATCTTACAACCTATTTCAGTAAGTTGTCCTAGACTAAGTATGTTGCTCTTGAGGTTCGGAATATAGTAAACATCTGAGACTATCTTTTGCTCCTTGTTTCTACATCCTAGTAATATAGAACCTCTACCCTTTATTTCTACATATGATCCATCTCCAAAACGAACGCGTCCAGTGATGCTTTCGTCTATATACTTAAAATGACTCTTCGTTCCTGACATATGGTTACTTGCACCATTGTCTAAATACCATATGCTAGCATCTGTTGTAGCATACTTTTCGGGCTGTATTTGTCCTTCTTTTAACAATACTTCTTCATGTGTAGTCATTAACAATGATGGTTCATCATCTTCAAAGATAAGGTTTGATTGTTCCTGATTTGTTGATGGGCTTCTACATTCTTTCTTAAAGTGTCCATGTCTCCCGCAGTTGAAACATTTCACTTTCTTCTTCCACTCACTTCTATGCTTATTGTTCTTGTCATTGTGAGTTGAATTTCCTTCATTCGAGTTATCTCTATTTCCTTTATTCTGCCAGTTTCCTCGTGTGTAGTTTGATCTACCCCTATTCTTGTTGAAACGTTTCTTATATCTAGAGTGTTCGCCTTGCGCGAATAATAGGTTATCCTGGCTATCTACTTGTCCTCCCTTTCGGAGTTTTATCCTTTCCTCGAATGCCTTAAGTTTTCCAACGATCTCATCTAAAGTGATGTCATTTAGATCGTTTGTTTGTTCTATGGATGCTACTATCTGAATGAATCTATCTGGTGTGGAGTCTAATAGTTTTCGTACTAAAAGTGATTCATCCAAGGTTTTTCCTAATTCTTTGGCCTTTGTGCCATAACTATTCAGCTTATTTGTAAATGCATCCACCGTATCATCTTCCTTCATTTGAAGTGCATTAAATCCTATCATAAGTGATTGTAACCGTGCTTGTTGCACTTTCTCTTCTCCAACGTGTCTCCTTTTTAACGATTCCCACAATTCCTTAGCAGTTTTACAACTAGCTACTTGTAAAATCACATCTTCGGTCAGTGCTTGATATAAGAAAGCTAGTGTTGCCTTATCCTTCTTATCATCTACTTGTGTATTTTCCTTAGTTTCTATCGTTTCCCATAACCCTTGTGCTTCAAGTATAACCCTAATTTGGATAGTCCAAACTGTGTAGTTTGTGGTTTTAAGTTTAGGGCATTGATATTGTGCTATAGGTGTCACGGGTTTTGATGTAGTGTTTGTATCATCACCGGCCATCCTAAATGTGTTTATAATCTTCATGATTTAATCGTATGGGAATTCTAACCAATATGGTATTCTTACTTCTACGGGAACAGAAATAGTTATCCGGGAATCCTAGTAATACGGGACAAATAATATAGTTCACGGGATTTCCTAATAGTATGAAAAATAAATCTATACTAAACGTATAAATGAAATCCAAGGTAGTGATTTGTTGTGACCTCGTATGTTGTGTTTAAAACACAAACGCGTTTCCCACTTGTGTGTTGATAGTATGAATGATATCAACCACGTATGATTTCTTTCCTCGTATCCTTTAATTCAAACTCGGCTGTGTTGTTGTCGAACCAATATATCAACCAACCGTCACGTTGTTCTTTCTTTCTTCTCGACTTGGTACCTACTACTTGCCCTAGACCCTTGTTATGTCTTGGCTTATCTCCAAAATCCACCCGAAGTGAGTTTGGCCACGATCAACCTTTAAAGTGCTGTCGTTGTTTCTTTTCTTCCAAGTCCCTCGCAAGTGATTCCTCGCAATGAATGAGTCTCGGTAACTTTTACCGAAGCAAAACTATTTGCTTTTCCTTCCTTTTCTTCTTTCAATACCCTACGGTATTTTCACCAACGTCTAAACAAAGTAATTTGTTTGTCGTTCTGCTGTTGCTTGTCTCCTATGCTCCGTTGTTTCCACAATACGTTTCCTGTTTCTTTCTTTTCTTATTTGTCCACACCGTATATCAACAACCCTCCAATACCTAATCGGTATTCTTTCTACAAGCGAGTGATCAATTCGCTATTTCTTTCAAATTTGTTGTTGTTCCTTGTATTGCCAACGTGCTAATCCTTTTGTTATACCGGTATCCTTTTCTTTCTTTCCAAGCAACGCTCTTATCAAATCTGCGCTTCTTTTCTTTCCTTTGTGTATCACGGTATTGATACACACCTTCTTGACGTCTTTTCTTAATCCTTGTTGTGTTGTAGTAGTAAACACACAAGTACGTTCTTGTTCTTTGTTGACAAGAAATCTTCCAATCTTTTCTGGTTTTGTTGCAGCGTACGTTTAATCCAACAAACCAAGGCACCACTTCTGTTCGGTGTCCTTCCTGTTTGCAAATATCGACACAAAGAAGAGTTGTATACGACTTTTCTTATGTCCCTAAGTTATCTAGGCAATCTCTTTTATTCGGTAACAAGGTTCAAAAGGATTGCTTTGTTCCTGAAAATAAGTTTCAGCGTGGGTTAATGTTTCTGTTTAGGGTTTCTGTTTTGTGTGTCTCGTTACCAATGTTTCCTGGGTTTCTGGTTGTTTTGATGTTGTAACGAGAAGGTACAAACGAAGGCTCTTGATGCCAATTGTTGTCCCAGTTGTGTTCGGATCGATGTGTTTGTGTGTGTGAGTTGAAAAATGATTTGCAAACAATATAACAAGATAACTTATAAATTTGTCCAACTAAAATAACGATTCAATGATTACAAATATTTATAGGTTTCCATTCGGTGCTATCCAACCGACATGTCCCTTCAATGATTTCTACAGGTTCCTAACTAACATAACCGAATTACGGTTATAAAGTTTCTACTATACATAAACGGTCCTTTGAGTTTTACTAGAAGCAATATCGAGATTATAACTTTGTTCACATTGGGGTTTGAAGAAGTAGTTGTGATCCAAGAGCTTGAATTTATGAGTGACAAGGTTGTTCATTACCACTATATCAAGATCAATATCGTAAAAAAGAGATTCACAACATCATCTTTTAACATAAAAGAGATTCACAACATAAAAAAAAAATACTCCCCCTTGCCACTCTTTCACATAACTAGTCCCACTCGCAGATGGCAAGCACCTATGTTTCATATGATATTACCCGCTATGTGGAAAATTTAGAAACCAACAATGACTTTGTAAGTTATACGTCCTTACTTCTTATTAAATTTCATGCAAATTAGAGCACATGTTAGCTTAAACAATAAGATTTGTGTACTTCATGTTTTGATGTACTCATGCAGATTGTTAAAAAAAAAACAACTATGAATACTTCACTCATTTACTTAAACAAGAAGGAGGCGCCCGCTGCGTTGCAGCAGGTACGTATTTTCGTGATTGTTTTGCGATAATTGTATGTGGAAGGTGTCTGTGCAAGTATGATTTACATATAATTTTCGTTAGAAAATCTTTATACACTATATTCTAACGTGTTCTAGATTGCAACCTGTTTGTTTGAGATGTGTCTTCGAGGCCGAGTGGAAAAAAATGCCATTTTTTTCTTTAGGCGTTTGTGTGTATATAAAGTCCCATTGACCCAATAAAGTAAAAAAAAAAAAAAAAAAAAAAAAAAAAAAAAAAAAAAAAAAAAAAAATTACATAACAATTCTTATTAGAAGCAATTTTCTAATGGTGACGTTGTTTTTAGATATGCTAATGGTGAAAATACTAAACCACTGCTATAGTTTATGAACTCTACCAAAACAGATTTAAGAAATGGTGCGGTTTTACAGAAGCCGCCACCCATTTATACCATTCCAACCCCTCACTAAAACAACTGGGACACTCCTTTACTGCTGCTGTTTTGCAGCAGGCCAAAAAATCACCCGAAATGCCACTAAAAGCCATCCAAACACCCGTTAAAAATGACTCAGTTCACCCCCTTTACCGCTGATGTTTCACAGCAGTCCCGAAGACACATTAAAAACATTTTTGGTTTTGAGTTGCTAAAAGCTTAAGATACCAATATCCATAAACAAAACGACATCAACAATGGCCCATAACTTCAGTATAATTAAAAGTAATCAACATTTAATGATAGAAATATGGTATAAACATTTTTTTTTTTTTTGTATATCGATAGTATTACGTAAACATTGTTTGATCACCATTATCATCCATAAGAATGTTGCACTTCTTAATTGCATAAGTCTTGTTAACGAAAGCCAAAGGACTGAAATTGTTAGTTTGTTAGTTAATAAACGCTAGTTAGTTAAAGTTAGTTAGAAGCGGTTAAAGGTAGTTATTAGTTGGTAGTTATTAGTTAGTTATATTCGGTTACAATACCGAATAGTCACGATGGTTCATGGAACCGGTTAGAAGTCTATATATATGTAGTACAATGTAACGTTTCAACGTGTGTCAATATACAATGTAATCAGTTTTATGTTGTAATAATAAATGAATCAGATTCTTGTCAATCTTGTGCTTGTTGATTGTGCCAAGACCTGTGCGTGCAACGATTCTACAAAGAACAACAAAACATAAAAAATCAACAATAGCGTAATAACAAAAGAATGATGCACAATAAAGTTGTATTTGAACCTTGAGAGTTTCCACAGATGAAGCCATCAGTGAAGCGAATGACTTGTAGAACACCAATTTCGACTGCCATATGAATATCTAAACCCATATCAATATCTAAAGTTCTAAACCCTATATTCATAATCAAGATACAACTTACATCAAATATACTAATTTTTAGTAAGAGGCGTACCATTGAAGAAACCAATGTCTAACCATGAGACTTCGTTGCATGCAGTATCCACACCAAACAATCTCCAGCCATCATCTAGAACACGCTTTTTTCCAGACGCCGAGCAAATTTTTCCATCTTTTGTTAAGAGTTTTGAGGCTCCCTTGTACGTCCTCTCAAATAATCAGAAGAAGATGCGGCTATAAAAACATAGGCAAAACTTAAAACAGAAGTTGAAGTCTAAAAACATATACTAAGATGAAGACAATGCAGTATAGAAAATATTAAAAGAAACCATCTGAACCACCACCTCCATTGGACCGACGTCGATCATGGTCCAGGTATAAAATCGCGACCGTAATATCATCGTGAAAATGGCACCATACCCCCTTTTCGATTCTTTTTATATCATATACATGTCGAAAAGGCCAAGCGTGTCGAAAGTTATCCCACGTGTATTAACGCATACAATCTTTTACGTTGCTTCATTCAAATATTCAAATTGTTCTCGTAATAACGCGAAGTTTGTAATGATAGAACCCATCAGTTATTTATGAAAATTTGGACTCAAAAAATGTGTTCAGCTCAACCCACTCTTGGTTGGCCCATTTCTACTCGCAGTAATAATGTGGCCATTTTTACCCGTAACCCAACTTATCAATTTTATCATCTCTACTTAATATACCCGAACCTGAAACCAAAAAAGATACTCAAAGAAAAAATGAAAAAGGCTCGTAGGTGTAGAAGGTTACGTTTGTTGGATTTTTATGAATGATTTCAACAACAGGCTCATCACTTGAGCTGTCCTCGCAGACCATCTGAAGCAAAAACTAAAAACATGTTTTCATGGTCCTCTGAACAGATACTTCCATTACCTATGCCACAATAAAAAAAGAAAAAGAAACAACATTAGTAATTGACATGCCACACAGTCTTAAAATATACAAAAAATATAAAATAATACTGAGTAACATTCATATCAGAATCAAGACCTTTCTCTTTATGGTTTGCACGTGTTTGATCGTCTAGAATCAAGTGAGTGAGGTCAATATAGCTGTTCTTTTCCTCTGTGACCAACCTCATTCTAATACTTTTGTTTCATTTTTGTCGGGTACGGAGGGTCAACAAACGGAATGTAATCCACGCCATTATCGTGATAATTTTAAGCTTGCTGTTATTCTGCCTATTCATAACCAGCATTGTTGTGGCTAAATCCGATCTGCCTGCAAAACAACTTGATATGGTTCATATGCATGTCGAGTTTGAAACAAATGAGGATTTAGTTCTACTCGATGCAAATGTAACCATGCGGGTTACTTTAAAAAAAAGGGTATTCTTAAGCTGTCCCCAAAGTTGGCTACTTTTAACTTAAATGTTGTTAACCATCACCTCATTAGTGCCATGTCTACTAGCACCTTCAAGATTACTGAAGATGAGCAACTGATGGTACTCAGGTTTAAGCATCAAACACGTTTAACTAAAGAGGAAATGCAGGTTTTCAAAAAGAGGTTACACGAGGGAAGTTTATGTTGAATATAATAATCAAGACTATCATATTATTAAGTAAATCAAGTAGTCACATATGCGGAAGCGTAGGAACAATTATAACACGTAAAGGATTAACATAAACATAAAAAAAACGTACCGTATTGATTCTAGCCCGAACAAGAATCAAAAGCAATTGTCTTGAACAATATGAAGAACCCTAATTAGGGTTTATATGAATCAATGATCAATCCCTTACCGTTTTATTGATCGATTCCTTGATAACAACTATAGTGAGTTGTTACCTCGTTCTTGTACACACGAATTAAACCATATCAAGTTTATGCTAGTAAAACCACAAGAACTATATTTATTACAAGCAAAAAAAACGATCCTAGAACCCTTAGGGTTTGTACGATCGGATTTAGGAGGAAAGAAGGAGAAGAAAACACTTTAGGGTTTAGTGTGTGTACAAAAGATTACCCAAACAATGAACCCTTGTGTTTATATTTATAATAGAAGTAATCTTGGAGGACAAGCTAGGGCAAGGGATTACCCTTCCCTTGGATCGACCGGTTTTGCACCCTAGAGGGTGTTCCGGAACCTTCTCGTCATCTTAATTACAATCTAGTCCTTTTCCTTTACGTTTAATGATAGTTAGTCCATACTGTTAATAACTAACGATCATTAGTCCTTTTCTTGTGTTCAAATAATAAATATATATACATAACATTTAATATACATTAATTATTTACTTCTTGATACTCATTCGTAACGTGTGCAATCCCGAGGTCTCAAGTTCGATTCTAGTCATACAAGTATTAATATTTATCCAAAACTCCAACAGCTCCCACTTGGATATCTATTAATAGTGTAATGACATTGGTTAGCGTCTAGCAACACGCCAATGCCCCTAGTACAACTCGAGCTAGGTTTCCTGGAAAACCTTTAATGATTCATCATTATTATTATCCTTTTGTTACTAATACCACGTTAATAAAGATATGGATCTCAGTCATTCTTTAATTAACAATTCTGTTTCTCGTTGTTTATGATTGAGCAAGATTACCAAAACATCTGAACGTATTCCAGATAGACTTTGGGCGTGCGCACGCAAACACCTTGTCAACCCTACGAGAGGCCCAACAGTATTAAACTTCAAAACAAATTTGAAGGAACAAATTCTTTCTTGACTACAAGAATAACCCATAGACTTTGCAACATTTCTGAAAACAATCCTTATGACTCCCAGTTACGGTAAGCGGTAAATTGCTTCACAGAAATGCACTACATCCATGACACTTATCTGGTATCTCAAGTCTGAGGATAACTAAATTCATGATTTACTTACTGACAAGATCCACAAAGTAAAATCATGTAGTTGGGATAAGTCTTATATTCAATTCATTGAATATCATGTGAAATTGGTATGTTTACACATCAATATACTTTCAAGTATATTCTAACCAATACTCAAATTTGTCTTAGTTTAATGATATTCCCATATCATCAATTGACAATGGACAATTTAGAATAACATAAGTTATTCATGGATTTAAACATGCAAATATAGGACACAATTTATTATTAATGAAAACAAACATACTAAGTACTTTAATTCATTATAAATAATAATTGCTTAATGTCCTTTATCCAAATACTAAATAGATCAACGCATGATAATTCTAGTTAATGAATTTTGTCTCAAGTAATGACTTGTTGACAACTATGCCTCAAGTACTGACAATCATACTTGTTGACAAGGCATTTATTTCAACTAACTTTGATCTATAATAATTTTGAGAATACTTATTTCAAGAATTTAATTAACAAAATTCTTTTATGTGTGTATCCAACTATCTTGATATAGTCACACAATACTTCATAAATGATGTGATATCCTCAACCATCAATTTATGACAATCAAACTTTCAAACGTTTTAAAGTTTAAAGTATTCTAATTCTTTAATGTATAATGCAACTATGCTCTTAGTAGAGCACAACTAGTTCACATGGCCATTAACAAGGATAAAATCCTACCATGACTAGTTATTGAGTGTCATCTCAATCAAACCAGCATCATTGTATAAAACTACAATATGCTTTTTAACTATTCCGTAAACTTAATATCCATTGTGTAATTTGATGCCTTCCAATCTTTCAAGATTTGTTGGCTATAACAATTACGCAACAATTTTGCCATATTGTTTATACTTTAGAATTTAGGAGCAATTCCAGGTCGAGGATAGTGTATTCTAAGTCCAAATATATTCCATTAGAATATTCATTACACAAGTTATCTAATAACCTTTTATTGGATATCAAATATTGTCAAATCATTTAGCATTTAAGCATGATACAACAATAATATGATGTACATGAAAATCCTTCAGTCAGACTTAGATTTTTATTCATGTTCTATCTTTACAAATATATATATTCATTTAGTATTTCAAAATGATATATCATATTCTATTAGATTTATTTACCGCACATGTTTATTAAATAATAAACTTTTGTTCCAAGGTTGTATGTTTTATTTTCTAAATCTTATAAGTAAAGTTTTTATTCCAAACTAAGACTTAACATTTTACTTATATGGAATGTTACTTCAACATATATGATTTAGTAAATCAAACATAATACTCCCACTAGCTTTCAGAAATACTTAGAAATTATCTTATTTCAATTATAAATCAAAACATGGATTTAATAATTAAACATAAGAGTAATCTCCTAGATGCATGCATTTATCCATTCATGGATTATTGCACTTTGTATACTTCCAAAGATTTATTTGAATTCATAAACTCCTTTTTATTACTTATCGTCCTCGCTCAAGTAATCATTAAAGAAAGAGTTTGATATTGTCAATTTCATACTTATGAAACAAGTATGACAATTACCATCTTTGTAACTTTAATGTACTTATGAAAGAGTATTCAATCATAGTTAATTGCTTAAGTATGATTAATAATCTTGTCATAAGTCATGCATTAAAATATGTATACAATTTTTGTCCATATGATTTTTATACAAAGATTTAAACCATTAAGGTTACATAATCTTTGAATAAACTCATCTCCATTCTCTAACTATTAAGAATTAAGATAAACCAAATTTTCAAAATTTGATTATCTTTATGAACAGCATCTATAACATTCATAGTATGAGTGATTTTACCCAATTCATTATTTGGTAATTCTTCATCATATAATCCTCAGCATACTAAACATCTGAGATATCCAAGTGGATCTATGAATGAGAATTCCATCATCTTGAGGTTTATCATTTACATGTTAAGCCTCATCATGATTTTGACTAGTGTGTTTTTAGAAGATTATGTATTTTGTAATAAACTCCCACTTGCTTTTAGTAATATATAGACTATCTATAAATACTTAGCAATTTAGAGCAACAATCCAATTTTTTTCTTTTTGGATATTACAAATACATATTGACAGTTCCTGACCTTCTTTTGTTAATAACCTACACATAAGTAGCTTAACAAATTCAGAACTTTATTTCAAGACTTAATGTGATTCATCACATTTCATAATGTCTTATTAATCTTCTAGGAGTTTAATTTGAGTATATTTAATCCATACTCAATTCTTTAACCTTGATAATTTTTGAAGAAAAGAAGTTATAGTTATCTTTAATCAAACAATTTAAAGAGAGTTTGATTTCCCTAACTGAACACACCATAAATAAGTGGTATTTCATATGAACTCATATTTTAAGATAATCTAACAATATGAAAGATAAGCTTATACTCCTTTTGGCTTACCTATTTTCCAACTACGTCATCTTAATGGTGAAATAGAATTTCAAGCCTCTTGCATGCTATATAACCCAAGTACTTATAAACCAAGTCACTTCATGTCCATGTCTCAATCAAGAAGACATAAACTGTTATAATCCCACTACACGTTATAAATCATTGATCAACTCAATGACTTCTTGTATATGTCTTAATAAAAAAAACATAACAAGCTAACGTCTTACTTTATTATAAGTCTTGTAATACTTAAAATACTTCATGTTTATAACTATACAATAAAGTATAAACATGTATAATTAAAGTAATCATGAACACCATCATTTGGTTTCAATAGTATTTTCAAGTTAACTCACTACTTCATTTATTTATGTCATTCTAAGAATACATAAATATTCTATTTGAAGTTGTCTTGTTATCATATTGACACATGTTCTAATAGATGTCTAATTTAGAAACAGTAAATTTTCCATGTGTGGTCTCACGCACACTTGAAAATTTCCTTGTCATTAATTTTGGTCCAGGTCTCACGCATACCCAAAATTAACTCTAAGTGTTTCTTAGAATAGATATGTTCAATCATACTAGAACAAGAATCTCTTACCTAGCAGTTAAGAGAAGCTACTAAATCATATTGCTATATGTTGTACCTTGCACACAATAAAGATTTCTCCCACTTGTGCATGGAACAACATCATGTACCACATAAACAACACTACACGCGTTTGTTAATGTGATCAATATGAATGTGTCATTAGCATAACTTAGTAGATATAGAGTTACTTAATTAATCAAGGAAACGCACATGACTATCCTTGAAAATTTAGTGTCTATATTTGGAAAGTAATTATCTTGAGATATTCAAAAGATAATCTGAGTCACTTTCAAGACAATAAGTCTTGTAACTCCCACTGAATTAGAGAACATTACAATAATCCCTTATTCAGTAATAAGAACACAATCCTCCCACTGGATTTGACAATATTGTAATTGTTTCAATAACCAGTGAAAGAATAAGAGTGTTGCTTGTTACTTTCCTACATCTTTGACAAAACCTATTCGTAACAATTACTTAGGTTCTAAAAGATTGTATTCTACTACGTAACTGATGGACTATCCACATTTACGCCAAATGTGATTCATCACATTGCTTACTATTAACTTGAAAAATTGACATGCAATTTCTTCCTTAATAGGTCTACAATTCCAACAATTGTATGTAGTACCTTCAAATGGTTAAAACAAAACAAATAGATATACTAGCTTGTCTTTTACCATTATGCGGTAATTCGCAAGCTTCTAACCTTAACGATTAAAACTTGCTATGAGTTATGTATTTAGAATTTAGACAATTCTAATTTTCCCATCATACCTTTCTCATTCATGAAAAGGAATAGGATTTAGTCTCACGCTTCTCATATGAAAGGAGACTTGGTTTATTCTTTTAATGAAATTGACTCTAACCAAAACCCCTACGGGTGTAGATCAATTTACTAATAAAGAATAACCCATGTTTACGGTTTATCGTTGCATTAATACAATTAAAAGAATTTACAAAATTCAGTTTAGTATTTTCGATAATAGCTCTTTAAGAAAATAAAATACCCATTGGTAAATATTCATATCAACCATAGTATTTTCTTAAAGCTAGGATCCTAATTGTCATAGTACCATTACATCAGTTGATCTGCTAGTAATGATAGTATTCAACTAGGTAATTGTCGAACAATAATTGGCAAACAATTTTCCAATTCCTAGATCATTATGGGATTTACATCATATTGATTCATCAATATGTCATGTAAGCATGTTTCATCCCATCTCATGCCTTAAGCTCTAGGTCTCACGCATCAGCTTAATTAAGTTGTCTAACTTAGAAACTGTAAATTATCCATGTGTGGTCTCACGCACACTCGGAAATTTACCTTGTCATTAGCTTTGGTCCAGGTCTCACGCATACCCAAAATTAACTTCAAGTGTTCCTTATAGTTAGATGGCATGTAACTTAAATTTTAGGGTATTTTGTTTTTGGTGTGACAAAAACATGTACAAAGACGCATGCACTCATCTTTGTATCATTAGTTTTCAAAACAATTTTTATTAACCAATTAGTTAAGAGTAAACCAAAACTATGTACTTGAGGTATTGGGTTCACCAATTAAAGAAGTACCAACAATTATCGCCCACATATCCTACTCTTACATGTTATTCGGATATTTGCCACAAAAGTGGCGCGTGGAATTGAGGTAAATCACCCTTAAGATGATAGTGTACGTAAATAGTGATATAGGTAAGTCACAGTTAACGCACAAGCGGGCCCGGAGAGCCGGTAGGAGCGGATCTCTTAAAAAACCCCTCTCCAGATAAACCCACCACACAGTTTGTCAACTTTGGTCCGCCTTTCACACACTATTGTACAAAAACCATCAATCAAGCAAAAGTTTATGATCTTAATCTTAAAAATTTAAGTGACAAAGTTTAGATCTTGCTAGTCTCGCCTGGGAGCTGATTACCGTGCGAATCGGACCACTAGCGGCACATAAGACTCTGCAAGATCCTTACTTTATTACTTTATGTTTCACCGTTATTAGTCCACTTCAATTTTCTTTGAAAATTACCCTTTTATTGCTTACTTTAACATATCACACATATATATAAAAACAATAAACAAGTAATTTAAAAGAAAAACTACAATCAACTAATAAGAAAACAATTTAATTGTTAGTGAAACATCTAGCCACTTGCAACCTTTTAAACAGTCCTACATAAAATCAATATCTAGATGTCAAGTATGCATATGTTTTAACTAAGACTTTCACCTTGCACAGGTGAGCCACATGCATTGACAAAGTCAATTGCGTAAGTCATAGTAAACATATACCAAATTGCACATTAATTGATTTTAGAGTAAACTGCAAAATACATCCCTGTGGTTTACACCTTTTGGCACATTACATCCCTGTCAGAAACTATTGGCAATATACATCCCCCGTTAGGCAAACGTTTGCCACATTACATCCCTAAGTTGGATGGGCGTTATCTTTCTCCGTTAAGTGTTTGCATCGTTAGTCCCTCTGTTAAAATGTTTGCACCGTTAGTCCTATGGGTTAAGTCTATTTGCACCGTTAGTCCTTCGTTACGTTTTCGTCCGATTTTTTACGTTTTCGTCCGGTTTTTTAGGTTTTCGTCCGGTTTTTTACGTTTTCGTCCGATTTTTTATGTTTTCGTCCGATTTTTTACGTTTTCGTCTGTTTTTTTACGTTTTCGTCCGATTTTTTACGTTTTCGTCCGATTTTTTTCGTTTTCGTCCATTTTTTTACATTTTCGTCTATTTTTTTACGTTTTCGTTCGATTTTTTACTTTTTCGTATGTTTTTTTACGTTTTCGTCCAATTTTTTACGTTTTCGTCTGATTTTTTACGTTTTCGTCCGATTTTTTTTCGTTTTTGTCCATTTTTTTACGTTTTCGTCTGTTTTTTTACGTTTTCGTTCGGTTTTTTACATTTTCTTACGATTTTTTACGTTTTCGTCTATTTTTTTACGTTTTCGTCCGATTTTTTACGTTTTCGTCTATTTTTTTACGTTTTCTTCCGATTTTTTACGTTTTCGTCCGATTTTTTACGTTTTCGTCTGTTTTTTTATGTTTTCATCTGTTTTTTTACGTTTTCGTCTGATTTTTTACGTTTTCGTCCGATTTTTTATATTTTAGTTTTTTTTTTACGTTTTCGTCCGATTTTTTACGTTTTCGACTGTTTTTTTTATGTTTTCGTCCGATTTTTTACGTTTTCGTCTGATTTTTTACGTTTTCGTCTGTTTTTTTTCGTTTTCGTCCGATTTTTTACGTTTTCATCTGATTTTTTACGTTTTTATCTGTTTTATTACGTTTTCGTCCGACGGAGTTATAAGCTCCTAACGTAAAAAAACAGAACAAAACGTAAAAAAATGGAGGAAAACGTAAATAAATGGGACAAAAACAAAAAAATGGACGAAAACGTAAAAAAGCGGACGAAAACGTAAAAACATGTATGAAAACGTAAAAAAGTAGACGAAAACGTAAAAAAATGGACGAAAACGAAAAATAAAAAGATCGGACATAAAAAGGGGTAAAAAAATCGTAGACGAAAAGTAAAAAAAGCAGACGAAAACGTAAAAAAATGGAAAACGAAGGACGAAAACGTAAAAAAATGCAAAAAAAAAAAACGTAAAAAGACGAAAACTAAAAAATGAGAAAACGAAAAAACGTAAAAAAACGACGAAAACGTAAAAAAAAGACGAAAAATAAAAAAAAACGGAAAAACGAAAAAAAAAACAAAAAACGGAAAACGTAAAAAAAAAACGAAAAAAAAAACGGACGAAACGTAAAAAACAGACAAAAAAAAAATGGATGAAAACAAAATAAAAATAGGACGAAAAAAAACGACAACTAAAAAAACAGACGAAAACGTAAAAAAAGACAAAAAGAAAAAAAAAAAAAAAAATAAAAAAAAAAAAAAAGTAAAAAATCGAAAAAAAAAAAAGAAAAACTAAAAAAAAAAAAAAAAAAAACAACAAAACAAAAAATAGGACGAAAACGTAAAAAAACCGGACGGAAACGTAAAAAAACAGACGAAAACGTAAAAAAAAGGAAAAAAAAAAAAAAAGAAAAACAAAAAAAATCGACGAAAACAAAAAAAAAAAAGAAAAAAGAAAATGTAAAAAACGACGAAACGTAAAAACAACGAAAACGTAAAAAAAGACAAAACGAAAAAAATAGACGAAAACAAAAAAAAATCGGACGAAAACGTAAGAAAATAGACGAAAACGTAAAAAATCGGACGAAAACGTAAAAAAACAGACGAAAACGTAAAAAAATGGATGAAAACGAAAAACGTAAAAAAACAGACGAAAACGTAAAAAATAGGACGAAAACGTAAAAAAAACCGACGAAAACTTAAAAAAATGGATGAAAACGAAAAAAAATCGTACGAAAACGTAAAAAAATCGGACGAAAACGTAAAAAAAACAGACGAAAACGTAAAAAATCGGACGAAAACGTAAAAAAACAGACGAAAACGTAAAAAAATGGACGAAAACGAAAAAAATGGGACAAAAACGTAAAAAATCGGACGAAAACGTAAAAAAACAGACGAAAACGTAAAAAATCGGACGAAAACGTAAAAAACCGGACGAAAACGAAAAAAATCGGACGAAAACGTAACGAAGGACTAACGGTGCAGATAGACTTAACCCATAGGACTAACGGTGCAAACATTTTAACAGAGGGACTAACGATGCAAACACTTAAAGGAGAAAGATAACGCCCATCCAACTTAGGGATGTAATGTGGCAAACGTTTGCCTAACGGGGGATGTATATTGACAATAGTTTCTGACAGGGATGTAATGTGCCAAAAGGTGTAAACCACAGGGATGTATTTTGCAGTTTACTCTTGATTTTAATATATAATTGGAGTCTTCCCCAATTTTAGAATTATCTAATTATTACATGTGTAAAACAAGTTCTAACAATTAAACAATTAATCCAATCCATGACTAACATGCATGTTTCGTCATGGATTCATGCATAACAATTACCACATAGTTCACATAAACACGTTGAAAACCTAGGGTTTCTAATCCAATTAATTAAAAAAATTAAACCACAAACCCTAATTCGGGTTTATGGAATTACATGTTATAGCAAGCTCGTGATACCACTGTTGGAATTTAATAATCAAGACTATCATATTATTAAGTAAATCAAGTAGTCACATATGCGGAAGCGTAGGAACAATTATAACACGTAAAGGATTAACATAAACATAAAAGGAACGTACCGTATTGATTCTAGCCCGAACAAGAATCAAAAGCAATTGTCTTGAACAATATGAAGAACCCTAATTAGGGTTTATATGAATCAATGATCAATCCCTTACCGTTTTATTGATCGATTCCTTGATAACAACTATAGTGAGTTGTTACCTCGTTCTTGTACACACGAATTAAACCATATCAAGTTTATGCTAGTAAACCCACAAGAACTATATTTATTACAAGCAAAAAAAACGATCCTAGAACCCTTAGGGTTTGTACGATCGGATTTAGGAGGAAAGAAGGAGAAGAAAACACTTTAGGGTTTAGTGTGTGTACAAAAGATTACCCAAACAATGAACCCTTGTGTTTATATTTATACTAGAAGTAATCTTGGAGGACAAGCTAGGGCAAGGGATTACCCTTCCCTTGGATCGACTGGTTTTGCACCCTAGAGGGTGTTCCGGAACCTTCTCGTCATCTTAATTACAATCTAGTCCTTTTCCTTTACGTTTAATGATAGTTAGTCCATACTGTTAATAACTAACGATCATTAGTCCTTTTCTTGTGTTCAAATAATAAATATATATACATAACATTTAATATACATTAATTATTTACTTCTTGATACTCATTCGTAACGTGTGCAATCCCGAGGTCTCAAGTTCGATTCTAGTCATACAAGTATTAATATTTATCCAAAACTCCAACAGTTTATGGATAAAACTAAGTGGGGATTTCAAGTGGCATGTCAAGAACGCACTGTCACTTGTTACTGGAAATAGTTACAGGCATACACACTTTAGTTGTAGTATCACGTATGCAGATTTGCTGAAAAAGGACAAACGCTTGGCTGTTTGTCATCTTAACTGTTGGGAATTAAATATTCTGAAGTTAGAGTATTAGAAATTACTCTAAGTCAAAGGTACTGCTAGTACATCAAGGTACTGCTAGTACATCAAGGTACTGCTAGTTCATGATCAAGGTACTGCTAGTTCAAGTTGAAGGTACTGCTGATCAGTGACTCATAGGATAAGATCGAAAAGATATTTATTGTATTTTGGTCAAACATATACGGTAGATAATATCTTGCTCCATGTGCTTAGTTAACAAGTTGTATACATAGATACATGTTGTATCTTATGTACTGACACCAATATGAATAAGTTAAACAAGTAAGTCGGTCAAGACTTTTAAGCAATTTGTAAAGATCTTTTGCAACTATAAAAGAGATCTTAGTCTAGTGAATATGTGTGTGAATATCTGTTAAGACATAGAACAAACAAAAATAACATATTACAAATCTAGAAGTATAAGATTCAAGGTTTTTGTAACCCTAGTGAAAAACACAAGATCACTCGTATTATTTGGAATAATATTGAATCGTTTAGTGAAATACTTTCTTTGTTCATTGTTAAGTAACAAATATAATTCTTCCATTTCCATAACATACATAACCTTCTAAGTATGGTTAAGTAAATTCCGCGTACTTAATCATATTAACTCAATATATCTTATACACAAAGACACAAGGTTTAACCACCTTAACCGTGTATCAAACAAAAGAGGACCTCACAGTTGGTATCAAAGCAACAGGTTGATATATTTGATTTAGAAGAAACAGAAATGGAAGCTCAGGATGTTCAAACAAATGTTGCTGCAAAGTTGCCCATGATCAAACCCAATGAGTTTGAGTTATGGAGGATGAGAATTGAGCAATATTTCATGGTCCAAGATTATACCCTTTGGGATATAATTATATATGGTGATTCCTTTTCACCAAACTACTCAAAAGTTGTTCTAGAAGGTAAAACAAGTAGGAAAAGAAATACTGGACCAGTGTCAAATGAAGAGAAGATACTGAAGAGAAATGATCAGAAAGCAAGAAATTTGCTGCTTATGACCATTCCTGGTGAGCAGATGCTATCATTTAACAAGTATCTTGATGCAAAAACTCTTTTTGAAGAGATTTGTGCATATTTTGGTGGTAATGAACCTACCAAAAAGACACAGAAGACACTACTAAAGCAACAATTTGAAAACTTCACTGCTTTTAGTAATGAGTCTCTTGATAAGCTATTTTCTAGATTACATAAGCTTGTCAGTCAGTTAGCTGTGTTGGGTGTTGAGACAGAGAAGGAAGATCTCAACATGAAGTTTTTAAGAAGTCTACCTGATGAGTTCCACACTCATGTCATTGTCTGGATGAACAAACCAGACATTGAAACAATGAAGCTCAATGATTTGTACAACAACTTCAAAATTGTTGAACAAAGTCTTAGAAAGTCTGGAACTTATGGTACTAGTTCTGGGAACGTGGCACTCTTGTCATCTCCTAGTATTGGTAAGAGTGAAGAGGTAGATGAAGGTGAAAGTGCTCCTTCTACAAGTTCTCACAAGGATGTTGCTGGTCTTGGAGATTCAACATTCTATGCCTTTATTACCAGTCAATCTAATGGCTCTCCTCTCAACCATGAAGACCTTGAACAGGTAGATGGTGATGATTTGGAAGCTATGGATATTAAATGGCAGGTTGCTTTGCTTAGCATGAGGGCTAAGAAGTATTGGCAAAGAACTGGGAAGCAGATTACCATAAATGGTAATGACACTGCTGGGTTTGATAAGAAGAAAGTAGAGTGTTTCAACTGTCATAGGTTAGGACACTTTGCTAAGGAGTGTAGAAGCCCAAGAAAGCAGGAGAATAGAAACACATGGTATAAGCAAGATAGGAGAAAGGAAGTTACTGTTGAAGAGCCAAAGGCTATGTTGGCTATTGATGGTATTGGTTATGATTGGAGCTCTATGGCTATTGAAGAGGATGCACCACCAAATGCTGCTCTTTTGGCCAATGAATTTGCTCTAATGGCTCATTCTGATTCAGAGGTAAACAATATTACATCTTGTACTGAATCATGTCCTAATCTTAAAGCTTATGAAGACCTTAATAAGAGATTTGAAGCTCATAAACAAGAGCTACTTGATTCTTTGTTTAATTTGGCTAATCACAAAAGAGGTCTAGCTGTTTTAGAAAAACAAGTCTTACATTTTAAAAATAATGAAATTCATTTTGCTGATGACATCAATATACTAAAAAATGACATTAAGATCAGAGATGAGTGTATTGTTGAGTTGAATGATTCATTAGCTAAACACAAAAATGAAAGAGAAAATGTAAAGGTTTCTGTGGATGTTTTAGCACATTCCTCAGAAGGATTCAATAAGCTTTGGGAAGCCCAAGTTATTGATAAGGTTAATTCTGGTGTTGGATTTAAGTCTGTACCCCCACCATACAGAGGTGTTCATTCACCTCCAGGTATTGATTTAGCACACACAGGGTTACCTGAGTTTCAAGAACCAATCATGGAATATGGTTCTAAGGTCACTAAATCTCCTAAGATAGAAAAGGTAAGTAAAAGTTTAGATAAAACTTTATCTTATCAGGACAAGGTGTCCTTTGTTAAGAAAGGAGATGCTATAGTTGTTGAAGATTGCACAACTGATAGTGATAGTGAAGAAGAACAGGTTATGTCTAAACCTGTATTGGTTAAGAAAGTAGGAACAAGTCTTCCTAAGATAGTCAATCACAACACTAACAGGCCTAAGTCAAATGTTAAGACAGTTAGGAAACCAGTTAGATATTGTGAACAATATAGAACTACAAACAAGCCCAGAGGTAACCAAAGGAATTGGAACAACCTCAAGTCTAACCAATTAGGTGATGACTTTGCATTTTATAATAAAGCTTGTTATACATGTGGTAGTTTTGACCATCTTGCAGCTTTCTGCAACCAAAGGGTAACTGGGTATGAATACCATAGGGTGAATTACAAAAGGCAAACCCCTAAAACTCTTTTTCACTCTAATACTCATAGATCTAAACCCAGAACAGTCTCAAACAAGTCTGGACTCAAAAGTCCTGATAGACAAAAAGGTCCTGTTAACAAAGTACTGCCAGTTCAAATTAAAGGTACTGGTAAATCTAAAGGTACTGTTAGACCTTTGATGACTGTTAACCCAAAATCAACAGCTAAGGATGCAAAAACAACTTTCATACATGCATCTAAAACTGTTCTAAGACCCATTCAAACAAAAGCAGTGGTTCATAAACAAGTTTGGAGACCAAAGGGTGTGACTTCAAAGTTAGCAGACTCTGCTAAGCATGTTACTCACTCTGTTGCTAAGGGTAATAGGGCAAATGCTGTTAAGGCCTCAGCATGTTGGATTCAAAAATCCAATGTTGCATCAACAATCTGTTGGGAATTATGATGCATATCAAGAACAGACTACTTAGGTCTGGTAGTTTACTACTTAGGTCTGGTCGTTTACTGAGTTAGGTCTGTTTGTGTTTTAGGTCTGGTTATGTAATGATTAAGTCTGGTAGTTATATGTTAAGTCTGGTTGACTTATTAAGTCTGGTCTGGTCGTGAAGATAGGAAAGTTTGTTAGAGATATATTAGGAAAAGATACATTGCGTGTATGTATCTTTATAGAAGATTTGTGTATATCTTCTGTGTCATCTAGGGTTTCCTTGTGATATAAAAGGATCCCTAAAGGTTGTTAGCAAGAGTGTGAGTTGTACGAATTGATAATAGTGAATATCAATATACGAAGTTAGTGATATCCCTGCTTGTGTTCTAAATTGTTCTTGTTAAGATTCCGCATTAACATTAACAATCACTTAGGGTTTCTCACTTAGATTGGTTCGGATTTATCCTAACCATCTGCTAGGTATTCAAAACTACTTAGTGATCCATATACAATTTGTGGACCAACAAGTGGTATCAGAGCGAGGGAGAGACTCTGAATTCGTAGAACACTAAAACCTAATTCTCACTCAAATCACCCTTCACAATGTCTGAACTCGATAAGCCTGAAACTTTCTCAATCCATAACAGTGAGGATGAGCAATCAAACCATGAAGATGAAGGAAAAACCGAAACCAGTAACTCTCAAACACAACAACAACCCATCCCTTCCACAACCACAATCTCAAACATAAAACTTCCACTACTGAAGAGAGAAGAATATGATATATGGGCCATGGAGATGGAACATTATCTGGAATACATTGATAGTGATGTATGGAAAGTGATCCAGAAGGGAAATTCTAAGAAGAGAATTTCACAAGGGAATGATGGGCAACTCAGAATAATGCCACCAGTATCTGCTGAGGAGATTAGGGCTGTGGAGAAGGAAAAGAAGGCCAGAACCTTGCTTCTTATGGCTATTCCTAAGGAGCATCTACAAAGGTTTCATGGCATTCTTGATGCTAAGGAGATGTGGGAAGCTATCAAGAAACGATTTGGAGGTAATGCTAACTCCAAGAAGATGCAAAAGGCTGTTCTTAAACAGCAATTTGAAACATTTAGTGTTTCAAAGACTGAAGGTTTGGAGAAGGGCTATGACAGATTTCAACATCTGTTAACACAATTGGAAGTTCATGGTGCAGCAGTCTCGAATGAGGATGCAAATCACAAATTCCTTAGATCTTTACCATCAGAATGGGGCAATGTATCTGTGGCAATGAGGATTAAGGAGGAAGTAGACTCTATGACACCTGATGACCTTTACAATAATCTCAGGATGTTTGAAAGGGACATCAGTAACAACACTCAGGGTTCAACCAGTTCCTCAAATGTTGCTTTTGTATCTCAAAACAAAAGCAGTACTTACAAGGTTAGATCTGGTGTTAGGTCTGGTAACTATGAAACTCCTTCAAGTGAAAGGTCTGCTTCAAGTTTCACTGATGAGGTCATACATTCTTTCTTTGCCAATCAAACGGAAGATGAAAGCTTTATTAGTGAAGACCTTGAACAAATTAATGATGCTGAAGTTGAGGAGATGGATATAAAATGGCACATTGCCATGGTTGCTTTAAGGGTCAAACGATTTCAGAAGCAATATGGTAGGACTATCAACTTCAACAACAAATCACCAGTGGGATACACAAAGAGGACTGTTGAATGCTACAACTGTCACAAGCATGGGCATTTTTCAAGAGATTGTCCAGAGAAGAAGTCTGCTGATGAGAAAAGAATTGAAGATGGAAAGATGGAAAAGAATCAGATGAGTCTGCTGACAATGGAAGCTGAAGGAGTCAATTGGGGTGAGCATCCAAGAGTAAATGAGGAGTCTGATCATGCTCTCATGGCCATTGGTAATGAGGTATCATTATGCTCTAAATTATGTACTGACTCATATAATCATGTTAAGGCTTTATGTGATGAGCAGCAAGAACAAATAGGTGATCTTGAAGTAAATTTATTAGCACATAAAAATGCTGTGAAAACTTTAGAGGCACAAAAGGTCACCCTTCAAAACCAACATGCTGCTTTAAATGAAAAACTATACTTTCAAGCTAATAAGATATATGAACAAGATGAGAAGCTTAAAAGGTATAGACAGTTAGGGCTTAAAATTCAGAAGGAAAGGGATGAGCTGAGAAAAAGGGTAGATCAATGGAACAATTCAAATAAAAACCTGTTTAAGTGTTGGGATTCTCAAATTAAGTCAAATAAAAAATGTGGCTTAGGATATGAGGAAAATGAGAATAGGGATATATTTAAGAATAGAGAAGAGGACTATGCTGATAAACCTTTGTACAATAGGTTTGTTAAGACTGGTGATTTTAAGGGAGTACCACCACCTTTGAGTGATGACTATACTCCTCTTGAAAAAGAAGAGTTGGATGATTCACTCTTCGTGTATGGTAAGAAAGGTCCTCAAGTGTCTGAATCAACTACCTCAGAGGACAAATCTAGTAGATATTCTTCTTGTCAATCCAATGACTCTGAAGGATCTATTGATAATTCCTCTGATCACTCTAAATCTGAGTCAAACAATGAGGAAAAAGAGAATCCTGAACCTAAGGTTGTTAAGAAGTGTGAACCTGTTGTTCCTAAACCTATAGTGACTGAACAAAAGGCTGAAACAGTTAAACCTAGTTGTGTCAAACACATAAAATCTCCTAGGGAATCTGTTAAATTGAATGAGTCACCTAGAAGCAATAGTGTTCACAGAGAAAGTAGGAGTAGTTACAATTATGCTCCTAAAAGATGTTTTGTGTGTGGAAGTTTAAGTCATTTAATAAGAGATTGTGACTTCCATGAAAAGAGAATGAAAAGAGAGGCTGAGCAAAAGAGAATTAATGCTAATAAGGTTAATGGTTCAAATAAACCAGTTTGGAACAATGCTAGTAGAGTTAATCATGCTAACCAGTTTGTTCCCAGACCTGTTCAATTAAATAACACTACCAGACCTAACTCCTTTGTTAGTTCTGGTAGACCAAATTTTGGGTCTGGCTACAGAAACTTTAATGTGAATAGGCAAAATCCTAATTTTATGAGGCCTACAGTGAGACCTAATGTGAATACTGGTTATGCTAACTCTGTGAGACCTAATGTGAACTCTGGTTTTGTAAGACCCAAGAAACCTTTTCAAAAACCTCAGGTGAATGAAAATTTTCAAAGAAATAATTTTTACAAAGCTCATTCACCTGCAAGAAGACAAACAAATGGGGGTTCTACTGACAATTTCTCTGATTGCTGGACTTGGAATCCACTTAAAAATGAATTTACCTATAAGTCCAAACATGGTTTCACTGGAGCAAGTTCATACAAGACCTATAAGTATGTTGCTCCACAGGATGGACACAAGCCCACTCAGGCTTGGGTTGTTAAGAAAAACTGATTTTCTTTCTTAACTTTGTATAGTTTGTATACTTGTTTGTTTCTTATCTTGCTATTCTCCTTGGTTATTCTTATTTTCAGTACTTATTTTGTTCTCTATAGTATGTGTGTTTGGTATTTTGTACTTAACTTTGTTTTGCAGTTGTTAGCTCTTTTCTATTTGCAAGTTTTTCATATGTGGAAAATTAAGACATCAGAACCAAAGTACTTTTTATTTAATAACAAAAAATTGCATTCTAGGATGCAAATTACAAAGCTTCTTAAGACAAAAGATTTTTCCAAACTAGCTAATCATCACCACCTACACCTTCTGCTTCCCTTTACCCATGAAATCAGGAATGGTCTTCTTGGCTCCTCTTCCACCAAATTGATTCCATGCTTTTGGGCTTGGAAGTGCAAGAATCACACTGCTTGGTGGAGGACGTAGCACAGAACCACTACTCAGGGAAGGCACAGTCTTCGAAGGAAAGGTCTCTTCATCATTCTTGGAGGGGACTTCTTCTTTGGCACTTTTATCATCTACATCAGAAGGAGGAGTTGGTCTTGAAGTTCTTGGTTTTTCATTGTCTGGTTCCTTCTCAGACAAGTCATAAGCAGCTAGCCATTGTCTCAGAGTTGCTTCTCTCAATGTCTTGCTTCTGGTGATTGATGAATACCCTGGTGGGAAGTATCCATCCCATCCTCCTGAGGATGTATCAGAGGATGAATCATTTGGATCCCAGGAATCGGATGAAATCTCAATGGTGTTTAAGTTGGATGGATCCATTATGCTTGTAAGGGTTTCTTCCGGTTTGTGATGGTATTTGTGATATAACTATGGGTGGTTTTATAGGAAAAATCAAGGTTTAATGTCTTTTAATGCTTGGTTGGTGTATGAGTTAATACTTGCAGGGCAAGAGTTATTAATTGCGTCTTTGGAAAGTTGACCTTTGTGTTTATTTTGGTTAAATATTTTCTAGTGATAAAAAAAAAAAAAAAAAAAAAAAAAAAAAAAAAAAAAAAAAAAAAAAAAAAAAAGGGGAATTTACACTTAAGGGGAGGTAATGTACATTTAAGGGGAGGCAAATGTACAAGGTTTAAATGGGTAACCTTAAGTGTTAAATCTGGTAGCTCTTGTGTCTTGCAAAATTTGGTTTTTGTCTCCTGTTTCTTGTTCTCTAAACTAATTCTTGCAGAGAAGAGTGGAATGCGGTGTTACAAAGCTTTGCATTCGCTATCTTAAGTATGTTAGTTCACTCTCTTGGTTAGGTCTGGTAAGTGTATGATTCGGCCTGGTTGACTTTTTAGGTCGGGTAGTGTTTATTTTATGACCGTTAGATCTGGTCAGAGTAACTAAAGATTTTACTAATATATTACCGTTGCACTATTTTCGGTAAAACAAGATATTTATGAAGTATATAAGCTTAAAATTTGATATTATTTATCTTCTTTTATTCTTTATTTGCTTCCAAATTTAAATAATCTTTATTACTCACGACTCTGTTTCTACGCAAACATTTTTCAAAACCCTACCTCTCTTATCAACCAGACCTAACTCATTAACTCATCCATGGCTAATCTCAAGTTTGTGGACAAACATAATCAAGTCGGGTTCTTGAAGAAGCCCGATCAAAGTGCAGGTTTTGAGCAGATTGTGGATTTTCTAAAAGGTTCTTATATTTGTTATTCTTTAACTCATAATCCTACTATTTATCAGTCCCTTGTCAAGCAGTTCTGGAGGTCGGTTACCTCTGAGACTCTTGATGATGGGACACCATGCTTAAAAGTTGTCATAGACAAAAATGGTTTTACCATTTCTGAAGCATCCATTAGGGACAGTCTCAAATTGGATGATGCCTTAGGAGAATTTGATTTGTCTAATGAGGATATTTTTGAGGGTTTGAATAGCATTGGGTATCCCACAGATGGAAGCTTTACCTTTTGGAAAAGTCATTTCTCACCTCAGTGGAGGTTTTTAGTACATCATTTACTTCAGAGTTTAAGTCCCAAAAGTGGTGGATGGGATCAATTTGGAAGCAAAATTGCTTCTGCATTGGTCTGTTTATCATCTGGAAGGAAATTTAACTTTTCAAAATTAATTTTTGAAGGAATGGTGAAAAATGCTAAGAACCCAAAATTTTTAATGTATCCAAGATTTTTGCAAATGATCTTAAATTTTGAAACTAGGGATAAAGTGCCTTACATCAGTGTGGCCTTTACTTCCAAACTTTTTGCAAATCTAAAAAGGAGTTTTCAAGGGACAGACAAACCTTTGCTTGCTGCTATGCTTGGTACTAACAATGCAGGCACTTCTGGAGCTGCACAAGTGGACCCTGCTGAAGCACAAGCCCAAGCATCATCTAAATCTGCTACACCTACATCCTCTCCAATTCCATCACCTCAACCAGATCCCTCACCATCACAACCATCAGTTGAAAGATCATCTACACCTATTCAACAATCTTCACCTCCACAACCACATGTTCCAAGTCCTGAAAGGGAGGAGGCACATAATCCCATAACTGTGGAAGATCTCCTTGTCATTGTTCCTCAACTACAGAAGAAGATTGACACTTTGGAAAAGACTAATGAGGCACTAAGGAAAGCTTATGTGACGTTGGTGAAGAAAGTAAAGAAAATGGGAGTAGCAATGAAGAAAAAGGGTGTCTCTTTTGATGATGAGGATGATGAAGCTGAAAATTCTTCCAAACAGGGGAGGAATTTGGAGCATGAACAAGAAAATATTCTTCAAACACCAATTCAAGAATCACTTGTTCAAGATAATGTCACCACTACAATTAGTCCAGAGACACTGGAAGTTGCAGAGACTTTGGCTCAATCAATGGGCAAAATTAAACAAGATAGGAAGAGAAGAAAGTTAATTTTGTCTGCTGAGGAAGAGATTGAGAAGTTTGGAACTATTTCTGATGAAAAGTCTGGTAATGAGTCTGGTGATGAGTCTGGTAAAGAAGAAAAGTCTGGTAATGAACTTAGTTCTGGTAATGAAGAAGAAAAATCTGCACTAAGAAAGGGAAAGCAGGTCATGGAAGAAACTTCATTGCCAAAGAAGTCTAAGAGAAAAACAAGAGAAGAACTTGCATCTGAGGCTGAAATTGAGAGGATTAAGGCTCAAGATATTGCTGATGAAGAAAGACAAAAGATGTTAGATGCAGTCTATGCAAGACAGTTGGCTGAAGAATCTGATGATTTTACAAAATTACTCAATGTTGATGATGAAGTGAGAGCAAAGTATGAAGAATTGCTAACTATTGAAGGTTTAACTGCTGATGAAAGAGCCAAACAGTTAGCTGACTTCATTAATGCAAGAAGTAATGATGATACATTGGGTGGATTTTTGGAAAAGTTCAAACTTCAAAAGAAAGCTAAGATTCCTAAGAAGATGTCTATGGCAGAAAAGAAGTATGATATGAAGATGTATCTTAAGAATCAAATGCATCTTTCTTTGGATCAGATGAAAAAGAAGTCATATGAAGAAATTCAAGTAGCATATCTCAAGGCATTTGAGAGAGATCAAGGTTACAAAGCTACTGATTATGATGATGTGCAGAAATTTTGCTTTCAAGGTAGAAAGGCTAAAGAGACTGAACTAGTCATTGAATCTGATAAAGTGATTGATACACAACCTGAAGCTGGTAAGTCAACAGAAGAAGTGCAAGATGAAGTGATTAGGCCTATTGTGTTTCATAGAAGAAAAGGTTTGGAAAGGAAGAGTAAATCCAAGAAAGTAGTTGTTGAAGAGGATTTAGATGAAGAACCTTCATCTGAGGGAGCCACAATGGGGACTATTGAAAGCACTAAGGAACCTACTAAGATTGTCAAGTATCAACTTATCATGACTGGTGGAAGGGCTGCATATCAAATAATAAGGGAAGATAATTCTGACATTGTTTATATGAATTTTGCTGGCATTTTGATTGATGTGAATAGGAAGGATCTTCAAGAACTGTATCAGTTGGTAAACATTAAACATGGAGATCAACCACCTGAAGATGAGTTTGAAAGAGTCTTTTGGGGAAATTTGAAGGTGATGTTCGAGCCACCTACTGAGTCTGATATAGTGTGGAAACTTCCTGAAGAACAGAACATTGTCAGCTGGAGATACTTTCATACCTGCAAGGTACATTGTGTGTCATTAAAGAATGCTGATATTTATATGCTTGCAGAGGTGGAATATCCTTTATCATCAAGTGTCTGCAAGGAAATGATGAACAAAAAGTTGTATGCAAGTAAAAAGGATGAAGGATATGAGATGTTATTGGATTTAATTAAGAAGCAGTCTTTGAAGGATGTAGCCTAAGAGTGTTTGAAAGAATTTTCACAAGTTGTTGAGTGAGACTATTGGAACTTCTCACTTGGTGGAGGTGCTTTGCACTAACACATCAAAAGGTTATCAGTCCACCTTGTCTCATCAACACAAGGACTGGCTAATCCTGAGCAAACGGCTAACAGGTAAAGATTGCTCAAATCCGTTTATGCCTGACAATTTGCCAAAAATTGTATGGTATTCAACTCACCATATCTAAGATAAGTGAAGAGTTGGCTAGCCCACAAGGTTATGGCTTGTGGTAAAGGCTGTAGAAAACCATAAATGGTAATCAATTCACCATGATGAGGTGCTTTTCCATCAAAGAATTGACTAGTCCAGAAGCAAACGGCTTTTGGTAAAGACTTAACAAATCCGTTGATAAGCTGATGATTTGCTTAAAATCATATGGTTATCAGTGTACCATGGTCTTGCACACCAAAACATTTGGCTACTCCAGTAGTAATGGCTATTGGTAAAGAGACATCAAATCCATTAAATTTCAATGATTCACCTCTCACAGGTGTTAACACACCTGGAAGTGATGAGAATAGCTATGAAACTTAATATGAATTGATGTACATATAGTCATTGTTGCTGTCAAGTCTATATCAGAAGAGCTTATCAAAGATTCAAGCTGCTAGAAAGGAACAAGACCTAAATATATTTCAAAGTGTTCAAGATTCAATCCTCAGAAAGCTAAATCAGAAGAACTTGAAGTTCATGAAGCATGAAGATCAAGTTAGGGGAGGATTGTTGGGAATTATGATGCATATCAAGAACAGACTACTTAGGTCTGGTAGTTTACTACTTAGGTCTGGTCGTTTACTGAGTTAGGTCTGTTTGTGTTTTAGGTCTGGTTATGTAATGATTAAGTCTGGTAGTTATATGTTAAGTCTGGTTGACTTATTAAGTCTGGTCTGGTCGTGAAGATAGGAAAGTTTGTTAGAGATATATTAGGAAAAGATACATTGCGTGTATGTATCTTTATAGAAGATTTGTGTATATCTTCTGTGTCATCTAGGGTTTCCTTGTGATATAAAAGGATCCCTAAAGGTTGTTAGCAAGAGTGTGAGTTGTACGAATTGATAATAGTGAATATCAATATACGAAGTTAGTGATATCCCTGCTTGTGTTCTAAATTGTTCTTGTTAAGATTCCGCATTAACATTAACAATCACTTAGGGTTTCTCACTTAGATTGGTTCGGATTTATCCTAACCATCTGCTAGGTATTCAAAACTACTTAGTGATCCATATACAATTTGTGGACCAACACAATCCTTAAAAGATTAAATTATATTGATGCAAGAGGCAGATCCAAGTCAGTAATGGCTTGGATCCCCAAAGAAAACTAACACTCTTATTTGTGTGCAGGAACATTCTATTGATCATCAAGATCAAGGATACTCAGATAGTGGATGTTCCAATCACATGACAGGCAACATGTCTTATCTTTCAGACTTTCAAGAATTTAATGGAGGATATGTTACCTTTGGAGGTGGTTTTCGTGGCAAAATTTCTGGTAAAGGTACTATTAAAACCGGAAATTTAGATTTTGAAAATGTGTACTATGTACAAGAGTTAAAGTATAATCTTTTTAGTGTTTCACAAATGTGTGACAAAAAGAATAATGTACTTTTTACTGACACTGAATGTTTTGTTCTATCTAAGGATTTTAAGATGCCTGATGAAAATCAAGTACTTCTTAGAATTCCTAGAAAGGCCAACATGTATAGTGTTGATATGAAGAACATCATTCCTAAAAAGGATTTAACTTGTCTTGTATCAAAGGCCACATTGGATGAATCAATGTTATGGCATAGAAGGCTTGGTCATATTAATTTTAAAACCATAAATAAAATTGTTAAGAATGGTTTGGTAAGAGGTTTACCTCACAAAAGATTTGAAAATGATCAAACATGCATTGCTTGTCTAAAAGGCAAACAACACAAAGCCACTTGTAAGCCCAAAATTTTTAACTCTATCAATCAGTCATTGTTTATGCTGCATATGGACTTATTTGGACCAGTTTCAGTAAGGAGTATACAACATAAAAAATATTGTCTTGTTATAACTGATGACTATAGCAGATTTACATGGGTTTTCTTTTTAGCCTCTAAGGATGAGACATCAAGCATCCTTAAGGAATTCATTACACTGATAGAAAACCAAGTAAGCAAGAAAGTAAAAGTCATTAGGAGTGATAATGGGACAGAATTTAGAAATAGAGTTATGGATGATTTCTGCAAAGAAAAGGGTATTAGGAGAGAATATAGTGTTGCTAGAACACCACAACAGAATGGAGTGGTTGAAAGAAAGAATAGAACACTAATTGAAGCTGCTAGAACAATGTTAGCTGATTCCAAGCTACCTATAATCTTTTGGGCAGAGGCAATTAACACTGCTTGCTATGTTCAAAATAGAGTTTTAGTTGTGCAGCCTCACAATAAGACATCATATGAACTCTTTAATGGTAGAACTCCTGCAATAGGATTTCTTAGACCTTTTGGATGTCATGTGACAATTCTCAATACCTTAGACCATTTAGGAAAATTCGATGGTAAAGCAGATGAAGGTTTCTTAGTTGGATATTCTCTTGTTAGCAAAGCTTTTAGAGTTTACAACTTAAGAACTGAGAAAGTTCAAGAAGAACTACATGTGGAGTTTCAGGAAAACAAATCCAATGTAGTAGGTCAAGGACCCAAATGGATATTTGATCTTGATTATCTAACAAACTCTATGAATTATTTACCTGTTGTTGCAGAAACTAATAATTTTTCAGGTTCACAAGCAACAAATGAGGTGGAGTTAGATAAAGATCAATCTGATGTCATTATGCCATTGTGGTCAAGTACCAGTGTGGATTTAGCTTCAAACAATGATGAATCTTCTTCTGGTAAAGCCAAAGAAGATGTTGAGGCTCAAAGAAAAGATGTTGGAACAGAGGAACAACTCAATATGTTGAATATTGAAAGTACTGCTGAGACAGAGCAAGGTACTGTTAGTACTTCTCAAGGTACTGGTAGTTCATTTGAAGGAACTGTTAGTTCAGTTGAAGGTACTGCTGGTCCTTCACACTCAAAAGATGCAGAGTTCCAAGAAGATGAAGTGGATTTGACTAATCTTTCATCATCTTATCATGTTCCCACTACACCACACACAAAAATTCACAAAGTTCATTCCCTTGATAATGTGATAGGAGATATACAATCTGGTGTGAAGACAAGAAGACAACTAGTCTCTTCAGACCAAAAAGGGGTTCTTGATGCCCTTTATGCTTCAAAACAACATGAACTTTCAAACTCATGTTTATTTGTATGTTTTCTCTCTCAAAAGGAACCAAAGAATATTCTTACAGCCCTAGATGATTCAAGCTGGGTAGAGGCTATGCAAGAAGAGCTTCTTCAGTTCAAGATTCAAAAGGTTTGGGTGCTAGCTGATTTACCTACAGGTGAGAAGCTAATTGGCACTAGATGGGTTTTTAAGAACAAAAGGGATGAAAGAGGAATTGTGATAAAAAAATAAGGCTAGACTAGTAGCACAAGGGTACACACAAGAAGAAGGAATAGATTATGATGAAGTTTATGCTCCAGTAGCAAGGATTGAGGCAATTAGGCTGTTTCTAGCTTATGCTTCATTTTTAGGCTTCACAGTCTATCAAATGGATGTCAAAAGCGCATTTTTATATGGTGAAATTGGAAGAGAGGTGTATGTTTCACAACCTCCTGGTTTCATTGATCCATTACATCCAAACAAAGTGTACAGAGTAGTGAAAGCTCTCTATGGCCTTCATCAGGCACCAAGAGCTTGGTATGCAACACTTGCTTCCTATTTATTAGAAAATGGATTTCAAAGAGGAAAGATTGATCAGACACTTTTCATCAAATAGCACAAGAAGGATCTTCTGTTAGTGCAGGTGTATGTGGATGACATTATCTTTGGATCTACAAGGAAGGAAATGTGTTTAGAATTTGAGAAGCTTATGAAAGATAAGTTTCAAATGAGTTCTATGGGAGAACTTACATTCTTTTTGGGTTTGCAAGTTAAGCAATCATCTGAAGGCATATTTATTAGTCAAGACAAATATGTTGCAGAGATACTTAGAAAATTTCAATTTGCTGATTCAAAAATTGCAAGCACACCAATGGACCCAGAGAAGCACCTTCTGAAAGATGAAGATGGAGAAAATGTAGATGTACACAGTTACAGATCTATGATAGGCTCCTTGATGTATCTTACATCATCTAGACCTGATATCATGTTTCCTGTTTGTGTATGTGCAAGATTTCAAGTTACTCCAAAGGTTTCTCATTTAACTGCAGTCAAGAGAATTTTTAGATATCTCAAAGGTCAACCAAGGTTGGGTATATGGTATTCTAGAGAATCTCCTTTTGATTTGGTAGCATATTCGGATAGTGATTATGCTGGTGCTAGCTTAGACAGAAAGTCAACAACTGGAGGATGTCAATTCCTTGGGTGTAGACTTGTCTCATGGCAGTGTAAGAAGCAAACGAGTGTGGCAAATTCAACAACTGAAGCTGAATATATAGCTGCTGCAAGTTGCTCTAGTCAAGTTCTATGGCTTCAAAACCAACTTCTTGATTATGGGTACAATTTCTTAAACACTGTTATTTATATTGATAATAGTAGTACAATTTGTATTATTAAAAATCCTGTACAACACTCTAAAACAAAACACATTGAAATTAGACATCACTTTATAAGAGACTGCAATGAGAAAAGATTAATTCAGGTTCTTAAAATTGCTTCAGAGCATAATTTTGCAGATCTGCTAACAAAAGCTTTTGATGTTTCAAGGTTTCAGTACTTGGTAGCAAGTATTGGAATGCTTAATCTTTAAATTTTCAATATGATGTGTTTTTGTACATAAAATTTTGAAAGTACTGCTGGATTTATAAGGTACTGCTATATCAAAATTTGAATTGTGTTATTCATACATTTGGTTTTATGACTATTCTAATACAAGACAAGTACTTTGTACATTGTTCTTTTGGTTTTAGACTAACTATTTCAGGTATGAATATGTGAACACAAAGGATATCTCAAGTGAAATGGGAACAGCAGAATTCTTATCAAATTGCTGACCATAGTAGATTTATGATGGACTGAGTTTAGGAATTAAACCTCCTTAAAACTTCTTTCTTGAAATCTAGTTATGATATTTCACAATTGAATTGATGACTTAGTTGATCAGATAGTAACTGATACAACTCACTTTCTATCATTTTATACTTTCAAGTATAATGAGTTAGTCTAAGGACATCTGATAGAAATAACAGCTAGTAAAAGTGAATCTAACACTTGTGTTGGAGGTAACAATTACTATGAGCTGGAAACCCTGTCAAGAAAATCTTTTGAATAGATTTATCTTTTCACAGGTAGTTAGTGATAACTGAAATACATTGGTTCTCACACAACCAGAGGTTATTTTTAAACCGAAATTTTGATTAGGTGTCTGTTACACACTTGATTCTTTCAAAATGGTTGAATGTAGTATGATTTTTCAATTCTAAAAATCATAAACATACTACTAAGTTAAATGATTTCTTAAAAGGATTTTCAAGGATTCAGAAAAACCATTCATTGATGGACTATGAATCAAAATGTCCACTGATTCACCTCTCATAGGAGTTAACACACCTAGAAGTGATGAGGACAGAAACTTAAACTCTTAAGGAATTGATGGCTTCATGTACAATATTGTCTGAAAACAAGTTCAAACTGATAGATCAGGTGATATGAAGAGAAGTTCTTTAGTACATAGTGAGATCTTCCAAACAAGGGGAGGAAACTAAAGTTATTTACTTCAGGGGAGGTTATAATCTCAGAGAAGGAAATAATTGCCCAGAAAAGGAAGAATAAACCAATATATGGAAGGAAAAGACAAGAGCATACAAGATGATGATGTAGAGGTTGAAAATGATTAGAACAGATCAAATATCTAGAAGGGATGAAGCATTTCTAAAGGAGAAAGTTCTATCTAGATCAAACGAAGGAAAGATTCAATTTCAGTTCATTATATTTGTTTATCACTTGCAAAGGCATGCTGATAGATGATTTCACTTGTTGAAATCATTGCCTCTTACAATTCCTCCATCCAAGGAAATTGCACCATCTTTTGGTACAATGTTTTGATATTGCTGAAGTCAAAGAAGATCAAGGCAGATGAGTTCAGAATAAGAAGAATAGTTCAGATTCATGAAGTGTTTGAAAGATCTTCACAAGTCCTCATTTAATTCAGAAAAACATGTTTGAATTAATTCACATGTTTAGGGGAGGATTGTTGGGAATTAAATATTCTGAAGTTAGAGTATTAGAAATTACTCTAAGTCAAAGGTACTGCTAGTACATCAAGGTACTGCTAGTACATCAAGGTACTGCTAGTTCATGATCAAGGTACTGCTAGTACATCAAGGTACTGCTAGTTCAAGTTGAAGGTACTGCTGATCAGTGACTCATAGGATAAGATCGAAAAGATATTTATTGTATTTTGGTCAAACATATACGGTAGATAATATCTTGCTCCATGTGCTTAGTTAACAAGTTGTATACATAGATACATGTTGTATCTTATGTACTGACACCAATATGAATAAGTTAAACAAGTAAGTCGGTCAAGACTTTTAAGCAATTTGTAAAGATCTTTTGCAACTATAAAAGAGATCTTAGTCTAGTGAATATGTGTGTGAATATCTGTTAAGACATAGAACAAACAAAAATAACATATTACAAATCTAGAAGTATAAGATTCAAGGTTTTTGTAACCCTAGTGAAAAACACAAGATCACTCGTATTATTTGGAATAATATTGAATCGTTTAGTGAAATACTTTCTTTGTTCATTGTTAAGTGACAAATATAATTCTTCCATTTCCATAACATACATAACCTTCTAAGTATGGTTAAGTAAATTCCGCGTACTTAATCATATTAACTCAATATATCTTATACACAAAGACACAAGGTTTAACCACCTTAACCGTGTATCAAACAAAAGAGGACCCTTGGCTGTTTGTCACATTAACTAATGAAGATCCTTAGCTAGTTACTAGAATAATATTTCTTTGTAATGTTTGTACTGTTTATGAGTAGAGTTGATGTAATTTCATGGACGTTGTTGATGGGTTATTGTCAATTGTTGACGTATGTGTCCGGACGGCCTATCTTGTCCGGCCGTCCGAACGACATGGAGCCATCCGGAAATACCAAAGGGCACTCGACTCATCCGGCCAGTATCACTGCAAGTACTAGGACAGTTGGCGGTACCCTTTGGACAGGTGGCAGCGCCAGACTATGCCACCTAGCCCGGATATTAAGGGATTGTGTCCCACTTTTTCTCTCTCTATAAATACTACTCCTTTATCTCATTATTCATTATCTTATGTTATCTCATTCTCTCTCTGGAATATATTAAACACACACATTGCAGTACACATATTCCACACATGTACAGTAATACTAAATCCTCTTCATCCGAGGTTCTGACTTGACCGTCGGAGGGTGGTCCCCGGGGCTTCGGCCTCGGGACTCCTTCTAACGGGTTCTTTTATACATGCAGCATGCTTCGGAGCTCGGGACAAGGACGAAGGGCCTGAAAGAGTCGTACGTCCGGTCTCGCCTATCCGAAGGATTGATGCATAAGTCTTCCGGGAGAACCTTTACTCGGTTCGTCCGGAAGACCCTATTTGTTTGTCTGAAGTGGTTGCAAGAAATTACTTCAACATCAATCAAATATGCTGTTTCATCCTTCCATACTTTTTTCTTTGTTCTCAACTTGTGATTGGTTTAGTAAAACGGAAGTGTTATAGTGAGTTTGTTAAAATGTGTATGGTGAAAAAAAGTTGGTGCAGTAATTCATTAGAATCAAAAAGTTATGAAATTGATTAATAAACAAAAAAGTAATAAATAGTACCTTACAGTTATCATATGGGTAGTTTTGTTATTGTGGTTAAAAATTAACTGGTGTTATTTGGTAGTGTTGATACTTTAAAATAAACATGAAAAAAATAGAGTAAAACACAACATTTTGAAATCGAAACCGGATACTTGAAGACCAAATTAAATCAAGAGTCCATACCCCATATAGCATTTCCTAAGAATGTTACAAGTATCTAATATGTTTCTCTTTTACTTTCGGAATCAAAATCCATAGAAGCTAGCAAGGGAGGACAAATTTGTTTTTTACGTCCGCACTCTCATTAGGTGAAATCACCATACATTGCTCGAACTAATTTGTTATTTGTGCTTGTAGAATCACGTTAAGAATCAATAGTAAGCAATACTGTTTTTGAGACAGATAATAACTTTTTTAAGAGTTAAATAAATAGCTAGCTAGATTTGGTTGTTGTTTTTATTTATAAACACATAAAGGGCATCAACAATGAAAAGTCCATGATAAAGTTCATGGCTATGAAATATTTTATAACATAAGTCATTAGTGGAAAAAAGTTTATGATGACATAAATGAAATAAGTACAATTCCATTAGGTTTTTGAAATGAAAATTTTATAATTTAATATTATAATCAGATATGAAAATTTATATATTAACAAGAATCTACTATTGGATTGGTGATGCTCTAAGTAACTATTTGAGTATGCCTTGTATGTTAGTAAAAGTTAAAACTGATTTTCAAAGAAGCTTAAAAATGATTTCATGTTTGTGATATGGCAAAAGCGGATCAGTAATAGGACAAGGAAAAAACGGGCCTGCTTTATGGGCTTTGTCTTTTCGGACCAAGATTGAAACAGGTTTTGAACATTTTGAATACATGTCTTGGTACATATACACTATATGCTGTTTGGAGTATTTGTATGAGTTTGAAACCCGGTTCTTGTTTGACAACTAGCGATTAAAATATGTTTTACGGAGAAAGAGTGGTCAATGATAAAAAGACTCGTAATGTATTAAAAATCCGGTGCAACATTATAACCACACGATACTATTACTCGAACTCTAAAATATCAATTTAGTTAAGTAAACTATTTTGTTATCATTTCATATTGACTATAATTATGAATTGTAATTTTATATAAAGTGCAACACAAGTCACAGTTACATTATTTTTAACCACTCATACAACAAATGCAGAAGGTGTCGTGACATTCTGAATTGACAATGTCTCCATTTCTTGGAACGTGATCAATGCAGGCTTTACCACAAGATAAAACTTCGCAGCGTGATGGTTCAAAATTATAAACATAAGAGCGATACTCATCACCTGTTTGGCAATCAAAATGATACAAAATGTTAAAAAGTAAATAAGTAGTGAAGTTGTAATTCATTAATCATAATACAAATCTTTTTTCACCATTATACTTTACTAAAAGCAATAGAACAAGATCAAAAAAATTGGACTCAATATATTACCGAAAAAATGACAATATTCTTGTCGGGGAGAAGCTAGAATCTCGTTAATGGAATTTGAAACTATCATGTAAAAGATAACGGCAAACACAATATTATTCTTCATTGTAAACTCGAATTTCCAAGCAAATAATTGAAATTATATCTTACGTTTGTATTTATAATGGATTTCTAATAGTGAGCATTGATGATTCAATCAACTGTTACATATAAAAAAGTAATTTATATCTTACGTTTGTATTTATACGTACGTTACATTAGGTAATTACACATTTTTCCTAGCTCCTTTCATTAGTTGGCTTATTATATACACCAACCATTGCACTCTTGATCTCTTTTCACATTATCTTTTTCGCACAAAAGATGCAAATGTAATGATCAAACGTAAAATGGTCATGCCAAAAGAGTGGCTTGTGAACAACATATAAAACGATCTTATATCAGTGTTGCACTTTGCTAATAAATTTTTATTTTGTTGTACAATCGTTCTAATAGTTGAGAATGCAAAAATTACATTCTTTTCCAGGACCTTTTTACAAAAGCAACATATATTACCGAACAAATAAACAAAGTACAATTACAAAAGAAATGTCAACTCATGCACCTTTTTGACAAGACAATTAAAAATGATGGGCCCAAGAAACTAAGACAACCATTATGTGCAATGTTTTAAAACCTATTTTGATCTGGCCGGTTCAACAGGTTGAATCGGGAACCAGTTAGCTAGGAGATCCGGCCGGATGTGGTCAGGTTTTTGCTTAATTGAGAACCGGACTGAACCGGTGGTTTTTCATTTACCCGGGTCGGTCCGGTTTGATAAACCCGACCGGGTCATGACTTTTGTTCTTTTTTTTTCTTTTTTTTAAACAACAAAAATATTTTTATTCCTTTAAAAATAAAAAAACCCTTTTGTCATTTCATTTTCATTAAACTCAAAATTTGTGTTATGTTAAGTTCTATATTTGTGTGGACAAACATATAATGATTTGGAAAGTTTATACTTAAGTTAAAAAGTTAAATTGGTAGTGACTGATGTGGTTAAGTTTTGATGAAATAAAATGGTATTATATTTGCTTGATTTAAAAGTTCATCAATAAAGATAGGGTTCTAAAAACACCATAGAATCATCTAATCTTTATAAAGTAGAACTATAAACTAAAAGTATAAATTGATTGTTTTTGCATTTTTTTGCAGTATTGTACATCTGGAAATTAAAGACTAAAACCCAATAGAGTCATCTCATGTTTATCGATTCAATTGAATGTAAGATCGAAATTGGACAAATACGTATCAAAGATGTTATGAAAAGTATATATGTATACAACCGGTTCGACCCGACGGTTAAACCGGTGACCTGGTGAACCGGCGACTCGACCAAGTCAATTAAAAAATGAGGTTTTAAAACATTGATTTTGTGTATACAACCAAAACAAATACCATGTGCAGAGGTCTGTTGGTTCTGAAGCATTAAGAGCACTTGGTTGAGCTGGTTTTGGAGTTGGTCCATCCTAGCTGAGACATGTGCATCAGATGGTGTAGCAGCCTGGTTGAAAGTACTTGCCTTGTCAGCATCATCTTGCCCCATAACCATGTTAATAGCCCTTGCATTCCTGTAGTCTTGAGCTGTCTGAAATTGCGTAGGTGCCTGCACTTTTCCATGAAGTGAGCGACTAATGGGATAACCAATAATTTTGTAGCATTCCTCTTTGAAGTGCCCTTCTTTGCCACAGTTTCCACACTAAACTCCCTTCCTAAAGTTGCTCATTCTATCCTGTCCACTTTGTGGTGCCCTTTGAGTGTTGGATCTTGGATTAGGGTGTTTGGCACAACACTTCTTTGACTGTTAGGTGCATTGTATCTTTGACCACTTGAGTTACCATACACATTGTTTCTTTGACTGTTTGAGAAGCTGTTTAGGATGGTTGATGTGGTTGATTTTGGATTTGTGGCCTCCCTTTGCTTTTCTTCCTGCCTAACCATGGTGTAAGCCTTTGCAGCAGTTGGAAGTGTTTGCATGAGCAATATCTGACCTCTGACATTTTAGTAAAACTCTACACGTAGGTCCCACTTCCTTGTGAAGGCCTTCAGGTCAGTGCCTTCCGGTTCTTGAGGTCCTGCGTACAAGAAATACATGCGTTAGGCTCGCCCTGGGGTTTGTCCCAAGGCCAACCTCCGACGTGAGAATAAGTATCTGATAATAAGGTTGATAAATTATGTGTGTGTAATGTATATATCTCAGATCTTTAATTATGAATGAGGCATGGGTATTTATGCTACCCATGCCTACTGTACCTGTTTACCTTGGGACTCAGCGAGTTGACCTACCTCTGACATAGCAGATAGGTGTCAGACCACGTGGGGAACACAATCCCGTGAAATCTGGGATGGCAGTGGTTGATGTGACTATTCAATGGGAATGGCGGCGATCCTACCGGGATGCTTGTCCGGAGGTGGGAAAACAATCCGGACGACACATGATATTCGGATAATATACATGGTCCGGACGTGGTAACTCGTCCGGACACATACACCAACATGTCCCCCCCCCCCAGTATTGGAGCATCGGCTTTGAGTCGATGGTCCAATACTTTTTGGTCGTTCGGGTCTTTCAGCGTTCTGCGTTCTATATTATACGGGTAATATGGGTATCGGTTCGGGTAGATAATGGAAAACCACGCATCGGGTCTTTTAAAATCTATTTGGGCCAGCCTGATCCAAGGCCCATGGGCCGAATATAATATTATTTCGTCCATATGGTGGACAGCTGTATGACACGTGTAAGTTTTTGACCGCTTGATCTGACGTCCCAGAATTTGCCACGTCATCAAATGGCAGACTGAATTGACGTTTCCTTTTCTCCCTAGGCTCCCCTATATATATATTGCTTTACCCCCATTCATTTTTTACTTTTTACTGTGTGGTTTTTGTATTTATCATTGGAGCTTGTCATTTTATATCTTATTTGGTTTCCGAAAGGTGCGTTCCATTTCTTTCTTGTTATTAGCTTGTTTCTTCGTACCCTGGTATCCTTTTAGTAATGGTCGGTCAGAGAGATGATCTGAAAATCCGTCTGTATCTGGTAGCCCTGGACCCTTGTCTAGCAAGATAGTGCCTAAATTCGATATGCACATTCATACCTCTAAGCTGACGCAGGGAGAATTAGATAGGGTGGTTAGAGAGTTTGGTATCCTTGCGGACTTACGTCCCACACTTCCTCTCGACAGTATGACCAAGGATAAATTACCAGAGTATAAGATAGGTATTTACGTTCATCAGCTAAGGACAGGGGGTGTCAGGGTTCCTTTCTCCAAATTTTTATTGGCCGTGATCAAGTACTTTCGGGTACATATTTCTCAGTTGGTTCCGATCGGTCTGAATAGAGTTACGATGTTTGAGATTCGTTGTTATAGTCTGGAGGTGCAGCCAACCGTTTCATTGTTTAGGGTTTTCTATCGGTTGTGTAAACAAGGACACTGGTTTTCATTTGAAAACCGAACAAGGAGAAGGGCGAGGAAGTGTTTTGAGGAGGTGTTAACGGGGTTGAAACATTGGAAAGAGTATTTCTTTTTGATAGACCGGAGAGCCATTCCGGATGCCATGCCGTGGAGGCATAATGACTAGAAAGTGAACGATGACTTTCCAGAGACGCATTCTGATAGGGATGTTGAGATAATTGCTAGGAAGGTAATTCCGCTACAGAAGCCTTCGGCCGCCCTGTTATGGATGACCTACCTTTGCAAGGTTTTTGAGCATCCCGGACATGAGGCCGTTCTAAAGGATGCCAAGGGGCGGGGTAATACAAGATCTTCCTGATTTAAATATTGTGTTGTATTTATTTGCTTCTTTTTTTGATCTTACCTTCTTTTGGTCGGCAGTGTTAACCATGTCAGAGTATTTGGAGCTGCCGGTGGAGATTGGGGTTGAGGTGAGTAAAGGAGGACCCTTACCGGAGGAAAGTCAAAGGCCTACACGAACAGTGGAACCATTGGTCCCCGGGAGTGTGATTCCTGACAAAACTCCGGCTCAAAGAGCCGTTGAGAGACCGGATGCCAGTGTGGTTGCTGCAAACAAGGAGAGGAAAAGGAAGTTGTCGGAGTTGACGGAGGCCAGGAAAAATGCCGGGGTTTCGGGCGTTTTCCGAGAGAGAAAGAGAAAAAACCGAGGAAAGATTCTGAGGAAAATGTCAAGGAAAATGTCGAGGAAAATGCCTCCTCCGAGCATTTCGTCAAGGTAACTCCCCAGCAATTTTTTGTGCAAGGGGTAATTCATGAGGAAAGACTGGAAGGTGGGGATGGGGGCGCGAATCTGGAGGGAACCGCTGAGACTGGTCACCAGCGTGAAACAAATTTGGAAAATTAGCCGGACCAGGAAACTCAGCCGCCAAATCAGCAGCCGCATACTGATGGTCAAAAACTTTCAATATGCTTTCTTCTTTATTTTATTCTCTTTTTTTTGGTTTTTGATATCCTTCTTTATCTCCTGTTTTTAGAGCATTCGGCCCATTCGGCTCATCTCTCTCCTTCTCTGCATGCTTCCGTCGGATCTGAAGGGCACAATTCGGATGAGAAAGGTACACAAGTTTGTCTCTGTGGTTCTTTTGTTAGTTCTTTATCATGCTAATTTGTGATCACTTGTGTTCCAGAGGATTCTCCCGGGAGAGAGGTTTACGTTCCGGACTGTTCATTGACTGAGGATGTTAGGTTGAACTCCTATAGGGCGTGCCGTGAGATGCCGACATACGTTGCAACTCCTGCTGAGCGAACCGCCCTGGGAGAACTGACGACCACTCGGTTAATTTGTGCGTCCTATGTGCAATCCGCCAACGGAATTGCTACTCAAGCTGAAGTGTTACGATGTTTTACCGAACTGATCACATAGTACCGGGAGCTAGAGCATTCACAAAAAGCTGCTGAGCAGGGGCATCATGCCATGATCGGGAAGTGTGATCGTCTGATGGGGGAGTTAAAGAATCTGGAAAAGCAACTGGTGGATGAGCGTACCGCTACTGTGGTTCGAGAACAGGGTTTGGCTGATCAGTTGGAGGATGTGCGGAAGGATAGGGAGGATTGGAGGTGACTGTTGGTCAACAGGCCGAGAGGATTAGGCAGTTGGAGCAGGAGCTGGGGGAGAAAGGCTGGGCCATTGGGATGCTGGAGACTGAGAAAAGGGAGCAGATAGAGGAAGTTAGTCATTCGGAGATCGTCCGACATAACACCGTGAAGGAGCTCATTCCCACCGCATGTCGGAGGTTGTTTAGCAGCCATGAGTACAAGAAGAGTATGGGCAAGGTCTACACTTTGTCGTACACCGCTGGGTTTATAGATGGTCTCAAGTATGAGCGGAAAAAAGAAGATATTGAGAAATTTTTGGGTCGGTTTAAGAAGCTCAATTTGGAAGCTCCGAACATTTGTAAAGCTGAGTACAATAAGCTGTTTGGGGCTCAATACCCATATATTCAGAAGCTTTTCGACTCATGCCGTCTTCCGCTGGGTGACCTTATGAACCTCTTTCCGGATCTGCCTCCCCCTAAGCCGCCAGCTGCTGGAGCTCTCTTATCTCAGGAAACTGGAGCTTCCGGTACTAAGGAGATTGTTGACCAAGACCCTTAGTTTTATTTTAATTTCTCTTTTTTGGATGAATGTAATAGAACAGATGTTATAGCTTGTATGTATGTCTTGTGATCTACGGTATCACTTTTTGTACCACCGGAAGGTGCGATGATAACTTGTCTGTGTTTCTCTGAATGCTTAATTTCTTGTGCAATACTGTGTTTTTTTTTTTTGTTTGATAAATTTTGTTTTCATAATTCCGGATGGAGTGTTTTCCACGATCCGCTCGTAAGAGAGGGAGTGTTTTGCCACGATCAGATTGATTATATACGGAGTGTTTTCCACGATCCGCTCGTAAGAGAGGGAGTGTTTTGCCACGACCCGATCGATTGTTTACGGAGTGTTTTCCACGATCCGCTCATAAAAGAGGGAGTGTTCTACCACGATCCGATTGATTGTTTACGGAGTGTTTTCCATGATCCGCTCGTAAGAGAGGGAGTGTTCTACCACAATCCGATTGATTGTTTATGGAGTGTTTTCCACAATCCGCTCGTAAGAGGGGGAGTGTTCTACCACGATCCGCTTTACACATAATACAATCACAGAATGTAACATAGCTGATATCGGAAAATTGTCCCCTTTTCCTTGGGGAACTTATATATATTTCCATTAATTATAACGAGATTTGGCTTACTGTTCACAAAAAACAATTTCGCATATTCATTGCGTTCCATGTCCTCGGAACCTCCCGATCGTCCATTGTGTGGAGCTTATATGAGCCGTTACCGTAGGCTTCAACTACCCGATATGGACCTTCCCAGTTGGGTCCCAATTTGCCTTGGTTCTCTACCCTGTTGGCCTCGTTTCTTCGATACACAAATTCTCCCACCTTAAATGCCACCGGGCATACCCTTTGATTATAGTACTGTTATTTTAGTTTTGTATTTGGCTTATCGGATGGCTGCCATTTCCCGTCTTTCCTGTAATAGATCGAGGTTTAACCGTTGTTGTTCCTCGTTATCCTCCGGATTGTAAAGCATAGTTCAGTGTGTGGGCATCCCGATTTCAGCGGGGATAAGTATGTTAGGCTGAAAGGGGTTTCCCTGTTGCTCGTATTTAATGAAGTTCGGAAGGCCCACAAGACGTTTGGTAGTTCGTCGACCCATCCAGCGCGTTCTCTCCCCAGCCGGGTTTTTATGCCATGCATCAGAATTTTGTTGGCTCTCTCCACTAGGCCGTTGGCTTGTACATGTGCTACTATCGTGTTTATCTGCTTGATCTTTAGCTTTTCACACCGACTTTTAAATGGGTCTTTGACGAAATTCGTTCCATTTTCCGTGACTATTATACCTGGAAGACCGAACCTGCAGACTATGTTCTCCCATACAAACTTTTTGACATCCTTGCCAGTGGTTTTGGCGAGAGGTTTCGCCTCTATCCACTTTGTGAAGTAGTCACCGGCCACGATAACGAATTTCACCTTTCCCGGAGCTTCCGGTAGAGGTCCCAGCACGTCCATGCCCTATTGATAAAAGGGCTAGGGTGCCATGATAGACGTCATGATGGTTTTCGGTAACTTTGGTACCGGGGCATGGATTTGACAGGAGTCACATTTGTCTATCTCTTCCCTGGCGTCCCTGTGCATGGTCGGCCAGTAATAACCTTGTCTCATCAATTTGGCTACCACTGATCTAGGTCCGGGATGCATCCCATATGCCCCTTCGTTGACTTCCCGTATGATGTAGTTTGCCAGTAGCGGGCCAACACATCTTAACATCGGACTTAAGTAAGATTTTTTGAATAGTACATCTCCTTCCATCACATACTGAGGGATCTTCATCCGTAATGCTCTGGCTTCGTTAGGATCCTCCGGCCATATACCTTCCTTCAGACATCAGGTGATTGGTGTCATCCAGTTGTCTTCCTCCTCCTCCTCTACGATCGCTCCGACCTGTTTCTCTTCGGTCGAAGGTCTTTCTAGTATTTCGACTAGAATTTCTTTGGTCAGATGGTTGAAGGCTACGGAGGCTAACTTGCTCAGCACATCGGCCTTTTGGTTTTGTGCCCTCGGTATGTTGTGAATTCCGAATTTCCTGAAACCGCTAATATATTCTTTTGCTTTTGCTAGATACTATATCATGCTTTCCTTGGTTGCTGTGAAGTCCCCATTGATCTGACTTGCTACCAACTTGGAATCCACCTTGACTTTGAGCGCTTCTATGTTCATTTTCTTTGCGAGCCGTAAGCCGGCGAGGAGTACCTTGTACTCTGCTTCATTATTGGTACTTTTAAAGTTCAGACGAAGAGCGTACGTATGTTCGGTTTGGCAGGGTCCGATTAACACAAGGCCTGCTCCGGAGCCTTTAATATTAGACGCCCCGTCCGTGTACAGTGTCCAGATATCCGGATCGGAGATGTCATGCACTTCTTTCCCTGGTTTCGTCAAACATGCATTTTCCGTCTCCACTGAAATTTCGGAGATGAAATCTGCAAGGACTTTCCCTTTGACTGCATTCCTCGGCACGTACGTAATGTTGTAGGCTCCTAATTCTACAGCAAACTTGGCCATTCTCCCTGATGCTTCCGGTTTGTTCAGGATTTGCTTTATTGGCTGATCCGTTATGACTCGGATGGGGTGAGCTTCGAAATATCTCCTTAACCTCCTGGACATGTGCAGTAATGACAACGCTAGCTTTTTCACGGGTGTATAATTTCTTTCGGCCTCTTGCAGCGTTCGGCTTACATAATGGATGGGTAGCTGCCTTCCTTCCCTTTCAGTTAGTAAGACCACGCTGATTGCATCCTTTGCTGCCGTCAGATAGAAGTATAAAACCTCTTTGGTTTTAGGCGTGGATAAGGACGGGAGGTCCGATATCAACTTCTTAAGTGATTGGAATGCCTCTTATGCTTCCCCGGTCCACTTGTACTCGTCTTTGTTTTCCTTAGTAATGTTCTTCAGGGTTTCGAAGAATGGGAGGGATCTCTAAGTTGACCTTGCCAAGAATCTGTTTAGAGCAGCCAGTTTGCCACTTAGGCTCGGCATCTCTTTCAGGGTCGTTGGGGACTTCATTTTTGCAATGACCTTTGTTTTACTGGGATTCGCTCGGATGCCCTCGGAGGTCACCAGGTAGCCTAAAAACTTGCCTTCTTCAACACCGAAGGAGCATTTCTTCGGGTTTAATTTCATGTTAATCTTCCGTAGGTTGTAGAAAGTTTCGGCAGTGTCGGCTAACATTTCCTTTTCCCATTTGCTTTTGATCACCATATAGTCCACGTATGCCTCTAGATTTCTTCCGATTTGGCCTTTAAAAGCCGAGTCCATGAGCCGTTGATAAGTGGCTCCAGCGTTCTTCAGGCCGAACGGCATTTTGATATAGCCATTCCTCCGTATGGGACGCAATTGCCTCCCGAGGCGATTTACCAAAACCAACAATTTGCGTTTCAACAATTCGAAAATTACCCCCAACGTCAATTTTCCCAATCTCAACCACAGTTCTATAACCTATCGCAACCTTCATCATTTCCTATACCACAATCAGAACCTCAATTCAAAGTACATGCGGCCCCTGAACCGTCCAAATCACGCGGAAAAAAAACAATGGCAAAAAAATCCAAAAAAGTCGTGAATTTGGACGATGACAATGATGATGACCTTGAGGCGGTGGCTCAAGGTACGAAGAGAAACTGGTCCAAGGAAGAAGAGAAGCTGCTTGTGTTGGAGTATGCTCGTGTCATAATAAATAATTATATGGCTAGACATATGTGAGCCTATGGGGTCACACACTTATACACAGAGACATCATTTTATAGATTGTAATTAACGTATTTACAATATATAAACGGCTATGTAACTCGGGAACTATAACGGACCATCAAATACTAAGTTAGACTTAGTATTTTTGGATTGGACCAACAATGGGCAAGCCCATTGAAGGCCCTTATAGTGGCCAGCCATATGGGGGGACTTGGAAGGAAGAATGGGACTTTCAAGGGGGCTAAGTATAACATCTAATTGATGAGATTTAATGTCAATTGAATCAAATCAATGAGAATAATTACTTACCACATTCAAGGAGTGATTTTCTCCTCCCTCCCCATAGAACCCACGAAATTCATCACTCCTTTTTCAAGGGTTCTTGATTTTCTACATTATTTTAACAATACATATTGTATGTGTTGCTAATTGATAGTTACAACCGTAAGACTAGCATCTAATTGGTGATCGATGAAGTGTAGTGTGGACATTCATAGAGGTGATCTCCTTTGGTCACTTGGTTTCATAGGTGGTTCATGTATATTGGTGTAGGTGACCATACGATTCTACCGATCACGCTACAAAGGTATAAAACTTGTTTGTTTTAATTATGATTGATCATATGACTCTATGGATCCGTTGTTGGTGATGTTTTCCGCTGCATTTATATATTTTATATTTTATTTTATTATTACATCACCTATAGTGGTATCACGAGCCATCATATGTTGTCATATGATCATCTTGTATGCGTAAAAATGGCTAAAAACGTGGTTTTTTAATGGATTTAAAAGTGTAATTTTAAAACAGCCCCTAGGGCTTATATATTCTGAATATGTCGACCTATATGAGGTCTTAAGATCTGGACTTTTTGATCCTATGGCCATTTGTTATGCATACATCAATTGTTTACTTGATCGGTACCCGTAAAATGGCCTAAAAACGTGTTTTTTAAGAGATTTTTAACCCGATTTCTAATCAGCCCATGAGGCTTATTTTTCTGTGGTAAAATGGTGTTAAGAAGGTCCTAATATCAGTGGGTTATGATTCTATGGCCATTTGTCACGCGTACCATTCGGGGTTTTAATTCTTGTTAATTATTTCTTCGATTCGTTGGCTAACAATTTAATTCTTGTTATTTATTTTGTTATCCATGGCAAATACATGCATGTTTGTCCATGGAGTTAGCCAACACCTTGTCATGATCATAATCTTAATGTATTATTATGTGTATATGCAAATCCGATGAAAACCTAGACCACTTATGCATTGTGATGTTGTGATTGTTGGTTTGTTTGTTTGTTTTTGGGGCTTGCCATTGTTTCGGCACTTTTGTAATGTATTTCATTTTGGTTTTGCCATTGTTTGGGCATTTTTACAGTAGATAGAAAGTAGATTAGATGTATTTTACTTTATATATATTGTAACAAAAGGCTTGGAAGCAAATGGCGAAAGAATGAAGAGTTTTGGACCAAAAGTAGCTGTTGGACACCTGATGGGAAAACGCGATTTCCAAGAGATTGGTAAGGTATTTTTGGCTAAATTTTTTCGTGCAGGTTCACAAGACATGGGCCTACAACTCTCTAGTTTGGGCCGAAGCAAAAGGAGGACTCCTTCTAGGCCGTTTGGGCCTCGTAAGACAGAAAAACTGGGCTGACAGAATCATGTTTTCATGTGCATTATGGGCCTTTACTTGCCCATGATTGTCTTGGGGCAAGTGGGAGCCCTCCGTGTGGTTGTTGTTTATGTCCCTAGTTGACTCTTGGTTCTCGTGATGGCTCACGAGACCAAGCATAGGATTTTCATCGGTTGAGGCTTTGCATATTGTGGTTGTATGTTTGTTTGGTTGTTTCATGTATGTTGTGACTACATGTAAAACGAAAATTGTTTTCTTAAAACTTAAAACGAAACATAAACCATTTTGAACTAAGTCTTATGATTTAGTTTAACTAAGTTTAAATATGATTTGAAACTTAAAATCATTGTTTTTCTAAATAACACTTAAACTAGTTAAGTTGTTTATTTATTTATTTATTGTATTGTCCAAACTTAATAATCCACTTAGGATTTATATTAGTCTTGAAAATGGACAACTTGACACACATAAATTAAAACAATGATTAGACTTAAGTTAATAAATGTTTTTAACTTGTGCTACGAAGAATGAATGCATGCTTCTTTCGTACACGTTTTTGATTCACATCAAAATATTTTATCCGTCAAAATTTAAGTCATGCCGTCCAATTTTGAGGACACTTGCAATTACTTTTTGCCTATGCGTGGGACCTAGGTTGAATTGTAACCCAAGGTGACTATTCTCTATGCGTGAGACCTAGATATATTATCACACGTTTTCAAATTGGATGACTTAATCGAGTTAAGCGGTTAGACCTTGACCCGAGGCAAAGATGGGACTAAACATGCCTACATGACACTAGTTGTTTGACACTAGATGCCATGAGTCCCATAAGGATCTAAGAGTTGTACATGTAATACAATTGGTGATCATCGCCTACCAATTGAATCTACTATTGCTAGCAGATCAACTGATGTGATAGTAGAAGCACAATGTGGATCTTAGCCTTTTCGTAAATTAATTGTTTTAAATTATAAACATGGGGTAGTTAATTTATAAAAGGATAATTATCGAAAATACTAAAAATGAACTTTGTAAATTCAATTAATGAATTAATGCAACACAACCGTAAACGAAAGTTTGTTCTTTTCTTGTTAAAAGTACGAACTGAGTCGCTCTTTCCTTGTAAGAAAGAGACTTATTCCTATCCTTTTTCTTTATGAGGAAAAGCTATAATAGGAATATTTGAATTTTCCTAATTCTAATCAAACTCAAAGAGAACCTACTCTAGAAATCGTGATGTCTTGTAAAAGTCAACACGGTTAAGTATGGTTACACATCTTATTCCTTCAAGGTTGTTTTATAACCCTAGTTTCGGTTTTGAAACATTGAAGAAATATAAGATATTTGGTTAACTAGAGAACACGTTTTCTATAGCTACCCAACTAAAATGAGTTTAAATAATTAGAAGACGGAAATATCAATAAACCGCAATGTGGTAAAGGCAATTACTAGAATGATTACCTAGCAGTTTTCCTTAACCCAATAAGCCTACTAAGGTCCTACATACCCTTGTGGAAAAGTAGACCAATAATGGAGGAAATGCATGCCTGTTTTCAAGTTAAAATAGCAATGATGGCTAGCCCATCATCTATATGTTAGAATTTGATGCACTTTCTTGAATACCTAAGTACATGTTTACTAGTCAAAGTGACTCACATTAGCAATAATGTGTAGATATTCAAAGAAAGAAGGAAAGTATTCAATCGCCACTCACCCTCCACTAGTGACGTAACACTTATAAATGTTGTCTAATCCAGTGGGAGCTAAGTGATTATATTACTGGTGATGAAACACATGTAATGTTGTCTAATCCAGTGGGAGTTGTAAGCTCTATTACCTTACAAGTTGCCCATATTATTTCCAGATTGTCTTGAAATAATTACTTTCCACATGTTAAGCATCATAGTTTATATAAGAACCATTGCATAAATTTTATTAGATATCTTGTCGCGTTCCTGATGTTGCTTCCTGATATGTTATCTATAAAATTCTTATGCATGATTCATTATTAAAACGATAAAGTTCTACATGTCTATATTTTGATTTTAACTTAAAATCATATGTTATCTTCAACATTGTCATATTGCTCATACAAACAAACGAGTGTCGTGTTGTTTATATACTCTCATGATGTTGTGCCATGCAAAAGTGGGAGAAATCTTAATTGTGTGCAAGGTACAACATATAACAATATGACTAATGATTTTTCTTGACTGCAAGATAAGAAACTTAGATTCTACTAGGACTTCTACACATAAAATGTATGTTGCCCTAACTAGAACAAATATCAAGATAACATGAAAAGCTACTTCAACATATTCACTGAATTGTTTAGTAAATATGATTATGTTTTCTTGTAAAGTCATAATCATGAAGTATGAAATTAACTTGAATTTACCATTGAGGCCAAGTGTTGGCGCTCTTAATTACTTTAGTTGAATTTGTTTAGGTCTCTTGTAAAGACACAAACATCAATTCCGTTAATTCTTGAAAGACTTATAACGTAAAGTAAGACGTTAATTTGTTATGTCTTCTTGTTAAGACATGTACACTTACGACGTATAATAAATGGTTATGTTTTCTAGTCAAAACATGCACATGAAGTAAAGTATGCAGTAGGCTATAATTACTATTAATGCCATCTGGTTTGACTTGGTTGGCAGATATGTAAGCCAAAAGGTATAAGTTCATCTAATGAGTTGTGTGATAGTCTCACAATATCAGTCCTCATGGAATACCACGATCTTATGGTATGTCCATCATGGAAAATCAAACACTATTGATATTGTTTGATCTTTGATGACTTAAACCTTTTTACCTCCATAGCTATCAAGGTTAGAAAATTAGATATGTCATGTGTACACTTAATATGGTTCCAACCCAAAAGGAATTTAAGACACCATTGTATTATGGCATGGGATGAATCTCATTATGTCTTGATTGAAGTTCTGAATTTGTTAACTACCTAAGAGTAAGTAATTAACAAACTAGAGTCAAGAACTAACGATGTATTTTGGATGTCCCACTTGAAAACAATTTATTGTTACTCAATATGCTAAGTATCTAAATATTAGTCTCTATTTACAAAAGCAAGTGGGAGCACCTTTAGACCTTGAAGTTATTCAAGAACTAAATACACAACCTTCTGAGTACACTTGCTAATGTCATACTAAGGTTGAACATGCATATGTTAAACCATAGATTGATATCTCTCATTCATAAATCCGCAAGGATATCTCTTGCACCTGAATGATATAGTTTTTATATCAATGCTAAGGGACATAAGTTAGAGGATCATAGTAAGCCTGCTAACTACTGAGATGCATTATCAGATATTGTATCTGATGAGTAGCTCAAAACTATGAATGTTAAGATGCAGTCCTTGAAAGACAATCACTCATGGAGTTTGATTGATCTCTTACCAATCAGTTAGACTGTGAGGTCAAGAATGAGTTTCTTGAAGAGAAAACTCAAAAGGACAAAGTTGTACACGCATTTAATGCACGCGTAGTAAAAGGGTTTACTCATACTCAGAATTTGACTATGATTAAATCTTCCTATCTACAAACATTAAATGTATAAAGATGATTAATTGTCATACTTGTTTTCATGTAAATGAAATATGATAATCGGATATCAAAACACCTTTCTTGTTGATTATCTTTGCGAGGACGATGAGTAATCAAAAGGGTTTATGAATCCACATAATCTTTATTATGTGTACAAGATAAAATAATCCATGTGTGGATTAGATCATGCATCTAGGAGCAAAGATCTTGAGTTAATTATAAAATCATTAATTTGATTTTGATTAATAAGATTACTCCTAAGTATACTGAGAGCAAGTTGGAGCACTGTATTTATTTTCTTAAATCTCATATGTCATTAACATATTAGAAACAATATTCCATCTAAGCTAGACTTTAATCCTTAGCTTGGAATGAAGTTTCTCTTGAGGGATTTATAAAATAAGACATACAACCTTGTTATATATATGTTTATTAGAATAAACATAAGCGGTTATTAAGTCTAAACACAATATGACATGTTATTGAGGGGAGTCTCAATGATCAATCTCACTTGATGAGATTGAACACATGAATTGAAATCTTAAGTTCGACTAAAGGATTCATCATGTAAGTCATATTACGCATTGGACTATATTTATCATTTGCATGAATGCAAGATGAGTTGATAACAACAAATATCTAAGTGAAAGTCATTAGATAATTGTTAAACGAACATTATAATGGACCTACAAAGGACCAAAGATATGTTCAAACATTTACGGATATTTGAGGAGCTCTGTTTTGTTTGCATACACTAATGCTTATTCAACAGAGATGATGCTCAACCCTAGTCGTAGTAGGATGTCATCATGAATGATGACATTGCTGACTAGATGTGCTCGACTGAGAGCATTAATGCGTTATATATTAAAAGAATAAGAATACTTTACAGTTTAAGAAACTATTCAGATGACTGTCTAATATAGGTGTTTTGCTGGCTTCAAACACCCTATGGAATGTATTGTTGCAATACTCGTCTTGTACTTGAATGCACACATACAAGGGACAATCATCATTCAAACCTTTCATAAGTTTTGAAACAAGTATTCTCAAAGTTTACCCAGATGACTACTTGTTGTCTTGTACAACATGATTCGATCATGGTGGGAACATCGGATTCCGACCTATGAGTAGTCTTATGCATATCTGTTTTTTAGTATTTGGATAATGGAACTGTAAGCAGTCTTATTATATAATGAATTGATATACCTGGTATGATCGTCTTCATTTATACTACTGTGTTCTATATTTGCATGTTTAATCCATGAATAATTTATTTATTCTAAAATTGTCCATTGCCAGTTGACAATACGGGAGTATCATCAAATCAAGGCAAATGTGAGCGTGTTGGTGATTTATTTGCCAAACTCACATGTTTTTCATTGTGATGAACATTGGATTGACCCAACCTACGAGTTTCACTACATGGATCGTCGTCAATAGTGAATCTCGCAAGTAGTTATGTCTCTTATCCTTAGACTTGAGATGCAAGTAGGTCTTGCATGTGTGGAATTTCATTCCTTGATGTGGTTAAACGCTGTCCTGAATAAGGTAGTTATAAAGACCATCTTCAGGAGTGATATGAAGCACATGAATGACACGTGCAGTCAAAATAGGATTTGTTCCTCCACATGTCATGGAGTTAGATACTATTGGGCCCCTCGATGAATTGGACAGATGTTTGTATGGCCGTACCCAAATGAGATTAGGATGAATCTTAATCCACTTGGTAATCTTGTTCAATATCTATATCGAGAAACATAATGATTGAACTATTAGAATGACTTTTGATCCATGTCTAATGTTCAACACGGTATCTGTAACAAAAGGATATATGACATATAAACCATCTGAAATGAGACGTTTAAGAAACTAATCTCACATATTTCTAGGGGCATTGGCGTGTTGCTAGACGCTAACCATTGCTTGTATAATTACTTGATTATTATGACGTCGCAAGTGGGAGCTGTTGGAGTATGCTCGTGTCATAATAAATAATTATATGGCTAGACATATGTGAGCCTATGGGGTCACACACTTATACACAGAGACATCATTTTATAGATTGTAATTAACGTATTTACAATATATAAACGGCTATGTAACTCGGGAACTATAACGGACCATCAAATACTAAGTTAGACTTAGTATTTTTGGATTGAACCAACAATGGGCAAGCCCATTGAAGGCCCTTATAGTGGCCGGCCATATGGGGGGACTTGGAAGGAAGAATGAGACTTTCGGGTGCTAAGTGTAACATCTAATTGATGAGATTTAATGCTAATTGAATCAAATCAATGAGAATAATTACTTACCACATTCAAGGAGTGATTTTCTCCTCCCTCCCCATAGAACCCACAAAATTCATCACCCCTTTTTCAAGGGTTCTTGATTTTCTACATTATTTTAACAATACATATTGTATGTGTTGCTAATTGATAGTTACAACCGTAAGACTAGCATCTAATTGGTGATCGATGAAGTGTAGTGTGGACATTCATAGAGGTGATCTCCTTTGGTCACTTGGTTTCATAGGTGGTTCATGTATATTGGTGTAGGTGACCATACGATTCTACCGATCACGCTACAAAGGTATAAAACTTGTTTGTTTTAATTATGATTGATCATATGACTCTATGGATCCGTTGTTGGTGATGTTTTCTTCTGCATTTATATATTTGATATTTTATTTTATTATTACATCACCTATAGCTTGCGGAAATTTGGATTGAAATTTCGCAAGACAAAGATATCGGAAATGACCATTCCGATGAATTCTTTTGGAACCAGATTCTGGAGATGTTCAACGATCAATCTGGCCGTGACCCTCGTACCAAAAATATGCTCACCGGTAAATGGACACGGGTTAACGGTGATTGCCAAAAATTCAACGCTGTCTACAAACATTTGCAGCGTAGAAGCGGTGAAAACGACGGCGATCATATCGAGAATGCGAAGGAAAATTTCGAATAGCGCTTTGCCGGGAAAAAGTTCGTATATGTTCATGTGTGGGATATTTTGAAAAAGTACCCCAAATGGGATGCGGAGGATCCCATTGACATTTCATGTCTCGAGGATATATTTTGTCCTGACAGACGTCCTCGTCCCGAAGGCGACTACAAAGCGCGGGCTGCAAAGAAACAGAAGTCGACTTCAACGTCGAGCGCGGCGAGCTCCGGTGAGGGAGAAGGAACTGAAGACGTTAAAGATGGAGGAGATGAGGTTTCTAATGATAGATCCCGACTTGACCACACCGGCCAAAGCCGCTATCATTCGCAAGCGGCAAGAACAAATAATGAAGAAATATTAAGATGCCGAGTGTAATGTTTATGTTTCGTATTATTAATATTTTTTGTATCGTTATTTTAAGTCCCGTATCGTTTTTTTTTTTTTCATATCATAAGTTTATGTTTAGTATGTGTTTAAATTTGATGTATTGTATTTTTATTTTTATGAAATGAATTTAGTTTATTTGGATATTTGAATAAAAGAAATAAAAATAGATAGTGAAGGGGCCCAAATGAGTAAGTTGTGGAATGTTATGGGAAGGGGGATTATAAAGGGATGTATGTCATAGTGACGTGGAACCCCGTGAGATCCGAATGAGTAATTTTGCTTTGCCGTGGTCTAAGAGACTTACAAAGGTGTAGTCATATCAATTAAACATTATTATTCTAGAAAACATTTTTCCTAATTTTTTTTTTTTTTTATACCTTTTTAGAAAGTCAAACTGAGACACACAACTAAAAAGTATATATATACTAGACTATAGACCCGCGAGTTTCGCGGGTGGCAATAAAAAAAATTGTATTGTATATAAAGATTTGGGTGTGAGAGATTATGATCAAGTCATTCCTCAAATGACTTTAGTAAGCTCTAATTTATTAAAAAAATGCAACACACATCCCATTCTTTTAAACCAAAAGCACCGGTCTTTCAGTTCACAGATGATAACAGATATTACATTGGAAAATATGTGCATAGATCCCAAATTATTTGAAAAGCAAATTAGCCGTTTGTAGTATTGATGAAACTGCTTATATTCTTATTTAGATTAAGTAACAGACTACAGTCAATAACACTCATTTGCTCAACATCTGACCAAACTCTGCAAGTTTTAAAACCGCATACAAATTGATTCGGAATAAATATTTGTAGGGTTTCTTGAGTTGATATTAGCACATTTAGTACCTTCAAACTCTAACCATAAACTGTAAGAGACCTAAGACCAAAATTGAGTTGATATTAGCACATTTAGTACCTTCATACTCAATTCATCATCGGCCCTTCCTGGATTTAACTCAACACTGAAAGTTGGGGATGAGGGAGATGATGAGGTGGACATTCTGGTCCCACATTCTTCAAACACGACTCTGCGGTAATCTTGAGTTGGATCTTTGGGCTGTAAATGCATACATTTCATATCACTAACAGAACTTGACCTCATAGAGCTCTGTCCAGATTCAGAGTTTGTATCCGATGATGCGAGTGATGGAGATGGAATTGAAACACCAGGTCCATCCAACCTACCTTACCAGCATTTATGTAGTCTTGTCGTTAGTTTCATCATTTTAACTTATGTATGAAACAGTAGAAAGTCAGGCATACCTTGTGAAAATGATGTTTCCTTTGCATACAAAGTGAATCTGACAGGATGCAGCTGCATGTGAACGAACATAAATCGCTTTACTGGACCTTAAGTCTACCATTTTCCTATATTGGTCAAGGCACGGAAATTTGATACTCATTAATAATCAAGCAATGGCAATGCAAGTTGTGAAGCTTCTTTACAATTTACCTTGAATAATGCTTGAATAATGCTTATCTGCGGCTGCTCCCATTACAAGCCTTCTCACGTTGTGTTCGAGTATGACGTCAACAATACCTTTCTCAATACATCTCATTTCAAGACGATGCAAATCAGCAGATACCTAATCAGTTAAAAAAAATAAGAACCCACAAAGCCTGGTTAATATTTGGAATTTTGTTCTTAAAACAGAATGGATTTAGCAACAATAAAACTCTGCACATGTTGCAAGGGTCGGGTTACGTAATGAATCAAAATGGGTAACTTTTGGGGTGGTTAAAACGGGATAGGCTGGACTTACCCAAATCACTTTTGTCCAGTATCTTCTGTGTAAATAATTAGTGTGTCAAATATGAAGACAAATCATAATATTTTTATAAAATAATACATTTCATGAAAAAGGGAATTTTTGAAAGTTTTAATGTTTGTGTATTTGTCCAGTTTCAAATTAAGAATTTTTACTTTTATTTTACCGGTTTGACCCATTTTATCAGATTGACCCATTAGAGATAACACATAACCGAATCAACCCATTCATAAGCAAATGGGTTGAAATTGTCACCTCTTAACATTCAACAAAAGAACAATTAAGTAAACAATACCCCTGTTATCTGGCATATCTGATTATATTTGTCGAGACGCTGGAGCATGTCTTGTCTCTCAATTTCATGGTGTGCCTTGACATGATGTTCTGCCAGTTGGCTTATTCGAACTTTTGTGCACACTGAAAATCATCATGTAAATGTGATTAATCAACTTCTATAAGAAAAAAAATGTGACAATTAAATGAGAAATTCACATCACAGCACATTGATATCAAAGATCAAAATTCTCCTTAAATCTATTCTAGTACATATGTAGATGCGTTAAATACTTTTACGGCATCTTTTTAACTACAATTCATGTCAATAAAAAATCTAATCTAGCAAAATGACAAGATGCAAAACCACAGCATGTATCATGAACTTCAATCATTGTCTAACGCACAAATCAATTATAGAAGACTAAGAAGGGAAAATATATTACTAAAAGGGATCTTCTCTGCAGGTTGATGAACATGAAGTACGCATATCTGAGCACCTCCTGAATTGTGTAACGCCCACCTCAGAGTCAACAAACTCTGTTTCAAATCTTTCCCAACCGCCACATGAACCTTAGCCTGTGTTTCTTCCATGACATCTGATGTGTCAACAACAGGATACGTTATCTGGTTCACCCTTTGTGCACCCTCAACCCTTATCCGAAACTTTATATTTACTTATCACAAACTAAGTGTTTTTAGTTAGCATTATGACAAATTTACACTATTAATGATAAGGGTGAAATGGGAAAGCTAGAAGATTAACTTTTTAAAGTGGCTATAATTTCAATATAGAAAGGTAGAGAAGAAGATTCAAAGTGCAAAGAGACAAAAACATGAACTTAACAAAATTTACAATGACCATCTTTTTCTCCGTAACAAAAAGTTCCTACTTTATCTATACCAAGTTACCAGCTTTTCATTAATCGAGTTGTATCATAAGTCTTCCTCTTCTCAACAACAGCTCAATTCACCCAATTCACTTTATTCTCAAAAACGTTAATAACCAGCAATACTAACACGCAACTCACTTTTCACTTTCAAAATTTATCATCATACAAATCAAGCCATTATACCAAATTGCCAAACTTTAAATAAGAAAAATATTTCACAACAAAGCTTGAATCTTTCTTAACGTGTCGAAAAATTACACCACAGAAAACATAAATTAACTCAAAAACACAGAATACATCAAGTTTCAATAGCACATATAGATAGCAACTACCGAAAATTAAACCTAAAAAAAACATCAAATGAAACACAGATTAGCTAAAAAAACAAAATTTAAGAAAAAGAATTAGACCTGCTAGGAGAAGTGCATCGAATACGAATAATAGCACCAGGCAATAAAACTTTGTTTCTGAATGGAAGAATCCCAATTCGATTTGGTAGCTCAACTGCTTCCCCCATTCAATTTCAATTACTACTACTATACTTTTTTATGATTCTTCTTGTGTTTATATATCTATTGAGAAGATCAGTTGAAATTTTAAACTTATTTTTAGTGAAACATTATCTAATTTCACTAACAGTTAATAATCAAAACAAAATCAGCCATATCAAGCGTTTTAGGCAAAACCCCCAATTTGATTAGGGTTTATAAAAATTGAAAATACAAAAATACAAACTATACATACCAAGATATGGGAATTAAGTAGAAGTAAAGATACTTTAGATGGATCTGATCTTGAATCTGATGATATAGAAACTTTCATTTTGCATAACGGATTAACGTAAATATTTTAAAACTGATGATATAGAACAAAATAGAGATGACAGAGGATAGCAAAAAAAAAAAAAGAAGTCAAATTGACAGGTGTATATATGACGTCAATATATGACGTCAGAATAAGGGATTTTGACATTCAAAAAAGTTTTCATTTATTATATATAAAGATTCACACAATTACAATAACTATTTTTTTTTTTAAATATTTTTAAACTTGAACCTACAACAACTTTATGACATTAACATTGACCAAAGGCCCATTGGTATTATTTCGAGAGAACTAGCTACCAAAATTTTGATTCAATCATCTACAACAACAAATGCCAAAAAGATTATAATTTATAAATAATAAGCTCACGTTGTATATCGTAGATGAGCTTTTTGAATAGAAGCATTGCATAATAAAATTACTAATAAAAAGGATAAGTAGGTGGTGATGATATGGTTGTTTGGATGTTTCATAAGTTACTTAAAAAGGAAAGAGACAATATATTGAAAGAGACTTGAATTTTAATTTTAATTATGTAGAACGGCAAAGAGACTGCCTAAATTCTGCAACTCAAATGTTATCTTTGAAAGCTATAGTAAAAAATGGTCATAACTTCCCTCTTTATCTGATTCATGTTCCTTCAAGTTGTCGCAAGTTTGTTACTTATTACAATTTCGGTTCTGAGACATGCCACAGTCATAGACAAGGACACCCCTATATCAAAAGTGTTGAATGCACACACAACTTTAAGTAGGAACACGGATAAAAACTTTTGTACCCTGTTTGCACATAAACGTAACACTATATATTCATTATGAAAGATCACACAACATCTTGCGAAACCATAAAACCCATTGTTCAAAACTATATATTATATACTAATGCTCATCTACATCAATTGGTGATTTTCTGAAGTCCATCTAATCACCTATCTACCTTTGCCTATTAGAATCAACATTAACAAAATGGAAATAAAAAAAAGATACAATTATCCTACCACGTCTTCGAAAAACATTCTGATGAGTGTTGTCCTGTTTGAAATCGAACCGGCTATGCAAGACTGAAGGTCATGGTCACTTTTTATTGAATGATGGATATTGTTGGTGTCTTTATATGCAATAGAGAATGCTTTGTTCTCCAATTCATTGAACCTCATGATCACTTGTTCCTGCAAGTCTGCGAGTTTGGCTGAAAAAGGCAGTGTAAACTTAACCAATTCATTGTGTTGGACTTTAATTGTCTTCCCCAAATATGTGGATGTTAAATTCACCGTCTGCAAAGAATAGAAAGCACAAAAAATATTATTTCATGACTTCAAGTGACATACCTTTTTGTTACCATTTCACATGTATGTAAATTGCAATACTTGAGAAATGACGCAAAAAATTCAACAAAAATAACTAACCATGAGTGAACTTTGGATTCGATTGAAATCTGCATCATAAGTCTCATTATGTTGAGCTGTGACAATCTCGATGATTCCGGCAAGTTTCAGCACAGCACCAGGATGATACACAGGGACAACTAATTGTCCCATACCTGATGCTTCACCATCATATTGGTAATCTGCAACCTGTGTCTGAGCTGCTCGACCAGGATACCAGTTTCCCACATTTTTCTCTCGCCCAACAAAACGATAATTATCTTTAAGACATGACCACCTGTAAGCCTCAAGTCTGTTATCACGTATGTCTGATACACGTAAGTGATCTGTCAAAAAAAGATAGCACCCATTGTCTTCTGGATCCCCACTTGCCCAGCTTTCCCAAAACTGAACCAAACCTGATTTTCCTTTGAAATCAAAATTATCTAAAACTAGTTTGAATCTAGGGTCGATTTTAACATCACAAGTTGAAATGCACGGCTTTATAAGAAAGCATGGCCCAAACTCTGGTCCCACAGTCATCTGCATCAGCAAACAAAACGTCTGGGTCAATGCAAAATCCCAATATGGTCCAATTGCGATTACATTAAGGGATACAAGGTGCCAAAATTATACTTGGTACATATATGTGAACAATTAATGCAAACCAAAGTTTGAACTTTGAACTCAAAAGTGATAACATTTTAGAGATGCCGCTGAGAAACTTGAATTCTTGAACGTATGATATTGCGGTAAGTATTTCAAACAAACTAGAGGTAATAACTAATAACTGTCACAATGTTTCACGACACTGGATTTTGAACATGACATAGTAATCTAAAATCAAACAAGTTACTGCTATCCAGATTCGACATAATACCCCATTCACTAGTAACCATATTACTACATCACAGTTCTAATTAAGTCATCCAAAACCTTTTTTTAACAGCATAAAGCACTCAACTTCATAATTGTACAATTGTTGTGAGATATAACTAAACCGGTAAAGGCTGAGTTACCCAATAGACTCAGTTATTAAACTTGGTTAGAATTTAGTGACCTTTTCATCCAGGTTTCAGTGTTTCATGTAAAGTACCGGGTAATTTTGAAAGATAAAAAATCACTAAATAGTAACCAATGTTCATAAATCATAACTAATCCATTTAGGTCACTCGATTCAAACGTGTTTCACAGTCACAGAACAACATTCAACCTATGAGTAATTTGTGCAGTTGTAGAAAACTAATTAAATCAAACTTGGCTACTATAAGGCAGGGTGTTATAACAATGCACCTCACCACGCGTGAGTTTTGAACGTAAACAGTGAGGGGGTACACCTATACACCCAATCTTAGATACGTGGTTTCACCTAAAAGCGGAAAACCAGCTAAATTCTCACCAAATGTCGAACTTCATATTTCTAACTACAAAAATCATACTACTTTGGAAGTCTTAATGTAACAAAATCCATAGTAGAAGGTCCTTAGCCAATCAGAACATAAAGTGTTACTCATATAAATAAATTACCAAGATTGAAGACACTGTGCTACATCAGATAACGTACTCAAGATTGAAGACACTGTGTTACATCAGAATACATCATACTCATATAAATAAATTACCAATCATTTCACCCCAACCAAAAAAGCCTATCTTTTTAGCATCCAACAAAAATATTCAAATCCATGAAAAACACCAAAAAGCTACTTTTAACACTTTTATCAAAAATCATAACCTAACACTAGTACTATTTTTCATCTTTAAACATATATTACCTTTTAAAGAATTTTCTAGCAAAGTGCTTAAATTGTTTTGTCATGCCGTCAAATGAGCCGCCAAAACATTTTCTAACTAAAATTTATTTTTATTTAAAAAAAAGACAAAAAAAAATAAAAAATAAAAAATCTCGATATACCAATTAAAAAAGCCAAAACATTTTCTAACTGTGATGTGACCACCTGATCACCCGCAGGGTTCATGATTGGAGAAGAGCCGCGTGGAGCGCGTGGGATGTGTTCATGACAACAAAAGAGGCGCGTCTACTAATGTTTCAGCAGGAACACTCCTTCCACCACTCCCGCCACTGCGGAAAACTTTGATCCAACAAACCAGGCGCGTGAAGCGCGTGAGATTTGTTTACGACGGCAAAATGGCGCGTGGCGCGTGAGGTAATATTTAAGGCGGGAATTCCCCTTTCTCCTCACTACACATGGACGCACTTCCGCCGGCGATAACATCTCCGCCGTGACAGAGGTTAAAAAGAATACACAAACAAACAATGATTCCATCATATCAAACATATAAATAATACGTAGTATCAATGTGTAACTAAAATCAAAGCTAACCTTTAATATCTTCAAGGAAAGATTGTTTTTCAGGTAACAATAAAGATCAATCAAGTTCTTTGCAGTTCGGTCAAACACGGTGATGATTTGGTTTGGGAGTTGGAGGAGAATGGAGATGAATGTGGTGTTTCTTCCTCTTTTCCCAAAACAGTTTTAGGTTACACCGGTTAAATTAAATTTTGCTTACGTGTGGTGACCGGCAACCGGTTACACCGGTTAAATTGATTATGTGATTTTTCTTTTAGTTAATTACGTGTGGGTTTAAAGTCATGTAATAGGAAGAAACTTTCTCAAATATTCATTTTATCAGGCATGGATCTCACAGTGGCAACCCATATTGCATCATCTTTCCGGCTGCCACCTCAGTTTTCTCTCTCTTCAACCCATATTCATCTCTCTCATCACAGTGGCAACCCATATTGCATCATCTTTTTTTTTTTTTTTTTCTTTTAAAAAAAAAAACATTTTTTAACACAAACACAAATTTTATTAATAAAACGTAAACATTACATAAACGAAACGATACGGAATTAAAACATTACAATACTAAATTAAATATAAATATGACTAAACATCACAGAAATTCTTCATCGTCTTCGTCCTCATCGTCCTCATCTTCGTCTTCATTGTCATGAGGGAGACGATGATGTCTACGATTTCTCCAAATGTGCTCGACCAAATCAGCTTTTAAGTTTTGATGAGTTGCTGCATTATCGAGCTCCAGAGAAATTGCTACAGATTCTTCAAATGTATTTAAGGGATCGTGTGGTTGGTGGACCTCCTCTTCGTGCCATGTAGGACATATCGCCCGCTGGTCGTCTTTTATGATCATATTATGTAATATGATACATGTATACATAATATCTTTGAGATCACTTTTAAAGAACCCTCGAGCTGGAACTTTAAGCATTTTCCACTTCTTCTTCAACACACCAAAAGCCCGTTCCACATCTTTCCTTGCTGCTTCGTGCTTCCTCTTGTACAATAGCCTTTTATGATCATTCGTGGGAGGATTTGAAATGGACTTAATAAGAACGGACCATTGTGGATATATCCCGTCAGTAAGATAATATCCCCTTTTGTATTGTACATCGTTTGCTTCGAATTCAATGTCTGCTGCTCTCCCAGATCTGATATCATTGAAGACAGGTGAACGACGTAAAACGTTTACGTCGTTATTTGCACCGGAAACACCAAAGAACGCATGCCAAATCCATAAATCTTGGGAAGCGACCGCCTCCAATAAAATGAATGGATGTGGCCCATGATCACCTCTAGCATATTGACCTCTCAAACTGTTCGGGCAATTCTCCCACTCCCAACTTGTACAATCAATGCTTCCCATCATCCCAGGAAACCCATGCTTATGCTCGTGATGAGCATATAATCTTTCAAGATCAGAATACGTGGGCTTTCGCAAATACTCAGGACCATATAACTCGATGATAACTTTGCAAAACTTACGGAGGCATTGACGGGATGTTGATTCGGCTATTGCCAGATTCTCGTCAAGAGAATCTGGAACGGCCGCGTATCCCAATTGACGAATGGACGCGGTACACTTGACCAATGGGCTAATACCAGGTACGCCCCCACAATCATTAGTTTGTTCAAAATAAGTAGAATAATCGGTTACCTCTCGAACAATTCGTGTGAACAGTTCTCGGCTCATTCGGAAACGTCGACGGAATGTTCTTTCATCGTGCAGCGGGTTTTCGCCGAAGTATGCATTCACTAACCGATTGTGTGCAGCAACATGATCTCTAGGTACGTACCTTCTTTTAGGTTTTGGCTGATGTGCTTGATACGTGTTCCAAGCGTTCCAAGCAAACTCCGCCACCTCAACAAACTCACTAAAAACTTCTTCGTCGTCGTCGGAAGACGAAGAACCAAACAAATACTCGTAGGATGACATGGACATGGTGAATGAATATTGATGATAATTTGTTTGAATTGTGTTTGAAATTGTGTGTTTGAAAGTGGGTTTGATGTGGGTATTTATAGGATGAAAAGTGATAAATATTTTGGAAAAAAAGTTTTTTTTTTAAAGCCACAAACGGATACAAAATCGGTTGAAAAACCGAACGATATTTGATTTACTCTTGACCGGCGATCGATTTCCAATATCTCCACATTGGGGCAATCGATCTTCAATATCGATCGATCGATCATGGGGATCGATATTATCCGATCCACTGTGAGAAGCCTTCTCAAATATTCATTTTATCAGTCATGGACCTGATATGTATCCCGTGGATAAATACACATATATAATATAAAGAAAAAATTACATGTTTGGTCCCTATAGTTTACCCCAAATAACAGATGATTTAGTTCTTAATTCATTTTAATTACACCACACATACCTATTTTTGAAACTTGTTGCCCTTTTAGTCCCTATTTTAAAAAATAGGGATCATTTGTGTAATTATTTACAGCTTTTTTTTATTACACAGATAGTCCCTATTTCCCGTAATAGGGACTAAATGGGCAACCGATTTCAAAAATAGATATGTGTGGTGTAATTAAAACAACTTAAGGACTAAACATGTTACTTAAGGTAAACCACAAGGACCAAACATGTAGTTTTTTATATATTCAATCATGTAATGTACTTACAACCTCTAGCCTTTTGCTTTACATCTTTGTTTAAGAAACTACTCCGTAATAATAAAATGATCAAAATGTTGCAACTTTTGCAAGAAAGAAAAGTTAAAAAGGCCCGACCAATCAATATCCAAAACATATCGTATCTTTTAGGATCTTTTTATATATTGATTGATGTTTATGTGGTTAAAAGATCAAATCAAGCTATATGCATAATATTTACATATACATGTGATAGAGAGCGGGTAGAGAGAGAGTCGTGTTTGTTTGAAATGAAAATTTCATTAATGTAAGACACACCCTTCAAGTGAATACAATAGGAAACAAGTAAATACAATACTAATCCTTATACAATGACTAATTATTAAACTAATACAAATCTAATAAACTATCAATACTTTTGAGGCTAACAATATCTCTTTAATTAATGATAGACTAGATTTCTGTAAATTGTTGTTTTCAATTAAAGTTGAGGATGATGATGAAGCTCTATCTTTTGATGATACCTCTGCTACAAACTTTCTTCTTGAATCTCTTGGGCCGGAACATTGAAGATGAACAATGAGATGATAACTAATTAAGTTTGTTCCCCCTCTAGTTTAGGAGCAACAGTGTAGCTATCTTTATCATTTAGAAGTTGACGAACTTCACTGTTTGCCAATGGTGGATTTAATTTTAAAAACTTTGAGCAATCTGTTTTGAAAAAGTTTAATAAATCGGATGGCTCTTATACCACTTGTTGGACCATTTGTAACATATTATAACTAAAAAACTAAGTTAAATAACGTTCCATGCAAACATATGGACGTGTATAAATTGTTTAGAGTAACCGTATGTAAAGCAGTTTAATACACAAGACACAAAGTTAATTTTCAACGTTTAAAATTTTTATTTGAATGAATCAAAGAATTTGACAAGGTTTGCTTGCGGAATAGAAAACCTAGTTGAATGACAATGTGTGGTGATCTCCTCTATAACTTAAACACAAACCTTAGTGTGTGTTTAACTATTCTTACTCGTTGGACGTCCAGCGGCCTAGTTAGGTTCGAGAAGTAAAGTGCTCTCTTGAAAGTGTTGTCACTTTAATTGCAAGAGATCTTTACTCCTTTACAAACATTCCCTTTTATTGAAGGGAATTCGGGTTTCAAGAGATTCCTAAAGTACACGTGTTAAGCATCTAATGAAGGGATGAAATGCTTCTAAAAATGTATTAGGTTTGGCTTTTACTTTAAATGAGAGTTGAGTACACTGTTTGTACTTTTATATTAACTTTAGAAGTTGGTCATTCCTAAGAAGATTTTACTTTTATTGATGCTATGAGATTTTTGCTCAACACCTTTGTTAAGGAGATCGACATCGTTCGGTAAGATATTGCCACTTATGATGAACTGAACTTCTTCTTTTGAACTAGGAATTCTGAACAGAATGAGTAATTAAGTTCAGTTCCAAAGTTGATATAAAAGAAGAAGTTCAGTAATCCATTCGTGCAATCACCATATGCACATCACGTTTTTTGCGATCACCGTAATTACTTCTTGCAATCACCATATGCACATCACTTTTTTTTTTCAAAGTAATACCAATAATATATTGATAGTTGATTAAAAGTAATCCAATTGAGACATGCATTAAGATATCACATATATAATTGAAAATACCCTTCCAATAATACTTGCTTGAATTTGCACATCAAATAAACAAAATACATTCAAAAGAAAGGGTTTTGCTAACAACAACCCAATAAGTGTTGTTTAAGCTTACCTTAATTAATAATGTTTCCAAATATTAACTCACTTGATATTAATACTTACCTTATTAAATTCATTTACTCATGTATTTATAGAAATTATGAGTTCATATTTGGAAACAATGTTATTTATGGTAAACTTAAACAACACTCATTGGGTTGTTGTTAGCAAAACCAAAGAAGAATAAGCAATAAGTTGATCTTTGATTTGATTTCGTAATACTTGAAAGATTCTAGCAACCTGCAACTTTAAGTGTCGTTGGAACAAATATCGAGCCAATAGCCTGACATCTAATTAAACCATCGGACACTGAAGCCTTACAAAGGGCGAGATACGGCTCAAAAAGACGTACTCCCTCCGTCCCAAAATAAATGTCAGGTTTGACTTTTTAGAGTTTTTTTTCAACTTTTGCCGTAAATATTTTTATTTGTGTTATATAATACTTGATGCAAAATATATGTGTGGATTGGCTTTCAAATGTATTTTCATAAAGTATTATATAACGCAAATAAAAATATTTAAGATCAAAGTTTAACAAAAAAGAGCTCAAAAAGTCAAACCTGACATTTATTTTAGGATAGATGTAGTATATAACAACTAGAGTTGAGTTCAATATAGGCCCCAAATTTTCTATAAACCAAATGAAACAATCCTAAACATTCATTTAAAAAAACCACTTTTTACATTTTTTGAAAATAAAATATTTTCGGAACGGTAAATCCTTAAATGACAAAAAAATACACCATCACGACAAGAATTTTTTAGACGGACACTTCGTTATACTTTCGAAAGAGTTTTTTTTTTCGAGTTTTGTTTTAGTATTAAAATTTGCATTTAGAAAAATTACATGTAATTTGTATGTTAGACTTGACAACAACTTGACCGGAGACATTAACATTGACCAAAGGCCCATTATTTCGAGAGAACTAGCTACCAAAATTTTGATTCAATCAAACAACAAATGCCAAAAAGATTATACTATTTATCGATAATAAGTTCACGTTGTATATCGTGGATGAGCTTTTTGTATAGAAGCATTGCATAAAATACTAATAAAAAGGATAAGTAGGTGGTGACGATATGGTTGTTTGGATGTTTCATAGTTACTTAAAAAAGAAAGAGACAATATATTGAAAGAGACTTGAATTTTGTACGAGTACTTTTTTCTTTTAAAAAAGGAAACCGTGTCCACATCTTCTTTCTAAACACGTAAATTAGTAAACAATAGAATCTCTAGGATTTGAAAATATATTTCACAAAATAATAGGGATAATCACACTTAATACGTTCATTGGCATTACAGTCCTGTCAGGACCCTTAAATGAAAAACTCGCATCGGATATCTTATTCAGATTTATGATAAGTAAGCTTTTCCAAGACTTGAACTAGACCAATTTCACTGATCGAGGGGCCAAAATATGTTGGAAAATTTTTTTGCATAAAACATTGTATATATAGAGAAAGGATACGGTGAGAAGAAAAACTAAATGAGAAGAATGAGAAAGATTTTTAGCCATAAAGAAATCAAAGATAAGAAAAAACCGCTAAAACAAACAAAATACAAATCTACTAGAAAGAACAAACTCTAACTCCCTGTATAAATTTGGATCTTCTTATTTATTGTATATCTTTGAAAGCTATAGTAAGAAATGGTCATAACATCCTCTTGATCAGATTCAAGTTCCTTTTAGTTGTCGCAAATTTGTCACATATTACAATTTCGGTCATGAGACATGCCGCAGTCATAGACAAAGGATACTCCCTATGCATCTAACGTGTTTAATGCACATACAACTTTAAGTAGGAACACAGATAAAAACTCTTGTACCTGTTTGCACATAAACGTAACACTGTATATTCATTATGAAAGATCACACAAACATCTTACGGAACCATAAACCCATTGTTCAAAACTATATATATATATATATACACACACACTATAATACTAATGCTCATCTACACCAATTGGTGATTTTCTGAAGTCCATCTAATCATCTATCTACCTTTGCCTACCAATTAGAATCAACATTAACAAAATGGAAATAAAAAAGATACAATTATCCTACCACATCTTCAAAAAACATTCTGATGAGAGTTGTCCTGTTTGAAATCGAATCGGCTATGCAAGACTGGAGGTCATGATCGCTTTTAATTGAATGATGGATATTGTTGGTGTCCTTATATGCAAGAGAGAATGCTTTGTTCTCCAATTCACTAAACCTCATGATCACTTGTTCCTGCAAGTCTGCGAGTTTGGCTGAAAAAGGCAATGTAAACTTAACCAATTCATTGTATTGGACTTTAATTGTCTTCCCCAAATTTGTGGATGTTAAATTCACGGTCTGCAAAGAATAGAAAGCACAGAAAATATTATTTCATGACTTCAAGCGACATATCTTTTTTGTTACCATTTCACATTTATGTACATTGCAATACTTGAGAAATGATTCAAAAAGTTCAACAAAAATAACTAACCATGAGTGAACATTGGATTCGATTGAAATCTGCATCATAAGTCTCATTATGTTGAGCTGTGACAAACGCAATGATTCCGGCAAGTTTCTGCACAGCATTGGGATGATACACAGGCACAACTAATTGTCCCATACCTGATGCTTCACCGTCATATTGGTAATCTGCAACCTGTGTCTGAGCTGCTCGGCCAGCAAACCAATTTCCCACATTTTTCTCTCGCCCAACAAAACGATAATTATTATTAAGACATTTCCACCTGTAAGCCTCAAGTGTGTTATCACATATGTCTGATACACGTAAGTGATCTGTCAAAAGAAGATAGCACCCATTGTCTTCTGGATCCCCACTTGCCCAGCTTTCCCAAAACTGAACCAAACCTGATTTTCCTTTGAAATCAAAATTATCTAAAACTCGTTTGACACTAGAGTCGATTTTAACATCAGAAGTTGAAATGCAAGGCTTTATAAGAAAGCATGGCCCAAACTCTGGTCCCACAGTCATCTGCATCAGCAAACAAAACTTCTGTGTCAATGCAAAATCCCAAAATGGTCCAATTGCGATTACATTGAGGGATACAAGGTGCCCAAATTATACTTGGTACATACACGTGAAAAAATAATGTTAACCAAAGTTTGAACTTTGGAGATGCTGCTGAGAAACTTTAATTCTTGAACGCATGATATTGCGGCAAGTATTTCAAAAAAAAAAACTAGAAGTAATAACCGTCACAATGTTTCATGACACTGGATGTTGAACATGACATAGTAATCTAAAATCAAACAAGTTACCGCTATCCAGATTCGACATAATACTCCATTCACTAGTAACCATGTTTCATCACAGTTCTAAGTAAGTCATCCAAAACCGTTTTTTAACAGCATAAGCACTCAACTTCATAATTGTACAATTGTTGTGAGATATTACTAAACCGGTAAAGGCTGAGTTACCTAATAGACTCAGTTATTAAACTTGGTTACAATTTAGTGACCTTTTTATCCAGGTTTCAGTGTTTCACATAAAGTAACGGCTAATTTTGAAAGAGAAAAAATCACTAAATAGTAACCAAGGTTCATAACTAATCCATTTAGGTCACTCGATTCACACGTGTTTCACAGTCACAGAACAACATTCAACCTATGAGTAATTTGTGCAGTTGTAGAAAGTTGAAGTGCATTGCTAGAAAACTAATTAATCAAACTTGGCTACTATAAGGCAGGGTGTTATAACAATGCACCTCACCACGCGGGAGGTGATGTTGTGGCCATATGACCACACATGAAAACCACCAGAAAGCCTACAAGACCACATGTTTGGAACGATTTTTAAAGGTAAACGGTGAGGGATTACAACTATACACCCAATCTTACATACGTGGTTTCACCTAAAAGGGGAAAACCAGCTAGATTCTCACCAAATGTCGAACTTCATATTTCTAACTACAGAAATCATACTACTTTGGAAGTCTTAATGTAACAAAATCCATAGTATAAGGTCCTTAGCCAATCAGAACATAGAGTGCTAATATTTTTAGTCAAATAACCTACTCAAGATTCAAAACACTGAGTTACATCAGAGAATACATCATACTCATACAAATAATGTTGGAATTAAGACTTGCTATTGATGAACAACACACAGGTATAAAATCTTGCTATTGAATTTATTTAAAACTTGCAATTGTTGTTCATAGAACTTACAAATAACATTGATCCTATATATACAATATGAACAGACACTATTGAAGCGGTGTGTTGTTTCATGAAACGGTGCCTTTCAATAACCGACTCCAACTGACACTTAACCGACTCTAACTACCTATTTACATAATACATACTAGACTTTCTAACTTGACATATTTAAACCAAAGTTTTGGTTTAACTTTCAATACTCCCCCTTAAACTAAACTTTGGTTTCAGGTAGGTCTTCGACTTGCTTTCATCTTGCTATTTATAATAGGGCTTGTTCTTTGTCGGCGTCAATGAGATAAGACTCTTCTTGTTTGTTTTTCTTCTTGTCTTTCCACTTCGAACATTCCCTTGTTGTCATGCTTGTTGCATACTTGCTCTTTCTTTCATGTATCACACATGTTTTCTTTCTTGTGTCGTACAAGTCTTCTTTATTTCTTTGCCACGAAGGTCTTCTTTCTTGCTTTGAACTTGCTTACTTCTTACAAATCAGAACTGAGATGGTTTCTGGTTTTCTTGCTCTTGTGTTTGATCTAAAGATCAAAACTCTTGCTTTGAAACTCGAAGGTTTCTCTTACTGGGTGAAACACCGAGGTTTCTCATACTGGTCGAAACACCGAGGTTTCTCTTACTGGGTGAAACACTAAGGTTTCTCTTACTTTGATCAAGATTGGTCTTTCTTACTTACTATGAAACACTAAAGTGTCTCTTTGACCAAAAAGTGATCTTTCTTACTTATTTAACGTTTTTCTTACTTACTTACTTTGGAAACACTAGAGTTTTCTTACTTACTTACTTTGAAACGCAAAGGTTTCGTTAAACACTAGGTTTCGTAAAAACGATAGATTTCTTCTTACTTCTTACTATGTGAACCACAAGGGTTCGGTCTTACTTCGTACTTGGTGAACCACAAGGGTTCGGTCTTACTTCTTACTTTATGAACCACAAGGGTTCAATTTCTTACTTCTAGTTTTGTATTTTTCTAATATAAAAGAAATGATTTTTGTTCTCTAAAAATTGAAAATATACAAAACTTAATCTTACTTTCTTACTTTTTGACTAACCCCAATCAATTAGAAATCTCCAAAATAACTAATTGTCAAATAAAAAATATTTTATTATATAATTCTAAGAATGAAATATATAAAAGATAAAGTAAGGAAGACTTATCACAATTGTTGAAAATTGTTGTGGTCTTCTGACAATAAAATATCCCTTAAAAACCAGCGTCCTTTTGTTGCAGATAAAAATCTCCCACTCCTCCTTATCTTCTTTATTCACAAAAGTACAAAACTAGGGCTACAAATCCTACAATGGATTGCCCCCTTCTGGTTCTTATCGACACCCAAAACATCAAAAACAGATTCCTTCTACACGCAATTAGGACAAAATCACGAAGCTTTCTTATTTCTCCTCCCTTCAATCGATCACAACTACCCAAATCCGCCAATGATTTCTTTCTTCTTCCTCTTTCTGATTAGATGACGGTTTTGTGGTGGTGTTTCGTTCGGTTTTTCGGGGATGGTGGCTTTCTGAATTTCTTGTTGCGGATGATGAAGAATGAATCACACCCGCTTCTTTCTTTCGTTCTTGCGGTTAATTCCCGAATCGATCTCGCTGTTGATTCTTGCTTTTCAATCGATCGCTACTTGCATACGTTCTTCCCTGGATCGATCTTGCTCTTGATACCAATTGTTGGAATAAATCTTGCTATGATGATGAACAAATCACAAGTAATATATAAACTTGCTATTTTATTGATACTTGCAAGTATTGTTCATAGAACTTACAAATAACATCGATCCTATATATACAATATGAACAGACACTATTGAAGCGGTGTGTTGTTTTATGAAACGGTGTGTTGTTTCATGAAACGGTGCCTTTCAATAACCGACTCCAACTGACACTTAACCGACTCTAACTACCTATTTACATAATACATACTAGACTTTCTAACTTGACATATTTAAACCAAAGTTTTGGTTTAACTTTCAATAAATAATAGTCCTCCCTGTGGCCACAAAGGTTCTCCCCCGCAATGACTAGGGCTATCCAAAAGGGTAGTCGCTGGATTAGTCGGCTCGCAATATCAAATTAAAAACACATGTAAATAAATAAATAAAATAGTCCTGATGCAAACACTACAGCAAGTTTATAATTTTTGAAAAAAATAAAAAAAAATTAACAAACATTTCACACCCAATTAAATAATTAAAAAAAAAGAAGAAGCTACTTTTAACACTTTTATCAAATCATAACCTAACACCAGTACTATGTTTCATCTTTAAACAAATATAGCAACTTATATTACCTTTATCGTGAATTTTCTAGCAAAGTGCTTAAATTGGAATTTAAACTAAATTAAATTCAGACTTTTTTTTGTCATGCTGTCAAATAAGCCGCCAAAAACATTTTCTAACTGAAAAAAAAAAAAAAAAAAAAAAAAAAAAAAAAAAAAAAAAAAAAATCTCGTTATACGAGCAGTGGAATCCACGCGAAAAAAAAAAAAAAAAAAAAAAAACATTTTTGGCAGGAACACTCCTCCCACCACTCCCGCCACCGGCAAAAAAACATTGATCCAACAAACCAGGCGCGTGAGGTTTGTTTACGGCGGCAAAGTGGCGCGTGGAGCGCGTGGGGTGTTATTTAAGGCGGGAATACTCCTTTCTCCTCACTACACATGCACGCACTTTCGCCGGCGATAACATCTTCACCGTGACAGACGTTAAAGAATACACAGACACACAATGATTATTGATTCTATCATATCAAACTTAGGATGCGTTTGGTACATGCCTATAGGAATGGTGAAATGATTTTCGGTCCAAATAATAATGATGTTTGTTTAATAAATCTTAATATTAAATATGACAATCATAGTTGGATATATTCTTTACTACATACCACTCAAAAGGCTCAAAAGGGCAAGGTATGGAAACTATCATACCTGAGGGGCCACATTATATTCAAACTCACACCGATTGTGATTCATGAAATCATACCAAACGCACCCTTCTATAAATAATATCAATGTATAACTAAAATCAAAGCTAACCTTTAATATCTTCAAGGAAAGATTGTTTTTCAGGTAACAATAAAGATAAATCAAGTCCTTTGCAGTTCGGTCAAACACGGTGATGATTTGGGGTTTGGTATTTGGTTGGGACTTGGAAGCGTTGGAAGAGAATGGAGATGAATGTGGTGTGAAGTCGGAGAGGGGGGTAAAAATACGGAGTAGAAGTTTTAGGTTTTAGGTACGGGTATTAAAGCGAGGATCCGAATAAAAAGGCTAAAAATATTTTTTAACCATTGGATCTAAATATCAAAAATTGATCAACGAATCTAATTAACCGAGTGTGAAATCTAGCGGGGAACATGTAGCACAGGTGTTTCTTCCTATTTTCCCCAAAACAATTTTTATTATTTATTTATTCATCATCCTCATTTAAGTGTATCAATACTCAATAGAATGGGCCAAGACGCTTGTGGCCCAGTGGGTATCACTTATTCAGTTAAGTGAATCTGTGTGAAAGTAGTATTGATATGGGTGACCGTACTGGGAAGTCTTTATATATGGGTCACAATACTCTGTTGTTACCAGGCAATGAAGAGGAAGAGCATGTGAGCTAATGTTGCGCAGGTTCCAAATCCGAGCCGCCCCCGGTTTTTATCCGGCCGTTACTCCAGCGAGAAAAACTCGTGTGGAGGCGGTACGGCTTAATAGTCCCCAATACACTAGCGTGGACCCAGTTCAGACAATATAGTCTGGGTATGTGGTGGATGAGGTCCTGCCAATGTGGCAGGTGCGACTCTGACCCAAAAAATTGAAAGTCGCCTTCCAAAAAAAAAAATACTCAATAGAATGGTGTTTGAATTGACCTATCGGATTTATGGGTCGGCAAATTAGTATAACCTCCATCCAAACACGACTCTTTTATTAATCGTGTCAATAAACTCAATCCTAACTTATACATGCATAATATGTGTAACTCGTTTGTGACTCGTTTAATATGTTTAAGTAAGTAGGTCAAGCAGTTAATAGGTTGGTGGTTTGTCGATTTAACTATTTTAAATGCAAAAATGATATAAAGATTTAAAATATGAAAAAAATAAAGTACAAATAACTATACGACAATTTCAATGATATCTGAGTTATAAGCATCAATTTTAATGATATCTGAGTTATAATCGTAAATCATTTCGTAATAAGTACATGAGGTAAGTTATTTTAGAGACTAGGTTTTTGTTGCATATTGAGGGACAAATCATCACCATCCATCTAATTTGATCTAATGGTGGAGATTAACCTAATATTTAATAGAGTAAATTACACCGTTCGTCCTTGTGGTTTGCGTTGACCGCAGCCGGTGGTCCTTTGACCAAAAAAATTGCACCACTCAGCCTTAAGTCGAAAACGTAATGCACCGTTAGTCCCTCTATCCAACTGGCCCCACTAACTCCCACTAACGCTCGTTAAGTAAGGATTTTAAAAGGGCATTTTCGTCACTTCACAACACACCCTTTTCACTATAAACTATCAAACACCTTATCCACTAACAAACACCTCAAACATCACTCATCCTAATTCAGATCTAGATCAATACCAAGGGGCATAGAATTCAACGAGAGCGCCACTTCCTTCTCGAAACTCTCCTCTGTTAATACCACCACGTCAGCAACCGCCGAAGATACAAAGATCAGAGCTAATGTCAAACAGATCCATGATGATCCACTCATATTTTTTTTTTTTTTTTACTTGTTTATTAGATAGTTTTTTGGTGAAAGAAATATGATGAAAAGGGTTTTATAGAAATGTCGAATGTGTGTATGTGTTACGTTAAGGTTAAGGTTTAGGTTCAGGATCCAATTTTTGACTCTTTAACTAGTCAATGCTATACTTTTTTATTTTTATTTTTTTTACAAGAAATGTACAAAGTGCGTCACTTCAGATCTTAATTTCAAATCTTATTTTATTTTTTCATACTGAAAATTTTAGATCTATTGGTGTAATTATTTAAGGGTTACTCTTAATTAAATATGATGTAAAGGTTTCATGAGGAACCTAGATTCTTCTGTTGATTTTGCTGCAGACTAAATGGTTGTGATTACGGCAACGGCAGTGGCAACGTTGGTGGTATATGATTGTAGCGACGAACTGAAGCTCAATAAGAAATTACAAAAAGGACGAATTGAAGCTCAATAAGAAAGAATAGAAGTATGTTTTGTTTAGCTCAATGGGGAAGACGAACAAAACAAAAGAGAGTAAGAAAATAAACAACTTTTGCTTTTGTCTTGTATTTGTACCACACTCACGTGAATGATGCAAATAGGAGGTTGTAATAATCAACTTTTTTTGTTGTTGTTGTGAACCACGATTAATTTTTTTTTCTTTCTCATTTCTACTTATCACTTTCTTTTTTCTTTTAAACCATCATTTTGGTGGTTTTTCTGCTTCTTGATACTTAGTTGTTCCATTTATATCAAACTATTTTTCATCTTATTGATATAAGTATTTAATTTACCTATTGTGTGTATCCATGGTAAAATTGGAAAATGTATTTTTCATCTTATCGAATGTACAACAGTTTGAATCTGGGTTTGGGGTTGCGAGAATCTGGGTTTAAACATAAGGAAGATGGTCGGAGGTTGGTGATGGTGATGGCAGGTGGTTGGTGGTGGTGGTGGTGTTGGTAGGAGGGTATATATGTAAATTATATTAAGACATGAGAGAGATGATGAATAAATATGGGAAATGGTGTGTTGTGAAGTGACGAAAATGCCCCTTTAAAATCATTGCTTAACGAGCGTTAGTGAGAGTTAGTGGGGCAGTTGGATGGAGGGACTAACGGTGCATAACGTTTTCGACTTAAGGCTGAGTGGTGCAATTTTTTTGGTCAAAGGACCACCGGCTGCGGTCAACGCAAACCACAAGGACCAACGGTGTAATTTACTATATTTAATATATCAACCTAAGTCAATGTCTTTTTGTCTTTCTTATTTATTAACTTTTTTGACTTTTTTTTATTTCACTTTTTTTTATTCACGATCTTTTTTTTTTTATTTTTAACTCACGTTTTTTTTAATTCATGCTTTTTTTACGTTTCTTTTCGTTTTCATACATTTTCGTCCGTTTTCTTACGTTTTCGTCCGTTTTCGTCCGTTTTCGCCCGTTTTCGTCCGTTTTCATACGTTTTCGCCCATTTTCTTACGTTTTCACCCGTTTTCGTCCATATTCATACATATTCGTTCGTTTTCTTACGTTTTCATACAATTTTGTTCGTTTTTATACGTTTTCGTTCGATTTTATACGTTTTCGTCTGTTTTTATAAGTTCTCGTCCGTTTTCATCTGTTTTCGTCTGTTATCGTACGTTTTCATACGTTTTCGTCTGTTTTTATACATTTTTGTCCGTTTTCAGACGTTTTCGTCCGTTTTCCTACATATTCGTCCGTTTTCTTACGTTTTCGTCTGTTTTTATATGTTTTCGTTCGTTTTTATACGTTCTTGTTCGTTTTCATACGTTTTCATCTGTTTTCGTCTGTTTTCATACGTTTTCGTTCGTTTTTTTATGTTTTCGTCCATTTTCAAATGTTTTCATTCGTTTTATACATTTTTATACGTTTTCGTCCGTTTTCTTACATATTCGTCCATTTTCTTACGTTTTCGTCCGTTTTCATACGTTTTCATCCGTTATTAAATGTTTTCGGCCGTTTTCAGACGTTTTTAAATATCACAAGTGATATTCTGTGATATTCGAAATATCACTCGTGATTTTCAACTAATGTTTCGTAACATGAAAATCACAAGTGTTAGTCTGAATATCACAAGTGATATTCAGAAAATCACAAATGATATTCAGAATATTACAAGTGATTTTCACATTTTTTTAATTCACGTTTTTTTTTCACTTTCTTACGTTTTCGTCCGTATTAATACGTTTTCGTTCGTTTTCATACGTTTCTAAATATCACAATTGATATTCTTAATATCACAAGTCAGAATATCACTTGTGATATTAAGAAATTGAACGTATACGTATGAAAGCGTAAAAACACATTTAAAAACGGACGAAAACGTATGAAAAATGGACAAAAATGAAAGAAAACGGACGAAAACATATGAAAATGGACGCAAACGTCTGAAAACGGACAAAAGTGTATAAAAACGAACGAGAACGTATGAAAACGAACGAAAACGTATGAAAACGAACAAAAACGGACGAAAACGTCTAAAAACGGATGAAAACAGACGAAAACTTCTGAAAACATACGAAAACATAAAAAAGCGGACGAAAACGGACTTACAAGTTTGAAAATGTACATAAACGGACGAAAACGTCTAAAAACGGACAAAAATATATAAAAACGGACCAAAACGTCTGAGAACGGACGAAACTTATAAAAACGGACGAAAATATATAAAAACGGACGAAAGCGTATAAAAGTAGATGAAAACGGACGAAAACGTCTGAAAACAGACAAAAATATATAAAAACGGACAAAAACGTATAAAAACGGACGAAAACCTATGAAAACGGACAAAAACATCTGAAAACGGATGAAAACGTATATAAACGGACAAAAACGGACGGAAACGTATGAAAACGGACGAAAATGTAAGAAAACGTATGAAAATGTAAGAAAGTGGAAAAAAAACGTGAATTAAAAAAAAAAACGTGAATTAAAAAAAGCATGAATTAAAAAAAACATGAATTTAAACAGATTTACGGGTTGACCTGTTATATATTTTATTTTTAGATGCTTATATACTTAAACGGGTTCACGGGTTGACCTGTTTAATAGTTACTCAACCCAAACACGGCATGTTTATTAAATGGGTTAGACGAGTTGACATGTTTTTTTACCCAAACCTATTTATCCTCAAGCAAAACCTGTTTAAGTTCATGTCAGGTTCGTATCGTTTATCGTGTTGTGTTGAGAAATTGCCACCCATATCCTCATCATAGTCTTTAAGTCCACAATTACTTTTAGATTCTTTCACCTTTCAAATTATAATTTCTTTTCTTTATATCCTTTACTCCACAACGGGTTTGATTTCATAAGATTTTGTTATAAACTACAATATCATCATCCCAGACTCTGCTCTTCATTTTACTACCGAACTGGGTTTTCAACTTTTTTTAAAAAAGTTTATTTGATATTTGTTATAAAGAAGCGACTTTTATCTTATTAAGAGCACTTGGTATCGGGGCATTTTTGCCTCGCGTGAATGGGTAACGCAAATGGATAACGCGAGGCCGACACCCCCTCGCGCCATTAGTTCTGGTGCCATCACTAACAACCATCGAAAGTGGTGAAACTCTAAAGTATATTATTGTGACGGGTTAAAATCATATAGAAAGTAGTGAAACTCTAAAGTATAAAAAGTCATGAGAATGTGACACATGTCTTTCCTTTTTTCCTCCAACCCCTCCTCTTTACTTCATTTCTTTAAATTTTTTCCTCCTACTCACGATCCTGTTATATAAACATGAAGATTTTATAAACATCAGCTTTTACACAAAAAAAAAAAAAAAAAAAAAAAAAAAAAAGATTATAAAAAACATATGATGAACAATCAGAGTATTGATGAACATTTGAACATTGATGAACATTTTTTATTAATGAACATTTTCTACTGAAGAACATTTCGTACTGATGAACATCCTGGCAGAATATTGATGAAATTTTTTGTATTGATGAACACATATTGATTAACGTAAAAAACTGATGAACATTGATGAACACATATTGATAAACATAAAAAAACTGATGAACATTGATGAACATTTAAATAATTGATGAACATTTGTATTAATGAACTGATGAGCTAATGAACACGTATTGATGAACATAAAAAAATTGATGAACTGATAAACACGTATCGCAAATTCAAAGTTTTATTCATCACAATTTTGATTGTTTTTAAAGAAAAATTGAAGCTTTTATTAATTACTAAAACATTTACATTCTAATTAACATCTTGAATTTCCAAGAATCACAAAATTTATTCATTGAGACATTTCATCAAACACCTTATGGTGTTTTCATGAATACATGATTTCTTTGAAATCTGAGAAAAACTTTATAAATACAAAAAAGATGAATAATCGATGCTAATTTAGAGTTTGTTGATCAAGAATCACAACAAAATTTTTAACTTTTTGATGAAAAAACTTGAGAAAAATTAAATAAATCTACCGTGAAAATTGAAGCTATTAGATCTCGAATTGAAAAAGTTATATCTTAAACTGAAGTAATTAACTCACGAATTAAAGTAATTAAATGTAGAATTTAAGTATTAGGATGAAAATATTAGAATTAAAAAAAATATATATATATATATATATATATATATATATATATATATATATATATATATATATATATAAGGGAGTATATATATATATATATATATCCGTGAGATAATGAAGAGGAAAATAAGTTTGTAGTAAAAAGAGAGGGATACGTTCAATAACTGGAGACTTTTAGACTTTTTATTGGGTCAAAACATTCTGTTTGATCGCGTACTTTAGTGTGACTTATGTTAAAGCTTTGTACATGCGAGAGCCTAAAACGACTTGATGTATACAATTTACTAGATTTTACCGGCATGGCAAAACTGGCAAACCGGTTGACCATAAGTGTCAAATTTGCATATTCAAGGTGGTAAAAGTGACTCAAGCTTATTTTTTTTATCAATAAATGTTATAATAATATATGTGTTTGAATTTGGCGAGAAAAGAAAACGTAAAATGTAAGGTTTAAATTTATAATAACATAATATTATTATTAAGTAATAAAATTTACAATCAGATTAAAAAAATTAAATATAATCTAACATTAACTATATGGATTTAGCTTTACCATTGACACTTTACAATTTTTTTATTAGTATATGAATGTAAGAAATACTTCTTAAACTTTACTTTTTTGTAAATAAACAACCTTTATTGTTTGTATTGTTGCTCATGTTGTTGTTGTTGTTTTAAAATAAAATAAATTGAAAGACTTCAAAACTTCACACACATGAGATTGTGAATATAAAAAAACTGAAAATACGTGTTGTCATAACATGAAAATAAACTTTTGACTGTTTTCAACTAATTTCTTCAATGTTTGATTCTAGTCTATGTTAAAACATTTCTGTGAATGCACACAAAGATATTTTACATAGAAAAACGACTCATTTCAAGTATTACTTAATAAATTATTATTTAAAGGTTTCACATATGCTTATAACAAGTTTATACAAACAACTCAAGTTTATACAAACAACTGGGTGCTGGATGTAACCTTTCGTGATAGGTTTCCGCGGGTGTATGCTTTAGACATGGAGAAAGAGAGCTCGGTTGCAAGCAAATTAGGTGGTGATCTGATTAACGTTTCCTTTCGGAGAAACGTGAGAGATGGGGTTGAACGTCAACAATGGGAAGCTCTTCTTGATGTTTTGGCGAATGTCTCTCTTACACCTAATGATGATCGATGGTTTTGTGATTTAACTGGTGACGGGAGCTTTCGGGTTAAAGAGGTCAGGAACGCCTTAGACAAATTGGTGCTTCCCTCTTCTTCCGAAAGTACGAGATGGGTGAAATGGGTTCCCATAAAGACTAATATCTTTATTTGGAGGGCTCGTAGAGACTGTCTCCCAACAAGATATAATTTATCTCGGAAAGGAGTGATGTTGGATACGCTTGTCTGTCCGCTCTGTGATCATGTGGTGGAAACAACTCAACATGTGTTATTTCAATGTCCTATTGTGCGGAATGTTTTTTACAGAATCTGTAGATGGTGGGAGATAGAGGGAGAAGACCTTGAGTCCTTCTCGGAGTGGCAAAGCTGGTTCCTTTCCATTCGTATGCATTCTGGTACGAAGAATTTGTTGGATGGTGTGTTTGCTACGTTTTGGTGGTACATGTGGGGTTTTCGTAATAGGACTATTTTCGATTCTTCTAGTCCTAGGCGTTCGGTGATTTTTGATGATATTGTAGCTTTGTCGTTTAATTGGGTTTCGAGTAGATGTAAGAAGTTTTTTACGTGGGAGAGTTGGCTTAAAAACCCCCACTTAATTTCCTTGTAATGTTTCTTTTGCTAGCTCCTTGCTAGTTTTTAATAATAGTCGCCGTTCTAAAAAAAAAAAGTTTATACAAACAACTTGTATACGTAGTTGCCATACAATGATTTGCGATAAATATTTATTGTCTTATCTCTTAAACTTCAAATAAGAACATCTTAGACAAAAAAATATATAAATAAAAATATCATCATTTATAATTATTTATATAAATATAGAAATTATAAAAAATTCCGTGAACGATATTTAATTAAAATTTGATTCATATTAATACCACATACATGTACGCCTAATATAAAAATAACTCACGGCGGTCTTCTCTGTATATAGTCGGTTTACGGGTGTAATTGTGTAAACCTTATATTACAATAGGAGTTTTGTTACACCCTTCTACTATTTCCTCTTACAAATCTTCCTGCACACACAACAATATTATATAGTTTTTTACCACTTATTATTTCTCTGTATCCAAACCGTCAGTTCTGACAAGTGTCAACATCCTGTAAGTAGTCACATTTGTTGGAAGCTTTTATAAGAATGTTTAGCATTTCTTTTACAATAAAAAGTGTATTGATATAATTAAATACAAGGTCATCATAAATTCCCATAGCTTTTGTAAGTTTCTTCGAAAAAGTGCCACTCGATACCGTTTTTCGAGATTTGGTAGAGGAAAAAGAATATACGCGTGACTGATAAGTTAGGGCGCTTATAAACTTGGGTGCTTATCGTTTTATAAGCTGATGTGCTTCTAATTGTACTTTTACGCGTGTCTCTTTTATACTGGTTGTTTCTTGTTTCGTGCTGGTTATTTGTTCGTGGTACAAGTGGAATAATGTGGATGACCTTTTTGTGTTTACTTTAATGAAAACAGTCAATTACTAGTTAGATGTTCTTTTCATAGAATAAAAACATTTAGATGGCGTTTTGGAATGATGTACGTTTTCTAACGGGGTAAAACAAAATTTTTAGTGTGTGTTTCTAGAGGTGAAAACGAGCCGAGCCGAGCTTGAGCCTCCAAGAGCTCGAGCACGGCCCGTTTATATTTTTGAAAACTCGAGATCGGGCTCGGCTCGGTACGAGCCTTGTGATTTGAGTTGAGCTCGGCTCGTGGTGTTAGAGTTTTGGAAAAATATTAAATCGTGTATGACTAGAATCGAACTCGGGACTGAGGGATTGCACACTTTACGTATGAATGATCAAAGGAATAACTAATATGTATAATTGTTATATATTTTAATTATTTGGACACGAAATATAACTAACGGACGTTAAAGTAATTAATAGAATTGACTAATGACTGTTAGTAAATAAAGGGGGGGAGGGGTTAAGTGTCGAGTTTTGAAAGTTGAGGAGCTATTAGACTCAAACTTGAAGAACAAGTTTGGAGGCTATATAAACAAACCTCCGACCCTTCAAAAAGGTTGACACTCAATAATACTCAATAGTCGTACGACAAATTATAATATGTACAGTTCGATAAGAGAAGACATTATTATATCCTAAAAAAAGTCAATCGACTTTACTCCAGCATATAGTAATCGTACAGTGTCTTTGACATTGATATGCAATTATGCACTGTACACTATTTATATTTATTATATCATATGATATCTTACATCATATGTATCGTACAGTATGAGTGCAAGAATGATTTCAGTATTTACTTCCTTCTTGAATAATAGATTCAAGGTTTATTAAACAAAATAGTTTTGGTTTAATAATTGTGTTCATTCACTAGCATCAACATTTGATCGAGTAATAGTACGTGTGTTCGAGAGCTCAGATATAACATACTTTTGTTATTCATCTTGGATTGTGGAACAAAAAGGTAAGGGGTTTCACGTTAATCCTGTTTGTTCTTGTTTGATTGATCTAGTGAAGGAGATAGAAGATTTGATCCTTGTTCTTGCTAGGATCATAACGGTACGTTCCTATTTATTTTTTGGTATTACATTATACATGTTAATTATGATCCTTGCTTCCGCGAATTGTGTGCTTTGATATTTATGGTTATTTATTTATTTGAATGTCAAGTTATCTAAAACCAACAGTGGCATCACGAGCCGTTTAACATGTAATTGTAATTATCGAAACACATAATTAAAATCAAATCTTGTTTGGATTTACATGTTCATATGTCGAATTATTTTTTTTTAGGGTTTTTACTAGATCTAAAATAAAAAATTCGATCATAATTTAGGGGGGGGGGGGGTTCGACCCTCTTTAATAAAAAGCTAGTTTTGTAACCCTAAATTAGGAACATGTGTTTATGTGATTATTTGAATAAATGGTTACGTTCCTGTTTGATCCATGATTTTTTCATGCAAAGAAATCATGGATTAAGGTTTATTTATGTGCTACATGTTTTAGATAGATCTAAAATTAGGGAAGACCTAATATTCTAAATTAATGAATCAGTTATGTGCTATGTGGTATTTAATTATTAAAACTTACGCGGCCAATTGTTGGCGTCTGTGGTCCATTGGGTACAATGCGCTCGAAAACCAATGGGAGTTTTCTTAATTATATACATAATAATTACACATATAGATTATTAATAGGATCTATCAAAAGGTTTGCATGTGGCTATATGATTTAATTGTTAAGATTATATGCATTATTTGTGTTTATTTAATTTTGTTGAAATTACTTGTCTTATTTGTTTAAATTGTTCTTGAATTGTAAGCAAACGAGAGGGTAATTTTTGGTATAAAATTAAATGGACATAATAACTATGAAACCTTATAATGTGGTAAATTATTTATTGCCAAGTCTTATATGCCGATAGTGGTTCGCTTTCCACGGTAATTTGCTCCCAGGCAAGACTAGCAATTTAATAATTTACTACATATTTTTTATAAGACTTAGAATCAAAAACTTTTAATTGATTGATGCAACGGTACAAATGGTCGAAGCGGCGGACCTAATTAGACAAACTATAAAGTGAGTATAAGGTTGGTACGCATTAAATTGTAACCTTAAAGAGACTCTATTATGTCTCTCCGCTCGCCTGTGCGTCTAATTAGACTTACCAAGTACACCATTACATGTACGAAGCATCTTAAGGCAAAGTTATAAATTGCTCAACGCCTCAACTAAAACTTTGTTGATTTAACTCTTAACAAATTGGTAATTAAAATGGTTTTGAAAACTTATGATACAAAGATGAGTGCATGCTTCTTTGTACATATTTTGATTGTCACATCAAAATAAATACCCTATAAAATTTAAGTCACATGCTATCTAATTATAAGAGACACTTGAAGTTAATATCTGGTGTAAGTGAGACCTTGACACGGATATTAATGACAAGGTAAATTACATGCTTTTATTGCCAGCAGATCAACTGAGTGTAATAAAATAATGTGAATTTACATGTTTCTAAATTAGACGACTTAATTAAGTTATAAGTGAGACCTTGAGACTTAAAGCATGAGATGGGAAGAAACATGCTTACATTGCAAAATTATTTTTGGAAAATGTAATTCCCATAAATTTAGGAGTCGGAAAATTGTTTCGCGATTATTGTACGACAAGTTACCATCTTTTGTACTTTCACTGCTAGCAGATCAACTGATGTGGTGAAACTATGGAAAGTTGGATCATAGTTTTCAAGAAAATTAAATGGTTATTTTAAATTTCCTGGGTAGTTTTCTTTTCTTGAAAAATTATTATCGAAAATACTAAAGTTGAATTTTATAAATTCATTTAATGTATTAATGCAACGTTAAAAAACGTAAACGTGGGGCATTCTTTTAGTGGAAAATTTGATCTACACCCGTAGGGGTTTAGGCTAGAGTCAACTTTACTAAAAGAACAAACCAAGTCTACTTTCTTTGAGAAGAGTGAGACTTAAACCATATACCTTGTCATGTATGAGAAGGGTATAATGGGAAAATTAGATTTGTCTAAATTCTAAGGAATAACTCATAGCAAAATTTTAATAGTTAAGAAACTTGCACATTTCATGAGTTATTAAATTAGAAGCTAGACTAGTTACCGCAAAATTGGTAAAAGGCAAACTAGCACACTTTGTCTAGTTGTTGTGCTTTGACCACTTTTGATGCTACATGCCATTGTGGGGATGGTAGTCAAATTAAGGAAGAAATTGCATGCCCAATTATTTCCAAGTTAATTGGATTGATGGATAGTCCATCATTTACAAAGTAGAATACATTCTTTAGTACCTAAGTAATTGTTACATATGGGATCACTCAAAGGTGTAGGAAAGTAAATAGCACACTATTTGCTTTTACTGGTTATGAAGTACTTATAATGTTGTCAAATCCAGTGGGAGCATTGTGTTGTTATTACTGAATAACATATATTAATGTAATGATCTGTAATTCAGTGGGAGCTACAAGCTTGTTATCTTGGTAGTAACCCAGATTATCTCTAGAATGTCTTGAGATAATTACTTTCCAATTATAGACACTTGTGAGTTTAAGGATAGTCATGTGCGTTTCCTTACAAGACAAGGTGGTTCTATATCTACGAATATCTATGACACAATCATATTGATCACATTAAACAAACGCGTGACGTGTTGTTTATCTGATACATGATGTTGTTCCATGCACAAGTGGGAGAAATCTTAATTGTGTGCAAGCAACAACACAAAGGAATATGATTTAAAGGATTCTCTTGACAGCAAGGTAAGAGAATTAATGTTCTAATGTGATTTATTCACATCTAATTTATAGAACACTTGGAATTAATATCTAGCGTAAGTGAGACCTTGACATAGATATTAATGACAAGGTAAATTACATACTTTCATTACTAGCAGATCAACTGATGTAATGAAACTATGTTAATTTGCAAGTTCTAAATTAGATCCTTATTAGAACAAGTGTCAATATGATAATGAGATTACTTCAAACTAAATATTTATGTATTATTGAAATGACATAAATAAATGAAGTAATCTAATACTACTTCAAATTTGAATATTTATGTATTCTTGAAATGTCATAAATATATGAAGTAAATAAATTAACTTGAAATACTATTGAAACCAAATTGTGGTGTTCATGATTACTTTAGTTATGTATATTTATATTTTATTGTAAAGTTACAAATATGAAGTCTTTTAATTGTTACAAGACTTATAATAAAGTAAGACGTTAACGTGTTATGTTTTTTAATTAAGACATATACAAGAAGTCATTGAGTTAATCAATGATTTATAACGTGAATTGGGATTATAACAGTTTATGTCTTCTTATTAAGACATGGACATGAAGTGACTTGGTTAAAAGTACTTATGTTATATAGCATGCAATTGGCGTGGAAATTCTATTATACCATTAAGCTGATTTAGTTGGTAAATAGATAAACCAAACAAAATATATTTATCTTACGTATTGTAAGATTGTTTTACAATATAATCCTAAAGAAATACGTAATGGTTATGGTATGTTCAGTTAGGAAAATCAAACTCTTGTTATATTGTTTGATTAAAGATAACTATATTTTCTATTCTTCCAAAAGTTATCAAGGTTAGAAAATTGAGTATGCATTGTATATACTCAATTAGACTCCAACCTAGAAGATTAATAAGACACCATTTATTATGAAATGTGATGAATCACATTAAGTCTTAAAAATTGAAGTTCTGAATTTGTTAAAACTATTTTGAGTAGGTTATTAACAAACTTCATGTAAGGAACTGTCAATGTGTATTTGTAATGTCCCAAAAGAGAACAATTTTGTGTTACTCTACTTGCTAAAGTATTTATAGATAGTCTATAAATTGCAAAAGGCAAGTGAGAGTTTTATCTTGGAAAGATAAAATTACAAGATACATGATCTTCTAAAACACACTAGCAAATGTCATGCTGAAGATTGACATGTAAATGTTAAATCTTAAGATGAAGGAATTCTCATTCATAGATCCGCAAGGATATCTCAAATATTTGTATAATATATTGATGAACTCAAATAAGTATATTTTATTATCATCATTTATCCTATTTATTTGACTTGTTTTATTATATTATATATGAGAATTGATACGTTAATGTTTACTTTTGTAATTCTCAGGTAAAACACAAGTATTATGTGAAACTTGGCGATTTTGGACCAATTATGGAGCAAAATAAGCAAGATGTTAAGAGTCTACTGAAATGTACAAGATCAAGATCATTCTGCTCCAGATACGCCGCAACATACTTATTACATACGGCGCATCACTATCAAGATTTCACAAGTTTCAATCCAAGACAGCAAAGGACATGCGCCGCATAGAGAAATGGAGTTACGCCGCATCTTAAGGCGGTGTACGAATATTCCTGAGTATATTAATCTTGGACCCCACGCGAAGTTAAGTCGATGCGCCGCATCTACTTATTCTATGCGCCGCATCTAACCCTCAGACAGAAACTATAAATACCCCAAGGCCAGACGAATTTCGAGATCTTTGAGACACCGAGCTTAGGTTGAACAGTGCGAGATACCAGATGAATTCAGACGTATTAGCAGCACAAGACACACCCTGAACGAAGATACAAGAGCTGTAAGAAGGTCCTGCATGTATTCAATTCATTAAGTAGTTTTGTTTTATTGTATTAGTACACTTTAATTCATCAGGATTGATGGGCCGATTCCATGTGACTACGGAAAATCATGGGCACCCTTTAAATTTGCTTTCTCATTAATTAAAGTTTATATGTTGATGTCTTTGGTGACTTTTATTAGTGCATTGACAACCTCTGTGTCTAGCTGAGCATTTCTTAGGTCGCCATGCCCCTTCCTCGCCTATTTATTCTATCGTTTCTAGGATAGTGGGATAGACATAAGTGATCATTAATGGTTTACTCGCCGATAAGATTAGAGCCAACGAGAAAGGGTTAATTACATACACTTCATATAAAACTAGCAATAAAACAAGTGACAAGCTACTTAATTATCAGGACAGGTCTTCTTATTGTCTCGAGTATCTATCTGTGTACGTGTGTGCTAATCGCTGATTCGTGCTCATTAGTTTAGTTTTCTATTTAATCATAACCAAACCGTGCCAGTCTCTCAGGCTGAACCCCCTTGCGTTAGATTAGGTTGTACAACTAACTTAAGATATTAAAATACTGATTAGAATAACTAGATAATACGTTCCACTCTTAGTGATCGACACTCTACTTACCATTATATTCATACTGACCGGGTACACTGCTCGTTAAAGCGTGTGTTTTATTGATAAGTCGGCTAAATATAAATTTAAAACTTGAGTAGGCATTAATACTGCTAAAACCACAACGACACATCACGCGCGCACCAAGTTCTTGGAGTCGCTACCGTGGATATAAAAGAATTAGAGCAATACACACGCACATCAAGTTTTTGGCGCCGCTGCCGGGGAGTGAATTGTTATTATCTGTTAATTTGATTAGTATTTTAATTAGGTTTTTCTTTTCTTTTTAATTTTTAGATTCTAACCGCTAACCCTGTTGTATATTAGATAAATTGCATTCATTGTATTATTTGCATATTTTCTGTTTTTGTGTGTTTTTATTTTCTTTAATTTTTGTTTTTTTTTGTTTATTTTTATTTTAGTTTTTCGTTTTTCTATTTTTCTGCATTCTGCTATCGTTGTATTGTGCTGATACAAACGATACGGCGCATCTGTTTTCACAGATACGGCGTATTGCATTTAATTTTTATAAAATATAACGCGTTTAATAAATTCGAGTACGACGCATCTTTTCCCCAAGATACGGCGTATTGTGTTTTTAATAATTTTTTTTTTCTAAATCCTAACGCCATACGACGCATCTGTTTTAACAGATACGGTGTATTGTCGATTTAAATTAAAAACAGTTTTCGAATTATTAAACAGATACGACGCATCGATTTTTATCGATACGGCGCATCTTCTGAATCAAAAATCTTGTATTTTGAAACGTAGCGAAAATACGGCGCATTAACTTTTGTTAATACGACCCATTTAATTTTAATAAATATAATCGATTTTTGATAATTAAAACTGATACGGCGCATTCTAATTCTAAGCGGCGTATCTATTTTCTGAATAAAAGTCTGATTAAATTTTAACGATTACAAGATACGGCGTATCCAACTTTTTGGATACGGCGCATCGTCTGCAGATATCAGTAACTTTTATTTTTCGTATTCCGTTTTTCGTTGTTAATTTTCTGATATACTACTTTCTTGAACATACCCTACTGATGCTTTTGTGATAGTTTCAGGAAGTGCATGACCAGGAGTTCAACTAAGAACTTGATTCAACCTTTTGAAGATCCTGAATGAGCCCTACATTCGCTTAAAAGGCTTTTCAACACAAAAAGCTTTGAAATTTCAAGTTCATTCGAGCTTGATTACTTTTCTGAAGAGAAGGAAGAAAAAGAAACAGAAACAATGGCGGAAAACACTACTATGGAGGAATACATGAACAATACCTGTGCTGATTACAGTTCAGGAGTTGCTAGACCAAAGTTTGATGAAAAGTCAAAGTTTGAGTTGAAGGGTCAGTTTCTCAAGGAGCTAAGAGAAAATGCTTTCAGTGGAACAGAACATGAAGATGCTAATGAACATGTTGAAAAAGTCCTCGAGATAGCAGATTTGTTTACTACAGAAGGAGTCTCTGACGATCAACTTATGCTAAGAATCTTTCCAATTTCGCTTAAAGGAGCTGCTAATAAGTGGCTAAGGAATGAACCTGCTAGTTCAATCACAACATGGGAAGATTTGAAGAGCAAATTCCTGAAAAGATATTGTCCACCTGCTAAAACTGCTAAAAAGATGGAGGCTATCAACAGTTTCAAGCAAGAGCCTGATGAAACTCTTTATCAAGCTTGGGAACGATTTAAAGACTTGTTGATGAAATGCCCTCAACATTATCTAAGTCCAATGCAGGAGATAATATTGTTCTATCAAGGATTGGACGTGCCTACTAGACAAATCTTGGATGCTAAGGGAGCTGTGCCTCAAATGAGTGCAGCCAATGCTAGAAAAGCTATCCAAGAAGCTGCTGATCATTCTCAAAAATGGCACGACGGAACCTCTACTAGATCTAAGAGCAGCACTAATTTTGACGGGTTTGCTGCTATTCAAGCTCAATTGGATAAAATTAGTAGAGAGATGAAGAAGCGTGATGAGAAAGTTTATGCTGCCCAAGTTGGATGTGAAAAATGCGAAGGACCTCACTACACTAAAGATTGCCCTAATAAGAATGAAAGTGAGACGTTTGAAGAAGCATACTACACACAATTTGGACAACCATTCCGACCTTCAGGAAGATTTAGGGAAGCTGCTCCGGGATACTATCAAAAGAACAACTTTAATCCCACTTATCAAGAAAGGAGGCAGACTTTAGATGACACTCTAAAGCAAATTATGGCCGATGCTGCTAAAAGACACGAAGAGAACACTGCTATGATCAAAGAAATCCGAGCCTCAACGGATACTATTACAAGAAATCAAGGAGCTTCGATCAAAGCATTGGAACAACAAATTGGACAAATGAGCAAAGTTCTTCAAGAAAGGGGATACGAAGTTTACCAAGCTCAACTGAAACCAACCCAAGAGATCATGTCAAGGCCATATGCACTACTGAAGAGGTCACACCTAACATACCTAGAAGATTGATGAATGGTAATGATGCTGCAAAGCCCGAATTTTTCTTTAATTCTTCAATCAGTTTAAGGAGGTTACTCAAAGAGAAGACAAAGATTGAAGAGGAGATCAAGGCTACAATGAAAGAAGAGAGCTCTGTAACCGACTTACATGCCTTGCCTCATAAAGAAAAGGACCCAGGAAGTTTTACTTTACCTTGTTCAATTAATGATATATCTTTCAATAATGTGTTAGCTGACTTAGGAGCTAGCGTTAGTGTTATGCCCCTTAAGACATTCACTACCCTAGGACTAGGAAAATTAGCACCAACTAAGTTGCTTATTGAATTGGCTGATAAAACGGTAAAACGACCTGAAGGGATTGCCGAAAATGTGCTAGTTAAGATTGAGAAGTTTGTTTTCCCCGTAGACTTTGTTATATTAGATATGCCCGAGGATATTAAGATTCCTTTAATCCTTGGAAGACCTTTCTTGTCTACCGTCCATGCTAAGATTAATGTGTTTAAAAGAAAAATCTCATTAAAGGTAGGGAATAATAAACTAGTCTATAAGTGCCAAAATCCTGCTAAAAGCATAATTAGAAGCATCTATGTGCTAGGATTAAGAGAACATATGGACCTCGATCTAGAAGCTAGGCTTATGGGAGAAACATTGATTCAAAACAACTCAACTAATCCTAATCATGAGAATTTCGAGGAATTTATTGACCTTAATGTACCTACCGAACTTAGGCGCAATATTGTTAATGATTCTGATGATGAGTGGTATGATTGCGAAGTAATTAACAAACGTAGGAGAATAGTTGAGAATACAAATTTGAATAATGATGTGTTTATTGAACTACCACCCCACCTTGCATATTTATGCCTATATAATAATAAGAATTTCCCGTCTATCATTTTGTCATCCCTGCCCGAAAGGGACAGAACTTTGTTTATACAGATATTAAAGAAGAATGGCGTGGAAATTAAGGACGAGCAAGGAGTGTTCAATATTACTCGACTGTCGATGAGGGAGCGCGATGCTTCTGACTCTTTCAGTGATCGATAATAAGGAGCTGAACGTGAGTCTAACTTGAAGACTCTGGAATAAAGACAAGTGCTGACCGGGAGACAACCCGGAGAATTTTTACTTTTCTGTTTTGTGTCGAGTCTGTCAGACCTGCAGAGGATACGGCGCATCTCCATCCTAAGATGCGACGCATCGCCTGCACTGGTCATATCTTATTTAATTTTCTGCATTTTTATTTTTGACTTTAAAACTTTCTGTCAGTTTATTTAATGTGGCGCATCCCTGGTTAAGGATGCGACGCATCTTTTATTCTGATTCGTATTTATTCCAGGCTCGATATGGCGTATCTTCTTCCATAAGATACGGCGTATCGACTGACCTGATGATTTTCATTTTAATTTTTTAAGTTTTATTTTTACTAACTACTAATGTATTATGCAAGTTTGAACCCTCTTAATTCAGGTGTGTTAAAGTCTTAATGGTATTATAGATTCCTGCATTTCTGTGGATACATCATCTCTGAAGCTTAAACGTTCTAATCCACAAGAAAGTTGATTTTTGCTCTTATACGAATAATGGAGGATCATACCGAGCAAATCTCAGGGGAGTTTTTCTGTTCTAATTCTTTTATTTTCCAGTTTTTAACCTTTGTCACAAACAACGAGGACGTTGTTTAACTTAAGTGGGGGGATTGGAGAATTAGAACACTTAATTAGAACAATTACTTGTCCTAAACTTTTTCATAATATGCTTAAAATGCGCTTAATATATCAAAATTTAAAATCGTTTAGCATGTTTTTGTTTAAAGTCTAAATTACATAGCTGCACACATAACATTATTTCCAAAAATTGTGAATTTTTCAAAATTCACAAATCTATGAGTGTGCCGGTGACTTGTAAACTTTAGAACTTGGCTTGTATACTATTCGAGACCACTATAATAAGTATTATCTATATAATTAGAATGACTTGTCTAAATTGGTAAATTTCTAGGATTACACCCAAATAGCTTTTATATGTTATGTGATATTAACTAACTACATTGGTTAGTTAACCCCCTTATAAACCCTTTTGTTACTCTCACTTTTAGAGTAAGATACCCCTAGAAAAACACTCAGAGCCATTCCTTTCGTTTCTTACACCTTTGTTATAATGTTTCGTTACACCCTTACACCTTAGCTTACCCTGTAGATTAAAATCCGTGGTTAATTGCTTTAGGCAAAGTCTGTTTCCTTACATTACCTGTGTTCGCGTGCGTAATTCATTATCTTTGGTTGAGTCAGGAAATTGCACAATGCAATTGGTATGAAAGTAAATATTTTATATCTTTGAGTTTATTTTTCGTGTGTTTACTACTTTCGCTATTACAGTTATTTCTGAAAGTATGAAGAGTATAAAAAAATTATCCGGAAAAATAGTGATAGAAAAGTTGTGAAATTTTACACATATGTTGATGTCAAAAAAAAAAAAAAAAAAAATCGAAAAAATAGAAAAGAAAAAGAAAAAAGAAAAGTTGGAAGTTTGTTTTAACCAACTTATGTAAAGTTTTGTATTAAGTGGTCGATATCACCACTACTTGTTATATATTACTATATATATTAAACCTCATTTGAAACGACGCCGTTTGATGAACAGTCGTCTTCGTGGGCTACTTTTTTTTGGCCCGATAGATGTTGTCTAGCCCAATCCAAATCTTCACCGCTTTATACTTTGATAAATCTCAGGTTTTCCAGAATTTTCTTCCAATTCTCTTTGAGATTGCAGATCTCGCTGATTCTTTTCATCCATTTTTGAGTTTCTTGAAGCTTCTTCCACTCACACACATATTAATCAGATTTTTTAAATGGACGCTTGGCCATTTTTGAGTTTCTTGAAGCTTCTTCCACTCACACACATATTTATCAGATCCACATATCCACAAAGAAAATTAACGAGATCCACATATCGGGTTGTAAGGTACCATCACGATTTTTTTTTGGTGTAAAGTAACGATGAGTATTTTCTTTCATAATTAAGAACACTTTAGTTACTGTTATTGTTTGATGAATGAGGTTTGGTTGCGATGATGTTTTTGGTTCTTATACTTCAGTAGAAAGATGAGCTGATTGGTTAGGGTTATTCTTTGAGAATAAAGAACACTTGATTAGTTACGGTTATTGTTTGATGAATGAGGATTGGTTGTGCTGATATTTTGTTGGTTTTTATTATGTTTGAGATTTGGTTCGTGTGTCTTTCAATTTGCTGGGGATACCAGTGCAAAGGTATAACCAAGTTTTAATATTTTTTTTGTTTTGTCAACAAACTGATCAGCTAAGCTGGTATGCATTATTTCTGTAATTTTTATTCATACTAACGCCGTAGCGAGTTGTAGGAAAAAAATGTATTTGCTGATTTAATAGCTAGGATGCAAAAAGAGGCAGCTTTTTATTAATATAGTTATTTAAAGTTAATGAATTTGATTCTATTATGTTGGAGTTACTGTTAGGTACGTGATGATGGCGAGTTACTTATAGTGGGATAAAGTGGTTTGAATGAAAACTTGGTTTGGGAATTATTAGTTAGGTAGTAGAAATGGAGCAAATGAAGTGTTGGAGATAGCAGTTCAGTTCGCTATTAGTGCAAAAGCATTTTTTACATAGTGTAATTGTTTGCTTTATTTATGACGAACTTTATGTGAACATGAAATAGCTAAATCGTAAGTTGATTAGAACATTGTATTTTCTCTTTTCGATGTCAAAATCGTTATGCATTCTTATCGACCCGTAGATAGCCATTTATTTGTACACATGTAAGTTAATTATGTTTTTATGTATCAACGTTTATATCTAGATTCTTTAAACGATAATCTTACCTGATTCTTGAAACGATAATCTTACCATTTATTTGCCAGCGAATCCACATGTAAGTTAATTATGTTTTTATGTATCAACGTTTTTAGTATTTATATTGATGCCATGTACTCTTATAATATGCAGTATCCTTTTTTGTTTAGGAGCAAACTTCAGGTGCCATTACGGCACCGTGACGGGTATAGCAGGCCTGGGTGAAGTGGAGTCACAGTTTTGACGAAAGCTAAGAGATCAACAATAACCATAAACAGATACTTCAAAATGACGCGCCTGACGGTTAGTGTTACTTACCGTTTTTGCCTTTTTTGTTAATTACATGTTCAACTTACAAAGTCCTATTTGCGCATTGAAGAGACTTTTTGAGGTACGGGATAATGTCACGCAAGATGATACGAGCAAAAGAGAATTGCGACACACTAAAAGGTACGTTGCATTTGATCTTCATAGGTTTCGCTATTGTGGAAACGTTAAGAGTTAGTGAGCGTCTATCAAAATCAGTTTATATGCATATACTTTAATTGATAGCTTGAAGTCGAGGCGATTTGCTGATCATAACTCCACTTTTGTTATTGGCTCTGGACTTTTGCCAAAAAAAATTAATAGCTATGTAGTAAAATGTAAGATAAAATTGCTCTAGGAGGACTCCAAATAAGGTACCATGCCATTTTAGGCTTACTACAATCTTTCATATATTGTGCGACTCTTATACGCTGTTTATCAACAGGTCGCTACTGTTGTGCAGAAAGAGCTCGGAGACCTTCCAAAATCTATATATGCGACCGTGAGGGTAATCTTAGGTAATTACTAATATCTATGAAACAATCTCATCACAATTCAGATTAATTTAATATGTTATGCTACTTTTCTTTTACCTAAATGGTTTTGTATTATATTAATGTAGAACTAAATCCACACATGGGACATCTAGCTTGGGCATATGGTTTTGCTGTCACACCGATTTCAGCAAACATGTTGGGTGAAGGTCGCATTACTTGGTAAGAATGCACCGTAAACTGAATATAAGACTGAACCATTCACACTTGAGTTGGAAAACTAGGTGGTAACATATTGGTGTACCCTTATTTATTTTTCCAAAATAATGTCGTCCTCTAATTTCTCTTCGGGGTTTTGATTATTAAAGGTAGTGAGCAATTGAGTTCTAAAAACTCTTTATCACACTTGCACGTTACAACTTTTAGACTTACAAGTCAACCATTAAGCAGCTAGATTTTTGCATCGTAATATCATGGTGTTTGGGATTGGTTATTCATGACTGCAGCCATTGAACCGTCTAAAAAAATTGTTGGTAAGGTGATTGTTGCAGAATGGTGAACATGTTACTTTGCAGATCTTAAATCTACAGAAGCTGATCAATGTGTGTAGTTGGTGAGTAATTTTGTTGCGCATCTGTTTAATGACTGTAATATGCACTATTGTTCAAAGTGAACACTATTTTCATCGTTATTAAATATGTTCTTTGAGTCATACCTTGCTGTTGACATTATTAAATGTTGATTGTTTTCGTTGGCATTGTAAAAGTTACTATGATTATGATTCTCTGAATGTTTATGTTCAACGGTTTGCATAGTTATATATTCAGAAACATATATGCATTCAAAAAATAGCAAAAAACCCGCGAGGCCGCAACGCGGTCGACCGTCGCCCGACTCGTTATATTTATGGATTGAATGGGAGTTGGCCGTTATGGGAACGCCAACTAAGGTTATTCTTTGATTGAGATCTTGTTGAGTATAATTCGTGTCTACCTAAAGCATGTGTTTCAAGTGTTAAATTGTGAGTTATTCAATGATATGAGTCTTATTCATGGGATGGTTGGGAAAGTAATTTACCACACTTAGGATTTTAATTTATCCGTTTTATTTATTTTTCATTTTACACCAATTTATATCCCAAATATTATCCATACCCTATATCATTCTTCATCCAAACCTTTGATTTATTGAGATTAGGGATTTGAGCAATCTTAAGTATCGTAGTCGTAGATTCGGCTATGTATTTATGATTTTGTCGCCCTTTTTGATATAATACTATTGGTGAAGATTACTTGGTCCTATCTTTAGCCTATTCGAGTTAAGGATTTGAGCAATTGCAAGTATCGTGGTCGTGGATTCGATCATGTATTTGTGATTTTGTCGCCTTTTCTGGAATTTGAGATCGATAGAGATTAAAAAGGATGATTTACCCTTAACCAACAAACCCTTTTTACCGCTTTAGACTTGTTATTCCTTAGCTTTAGTGGGGGAGATGCGTATACTTGCCAAGCTTATGATAGAATATTCGTCACGACTGGACAGTTAAACGATTAGATTTGCTTTTATCAAAATATTTTATTTTATTTCTAATTCGTTAAGTGTTTGGTTGTGCAATTATGACAAAAACGAATACATGCTTAAATATAAAAATAAATCCTAATATCTTTTAGGATACATTTTCATAAAATTCATTCTAAGGTTTACTTGGGGACAAGTAAAGTTCAAGTGGGGGGATATTTGATGAACTCAAATAAGTATATTTTATTATCATCATTTATCCTATTTATTTGACTTGTTTTATTATATTATATATGAGAATTGATACGTTAATATTTACTTTTGTAATTCTCAGGTAAAAACAAGTATTATGTGAAACTTGGCGATTTTGGACCAATTATGGAGCAAAACAAGCAAAATGTTAAGAGTCTACTAAAATGTACAAGATCAAGATCATTCTGCTCTAGATACGCCGCAACATACTTATTACATACGGCGCATCACTATCAAGATTTCACAAGTTTCAATCCAAGACAGCAAAGGACATGCGCCGCATAGAGAAATGGAGTTACGCCGCATCTTAAGGCGGTGTACGAATATTCCTGAATATATTAATCTTGGACCCCACGCGAAGTTAAGTCGATGCGCCGCATCTACTTATCCTATGCGCCGCATCTAACCCTCAGACAGAAACTATAAATACCCTAAGGCCAGACGAATTTCAAGATCTTTGAGACACCGAGCTTAGGTTGAACAGTGCGAGATACTAGGCGAATTCAGACGTATTAGCAGCACAAGACACACCCTGAACGAAGATACAAGAGCTGTAAAAAAGGTCCTGCATGTATTCAATTCATTAAGTAGTTTTGTTTTATTGTATTAGTACACTTTAATTCATCAGGATTGATGGGCCGATTCCATGTGACTACGGAAAATCATGGGCACCCCTTAAAATTGCTTTCCCATTAATTAAAGTTTATATGTTGATGTCTTTGGTGACTTTTATTAGTGCATTGATAACCTCTGTGTCTAGCTGAGCATTGCTTGGGTCGCCATGCCCCTTCCTCGCCTATTTATTCTATCATTTCTAGGATAGTGGGATAGACATAAGTGATCATTAAGGGTTTACTCGCCGATAAGATTAGAGCCAACGAGAAAGGGTTAATTACATACACTTCATATAAAACTAGCAATAAAACAAGTGACAAGCTACTTAATTATCAGGACAGGTCTTCTTATTGTCTCGAGTATCTATCTGTGTACGTGTGTGCTAATCGCTGATTCGTGCTTATTAGTTTAGTTTTCTATTTAATCATAACCAAACCGTGCCAGTCTCTCAGGCTGAACCCCCTTGCGTTAGATTAGGTTGTACAGCTAACTTAAGATATTAAAATACTGATTAGAATAACTAGATAATACGTTCCACTCTTAGTGATCGACACTCTACTTACCATTATATTCATACTGACCGGGTACACTGCTCGTTAAAGTGTGTGTTTTATTGATAAGTCGGCTAAATATAAATTTAAAACTTGAGTAGGCATTAATACTGCTAAAACCACAACGACACATCACGCGCGCACCAAGTTCTTGGATTTGCTACCGTGGATATAAAAGAATTAGAGCAATACACACGCACATCATATGTTGAGGATTATGAGTTACAGGATTATAGTAAACCTATTGATAAACTGCAAATGTTGAATTTGGCAAATTACTCATACTATGAATGCTTAGATGCAGTCCAGGAAGATAACAAGTTTTGGAAACTTTAATTAATCTTGAACTCTATAGTTACACTATAGAATGATGATGAGTTTCTACAAGGAAATGGAAATCTTAGAGATTTAGATTCCTGTGTAGAAATCATAATGGACAATTCTGTATACATATTTAATGTATGAAAAGATTATCAAACACACTTAAGCAATTAACTGTGATTGAAATTCTTTGTAGGCACATTGAATGTATAAAAATTATGATTATCATTCTTAGTTTCATTTATATGAAATTAACAATGGAATATCAAAACTCTTTCTTGGATAATTACTTGTACGAGGACGATAAGTAAATTGAAAGGAGTATTTGAGTTCAAATAATCTTTGGAAGTATACAAAATGCAATCATTTATGAATGGATTAATGCATGCATCTAGGAGATACACTTATGTTTGATTATTAAATCATAGTTTTGATTTATAATTAAAATAAGATAATCTCTTAATATTCCTAAAAGCTAGTGGGAGTGTTATATTTATTTTCTTATTTCATATATATTGTATAACATATAGGAAGTAACATTCCATAAGCATTAAATGTTAAGTCTTAGTTTGGAATGAAACTTCACGTGAAGATTTAGAAAATAAACATATAGCCTTGAATATATGTTTATTGTTATAAACATAAGCGGTAAAATTATTGATTCTAATAAACATGATTATACTATTAGAAAGTCTAGATAGATACATATCTTTGAAAAGATATGACATGAATAAATCTAAGTTTGATGCAAGGATTTTTCATGTACATCATGTTGTTTGTTGTATCATGCTTGATGAAAGATGATTTGACAACATTAATATCTAATTGAAAGTTATTAGATAACTAAGTGTAATGGATATGGTTGGATTTAGAATTAACATCCTCATCTTGGAATAGCTCCTAAATTCTAAATAAGAACCATATGGCAATTGTTGCGTAATTGATATAGCCAACAAATTTGGAAAGATTTGAAGGTATCAAACATTACACAATGGATATTAAAGTTTATGGGATTTTAAAGAGCATATTGTTGTTTGCATACAATGATGCTGATAAGATTGAGATGACACTCAATACTAGTCATGGTAGGATTTCATTCTAGTTAATGGCCATGTGTACTAGTTATGCTTAACTGTAAGCATAGATGCATTTTACATTAATGAATTAGAATACTTTAAACTATAAAAGGTTTGATAGTTTGCTTGTCATAAATTCGTGGTTGAGGATGTCACGTATTTTATGAAATATTATGTGGCATTATCAAGATAATTGATAGCACACATACAAGAACTTCATTAAATTGAATTCTTGAAATAAGTATTCTCAAAATTCACATAGATCAAAATTAGTTGATTTATGCCTTGTCAACAAGTATGTTTGACATGACTTGAGGCATAATTCATTAATGGGAATTATCATGCATTGATCTATTTTAGTGTTTGGATAATGGGATGTTATTGAACAGTTATTATTTTAATGAAATAAAATAATGGTTATGTTTATTTATCATTTTCTTAATAATATATCCTATATTTGCATGTTTATATCCTTGAATATATTTATATATTCTAAACTGTCCGTTGCCAGTTAATGATATGGGAATATCATTAAATTAAGGTAAATCTGAGTATTGGTATAATATACTTGAAAGTATATTGATGCGTTGTCATACCAATTTCACATGATATTCTAATTGTTTGAGTATAGGACTAAATCCCGCCACATGAGTTTACTTTATGGATCTTGTCATTAAGTAAATCATGAGTATATAGTTATCCTCAGACTTGAGATGCCAGATAACTGTCATGCATGTAGTGCATTTCTTTGATTCAATTTAACGCTATACGTAACGGGTAGCTATACGGATTGTTTTGGGAAGCGTTGCGAAGTGCATGTGTTATGCTCGTAGTCAAGATATAATTTGTTCCTTTAAACTGTTTGAAGCTTAATACTGCTGGGCCCCTCGTAGGGTTGGCAAGATGTTTGCGTGGCCACGCCCAAGATCTCCCCTGAATATGTTCAGAAGATTTGGTAATCTTGCTCAATCATAAACAACGAGAAACAGAATTATTAATAAAGAATGACCTAGATCCATATCTTTATTAATGTGGTATTAGAAACAAAAGGATGCCTATGATGATTTATCATCGAATGGTTTTTTCCAGGAGAACCAACACCCGAGTTGTTCTGGGGGCATTGGCGTGTTGCTAGACGCTAACCAATGTCATTACACTTTTAATAGATTTTCAAGTGGGAGCTGTTAGAGTTTTGGAAAAATATTAAATCGTGTATGACTAGAATCGAACCCGGGACTGAGGGATTGCACACTTTACGTATGAATGATCAAAGGAATAATTAATATGTATAATTGTTATATATTTTAATTATTTGGAAACAAAATATAACTAACGGACGTTAAAGTAATTAATAGAATTGACTAATGACTGTTAATAAATAAAGGAGGGGGTTAAGTGTCGAGTTTTGAAAGTTGAGGAGCTATTAGACTCAAACTTGAAGAACAAGTTTGGAGGCTATATAAACAAACCTCAAACCCTTCAAAAAGGTTGACACACAATAATACTTAATAGTCGTACAACAAATTATAATATGTACAGTTCGATAAGAGAAGACATTATTATATCCTAAAAAAAGTCAATCGACTTTACTCCAACATATAGTAATCGTACAGTGTCTTTGAAATTGATATGCAATTATGCACTGTACACTATTTATATTTATTATATCATATGATATCTTACACCATATGTATCGTACAGTATGGGTGCAAGAATGATTTCAGTATTTACTTCCTTCTTGAATAATAGATTCAAGGTTTATTAAACAAAATAGTTTTAGTTTAATAATTGTGTTCATTCACTAGCATCAACCTTTGATCGAGTAATAGTACGTGTGTTCGAGAGCTCAGATATAACATACTTTTGTTATTCATCTTGGATTGTGGAACAAAAAGGTAAGGGGTTTCACGTTAATCCTGTTTGTTCTTGTTTGATTGATCTAGTGAAGGAGATAGAAGATTTGATCCTTGTTCTTGCTAGGATCATAACTGTACGTTCCTATTTATTTTTTGGTATTACATTATACATGTTAATTATGATCCTTGCTTCCGCGAATTGTGTGCTTTGATGTTTATGGTTATTTATTTATTTGAATGTCAAGTTATCTAAAACCAACACGTGGTGTTTATATAAAGCTCGAGCCGCTCGTTTAAATGATGGCCTACAAAAGATAATGCTCGACTCGAGCTCGTTTATCTATTTTAATCTCGCTAATAAGCTCGTTAGTCATTTTAGATACTATGTGTGCAAAAGGAAAAAAAGGCACTTGTTCATTCAAACAATATGTAATGTAAATAGTGGTTTGCTTAGATTTAAAGAACCATAGGAGCACAACTAACTTTAAATCTGAGTAAACCCTCCATACAAAATATAGCATCCATTGATGATTAACAAAACAATGTCATGTATCACATGAAACAAAATATCTAGCAAAAGTTCTAGAAAAGCAAAAAAACATGATCGTGATCGCATGAGACATCTCCATCAGATTTCTTTTTTACTACAAGGCTACGATACGACAAAAGAACCCGACCATGGAACTGTTAACACAACATATGCAGCCACCCTGTAAGATGAAATATAAAACTATTAGTGAGGTACAAAAAGTTTAGTTTGCAAGTTATAACATACAGAAACATGAACTGTAACAATAAACCTATCTCATTGATCAAGATTCCCTTTATTTAGCATGTCTACTGAGTTGCCAATCACTGAAGTACTAATTACTTCGCACCTGACTGTGATAGCCCTCTCGATACCTTATTGGAGCTTTGTAACTAGTGGCCTCCCGTCGCTAGAGCCTTTTCCCAGTGCACGGAGCCCCAACGAGGAAGGCGTTAGTGGTTTATGGTCCAAAATGCTAATCCCCATTAAGGTACATGTACGCAAGTTTGGAATTGAAATAAAACAAGACACTTTGAAAGATGGATACCAGCTCAGTGGATGAAAAGTAGTAATTATATGTTACTAATCATTTGCAAACATAAGGACTCTTAAACAAGTAGAACATGCAGTTTCTAGGGTATCAAAAATAAGATCATGTATAAACACATTAAAGAAAGAAATCACCTGGAAGTAGCTTCTTTTCACGGTTTGCAGTAAAAAACCTCAGTGGGTATATCTTCCTTCTACAAAAACAAAATACATCAATTTTAAACAATTCACAATATATGTCCACAATAAAGTGTTACATTAGTGATCAGGTTTTGAGGCATACCTTCACTTTCTTTTTAATTCCATAATTTTGTCTAATCCAATCGCCTCCACGAAGCAACATTTCTACTGTGTTAGACTTCAATGCAGATCGATATCAATCAATAACTCTTCCCCAAGCACTAAATGTTGCCTCAGATGCAACTGTGGAAATTGGAATTGCAAGAACATCCCTTGCCATCTTTGACAAAACAGGATACTTCAATTGGTGAACATTCCACCACTCTAAAGCATTGAATTTCATCCCCTAGTGTCCTTCAAGTAAACCTTCTTCCAAGTACATTTTAAGTTCAGATTTGTCACACTTCTCTACATCTGCACCTTTATAAAAATTCCCAAATTCTTCCCATTCTGATCCTAGCGAGTCTTCATTTAACCTCAAATTGGACCTCCCCCCACAAGATCCACTTTTATAACTTGCAGCTTCTTTAACCATTGCATCATGCGTCTCCACATACTCTTTAAACATATGATCAAGTGCGTCCGATACCTCTTTGGCGTTGTTTGCAACTACATCAGCAGGATATATTTTTTCATAGCAAAATGTAATGTACCACATTTTCATCCTAGGATCTAGCACAGCAGCTATAGCCATAAGCAGGTGGCCTTCCCCCCAGTACTTGTCGAACTTCTCCTTCATTGTTTTCGCCATTTTACGAATAAAATCATTTCTTGAAAGTGCACGTTTATCTATTGTTTTCTTGACCTTGTACACCTCCATAAGGTATAGATTTGCAGTAGGATAATGAGAGCCTGAAATGACATTTGTACACACTTTAAAAACCTTTAAGACTTCACACACAACTTTGACATTTTCCCAATCTTCATCGCTAGGCAAGTGACTGAAATGTGGTTCATACTCTGCATTTCTAAGAAAACAAGTAAAACTTATAAAAGATACATCATCGTAAATCAGAATTGTGAAAGACATTATTTTCCTAATAAACACATACCTCGGGAAAACATATTTGAAATTAAGAGCTAGGGACAACATATCATATGTTGAGTTCCATCTTGTTGGAACATCAAGCATTAACTTTCTATCATGTATTTGTAGCTGATGTGCAACATTCTAAAATACTTGACGCCTCGCCTTTGAATAATTGATATATTTCACAGCTTCATGAACTTCTTCGATTACATGACCGATCTTTGAAAGGCCCTATTTTACAAGAAGATTAAGGATATGTGCACAACACCTAACATGAAACAACCTTCCATCACAAGGAAGTTTTTTTACTCTAGAGAAATTGGTTTTTAAAGTTTGCACAACCTTGTCATTGTACGCGAAGTTATCCACAGAGATGGAGAAAATCTTCCCCTCAATTTCCCATTCCTTTAAACTGTTGGATTTTATAAGTCCAAATGTTCCTCATATTTCTAGATATTACAAACAGTTTATTACTATGTATTATTGCAGACTTATATTCGACCAATAAGGTTGAATCATTAGGATTGATGACATGTCTTTTGACAGTTATTATAGTTAGTTTTAGTTAGAATTCGGTTGTGGCAGTTACACATGAAAGGTTGTGTCTTTTGGACCAAAACTGAACCATCATACCCCTTTTAATCATGCCTGTTCACAACCTATATATATGTACTTTGTATTAACAGTTTCAACAAGATAATAAGATATATTTCTCTCCTAAATTTCGTGTACAAGTTCTTATATTTCTTCATTTCACTTTCCTTACTCATTCTCAATCACACTGCAATAATATGGTTAACACCAATTACTACATTGAAAACAAATGGGCAAACCCAAACAAGAGATCTGTTCCACCTTTTAATATGTGGCATCAGAGCCAAAAGCCTGGGAGAATCATTGACAACAGATCTCAGAAGGAGTTTATCCAAAGACAGATCAAGAGAGAAAGTGAAACAACATTTGGCAACTGCATCAAACAAATTTCGAAGGAATGCAAGGATATGCTGAAAAAGAAACTAGAAGAAATTCATGTGTATAACAATAGGTTATCACAGAAGAAAGCAACTTTGGAGAGGCACAAGAATTATATCTGTTTTAAGTGTAGACTAAGAGGACATATTTCTAGAAATTGTCCAAGTAAAGGAAGTCTCACAGAAAATGCAGGCCATGGAATCATCACCAACACACCACAGATTCAAATCACATACCCTGAATACATCCATTTGTCCACTGACTTTATGGTGGAAGGAATTGATGAGGCAGGATGGAATCAAATATGGTATGTAAGCAACAAAATCAATAAGCATGTTTGCTCTAACTTGAATCTGTTTTCAAAGTTGAAGGAGAAATTCACAGTTGAGAAAATAGAAGATCAAAGGAAACTGATGTTTGTGCATGGAATTGGAGAGGTGCAGATCAAAATTGGATCAGAAATCTTTATCATTCCTGGTGTATATTTCACACCAGATGTATCCCTCAACATACACTCTGTAAAACAGTTGGAAGCACAAGGTTTGGAACTAACTTTCAAAGGAAATAGGTGCAAACCTATCCCTATGTTCATGAACCCATCAGATTTCCATTTTGATCAAAATAAGATGAACCAAAGGCAGAATGAATACATGGAAGGTTATTTTAAGATGCTTGATGAAGATTCTCAACACAAGGAAGTATACAAGGAAGAACACAAACAAGAGGCAGTTGTCTTCTCACACAAATGCAACATATGTGAAGAAGAAGGACATATTGACTACATGTGTCCACTCAATTCATCAATTTCAAAAAAGACATCGCAAGACAAAGATTATGTCATTGTGAAAGGTGTACATCTTCCAACTCCAATTAATTCCTTTAATGATTATATTTCATTCCTAGATTTGCTAAAAGATGATCTGCTAATTAGTCAGGAATGGGATAGTTTTAGAGAAAAATTCATTAAAGTCTATAAATGGTTTTATAATGTCTATCTTAAAAAGGATTTACCAGGACCCTTGCCACCCAGAATACATGGGAAAGAGATCCACTTAATGGATCTTCATAAACTTGTTTATACTCTAGGGGGCTACCTAAGTGTAGATTTTTCAAATGATTTTGCATATATTGCTGAAATTTTTGGCCTACAAAGGAAAAATGGTCAAGAGATCAAAGATTACTACAATCTATACTTGAATGTTTTCAATTGTTATTATAACACAGCCAGGATATCACACTATGAAACAGATGAATATGTTTCAAAAGGCAAAGGAAAATGCCATGAAGGTCGAGAGGATCATGTGATTAAATCCACTGTTATGAACATTCAAAAGAAGAAAAAGATTGAGAACTTTGGCGTGAAGCTTGAAGATCTCAATGACAATTGCCAAACACATCAACTCAGCACTCATAATGAAGAAGGAGAAGCAAGCATCAACAAGGAAGGGTTAAAGGAAGACAATAATAGCAATGATGATTTCACCATCATTGTTTAACCACATCAAGACAGAAGGATCAAGCATTTGAACTTAGGGAGGAGTGTTGGATTTTATAAGTCCAAATGTTCCTCATATTTCTAGATATTACAGACAGTTTATTACTATGTATTATTGCAGACTTATATTCGACCAATAAGGTTGAATCATTAGGATTTATGACATGTCTTTTGACAGTTATTATAGTTAGTTTTAGTTAGAATTCGGTTGTGACAGTTACACATGAAAGTTGTGTCTTTTGGACCAAAACTGAACCATCATACCCCTTTCAATCATGCCTGTTCACAACCTATATATATGTACTTTGTATTAACAGTTTCAACAAGATAATAAGATATATTTCTCTCCTAAATTTCGTGTACAAGTTCTTATATTTCTTCATTGCACTTTCCTTACTCATTCTCAATCACACTGCACAAATATGGTTAACACCAATTACTACATTGAAAACAAATGGGCAAACTCAAACAAGAGATCTGTTCCACCTTTTAATATAAACATTTGTAAATGCCATCTGCTATATCAAGCGCGGTACGAGGAGGAGGAACGTGCACAAAACTTAACACACGTTTTTCGCAATCTGTTATGACAAGTATAATTAGAAGGTCAAAATATAACAAAGTATAGAAAAGACCTAAAAAATTAAAATGAGAATTATAAATTAATCAAACCTCCAATTATGATCAATAAAGTGTTCGGTTATGACCATGTACTCAATCTTCTGATGAGACGACCTCCGATAATCAGTTGTTAATCTGATATTCGAGAGAGCATTTGTAAGGGCTTTCAATTTTTTCTTTTCATGCTCATACACCTTAAAGCAATCTGCCTTTGCTGTAGGCCTACTTATCCTCTCAAACAATGGATTAACCATCTTCATCATGTATACGAACATCTCATCTTCCACGGTACTAAACGGTTGCTCAGTAACCATTAGCCAATTAGCTATTGCTTCCTTCATCTTGTTAACATCATACTTCGCATCAGGTGTAATCAATGGCAAAGGCTTATACAGTCCTACATCTACGTTAACAGGCTGGAAATTTAAGAGTTGTTGAGTTCGAAGGTATTGTTTGCGTTTCAGGCAGGCATTCATGTGTCGCTTCCATGTTTTTGTAGTTCTGGTTGAATTAAAGGCCAACCGTTTCTTGCAGTGAATGCACTTTACCTTTTTTTTTTACCATCACGAAGTATTACTTGTTTAAAGTCCCCCACACCGTTGAGGTCCTTTGACGCTTACTCTTTAACTCCACTTCATCTTCGCCACTATGATTTCTAGTATCTCTTTCACCTGGATCTTCATTAGTATCTTGAGTGTGAATGGTCTCGTCATCAAGATTAATGTACTCATGTTCATATTGTTATGATTGATCATCAACTTCAACACAATTTTCTATACCCATCTGCATTGGATTTGAAGTAGAACCACGCATTGGACTAACTGGATTTGTTGCACCTCTGTCTTGCATTAATAAGTTTTTTGCAAACCAAAATGTACCTAAAACAAAGTGATGTGGTAGAATTAGAGACTGAATAATCAGATGAAAGCACATTTACACTTCATCAAATGTGCTTGGATTATAATCGATATATTATTGTTGCATTAAGCTAAGTAGTAAATTTTAACATACAAATCATTTAGATCAGTTTCGCACATACACTTTTTTCAAGAGTTACTAGTTTCACAACAACTAAAACATGCATCACATACTTACATTAACCAAATCACGGTAAAAATAACAAGTTTATGCACACAATAATGATATAGAATAAAAAAATACAATGACGTCAATAATGATGTAGAATAAACAAATACAATAAAACATCAATAGGAATAAACAAAATCGAACATGGTGAACGTCAATAAACAACTTATGAACAAAATAAACAAATGGAATGATATACGTTTTTTTGTAAGCAAAATAAAAAAGTTACCTGATGGAATGAGCATAGTGAAAATATGAGAGTGAGTAGGTGGATGAGATAATCCTTATTTAGTTATTTTAATAATTATTAGGATTAAACATGTGGTTATAAGAAATTAGGAAAAAGGGGAATAGAAAAGGACACATTAAATTTTGTTAAGGCGGGAGGCTCGAGCTAGTTTTGTGTAAAAGTTATTTTTTTTCAATTTTAAACTTAATATACATGTACATATATGTATACCTACACAAAATATAATAGAGCTCATTTAGGCTCGCGAGCATAATCGAGCTTTATATATAAGTCTCGGGCTCAGGCTTGATTATTAAATGAGCTTTAATTTAGGCTCGAGCTCGGGCATGAGCTCGTTTAAGGGCTCACTTGAGCTTTTTAGCGATCCGATCCTGAGCTTTTCACGAGCGGCTCGGCTCGTTTCTACCCCTATGTGTTTCTATATTTCAGTGTTACCCTTATGGGAAAAAAAACGAATTTACTTTTCCATATGGTCATTGATATTCAGGGGCGGATAGTGGCACAACTTGAGCATTTTTATTGGAGGGGCCGAGATGATTCTAGCATTAAGTGTTACTTTTTATATATAAATTATAGATGTGAAATATGGGTACAAACAAATTCATAATATAAACTATAAAATGGCGGAAGAGTTACAACTTATCTCAATCCAAAATTTCAAATAATTGGAGGAGCTAAATGCAAAAAAAAGGAGAGTCTAAGAGACATGAGTCGAATAAAAAAAAAAGATTGTATACCCACGGTAACAAATATAAAAATTATACATAGATAGGTAAATTATCATGGGTTACTTCAACATGTAATTTCATTATTTATCTCCTACATTTTAGGAGATGAGAGTTAATATCTTTTAAACACTAACACCTACTCAGTTTTTTTTTTTGCGAGGGGGGGGGGGGGGGGGGGGGGGGGGGGCCGGGGGGACCCTCCCTGCCCATACGATGTTCCACCCCTTAGGGCGGACCTCGAGGGGTTCCCGGAGGTTCATGGGACTCAATGGATGGTTCTCGCCTAGTGTAATTTTGTTAAAAATTATGATTTTTCTGAAATGAACCTGATCTCGAAATTTAATGTTATATAAATACATGTATTGATTAATTAGTCCACTAATATCAAAACAAATGCGTGTCTTTTTTATTTGATTGATCGTTTTAATAGAATCGTTTTTTTTGTTCATTGATACTCGTAAAAATATTTTGTGCACCTGATGACTTAAAACTTTGAGTCCGCGCCCCTATTGATATTTGTGACAAATGGTAAATTTCCATAATATTTATATTCATTTTCTGTAACTAGAACACCTGACTAGACCGTTATATGTATAACACGGATAACAGACCTGCACATATTGTCACCCAGAAATCTCACCAAAGAACAGTGAAATTATCCCATCTCATAATTTACCCATTATATTGTAGTAAGAACGGGAGGTTATCCCAGTTTCACACCGATTGACACCACACGCAAACCAGAAATAAATCTGAAACTCAGAAATGTTAGTGAATAATTAAAAACTCAAAAACACATTCAAGAATTATAGAATGACTCTAAAAATAAAATCACTCATGTTTGTGACGGTTCCGGGAAGGACCCGAATTTGACTCAGTTTAACGAAACGCGGGTATAAAAATACCACACTTTAACTAATTATTCACTAAAATACTTAAATTAACACACCTCACCCACTCACACTAGTTTCAAAAACCTGTTAACCCTATCTCATTTTTTTTGTTCGCCCCTTCTCTTCCCCATAAGCTCATCGTCCCATCCCCATCCCTCACCACAACCTATGCTATCCCTTTTGACCTAGATAAACCTCACCCTCCTCACAGGTCTAGATATATACACGAGTCAAAATAGGTTAAATCCCTTGAGGTTGAGATAGCACACAAAGGGAAAGATTATTTCCCCCAAATCCGAAAGTCCCATGGAGTTACTCTGCAAGATTCACCATTTAAGCCGCGCCTCTAAGGGTTATCGAATCACAAATCACCAAAATCACATCAAGGATCTGAGAAGTTCTCAAGAAAGGTTAAGAGTGGAGGTGTTGTGATTCGATTTGGAGGTTGGGATTAATCGGTATTGGAACAGTGGGTTCTCAGATTTGAAGTTCATTCAAGTTTCATCCTTTAAGAATCATTGTAAGGTTTGATATTTGATTCGGATTTATTACATTTTTGACCCATTTATGATGAAATTACTAGGTCGAATGAATAAGTTAAGTATTGATGTTATTAGTTTTCTGTCGAGTTGATTTCCCAGTAACACTAATAGATTGTGAGGAAAAATTTAAGTAATATGATATTTAGTTTGAGTCGAATAAGAATGATGATTTGTGAGAAATTTGTTGTTGTTGTTGTTGTTGTTGTTGTTGTTGTTGTTGTTGTTGTTAGTGTGGCATAAGAATTAGTTTGGTAGATTTAAGCTATTAGTACTCATGGCTGTGTTGTATTCGAAACCACCAGGAACCCCAGGTTCATGATTTGAACCTGGAAATATTGTGGTAATGGATGGTAGACTAATATAGAAAGGCTAGGTAGGAGGTTGTGTAGTTGCTAAGTGGGTGACGACAGCCTACTGTGACCAACAATGACCATAACCGAACCAGTGACCACCAAAGCTAGGCGTAATAGTGGTCAGAATAGACTGGATGATCACCTCACATAGAGGAAGTTTGATTCGAGTTCATTAGCAACAATTAGACCCACCATGAGGGTTATGCCTCGGTTCAAGCCTTGGAAGGCTCACTCGAACCTCAAACCCAAAACCTCAACAAAAGATAGCAACATTACGCCCGAAACAACCCAATGAGGATGGTTAGTAGTCAAATAGAACGCTGAAAACTTTGTGGGAAAATACACCTTAAGAAACTAGCAAGTGATGACATTTAGGGTCCAAGGAGTTAGGCTCATATGAGGAAAATCATTCCTCTTGTCGACCTATAGGTGAGTCAAGAAACCCAAACCTTGTTACCACTTAGACCTTCAAAGCACAAGTTCGAGTAGTACTCAAACCTAGCCAAACGAATTAAGTCGTGAGAGCTAAACTAATGACCATTCTCGGCCAAGAAGATGACTACCAAGAAGCATCACACCAAGTTGGAAACTTGGGTGTTCTGTGTTTCTTTACTGGCAATTATCAGGCAAAAAACCCACAAAATAGCCACTTAGAAGCCAACTTCCAAGCCCAACAATTAGCTCCTTAAAACTCAACCCACATTATGGGCCTGTGACCAAACCCATTCGGCCCACCAGACTTGTGTATACATTAGAAATTAAACCCAACCCATTAATGATTTTAGTTCCCCCTCCTCGAACCCAGTGGGTCGCAGCCCAATAGGTATTAAAGATGAAATTCGAATAACAACTATATTGATACTTAACGCAAACAAATAAAATGAACATGAGCCGTTCACGAAGATAATTTGCATTAACTAACATATAGACAAGTAAAAACTTATATAGCCGAAAGACAAAAATGAAATTTCATTTTAACCTACAAGTACATGAAAACTAGAATAGCCGAAATGTTAAACGCGACGAAAATGATTAAAACATCTAGACTAGATATACATACATTGTTATACAAGTAATATTACATACACTCGGGAAAAATAGAGGTATATAAGTATTGACATACACTTGTGTATTTAAAATATTGTACTCAAGCGAAAACAACGACAAATCAAGTTCACGATAAGGGTAGACTATAACACACGTCGAGATACATTAACACTTACATTCGTTATTTTGGAAACTAAAATCAATTAAAATGAACGTCACTAGTAATGTATCAAGCTCAAGTTGAATAAATTCGACGAAACATAAAATTCTTAACTAATATAGTGTAAAAATGATTTCTAATGAAAACGAGGACTTAGTTAAATTAACCAAGTTACTAAAAGTTAACGTTATATATTCAACTTCTCAAATCATACAATTAATAGGTAATAAACGTCACATATGTTAAATCCTACCTCTAAAGTCAACATAAATGGACATAACGAATAAATTACATGATTTCAATATATATATAGGTACATACCACGTCTCGATTAAATTCATCCATACTTTACCGCACCTTTAGGTCAATTATAGAGTTACACCTCACCATCCCTTAGGAGAGACCTTAGTAACCACACTTGCCGCAACACAAGTGACAACAACATAGATACACTAAAACATTGAAATTAAAATTTGAGAGCACTTAAATTTAATATTTGAAACTAAGACATGGTTATTTAATCTAGGTTGCGTGTTGGTGCCGTGCACTCCCTAATTTCACAGCATTCACTGTTCAGGCCATTAAAGGTGAGTTTATAGCCCCTTTTTACTTATACTTTTTTTATATGAATGGGGTGAGAAACATGCAAAACCAAATTTTGTGGACCTTTAATACAATTATACCAATATTATTGCGCAGTTAGCCTAAGTCCTGATATGTCCCCTACTGCCCGAATTTCATGAACTGTTAATTCCCGACAGGAAGCGTGAATGTTATAAATAGATCTATTGGGAGTAACGTCCCCGTTCGGTTTGACTAGATAGGCAAACGAGCGTATACCATATCAATGTACAAGTGTCTGGGATAAACACTTGCCAGGGCTTTTATGATTCACATGCTTCTAGAGCATGCAGACCTGTTAAAGCTTCGGTTGCATGAACTTAGTGCTAGCGTAATAAAAGATATATGTGAACATTTTAATGCTTAAATAAAACTGTTGGTCCATATATGATATATTTGTTTTAACTGAAACCTATGAACTCACCAGCTTTTTGCTGAGTTTTAGCATGTTTTTCTCAGGGAATTAGGTTTGTGCAAAATGTGGCAAAGAATGGCAAGGCGGCAGACTTACACTTTGACCAATGCGTTTTTGATTAATAATTAAGACTTGTTTTTGAGGGACCAGTAACTTGTAAATAAATTTGCAATCTAATGATTGTTATATATTGAATTATGCAAAAGAGTACGTTTTATAAAATGTGTAATTGGTTCTTCGATACCTTGTGTTATGATTTCCATTTTCGTAGCACCCCATGGTAATAATGCTTCAGCAAAGTCAGATTTTGGGGGTGTTGCAGATTGACATCAAAGCCTAGGTTATAAAGAACTAGGTACATATAAACCCTCAACTATAACAACTTTTTAAAAAACAAGTCCCTATGACCGCCGCTTGCCTTGCTTGCCAGGTTGCTTGAGGTTTATTTTGACTTGACTGCATGTTATACTTTGTGACATACTAAGTGTTTGCCACGTTGCTTGAGATTTATTTTGACTTGACTGCATGTTATATTTTGTGACATACTAAGTGTAATATAATTACTATAGGTATATATCTATATACACTTAACCCACACTAGTTATTATTTTGAGATACTTACACACATATACCATTTTGTCACAGATTATGCCTTCCCACAACATCACTCAGACTCCACCAGGCTCAAAGGATTCCAGCACACAGATGCCTCAAGATCACCATAACCCTAACACCATTGAGCCTACACCACCATCACATACTCATACCACATCAACTACCCAGATTACCCCTACTATCCCCCGTCGTACTACACGCATAATCATACGCCCATCTACTAGACCAAGATAAAACCCTATGCGTCAGATAATCCATATCCCGCTAAGCCGACAGATTAACTACTAGAGGTAGTCAACATTGTCCTTTCAAGACTGAAATTTAGGACTACGAACGTTACCCACAAAGCTTACAAATTTTGGCAATATCCTCATTATACACAGGACGTCATAAGGCTCTATCATAAACTCCCCTGGGAGGAAAAGGGAAAAAAATCCGTCTGTAAGACTCATAAGATTTTAGCCACAAATAAAGGACTCCTTAGCAAGAACGAACCATAAATAAACCATAAAACCATTAAGAACCAGAAAAATCTACTAGGATTAACTAGTGACTTAATAGAAACCCTAATGCCTCACAAAATAACCCGAACCTTTATCGTAGGATTTAAATTGTCTAACCTTTCAATAAACCCTCGGAATTACGAACTAACCTTGGACAAGAAATTCTTACAACGCGTTGTTAAGCACCAGAAACAAACCTCACAAAAATTAGTCAAATGACATCACCGAGACTATAGGTATCGGTATGACACGCTTTGGTAAAGTTCACCGAATATACGACCTGTTATCCCTAGCCCTTAAGACACCAGGGACACCTTAGGAGTCCAGACTGTAAGACTGCTACGTTTACTATGAGACTTAAATCCTAAACAAAAATGATTTAAAAACCTTAAGATGTCAAAGGAATTCTCCTACAAAATTCTCACTAGAAAATATACCTCAGACCGATATATTTATCTTGGACCATTGACTAGACCTTCTAGAACGAGACGCCTCTCGAATAAGATTTGCAGTAGGACATATATTTAAGACTATAAGTTTCGCTTGTTACCATATTTCCAGTTTTACCCAACTAGACATCCAAAGTGTACTCTAGGATATTAGTAAGAATCCGGATATCGTTTATACCTTCTTCCCCAATAGTTTTTTTTAGAAATCTGCTCATCCTAAAATGTGCTTTAGCAATTGTAAAACACATATGAACTCCGTTTAAGATCTCACTCGTTTTCATCTTTTATGGTATTGATGAATCCTACATGAAGGACAACCAATGCCGTTCATGACCAGCCTATTGCTGCCACTGTCCCAGCTGAAAATGGTGTAGACCTGCTTATCATAAACCCAGCCATGCTAGACGTGTTAGTTAATCATCTAGCCGTAGCAAAAGCCAACAACATGATCACTGAAATCGGAAGCTCCAAACCTAAGGATGACAGCAACCACACTGGCACTTATCAGGAGTCTCGAAAGGCCATGTCTGGAAATCTTAATGGATTTAAAGGAACCATTGCTGTGATAAGATGGATGGAACGGCTGGAAGCCATGTTCCAAGAATGTGGTTGTGCAAAGGAAGATAGGGTAAAATATGCTTCACTCACTTTTACTGATGATGCTCAGACTTGGTGGAATAACCATCTAAAGATCGCAGGCATTGATGCTGCCTACGCAATGCCCTGGGAAAGTTGTAAGGAAATGGTGCGTAGGAAGTACTGCACCTATAGTGAAATCAAAAGAATGGAGGAAAAGTCTTGGAGTCCAAATGTGCGAAGGGACAGTGCTACTGCACGCGGTCAAGAGAAAGCACCAATGAGCCCCGAGATGACCCAGACAGAGGCTCGGCTAAGGGAAAGGTATTTAGAAAGTTTTCCCCCGTTCCAAGGGGAAAATGACACTACCTCCAAGGCCACTAAGCCCCAAGGACCCACAAATGTGGCTCGCATGCCGATGGGATCAACGGCTAGGACAAATGCCGGGAGAACGGCTGAACTCAAGAGGAAATGGGAAGACCACTCCAAGGGTCGAGGAAGTGTTAGTACCCCTGCTGCAGGCATTAGCATGAATAGGGGATATGCTGGAAACCTACCTAAGTGTAATGTATGCCCGTTCCATCATCGTGGACTTTGTCCTATGTGGTGTGGAAATTGTTGACATAAATAATGCTTAAAAACATTATTCATATCTCTATGTTTTAATGATCACAAAATATAAACTCATTAAACATAAACTTATCAAATAAACAAGTATTTAGTTGTAAATATTCACTTCTACAACTTAATCACTTAAGGTATGAATAAACAAGTGCTTAATGCATTATATGATCAAAGGAACATTTTCTTAATAACTAGATTTTTTATAAAACATCAAAAACATTTTATATATTTTTTTGAAAAACATTTTTGGCATTAAATAAAAATGTTTAATCTTTTATAAAAATATGAATTCAAATTTTTAACCAAAATCAGTTAAAATGTTCCAGAAAAACCTTCCCCACAAAAGGACAAAATTGGCCAACGGACAGAAGGGGCGGCCCCCTTAATTTTACTAGGCGGCCCCCTTAATTATTAAGGGGACCGCCCCCGCTCCAGTAGACTTCCAGCTGTCCAATTTTTCTCCTATAAATACCAGTATTCTCCTGGACTTTTACTCACCTTTTGCACACTAAAACTTTCTGTTTTAAATCACATTTCATATCTTCAAAATCCTTTGATCATATAATCTTAAGCTTTGGTTTCTAAGTGATCCAAGCTTCCTCCATTCAAGTGCAAAAGAAGAATACTCCTTCAACAACTAAAGAAGAAGTATTGCAACTTAGATACCTAAGTTGTTTGTGTCATCACATATATTTGTATATAAGTTGTGTATTGTTATTAGATAGTTGTGTGTATAATTATTTGGGATAGGTTAGTGTGTAAGTAGAGAAGTTGTGTTGTTAAGGTGTGTAAGTAGTGAAGGTGTGAAGAAGTAGTAGTGAACATAGGTTGTGGTTAGTCGTGAAGTGTCGTGAAGAAGTTGTGAAGAAGTCGTGAAGAAGTTGTGAAGAAGTCGTGAACTAGTCGTGAAGAAGAAGGTGTGATTAAGTCGTGTTTAAGGTGTGAGATTGGTTCTAGCTACGATTAGAACTCGACATCTAGCTTTGTGTCGTTAAGCCGGTGTAAGCTAAAGTTGTGTAAAGGTTTTCTCCGCCATAAGGGAGCTTGTTGACATAGTGAAGAAAACTCTCGAGTTAGGTGCTCGGGGAGTGGAGTAGGGCAAGGAAGGTGTCCTTGTAGCCGAACCACTATAAATCTCTTGTCTCTCGGTTAGATCTTTCCATCTCTAGCTTTCATTTTATTTTATTACCTTACTTGCATTACTTAGTTATATTTACTTATATACGTATTGTTCATATTGTTCAAGAATTGAGATCACATAAATTCGAATCTAAGTTTTAAAAAGAAAATAAAGTTTTCACAATAAATTATTAAAAGGACATAAAACTATTCAACCCCCCTTCTAGTTTTCCACAATTGGTATCAAGAGCCACGTCAAACAAGATTTTTAAAATTAACTGTATTTTAAAACTTGAAACGATCTATGGAATCTTTAAAATATTTAGAAGGGCAATCTATGCAAAGACCACCACTATTTGAAAGTGATGGTTTTCTTTATTGGAAAAATAGATTCGAAACTTATGTGAAATCAAAGGATCTTGATCTTTGGCATGTTATTACCTATGGTGATTTTAACCCTATTCAATATAATATCCTAACTAAATTAGATGAAATTGTACCTTTTGAAAAACAAAATGATGATTTAAAAAGGAAACTAGCGAAAAATAATGAAGCTAAAATGGTTATTTATAATGCGTTACCACGCAAAGAATATGAAAGAATTTTTATGTGTCAAACCGCAAAAAGATATTTGGGATTCTTTACTAATCACTCACCAAGGTAATAGTCAAGTCAAAGATAATAAAATAGATCTTCTTGTACCTTTTGCATGTTATTACCTATGGTGATTTTAACCCGATTCAATATAATATCCTAACTAAATTAGATGAAATTGTACCTTTTGAAAAACAAAATGATGATTTAAAAAGGAAACTAGCGAAAAATAATGAAGCTAAAATGGTTATTTATAATGCGTTACCACGCAAAGAATATGAAAGAATTTTTATGTGTCAAACCGCAAAAGATATTTGGGATTCTTTACTAATCACTCACCAAGGTAATAGTCAAGTCAAAGATAATAAAATAGATCTTCTTGTACAACAATATGAACAATTTACAATTCCTGAAGAGGAATCTATTGATAATGCATTTGCTAAATTTAACACAATCATCACAAGTTTAAAAGCACTTGATGAGACTTTTTCTAGCAAAAATTGTGTAAGGAAATTTCTTAGGGCATTACATCCGAAATGGCGCGCAAAGGTCACGGCGATTGAAGAGTCAAAGAACTTGATAACGTTATCACTTGACGAGCTTATTGGCAACTTGAAGGTTCATGAAGAAATTATAAAGAGGGACTCGGAAACGGTCAAGAGCAAGAAAGATCAATTCAAGTCTCTCGCGCTAAAAGCCAAAAAGGAACTTAGTGATGACGATGATTCAAGTGACGATAGTGAAGACGAAGAATATGCAATGGCCGTTAGAGAATTCAAAAAATTCTTCAAGAAACGAGGAAGATTCACGAGACAACCGCGAGATGAAAGAAGATCGCTACAAAGAAATAGAAATGATAACTACGGGAAAAGAAAGTGCTTTAGATGTGGAAGTCAAAACCATCTCATTGGCGAATGTCCAAAGCCACCGGGTTACGATTACGAAAGCGCATTTGTTAGTGGAACATGGAGCGATAGCGACAAAGATGAAGCGGACAAAGCAAAAGACGAAAAATGCCTTGTAGCTCAAGCCACCGATGAAATATGTCTAGGAATAAATTTGGAGCCCGACGAATGGATTAAGGATAGCGGTTGCTCGAAGCACATGACGGGAAACCGGAAGCTATTCTCCTCCTACAAGGCATACAACGGAGGTAACGTTATTTTCGGTAGTGATTTTCGTGGTAAAATCATTGGCAAAGGTACGATCTCTCAAGACTCCCTAACTATTGAAAATGTTGAGCATGTAGATAACTTAACATATAACTTGCTTAGTATAGGACAAATATGCGATAATAAGTGTAGGGTTACTTTTACAAGTAAAGATAGCGAAATAGTTAAGGACGGAAAGGTCATAGGTAGAGGAGTTAGGAAAGGTGGCGTATATGTTATGAAGCTAGGAAATAAACCGGAAGATAAAATATGTCTAGCAACCTTAGATGAAAACTCTACATTGTGGCATAGAAGATTAGGTCACGCAAATATGCAACAAATACAATCCCTAGCCTCTAAAGAATTAGTTAGAAACTTGCCTAACCTAAGATATGACCAACACTTTTGTGATGCATACAAAATAGGAAAGCAAGCACATGCTAGTCACAAAGCTAAGAATATAGTCTCCACCACTAGATGCCTAGAATTATTACACATGGACCTTTTTGGTCCAACCGCTGTGCGGAGTTACGGAGGTAATCGTTATACCTTAGTAATTGTAGATGACTATTCACGATACACGTGGACTAGCTTTTTAAGTGATAAAACCGAAGCCTTTAATAAATTTGAAATATTTAATAAAATGATTCAAAATAAATTAGGATGTTCTATAGTAGCAATTAGGACGGACCATGGTCGGGAATTTGATAATGAAGTGCAATTCGGAAAATATTGTGATTTAAATGGGATATCTTACAATTTCTCCGCTCCTCGCACTCCACAATCAAATGGGGTAGTAGAAAGAAAGAATCAAACCTTACAAGAAATGAGTAGAACAATGCTAAATGAACAATCTATCCCACAAAAATTTTGGTGCCATGCTGTAGATACATCAACATATATAATAAATAGAGTCTCAATTAGGAGAATATTAGAAAAAACCCCATATGAGTTATTGAGAGGTAGAAAACCTAATCTAAATTACTTTAGGGTATTCGGGAGCAAATGTTTTGTTCTCAATACAAAAGATTACCTTACTAAGTTTGATCCTAAGTCGTACGAAGGAATCTTTCTAGGGTATTCACAAAATAGTAAAGCATATATAATACTTAATAAACACACTATGAAAGTAGAAGAGTCCTTAAATGTAACATTTGATGAAACTCCACCACCACCTAAGACATTGCCCTTAGAAGATGATGATCTTGTTGAAGAAGAAGCTATTGAGGTTAGTAAAATTAAACCCTTAGGTGATGATAATGAAGATATAATATTAGGTGAAGACGAAATAGTAAATGTTAAGGAATCTAAATCACACCCGTTAGATAATATAATAGGAAACTTAAATCAAAGAACTCTTAGATCACAAGCTCAAGATAAAAATAACTTCTTTTGTTTCCTATCAACTATAGAACCTAAAAATATAAATGAGGCATTAAAAGATGAAAGTTGGGTTATGGCTATGCAAGAAGAACTAAATCAATTTAAGACTAATGACGTTTGGGAACTAGTCCCAAATCCCATGAACATGACCATCATAGGAACTAAGTGGGTTTATAGAAATAAGTTAGATGAAAATGGAATAGTTACTAGGAACAAGGCTAGGTTAGTTGCCCAAGGATATAATCAACAAGAAGGAATAGATTATGACGAAACTTATGCCCCCGTAGCTAGATTAGAATCTATAAGAATACTACTTGCCTATGCATGCGCCTTAGATTTTAAGTTATTTCAAATGGACGTGAAAAGTGCATTCCTTAACGGTTTTATCAATGAGGAGGTATACGTGGCACAACCTCCAGGATTCATTGACTTCGCAAAACCTGATAAAGGCATTTCTTATTAAACATGATTATTCCATGGGAATGGTAGATAACACTCTTTTCACGAAAAAGAAAAGCCCAAATCTCATCATTGTCCAAATATATGTCGACGACATTATATTCGGATCGACTTGTCAGGATATGTGTGATGAATTCGCCAAAATCATGCATGATGAGTTTGAGATGAGTATGATGGGTGAACTTAATTTCTTCCTAGGATTACAAATAAAACAATTAGAAGATGGAATATTTTTTAATCAATCTAAGTACATTAAGGAAATGCTTAAGAAATTTGGATTAGAAGACGCTAAGCCCATGAAGACACCAATGTCTACGGAAGTAAAACTCACAAGAGATGAAGAGGGTGAGTCCGTAGAAAACACTAAATATAGAGGAATGATAGGTAGTTTACTATACTTAACGGCAAGTAGACCGGATATCATGTTTAGTGTCTGCCTTTGTGCTCGCTTTCAAGAGGATCCCAAAACCTCTCACCTAGAAGCGGTTAGGCGTATCTTCCGATACATTAAAGGCACTATACACTTAGGATTATGGTATCCTAAGGGATCGGGCATAGAAACCATCGTCTATGCGGATTCGGATCATGCGGGAAACTACGTGGATAGAAAAAGTACTAGCGGAATTTGCACGTTAATGGGATGTTGTCTAACATCTTGGTTCTCGAAGAAGCAAACCACTCTTGCTATTTCTACCACAGAAGCCGAATATGTAAGCGCTGGAAAGGCATGTCAACAAGCACTATGGATGAAACAAGCTCTCGTAGACTATGGCATTAGGTTAGATGACGTCCCAATTATGTGTGATAATAAAGGTGCTATAGATTTAAGTAAGAATCCCGTTCAACACTCTAGGACTAAACATATAGAAATACGCCACCACTTCCTCCGCGATAACGTTCAAAAAGGAAACATATCAATAGAAAAGGTTGCATCGGAAGATAACTTAGCAGACATATTCACTAAGCCCCTTAAGCGTGAACTCTTTAACCACTTACGTTTAGGCCTAGGAATGATGGAACAAATTGACTGAATTTTCTGCATTTTTGGTAAAAATTTTTTTCCAGATGGGCGGACCCCTTAAAGTTATAAAGGCGGTCCCCTTAATTATTAAGGGGACCGGCTTGTCATTAAGGGGACCGGCCATCTGACTGTAACATTTTTTTTCTGTTTCCTCCCATCTGATTCTAGGAATCTGTTTTGCACAAAATAAAAGATTGGGATATTTCTTTGCATAAACATATTTAAACAAAACCCAATCCATTTTCTACAAATCATTCTCACATCTAGGAAAACACATGAAAACTATTTTTCCTACATTGTTGAATAATGCTAAAAAACATTTTCTTTTCATGCATAAAGATCTCACACGAATTGTCAAAGTATATAATCTAATATATACATCTTTGATATTCATATATTGAGCAAAATCAAATCAAGGAGACCTTGGATTGTTTCTTAGGAAATTTTTGCATTTAGGAGTCGAAACAATCACATCTCCACATTTGTTGCATATAGGCACACACTAGAACAAGCTTATTAATCACATCCTCACAATTGTTCCATCATCTATTCCCCATTTAGTTTCTAGTGCCTTTGCTTCATTACCCTTGCCTTAGATGATTAGGTTCCTTAATTCTCTTAATTGCTAGACATTAATTATTGCTTGCTTATTCATTTGTCTTATATGCCATGTATGCTTAATATGTTTTTCTATTGCCTCAAAGAGTGGGACTTGCCTAAAACCAAAAGCTCAAAACATAGCCATCCTCACCTATTTCTGCAGAAAAACCCATTTCTGGAACCCAAAAAGATACCAGATGGGCGGCCCCCTTAATTCATAAGGCGGCCCCCTTAATTATTAAGGGGACCGCCCATAATTAAGGGGACCGGCCATCTGCTGGACGGGTTCAGAGAATCTTTTTCTGCTTTTTAGCCCATTTGATCCTGTACTTCCCCAAATTCACAAACACATTTTGTCCTAATCACCCAACAAGCCTTTTCATTCCTAAACAACACAAATCCTCCACTATAAATAACCCCATATCTCACCACATTCAATCATCCCATCATGTCTTCTTCAATCAACCCAAAACCAAAAACCTCTAAGCTAGCAAGGATGACCTTAAAACCCGGGTGGAAAAGAAAACCTAACCCTCACCACAAGCCCATCACAACTAGACAACCAACACCTCCATTCATCCCCAACTACTCTCCAAGATCACAACCTCACTCCATTGAACCATTTCACAAACCCTACCATTTTGACCCAACATCCACATTCATTCCAAACTACTCCCCTAAACCTCAAACCAACTTCAATGGAATACTTGAAAACCCTCATCACCTTGGTCAAACATCAAACCTTTCACCCCAATACCATCCATTTCCACCAAATAACCAAATCCCCATTCATGAAAGACAAAAGCTTCATGAAGAAATTAACCAAATCCATGATCTTAATGATCTCCTTGCTATGCACCTCACACAACGCAACAAGGGACAACCTCCATCCTCACCTTACTCAAATTGCCTACCCCACTCTCTTAACTTGGATCAAGTTACAAATCACACACACTATTGCCCTTGTTGCATCTTCCTTCAAAAACAAATCCTCCACCTAAGTGAAGATATTTCTTGGATCGAATATCTACTCACTCGTCCCTATCCCATTCCTCCTCTACAACGATATAACATCAATGGATCCGCTCCATTTCCCTCACCATCACATAACTAAAACCCATTCACATGCTTTCCGCCTCAAAATAAAATCCCTCACCCTTTTGTTGCAAGCAAGTCCAATCGCTCTCTTTGGCAATATGAGAAGCATTAGTATTTCTAGTTTTGTTGTAATCATTATGTTTCAAGTATTTTATGTAATGTAATGATGATTCATATTTTATATGATCATCTTGAATGTATTAGTTGGTTGTTCTAAATATTTTTGCTATGTATATGTATCTTGTGTCTCCTAACTTGTTTTTGCAGCCAAGATTTCCATAGCTCGTCTCCTTGGTGCCCTCGAACGAGGGGGAGTAACCATCAGGGGGGAGTTCTCGTCCCGACAAATTTAATTTCTAAAACTTGTCGGCATAACCTTTTTGATTCTACAAAAAGGGGGAGAAGTGAATGTAAACTCACTAAATACTTGTCCAAAAATAAATTTTTGGATTTAATAAGTTTAAGTTTTGTAATCATCAAAAAGGGGGAGATTGTTGACATAAATAATGCTTTAAAACATTATTCATATCTCTATGTTTTAATGATCACAAAATATAAACTCATTAAACATAAACTTATCAAATAAACAAGTATTTAGTTGTAAATATTCACTTCTACAACTTAATCACTTAAGGTATGAATAAACAAGTGTTTAATGCATTATATGATCAAAGGAACATTTTCTTAATAACTAGATTTTTTATAAAACATCAAAAACATTTTATATATTTTTTTGAAAAACATTTTTGGCATTAAATAAAAATGTTTAATCTTTTATAAAAATATGAATTCAAATTTTTAACCAAAATCAGTTAAAATGTTCCAGAAAAACCTTCCCCACAAATAGACAAAATTGGCCAACGGACAGAAGGGGCGGCCCCCTTAATTTTACTAGGCGGCCCCCTTAATTATTAAGGGGACCGCCCCCGCTCCAGTAGACTTCCAGCTGTCCAATTTTTTCTCCTATAAATACCAGTCTTCTCCTGGACTTTTACTCACCTTTTGCACACTAAAACTTTCTGTTTTAAATCACATTTCATATCTTCAAAATCCTTTGATCATATAATCTTAAGCTTTGGTTTCTAAGTGATCCAAGCTTCCTCCATTCAAGTGCAAAAGAAGAATACTCCTTCAACAACTAAAGAAGAAGTATTGCAATTTAGATACCTAAGTTGTTTGTGTCATCACATATATTTGTATATAAGTTGTGTATTGTTATTAGATAGTTGTGTGTATAATTATTTGGGATAGGTTAGTGTGTAAGTAGAGAAGTTGTGTTGTTAAGGTGTGTAAGTAGTGAAGGTGTGAAGAAGTAGTAGTGAACATAGGTTGTGGTTAGTCGTGAAGTGTCGTGAAGAAGTTGTGAAGAAGTCGTGAAGAAGTTGTGAAGAAGTCGTGAACTAGTCGTGAAGAAGAAGGTGTGATTAAGTCGTGTTTATGGTGTGAGATTGGTTCTAGCTACGATTAGAACTCGACATCTAGCTTTGTGTCGTTAAGCCGGTGTAAGCTAAAGTTGTGTAAAGGTTTTCTCCGCCATAAGGGAGCTTGTTGACATAGTGAAGAAAACTCTCGAGTTAGGTGCTCGGGGAGTGGAGTAGGGCAAGGAAGGTGTCCTTGTAGCCGAACCACTATAAATCTCTTGTCTCTCGGTTAGATCTTTCCATCTCTAGCTTTCATTTTATTTTATTACCTTACTTGCATTACTTAGTTATATTTACTTATATACGTATTGTTCATATTGTTCAAGAATTGAGATCACATAAATTCGAATCTAAGTTTTAAAAAGAAAATAAAGTTTTCACAATAAATTATTAAAAGGACATAAAACTATTCAACCCCCCCTTCTAGTTTTCCACAGAAATTGTGGAGGAGTTGACCATCAAACCAAGAACTGCGAGGCTTTTGCTCCTGAAATTGACTCCAGACTCACCACCGCAGTCTGCCTTGAGTGTGGAATGATTGGACACTATAGGACTGCTTGCCCCGGACCGAGAAGTGAAAGTGAGAGGGTCATTCAGAACCCAAATGTCATGATGAGTGGACATGCAGCTTGGAACCCTTTCTTCACATGATAACACCCACCTTTAGGATCTCTTAGGTCGTAATTCCTCGAATAATTGTACCTCTTAAAAGACATGTTGTAATGTTATTTTGTACGAACCTCTCTGTAGTGAATTTCCTTGAATTTTGGGATTAAGATATTATGATGCCTCTTTTCTTACCCCCATCACTTTTGAGACTTGTTCAGTTATTTTGTACACCTGTGATGACTTGTTGTGATTTCCAAACCAATAGAAACCAAATATCATGATAACTAAACCTAGCATCGCATCATCAGTCCTCAACTAAGCATAGCCTGATCACCTATGTTTAGTTCAGGGAGGATCATGCCTTGATGGGAATAGTCATTGTGAGAGACTTCTGCACCCTAGAACTCACAATACATACCCTAACCCTAGAGGATCAACCGTCACTCACCAAGCCTAAAATTTACAATAGATATGTGAAAAGTAGACCAAAAGGCACTAGTACCCTCAAACCCCAAACCCGTCAGGTATTTCTAAGCGAAAACCGAGGACGGTTTTCGTTTCTAAACGGAGGATGTGACAAATGGTAAATTTCCCTAATATTTTTATTCATTTTCTGTAACTAGAACACCTGACTAGACCGTTATATGTTTAACACGGATAACAGACCTGCACATATTGTCACCCGAAAATCTCACCAAAGAACAGGCAAATTATCCCATCTCAAATTTACCCATTATATTGTAGTAAAAACGAGAGGTTATCCCAGTTTCACACCGACTGACACCACACGCAAACCAGAAATAAATCTGAAACTCAGAAATGTTAGTGAATAATTAAAAACTCAAAAACACATTCAAGAATTATAGAACGACTCTAAAAATAAAATCTCTCATGTTTGTGATGGTTCCGGGAAGGACCCGAATTTGACTCAATTTAACGAAACGCGGTTATAAAAATACCACACTTTAACTAATTATTCACTAAAATACTTAAATTAACACACCTCACCCACTCACACTAGTTTCAAAAACCTGCTAACCCTATCTCATTTTTTTTGTCCGCCCCTTCTCTTCCCCATAAGCTCATCGTCCCATCCCCATCCCTCACCACAACCTATGCTATCCCTTTTGACCTAGAAAAACCTCACCCTCCTCACAGGTATAGATATATACACGAGTCAAAATAGGTTAAATCCCTTGAGGTTGAGATATAACACAAAGGGAAAGATTATTTCCCCCAAATCCGAAAGTCCAATGGAGTTACTCTCCAAGACTTACCATTTAAGCCGCGCCTCCAAGGGTTATCGAATCACAAATTACCAAAAACACATCAAGGATCTGAGAAGTTCTCAAGAAAGGTTGAGAGTGGAGGTGTTGTGATTCGATTTGGAGGTTAGGATTGATCGGTATTGGAACAGTGGGTACTCGGATTTGAAGTTCATTCAAGTTTCATCCTTCAAGAATCATTGTAAGGTTTGATATTCGATTCAGATTTATTACGTTTTTGACCTATTTATGATGAAATTACTAGGTCGAATGAATAAGTTAAGTATTAATGTTATTAGTTTTCTGTCGAGTTGATTTCCCAGTAACACTAATAGATTGTGAGGAAAAATTTAAGTAATATGATATTTAGTTTGAGTCGAATAAGAATGATGATTTGTGAGAAATTTGTTGTTGTTGTTGTTGTTGTTGTTGTTGTTAGTGTGGCATAAGAGTTAGTTTGGTAGATTTAAGCTATTAGTACTCATGGTTGTGTTGTATTCCAAACCACTAGGAACCCCAGGTTCTTGATTTGAACCTGGAAATATTGTGGTAATGGATGGTAGACTAGTATAGAAAGGCTAGGTAGGAGGTTGGGTAGTTGCTAAGTGGGTGATGACAGCCCACAATGACCAACAATGACCATAACCGAACCAGTGACCACCAAAGCTAGGCGCAATAGTGGTCATGATAGACTGGAAGATCACCTCACATAGAGGAAGTTTGATTCGAGTTCATTAGCAACCATTAGACCCACCATGAGGGTTAAGCCTCGGTTCAAGCCTTGGAAGGCTCACTCGAACCTCAAACCCAAAACCTCAACAAAAGATAACAACATTAAGCCTGAAACAACCCAATGAGGATGGTTAGTAGTCGAATAGAATGCTGAAAATTTTGTGGGAAAATACACCTTAAGAAACTAGAAAATGATGACATTTAGGGTCCAAGGAGTTAGGCTCATATGAGGAAAATCATTCCTCTTGTCGACCTATAGGTGAGTCAAGAAACCCAAACCTTGTTACCACTTAGACCCTCAAGGCACAAGTTCGAGTAGTACTCAAACCTAGCCAAACGAATTAAGTCGTGAGAGCTAAACTAATGACCATTCTCGGCCAAGAAGATGACAACCAAGAAGCATCACAACAAGTTGGAAACTTGGGTGTTCTTTGTTTCTTTACTGGCAATTATCAGGCCAAAAACCCAAAAAATTGCCACTTAGAAGCCCACTCCCACGCCCAACAGTTAGCTCCTTAAAATTCAGCCCACATTATGGGCCTGTGAGCAAACCCAGTCGGCCCACCAGACTTGTGTATACATTAGAAATTAAACCCAACCCATTAATGATTTTAGTTCCCCCTCCTCGAACCCAGTGGGTCGCAGCCCAATAGGTATTAAAGATGAAATTCGAATAACAACTACATTGATACTTAACGCAAACAAATAAAATGAACATGAACCGTTCACGAAGATAATTTGCATTAACTAACATATAGACAAGTAAAAACTTAAATAGCCGAAAGACAAAAATGAAATTTCATTTTAACCTACAAGTACATGAAAACTAGAATAGCCGAAATGTTAAACGCGACGAAAATGATTAAAACATCTAGACTAGATATACATACATTGTTATACAAGTAATATTACATACACTCGGGAAAAATAGAGGTATATAAATATTGACACACACTTGTGTATTTAAAATATAGTACTCAAGCGAAAACAACGACAAATCAAGTTCACGATAAGGGTAGACTATAACACACGTCGAGATACATTAACACTTACATTCGTTATTTTGGAAACTAAAATGAATTAAAATGAACGTCACAAGTAATGTATCAAATTCAAGTTGAATAAATTCGACGAAACATAAAATTATAAACTAATATAGTGTAAAAATGATTTCTAATGAAAACGAGGACTTAGTTAAATTAACCAAGTTACTAAAAGTTAACGTTATATATTCAACTTCTCAAATCATACAATTAATAGGTAATAAACATCACATATATTAAGTCCTACCTCTAAAGTCAACATAAACGGACATAACGAATAAATTACACGATTTCAATATATATATATATATAGGTACGTACCCCGTCTCGATTAAATTCATCCGTACTTTACCGCACCTTTAGGTCAATTATAGAGTTACACCTCACCATCCCTTAGGAGAGACCTTAGTAACCACACTTGCCGCCACACAAGTGACAACAACATAGATACACTAAAACATTGAAATTAAAATCTGAGAGGACTTGAATTTAATATTTGAAACTAAGACATGGTTATTTAATCTAGGTTGCGTGTTGGTACTGTGTACTCCCTAATTTCACAGCTTTCACTGCTCAGGCCATTAAAGGTGGGTTTATAGCCCCTTTTTACTTATACTTGTTTTATATGAATGGGGTGAGAAACATGCAAAACCAAATTTTGTGGACCTTTAATACTATTTTACCAATATTATTGCGCAGTTAGCCTAAGTCCTGATATGTCCCCTACTACCCGAATTTCATGAACCGTTAATTCCCGACAGGAAGCGTGAATGTTATAAATAGATCTATTGGGAGTAACGTCCCCGTTCGGTTTGACCGGATAGGCAAACGAGCGTATACCATATCAATGTACAAGTGTCTGGGATAAACACTTGCCAGGGCTTTTATGATTCACATGCTTCTAGAGCATGCAGACCTTTTAAAGCTTCGGTTGCATGAACTTAGTGCTAGCGTAATAAAACATATATGTGAACATTTCAATGCTTAAATAAAACTGTTGGTCCAGATATGATATATTTGTTTTAACTGAAACCTATGAACTCACCAGCTTTTTGCTGACTTTTAGCATGTTTTTCTCAGGTAATTAGGTTTGTGCAAAATGTGGCAAGGAATGGCAAGGCGGCAGACTTACACTTTGACCAATGCGTTTTTGATTAATAATTAAGACTTGTTTTTGAGGGACCAGTAACTTGTAAATAAATTTGCAATCTAATGATTGTTATATATTGAATTATGCAAAAGAGTACGTTTTATAAAATGTGTAATTGGTTCTTCGATACCTTGTGTTATGATTTCCATTTCCATAGCACCCCATGGTAATAATGCTTCCGCAAAGTCAGATTTTGAGGGTGTTACAGATTGGCATCAGAGCCTAGGTTATAGAGAACTAGGTACATATAAACCCTAAACTATAACCACTTTTTAAAAAACAAGTCCCTATGACCGCCGCTTGCCTTGCTTGCCAGGTTGCTTGAGGTTTATTTTGACTTGACTGCATGTTATACTTTGTTTCATACTAAGTGTTTGCCACGTTGCTTGAGATTTATTTTGACTTGAATGCATGTTATATTTTGTGACATACTAAGTGTAATGTAAGTACTATAGGTATATATCTATATACACTTAACCCACACTAGTTATTATTTTGAGATACTTACACACATATACCATTTTGTCACAGATTATGGCTTCCCACAACATCACTCAGACTCCACTAGGCTCAAAGGATTCCAGCACACAGATGCCTCAAGATCACCATAACCCTAACACCATTGAGCCTACACCACCATCACATACTCATACCACATCAGCTACCCAGATTACCCCTACTATCCCCCGTCGTACTACACGCATAATCATACGCCCATCTACTAGACCATCACCTTACACTGTAGAGAGTACCCAAAACCCTGCTCATATCATTCTAGTATCCCCATCCCATTATAGGTACTTACGCTCACAAATAGACGCCCCTACTACCCCAGCATCACCACCACCTACCTCACCACCACACTCACCTACCCACTCACCCCCACGTCAGAGACTCAGGAGAAGCAATGACTCCTATTCAGCAGAGGGTGTAGGACAGACTTTAGATGAGAGTGCTCCTGTCGAGGCTACAGGGGATGATGCTAACTCAGATTCGAGGATGGGACAGAGAGCAGTTGTACCCCGAATCAGCATAGTACTAGAGGATGTGCCTAGTACTTCTGAGACTGGAGAAGGCTCAAGGAGAGCCTAGGATGAGATAGAGGATTTCACAGAGATATCACATCCCTCACTTCCAGTGGCATCACCAGCAGTTATAGAGACCGCTACCATCTCACAGATTCAGACCCAGTTGGACTTGCAGACTGACATACTAGGTCTCCACTCTGACTTATTTGACGAGTTACATCCAGCTCGTTTCGAGCAGTATGATAGAGACTTCAGCCGACTCTATGCTAGGACGCACTCCAACAGTCGAGACTTTCTTGACTTAGGTGACAGATCTGGTAGACTTGAGCAAACACAGGTAGTAGCTCAAGAAGCATCTCAAATGATGCATGGGAGGATGCTGATCTTCGAGGCTCAGGTTGCAGCATTGTTAAGAGCTGATCAGGCACACCGTGATGAAAACTTAGCATTAAGGACTCGCCTTGTGGAAGTCGAGGCACAGCTTGGGGAGTACGCTTTTAGGTTCCGACATATGGATAGGACTAGGAACTAGTCTTATTTATGATTTGTAGTAATTTATTTAACTGAGTAGTTCTCAGTCAGTGTAGGACCTTATTAGTGAACTTGTAATTTTCAAACCTTGTAATCAACTCTTAACCTATAACAAGTTCATTTTGTTTTATATTTCCATTTTTGATTTAATCATTTTCCTTTCATAAACTACCGTGATGTTATAACTTTACCCCATCTTCCCAAAATTTCCCCCAATTATCCTTAGACAAATGACAGCCTTATTAAACTATAGACGATATTTCACTAATAACCTGTAAAATGCCTTGTTCATTCCTTTTAGCCGCAAAATCCCAAAAACCCAAACATTCACGCAACTACCATTTCAATATTTATGACCCTACCTAAAAATCACAAATCATTTCATTATAAATTTACAAGACTTACCTCACTCCAAATCTCCCTACTACTCCCTCCCAAATAACAGACTATATTTTAGACGCCCCATAAAATTTCTCGAAAGGAATACTTTTCGTTACCACCCTCACCAGAAAATATATCCCCGTCAACTAAACTCAACACCCCTCCCACCCAGCCTAACTCCTAGTCCAAATGATACAAGATACAATGACCGCAAATTCTTACCGCAAGATAAATCATCTACCCGGTCCCGAGAAACCCAAAGGATTACATACGATGGAAATATGAGAATTAGGTAACCCTATTAGCAATAATGAGAACAAATTCAACCTAGATATCATAAGAGGTTTACCTTGCCCCTGTTACGACTTAGTCCGATAGGAAAATCCACAATTCCCGACTGCCGCCGATTAACACCTCACATTGACCTCTTCCAGCACCAATCTGACCAAACCTTAAAACCGATAGTTATTAGGCAAATTGTAACCCCGTAGACAGCTAGAACACATATTAACTGTATAGCAAAAATGTTGAAGGACCGTGACGATTATATTCAGACCCTTAAGCCTTCCTTCCGTACGATACACTGCGCACTTGAACGAACTGACTGGTCGATCGCTAGTAGCAATCAACATGGTTCTACCAAGATAAAACCCTATGCGTCAGATAATCCATATCCCGCTAAGCCGACAGATTAACTACTAGAGGTAGTCAACACTGTCCTTTCAAGACTGAAATTTAGGACTATGAACGTTACCCACAAAGCTTAGAAATTTTGGAAATATTCTCATTCTACACAGGACGTCATAAGGCTCTATCATAAACTCCCCTGGGAGGAAAAGGGAAAAAAAAATCGGTCCATAAGACTCATAAGATTTTAGCCATAAATAAAGGACTCCTTAGCAAGAACGAACCATAAATAAACCATAAAACCCTTAAGAACCCGAAAAATATACTGGGATTAACTTGTGACTTAATAGAAACCCTAAAGCCTCACGAAATAACCCGAACCTTTATCGTAGGATTTAAATTGTCTAACCTTTCACTAAACCCTCGGAATTACGAACTAACCTTGGACAAGAAATTCTGACAACGCGTTGTTGAGCACCGTAAACAAACCTCGAAAAAAATTAGTCAAATGACATCACCCAGACTATAGGTATCGGTATGACACACTTTGGTAAAGTTCACCGAATATACAACATGTTATCCCTAGCCCTTAAGACACCAGGGACACCTTAGGAGTCTAGACTGTAAGACTGCTACGTTTACTATGAGACTTAAATCCTAAACAAAAATCATTTAAAAACCTTAAGATGTCAAAGGAATTCTCCTCAAAATTCTCACTAGAAAATATACCTCAGACCGATATATTTATCTCGGACCATTGACTAGACCGTCTAGAACGAGATGCCTCTCGAATAAGACTTGCAGTAGGACATATATTTAAGACTATAAGTTTCGCTTGTTACTAGATTTCCAGTTTTACCCAACTAGACATCCAAAGTGTACTCTAGGATATTAGTAAGAATACGGATATCGTTTATACCTTCTTCCCCAATAGTTTTCTTTAGAAATCTGCCCATCGTAAAGTGTGCTTTAGCAATTGTAAAACACATATGACCTCCGTTTAAGATCTCACTCGTTTTCATCTTTTATGGTATAGATGAATCCTACAGGAAGGACAGCCAATGCCGTTCATGACCAGCCTATTGCTGCCACTGTCCCAGCTGAAAATGAAGCAAACCTGCTTATCATAAACTCAGCCATGCTAGATGTGTTAGTTAATCATCTAACCGCAGCAAAAGCTGAAGCATATTCAATAACATATAACACATATAAAGTTGAGATCTAGTCAATTGTTTTAGAGAGAGAAAGAAAGGATGGGAACTAGAGAGAGAAAGAGATGTTGTATTATGTGAAAATGATAAGAAGTTCCAACCCTCTCCCTAGGTGGAGAGGGGTATTTATAGTGCTAGTATTTGTGCCCCGAGTGGGCTGTGGAGCGAGCTGACAGTGGGTAAAGACCCGACCCACTCCACGAGTTCTATAATAACTAAACTATATTAACTTACTAATAATTATCCTACGAGCTATTCAATGCTAATGAGTTCACGGGGTGACCGAGTCTTCATATGAATATTTATATTCCTAACAATCTCCCCCTAAGGGAGGTCACCCCGGAAGTTACATTTTGAAATCTAGCATTCTATCCTCTGATCTTGTCTTCATAGCTCGTAGTCCTTTGATTCTTCAAATTCAGCACTCTTTGCACTTTCAGCAGTAAACTCATTTGACGACTGATCTTTTGTCTTGGAAGATCTTTGAAGATTCTTCGATGATATCATCCAACATATGTCTTCTAGTCATCTTGTTTCAGCATCGTCGCTGTGTGAAGTTGTGATCTTTGAGCATTCTTTGAGATCATCAGTCACCATAAATCTCCAAGCTCATCCGTTGTAATATTGCCTCCATGTGATATGTTGTGACCATTGGACTCACATGCTCACACTTTTCTGGATCATGATAACTATCATCAGAGTTGCGGAAGCTGTGTTGTAGGACTTTTAACTTATCATGATGTCTTTGATAATGTTTTATAAGTTTGAGCTTGGAGTGTGGATTGAAACGTCTCTACTGGAATCAGGAACCACCATCACCATCTTTATATGAATCTGAAATAAAACAGTTAGCAATAAAGTTGGAGAACGAATATGGCTTTGTCATTCGCTCAGTGTGGTTGGATTAACCTTCGGTTCCGTGAGGACCGACCTGTGATCAGGTAGAATTCCCTTTAAAGAGAATTCTCCTTGACAGGAATTTCCTGCTCGTTGTATAGACTCATCCAACGAATTAACATTGAATGGTCATACCAAGCATGTTCTCATACCGGAACGTCTCAAAGCAGAAAGCACAGTAGAGTGAATCAGTGAATTAAATACCCACTGATTGATGAGAAATTGATTATAAAAATCACTCGCTTGTCACTAGATAAACATTTTAAGCAACACGACGAGGGTTTTATACATTGAATCACATTTTTGTCAAAAACACTTTTGTTTGAAAATTTTCACAATCAATGTGCTCGAAAACTCGGTTGGTGAGCACATTGAAAGGTTTTCCAAAAGCATCCGTCAATCCATTTCCTGGAACAAGTTTGATTCAAATGTGAATCGCCCCATCGTTTCTTTCCAGTTGTCACAAGTTTGATCCATGAAGGATCTCACATGACACCTACCAAGAGCTTGTTTGATGTTGGCTCTAAAAGGATTTACATCTTCATTGTGAATACTTTCGTATCACTCGGTTGTTCTGGCAATACCACAGGGATAATGCGTAGGACTCTTTAACATATATTTTCTTACTTTTCACAGTGTATGAAACAGCAAGCATATTGGAAGTGTGTCCTAATGAGATTTATGGATGATCTCTTGGCTCTAGACTCAATAGTGCATTTTGATTTAGTGATCGGAGGCTGGAGATGACTGCCACCTTTTCAATATTGTCTAACTCGGAGTGAGAGAGACGATAGACATGTATTGATCTCTGTGAAAAATGAAACAAGATTCCTTTGAGGGACCTTGAGTGGCTAGGGAGGGTTATGCAGTGTATCACTGGGTCCATGATACTTTGTCTTCAATGTCAGCAATCAACTTAGTGATTCTGACAACATATGTATTGACTCGGTTTCTGCCTAAAGTGTAAGGAGGGCTTCTTTCTTTTCACCCTTTATCTTTACATTTCTTTTTCATTCTTCAACCCCTTCAGTGCTTACCGAGACTTCACCACTAGTACCTTGTTGGGTTTGTTCCAGTACTAGCTCCATCTTAGTCGGCACTCTTCCCTTATTCACTTTTCTCCTTTTTAATCATTCCTAAGGACTTCTATTCTAATTAGAGGATTGTCCCTGGGAAGATCCCTCCGGTTCTGGCTAGATCATGGGAACTAATACCTAACCTTACCATCCTTATAACTCCAGTACATTAAATAAAGTGGTTGGTCTTTGGTATTCTTCCACAATTTCCATCATAAACCATTCGCTCCCCCTCAACATGTGCATCGATATACGAAAGAGTTTAGCACATAAGAGAGAGCCTACACTTGAGTTCAAAAGATCACATTTTTATCAGATTTTCATATTTAAATCACATTCTCTCCCCCAATCAAAAATTTCAAACCATTTGAGATTTGTGATCCCAATTGATTTAAATATGTTTAGAAAATTTGGGAGAAAATGTGGTCAGGTTTAATCATATATTCTGATAATGGAACATTACGATGCTCCCCCTCAATCTATGAGGGAGAATGTTAGTGTCAGGTATGATTAGTTTGGAAGATTTTTTGAATTTAACAAAAATCATACACTGACACATAGCAACAAGTTTCATAAAATTCACTGCTTATTTGGTACAAAGTAGCATGTTTTGATGATATAGAATTTTGAAAATCATCACTCTCCCCCTCAATCGATGACCCGTCTTCTATTGGAATAGCTGTAGTCATAGATTGAGTGATAGATTTTTATGAAAAATTCAATTCTGATTGATATTCAAAAATCATGGTACCACCAAGTTTTCATACAAATACTTTTCTGAAGAATCATAGATTGGAAAGTACTTGCGTTGTAAAGAAGACTTCTCTTCTTATACGAGGAATGATGCACTGAAACGTACATCAAATATAAGAAACATGGATATAAAGTAATCCATGCCCAGGTGAACATCACCCAGTTGGAGGAACAGCCGTCTTTTTTGGCAACATGCTTTCCCTATAGTAATGCACGGGTTGCAGTCTGAAGTAACTGCAAGCCGATTAGACATGTTTTAACCAATTAATATAACTTCTGATCGAGCTCCATTTAAAGACCCGTGTCATTATTGAATGACATTTCTAGGACCGTAAATGTTATCGATAAACAGAAGACATGCCTAGAAGAACTATTTTTGGTATTTTTTGTTTTTATGATTTTTAGGGTTTTTATAGGTTTTATATTTTTCTATTTTCTTTTTGTTTTAAGATATATACAAGGATATGTGATGCAAATCCTTTACTCCTCCTTTTCTTCTTGAAGACACTTGAGTGTTTCAGGTGTCAAACTCTTCATGCCAAGCCACGGGAGAATAAATTGGAACCGTTCTCTCAGAAGTGCCTTAGTGAAGATATCAGCCAACTGAAATTCCGTCCTCACGAAGTAGAGTTCAACAATCCCTTTCTCAACCTGTTCTCTTATGAAGTGATGCTTGATATCGATGTGCTTTGATCAGGAGTTTTGGACATTGTTACAACAAAGAGCGATAGCACTTTTGTTGTCACAATACAGAGGAATCTTGTTGTATGCAAAACCATAGTCCGATAGTTGTGATCTCATCCATAGAATTTGAGCACAGCATGCAGACATGGCAATGTATTCAGCCTCTGTGGAAGATATAGACATACTCATTTGCTTTTTAGAAGACCAACTAACCAGCTTTTCCCCTAAAAACTGAGCACCTCCCGAAGTACTTCGACGAGTATCTTGACACCCTGCATGGTCAACATCTGCATAAGCCGTGAGTTCCATTGCGGTGTCCTTAGGATACCAGAGACCCATGTGAACAGTGCCTTGAAGATATCTGAAGACCCTTTTTACCGCTTCCAGATGCTTTTTGGTGGGCTTGGACTGGTACCGAGCACACATACATACTGCGAACAAGAGATCTGGCCTACTAGCGGTGAGGTACATTAAGGATCCAATCATGCTTCTAAACTTAGTTTGATCAATTGGGATCCCAGAGAGGTCTTCATCCAACTTCGATCTCTCAACCATGGGAGTGTTAACAGGATCACTTGAATCAAATCCAAACTTCTTCAAAATTTCGTATGCATATTTGGATTGATTAATGAAGATGCCTCCAGGACTTTAAGAAATTTGCAAACCTAAGAAGAACGACATTTGTCCCATCATCGACATTTGGAACTTAGAACTCATCTCTTTTGAAAACCGATCACATTCACTAGGATCAAAAGAGGCAAAGATAATGTCATCTACATATATTGAACGTGAAGTAGATGTTTGCCCGACTTCCTGGTGAAAATAGTAGGATCAACAACAGCTTTGGAGAATCCGTTTTCCAGAAAAAACTTGGACAACGTATCATACCACGCCCTAGGTACCTGCTTCAAGCCATAGAGGGCCTTCTTCAAGCGATAGACATGAGTAGGATGACCAGGGTCCACAAATCCTTCAGGTTGACTCATATAGACTTCCTCTTTCAAGTCACCATTTAAGAATGCTGTGTTAACATCCATCTGGTAGACTATCATATTCTGACTGGCAGCATTAGCGAGGAAGATTCTGATGGCTTTAATTTGGGCAACCGGAGCAAATGATTCTTCAAAGTCTATTCCCTCCTCTTGTCTATACCCCTTTGCAATAAGCCGTGCCTTATTCTTCAGAACATCACCGTGCTAATCGAGTTTCACTTTGAAGATCCACTTTAGAGCAATAATCATTGCACACTCTGGAGGAGGCACTAATTCCCATACTTCAAGTCGATCAAATTCATGAATTTCATCTTGCATAGCATTAAACCAATAGTCTTTGGACATGGCTTCTTTGTTGGGTTTAAAAGATACTGCTGCTACTTTGAAGATTCTGCTGCTAAGTATTTTATTCTGCTGCTCATGGTTCTAATGGAAATATACTAAGTATGATTCTGCTGCTAGGCATAATCATTATGCTGCTAGTATATTCATTCTGCTGCTGATGATCTGAAGAATGATGAAATAAGCTAAGTGTCAAACTGTTGCTAGCCTAAGATGATTCTGCTGCTAGAGTTTTGATTCTGCTGCTTATTAGATACGTATAGTTTGTTTATGGTAAAGACACGATTATATATTATTCTTGTATAGAGAATTTTGTAACCGACTAGGACTCCTTATGTGTATAAAAGGAGGATCTAGGGTTAGGGTTAGATATTGATTGTTTAGCATACGTATTGTCTTGTATTCACTTCAAGGTTCATTGTAACCCTGTTACTTTTGAGTAACCGTATATTAATATATTGAGGGGAAGGTTGAGAGAATTGCTGTGTGTTATTGTTAATTCTTCTTAAGATTAATTACTAGTTTCCGCATAGTAATTAATAGATCATTCATAAGCAGTTTTTATACCTATTGCTTTAAGTTTATATCTAAAGTAATTAACAAGATCGTTAAGCTCAACTGGGATCAACAAGTGGTATCAGAGCTTGTGATCTAGAAACTGAACTGAGAAGAATTTTGAAAAGCTCAGATCTGTTCATCATCAAAAGCAATGGAGTCTGAATCTAATCATATGGTTACTGCATCCAAGGTTCCAATGCTCAAGGTTGGAGAATATGAACTCTGGAAGATGAGGATAGAACAATACATGAAGATGTGTGATTACACAATGTGGGAAATCATACAAACTGGAGATACTCTGCCTAAGACTGGTGCTGAAGGGCAAGTCTTGCCTATCAAAACCAATGAAGAAAAGGCTCAAAGGAAACTGGAGATTAGAACTCACACTATTCTCTTAATGGGGATACCTAATGAGTACCAATTGACCTTCAAAAACCCCTAGTCTGCCAAGGAGTTGTTGGCAGCAATTGAACTCAGGTTTGGTGGGAATGCAGCCACCAAAAAGTCAAGGAAGAATTTGCTAAAGCACGAATTTGAAACTTTCACTGCATCAAGCAATGAAAGTATTGATGGTACTTATGACAGACTGCAAAAGTTAGTGAGTCAGTTGGCGCTTCTAAATGTCAATATTGCAAAGGAAGATATTAATCTGAAGTTTCTAAGGAGTCTTGCACCAGAATGGAATACTCACACTGTTGTCTGGAGGAACAAGGCTGATTTTGAAGCCATGAATTTGGATGATTTGTATAACAACTTGAAGGTCTATGAAACTGAGGTAAAGGGTTCAACTAGTTCTTCAAGTTCAAACAACCTTGCTTTTATGTCTTCTAATAATAAGACTTCTGGGAATATTCAAGAAACTCATTCTGCTGTTGGTCATACTGGTTCTGCTGCTAGTTCACAAGGTTCTGCTGCTAGTTCTACAAATAGTGACACCATTAGTGATGATGCTATTTGTGCCTATTTAGCTGAACTCACTACAAGTACTCCAGTAATGAGTCAGGATCTAGATCAAGTTGATCCTGATGATTTAGAAGAGATGGATTTGCATTGGCAATTTGCAATGTTGACTATGAGGGCAAAAAGATTCTTGAAGAGAACTGGAAGAAAGCTCAAGTTTAGAAGGTAGAACAATGTGGGGTTTGACAAATCAAAGTTTGAATGTTATAACTGCCACAGAAAAGGGCACTTTGCAAGGGAGTGCAGAGCACCAAAGTAGATCAAGAAAAATCCAAGGCAGATTCCCATTGAAGATGCTAAACCTACTACTGCTATGGTCTCATGTGATGGCCTGGGAGATTTTGACTGGAGTGACCAAGCTGAAGATGGTCCCAACTATGCATTGGTAGCTGATGAAGAACCCAAAGAACAACACTTTGCTCTTATGGGTTACTCCTCCTCTGGATCAGACTCTGAGGTATCAAATGAATCTTCATGTTCATTTAAATCTTGTTCAGATACTATAGAGGAACTGAAATCTAGGTATGATGCTTTAAGAGTTGAATTTGATAAACTCAAACTTGATAACTTAGGATATCAACATGGTTTAAAATCTTTAGAAAGCAAGGTTGAGTTTCTTAATCAAATTGAGGGAGAATATGCTGATAAAATTCATAATCTTGAAACTGAGCTAATTAAGAAAGAATGTGAAATTAACATGCTTAATAAAAGAGTGGAAGAAGCTGAATTAGCTAGAGACTCAGCTTTAAGTGAAAAAGAAAAACATGTTGTTAGGATAGATAAACAACAATATGCATCTGTTCTAGCAAATAAAGTAGTTGAATCTCAGATGATTAAAAGAGGATGTGGCCTAGGATACAATGAAGTGGCTCCCCCACTTAAAAGTGCTTATGCACCAGCTAGGAAAGAATTGTCCTTTATATCTGAGTTAGCTGCACAATCCGTAGGTGAAACAAGTCAAGTAAACAATGAAACATCTGAAAAGACTAGTGCACCTAAGATTTATGAAAAATTGTCTGATGCACCAATCATTGAAGATTGGGAATCAGATAGTGATGATGAACATGTAGAAACAACATCAAAGGCTAAAAGGTTAGAGAATGTTAAACAAATTGAACCTAAAGTCAAGCATACTGAGTTTCTTAAACCTGTGCTAGGAAGTAGAATCTCTAGTAAAGTGGCTGAGTATGATGATAAACCTAGAGATTATCCTAGGAAGACTTGTGACTTGCCCAGAGGAAATCAGAGAAACTTGCACCAGGTGATCTCACACAAGTTAGGTGGTGACTTTGAACTGGTTAAGAAGGCATGTCACAGCTGTGGTAGTTTTGAGCACTTGCAAGAAGATTGTTATTATTCAATACCTAAGAAAACTAGTGCTCCAAAACCTGTATGGAACCATAATACTAGGGTGAACCATAGGAACTTTGCAAGAAAGACTCACCCACATCCCAAAAGAAACATGGTTCCTAGGGAGATTTTGTTAAGAAATGGTATTTCTATGACTATTTCTCCTGCTGCACCACCAATGCCCATTCCAAAGAAAACAGAGTTTTCTACTGCTAAAGCTAGCAGCAGTATTTCTCATTCTGCTGTTAAGCCAAAAGTGGTTACTGATACTGTAGTGGGCACTTATTTCTATGCTGTTAAGGCCTCAGCTTGCTGGGTCTGGAAACCCAAAACCAGACACAGCAGTGCATCAATGGACTTCAAGAAATATGATTACTTTGATGCACAAGGCAGATCCAAGTCAGTATTGGCTTGGGTCCCAAAGAGAAACTAACTCTCTTACTTTTTGTGCAGGGCAATCTACAATTGGAGCTAAAGGATAAATGCATTTTTGATAGTGGATGCTCTGGACATATGACTGGAGACAAGAGCAACTTGGAAGATTTTAAGGCTTTTGATGGTGGTTATGTTGCTTTTGGCAATGATCCAAAAGATGGCAAGATTGTTGGTAAAGGTACTATTAGAATAAGAAAATTGGATTTTGAAAAGGTGTATTTTGTAGAGGGACTTAAGTTCAATCTTTTTAGTGTCTCACAAATGTGTGACAAAAAGAATTTTGTTCTTTTTACAGACACCGACTGTCTTGTTTTGTCTCCCGACTTTAAGTTGCCTCATGATTCAGAAGTACTACTTAAAGTCCCTAGAACAAACAATATATACAGTGTGGACATTAAGAACATCATTCCTAAAAGAGATTTAACTTGTCTTTTTGCAAAGGCCACCATTGATGAATCCAAGCTTTGGCATAGAAGATTGGGTCACTTAAATTTCAAAACAATAAACAAATTGGTAAAAGGCAACCTTGTCAGAGGGTTACCTTCAAAGATTTTTGAAAATTCTGAAACCTGTGTTGCTTGTAAGATGGGAAAGCAACACAGAGCTTCTTGTAAGTCCAAAGTGGTGAACTCTATTTCTGAACCCTTGTATATGTTGCATATGGATCTGTTTGGACCAACTTTTGTGAAGAGCTTGAATAAGAAGATGTATTGCTTAGTTGTCACTGATGATTTTAGTAGGTTTACTTGGGTGTTTTTCTTAGCAACTAAGGATGAGACCTCTGGAATTCTTAAGGCCTTCATTACAAGAATAGAAAACCTAGTAAATCATAAGGTCAAAGTAATCAGATGTGACAATGGAACTGAATTTAAGAATCATGTAATGAATCAGTTCTGTGAGGAAAAAGGTATTTTAAGGCAGTTTAGTGTGGCTAGAACTCCTCAGCAAAATGGTGTTGCTGAAAGGAGGAATAGGACATTAATTGAGGCTGCTAGGACTATGTTGTCTGAGTCAAAGTTACCCACTACTTTTTGGGCTGAAGCAGTTAACACTGCTTGCTATGTGCAAAATAGGAGTAAGGTAGTGAAGTAACAAGACCCCTTATGAATTATTGCATGGTAGGAAACCTATGATAGATTTCTTAAAACCATTTGGGTGTCCTGTTACTATCTTAAATACCATTGATTCACTAGGCAAGTTTGATGAGAAAGCAGACAAAGGTTTCTTTGTTGGATACTCAACTAATGTCAAAGCTTTTAGGGTATTTAAAAAAAGAACAATGCATGTGGAAGAAAATCTGCACGTTAAGTTTAGTGAAACCACACCTAGTGTTGCTGGAAAAGGACCTGAATGGCTGTTTGATATTGATTCCCTAACCAAGAGTATGAATTATCAACCAGTGATTGCAGGTACAACTAACATGTCTGCAGGTACACAAACTAACCCCAATGCAGGTACACAAGCAAAGAAGGATGCATCTGCAGAGGAGTTTGTTTTAATTGAGAAGTGGAAGTTTAATCAGTTCTTCACTCCAACAGATAAAGAGGGAAAGAGTTCTGATGATGATGCTGTTCATAAGGAAGTACCAAAGGATGATGCAGAAGGTGATGATGAACCTTCTAATGATGGCAAGAATGTTGAAAAGTCAGCAAAGCATGGAAGTTCAAGAAATGAAGCTAGCAGTAGTATCTCCCATTCTGCTGCTAAGCCAAATAATTCTGCTGCTATGACTAGCAGTAGTATCTCTCATTCTACTGCTAAGCCTAGTAGTTCTACTGCTGTCCTAAAGAATTCTGCTGTTGACTTTAATGTTAATGATGATGTTGACTTTCCTCATATGCCTGAATTGAAGGAAATCTACTATGACACAGATGATGATGTTGTGGATGTTTTTGGAGCAGATGCTGATTTGACAAATATGGAGCCTACTATTCAAGTCAGTCCTACTCCAACTACAAGGATACATAAGAACCATCCCAAGGAGCAGATAATTGGTGATGTATAATCTGCTGTACAAACCAGAAGTAAAACAAAAGGGCTGAGTGATCTACTCCATCAAGGTTTATTTGCTCAATCATTGCATCAAAGAAATAGCCACAAGGACCTACAAAATTGCAAATTTGCCTGTTTCTTATCACAAGAGGAACCTAAAAATATTCACAAAGCTATGCAAGATTCAAGTTGGGTTGAAGCCATGCAAGAGGAGCTCTTGCAGTTCAAGCTTCAAGAGGTCTGGACATTAGTTGATTTGCCTAATGGGAAGAGGGCAATTGGTACAAAATGGGTGTTTAGATGAAAAAGAGATAAAAGAGGAATTGTGGTGAGAAACAAAGCAAGACTAGTGGCTCAAGGGTACACTCAGGAAGAAGGAATAGATTATGATGAGGTCTTTGCTCCTGTAGCAAGGATAGAGGCTATTAGACTATTCTTGGCTTATGCCTCATTCAAGAAATTTCAAGTGTACCAAATGGATGTGAAAAGTGCTTTCTTTTATGGAAAGATTGATGAAGAAGTTTATGTGATGCAACCTCCTGGTTTTGAAGATCCTGACTTTCGAGATAGGGTTTATAAAGTGGAAAAAGCACTATATGGTTTACATCAAGCTCCTAGAGCTTGGTATGACACCTTGTCCAAGTATTTGTTATCTAATGGATTCACAAGGGGTACCATTGATAAAACTTTGTTCATCAAGAAAGACAAAAAGGATATCCTACTAGTTCAGGTTTATGTAGATGATATCATTTTTGGGTCTACAAACAAGGTGTTCTGTGAAGAATTTGAGAAGCTCATGCATAACAGATTTCAAATGAGTTCTATGGGAGAACTCACATTCTTTTTGGGGCTTCAGGTTAAGCAAACAGCAGATGGGATCTTCATCAGTCAAGACAAGTATGTGGCTGATATGTTAAAGAAGTTTGGTTTTAATGATGTGAAGGCAGCTAAGACACCAATGGACAACAACAAACCTTTGCTCAAGGATGAAGATGGGGAAGAGGTTGATGTGCATCTTTATAGATCAATGATTGGCTCATTGATGTATCTGACTGCTTCAAGGCCAGACATCATGTTTTCTGTGTGTGCTTGTGCCAGATTTCAAGTGTCCCCAAAAGTCTCACACTTGAATGCTGTCAAAAGAATTTTTAGGTATCTAAAGGGTCAACCAAAATTGGGCCTTTGGTATCCTAATAATTCATCATTTGACTTGATAGCATACTCAGATAGTGACTATGCTGGAGCTAGTTTGGATAGAAAGTCAACCACTGGAGGATGTTAATACCTTGGACATAGGTTAATCTCATGGCAATGCAAGAAACAGACTGTGGTGGCTAACTCAACAACTAAGGCAGAGTATGTGGCTGCTTCTAGTTGCTGTGGACAAGTACTCTGGATTCAGAATCAACTCTTGGATTATGGGTACAATTTTATGAACACCAAAATTTATATTGATAATAACAGCACAATGTGTATAATAAAGAATCCTGTTTTTCACTCTAAAACAAAGCATATAGAGATAAGACATCATTTTATTAGAGATTGTTATGAGAAAAAGTTAATTCAAGTGGTTAAAATACATACTGACAATAATGTTGCTGATCTACTCACAAAAAGTTTTGATGTAAGTAGGTTTCAATTTTTAGTTGCTAGTATAGGTATGATCAATCTTTAAAATCTTATCTCTGTATGATTTGTAAAAAGTTTTTGAGGATTTGTGCTGTTATTAATCAAATAAGTTGTTTCTAGTCTTTGCTATGCCTGTATGTTGTCTACTGCTAAGTTGGTTATTTTGGTGATTGTTATTGTGAGATACTCTTGTTTGTGTTTTTGTGGTTTTGGACTAACCTTTTGCAGGTTAAGTCATATGGGAATGGTTGATTAATTAGACAAAGATGATTATGAAGTTCAGGGGAGGATAAGAGTAAATAAACACAAAGATCATAAACGTTTATTTATTATGAGGAGCATTCATTACATGAGCTGAAATTACTTCATCCTGGACTTACTGGGAACATAATCAACACAAAACAAAACCAAACACAAACCCAACACAACACAACTACTTCAGTTTCCCTTTTCCTTTTCCTTGGACATCTGGGATGGTTTTGCGGACTCTTCTACCACCCATGGCGTCAGACACCTTCTTGCAAGGGAATGCCAACACTACTGTTCTTGGTTTTGGATCTTGCTTCTTCTCAGGAACAGGGATCCTCTTCATTGATGATGCAGCTTTTTCAAACTCTTTTGTTAAAAAGACTGATAGCTCTTGAAGATCGTCATCATCAGATGAGTCAGAAGAGGAGGATGAATCATCCACATAAGGTGGAAGTTCATCTGTTGAAGGTTCTTTAGATGAGGTTATTTCAACCTTTTTCTTTGAAAATTTACTTCTTGGGGTTGAAGTGTAGTTGGGTGGAAAATAGTGTTTCCAACCTGAACTTCCAGAATCTGAAGAAGAGTCGGATGTGATTTCTATAATGTTTGAGGAGGAAGGATTCATTGTGATTGGAAAGTTGAAGATTTGTGTTGAAGATTTTGTGTGGATGATTTGAGGCTTTTTATAGAGTTAATGAAGGTTTAATGACATTAAATGTGGGGTTGATATGAGGAATTAACTCTTGGGTTGGTATAAGGAATTAACTCCTTGATGGAATTAAATTAATTATGGTAATTTTGGTGGAGTTGACCAAAAGGATGGGTATTTATTTTGGGTAATCAGAATCCATTCTGCTGCTAATGGATATGCTGCTGAAGGTTAAATTATTGGATTCTGCTGCTAAATTTGAAAGTGAAGGGACTATTTTGCAACTTGGCGCGAATAAGCCCTAATTGGGTCTAAACGGGATAAAAACACAATTCGATCTCATTAATATCTTTGTGCGCCCAAAATTGAAACTAATTCAAACCTTAACACTTTTTCGATCAAAAACCCCCAAAATCAAAACCCTTGTTCACAATGTCGAGACACACTTACTCTGCTGAGCACAATCAGATAGCTTTTCTTAAGAAGGTCCCTGAGGCAGATGGATTTACTGAAGTCATTGACTTTCTTAATGCTACTTCAATTAGGTATGCATTAACAGTTAATCCAACTATATATAGGTCCCACATGAGACAGTTTTGGTCGACTGTTACGGCTGAAACTCATAATGGGGAAGAAATGTTAATTGCCACAGTAGATGAGGAAAGAATTGTTGTTACTGAAACATCTGTAAGATGAATTCTTCGTCTTGCAGATGATGAAGCAACAACTTGTCTTCCCACTTCTACTATTTTTGAGGAACTTGAAAAACTTGGGTATGAGAGACCAAACACTAGATTAAAATTTTACAAACGTCTCCTCTGCCCACAATGGAAATTTCTTGTCAAGCTTCTGCGTTGATTTGTCTAGCCACAGGCCAACCATACAATTTTTCAGCTATGATTTTTGAAGGGTTGAAAAAGAATATTTCTGGAAATTCTTATCTTTATCCAAGGTTTTTGCAATTAATCATTGCTAATCAGTTACAAGAACCTTTTGCACATGAAAAACCTTACAAAACTCCTGTGCTTGTAACTAAAATGTTTAAACACTTAAGGAAAAATGGGACTGGTTTTTCTGGGAGAATAACTCCTTTGTCCCAACACATTTTAAACATTGCTGCTGCTGTTGCTCAGGGTGAAGAAGCTGAAAACCCCACAGCTTCCCATCACACACCCATTCCTGAAAATACAAGTGAATCATCTCATAATGAACCCCAAAAGACCCAAACACCTAGGCATTCATAAGAGAAGAGCACTGAGTTACCTCAGACTAGTGCTAGTATGGAAGCAGATGAGGCTGCCATAGGTGATGGAGATGACATGAAGGAAGGGGCTGACATTACTGTTTTCAACTTAGAAGTTGAACAGGCCAGTGTCAACATAGATAAGACCCCAACCTTGGCAACATCTACTGCTGAAGGTTCTCATGGACCTGATGCACAAGATGGTAACCCCAGCCAAATGGCTAACAAGGGGGGCTCAGCTGCTCAATCTAGGATTGAGACTGAGTTTCAGTCCAAAGATTCACCTCTTAGGGAAGTTAACACATCCCGAAGTGATGAGGACAAATATGAAACAGATGAGGAATTGATGGATGAAACTGTACAAAATGAAAATGCCCATGATGTACCTCTCGGACCAGGTAACATAGGTCGAAGTACTGAGGCTAGAATTGAACTTGAAACAGAGGAATTGACGGGTAACACTAATGTACACAATGTCAAATCCAAGGATCCACCTCTCGGGTCAGGTAACACAGACCGAAGTGGTGAGGATAGTGTGAAACAAATAAATGCATTGACGGAAAGATGTACCAAGTTGGAAGCTCAAGTTCTTGATCTTACCAAAACAGTCAAAAGTTTGAAGTTCAGGGTCAACTTTTTGGAAAGAAAGCACAGATCAAGAGCTACACTTACTAGAAGGGTCAAGAAAGTGAATTCCAAACCAAGTTTGGGAGAGGATGCTCCCAAACAGGGGAGGAATGAAGAGGAGGTAAACAAGGGTCAAAGGGAGGCTGATATGGATATGGATATGGATGTGAATGTTGGTGGTTCTGTTGAGAATGTAGTTGAACAAGATGTTAGAAGTGAGGTTGTTGCTAATATTGATGAGAAGAAGACAGAGGATGATTCTGCTGCTGGTGCAGGACATTCTGCTGCTGGGTTAAAGGATTCTGCTGCTGATTCTGCTGCTGAATCAGATGATGATACTACTCCTATAGCCCAAGTTATGCTGAATCTTAAACAACAATCTTCACAAAAACCTAAACCTGCTGCTACAAAGAAACAACCAACACCTTCCAAACCTAAAGCTAAAGGAGTTGTCATTCAAGAACCTGTATCCATTCCAAAACCTGTACAACCAACCATTTCATCAACAGGCAAAGGCAAGAGCATCTTGGTTGAAGAACCAAAGAAGAAGTTCAAGTTTATGGATGCTGCTGCCCAAGCACTACAAAATGAAACTGATGAAGAGGCTGCAAGGAGAATGGAAGCACAATGGCATCAAGAAGTTGAAATGGAAAGACAGAGACAATTAAAGGAGGATTGGGAGGTGGCAATGCAAACTCAAAGAGATGAAAGAGAGAAGTACACCCTTGAGGAACGACAAGATGCTATAGCTGATATGCTTGGAGCATTTAGAAAGAAGCAAAATGAAAAGAGGGGTGAGTACAAGAAGAAGAAACATTCCAAAACTGATGAGTATAATTACATGAAAATGTATCTAAAGAATCAAGCCTATTGGAAGCCTAGTGCATTCAGAGGAATGAGTAGAGCTGCTGTTGTAAAGGCTTATTATGAAACTCATGCAAGAATTAATAGACCAATTGAGCCTATGACTGATGCTGAGATTAAGAAACTTACAAGAAGAGTGGATCCAAAGGCTTATCTTAATCCTGAGTCAAGTGTTCAAAAGCCTAAAGAAGTAAGTGAAATTGTGAAAGAAAAGATTGTGAAAGAGAAAGAGGTTGTAGGTGATGCTGAGAAGGAAAAAGAAGTTGTTGAAGAGACAAAACCTGAATCTACTATTGGTGTGAAAAGAACAGGAAAAAGGTTAAAGTCTTTTAGAAGGAAAAAGAAAAGAGCTAAATCTGTTGTAATGAGTGATTCAGAAAGCAATTCTAAGGGTGAGAAGGAGTCAAAGGATGATGAGTATGGACCTAAAGAAGTAACTGCAGATGATATGAAAAGGATTATGGATTTTACAGTTCATAAACCTCAAGAAGAACCAGAGATAATAAATGCAGTTCCATTGGAAACTAAACATCCAATCATCTCTTATACACATGATATTCAAGATGGAAGTGAAGCATGGTGGGAGATCAAGAGATCAAATGGTGCAGGTCATAAGTTTGTTAGATTCTCACAAATGCTGCATTACATGGATAGGGATGATATTTTACAGCTCTGGAGATTATACTAGGAGAAGTATGGGGATAGAAGACCAGATGTGATTTCTGAAAGGCTACACTACTACTACTTGAAGAACATGTTTGAGCCTGATCCAAGAGATATGGAATGGATAGATTTGTTAAGGTCAACCAAGGTTCATAAATGGTATCTATTTCAATCATGTGGAGTACATGAGTTGATTGGTAAAGGTGTAGGTGTGTATATGCTGGTGGAGAAAGACTATCCCTTGAACAACAATACTGTTGTTATCACCCAGATGTTACAACATGGAAAGTTGCGGTTACAAAGACCATTTTTGTCAGATCATCAAGCGTGTGAGTTGGTAGAAAAGTATAGAAAGATTCTGAAATCACAGACTTCATAGTAGTAAGTGTTTGGAAGCATCCTCTTTGTGTATGTTTGTGCTTTGGAAGAAACTTGTATATTTTGGAGAAAATATCAAGTTTAGGGGAGGATTGTTGGGTTTAAAAGATACTGCTGCTACTTTGAAGATTCTGCTGCTAAGTATTTTATTCTGCTGCTCATGGTTCTAATGGAAATATACTAAGTATGATTCTGCTGCTAGGCATAATCATTATGCTGCTAGTATATTCATTCTGCTGCTGATGATCTGAAGAATGATGAAATAAGCTAAGTGTCAAACTGCTGCTAGCCTAAGATGATTCTGCTGCTAGAGTTTTGATTCTGCTACTTATTAGATATGTATAGTTTGTTTATGGTAAAGATACGATTAGATATTATTCTTGTATAGAAAATTTTGTAACCGACTAGGACTCCTTATGTGTATAAAAGGAGGATCTAGGGTTAGGGTTAGATGTTGATTGTTTAGCATACGTATTGTCTTGTATTCACTTCAAGGTTCATTGTAACCCTGTTACTTTTGAGTAACCGTATATTAATATATTGAGGTGGAGGTTGAGAGAATTGTTGTGTGTTATTGTTAATTCTTTTTAAGATTAATTACTAGTTTCCGCATAGTAATTAATAGATCATTCATAAGCAGTTTCTATACCTATTGCTTTAGGTTTATATCTAAAGTAATTAACAAGATCGTTAAGCTCAACTGGGATCAATATTCTTTGAAGCCTTTTGGCTCGAATTTGGATAGTACGGAATTGAAGAAACACCACAGTGCATCAGTAGCAAGTTGTTTTCTCTTGGATACCGGACGGGAAGGATTACCAATGATGTTGTCAATTGGATGATCATTGGTCCATTTTTTGAGATGATCATGTGGTTGAGGGTATTAAACTGATGTTGCCATGTTGTGATCTCCTGAAGAAGATGTATCAGTGGAAGACTCTGGAGCAAATACATTTTCAAATGGAACATTGTCAACAGAAGCAAAAGGATTCACGTCAAAAGAATTTTCTTCTGCAGAACCTTGCTGTACCAAAGAAGATTGAATATTTGATGATGAGGGCGATTGACTGGCAGATGGTGCATCTTGACTGATTGAAATAGATACCGATGGACCTTATGAGTTTTGTGGAATTTGAGCATCAGCAACAGGAGGTACAAGTGGAGCTTCCGTTGTAGTATTAACCGTTGGTGGCTCAAAGTATTCGTCAAACATCGAATCAAATAACTTCTTCAACTCTTCACTGGTGGGAGGTACATAAGGAACTGCAGGCGTGGGATTCTGTACAAGACCTGAACTAATTGGTCCAGGTGTCAATAGATTAGGTGCGGGTCCAGAACCGGTTTATTCAGGAGCCTTTTGCTCAGTCAGCTCATCGAATGTCACGTGAATCGTTTCCATGATTTGTCGGGTTCTTTTGTTGTAGATTCTATATCCCTTGCGATCTGGTGCAAACCCAACGAAGAACCCTACATCTGCTTTAGCCTTTAGCTTTCCCAAATCTTGACCGTCATTTGTCGGATAGCACAGAGCACCAAACACTCGAAGAAAGGAAAGATCTGGTTTCTTGCCATGTATCAGCTCGTAAGGAGTTTTGTTGTGAAGAGTGTGTATCAAGGAACGGTTTTGGGTGTAACACGCAGTAGCAATTGCTTCTGCCCAAAGAAACATCGGAGCCTTAGAATATATTAGCATAGTTCTTGCAGCTTCCACTAGAGTACGATTTCGTCTTTCAACAACGCCATTTTGCTGAGGAGTGCGTGCAACACTTTTCTGATGAGTTATGCCAATACTTTCATAAAATTGACTGAGTTGTTGATTAACAAACTCAGTTCCATTGTCCGTCTGGATGATTCTGACAGTTTTGTTCAGCCTTACTTGTAACTGCTTGATTAGTTTAATGATAACCTCTGGAGTTTTATCATTGGTTCTCCAAAACTTTACCCATGTAAACCGAGAGTAGTCGTCGACCACCACAAGAACATATTTCTTTCCATTGATACTCTGCACTCTCATTGGTCCGCATAGATCCATGTGAAAGGTGTGAAGAACTTCCATGATGGTATTGACAGTTTTGGGTTTGTGAGTATGCTTCTTGCTTTTTCCCAGTTGACATGCAGAACACAGATGATCTTTCTCAAACTTTAATCTGGGCATACCTCGTACAAGATCCTTGCGGGAAAGGTCATTTATAGTGCCGAAGTTTAAATGGTTTAAACGATGGTGCCAAAGCCAAGATTTAGTCTTTGAGGCCTTTGAAAGCAACCAAATAGGAGAGGATCTAATCATTTCTTCAATAGAGATGGTGTATAAATTGGTGCCACGACTGCCTTTAAGGAGATCAACGCCATCCAACTCTCTGACGAAACAAGTGTGTTTTCTGAAAGCAACTTCAAGGTCGGAATCACAAAATTGCCCAACAGAAAACAAGTTATGTCCTAGTCCTTCCACATAGTATACCCGGGAAATTACACTGTTGCCAAACACATAATCTCCGTAACCCATAATTGCCCCAAAATGGTCATTCCCGAATCTAACTGTCCCGATAAACTTTTTCACAAAATTCTTGAGCCGTGAGCGATCCCCAGTCATATGTTTTGAGCAGCCTGAGTCCAAATACCAAAGGACGATTTGTACGACCTGCATTTGAAAACAGACAACGATGGATAACTGAAAAATGTGGATCCCCACGTGCAGCTGGGGTCTGTTTGGTTAGCACACACAAATTCTGGAACTACAGGATTCACAGATGCTACTGTATTTGCATTGGAAACTACACTAGAAGTAGCAATTGATCTAGTAGCAGGGCATTGTATCACTAAAGGCAAAATTCGACCAGTTGGTTTCCATTCCTTAACTTCACAACTTTATGGTGATTCAATCTAGTTGGTGTCTGATGAGTGTCTAAATACTCATCATTTCTGTCACATTTAGACTGCAAAAACATTTAAAAACATGCAGATATGCTTCAAAATACAGGAAATATCATTTGATTGTGTTTTTATGTGTTGCAAGTGCAAAATGATTGAAAACAGTTGAAAAACGAACATAGTTTGCATAATTGTCAATTTCAGTCCTTTCACTTTTAGAAATTGGCAAAAATAGTCCCTGGTGTTAAAAATATCATTCAAGGTCCCTAAGCTATTTAACTTTTACAATATTGGTCCTTGGATGAAAGTTTTAAAGAAATGGCAGTTTTGGTCCTTCAAGTTTCAAAAATGGCAAAACAAGTCCCCGGGTTTTAAATATTGAAATTTAACATCTTAAGTCCTTGGGGAATTGAAACTTGGCATAAATGGTCCTTGTAATAATCTTTGGAAAATTATCACTTCAGCCCCTAAAAATCCAAATGTTACAAAAATGGTCCTTGTGCTTATTTAACAAACCAACCGGACCCTTTACTAAAATTAAACCCAAACCCTTAACCTATCCCATAAACCCAGCCCACCATACACCCAAGCCCAACTTAAAATAAACCCAAACCCGACCCAAACCACCCTTAGTTATAAAACCAGGGTCAAAAACCCAGTCAAACCCACCCTTTATCCCCTTCCTCACAACACTACAAAACCAAAACCACCCTTCCACCTCCAAGGTTTTCACCACAACCTGTCCTCCACCTTTCCACCTGTTTACCTACTCTTACCACCACCTCCTTCCACCTAAACACAAGCCCACACTTCATTTAATGCTTTCCCACAACTAAACCTTCCCCTATACCATATCACTTCCCCTGTTTTGCTACTAAATACCAATTTGGCTATAACCTTTCCTTTCATGTCCCCTCAACCAATACAACCTTCCAAAATACTTTAATTGCAAAATATCGGCGGCAAGTTATATAAACCACCTTTGGCGCCAAAAGTAGATTTGAAGGCTAGGATCACTTTGACTTATCCAATGGTTGTTATTCTTGATGGGAATTGTTCAGAAGCATGTGGGGAGTCTCAAAATTCTATAAAGAAAGAGAAGGAAGCAGCATTGCAATCTATCTAGTGTAATTTTAGTTTCTTAGTGTCGAATTAGTCAAATTTTAATTTCCAGTCTTAAATTAAGCTTTCAAGAACCTTTGTTAGTATTATCAGTGTGTAATCAATCTTTTGTAAGTCTCAATTACAGTGTTAATCATCAATATCAGTTTATGCAATTTTCTTGTTCAAATTTCATGTTACCTTGAAATGTTGTTTGTAGTGTTGTTATTGGACTCATAAGCTCATATAAGCTCCTTATATAGCTTCTGAGAGCTATTAGAAACCTTAAAAATCAGTTTAGAGTTAAAAACCAAAAATACAAAAAAATCACAAATATTAGATAAAAAATCAAAAATGACAATGAAGATGGTGATCACAGCTGGAGCAGGGTAAATTTTGGATGGCCTTGGGTTAGAAGCTTAGTGTTAAGCTATTAGGGTTGTTCTTGGTTCTTGGTCCTATGTTTTCAGCTGGATAGTCTCTTGTAAGCTTTTTCATAAATTTTTGCATTTTACTGTATGAGTAGTTTGTTGTATGAATCTTTGTGTTTTTATGTCTCTGTGGTGTTTTTAAGTGATAACATGGATTAAAATAGGTTGCTTGTTCTTTGATATTGGTTATTGCTTAAAATCTCATTATCATAGTTAAATTAGCAAATTGTCCATCTCTGTGTTTTATGCTGCTATTGTTGGTTTATCGTTTTTATTAGTCTGATATAATCATAAAATAAAGTTTAGAATCAGTGTTGAGGTCCAAATCATGTATTTGCTTTGAAAATCACAAATTTAGTTGGTTAAAGGGTTGTTTGGATCATACTGTGTCAACTGTGATTAAGGTTGTTTGTGGTGTTGTTTGTTGTTGTTATAAGTCATAATAGTTCATAATACCTCAGTTAAACCATAAAAACTAGTACTCATTTGATAGAAAGTCAAAATGATCCTTTGATTTCCATTTCAGCTTAACTGTTAGGATTTTGGATTTGCATAATCATCCATTTTGGTTCATTAGTGCTTAACATAGCTTAATTTGGTCTCATTGAAGCTTAATACATCATTTTTAGTAAGTAGAGTAGGATCAAAGTTCATCAAAGTCAACTATTTGGTTTTACTTAAAAAGTCAAAATTCCTAGTTGTCAGTTTTTGATCAAACTTGTTAATTTTCTTGTGATCTTATTTTTAAGTTTTAGCTTATCATCTTTTGGGATATTAGTATTTTGCTGCTCATCGTCACTAGAATAATTTTAGTTATTTTTATTAATTAGTTAAACTGCTTAATTTATAGCTTTTTGTTAGCTCTTTTTCTCAAAATTGCCCTGTGCACAGATCTGGTAGTCAACTTCATAAGCTTGCACAAGCTTTATTATTTGGCTTTAGCTTGTGTGCTCTGGCTTTTTGTGAAGCTTTACCACCCATCTCAAAGGTTCAGGGCTTATTTTGCTTTTTCTAGCTTATTTAATAGGGCTGCTATTAGCTTTTAGTTTGTCCCATTTCACTGCATACACTGAGTACTCAGTGTATTATAAGCATTTTCACAAGCCCTCCAAAAGCTCATTAGTGGGTCCCACTTTGAAAGCTTTGGCTTTTTGAATAGCTCAACAAGCCATCTCAATACTTCAGTCATTATTTTGAGCTTTTCAGCTTATTTGATAAGCTTAAAGTTGTATTAAAGAAAGTTGCAGGCCTGTTTGGTTCTGTGGCTATTTGGATTTGCTTATTTGCTTACATTGGCTTATTCAGCTTGAGTTTCTTGTTGTTTTAACTTTACTTCAGTTCCTTTAAGTTGCTCATAGCTTATTTTCAAGCTTGTGTTCACTGAGTAGCTTGTTCCAAGCTTATTCAAGCTAAAAATTTCATTTTCAAGCCATAAAGCCAACTGTTGGGCTTATTAGCTTGTTACCTGCTTATTTTTAAGCTTCATCAAGTTTGTTTTTGTAAAAGTTCCATATTTTCAGTAGTAAAATAGTTTTGTAAAAAGAAAATCAGAAAATCAACAACATAAAAATAAGTGATAGCTTCTATTTAAGCCATTTGGCTTATTTTCAGCTTTTTCATTAAGCACTTTTCATTTTTATATTTTTCTTATCTTCCTGTCACCTTAGAGTATTTATAGAAAAATTTTCAGATTTTTCTTTGTTTATTTAGTATTTATTAAAAATCAAAATAGTTTAAATAATAATTAATTAATAATAATTAGATAATAAGTGTAATACATATATTTTCAGTTTTAAAATAAGTTTATAATATTTTAGATTTATCTAAGTCATAATTTCATTTTTCTAGGTTTATTTCTTATTTTCTTACTTTTTAGGTTATTATTTAATAGTTAAAAATAGTTTTTAATTAATAATAATTAATTAATAAGTCTAATAAATAATTTTCTTTTTCTAATAATTTTATTTTATCATTTGGATTCCAAAAATATAATTTTCACATCCGTGGGAGTTATATTGGACAGAATTCACTTTTTTATTTTGTACGTTTACGTTTATTTAAATTTAAACGTACGTTTCTAGGTTTCTAAACGTTTTTAAAGTAATTTGGTTTCCTGTATTTATTCTTATAGCTTTTTTAACGCTATTCTCTTTTATTTCCTTAGTCCAATAATTCAAAACCCCTTTTCCATTCAATATTCACCATATCACAAATCCGTTTTACTACAGAATTCACATCTCGCTGGGACTTAACGACCCGGGGATACACTAACTCCTTGGATAATTGCATTGTGCCTTAGATTGTTTGACTCTTGTTGACCATTTACTTGGTCAATATTAGCAGACGTTTTAGCACCGATCAAATTTTGGCGCCGCTGCCGGGGAGGTGTGTTGCGTAAAAACGTATTGGAAGAATCAGTGTTGTTGAATATACACCCATTGTATATTAACCATCCTTGTCCATATTCTCTTATTTTCAGATAAAACTAAAATTATCGTGAAGTTAATTCGTTTGACGGATCGATAAGCCAAAAATATCGTATTTCAAATTTCCATAAACAATTAAAATCCAAAAAGAATCTTCTTACCATTTTCTAAGTTTCCATCACTCTTAAAGGATCCTTAGACTCGTCTTAGTGCATGCGCACTCGTTCTTCTAGGTCTTCAAGCCCTTTTCGTGAGCTTGTAAACATACCTTGAAGACGTCGTAGACGTTCTGCCCCATCAGTCGTATCTGAGGTACGTACTGACCCTGTCATCATGGCAGATTTGCCAATGAATGAGCTTCTCCAGGCACCCATCGAGGGTTATGGAGATTCCATTGTTGTTCCAGCCATCGTGGCTGATAGTTTTGAGCTCAAAACCGGGTTACTGAACCTTGTAACCTCAAGTCAATTCTATGGTTTTGAGAGGGATGATCCTCATGCTCACATTCGATGGTTTAACAAAATTACATCTACCATCAAATACAAGAATATCCCTTCTGAATCAATCAAGCTTCTTCTATTCCCATTTTCTCTCGAGGGACAAGCCCGGATATGGCTTGAAAAACAACCCCCTCGTTCAATTGAGACATGGGAGGATCTAGTTACAAAGTTTGTAAATGAATTCTTTCCCCCGTCTAGAACGACAAATCTTAAAAATGAAATCATCAAATTCACACAAAGATTTGATGAATCGTTTAGTGACGCGTGGGATCGTTTCAAAGAATTGCTTCGTAAATGTCCTCATCATGGTTTCACCGAGTTGATGCAAATCGACACTTTCTATAATGGTGTGAGCCAATCTGACCAAGATTCTCTCAATGCTTCCGCTGGAGGTAACTTTTTGAGCAAAACCACCAAAGAAGCTTTAGCGATTATTGAAAATAAGTCTAAGGTCCGTACTGCACGGACAAAGATATCATTCTCAAGCTAGTGCTGGTCCTTCTACTTCATCTCCCGTGAGTACTTCTAGCATCGATGCTAAGATTGACAAACTCACGGACGCTATTCAAGCTTTGGTTCTCTCAAACCAAAAGAAAGTCACTTTCACACAAAATCCTTCACATGCTGAAGTGAAGAAAGTGGAAATCTGTGTTACTTGTGGTGGCCCTCACGCATACTACAACTGTACTGCCACCGATGGTAGTCCTTTTGAAGCTAATGCTATAGCCGGTACTTCAAATCAGGGAGGTAATCAATACCGTCCTCAACTGGAACCAAGTTACCGAGCTAACACCTACCAAGGACCACCCGGTTTCAATCAGAACCAAATTTGCAAAACCGAAACCAAAACCAACCTCGAATGAACCAAGGTTATCAAAACCAAGGGAATTTCAATTCTGGACATAATCAAGGTTTCCAACACCAAGGAAACTTTAACCGAAACAATTCTAACCAGGGAAATCATTTTCAGGGAAATGGTAATCCAAATCACGGGAATTTTCAACATCAAGGTTATAATCAAAATAACCGAATCCAAAATTTCCCTAATCAACCTCAAGCCATTCCAGCCCCACAACCATCATCTGATGAGTTATTGAGGCAATTCATGAAAGCTCAAGAGGACACAAACAGGTTGTTGGTCAGCCAGATCTTTTGAGATTAAAAAATCTTTAAATGATCAACCTTCGGGCTCAGGAAAACTTCCGAGCAACACGATCGCTAACCCGAAGGGCGATGTTAAGGCGATCACAACCCGAAGTGGTGTTTCATATGATGGACCCACTATTCCTACTACCACTTCTTCTTCTTCCCCCAAGGTAGTGGAAAGTGAACCTGAGGTGACTAAGGACAAGGTACTTCCTTCTAATAACGGAGGTACCGACAACGTCCAACCTCAAGTCGTCCCGAAACCCAAGACTAAACCTGGAGTTGTCTTTGAATCACATGAAATCCCTGTTGAAAACCCTAAATCCAAACCTTCTATTCCCTACCCATCACGTTTAAATGAGCAAAAGCTCCGCGAAAAAGCTAGTCAACAAATGGATAAATTTTTCCAAAATTTTCAAGAATTACATTTTGACATAACCTTTGCGGATGCTATCATTCAGATGCCCAAGTTTGCATCCACAATCAAACACTTGTTAAGCAACAAGGAAAAACTGTTTGAAATGGCAAAAACTCCATTAAATGAGAACTGCTCAGCAGTTATCTTGAAAAAGCTTCCCGAGAAGCTTGGAGATCCTGGAAGATTTCTAATACCTTGTGTGTTTCCAGGAATGGTTGAATGCTATGCCTTGGCCGATCTTGGTGCAAGCATCAACCTGATGCCTAAATCAGTATGGAAGAAACTTTCTCTTCCTGAACTTACTCCTACCTGCATGACTCTTGAGCTTGCAGATCGTTCAATATCTCGTCCACTTGGCATTGCTGAGGACGTATTTGTGAAAGTAGGAAAGTTCCATTTTCCAGCTGACTTTGTGGTTGTTGATTTTGATGCTGATCCTAGGGTTCCTCTCATTCTTGGAAGAGGATTCCTAAGGACGGGCCATGCTCTCATTGATGTATTTGAGCATGAAATCACATTACGTGTGGGTAATGAAGTTGTTACCTTTAACCTCGATCAAACTTCGAGGTACTCCTCAAATTATGATTCTGAATCGGTTAACCGAATCGATGTCATTGATATTGCTTCAGAGGAGTACTCTCAAGAGTTTCTTGGTTATTCTCATAATTCTGTGAGTGGGGATCCCACCACATCTTCTCTACCTATCATTTCCGACTCTTCCCCTTCTCTCACTCCGTTTGAGAGAAGTGATTTCATTTTGGAAGAGATCGAGGCTTTTCTCAAGTGTGATTCATTTCTAGAAGGGATTGATAACGCTGAGATTGATCTGGAGGGAGATATTCTTCTTCTTGAGAAATTGTTGAATCAGGACAATTCTCCTCCACTCCCTCCCGTTGAACTTCATAATGAGGAAATCAAATCAGTTGATAAAACCGATGAATTTCCTGAGGTCGAACTCAAAGACTTACCACCTCATCTTGAGTACGCATTTTTGGAGGGTGATGATAAATTACCCGTCATTATTGCTAAAGATTTAAGTGATGAGGAAAAGACTGCTCTAATAAAGGTCTTGAAGTCACACAAGCAAGCCATTGCTTGGAAACTCTCCGACATAAAGGGTATCAACCCTGAATTTTGTACTCACAAAATTTTAATGGAGGATGACTTTAAACCAGCAGTCCAACACCAAAGAAGGGTGAATCCTAAAATCCATGATGTTATCAAACAAGAGGTTCTCAAACTTCTTGATGCAGGATTGATTTATCCCATCTCTGATAGTCCTTGGGTTAGTCCCATTAACTGTGTTCCAAAAAAGGGTGGCATAACTGTTGTCACAAATGATGAAAATGAGTTGATTCCAACTCGATTGGTCACGGGGTGGCGTGTTTGCATTGACTATCGTAAGTTAAATGATGCCACCCGTAAAGACCATTTTCCTCTACCTTTTATGGATCAGATGCTTGAGAGATTAGCAGGAAACGAGTACTATTGTTTCCTTGACGGTTTCTCAGGTTACTTTCAAATCCCCATTGATCCACAAGATCAAGAAAAGACTACCTTCACTTGCCCTTATGGAACCTTTGCTTATAAACGTATGCCTTTCGGCTTATGTAATGCTCCAGGCACGTTCCAGAGGTGTATGATGGCCATATTTACCGATATGATCGGAAAAACAATGGAGGTCTTTATGGATGACTTCTCGGTCATTGGGGATTCGTTCAAAACATGTCTCTCCAATTTAGAAAACATGCTAAAACGGTGTGAAGACACCAATCTTTGTCTAAATTGGGAAAAGAGTCATTTTATGGTCAAAGAGGGTATTGTCCTCAGCCATAAGATATCAAAGAATGGGATTGAGGTTGACAGAGCTAAAGTTGATGTTATTGCTAAATTACCTCATCCCACTACCGTCAAAGGTATTAGGAGTTTTCTGGGTCATGCCGGTTTCTATCGTAGATTCATACAAGATTTTTCTAAAATCGCCCGGCCTATGACTCATCTCCTTGAAAAGGATGCTCCTTTTATCTTCTCACCCGAGTGCATCAAAGCTTTTGAAACATTAAAGAAAAAGCTTACTGAAGCACCTATTCTGGTTGCCCCCGACTGGGATTTTCCCTTTGAGCTCATGTGCGATGCAAGTGATTTTGCTATCGGTGCAGTCCTGGGGCAACGAAAAGCCAAACACTTTCAGCCTATCCACTACGCAAGTAAAACTATGACTGAAGCTCAAACTCATTACACCACTACAGAAAAAGAATTATTAGCTGTAGTGTATGCCTTTGAGAAGTTTCGGCCATATTTAATCTTGACAAAATGTGTAGTGTATACGGATCACTCGGCTCTCAAATATCTCTTTGCAAAACAAGATGCAAAGCCGAGATTGCTCCGTTGGGTTCTCCTCCTGCAAGAATTTGATATCATTATATGTGATAAAAAAGAAGCTGAGAACCTAGCTGCTGATCATCTATCCCGATTAGAGAACCCACATCAAGATGTTTTCGAGAAAAAGGAAATAAATGAAACATTTCCTCTCGAGACACTCAATGCGGTTACTTTTCGTGGAGATTCTACTACCCCATGGTTTGCTGACTTCGCAAATTACCATGCGGGTAACTTCATAGTGAAAGGGATGTCGACCCAACAGAAGAATAAATTCTTCAAGGATGTTAAACATTACTTCTGGGACGACCCCTACTTATTCAAAATCTGTGCGGATCAAGTCATCCGACGGTGTGTTTATGGACAGGAAGCTATTGACATTCTCAAAGCTTGCCATGCTGGACCCACTGGGGGCCATCATAGTCCAAACTACACCGCCAAAAAGGTGTTTGATTCCGGGTTTTATTGGCCCACAATCTATAAGGATGCCCATGATCTCATCAAAACTTGTGACGCTTGTCAGCGTCACGAAAATATTTCACAACGAAATGAAATGCCACAAAATGCTATTCAAGTTTGTGAAATCTTTGATGTCTGGGGCATTGACTTTATGGGGCCATTTCCATCATCTCGAGGAAATAAATACATTCTCGTGGCTGTTGACTATTTGTCAAAATGGGTTGAAGCAAAAGCTTTACCCACCAATGATGCCCGAGTTGTTGTAAAATTCCTGAAAGCTCTTTTTGCCCGTTTTGGAACTCCACGTGCTATAATCAGTGATCGTGGTACACATTTCTGCAATGACAAGTTTGATAAAGTCATGCAAAAGTATGGTGTAACTCACCGTCTTTCTACTGCGTATCACCCACAAACAAGTGGGCAAGTAGAAGTTTCAAATCGGGGTATTAAAAGAATCTTGGAAAGGACTGTGGGAGAAAATCGTGCGTCCTGGTCGGATAAATTGGATGATGCACTATGGGCCTTTCGTACAGCTTACAAAACACCCATCGGGTGTACACCATACAAGCTTGTGTACGGAAAGGCATGTCATCTTCCGATCGAACTAGAGCACAAAGCCTACTGGGCCTTGAAACATGCTAACTTTGACCTCCAAACTGCGGGTGATCACCGTAAAGTTCAAATGAATGAATTAAATGAGCTACGTGATCAAGCTTACGAGAACTCTTTGATCTATAAAGAAAAGACAAAGAAGATTCATGACTCTAAAATCAAGAACCGCGTTTTCAACGTTGTTGATCGAGTCCTTCTTTTCAATTCAAGATTGAAGATTTTCTCAGGAAAACTCAAATCCCGTTGGTCTTGTCCATTCACTATTACAAAGGTTTATCCATATGGTACCGTTGAGTTATCTCAAAATGACGGTCCAAATTATAAAGTGAATGGTCATCGTTTGAAACACTACTTTGGAGAGGATATACCACCCATGGTTATCCCGGATCTTCAAACTTTCCCCATGAACCAATGAATGCGGGGATCGAGTCAAGCTAGTGACTCGGTGAACAAAAATATTAGCACACCATATGGGTTTTCACCCATATTTCTGACTTCTTTCTCTGTTCTACCACCCTAGTGTGGGGGAGATGCCCCACATGTTGTATATATGTACATTATCATATGCAAAAAAAAATAAAAAAAATGTGTGTATATATAAAATAATGGCTATTAGTATTGCCTTTTCACGTTCTTAGTGTTGGTTTAACAGCCGGTACTTTGAATATTGAGGGCAATATTGAGTTCTAAGTGTGGGGGGAATTCTAGCGAATTTGATCATATGTACCATCTAGTACCCCCATTTTGGCCAAAATTTTAAAATTTTTTTCTCACTTAGAACGCAATAAATGGTTATCAGTCCGCCATGTCTAACCCACATAAGGATTGGCTAATCCAGGAGCAAACAGCTCTTGGTAAAGATATATCAAATCCATTTATGGCTTACAATTTGCCAAAAATTGTATGGTATTCGACTCACCATATCTTTATAAGTGAAGAGTTGGCTAGCCCGCAAGGTTAAGGCTTGTGGTAAAGGCAGTGGAAAACCATAATTGGTAATCAGCTCACCAAGATAATAACTGTATTTTATCTAAAGAGTTGGCTAGTCCAGAAGCAAACGGCTTCTGGTAAAGACAAATCAAATCCGTTGACAGCTGATGATTTACTCAAAATCATTTGGTTATCATTGTACCAAAGTATCACATACTAAAATATTGGCTACTCCAGAAGTAATGGCTATCTGGTAAAGAGTAAAATCCATTAAATTTTCAAAAAGATTGCTAGGGACTAGCAATAGTTTAGTGTGGGGGATTGATGAGTGTCTAAATACTCATCATTTCTGTCACATTTAGACTGCAAAAACATTTAAAAACATGCAGATATGCTTCAAAATACAGGAAATATCATTTGATTGTGTTTTTATGTGTTGCAAGTGCAAAATGATTGAAAACAGTTGAAAAACGAACATAGTTGCATAATTGTCAATTTCAGTCCTTTCACTTTCAGAAATTGGCAAAAATAGTCCCTGGTGTTAAAAATATCATTCAAGGTCCCTAAGCTATTTAACTTTTACAATATTGGTCCTTGGATGAAAGTTTTAAAGAAATGGCAGTTTTGGTCCTTCAAGTTTCAAAAATGGCAAAACAAGTCCCCGGGTTTTAAATATTGAAATTTAACATCTTAAGTCCTTGGGGAATTGAAACTTGGCATAAATGGTCCTTGTAATAATCTTTGGAAAATTATCACTTCAGCCCCTAAAAATCCAAATGTTACAAAAATGGTCCTTGTGCTTATTTAACAAACCAACCGGACCCTTTACTAAAATTAAACCCAAACCCTTAACCTATCCCATAAACCCAGCCCACCATACACCCAAGCCCAACTTAAAATAAACCCAAACCCGACCCAAACCACCCTTAGTTATAAAACCAGGGTAAAAAACCCAGTCAAACCCACCCTTTATCCCCTTCCTCACAACACTGCAAAACCAAAACCACCCTTCCACCTCCATGGTTTTCACCACCACCTGTCCTCCACCTTTCCACCTGTTTACCTACTCTTACCACCACCTCCTTCTACCTAAACACAAGCCCACACTTCATTTAATGCTTTCCCACAACTAAACCTTCCCCTATACCATCTCACTTCCCCTGTTTTGCTACTAAGTACCAATTTGGCTATAAACCTTTCCTTTCATGTCCCCTCCACCAATACAACCTTCCAAAATTCTTTAATTGCAAAATATCGGCGGCAAGTTATATAAACCACTTTTGGCGCCAAAAGTAGATTTGAAGGCTAGGATCACTTTGACTCATCCAATGGTTGTTATTCTTGATGGGAATTGTTCAGAAGCATGTGGGGAGTCTCAAAATTCTATAAAGAAAGAGAAGGAAGCAGCATTGCAATCTATCTAGTGTAATTTTAGTTTCTTAGTGTCGAATTAGTCAAATTTTAATTTTCAGTCTTAAATTAAGCTTTCAAGAACCTTTGTTAGTATTATCAGTGTGTAATCAATCTTTTGTAAGTCTCAATTACAGTGTTAATCATCAATATCAGTTTATGCAATTTTCTTGTTCAAATTTCATGTTACCTTGAAATGTTGTTTGTAGTGTTGTTATTGGACTCATAAGCTCATATAAGCTCCTTATATAGCTTCTGAGAGCTATTAGGAACCTTAAAAATTAGTTTAGAGTTAAAAACCAAAAATACAAAAAAATCACAAATATTAGATAAAAAATCAAAAATGACAATGAAGATGGTGATCACAGCTGGAGCAGGGTAAATTTTGGATGGCCTTGGGTTAGAAGCTTAGTGTTAAGCTATTAGGGTTGTTCTTGGTTCTTGGTCCTATGTTTTCAGCTGGATAGTCTCTTGTAAGCTTTTTCATAAATTTTTGCATTTTACTGTATAAGTAGTTTGTTGTATGAATCTTTGTGTTTTTATGTCTCTGTGGTGTTGTTAAGTGATAACATGGATTAAAATAGGTTGCTTGTTCTTTGATATTGGTTATTGCTTAAAATCTCATTATCACAGTTAAATTAGCAAATTGTCCATCTCTGTGTTTTATGCTGTTGTTGTCGGTTTATCATGCTTTATTAGTCTGATATAATCATAAAATAAAGTTTAGAATCAATGTTGAGGTCCAAATCATGTATTTGCTTTGAAAATCACAAATTCAGTTGGTTAAAGGGTTGTTTGGATCATACTGTGTCAACTGTGATTAAGGTTGTTTGTGGTGTTGTTTGTTGTTGTTATAATTCATAATAGTTCATAATACCTCAGTTAAACCATAAAAACCAGTACTCATTTGATAGAAAGTCAAAATGATCCTTTGATTTCCATTTCAGCTTAACTGTTAGGATTTTGGATTTGCATAATCATCCATTTTGGTTCATTAGTGCTTAACATAGCTTAATTTGGTCTCATTGAAGCTTAATACATCATTTTCAGTAAGTAGAGTAGGATCAAAGTTCATCAAAGTCAACTATTTGGTTTTACTTAAAAAGTCAAAATTCCTAGTTGTCAGTTTTTTATCAAACTTGTTAATTTTATTGTGATCTTATTTTTAAGTTTTAGCTTGTCATCTTTTGGGATATTAGTATTTTGCTGCTCATCTTCACTAGAATAATTTTAGTTATTTTTATTACATTAGTTAAACTGCTTAATTTATAGCTTTTTGTTAGCTCTTTTTCTCAAAATTGCCCTGTGCACAGATCTGGTAGTCAACTTCATAAGCTTGCACAAGCTTTATTATTTGGCTTTAGCTTGTGTGCTCTGGCTTTTTGTGAAGCTTTACCACCCATCTCAAAGGTTCAGGGCTTATTTTGCTTTTTCTAGCTTATTTAATAGGGCTGCTATTAGCTTTTAGTTTGTCCCATTTCACTGCATACACTGAGTACTCAGTGTATTATAAGCATTTTCACAAGCCCTCCAAAAGCTCATTAGTGGGTCCCACTTTGAAAGCTTTGGCTTTTTGAATAGCTCAGCAAGCCATCTCAATACTTCAGTCATTATTTTGAGCTTTTCAGCTTATTTGATAAGCTTAAAGTTGTATTAAAGAAAGTTGCAGGCCTGTTTGGTTCTGTGGCTATTTGGATTTGCTTATTTGCTTACATTGGCTTATTTAGCTTGAGTTTCTTGTTGTTTTAACTTTACTTCAGTTCCTTTAAGTTGCTCATAGCTTATTTTCAAGCTTGTGTTCACTGAGTAGCTTGTTCCAAGCTTATTCAAGCTAAAAATTTCCTTTTCAAGCCATAAAGCCAACTGTTGGGCTTATTAGCTTGTTACCTGCTTATTTTTAAGCTTCATCAAGTTTGTTTTTGTAAAAGTTCCATATTTTCAGTAGTAAAATAGTTTTGTAAAAAGAAAATCAGAAAATCAACAACATAAAAATAAGTGATAGCTTCTATTTAAGTCATTTGGCTTATTTTCAGCTTTTTCATTAAGCACTTTTCATTTTTATATTTTTCTTATCTTCCTGTCACCTTAGAGTATTTATAGAAAAAGTTTCAGATTTTTTTTTTGTTTATTTAGTATTTATTAAAAATCAAAATAGTTTAAATAATTATTAATTAGTAATTAATTAATAATAATTAGATAATAAGTGTAATAAATATATTTTCAGTTTTAAAATAAGTTTTATAATATTTTAGATTTATCTAAGTCATAATTTCATTTTTCTAGGTTTATTTCTTATTTTCTTACTTTTTAGGTTATTATTTAATAGTTAAAAATAGTTTTTAATTAATAATAATTAATTAATAAGTCTAATAAATAATTTTCTTTTTCTAATAATTTTATTTTATCATTTGGATTCCAAAAATATAATTTTCACATCCGTGGGAGTTATATTGGACAGAATTCACTTTTTTATTTTGTACGTTTACGTTTATTTAAATTTAAACGTACGTTTCTAGGTTTCTAAACGTTTTTAAACTAATTTGGTTTCCTGTATTTATTATTATAGCTTGTTTACAGCTATTCTCTTTTATTTCCTTAGTCCAATATTTCAAAACCCCTTTTCCATTCAATATTCACCAGATCACAAATCCGTTTTACTACAGAATTCACATCTCGCTGGGACTTAACGACCCGGGGATACACTAACTCCTTGGATAATTGCATTGTGCCCTAGATTGTTTGACTCTTGTTGACCATTTACTTGGTCAATATTAGCAGACGTTTTAGCACCGATCAGTGTCACCGTTTACTCCTGTGGAAGTAATGATGGGAACATTAGTTTGTTTTACTGTCATTTTCTTTCCTGATTTTGATGTGCTGGGTCTTGATGTTCTCAGTGGTAGATCAAATGTTACGTGCTTGTTCTTAATCGTAGATGATGATGCAACAAGTCTATCTCTTTTGTTATCATTGTTAGGATCCGTGCCAATGACATACTCTAAAAGCTCATGAGACCGTTTTGTGAGGAAGCAAGCATCTACAACTGCACTATCAAGTGGTTTATCTATCCTATCATCTTCAACTATCTCACGAAGTGTATCAAGACTATCATTAAGGTAATTGAGATATACTTGATGGGCAGACCTATTGTTCCTAAGGGGAAATGGAATAAGCACAACATCAACAGCATACTTACTACAAGCAGAAACCTTTGGAACAACATTTTCACGAGTGATATTTGGCATTTTCCCTTTCACCTGAGTCTTAAGATTCTCGATTTCATTTAACAAAGAAGTTATCTTATCATTGTGACAGTTTCGTGTGACTTTAATAGAGTCATATAACTCTTTGTAATGCTGTTTGATTTTTGAATTTTTAGTTCGAATACACTAATTTTCATAGTGTAACTTATTGATGGTGTCTTGATAGTGAAAATTCTGAGAATCTAAAGACGATGGTTTATTGGTACCAATTACCTCACTTTTGTTAGACTTTAGTTGGGCAATTTGGGACCTCAATTGTCGAATCGTGTTAGTGTGAGCTTGAATTTTTTTATCGCGTTTGCTTAATTCAAAATATGTATCAAATTCAGGAGCATCCAAAGATGTCTTGGCATTTGATAGTTTACATCTTTCTTCTAAGTGTTGATATTTTAATTGCAAATTAAGATGATCAACCTCTAGTTTTGAAAAACGCTTGACCATGTTATCATGGTCATCATTTTGAATTTTTTCTTGCAATTTCAAATTCTCCCCTTCAAGCTCAACAACACGATTCTGGGTAACATTCAATGCAATAGAATACTCATGAAATTGACAGACAGTTAATGTAGCATCAGTAGCAGTATAAAATATATCCTGTGCAATACATCTAGCAATCAAATTCTCATTGGTGATGAGAATATTCTTTCTCTCAATCTCACGACTCTTAAGTTCTATCGCATGTTGAGCTACCTCATTTTCCATATCTTTAAACACTGCTTTCATCTCATTAACTTCAGTTTTAAGGGTTTTTTTGCATCCCTTCAAAATGTTCTTTGAGTAGTTTAAAGAATGGAATGACCTCAGTTAAATAACACCTTTTTGTTTGTTCAAAACCCCTTTCCCCCCCAGTAATTCCTGTTGGTGTAATTCTCTTCTTACATGTTTTATCAAAATCAGCAAATAGTTGACAAAGTACATATATGCTAATTAAGGTTTTACATTCTGTGGGAAGAGTTAAAGGAACTAGATGCCTAGGTGTATTGGGAGGATACACTGTTGCAACCGCAATTTTCCTAAGGGATGGAGTTTTGTCGTTAAGTTCATCGGCCTTTCTCTTTTCTATGTCTAAAGACCAAAATATTTGTTCAGGCGTTAGCTTCCTTTGAGGTGCAAACACAGTCAATCGATTCTCCTCATAATAATCATGGGGTTTGACTATGATTCGATTGGCTATAAATTTGGGATCCTTCATTTTCTTAGTCATTCTTTCTCTATTTCTCACTTCTATCTCATTACTCTCTTCTAATGAAAAAACATCAGGAAGGGCATGACCAGGCATAGTCATCACATTTGCATCATATAAGGCAGGTTGGGCTACTTTAGGATTCCTAAGGAGAGCTAATTTAGGTTCACCTACATTACTTTCACTATGCTTATCACACAAATTTTTGTGCTTTTGAATCATTTGAGCAGTTTGTCTGGTCTGGTCTTGTGTGTACAACTTGTTTTCAAGCTTATTTTTCAACGTTTTAAGTCTGGAGAAATCATTTAAGAGTTTTGTTTCTTTTTCTTTGAAATCTTGTTTTAGTGTATTTAAATGCTCTTGGGCCTCCTGTTTTTGTTTAACAGTCTGATCCAGCTGTTTTTTCAAAGAATTCAACTCTTGTTTCAATGTTTCTTCCCTTACATTACGTTCTGTTATAAGTGTACACATTTGACTTTCCATTTTTTGCTCACGTTCAGTTAGTTCAAATTTAGCACGTTGTTCATATATGGCCACCTGATCTTTATATATGTTTAGTCTAGTGGTCAAGGTGTCATCAGGGACAAACACAATGTTCTCATGCCACTCACAAGTATTATCTACAACACAAGCATTATCTACAACACAAGCAATATTTTTAACAGAAGATGCATAACTTGGTACATCAGACACGTTGTTGTGAATCACATATTGTTCATATGGAACAATATTACTATTTCCCATGTCAACAGCATCCGATTCAACAACATATGTCTGTTGTACTTCGTTGGGAATCTTCCGTTCATCTACCACGTTATATGTGTCATAAAGTTTTAATACCTCAGAAATCACAGAAGCATTGGAGGGACCAGCTTGTTGAGGTAATGAGACAACAGAGGACAGATTAGCCATGAAGATAGTTTGAGCAGTTGGTTCATCATCCACATCAGAGTCAAAAGCATCAAAGTCATCAGCTTTGAAGATGTTGGGATCATTTAGTGCAAGGTCCTGAACTGGCTGCTCGTCCACATCGGCATCAAAAGTATTTCCCTCATCGCCAGCAAGAAACAACAACTCTTCTTCGTCCAACACTGCTCCATTCTCTTGAGCTTTCATCAACAAAATCTTGTCTCTGAAATAGTCAGAGTTCTGTGGACGCTTTGGCTGATTGTAGTTTCTGGCAATGTGTCCAAGTCCACCACAGTTGTAACACTTGGGTTGCTTCCCCTGCCCTTGATTTGTATTCCCTACTCTGATCTGCACATTACCTCGACCCATGTTCCTTTGATTCAAGTTTTGCCTCCCTTGAACATTCTGAACCATAATTCTTCCATCCTCCACAGTTGCCTGATTGCGTGGGTTTGATGAAGTTATGAGTTGATTGTTAGTCTGAGGGAGTGTTGCTTTGAATTGTTGAACAAGTAAGGAAACTTGGTTGGTGAGGTTATCAATCATTTTGTCGGTGTGAGTGTAACCTGAATCCAGTTGTGGATTCATAGCAGATGGTAATGAATAGGGATGATGATAAGCTTGATCAGATGAAGATTGGTTGATTGGCTGAACATTTGCAACAAATGCAAGTGAATCATTTGATGCAGTTGGATTGAGTTTTTCTCTCAACAGACGATCATAAGCAGCATGCTTTCGTGTTGTTGTAGGTAGGCATACAGCTGTTCATAATTTGTATCTCTCAATCCTTTGTTAAGTTTCACTGCAGTAACAAACCTGTCCCATTCAGGTGTCATGTTGTTCACAAACTTTGAGTTGAGTTGAATGTTTGGCATTGTCATCCTGATGATTCTCATGTCATTCACCAACTTGTGAAATCTCACATAGTAGTCAGTAATGTTCTCTCCCGAGTTCATCTTGAAATGCTCAAACTCATCATACAGCTGTGACTCACAATCTTCTTTGTAAGTTCTGATCCAGCCAGAAGCATTTTGACATTATCCCAAACAGCTTTTGCTTCAGTGTTGAAGTTGATGAGTTTGTAAACATCTTTGGGCAACCCTTGAATGACAATGTTGGAGGCTCTAATGTCTGCATCATACCTCTTCTTTTCTTCCTCATTAAGATCATTGTAAGTGCGTGGCCTGTCAATTCCAAGCGTGACAGCTCCATTCTCATCGGTAGTAACAGTATCTCTCGTGGTGCCCATTTGAAAGGGTCCTTCATCAATGGATTTGAGAATGATAACTCCATTCTCTTTTCCAAAGCAGTAGAGTCGAATTCGTTGTGCCCACGTCTCATAATTCGTCCTATCAAGCATAGGAGGACGGGTATCGGACCCGGCAGCTTGAATGTCATCAGAAGCAGTGCTTGCTATGCTAGCCATAAAGTATACGGGATTTTACAATTCTTTGATTTAACCGAGAAATCGAATCTTTCGCGGGATTTTCTAAAATCAAGAATAAACCGTGATTGGATAACTTGAGTCAAACCGCAGCTAAAAGTATTACTTCAGTATCAAACCACAACACTCAAACCGCAGTAACCAAAGACAAACCGCAACGTTTAGACCTAAACCGCAAAGAGTCAAACTGCAAAGTCCTAAACCGCAAAGAGTCAAACCGCAAGGAGTCAAACCGCAAAGAGTCAAACCACAAAGAGTCAAACCGCAAAGAGTCAAACCGCAAAGAATCAAACCGCAAAGAGTCAAACCGCAAAGAGTCAAACCGCAAAGAGTTAAACCGCAAAGAGTCAAACCGCAAAGAGTCAAACCGCAAAGAATCAAACCGCAAAGAGTCAAGCCGCAACGAGTCAAACCGCAAAGAGTCAAAACGCAACGAGTCAAACCGCAACGAGTCAAACCGCAGACACTAGCCGACAAACCGCAAACGACAGAAACTCACAAACCGCAGTAGCTAATGGACAAAATGTCGCTTTCAGTCCTTTTTGTCGTGTTTCCCAATATGGTTAAACTCCAAACCGCAGTCAGAAGTTTTGATCAAACCGCAAATAACAATTACCCAAATAGCTCAAACCGCGGCGAAGAATCCTTCAACGAGAGATAAACCGCAGCGAAGAAAACTCGTCTGAAAGTCAAACCGCAGCCAAGAAAACCTTCAAATCTTCCACAACTAGCACGAACAATGTTGTATATTATCAAGGAAGATGTAAAACAGTTTTGTGAACATGAAAGTACAAATATTTAACGAATTAAACCACAAACAAAGCAAAATCAATGATTTTCCTTACAAACAATACGACCTACAAAAGTACAAAAATCTCAACACTAATCAGTGAATATGCAATAACTTGAACCTAACCATGGCTTTTCATACCAATTGAAGCATATTCAATAACATATAACAGATATAAAGTTGAGATCTAGTCGATTGTTTTAGAGAGAGAAAGAAAGGATGGGAACTAGAGAGAGAAAGAGATGTTGTATTATGTGAAAATGATAAGAAGTTCCAACCCTCTCCCTAGGTGGAGAGGGGTATTTATAGTGCTAGTATTTGTGCCCCGAGTGGGCTGTGGAGCGAGCTGACAGTGGGTAAAGACCCAACCCACTCCACGAGTTCTATAATAACTAAACTATATTAACGTACTAATAATTATCCTACGAGCTATTCAATGCTAATGAGTTCACGGGGTGACCGAGTCTTCATATGAATATTTATATTCCTAACAAAAGCCAACAACATGATCACTGAAATCGGAAGCTCCAAACCTAAGGATGACAGCAACCACACTGGCACTTATCAGGAGTTTCGAAAGGCCATTTCTGGAAATCTTAATGGAACTGAAGGAACCATTGCTGTGATAAGATGGATGGAACGGCTGGAAGCCATGTTCCAAGCATGTGGTTGTGCAAAGGAAGATAGGGTAAAATATGATTCACTCACTTTCACTGATGATGCTCAGACTTGGTGGAATAACCATCTAAAGATCGCAGGCATTGATGCTGCCTACGCAATGCCCTGGGAAAGTTTTAAGGAAATGGCGCGTAGGAAGTACTGCACCTACAGTGGAATCAAAAGAATGGAGGAAAAGTCATGGAATCCAAATGTGCGAAGGGACAGTGCTACTGCACGCGGTCAAGAGAAAGCACCAATGAGCCCCGAGATGACCCAGACAGAGGCTCGGCTAAGGGAAAGGTATTTAGGAATTTTTCCCCCGTTCCAAGGGAAAAACGAGACTACCTCCAAGGCCACAAAGCCCCAAGGACCCACAAATGTGGCCCGCATGCCGATGGGATCAACGGCTAGGACAAATGTCGGGAGAACGGATGAACTCAAGAGGAAATGGGAAGACCACTCCAAGGGTCGAGGAAGTGTTATTAACCCTGCTGCAGGCACCAGCATGAATAGGAGATATGCTATAAACCTACCTAAGTGTAATGTGTGCCTGTTCCATCACCGTCGACTTTGTCCTATGCAGTGTGGAAATTGCGGAGGAGTCGACCATCGAACCAAGAACTGCGACGCTTTTGCAAATGAAATTGACTCCAGACTCACCACCGCAATCTGCCTTGAGTGTGGAATGATTGGACACTATAGGACTGCTTGCCCCGGGCCGAGAAGTGGAAGTGAGAGGGTCATTCAGAACCCAAATGGCATGATGAGTGGACATGTAGCTTGGAACCCTTTCTTCGCATGATAACACCCACCTTTAGGATCTCTTAGGTCGTAATTCCTCGAATAATTGTACCTCTTAAAAGACATGTTTTAATGTTATTTTGTACGAACCTCTCTGTAGTGAATTTCCTTGACTTTTGGGATTAAGATATTATGATGCCTTTTTTCTTACCCCCATCACTTTTGAGACTTGTTCAGTTATTTTGTACACCTGTGATGACTTGTTGTGATTTCCAAACCAATAGAAACCAAATATCATGATAACTAAACCTAGCATCGCATCATCAGTCCTCAACTAAGCATAGCCTGATCACCTATGTTTAGTTCAAGGAGGATCATGCCTTGATGGGAATGATCCTAATATTTATATTCATCTGACTCAGTTATATGTTTAACACGGATAATAGACCTGCACATATTTATATTCATTTTATGTAACTAGAACACCTGACTAGACCGTTATATGTTTAACACGGATAACAGACCTGCACATATTGTCACCCGGAAATCTCACCAAAGAACAGTGAATTTATCCCATCTCATAATTTACCCATTATATTGTAGTAAGAACGGGAGGTTATCCCAGTTTCACACCGACTGACACCACACGCAAACCAAAAATAAATCTGAAACTCAGAAATGTTAGTGAATAATTAAAAACTCAAAAACACATTCAAGAATTATAGAAAGACTCTAAAAATTAAATCTCTCATGTTTGTGACGGTTCCGGGAAGGACCCGAATTTGACTCAGTTTAACGAAACGCAGGTATAAAAATACCACACTTTAACTAATTATTCACTAAAATACTTAAATTAACACACCTCACCCACTCACATTAGTTTCAAAAACTTGCTAACCCTATCTCATTTTTTTTGTCCGCCCCTTCTTTTCCCCATAAGCTCATCGTCCCATCCCCATCCCTCACCACAACCTATGCTATCCCTTTTGACCTAGAAAAACCTCACCCTCCTCGCAGGTCTAGATATATACACGAGTCAAAATAGGTTAAATCCCTTGAGGTTGATATAGTACACAAAGGGAAATATTATTTCCCCCAAATCCGAAAGTCCCATGGAGTTACTCTCCAAGACTCACCATTTAAGCCGCGCCTCCAAGGGTTATCGAATCACAAATCACCAAAAACACATCAAGGATCTGAGAAGTTCTCAAGAAAGGTTAAGAGTGGAGGTGTTGTGATTCGATTTGGAGGTTGGGATTGATCGGTATTGGAATAGTGGGTTCTCGGATTTGAAGTTCATTCAAGTTTCATCCTTCAAGAATCATTGTAAGGTTTGATATTTGATTCGGATTTATTACGTTTTGACCCATTTATGATGAAATTACAAGGTCGAATGAATAAGTTAAGTATTGATGTTATTAATTTTCTGTCGAGTTGATTTCCCAGTAACACTAATAGATTGTGAGGAAAATTTTATGTAATATGATATTTAGTTTGAGTCGAATAAGAATGATGATTTGTGAGAAATTTGTTGTTGTTGTTGTTGTTGTTAGTGTGGCATAAGAGTTAGTTTGGTAGATTTAAGCTATTAGTACTCATGGTTGTGTTGTATTCGAAACCACCAGGAACGCCAGGTTCATGATTTGAACCTGGAAACATTGTGGTAATGGATGGTAGACTAGTATAGAAAGGCTAGGTAGGAGGTTGTGTAGTTGCTAAGTGGTTGACGACAGCCCACTGTGATCAACAATGACCATAACCGAACCAGTGACCACCAAAGCTTGGCGCAATAGTGGTCAGGATAGATTGGAAGATCACCTCACATAGAGGAAGTTTGATTCGAGTTCATTAGCAACAATTAGACCCACCATGAGGGTTATGCCTCGGTTCAAGCCTTGGAAGGCTCACTCGAACCTCAAACCCAAAACCTCAACAAAAGATAACAACATTACACCCGAAACAACCCAATGAGGATGGTTAGTAGTCGAATAGAATGCTGAAAACTTTGTGGGAAAATACACCCTAAGAAACTAGCAAGTGATGACATTTAGGGTCCAAGGAGTTAGGCTCATATGAGGAAAATCATTCCTCTTGTCGACCTATAGGTGAGTCAAGAAACCCAAACCTTGTTACCACTTAGACCCTCAAGGCACAAGTTCGAGTAGTACTCAAACCTAGCCAAACGAATTAAGCCGTGAGAGCTAAACTAATGACCATTCTCGGCCAAGAAAGTGACTACCAAGAAGCATCACACCAAGTTGGAAACTTGGGTGTTCTGTGTTTCTTTACTGGTAATTATCAGGCCAAAAACCCACAAAATAGCCACTTAGAAGCCCACTCCCAAGCCCAACAATTAGCTCCTTAAAACTCAGCCCACATTATGGGCCTGTGAGTAAACCCAGTCGGCCCACCAGACTTGTGTATACATTAGAAATTATGCCCAACCCATTAATGATTTTAGTTCCCCCTCCTCGAACCCAGTGGGTCGCTGCCCAATAGGTATTAAAGATGAAATTCGAATAACAACTATATTGATACTTAACGCAAACAAATAAAATGAACATGAGCCGTTCACGAAGATAATTTGCATTAACTAACATATAGACAAGTAAAAACTTATATAGCCGAAAGACAAAAATGAAATTTCATTTTAACCTACAAGTACATGAAAACTAGAATAGCCGAAATGTTAAACGCGACGAAAATGATTAAAACATCTAGACTAGATATACATACATTGTTATACAAGTAATATTACATACACTTGGGAAAAATAGAGGTATATAAATATTGACATACACTTGTGTATTTAAAATATAGTACTCAAGCGAAAACAACGGCAAATCAAGTTCACGATAAGGGTAGACTATAACACACGTCGAGATACATTAACACTTACATTCGTTATTTTGGAAACTAAAATCAATTAAAATGAACGTCACTAGTAATGTATCAAACTCAAGTTGAATAAATTTGACAAAACATAAAATTCTAAACTAATATAGTGTAAAAATGATTTCTAATGAAAACGAGGACTTAATTAAATTAACCAAGTTACTAAAAGTTAACGTTATATATTCAACTTCTCAAATCATACAATTAATAGGTAATAAACGTCACATATATTAAGTCCTACCTCTAAAGTCAACATAAACGGACATAACGAATAAATTACACGATTTCAATATATATATAGGTACATACCACGTCTCGATTAAATTCATCCGTACTTTACCGCACCTTTAGGTCAATTATAGAGTTACACCTCACCATCCCTTAGGAGAGACCTTAGTAACCACACTTGCCGCCACACAAGTGAAAACAACATAGATACACTAAAACATTGAAATTAAAATCTGAGAGGACTTGAATTTAATATTTGAAACTAAGACATGGTTATTTAATCTAGGTTGCGTGTTGGTGCCGTGCACTCTCTAATTTCACAGCATTCACTGTTCAGGCCATTAAAGGTGAGTTTATAGCCCCTTTTTACTTATACTTGTTTTATATGAATGGGGTGAGAAACATGCAAAACCAAATTTTGTGGACCTTTAGTACTATTTTACCAATATTATTATGCAGTTAGCCTAAGTCCTGATATGTCCCCTACTGCCCGAATTTCATGAACCGTTAATTCCCGATAGGAAGCGTGAATGTTATAAATAGATCTATTGGGAGTAACGTCCCTGTTCGGTTTGACCGGATAGGCAAACGAGCGTATACCATATCAATGTACAAGTGTCTGGGATAAACACTTGTCGGGGCTTTTATGATTCACATGCTTCTAGAGCATGCAGACCTGTTAAAGCTTCGGTTGCATGAACTTAGTGCTCGCGTAATAAAACATATATGTGAACATTTCAATGCTTAAATAAAACTGTTGGTCCAGATATGATATATTTGTTTTAACTGAAACCTATGAACTCACCGGCTTTTTACTGACTTTTAGCATGTTTTTCTCAGGTAATTAGGTTTGTGCAAAATGTGGCAAGGAATGGCAAGGCGACAGACTTACACTTTGACCAATGCGTTTTTGATTAATAATTAAGACTTGTTTTTGAGGGACCAGTAACTTGTAAATAAATTTGCAATCTAATGATTGTTATATATTGAATTATGCAAAAGAGTACGTTTTATAAAATGTGTAATTGGTTCTTCGTTACCTTGTGTAATGATTTCCATTTCCATAGCACCCCATGGTAATAATGCTTCCGCAAAGTCAGATTTTGGGGATGTTACAATATTTGACCTAGTGCAAGCACTAGGTGTAGTTACAATGACTCAATGGCTACACCAAAACTATTAGCACATTATTATTACACTGAAAGCAACAGTGAACCTGGCCTTTTGTACCGTATGTGGTATTGCTGAAAATTAGTACGTACATTCTAAACTTTTTCCCATCAAACAATCAAATTATACCATCACGACGAGCATTTTATTATCTTTTAATAACTAGTCACTTTCAAATACTTTCAAGTAAAAAAAATCCGTTTTCTTTCACGTTCTTTTTTCAATATCGAAATTAGCACGAAACATCACATGTGATTTAACACTAATATAAAAGTTTGACTTCTAAGCAACTGTGGTAAAATTTGAATAAATATTTGTGTAAAAATAAAAAAATTATTATTTTTTCAGAAGCGGTAAGATGTATCAGGTCTTACTCGTTAAGAGGTGGAATAAATATCATTTTGTCTTTTAATGATTTATACTTTTGTTTCCCTTTACGTTTTTGTTTTTAATTTAATTTTCGTTAATTAATGCAACACCTTTATATTTAAACGAGTGGGGGTACCAGCGCGTTGCTGCGGGAATGTTGTGTTTGATCTGAACTCGAAATGAAACGATTGTCCAAAAATTATTTTTGTTATTAAGGACTAAATATGCAAAAGATCGATAACTGCAAGTACTATTTTCGTAAAGTATTTCTGAAAATAGTATGATTTTTTGCAGGAAAAGTCCCTAAAGTTATCGGTATTTTGCAAAGTTAGTCCTTAGGGACTAACTTTGTAATTTATACGTAACCTGAGGGACTATTCGTGCCATTTTTGCTACAGTTGCCAATGAATAGTAAACACTGTTCTGCACTGTAGCAAAAACTGTTCTGCACTGTAGCAAAAACTGTTCTGCACTGTTACACACTGTAGCAATGTTATTTTCTTTTTTAGTCCCTGAAAGTAGGGGTGGCAATTTTCGACACGACACGCTAACCGACACGGACACGACACGAAGATAAACGGGTTTGGGTCGAGGATAAATGGGTTTGGGTCGAAAACAGGTTAACCCGTATAACCCGTTTAATAAATGAGTCATGTATGGGTTTAGTAATTTTAAACAGGTCAACCCGTGAACCCGTTTAAATATACAAACTTTTAATCAATAAAATATATAACTACCTAATATGATATATGTATTTATTTAGGATGTGGATCTATGTTTTCTTAAGTGCTACTATAATATATATTAGTATTTATGTGTTATTATTTGAACACTTACACTCTTCAACACTCAAACTAATTAAAACTTTTAACTAGTTTATTTAAACGGGTTACACAGGTCATAAATGGGTTACACATGTTAGGTGTATACGGGTTAGGGTTGAGGTTTTTGACACGATGAATAAATGGGTCGTGTTTGGGTTGAGGCTTTACCAACCCGCCAACCCGAGTGGGTCGACACGGACACGACTCGATTGCCACCCCTACCTGAAAGTGTCGGTATGTTGCGAAGTTAGTCCTTAAGGACTAACTTTGAAATTAAAAGTTAACCTTAGGGGCTGTTTCTGCTCAATATTTGCACAGAAACAATCCCTGAAGTTATTGATACGTTGCAAATTTAAGTAACGACTGTTAAGTAATGACCGTTAAGGACTAACCCTGCAATAGATCAATAACCTCAGAGTCTAAAATAAAAATTGCGCGACTACTGTAGCTACAGTGTTTTGACTCCACTGTTACACGCCTTTTAGTAAATATATATAATTACAAAATTTAACACTACTCATACATTTAATTATATAAAAAAACAAATAATGTTATATGATTCGGATTTAGACTTCTAAAACATCTACTTACAGTAAAAGTGTGATAAACATATTTAAATCCAAAACGTGAAACAAACAAGACTTCATTATTTTATACACACAACGTGTCAGTACAACTTTCAGTGAATTACATAGGCCACAACGCCACCAATGTTGTCGGTATATCATCAACATTTAGTATACTCGGATATTCTGATTTTTTTTAAAAAGATTTTTAGGGTTGTGTTATCCTAACACCCTTATGGTCAACCGTATAAGCCTGCAAAATAGACAGTACAATAGTTTAATGTATCTAATGATTGCAAACACCCCTTATAGAGGTTGTCAGGATAACATGCCCTTTTTAGAATATCTTTGGTACATAAATTACTTGGCAAGAGCAAATGCGTGTGTGGTCCAATCGTTTATGGCTGATCTTAACATTCCAATTTCAAGGAAGGCGCAAATTTAATCTAACCACTTTCTTAATCTAACTTTTTCCACCTACTTATCTTATTTAATAAACCCTCGTAACCTATCATGAGACTGTTTTATTCCCATGGGCCATGTCTAAATTTCAGTAGAGCTATACTTATCTTAATTTATATATTCCGTATTTCATTATCTCAATTGTAATATAATACTCGTACAACTTTAACTCGTGATTTTGATACAAATCTATGGAGAACAATTTGTTTAGAACCTTGATCGACCCACTTCTGAAGCTAGCTAGTTCCATTTCGTTTATGTTAAATTTACATACGAACTTGTGAATTTCACTTTTTTTAAGCTTACACATGAACTTGTAAAGTTTCACTTCTTTCTTATATATGAAGCTTACACACGTGCATCTGAAGTTTCACTTACACACAAACTGTGTAGTTTAATTAAGTTATTTTCAATGAATCTTGCACACGAACTTGTAACGTTTATTTCACTTATTTTCCATGCATGATGCTTACAGACAAACATGTGAATGTTTCACTTCTTTATTTTGAAGGTTACACACGAACTTCTGAAGCTTCACCTCTTTTCGATGAAGCTAATATATGAACGCATAAAATTTCATTTATTTTCTGTGAATCTTACGCATGAACTTGTAAATTTTCACTTCTTTTATGTGAAGCTTACACATGAAAATGTAAAGTTCATGTTCTTTTTCATGAATGCTACACACATACGTGTAGTTTCACTTCTTTTATGTGTTGTAATATACACAAAATTTCCTATTTTTAATGAACTTTACTGATAAATCTCTAGCTAAATATACAGAACCGGCAAAACATTTAATAGAGTACAGTAGAAAATTAGTTTTACAAGAAATTTAACTAAAAGTTAATGGGTTCTACTATACATATCCCCCTATGATGTCAAACACAGTTTTTTGTCAGTTTCTGTTCCGTATTTCTGATAGTTTTAAGCGTTTGACTTATTAAACTTTATATTTTTTGTTCCGCACTTTCAGGTTTATAGTTTTTTTTTATATAAACAAAATTATAAAAAAATAAAAATAAATAAAAATAAAAAAACGCAAAAAAATAAGGGGGTGCGGTTGGTCTTTTTTGGGGGGTTTGGATAACTCATCCCCAAGTTAATTTGTCAAATACATGGCAATGCAGTATATTCAGGGACGGAGCTAGGGGGTTCCCGCGGGTGCCCGGGCACCTCATGAATTTTTTCGATATAGTGTTAAATTTTGAAAAAAACATTGACTTTTCCTAAAGTTAATTATCTTAAATGCACTCGGTCAATCGAAATGTGTTTTTAGTATTACTGTTCAAACTTTTTTGTGCACCCGGTTATATTTGGTCCTGGATCCGCCCCTGAGTATATTCTAGATGTAAACACCAACACTACAACAAAAGAGAGGACGGGCGAGGATGGTTTTGGCGGGGACGCCCATGTCCCCGCCGAAAGTCGCTAAACGACAAAAACGGCGCTGAGCTGGCACAAAGTCTCGCTGACCGTTTACTAAATTTTCAACAGGACTTTTTGGCGGGGACATGTCCCCGCCGAAAGTATTTTCCATATTTGACGAATTTTGACCAAACTTAGAACTCTTAATTGTTCGCGGATTTTTTTCCCGCCCTCACTTTTGTCCCCGCCAAAAGTTTACATGCATAGTAATATCTTTTTGGCAAGGACGTGTCCCCGCCGAAAGTGTTATCCATTTTCCCACCTAAAAGATCACTTTAGCCCGCCAATAATTTTTTAGCTTTTGGCGGGGATATGTCCCCGCCAAAAGTGCTGGCGCCAATTTATCCCGCCAAATTGCAACTTTATCCCCCTAAAGTTTTACTTATATATAACCTAACCGATTATCCTCAAATCGGCAAAACACAAATAACCAAATCATTAATTCCCACAAAACACACATAACAATGGATCGTTACACCCCGGAAAAGGAGTGGTCAATGGTTTTATCTTCGGAGGGTCTCTTTAATGAAGTTTTTAATACATATGGCTACGAAATTTATGATGAATATGGTTCTTATAAGAACATTAGCCCGTCGATGAGAGACCAGATTCTGGAATGGTTGAGGAAAAAGCCATACTACAGAAAGATGTTGGACGCTCAAGCTGATGATGTTGGAGGAGAAAGCGCGTTTGATACCACACTTGATGATCAGGGAAATAAGATAACAAATCTTGAAGCTTTGTTTGAATATTTCATCAAGCAAAGGAAAGAAACGAAGGGAAAAGATGGTGCAGGTTCTAGCAAAGTGGGAAGTAGATGCAAAAACAAAAAAAATGAATGGGCGATGTTTGTTATGGTATATGTCGTGTGTTTCGTTTGCTTGTCGAGTTGTTTCGTTTGCTTGTCGAGTTGTTTCGTTTGATCTGTTTCATTTGCTTGTCAAGTTGTTTCGTTTGAGTCTGTATGAAATGTATGTGGTTGAGAACTCTTGCGTGTTTTAAATAAAAGGTTTGCCTTCGTGTTTGTGAATTGTGATATTGTTCCTTCAGTTCCATTCTTTATGGTTACGGTTATGAGTCAATGATGAGTTGCATAGGTAGATCACCGCCGCTAACGAAGGTGCACGACGGCTGTTAAAGAAGCCTCGTGAAATACTTAAGTTTTGCATTACATGAAAGAACTTAAGGACGGATAGGTGAACTTTCAAAAGACTTAAATGCATAGCCAAACAAAAAATTGTTATCGGTTTATACAGAAAAACACAAATTAATGAAGTCTCGGTGGTCAAGGCTATAATTGTTATCGGTTTATACAGAAAAACACAAATATATAATTTTTATCGGTTTATACAGAAAAACACAAATCAATGGCGTTAAAAAAGTCTCGTGAAATACTTACGTTTTCACAACAACAACATTTTATTAAACAACAACAACAACAACAACAACAACAACAACCAACAACCAACAACGACAACACCAACATTACATATGAAGATTGTCCAAGTCACCTAACAGCTCACGGAGTATTGCAGCCGACTGACATGCGTGGTCGGGGTCGTCGGGATTCGTTGCCATTTCAAGTCTTGCCTCCAGCATCCTTACTCTTGTCTCTAGCACCTGCTTTTGTGATTCCAGCATGTTTACTCTTGTCTCTAGCACCTATTTTTGTGATTCCAGCATGTTTATCCTAAGATCTTTGGCATTACAGTTTGAGCACTCTGTTGGTGCAGATCCATCACCTTGAGATGTTGAAGCAGAAGAGATTACTCGTAACTGGTCATCAAATTCACTCTTCCATATAAAATATCCACTTCCATGATTTTTTTCTCTTGGCTGTTACATAATAAGAAAATGTTACGATTATTTGTATATTTACATAAATAAGAATTGTATGATTGTTCACCTTCGAAAGAGGATATGCATAATATTTCCATCCAAAGGTATCTTCTTGATGTGACGTTCTTAGTTTTACAATTTCTGTTCCACAAGAACACATAAAATGATTATATCGCTACATCTCAGGTTTTGAAATTGGTGTGAAGATAAGAGGTTTGGTGTTATCAGGTGGTGATGGAGGATGAAGGTGGTGGTCACCAGTGGTGGTGGAGCTCGATGGTGATGGAGGTGATGTTGTTGCTGTTGTTCGATCTTCAAAGAGAGAGGACAAAAAAAATATAGATCCGATATGCAAATAAGAGAGAGGGAGGGAATATAAGATAGATCGGATTTTATGTAGAGATTGGAAAAGATTTTTTAGATATTAAAGAGGATAAGCTTTATCATTTAGTGTCTCATGTACAACCATATCATCTCGGCTCATTCGTTTAACATCTCGTGTACAACAATATCATCTCGGCCCATTCGTTTAACATCTCATGTACAACCATATCATCTCGGCTCATTCGTTTAACATCTTATGTACAACCATATCATCTCGACTCATTCGTTTAACGTCTAATGTACAACCATATTATCTCACACTAGAACAAAAAGTGGAATTGGTTACACCAAATATGTGTGACGATATACATATAGTCACACATGGTTTTTTTCGTGTGTGTGACTAATGGTGGTGTGACCATAGGGTACCTACGGTCACATGTTTTGGTTCTTTTTAGTCTCACTTACAAAAGAGTAACCAAAACGTTAAAATGTGTGACTAAATAGGTACAATTTTAGTTGGATTAATCAGCTTTGTGTGACCAAAAACTCTTATAGTCACACGAAGCATTTTCTTTTTGTATCTTTAGTCACATACAATTAACCATAAAGTGGCCAAAAGTGTTAATAAGTGTGACCATATGGTGTTGAAAGTGAAGAAATGTATGTTTTGTGTGACTATAGATCATCCAATTGCCACATAAATTTGGTTTTTGTGTGGCCTTTTGTACCATTTAGTCACAAAAATCATGTTTCTTTTGGGTATTTAGTCACATACAATTAATCATAAAGTGGCCAAAAATGTGAATAAGTGTGACCATATGTTCTTTAAAGTTAAGAAATGTGTGGTTTGTATGACTATTGATCATCCAATGGCCACATGAATTGTATGTTTGTGTGGCCTTTTGTTACATTTAGTCACACAAAGCATTTTTGTTTTGGGTATTTAGTCACATACAATAAATCATAAAGTGGTCAAAAGTGTGAATAAGTGTGACCATATGGTGTTTAAAGTGAAGAAATGTGTGTTTTGTGTGACTATTGATCATCCAATGGCCACATGAATTTTATTTTTGTGTGGCCTTTTGTTACATTTAGTCACACAAAGCGTTTTTCTTTTGGGTATTTAGTCACATACAATAAATCATAAAGTGGCCAAAAGTGTGAATAAGTGTGACCATATGGTGTTTAAAGTGAAGAAATGTGTGTTTTGTGTGACTATTGATCATCCAATGGCCACATGAATTTTTATTTTGTGTGGCCTTTTGTTACATTTAGTCACACAAAGCATTTTTCTTTTGGGTATTTAGTCACATACAATAAATCATAAAGTGGCCAAAAGTGTGAATAAGTGTGACCATATGGTGTTTAAAGTGAAGAAATGTGTGTTTTGTGTGACTATTGATCATCCAATGGCCACATGAATTTTATTTTTGTGTGGCCTTTTGTAACATTTAGTCACACAAAGCGTTTTTCTTTTGGGTATTTAGTCACATACAATAAATCATAAAGTGGCCAAAAGTGTGAATAAGTGTGACCATATGGTGTTTAAAGTGAAGAAATGTGTGTTTTGTGTGACTATTGATCATCCAATGGCCACATGAATTTTATTTTTGTGTGGCCTTTTGTTACATTTAGTCACACAAAGCGTTTTTCTTTTGGGTATTTAGTCACATACAATAAATCATAAAGTGGCCAAAAGTGTGAATAAGTGTGACCATATGGTGTTTAAAGTGAAGAAATTGTGGTTTGTGTGACTATTGATCATCCAATGGCCACATGAATTTTATGTTTGTGTGGCCTTTTGTACCATTTAGTCACACATATCATGTTTCTTTTGGGTATTTAGTCACATACAATTAAGCATAAAGTGGCCAAAAGTGTGAATAAGTGTGACCTATATGGTGTTTAAAGTGAAGAAATTTTTTGTTTGTGTGACTATTGATCATCCAATGGCCACATGAATTGTATGTTTGTGTGGCCTTTTTACCATTTAGTCACACATATCATGTTTCTTTTGGGTATTTAGTCACATACAATTAAGCATAAAGTGGCCAAAAGTGTGAATAAGTGTGACCATATGGTGTTTAAAGTGAAGAAATTTGTGTTTGTGTGACTATTGATCATCCAATGGCCACATGAATTGTATGTTTGTGTGGCCTTTTGTACCATTTAGTCACACAATCATGTTTCTTTTGGGTATTTAGTCACATACAATTAATCATAAAGTGGCCAAAAGTGTTAATAAGTGTGACCATATGCCGTGTTAAATGAAGAAATTTGTATTTGTGTGACTATTGATCATCAAATGGCCACATGAATTGTATGCGTTGTGTGCCTTTTGTAACATTTAGTCACACAACGAATTAATTAAATAGTGACCAACAGTGTTATATAATAGTGACTATATGCATCTTTTAGTCACATTTAAGAAATCAATATATATATATATATTATTTAATATTATCAAATAAATTAATAAATATACAAATTTAATAATGGATATATATTATATAATTATAATGATATATATATTATATAATTCAAATAAATTCAAATACAATAAAATTGGCGTAAAATTGGAATGTATATAAAATTGTAATGCCGTAATACCAACAGTGTTTTGATATATCAAAACAAATTCAAATACAATAAAATTGGAATGTATATAAAATTGTAATGCCGTAAATAATAAAATTCTCAATAATTTAACGACTTCTGAGTCTTGATCTTCTGAGCAGCTTCACTTTTCATGGATTCAATAGAGACGTAGTTGCGCTTCCCTGTTAATTTAGGTGGAACTTTGTTATGCTCACTAATCATTTGTATGGTACTTGGTGGTGTTGCCTGTAGGAAACAAAAAGCTGGGTGTATCAAATACTGAATTAAATATGAGAAATTATATATATATGTAGCTTGATAAAACACATGCATGTATGTACCTGATCTTCCAAAATCACTTGCTCCTTTGGCCATGCATAAAAACCACCTACTGCCTCCATAACTGTTTTGAAACCGTTACCTCCTACATCCGGTATGCAAGCTGCATCCTGTAAGGATTTATCAATAGACACTTTGTAGCAATCCTTGGGGAGTGGTTTGTTATGAAGCATTTGTTTTCCATCACTCTTGTATACGCGGCCCAAAGCAATAATAGTTGTTTTCTTTGAGTGCCACAGTTTGCACTTAATTACCTACAAAAATGATTTGTTGCATGTATGTATCAGAAATTACTTAAACAAAATAATATATGAACATGTTTAAATACATACTTGTGGTAGTACTAGTAATGAAGACTCATCTTCTTGTGATTGGGAAGCTTGACGTGCATCCTTTCGTTTTCCTCTAGTCGTTTTCTTAGATGCGACAGATTTAACAGTTACCTATACATAAAAAACAATAGTAAATAAGACATGCATGTAGATTTCAAAAATCACATGTGGAAGTTTTATTACTTACACTTGTTTCCTTTTCCTTTTCCAAAGTTGATAGTCCGTTAGACTTCTGAATGCTCGCAACTTTCTCACATCCAGAAACACGTGTTCCGGCATCTGCATCAGCACTGCTGTTTATATGATTAATGTTCACCGGAGACACCTGCAATATAATGTGTTTAAGAAGACTGCAGCAGTTTTTAAAAGGGTCAATAAAAGATGGAATGTTACTTCTGGTTGTGATCAATGGACTTGGCGTCAATGGAGTTGACGTCAATGGAGTTGTTGCCAATGGAGTTGTTGCCAATGGAGTTGACGTCAATGGAGTTGATGCCAATGGAGTTGACGTTGAGTTCGACTGCCCCTTTTGTGCAGCCAATTGCTTCATCAAATCCAGGATTACCGCATCTTTTTCTGAAAGTTGGCGTCTCTCATTCTCAAGTTCACTTTGAAGTAACACCACTCTTTCATCAGATGGTTGTTTGTTTCGAGGCAGATCAAAATACCTCCTGTAGGTTACTCCACCTCCCACTCCTCTCGCATATCCTCCCTTTTCCTTACCTAATACAACTGTCATGGCATCACTGCCATGATCAACCTTCAAGGTTCCTTGTTTGATCTTGTCCTCCGTTTCTTTCTGCACACACAATATGGGAAATAGGTTATTATATGTTGATCCCACTTTAATATAAGCAAGAAGACTTTTTAGCCCCACTATGAACATTTTAATAAAATATGCAGTAAAACTTACAATTTTTTCTCCCACGGCTCTAGTATCATCATCGTAAAAATCTCCGTCTTTGTTCTTCCTTCCTATCAACCACAGCGTGGTACGCGGTGGTTCTTCATCTGGTTCAATTTCTTTATGATCGATCTTATAAACATCAAATTCATACACACGTAAGATAAACCAATATAAACGCAAGTATGATGCTATTAAGTGCAAATGTTTCAAGTTACCATTTGATCTCTCACATGGGCGTATCCACCTCGTCCCATTCTATGCTGATAAAGAGACTTGGAACGCGCCACTTTTGTTGCAGCTGATTTCACCTTGCAACACAAAATCATAAGGCGTTTAGATGTAGTAATGCTGATATACTATAGAACTAATATATATGGAAACAGCAAATGCTTGAACTTGAATAAAAATTTACTAATTAACACCTTGTATTCATCGCTTTGTGTATAATTTACAAAATTGACCCAATCATCGGCTTTTACAATTGCATCATAGTTAGTCGGGACTTCATTTAGCTTAGAAGGTGTTTCTAGGTTGGGCAATATGTAGTTTTGTGTCAATTTCCTTCTGAAATTGCGTAGAAGTTGACCAAGACGATTCATTAACATCCTTCTGGCTGTCAAGTCAACATCAAAAAATCGCTGCAAAGATTAACACAATGTTCCTAATTAGTTGCACATAATGTAAATGCTACGTATATATTTCATGCTATATTACTGGGTTAAAAAATAGTATAGGTTTACCGTGATTTCGTCCCACATTTTGTCTCTTGCTTCTAAATCAACCTTCTTCCAGGATAGAATCCTGACACCTACATGCTCACGAACTAAGTCTCCCAAAAAACTAGAAAACAATGCTCGGTGTTTTCCTGATATCCTATTCATAGCATCGAAGGTTACACTGAGCTTCTCTCCACCTGCTTTTCCATATTCCCTTCGAAACTTTGCTAACCTGGTTATGCCCCTCTTTTTGACATAACCATTTGATTGGTTGTTATCACCTTCACCATCATCAAAAAACTGCTCCGATTCATATCCCAAAGTGTGGTCAGGATTTTCATTATCAGAAAAATCAATATTATCATGATCAATCTCTTGGATTTCCATGATTCGTCTGAAGCAATGTGTAAAAGAAAAATAGTAAACTAAATTGGTGAATAATGGTTTAAAAAGTTATTGTTTTAATGTTTTGAATGAAGGCTGATTTTTTGGAGAAAAAATAGGGCATATGATGGGGCAGTTTTTCATTTAAGGAAATCATAATCTCCAGAGTTAATTTTAATTTTTTTTTTGAGAATTTAAACATTTCACAAAAAAATTTGGCTCCAAAATTTTTAATTAAGAATTTTAACATTTCATTAAATTTTTGGCTCCAAAACACCCATATAACTTTTCATGACAGAAATTGTGCTTACACACAGTCCCAAACACCCATATAACTTCAAACCCGCTGTCCCAAACACACATATAACTGCATAAACACAAAAATCACCACATGGCGCATACAAATGAACAAACACGAGCTAATAGCAACAATAAATGAGCCTAAACAACTTTGAACAAGAATCAAACAATATGAGTAGTGATCACTTAGCTTAATCAGCTGTGATGCTATGGGGGCAAGAAAAAGGTCAAAATAAGTTTAGTAAATAAGCTATACAGTCCACAACAAGCTTGGATCAAACAAGACAGCCAAAGACGCTTTCTAAAATACCAAATTACAAACTATGAGCTCAAGGTATGATCAAAATATGGGCTTATGAATCTAGGGTGAAAAAACCACTTGTTATGGGTTGCACACCAAACTTCTGGCAAATGAAAATTCATCAAATATCAGCTGTTTAGACAAGTTATGGGTTGCACAGGACATTCAAATGCCCCAACAGGCCACTTTGAGATTGATTCTAAGCAAGCACAGACAAAAACAAAGCAACACATACCAATTGAACACCTCAATTCACTTTCTTTACTATAACCAAATTCATATAATGAATTTCTTAGCTAACTACCGTAGTTGCATAGGAATATATACAAGACAAGAATTAAAAACACAACATAGACAAGAACCTTAACCATAATTTTCATTAATTATAATAATTCCATACATTGTTGATTAAACGATACTACATTGTTCATCACTACTTCAGTCTCCCCACTAAAATCGATGAGGTCGTCAATCACACGCCTTTCAAGTTGGTTGGGACCGTTTGGTGCTGCCATTGATAAAGATATTTGGTGTTATAGGATAATGATCGGATTTTTGATAAAACTTGTTGAAGAAGAGTGATATGGAAGGAGAATGGGGAAGAGTGATTTATATAGGGGACGTTTGTGGTGGAGATTAGAGGTGTGAACAGGGACGTTTGGTTTTCAGACGGCGGTTATTTGATTGAGGAGAGACGTTAGTTACTAGTTAGAGTATAAAGATGATGATGAAACACTATGGAAACCGTGTGTAAAAGTATAAGAAATGGCAAACTAAGTCCTCCTTCTTTCAAAGTATATATCACTATAGATTAGGGTTCTTGATCGGTTCGGTTATCGGGTTGGTCGATTAGTTCGGTTTTATTAAATGTGTTTTCTTTTTAATTCGGGTCGTTAAACACATTAACGTGTAAAGACATTTGAAAACGGACGTAAACGGGCAAAAAAGGACAAAAACGGAATAAACGGGAAGAAAACGTGTAAGCAAGTAAGAAAAGGTATGAAACGTTAGATAATGTACGATAATGTATAAAACAGACAAAACGGTATAAAAAATGAGGAAAACGTATAAAACATGTAGAAACGGTCTAAAACATGATTAAACGGGCGAGAACGTGTAAACACGGACTAAAACGTATAAAAACCGACTAAGAATTATAAGACGTAGGAAAACTGAGGAAAAAGTATGAAAAACATGAAAATGACAAAAACCTACGAAAACGGATAAAAACGTGTAGAGACGGAGTAATCCATGACAAAACGGGGGATAACGTGTAAACATGGACGAAAACGTGTACACACGGACGCAAACGTATCATATAACCTAAAGATACCTTAACGACAGTATGACACAATCTTCATCATAGTACATATGACTTTACTGATTTTATGGCCTCCTCAAATGTCAAAATTAACGTGCCCACCTTTAATAACTTTAACACACTTCATATAACCTTCACAATATAACTACACACATACCAAGTCTATGCAACCCATGGATGACCAGCGATAATGGCTAATTCACATGGTGGGTCATGGTAGTAGGTTATAACTGGTCACATTCATTAATGGGTATTTGACATCATATGGGCATTGGGTTATAGTTGTTTAGGGTGTCATTTCAATGAATAGTACGTATGTATAATATTATGTTATCAAAAACCCGACCAAATGGTCAAGATGCTCTCTCCATCCCTGAGATATTCCCGGGTCGTAGATATTCCCGGGTCGTTTTAACTGAGCTAATGTAAAATATTGATCATGTTCGTTAAGTTAATAAATAAACGAACATAAACAAACTTTTACCAAACAAATCATGAAATGTTCAATGAAGTTCTGTTGATACAAAAGTTGGGCGTTCCTTAATTCCGTACCAATCAGATCTTAATGCTTGAGACCTGCGCACTTAGAAAACAAAAAGACACGTTAGGCTTATCGTGGGATTCTCTCCCACGATTATCCTCCGGCGTGAGAGTAAGTAATCGGTTTTTAGGGTTTAGTTGAAGAGTTAGGGTTTTGTAAGTCGTACCTTTAATGAGAGTCGAGAGACTCTTTATATACACACGAAACCCTAGTTGGTTTCGTGCTCCTCACTCCTCAGCGTATCCCCCATAGGTCGGTTTTGATACGTATCCCATAAATAAGAGATATCCTATCAAGACCATAAATAATTCCGGGTTTGGGCCAACGTAAGCCCAAACCGTTATCGTAATAGCCCATTCGTGCTGGGTTTGAGCCCATTCATGATGGACTGGAGTCCATTCGTGTTGGACTTGAGTATGGGTCGGGTTCGTGGACCGAATGCAGACTATACGTCATCACGTTCAGTTCGTTTACAGTCCTAGCTACTCACAGGATTCTAATAGGCCGGGAAATAGTAATTTGTAATTTAAAGCCTAGAAATGCAAAATAACTTTTCTTAAGTCCTAAATGACTAAAAATAATTTTAGGAAAAATAATTTTATTTTTTTTACTTTTATTTTATTTTTTAATAATTAAAAACTAATTTTAAGTAATTAAATGATAAAAAATAGTAAACTGATTAAGAATACACAAGAAAAATGTGCAATAACTACTTAAAGTATTTAAGTTTGAAGCAAAAATAAAAGTGACAAACCAACTTATTTAAATAAGCTGTAATAAGCTTAAAAGGAGAAATAAGCTAACAGCCTAAAAAGTTTGTTTATATACAAAACAATGTAAGATATTTAATGAAGAAGTCCCAAGGGCAAGTGGTAAGGGTGTGGTGTGTTGAGGCGTTCAAAAGGTTGAGGCTGGTGAGGTCTCAAGTTCGAGCCTATGGTTCCCCTTGATTTCCCAGCTTCCCTTTTTATGTTTTTTATGAAAAACTTTTTGATAAGATATTTTTAAACTTTCCCTCCAATATGTTCTTCAAATATATTTGTCAATTCCCTCCAATATGACTTAAGAGCTTTTTGGAGCTTTTTTGGGCAATGCATGTTGTCGGTAGTAGATTACTAGTGTATAACGGTATTATGAACTGTCCAGCATGTAAACGTAACTTTATTATTTATTTAGACAATTTTCTATTGAAATATGCATATGTCCTTTTACGTCATTTTACATATATATAAATACAGCTACAACTATGTTACCAAACGTTTTTATTTAAAAGACAGCTACTGCTCACAGATTACTGCTCACAGCCACTGCTCACAGCTACAGCTCACTGCTACTACTACTTTTACCAAACACAGCCTTAGTAATTAAGTTAACGAACATGAACAATATTTTTATGTTTGCGAACGTCCGATTTTCATTTAAATAATATAATTTTTTTTTATTTATTATTTAAAAAAAAAATTTTTTTTAAAGAAATTTCATTTACTACCACTTTGAACCAAAAAAATTATGCGTGCATCTCCCATTTATATCTCACGTAAACTTTAATTCCGGCCATTTGGTTTCACAACAAATTAAAACACCACCTACACACCACAGGCAACCAAAACGTCATCTCCAACTTGTCTGCACTACTACAACAGGTTAGGGTTTCATCTTTTTGATCAACATCAAAGTAAACTTTTTTATTTCCTTTTTTTATGAACTTGTTTGAAGTGATGTATGCCGAACTTGTTCATAATGTGTCGATCGCTTTACCTTATATATGTATTGCTCTGATTAACTAATGTGTTCATGTTACTGTAGTTTAAACTCATTTGTGTGAAATGGTTATAAACATTATTTTAATTAGTCATAAGAAGTTGCATGTAGGTTTCCCTCTCAAACACAGTTGATAGCCTAGAAATTAGAATCTACGAATATGATACTTGCAATGTCAAGTCTAGTAACTTTGTTGATTAGTAATGAGATACCTTATTAGGGATTGTTGATTATTTAGGGAAAATGTTATATATTGAATGGATTGAAGTTGTGGTATAAAATTGGTTTCGGTCGGGTTCAGTTTGTATTAGCCTGTAGGAATGAGTTGGTTTCGGTCGGGTTCGGTTTGTATATATAGAATTACTTTAAAGGGAGAATGTTAAAGTATTTGTGTGTTGATCCATTTGGGTTCCATTAGCAAATTTTCATTAGCAAGTAAGGATGCAAATTTATAGGTTGCCAATTAACAAAAAAATTAGACCCCCGCATACTTTTTCGTTTATGATACATAAAGATTTTATGTGTGTTTGAATTTTATAGTATAAACAATGTATTACCTTAACATGTGCCCTGTTTTTGTGTAGAAATATGGCCGTTGAATTTGTGATAAGTTTAAACCAAAGCACGTTTTCCGGAGTCTCAGGTAATCTCACACATACGCCTTAATTACATTTGATGCCATAAATGTTTGTATAATGAATGTCAAATAAATTATTGAAATGCTTTCAGGAACTACCACATGTCTACGCCGAATCATGTTACCATGGAAGGCGGGAGATTTACATCACAAGCGCTCAGCGGGTTCGTTTCAGAGTACAAATAGAGACTGAAACTAACCGCCCCATTGTGCTGATAGGAGAGAGATGGAGAACGTTTGCTTTGGAAAACCTGAGTAGGGCTGTTAGGATGTTGCATTTCGTTGAGGAAGGTGATGACTGCTTCTTTGTTACCGGATACACTCAAGACGGAGCTGAATTTGGTGGCTACCACATGAATGCCGGTCAGGTTTCAAGGTTCCAGTCTCGTGTTTTTTCCTTCTATGATCAGATCCAGGTATTATAGCTTCATAATTTACTAATCTTATGTCAAACATGTGATTTCATAAGTCAATGAATATTAAATTTTAATGTACTTATAAGGTTACTCTTAAAATTTATTTGCAGACACTGCCAGCTGCATTCCTTGGTGGCTTAGGTAATGCACAGCAAATTAGAATCAAAGTAGACGGGGAAAACTTTGATGTTGGTTTGAATGCTGTTGAAGCGGGAGGAGCCAACGGGCAGCTGCTATATGAGTTGGACCCCGATGATTGGAACAAGCTTGAAGAATCTGTTGGTTTAAAAGCTGGAATGATTATCATCTTCACAAGGAAGCGCGCAACAAAGTTTTTGCTTACCGGCTTCAGTCGTGAAGGTAGTCTAACTAAAGACGCGCATTTCCTTGGTGCCACCAGCTTGCTACCTGATCAGCCCGGTTTGTTATTGACCGAAAAAGGTAAAAATTTACGAAATACTTTCATACTACACGTTATATCTGTCAGTGATTTATTTATATTATAATTAAAATTCTTTATAGATGACAATCGCTTGAAGCATATTTGCCAATGGCCTTCACATCAAGACCACTTTGGTGAAGGTCATGCATTCTATAAGAGATTGTCAACAATTCGAGTGAATCAAGAACTTGTACGTATCTCAGCATTCATAGATATTCTTTACTTTTGTTTAATTAGTTGGAACAAACTAAAAACTTACTAGTAATTTGAACTGCAGGATATCCCGGCAGATTTCCTGTTGCAGCATCCTATCCACCCATACCGGAAGGTCCTCATGAGACATCGTGGTGTCGAATGTTTCATGAGTATGACGATGAAGCCCCACAAACCGATCCTGAGATGGCCGGTGGTGTGACTGTCTATGGGATGTGGAGGAAGTTTGCCGCTGATTGCTCTTTCGCAACAAACAAGCTCATCAGGTTCAAGTTCATGTATTTCAACGTTGATGTCAGTGGTGGTGATCATTTGCAAGACTCTGTGTATCCCGTGTTTCATCTGTGCTAACTTCATTGGATGTGTCCAACTTCGAACAATTTCTGCTTCATTTGAACTCAAACAATATTTATTATATTTTTTGTTAGTAAATACCCCCTTAAGTATATAATTTTTTGGCAGTGATGTGTGTTGTCAACATGCATTCATTGGGGGTATTTTACTTATGATATATTACTAAATTTGAACAATATTAGTACTGTAATTATACGTTAGTTAAGTTGAACAATTAGTGTTAATTAGTACTTTCAACAATTATGGAATCTAATATAACTTTACTTTTATGAATATGCATGTAATGTAATTTAGTATGTCTTATGCAATCTTGTTAAACTGACATAATTGACATGTTATCTGAAAACAAAATGCTCAATCTTAAACCAATTAACTATCCACAAATTTTTTGATTAGTATTGGGATGGGGTTGATGACATTTTTTAGAGGAATAAAATTAAATTAGGCACATTACCAAACTGCTTCTTAAGTCATATTGGAGGGAATTGACAAATATATTTGAAGAACATATTGGAGGGAAATTTTAAAAAAGCTCAGTTTCGTGAAATTTTTTATCAATTTTGTAAAAATTTACATGTATTCCCCAAAGTTTTCATCAATCCCATTCTAAACTAATCAACAAAATTTCAAAACTCCTCCTATCACAGCCAAGAATACCTCTCATATCACCACAAATCCCGTCACCACCATAACTCTCCTGTCATAGAGCCACCACACCCGTCACCACTGGTAAGTATTCTTATGTTTGTTTTGTATTAATCGTTCTAACAAAATATATACGTACCCCTACAGTTATAACCATATTAGGTATTTCAACATTTGTTTTGATACCTAATAACCTCTTGTAAATTATGTCACTTTCTTGGTAAATGTAGATAGTTAATTGGTTTTACAATATAAGTAACCCTGTAAACCCTTGTACTACATGAACATGGAACAAGAATTTAGCTTCTTAATTGGTTATCCCTCCTTGACCCAAACACCCCTTTAGGAACTGTTTCATTAGACTTCATTGAATTATTAGCATAATTCAATACCACATTCCTGTTGGTATTTTAGTGCAATGTAAATGGTGTTTAATATGCAAATACGTATCGACACTTAGTTGCAAATGAGGGTCGATACTTAGTTGCATATTAATGGGACTAACGAGGGTTCAAGGGGAATTGGTACTACTAGTTATAGCAGTTAGTACGGTTAGTTATGCTAAGATACTGCTAGTTGGCTAAGGTACTGTTAGCGTTGTTGGTTTAAGAGCCTGCTGTTTACGAAACTAACCTGCTGTTAGTTAGTTTATTAGCCTGCTGCTACGAAACTAACCTGCTGCTAGTTAGTTTATTAGCCTGCTGCTAAGGTTATTAGTCTGCTGCTAATGTTCATTACTTGGACTGTCTTTTTATTTTTTATGCTCATCAATTGGAGTTTCATTTTGTCTTCTATACTCATCAATAACTTGGGCTGTCTTTTAAACTTGCCTGCAGGGACCACATTCATAAACATGGACAAGACTTGGATGGTAAATAAAAGGACCACCAAATCTTATATTGATGGAGTACAGGCGTTTATTAATTATGCAGTAGACAACTTGCGTAAGATGGGGAACATCGACCCACGAGTTAATAAACTTCATCTTAAAATGCCATGTCCGTGTACAAATTGTTGTAACCACATAAACCAAACAGTGGAGGCAGTGCAGTGGCATTTATTCACGAAAGGGATTGATCTAACCTACATAAAGTGGACCAAACATGGAGAGAAGGATGAGCCATCAAAAAGTTCCCCAAAAACTGTTGACGCTACAACAGAATTTGTTGACGACACGGATTTTGCTTCATATATTCCAACAGATGGCCCAGCAACGGTAGATATGGTTAACGCTACAAAAGATAATTTTGAATCAGAGGATGACCTTGTCAAGTTTCAAGAACTATTATTAGATGCAGAGAAGCCTCTTTACGAAGGATGTCCCGACTTCACAAAGATGTCCGCAATAGTTAAACTACTCAACTTAAAGGGTAAGTACGGATGTTCTGATAAGTTCTTTACTGAATTACTAGGATTATTAAAAAAGATGCTACCTGCTGGTAACGAAATGGTGGAAAAAACATATCAAGCCAAAAAAGTTGTGAAGTTGATGGGTTCAGGATACAAAAAGATACATGTATGTATCAACAACTGCCTTCTTTACTGGAAAGATGACAAGGATTTGACTGTGTGTTGAACTTGTGGGACATCAAGATGGAAGGTGGATAAGAAGACACATAAAGTGTACGAAAACATTCCAGCAAAGGTAATGTGGTACTTTCCAATTATACCAAGACTGCAACGACTATTTAAGATAGAAAGAATTTCAGAAGATTTAAGATGGCACGCCACACGGAGGATAACCGACGGTGTGTTACGTCACCCCGCAGATTCACAGGCATGGCGTACCATAGATGAAAAATTCCCGAAAATTGCTGAAGATCCAAGAAATATACGGCTGGGAATATCGGCTGATGGGGTTGACGTACACACGGGAAATAGGCATCACAGTGTATGGCCAGTTTTAACTGTCATATACAACCTTCCTCCATGGTTGTGTATGAAAAGAAAGTTTATCAATCTTTCGGTATTAATATCGGGATACCCGGGAAATGATATCGATGTGTTTTTAGAACCGTTGGTAGATGATCTGCATACCTTATTCGAAAAAGGGGTTCATACATATGATGCATCCACAAAAGATTACTTTAAGCTACGTGCCATTGTGTTATGGACAATAAATGATTACCCTGCACTTGGTACACTATGTGGATGCCCGTATAGTGGATTCAAAGGTTGTGTGGTTTGCAGGGAAAGATACAAACTGTGTTAGACTTTCTGCCTCGTCCAAGCAAAGTTATGTTGGACACAGACGATATCTACCATATGACCATCCGTTCAGAAGGAAAAGGAAGGCATTTAATGGACAACCAGATTTTCTCCCAGCTCCAACTCCAATGACCGGGGAACAAATATACAACGAGGTACAACATATTGAAAATAAATGGGGAAAAGGAAAACGAACAAACAATAATGCATCAGAAAACCAAGAACATACGGGAGGCAGAGGTGGGAAGATTAAAAAGCAGAAAAGAAACACAACAGACGAAGAGGGTTGTTCAAGCCAAGTAAAAACGACAAAACGGTGCGTATTGGAAGAAATTCAACATTTGGTACCGAAAACTTAGGTATTGGAGGCATAATTCTGTTCCACATTGTATTGATTTTATGCATGTGGAAAAGAATGTTGCTGAGAGCCTCGTCGGAACTTTGCTACATGTTCCAGGAAAGACGAAAGATGGACTGAATGCTCGATTGGATCTGGCTGAGTTGGGGGTAAAACAAGAGTTGTTTGCTAGGCAAGAACAAGACGGTACAACACTACCTCCAGCAGGTTACACATTAAGTAATGCTGAAAAAGACATTTTTTGTGATACGTTGCACAACATCAGGGTACCTCAAGGCTATTGTTCAAATTTCTCTAGTTTGGTCAGCCTAAAGGATAGGAAGCTCATTGGCCTAAAATCGCATGACTATCACATGTTAATGCAAGAGTTTTTGCCCGTTGCAATACGTTCAATCATGCACCCACCCACACGATATGCTATTATCAGGTTTTGCTTTTTCTTTAAATCGATATGCAGCAAAGAAATAATATCGCAACAACTAGATAATATGCAAGCAGAACTGGTAGTGACACTCTGCCTACTCGAGAAGTTCTTTCCTCCATCTTTTTTTGATATTATGATACACTTGACTGTGCACCTTACTAGGGAGGTCAAATTATGTGGTCCCGTATGCTTTCGGTGGATGTATCCATTCGAAAGATGTATGAAGGTTATTAAAGGACATGTGCGAAACAGGAATAGACCAGAAGGATGCATTGCTGAGGAGACTATTGCGGAAGAAACAATAGAGTTTTTTAGCGAATATCATAAATCCATGGAAACTATTGGTCTCCCACATGATAAACATGAAACTGATGAAAATGAGGACGGAAAGCCATTGTCGGCCGGCAAATCAAGTGAAGTTTCTGCGGAACTCTTTCAGAAAGCACATTTGTATATAATACAGAATACAGATGAAATTGTACCGTATATCAAGTAAGTTTTAATAACACATGTCTATTTCCTTACTTAAAATGATCTATCAAATATAATAATCAAACACATTGTTTCAGGCGACACAAGCAAGTTTTGAAAACACAAAACCCGGGTAAACGAATTGCATTTCTGGAGAATGAACACAGTAAATCCTTTGCTAAGTGGTTACGCAAAGAGGTAATTAATCTTATGCTATTTATAATTGACTTTTTTTTTCACTGCCATACATAGTTTAGTTTTCACTGCCAGACATAGAATGAATGTGTGTTTGGGAATGCAATTAGGATGCCATACTAAATCCTTCCAACTTGTAATGAAATTCAGGTTGAGAGAGAGTTGAACATCGACAAAGAAAGTGTATCAGAAACTGTAAGGTGGATATCATATGGACCACGCGCCAGCGTAGTGAAATACGATGCATATATCATCAATGGGTATACCTTTCGTACGAAATGTCATGAAGGCAAAGTTTACCAGAACAGTGGGGTTAGTGTTGAGGCATTAGATATGCACATATCTAAAGAAGTTGCAACCACAAGGCAAGCGTTTTATTATGGGGTTTTGCAAGAGATATGGGAGCTAGATTACCGTTACAGGCAAATTCCTCTTTTCAAATGTGATTGGGTTAATCACAAAGGTGGTGTGAAACGCGATACTATTCTTGGGTATACATTGGTTGACCTGAATAATTTAGGCCACAAGGTTGATCCGTTCATATTAGCCTCACAAGCACGACAAGTGTTTTATGTGCAAGACCAGTTAGATAAAAAATTGTCTATTGTGTTTAAGACACCTCCCAAGAATTACAAAGATAAGTATGATGAAGTCGATGAGGAATTTAGTACCGTCATTCACCAGCACAATGATAACATATTGCCATGTGTGGATCGACGTGACTTGGGTAACGAATCACGAACTGACTACTATCGAACCGACTGTGGAGGTGTTGTTATACGAAAATCCAAGTGAACCACGTTATGTAATAAGAGCTTGGGAATTGTCCAATTTTATTTAGGTGTTTGTGTTATGTTATGGCTGTATAGTTTTGTTTGGTTGTTGTTTCATGTAACATTGCCTTTATGGCTCACTTTCTTAATAAATTTACCTTAATTAAGCAAACAAAAAATGTTTGAGCTGTTATTTATGCGTATTTTGTGTGACTATTGTTCATCCAATTGCAACATGAAATTGATATTTGTGTGGCGTTTTGTAACATTTAGTCACACAAATTAAAGCATGTTTCTTTTGGGTATTTAGTCACACACAACTAACCATAAAGTGACCAAAATTGTTAGTAACTGTGACCATATATGCTGTTTAAAGTCAAGGAATGTGTATTTTTTATAACTATTGATCATCCATTTGCCACATGAATTAGGTTTTTGTGTGGCCTTTGGTAACATTTAGTCACACAAACCATGGTTTTAGGGAGTGTATTTACTCTCATATAACTAGCCATAAAGTGACCAAAAGTGTTAATAAGTGTGACCATATGATGTTTAAAGTTAATGAATATGTATTTTGTGTGACTATTGATCATCCACTTGCCACATGAATTTGGTTTTTGTGTGGCCTTTGGTAACATTCAGTCACACAAAGCATGTTTTTGGGAGTGTATTTAGTCACATACAACTAACCATCAAGTGACCAAAAGTGTTAATAAGTGTGACCATATTCTGTTTAAAGTGAAGGAATGTGTAGTTTGTGTGACTATTGATCATCCACTTGCCACATGAATTTGGTTTTTGTGTGGCCTTTGGTAACATTTAGTCACACAAAGCATGTTTTTGGGAGTGTATTTAGTCACATACAACTAACCATCAAGTGACCAAAAGTGTTAATGAGTGTGACCATATGCTGTTTAAAGTGAAGGAATGTGTAGTTTGTGTGACTATTGATCATCCACTTGCCACATGAATTTGGTTTTTGTGTGGCCTTTGGTAACATTTAGTCACACAAAGCATGTTTTTGGGAGTGTATTTAGTCACATACAACTAACCATCAAGTGACCAAAAGTGTTAATAAGTGTGACCATATGCTGTTTAAAGTGAAGGAATGTGTATTTTGTGTGACTATTGATCATCCAATTGCCACATGAATTTGGTTTTTGTGTGGCCTTTGGTAACATTTAGTCACACAAAGCATGTTTTTGGGAGTGTATTTAGTCACATACAACTAACCATCAAGTGACCAAAAGTGTTAATAAGTGTGACCATATGCTGTTTAAAGTGAAGGAATGTATATTCTGTGTGACTATTGATCATCCACTTGCCACATGAATTTGGTTTTTGTGTGGCCTTTGGTAACATTTAGTCACACAAAGCATGTTTTTGGGAGTGTATTTAGTCACATATAACTAACCATCAAGTGACCAAAAGTGTTAATAAGTGTGACCATATTCTGTTTAAAGTGAAGGAATGTGTAGTTTGTGTGACTATTGATCATCCACTTGCCACATGAATTTGGTTTTTGTGTGGCCTTTGGTAACATTTAGTCACACAAAGCATGTTTTTGGGAGTGTATTTAGTCACATACAACTAACCATCAAGTGACCAAAAGTGTTAATAAGTGTGACCATATGCTGTTTAAAGTGAAGGAATGTGTATTTTGTGTGACTATTGATCATCCAATTGCCACATGAATTTGGTTTTTGTGTGGCCTTTGGTAACATTTAGTCACACAAAGCATGTTTTTGGGAGTGTATTTAGTCACATACAACTAACCATCAAGTGACCAAAAGTGTTAATAAGTGTGACCATATGCTGTTTAAAGTGAAGGAATGTGTATTCTGTGTGACTATTGATCATCCACTTGCCACATGAATTTGGTTTTTGTGTGGCCTTTGGTAACATTTAGTCACACAAAGCATGTTTTTGGGTGTGTATTTAGTTACATACAACTAACCATCAAGTGACCAAAAGTGTTAATAAGTGTGACCATATGCTGTTTAAAGTGAAGGAATGTGTAGTTTGTGTGACTATTGATCATCCACTTGCCACACGAATTTGGTTTTTGTGTGGCCTTTGGTAACATTTAGTCACACAAATCATGTTTTGGCTACACTTAAATAATATGTGACAAACTGTTTAGTGTGACTATATGTACTAGATTTTGGCTACACTTAAATAATGTGTGACAAACTGTTTTGTGTGACCGTATATGGCATTTGGTCATACTATTAGAAGCAAATGTGACTATAAGTTTAGTGTGACCATATATGGCATCAAGGTTACTTGTATTTGTCACACGTTCCAAATGCATATGTGACTAAATGATCTGGAACAAAATCACCAGTTACGTTTTGTCACATAAGGGTCGATTATGTGGCAATAGAGTTCTTATGGTCACACATTCGAAATGCTCATGTGTGACTAATTCGTAAATGCTGTCAATTTACCTACCTTCAGCCACACAAATATTCGAATGTGTGGTTGTTCCAAATCGACCATGTGTGACCATAGGTCGTTTTTGTACTAGTGTCAGCTCATTCGTTTAACATCTCTGTACAACTATATCATCTCGGCTCATTCGTTTAACGTCTCATGTACAACCATATCATCTCGGCTCATTCTTTTAACATCTTGTGTACAACCATATCATCTCGACTCATTCGTTTAACATCTCGTGTACAACCATATCATTTCGGCTCATTCGTTTAACATGTCGTGTACAACCATATCATCCCGGCTCATTCGTTTAACATGTCGTGTACAACCATATCATCCCGGCTCATTCGTTTAGCATCTCATGTACAACCATATCATCTCGGCTCATTCGTTTAACATTTCGTGTACAACCATATCATCTCGTCTCATTCGTTTAACATCTCGTGTACAACCTTATCATCTCGGCTCATTCGTTTAACATCTCCTGTACAACCACATCATCTTGGCTCATTCGTTTAACATCTCATGTACAACCATATCAACTCGACTCATTCGTTTAACATCTCGTGTACAACCATATCATTTCGGCTCATTCGTTTAACATGTCGTGTACAACCATATCATCCCGGCTCATTCGTTTAGCATCTCATGTACAACCATATCATATCGGCTCATTCGTTTAACATCTCGTGTAAAACCATAACATCTCGTTTCATTCGTTTAACATCTTGTGTACAACCATATCATCTCGACTCATTCGTTTAACGTCTAATGTACTACCATATTATCTCAGCTCATTCGTTTAACATCTCTGTACAACCATATCATCTCGGCTCATTCGTTTAACATCTCGTGTACAACCATATCATCTCGACTCATTCGTTTAACGTCTAATGTACAACCATATTATCTCTGCTCATTCGTTTAACATCTCTGTACAACCATATCATCTCGGCTCATTCGTTTAACGTCTCATGTACAACATATCATCTCGACTCATTCGTTTAACATCTTGTGTACAACCATATCATCTCGACTCATTCGTTTAACATCTCCTGTACAACCATATCATCTCGACTCATTCGTTTAACATCTCCTGTACAACCATATCATCTCGGCTCATTCATTTAACGTCTCATGTACAACCATATCATCTCGGCTCATTCATTTAACATCTTGGGTACAACCATATCATCTCGACTCATTCGTTTAACATCTCCTGTACAACCATATGATCTCGGCTCATTCATTAAACATCTCATGTGCAACCATATCATCTCGGCTCATTCGTTTAACATCTCGTGTACAACCATATCATCTCGGCTCATTCGTTTAACATCACCTGTACAACCATATCATCTCGACTCATTCGTTTAACATCTCCTGTACAACCATATCATCTCGGCTCATTCATTTAACGTCTCATGTACAACCATATCATCTCGGCTCATTCATTTAACATCTTGGGTACAACCATATCATCTCGACTCATTCGTTTAACATCTCCTGTACAACCATATGATCTCGGCTCATTCATTAAACATCTCATGTGCAACCATATCATCTCGGCTCATTCGTTTAACATCTCGTGTACAACCATATCATCTCGGCTCATTCGTTTAACATCTTATGTACAACCATATCATCTCGGCTCATTCGTTTAACATCTCGTGTACAACCATATCATCCCGGCTCATTCGTTTAGCATCTCATATACAACCATATCATCTCGGCTCATTCGTTTAACATCTCGTGTACAACCATATCATCTCAACTCATTCGTTTAACGTCTCATGTATAACCATATCATCTCGCCTCATTCATTTAACATCTCTGTACAACTATATCATCTCGGATCATTCGTTTAACGTCTCGTGTACAACCATATCATCTCGGCTCATTCGTTTAACATCTCGTGTACAATCATATCATCTCGACTCATTCGTTTAACATCTCCTATACAACCATATCATCTCGGCTCATTCGTTTAACATCTCATGTACAACCATATCATATCGGCTCATTCGTTTAACATCTCGGGTAAAACCATATCATCTCGTCTCATTCGTTTAACATCTCGTGTACAACCTTATCATCTTGGCTCATTCGTTTATCATCTCGTGTACAACCATAACATCTCGGCTCATTCGTTTAACATCTCATGTACAACCATATGAACTCGACTCATTCGTTTAGCATTTCGTGTACAACCATATCATCCCGGCTCATTCGTTTAACATGTCGTGTACAACCATATCATCCCGGCTCATTTGTTTAGCATCTCATGTACAACCATAACATCTCGGCTCATTCGTTTAACATCTCGTGTACAACCATATCATCTCGTCTCATTCGTTTAACATCTCGTGTAAAACCTTATCATCTCGGCTCATTCGTTTAACATCTCCTGTACAACCATATCATCTCGGCTCATTCGTTTAACATCTCATGTACAACCATATCAACTCGACTCATTCGTTTAACATCTCGTGTACAACCATATCATTTCGGCTCATTCGTTTAACATGTCGTGTACAACCATATCATCCCGGCTCATTCGTTTAGCATCTAATGTAAACCATATCATATCGGCTCATTCGTTTAACATCTCGTGTACAACCATAACATCTCATCTCATTCGTTTAACATCTCGTGTACAACCATATCATCTCGACTCATTCGTTTAACGTCTAATGTACAACCATATTATCTCAGCTCATTCGTTTAACATCTCTGTACAACCATATCATCTCGGCTCATTCGTTTAACATCTCGTGTACAACCATATCATTCGACTCCTTCGTTTAACGTCTAATGTACAACCATATTATCTCTGCTCATTCGTTTAACATCTCTGTACAACCATATCATCTCGGCTCATTCGTTTAACGTCTCAAGTACAACCATATCATCTCGGCTCATTCGTTTAACATATTGTGTAAAACCATATCATCTCGACTCATTCGTTTAACATCTCCTGTACAACCATATCATCTCGACTCATTCGTTTAACATCTCCTGTACAACCATATCATCTCGGCTCATTCATTTAACGTCTCATGTACAACCATATCATCTCGGCTCATTCATTTAACATCTTGTGTACAACCATATCATCTCGACTCATTCGTTTAACATCTCCTATACAACCATATCATCTCGACTCATTCGTTTAACATCTCGTGTACAACCATATCATCTCGGGTCATTCGTTTAACATCTCGTGTACAACCATATCATCCCAGCTCATTCGTTTTGCATCTCATGTACAACCATATCATCTCGGCTCATTCGTTTAACATCTCGTGTACAACCATATCATCTCGACTCATTCGTTTAACGTCTCATGTACAACCATATCATCTCGGCTCATTCGTTTAACATCTCTGTACAACCATATCATCTCGGCTAATTCGTTTAACGTCTCATGTACAACCATATCATCTCGGCTCATTTGTTTAACATCTCGTGTACAACCATATCATCTCGACTCATTCGTTTAACATCTCCTATACAACCATATCATCTCGGCTCATTCGTTTAACATGTCATGTACAACCATATCATATCGGCTCATTCGTTTAACATCTCGTGTACAACCATATTATCTCGACTCATTCGTTTAACGTTTCATGTACAACCATACCATCTCGGCTCATTCGTTTAACATCTCTGTACAACCATATCATCTTGGCTCATTTGTTTAACGTCTCATGTACAACCATATCATCTCGGCTCATTCGTTTAACATCTCGTGTACAACCATATTATCTCGACTCATTCGTTTAAAATCTCCTGTACAACCATATCATCTCGGCTCATTGTCTTTGACTTTGACGTAACTCATTGTCTTTAACTTGATCTTTTTGTCTTGAACGTTCTTCACTTGAGCTTGTTGAGGATGAACTTCATAAGTATGAGTATGATTAGACGTAGATGTTGAAATATATAATGATGGTAAATGGCCTTTCCTCCAAGGGGATTTTCATAAGTACCTGCATCAAAATGTTAGTTGAAATCACCAATCAATCATTTTGGACTTTTCTTAGAGATCAGACCAATACGATTGTTTTACTGATGAATGTCTTGATTCCATTTACCTTGGTCGGGCACGCCGTCCTAATCCCATTGAGGGACAATTATCTATAATATGGATAAATCCAAGTAGAGACCCACGTCTTAAGGACTCAATTCGTGAAAGGAATCTCCTTGGCGGGATTTTCAGCACTTACAGGCTCAGACTTCGTGAGAATTAACAGCATAGTGTGAAAACCCTCTCTAATCCTTACAAAGGCTGTTCCTGGATTGGATACCCTCAAGAAGGCTTACAACAGATATACCGAAGTATACCCACAATTCAGGTGAGCCGTTAAAGTATACCGAAGTATCACTCCACGACTGTAGACCGTTTGAAACAAGTAACCATCATGATAGATAAGGCAAGATCCGTAGATCTTATAAAGACTCTTATGAAACTTGTGTCCTTTTTGGCAAAAACAAGTGTATGCAATTGGAAGTGTATCCTAAGAGATCTTTTAATGAATCTCATGGCTCTAGACTCGATTATGTGCGTTTTGGTTTTAGTTGTCGGAGGCATGGAGCAGATTGCCACCTTTTCAATGTCAACACATCTCGGAGTGAGAGGTCGATAGATTATACAAGGTTCTCCGTGAGAAATGAAATAAATATCTTTTAAGAGATACCTGAGTGGCTAGGAGGGGTTGTGCAGCGCGTCACTGGGTCCATGACGTCTTGTCTTCAATACCGGTATCATCTTTGTGATAACCGATAGCAGATGTATTGATTTGGTTTCTACCCTAAGTTTTCATGGAGGGCTATTTCTTTTCACCCTTTCATAAACTTTTCTTTTTAATTCTTCAACCCCTTCTTTCTACTTTCTCATTTACTCCTTTTTTCAATCATACCTAAGGACTTCTAATTCTAATCTATTGGAACTGTCCTTGGGTAGATCCCTCCTGTTCTGGCGGATCATAGGACATAAACCTAACCATAATCACCTTATTACTCCATGATTATCCTAGATTCATTGATCACTTGCCATAAAACCTTTTGTGAAAATCTCTTAAAGTGTTTATGATTCGTTAACACTTCGAGTGTTTTGCATTTTCTGAAATACTCCCCCTTCACATGTGCTTATGTGTTTTTAAGATAATTTTGCACATGTTGGGTAGAGTTTTCACTTTTGAATTGATCAATTTTCAGTGAACATGACCGATTTGAGACACACTTACATCACTAGTTAGACTAGCTTGAAATTATTACCAGTCCTGGTCAAGTTCAAAGAAAGTCTCTCGAGATGTTACACTTTACTTAGACAAGTCCTATTCGAGACACGCTTACATCACTGGTTAGACAAGCTTGAAGTTATTACCTGTCAAGGACAAGTCTTTTCGACTACTGACACATAAGCTTCTTCAATTCGTTGGTTATATCTGAGTCGAGCTCATTTGAGATTTAACCACAATCTTTAAATATTATGATCACATTTTAATCACGTCTTCTCCCCCTCAAAAATAGCATAATTGTGATATTTTTGATAGGAACTGATTAATAGAAAAGTTTTTGGAGAGATAGACGGATTTGTTTTGCATGAAATTGGAACATTTTTCGGTTTTATACTCCCCTTTAATGAAAAGCATATTTCATACAGGAATTTTAAGATCGATTAAGGGTTTGGAGGGAGTTATCTTTTTAAAATGTGAGTTATGTACTGAAATGTACACAAGTCTTTTTGTAAAAATGACTTTTTGTGTGAAATCTTTTCGTTTGTTTAGACTCGAACTTTTTGAAAATGATTTCGACATTGAAACTACAAGTTCTGATCTGAAATAATCAGAAGTTATCATTTAAGTACGGGTTTCGTACTGAAGTATACGAAAGCCATCTTTTGAGAAGATTTGAGAAACGACATGTTTTAGAAAACATTTTAGAGAACTCTCACTCAAGCATCTGTACATATCCGTATCATTGTTGAATGACATTTCTAGAAACGTACAGAATATTGATTATACGAGAGACATGTCGTGAGAAGAATATTTTTGTTTTTGTTTTTTTTTTTTTTTTTTTTTGATTTTATATTGTTTTTGTATTGCTGAAATTTTTTAATGTTTTTGGATTTTTGAAATTTATATTTTTGTATTTTGTTTTTGTTGGTTTTTCAAATTTTGTATTCGGTTTTTCAAAAATATTTACAGTGAAGCTATTTTGAAAATATTTTCAAGAAGATTCGAGAAGACGTTCTAGCTCCTCAGGAATTAGGCTTCGCATGCCAATTCGTCGAACTAAATCGTCAAACCTTTCTTTTGGAAGGGCTTTAGTAAATAGATCGGCGAGTTGGTTTGCAGTCTTCACGGAAAATAATTCAACAATACCCTCTTCTACGTGCTCTTTGATGAAGTGATAGCGGACTCTAATATGCTTGGTCTATGAGTGTTGTACTGGATTGCACGAGATGACTATCACACTTTTCGAATCACAATACAAAGGTATTCTGTCGAAAGTAAAGCCATAATCTGTGAGTTGTGTCCTCATCCATTGAACTTGGGTACAACACGTAGATAGAGACACATAATCGGCTTCTGCGACTGATAATGCAGTACAATCTTGTTTCCTTGATGACCAGGCTACTAGCTGTTCACCCAAAATTGTGCTCTTCCTGATATGCTTTTTGCTGTAACTTGACACCCTACGTGGTCGGCATCTGAAAATGTTCTTAGTTTAAACTCGGAATCCTTCAGATACCAAAGTCCCATGTTGACGGTTCTTCGTAGGTACCGAAAGATCCGTTTAACCTCTTGGAGGTGAAGTTCGGTAGGCCTTGCCTGAAACCGTGTTAATAAGCAAACAACAAAATGAATATCGGGTCGACTAGCTGTAAGGTACATGAGAGAACCAATCATGCTCTGATATTTCTTCGGATCGATGGGTTTCCCATGTAAATCAGGACCAATTTTTGGTGAAGTGACCATTGGTGTACCAACAGAGTCACAATTTCCCATGCCATGCTTTTCAAAATCTCAATTGTATATTTAGCTTGATTAGTAAAAATACCACGAAGGGATTGGTGTATTTGTAAACCAAGAAAGAATTTAAGTTCCCCCATCATGGACATTTCAAATTTGCTTTTCATGAGATTTTCAGAATGTTTTGAATGATTCGGATTAGTGGACCTAAAGATAATGTCGTCCACGTAAATCTGAACAATCAAAATGTCATCTTTGTATTTTCTTGTGAACAAGGTAGGATCAACAGTTCCTTTGGTGAAATTGTTTTTTATCAGGAAAGATGATAGTTCATCATACCAAGCTCTTGGAGCTTGTTTTAAACCATAAATGGCTTTCTTTAGCTTGTAGACGTATTCTGGATGTTCCTTGTCAATGAATCCTTCTGGCTGACTCACATACACTTCTTCTTTCAGAGTTCCATTCAAGAATTCCGTCTTGATGTCGATTTGATATACGGTGATGTTCTTGTGAGCTGCATAGGCTAAGAAAATCCGGACTGCTTCAAGTCTTGCTACTGGCGCGAATGATTCTTCGAAATCTATCCCTTCTTCCTGTCGGAATCCTTTAGCCACGAGACGAGCTTTGTTGCAAATTACAGTCATTTCTTCATCCTTTTTGTTCTTCCATAACCATTTGAGATCAATAACAAGTTTGTCAATTGGTCTTGGAACTAATTCCCAACTATCATGTAAACGGTATTGAAGAATTTCTTCCTGCATTGCTTCTATCCATGCGTTTTCTGCCATTGCTTCCCGAATGTTCTTTGGTTCTTTGAGGCTTATTGAGCAAATGTAACTACACGTTTTAGGGTCTGTGGCAAGTTGTCATCTCGTCTGAACTGGTCTTGAAGGTTCACCAATAACTTGTTCAATTGGATGGTCTTTAGTCCACTGGAGTGTAGAACGGTACCTTGGGTTTAACTTATGCGTATTAGATGGTTCTTGTAACCTTGAAGATGATTCAGCCGAATCCATAGAAAACGGGTTTTCGAATACTTCTTCTTCTAACGCAACATCATTTTGGTTATGTGTTGTTTCTTCTTGAAGTGGTGTACTTTGGTTTTGCTCATCAACTCTTGGTCGAACAATTTCAAATACTGGAGTTGCTGGAGTAGATGTAGATGATGTTGAGGGAGTTGGTGCGTCAACTTCAATTGTAGTAGATGCATCTTGTAGTGGTGGTTGTGGTTGATGGTTTTGAGCGAATGCAACGGAATGTTGTTGTGATGCATTTGTCGAAGTTCCACTATAGTATTCATCAAACATTAACTCGAAGAAATTTTCCAGTTCTTGTTCTAAAGGTTTTTCAGTGGTTGTTGATTGAGCTCCTTGAGATACGAGTCCTGAACTAACGTGTCCAGAAGTCTTCAGGTTTGGTGCGGTTCCTAATCTGTTTGATTAGAAGCCATCGGATTAAGCGCGGGTTCTAGAGCGAGTCTCTCAGAAGCCATTTGTGAAATCTCGTCACACTTCACATTCATCGTCTCCATTATCCTTTTTGTCCTTCTATTATACACCCTGAATGCCCTCGAGTTTTCTGAGTATCCAATGAAGATTCCAATATCACCCTTAGCTTTCAGCTTTTCTAGATCTTCTCTGTCGTTCATTGGATAGCACAAAGCGCCAAACACGTGAAGGTAAGAGATATCAGGTTTTCTATTGTTCACTAGTTCGTATGCTGTTTTATTGAATCTTGGGTGGATTAGGGAACGGTTCTGAGTGAAACAAGCAGTGGCAACATCATCAGCCCATAAGAATAACAGTGCACTAGAATAAATCAGCATTGTGCGAGCAGCTTCCATAAGATTTCTATTTCTTCTTTCAACTGCCCCATTCTGTTGTGGAGTTCTAACAACAGATGTCTGATGTGTGATTCCAGCATCTTCAAAATAAGTACTTAACTCCTGAGTTGTAAATTCTGTGCCGTTGTCTGTTCTTACAATCCTTACTGAAGCTTGAAGTAGGACTTAAATATGCTTCAGAAAGGTGATGATGATGCATGGTGTTTCGTCTTTTGACCTCAAAAACTTTACTCATGTATATCTTGAATAGTAATCGACGTTAACAAGAATATACCTCTTTTCGTTTATGCTTTCAACTCTCATTGGGCCACATAAGTACATGTGCAACATATGTAACTTTGCTTCCGAACTGGTTACGGTTTTAGGTTTATATGATGTCCTTTTGCTTTTTCCTTGTTCGCATGATGGACATAAGTGATCCTTGGTGTATTTGAACTTAGGAAGTCCGTTGACGATGTTGTCGCTGGCTAATTTGTTAATGGTGTCGAAATTAAGATGGGATAATCTTCTATGCCACAGCCAGGGATTTGTGCCAGATGCTCTTGTCATAAGACAAATTGGTGATGAAGAGGCCATTTGGTTGATGTCGATAGCATATAGGTTGGTGCCGCGATTTCTAGTTAAGAGATCATCGCCAACCAAATTTCTAACAAAGCACATGTTTCTCCTAAATGCAACCTCTAAATCTGAATCACAAAACTACCCAACTGAAAACAAGTTGTGTCCCAACCCTTCGACGTAGTAAACTCGAGTGATTAAATAATTCCCTAATTGAAGATCTCCATAACCCAGAATAGCTGCTACATGATCATTTCCAAAGCGTACAGTTCCCATGAATTTCCAAACGAAATCGATCAGCAGCTTCAGATTCCCGGTCATGTGCTTGGAGCAACCCGAGTCAATGATCCAAAGACATATTTCGATAACCTACGAAGAACAGAAGAGTTTGTATTTGGAAACCGTTTAAAATTTGGTTCCATGGGGTTAGGGGTAACATCCGGATCACACTCATAGAAAGTTTCTACTAGTTCAATTTGAACAGCTTTCAATTTGCCATTTTGGAGTATGAACTCTCTTCCCGTTGGTTTCCATACACAATACTTAAGATAGTTCCTAGGCATTTGACTACTAGTGGTTGACCTAAATCGTGCAATTAGTCTTCCTATTGATCTAGATCTAGCACTAGTTCCTTTTGGAACGTTCTTCTGTTCAGGCGTAACATTCATATTTTTAGAAACATAATCATCACAAACATCATTAGATAAACATTTCTTGCACATTAAAGAAACAGGGTCATTACATGCATTAGAAACATTACTTTTGACATTACATTCAGATGACATATGCCTCTTATTAAAAGCGATAAATTCCTAGGGTGTTCTTCTACTTCTTCAACTTTATTCTGGCGTCTACTCTTAGAGACAGGCGAGACTCTATTGTTCCTTGTATTGCTCCTAGGCTGTAATCTGCTGCTCCTAGAGGTGGTTTCTAATCCTGTAGAAGGTAAGGCACACGCATTAGGATTTATATTGTTGTCCTTAAAAGTTGTTTTAGCATTCCTAGACACTTTTAGATTAACTTTTATGCTGTTTTCGTTTGTCCCATATGTTTTAGATGTGGAGGCAGACGCAATAGTGAGACTAATCTTATAAAGGCCGGGTGCTATCACTTTTGGTGTTTCGACAATCGCTTTTCCTTTATCAGCAATCTTTTCTTTTCCATTTTGCATGGGCAAGGGTGTCGGAGTGACTGGTTTTGTCAATTCATTTTTCACATCGACTTTTGGAACAGATTGAGAAATCGACATTTTTGGTTTAACAATTGGTTTTGAAGTATTTGGTTTGTTCGAAGTCGATGGTTTTGCAAACTTAGTGTCCACACCCTTCCCTTTTTGACTTTCCAGCTGAGCCCTCAAAATATCATTTTGCTCTTTCATGTTTTTGAAGGAACGCTCATACGACAGTTTGTCATACTTGCATTCTTCGCTTTTTCGATCAAGTTGTTTAAAATATGACACGTTTTCTTTTTCAAGTTTAATAAGAGCATTTTCATATTTTGAAACAATTGCGGAGGTCTCAGCTCGCAGTCTTTCATCGTCTTCAACAGAATATGTTTGCAAAATAATGGACATAATATCGGTAGACATAACTGCTTCGAAGAGAGAGTCATTTAGGTTTTCCAAAATTTTGCATTGTTCAAAACATTCATTAGCCTCCATAACTAGGGATTTGTGGTCTTTGACAAAGTCAGCTGTTTCTTTCAAAAATGCTTGTTCAAAATGAATTACCTTCGCATTGATGTTATTCAATGGAATAGTAATTTTGGTTTCAAACACCTTTTTCATTTCTACATGAAAGCTGGAATGCCAGTTGTTAATACTAATAGTAGTTAGACTTAACAATCCCTTGAAGTGTTTCAATTCTCTTTTTAACATCATCTAGAAATCTTCTAGCAGCACTTGTGTTAAAAGGATTGTTTGATGACATTTGTTCCATGTTTGAAAGGGTTTTAGAGACAACTTTTTGTTTTGAAAACAGTTTTGTAACAACTGGTTTTTTTGAAAAATTTGGTGTTTGTTTTTTAGTGACAAAATTAACTCCAGAAAGTATGTTGAGCTTGTTGTAATCAGTTGGTTTTATCTCTGGGTTCTTTTGTTTCATTTTAATTCGACTTTCTTCAACAAGTTCTATTGTTTCCTCAGAATCATGAACAACGGGAGGATCATGTTTAGCATATATTATATTTCCATTGTACAAAACATTCTGTTCTTTCTGAGCTTTCTTGAGAGTATAAGGATTTTCACAACTGATAGCCATTTTCTTCATTGTATGTAAAAACGGATTTGGATCTTTAATAAGCATATGAATGGTTTGGCTTGAATGACCCGTTTTCACAAGCAAATCTTCCAACTTTTTGATTGTTTCTTGTTTCTCAATGATTTCATCTAGAAGATCATTTTCTCGTTTTGAAAAATCTGCTTTCAATTTCTTTTCTTTTTCAAGATCAGAACAAGTTGATTTTTGTTTAAAAAGTTGGTTTTTTAAATAAGAAATTTCCGCATTTAAGGATTTTATTTTCATGTGTGAATTAACATCAAGTGTGTCAAACTTGATTTGCAATTGTTTTTCCGTTGAAATGGAATTTTGATAACCAGTTTCGAAGTCTGACTGTCGTTTTTTATGAAACTCAAAAGCTTTTTCGTTTTCCTTATACCTCTCAAGCTCAGCGATCATTTTCACATTCGCGGCCTTAACATCGCGATTGCCCTTTTTTACTTTCTCAATTTCAATACTACAATTGTTAAATAATGATTCAAATAGAGCACGTGTTTCTTCATCATTCTCAGCATGCTGTGAAACTGAGCCTCCACTATGATTCATATCTGGAGTTGCCAAATCAATATTGCTAATACTCGGCGTGTCCAGGTATGTATCATAAGTGGGTGATGGAGTCTCAGAATGTTGTTCCTCCTGAGGAGACATATCAAATATATCATTATTGTGGCATGTATTGAATAATGGTACCTCAGATACTGCATTGGTGTCATAAACAGGAGGTGTGTCAGAATCCGTGTCGTACTTAGCCTCCTGAAGATTTTCCATAAATATGCAGTTTGCATCGATGTCCTCTCGGTCTTCCATGTCATCCATGAGAGCCATAAAATCATTTTCCTCAGCATTCAACTTTCTACAGATAAGCTGGATCTTTCTTTTTCGGCTTAGTGGGACAGTTCCTTGCCATATGACCTACACCCTGATAGTTGAAACACTTTATCGGATTACCCTGATTCACATTTCCATAATTCCCGACAACTGGAGCTGCAACATTCCTAATCTGATTACCCACTGTTTGATTTCCAACATTCTGACCCCTCTGATTTCCAACAAATTGACCCATCTGATTCCCTGCATACTGACCCAACTGATTCCCTACATATTGTCCTGCATTCTTCATGTTCTGATTACCTATCTGAAATCTAGTAGCATATCCTTGCTGATTTCCAACCATTTGTCCTCGTTGACCCATATTGAAACTCAGCTGAGCAATCTGCCTGTTGCGAGTGTTCGATGAAATTCTTTGGTTGTTGTTGGTTGGTTTAGAATAGCGCCCTTGGAATGCCTTTGTCAAATAAGCAAATGCTTGTGTCAAAGCATCAGTAGATTCATCATTGTCCGTGAACTCTGGTTCTTGGAATTGTGGATATTGTTGTTGTGGAATAACTTCTTGTTATTGTGGGTAGAATTGTTGTTCGTAGACAGGTGTTGGTTGTGGAATGTATTGTGGTTGCATGTAGTTGTGAGTGGAAGATGATGATGGTTGATGTGGTGTTTTCACTGGTAAAGGTGTTGGTGTGTTAGCAATGAGTGCGAGAGGATCATGATTCTTTGCCAGTCTTTCTTTCCTTACTTCATTAGCCTCAGCTTGGTTTTGCTTCAGAAAATCGTAGAGTTGATCATAATTCACCTGATGCAAATCCTTTGTTTGGTTGACAATAGTGACATATCGTCCCCATTCTTCTTGAAGATTGTTGATGAACTTGATGTTGCTCGCGATTGTTCTTGGTGTCAACTTGTTTTTGATTAGCTCATTCATTAAAGTGTAGAACCTGGTATAGTAGGATTCAATGGATTCTCCAGGAGTGGATGTAAACTTCTCCCATTCTGTTAGTAGCTGGTTTTCAACGTCTTGTTGCCCAATTTCTGTTCCATGACATAGCCTCCTAACTCGTTCCCACATTGCATATGCAGTTTCACAGCTGTCGACTGCAGCGAAGATCTCTTGAGGCAATCCTAGTTGGATTAGGTGCATTGCCATATCATCAACTGCGATCTGCTTCTGGTCATCCTCTGTGTTTTCTGCTTCTGTTTGTTCACGAAAGAATGGTAGAGCAGCAGGTGTTGCATTGGGATCTCCGGGATCTTGGATTTGTCTTGGCTTAAAGGGACCCTATTGAATGGATTGGAGCATGAGTTTACCATCAGTCTTGGTTTTGATGTAACGAAGCATGCGACTTGTCCAGGTAATATGCCCACCTTTTTCAAGCATAAGAGGACGGTTTTCAGATCCTGATGCATGGATGTCTTGCTGAGTTGCCATTGATGAAGTTATGTATGATAAAGTTGACCTTTGATCGGTGCAATGATTGTTACACCCCGTGCCCGCTTAGACCAAAATTTAAAACTTTTTACGCGGAAACGCTTGACTTTTACAGACATCTGGTTACTCTTTTGACCACTGACAAAAATCTATAAATATTCAGACTTTGAGACTATTTTTAAATGAAACTAGACTCAAATACCTTCAAAATGACGGGCGGCACGACCCGTGACGACTTACGGATCAAAAGATATGATTTTTCAAAGTTGTCAAAAAACTGTCCAGCGACCTCCATCCGATCGGATCGCCAGCCATCCGATCGGATGGAAGGTTCTGTCCAGATTTTGCATTTTCAAAATCCCCGCTTGGAAACCCGACCTCCCGAACTCGAAACTTGACCAAACTTTCCAGATTTCTTTAATATGCCCTTGGGCTCATTTCCAAACAAAAACATTTGTCGTTTGACCACCCGGAATAGTACTTTAAATTTTGACGGGTTATGCATAAAACCCATTTTGACCCATTATACAACAAAACCACTTATACCACTTCAATTTCTTACCAAACTTAACCAAAAGCATTAAATTAACATTGTTAATACAAATATCGTCCTAAAAACGTTATTTATATTTTACGATCTTTACTTAGTTTTGTTAATGACAATTACAAATTATATCTTTTAGCAAATTATAAATACTAGCTAAAGTCTCTTTAAAACACATTTTACATTTCACAAGATTACTTAGAATTACATTTTACACATCTACTAGTTTATTTCCTTAAAAGGAAACTTTATTTTTAAAATGATACAATGACATCATGGCATGCATCATACATAGATTATGTAATATCTTGGCTAGATCTTCAAGCAAGATAGTTGACTTTGGAAGATTTTGATGTGACATAACAAAGATGTGGAGGATACAGCTGGATTTGGAAAGATATCCATAAACTCTTAGCTGCCATGTTTGGCGGAACTAAACGACATCAAAGACGGATCCCTTTTATGGGATCCGCCGGCTGTTCACCAGCTTGCCTATAAATAGCAAGCTGATCATTTGGACACACCATCACTCATATAGCCTAACATTCATACTCATTCATTTACATATCATCTAACATTTATCATTCATTCATTTCATTGATCTTTCCTTTTGTAGCAAAGGAGATTAAGCATCAAGGTTCAACACAGACGTGTAAAACCTTTAGCATAAGTTACTGTGTGATATAGTTGTAGTTCACACATCATTATTTGTATCATTTATCTCAGTGAGTGTAGTTAGTGTTTTTGTCCTCAAAACACAAAGAGTGTAGGGAGTGGTTGTACCCTTGTGAAAGAACCAAACATGAGTGGTTGAACCCTTGTAAAGAACTCGACATCTAGCTTAGTGTCGGTAATTGTATAAGCGACATTAGGTTGGTTCTACCTTGAAATAGAACCCGGTGTTTAGCTTAGTACCGGAAAAGGAAGTAAGGGACGTGTAAAGGTTTTCTCCACCTAGAAGAGAGTTTGTTTCTTAGTGAAGGATAACTCTAGAGTTAGAGGCTCGAGGAGTAGAGTAGGGCAAGGAAGAGAGTCCTTGTAGCCGAACCACTATAAACATCCGTGTTGTGTGGTTTGATCTTTCCTCTCTTTACTTTTCATATATATATATATATATTGTGTGAATATTTGTTTGTGCTTGTTTCCTTTGAAATAATATAGTGTAACAAAGCGAATTAATTTTAAAACGGTAAAACTATTCAACCCTTCCCCCTTATAGTTTTCCACAATTGGCATCAAGAGTTACGTTACTTAAGATTTTTAAAATATATTGTATTTTAAAACTTAAAACGATCCATGAATTTTAAAAACTTTAAAGAAGGGCAATCTATGCAAAGACCACCTCTATTCGAACCTAATTGTTTTATTTATTGGAAAAATCGCTTTGAGACTTATGTGAAGTCAAAGGATATAGATCTATGGTTTATAATTGTTGAGGGTGATTACAAGGCCATAAGTAATGATATTTCGGGTGGTCGGGATGTAGAAACTTCTCTTACTCGTCACAGTGATGAGCAAAAGAAGTTGATTGCCAAAAATAATGAAGCCAAAATGATGCTTTACAATGCTTTACCTAAGAAAGATTCGGAAATAGTTAAAGGCAAGAAGGAGAAAATGAAGTCCATTGCTTTGAAAGCTAGAGCTGAGTCAAGTAATGATGAAGAGTCTTGTTCTAGTAGCGAAGACGAAGAATATGCCATGGCCGTAAGAGATTTCAAGAAATTCTTCAGGAGACGAGGAAAGTTCGTAAGACCACCTCGTGAAGAAAAGAAATCCCTCCGTAAAGACCGCGATGATAGAAAAGGCAAGTTAGAGAGGAAGTGCTATAGGTGTGGAGATTCTGGTCACTTTATAGGTGATTGTCCAAAGCCTCCAAAGAACAAGTCTCAAAAAGCATTTGTTAGTGGAGCTTGGAGTGATAGCGAAGGAGATGATGATGAGCATAAGAACAACGAAGTTGCCCTTATGGCTCATGACACAGAAGAGGTACATTCTGACTCATACTCCTCTATAGATGATGAAACCTTAGAAGAAGAATATAACAAACTATGTGATATAACATTAAAAATCATCAACAAAAACAAATTCTTGAAAACTAAAACAACACTTTTAGAAAATGAAGTCTATTGGCTTAAAGAAAAAGAGATACGAATGGAAAAAGGCAAAAATAGTAAAGATACATGTGTCTCTTGTCAAGAACTAAAATTAGAATTAGATGCACTAAAAACCACACAGGAAGATCTCATTAAGCAAAACTCTAAGTTTAAAAAGTTTGATAAAAACATAAGTTGTGCAGATGAGATAATGAAGATGCAAAAACTTCCTCATGATAAAATCGGACTAGGTTTTATGAAACTAGGAACCTCAGGTGACTTTAAGAAACAAACTGTGAATGAAAAAGAAACTGTTTCAACCAAGTCAGAAGCCCACGGATCTGACGGATCCAAAGTTTTTGATCCGCCAGTAGTACCCAAGGGATCCGCGGGTACAGAAGTTGAACAGAAGGATCTTAAAATGAACCGTACTGAATTCGTTAAGGTCACTAGAAAACCTAGTACTAGTATAACTAACAACAAGCTAAAACCAACTATTTCTGTAGGAAGAGGTCAAGCTAGGAATGAGTATAGAGTTAAAACAACTCAACAGAGACCTCAAACTAGGTTTCCCAAACACCCCTTTCCTAAGAGTAATGTTAACTCACCACATCATTATCAAAATAATTGGAACCAAAATATGCCTAGAAACTTCCAAGGTCCCAATTACATGCCATGGAACAACTATCCTCCATTTGCTTACATAAACCATGATAATGTTATGTTTAATCCAAACGGACCCATGAGATATTGGGGACCAAACGCTTGAGTCTTTCTTGAACTTAGGTATGCTTAAAAGTTGAATTAGAACCTGATGAGTGGATCAAAGATAGTGGGTGTTCAAGACATATGACGGGAAACAAAATCCTTTTCTCAACTTACCAAGTGTACGACGGAGGTAATGTCACATTCGGTAGCAAACTTAAAAGTAAAATCATTGGAAAAGGTACGATCTCTCATGACTCTCTCTCTATTGATGATGTTGCTCATGTAGATAATTTAGGATTTAACTTGCTTAGTATAAGTCAATTATGTCGCAAAAAGTATAACGTCCTTTTCAGTGAAAATGGAAGTAAAATACTTAAAGATGGCATAACCGTGGGAAAAGGTGTTTTAAAGAATAACGTATATGTTATGAAATTAGATAAAACACCTAAAGACAAGCTTTGTCTTACCTCTTTGGACGAAAACTCAACTCTATGGCATCGACGTTTAGGTCATGCCAATATGAGGCTAATTCAATCCTTATCATCCAAGGAACTCGTTAGGAACCTACCCAAGTTGAAATATGACCAACACTTTTGTGATGCTTGCAAAATTGGGAAACAAGTGCATAATAGCCATAAGGCTAAAAACATGGTATCTACATCTAGGTGTCTAGAATTGTTGCATATGGATTTGTTTGGCCCGTCGGCTATACAAAGTTATGGAGGAAATTTTTACACATTAGTTATAGTAGATGATTACTCTAGATATACGTGGACTAAATTTTTGAAAACCAAAAATGAGGCCTTTGATAAATTTGAATTTCTAAGTAAGAAAATTCAAAATCAAATAGGAAGTAACATAGTATCTATTAGAACCGACCATGGTCGAGAATTTGACAACGAAATTCAATTCGAAACTTTTTGTGATAATAATGGAATAACACATAATTTCTCAGCTACTCGAACTCCACAATCTAATGGTGTAGTAGAACGGAAAAATAAGACAATTCAAGAAATGAGTATAATTATGTTAAATGAACAAAATATACCTCAAAAGTTTGGTGTCACGCTGTAGATACATCTACATATATTCTAAATCGAGTTCTAATTAGACCATTCTTGTGAAAAACTCCACATGAGTTATATAGAGGCAAAAAGCCTACTTTAGGGTATTTTATAGTGTTTGGAAGCAAGTGCTTCATTTTAAACACAAAGGACTATCTCACCAAATTCGACCCAAAGTCGTATGAAGGTGTATTTCTAGGATATTCACAAACTAGTAAAGCATACATAGTTTTGAACAAGGAAACCTCAATAGTCGAGGAATCATTGAATGTAACATTCGATGAAAGTCTACATCCCTCTAAGACATCACCTTTGTTATATGATGACTTAGTTGAAAACCAAATGGTTGATAATCAGGAAAATGTTGAAAATAATAAAGAAGATGAACCAGTAAAAAGAGATTTAGTCAACATCAAAGAAGCTAAAAGTCATCCATTAGAAAACGTCATAGGAAAACTCAACGAAAGAACATTAAGGTCTAAAGCTCAAAATGAAAGTAATTTATTTTGTTTTGTTTCAACCATAGAACCTAAAAATGTTAATGAAGCAATAAAAGATGAATCTTGGGTCATTGCGATGCAAGAAGAATTAAATCAATTTGTTAGGAATGACGTATGGACATTAGTTCCACAACCTAAAAATCAAACCATAATAGGTACAAAATGGGTTTTTAGAAATAAAATGGATGAAAATGGCATTGTGTCTAGAAACAAAGCTAGGTTAGTAGCCCAAGGCTATAATCAACAAGCGGGTATAGATTATGATGAGACTTTTGCACCTGTAGCTAGACTTGAGTCTATTAGAATACTACTTGCATATGCATGTGCACATGATTTTAAATTATTTCAAATGGATGTCAAAAGTGCATTCTTAAACGGATTTATAACTGAAGAAGTATATGTTGCACAACCTCCCGGCTTTGCCGATTTTGAAAAACCAAATCAAGTTTACAAACTAAAGAAAGCTTTATACGGACTTAAGCAAGCACCAAAAGCTTGGTATGATCGACTTAAGACCTTCTTAGTTGACCATAAGTACACCATGGGCCTAGTAGACAACACTCTCTTTACCAAGGAAAAGGGATCACATATCATCATCGTCCAGATATATGTGGATGACATTATATTCGGCTCAACTTGTCAAGAGTTATGCGACGATTTCTCAAAAATCATGCATGACGAGTTTGAAATGAGTATGGTGGGGGAACTAAACTTTTTCTTAGGTCTCCAAATAAAACAATTAGAAGATGGGATATTCTTCAACCAATCAAAGTATATCAAAGATATGCTTAAGAAGTTTGGTCTTGAAGACTCAAAACCAATGAAAACACCCATGTCCTCCGAAACCAAACTCACAAAGGATGAAGAAAATGAATCCGTAGATAGCACTAAATATAGGGGAATGATTGGTAGTTTACTCTATCTTACGGCTAGTAGGCCTGACATTATGTTTAGTGTTTGTCTATGTGCACGTTTTCAAGAAGATCCCAAAATATCCCATCTTGAAGCCGTTAAACGGATATTTAGATACATTAAAGGTACTACACATTTAGGATTATGGTATCCCAAAGGAACGGGTATAGAAACCATAGTGTATGCCGATTCAGATCATGCTGGTGACTATGTTGATAGGAAAAGTACTAGCGGTATTTGTACTTTTGTAGGACATTGTCTCACCTCATGGTTCGCTAAGAAACAAACGGCCCTTGCAATTTCAACAACAAGCATTATGGATGAAACAAGCTCTCGTAGACTATGGAATTGAACTCAACGACATCCCCATTCTTTGTGACAACAAAGGAGCAATCGACCTCAGCAAAAATACGGTCCAACACGCTAGAACCAAACACATTGAAATACGTCATCATTTCCTACGCGACAATGTTCAGAAGGGAAACATCTCAATTGAGAAAGTTTCCTCAGAGGACAACATTGCCGACATCCTCACAAAACCTCTCAAAAGAGAACCTTTCAACTACCTTAGACTTGGATTAGGATTAATGGAACATAGTGATTAGATAAAACAGTAGCGTAAACCTTAGTTTAACCAAACTCGACACTAAACCAAAAATTGTGTTCTGATCCCGCGGATCCAAACGATAACAAAGGCGGATCCTTTGTTTTGGATCCGCCGGATCCGTCACATGCACAGGTTGTTTTATTATATAATAAACAACACCAAGTACTATTCATCACTCTCCTAAAACTTATCACCTACTGAATTCGTTTCATACTTCACCACAATCATAATTTAGGCTATTTTCTTCCACAAATTTGTAACACCTTAAATCCGAGAACATGTGAAATTACCAATTTGCCCCTATAATTTAAAATTTTAATTAAAAGCTTAATAGTTATCAAATAAATTCCAAACTTCTGGCAATGCACAAGTTATGATCTCAAATAATTTTCACAACATCATTTGACATTTATACAAGTGGAAAAATGACTAAAATACCCCTAAGCTAACCGAATGGATAATAATTAGTGTTTTTAGAATTTAAAATGTATTGAAATGTGTAAAAGAGGAAAGGATCAATCAAATTAATTTGGCTAACCAATTTAGCCGAGATTTCTGGTCAACCCTCCCCTCCTATGACTCGGCATTCCCTATTAAACACCAATCCACATCTTGTTTCTCTAAAACCCTAATTGCCGAGTAGAAAGAAAAACACAAAGAAATTTCCATAGCCTCCATTCGATCCACTAAAATTACCAAAGCATTTTTCTGAGTTCAAACACAATTCAAGGAGTCCTAGAAAAATCGTGTTAAGTTCATTTGTTGCCTGATTCATTGGTGGTGGAATTATTTCTATCGCTAAACCATTTTTAAGGTATAATTCGTATAAATTCAACAAAGCTTTGTAAAATTCGATTCTTATTTTTCCTGAGGTTCTTATATCATATGTGATCTGCGAAAAATGTGTACAAGGTGATTTGATCCCATTTGGAGTCGTGGTGAATTCTTCCCTTGTCGATTATCCATCCGAGAAGCAATAAATCGTGTGGCCTTATTCACTCGTTCTAAAAATCTTCTGGTATTTTTCCTAGCCTCTAATGATCGTATATATCCTAAGAAAAATAATAAAAATGATCCATGCATTGTATATAAATCGTATGGTAATTCATGTGTTATTAAACCCTAGAATCGAAATAAATCAAGATATCATGCATGCGAATTTTTCCAGGCCTAGTGAATAATTTTCATGGCCTCTATGATCATAGTACAACACCATAAAAATGCTCATTTGATTTATTGAGGCTTAAAACTATTTTTGGTGAATTATGTTGTAATCGGCTAAAAGGGAAATTAAGAACAAAAATACCTAGTGTGGAAACTAGGGTTCAAAAAGGATTAGATTTGATTAAAAGTGAATATAAATGATGTTGAAATGATTGCATAATGATGAGGTTCGATTAGGGTTTTATTTGGTTAAAAATTGTATTTACCGATTTGTAATTAAATATAAAAGGGGGTGTTTTGTAAATATTAAAATTCATGGGTTATTTTTGTCATGTTCTATAGATCATGTAAGACTTGTAAAAATTATAAAATGAAGGGTCTATATGTAAAATTCATGAGAAAATGAATTTAGTTATATTTGTTAATTCGATTTGGAAATTTAATAAATACAAGGACTAAACATGTAATTTCTGAAAAGTTGAGGTCGATTTGTGTTATTAATGATATTTAGGGTCTAAGGTGAAAATTTGGATATTTATTGGGCTAATATGTAATTATTATTAATTAATGATTTAAATGTAAATTCTAAGGACTTAATATGTAACTTTACTAAATGGAGGGACCTAATGTGTAAATATGGAATAATTAAAGGTCTGATTGTATAACTCACTAAAATAAGTACTCATGATGTAAATGTGATAAACCAAGGGTTTAATGAGTAATTATACATGTTTGAAGGTTTAAAATGTAATTTTGGAAGTTCAGGGGTATAAAATGTAAATTGTGAAAACCTGAGGACCAAAGGTGTAAATATGATAAAGATACTTTATTTCCAGAAAATGTTGATCAAATTAAGCTATATACTAAATGTTTCTAAAAGAAGAAACCTTCTAATTATGGAAACTTTCTAAAAGTGGAAACTTACTAAAAAGGGAAAGTTACTTAAAATGGAAAGATGATTAATTAAGAATGATTTGTGATCCCCTTCTATTCCTCTAGGTGTGAAGAAGGAGAGACTGTGAGCTTTCCTCATTTCTGTGCTTGTTCTATTTTGCTTTCGACATAAGGTACGGATACTCTACCCTTTTTAAGAAAGGGTGTCTTATCACCTATGCTTCGATGTTGAGTTATGAACCTTTGCTATGACCCTTTTGCTATGAACCTTTTGATATGAACCTTTTCATATGACTTTGAGTTTCACTTTTGACATGACCTTGAGATATGCTTGATATGACTTTGAGATGAACCCGTTTGCATGACTTTGAGACCTGACTCTTAGTTTGATACCCGAGCCACCTGTTTGTTTCCTAGCCAGGAAGGTAACCTGGCCATGTCTGTGATGCACCACTGGCATGACTCCTGTGTGGGGGAGTGATTTCTCACGCCGTCCCCTTTTATATTATGATATGGCCATTATGATTCTGAGATTATGATTTTGAGATGACTTTGAGTGGGGGCGTATGGATTGCAATCCTAGGCATGTATGTTTAGTGGATTTAACTATGACTTTGAGTATGACTTTGAGGTGACTGGTGCTTGTGTGCAATACACGCCTTTCACATTTCTGGGAGCTAGCTACTCCACCCCTTTTGATACATGAGGCCACCCCTCATATTATCTGGTTGCCTGAGAGGTATCCCCTCTGATTATGAGATTATGACTTTGAGTTTCTGATGTTGAGATTATGACTTTGAGTTATGGGCTCGTGGTAGATGACTATCCTATACTTCCTTATTTCTCTTTCGCTTTGATTATACCTTATGACATTTCCAGTACTTCATTGTATTACCGTTTCGTTATCTTTGCTTGTATTATGTATCTGTTCACTGGGCTTTTTAAGCTCAGCCGCACGTTTTCTTTTCGTGTGCGGCAGGTTTTAGTTGGAAGATGGGTACGAGTGAAGAGACTTTGGACTTAGAAGACTTGATAGTTTTGGCCTAGAGATGATTAGAAGTTATTTCATTGTTAGAATTTGTATTCGCTTTTATAACCTTGTAATTTCATTATTTCTTCTGTAACCATTGAGAATCTTTGTATTACGTTTGAATGTATGCTTTGTTATATCTGATATGAAACCATTTGTGTGACATCTTTACCCTTGTCGGGTTGGGGTGTTACAATTATGGTATCAGAGACAGGTTGCGATTCGTAATACATTTACCCTTGGCCTGTGTAAGTTAGGACCACTAAGTTTTCCCTGTAGGCGCTCGTAGGATAACCTTTGAGAAATTGCTTTAGGATCTCCCTATAGGAACCTAAGTGAGGAATGGGTAGAATAAGACATTTGTGTGAGTATCATTGCTTCCGCATTACTCTGATTCGTGCCTTGCTTTTGATTAGAGTCGGTTGATATCTCTTTTGGAAATCAAAAGCTTATGCTTTGCACCACCTAGATTTGAACCTGATAAAATTTGGAAAGTATTGAGAAATTTCATAATTATTGGCAGACACTATTTGATCCTTATCTTCAGATCCCTTTTGGTAGTCATTTTGGATAAAGACTCTCAGTTGCCTCTGATTCTTTTGTTAATCACTTTGACGCCTCTTCAGGCATTCTGAGAACCTCCATGGCGATGACGTATTGGATATGTTTTGTTATTTGTCTTTTGTTTTGATAAGTACCTATGAATCTCCCGACCCTATTCGAGTTGTTTCACCCATCCATGTCCTTGCAGGAAGTCTTGTAGTTCATAACTACGGGTATAAGGATATTCTCATCGCATTTCCGAATAATAAGATTTACGTTGCCGATCTGCTTGATTAATTTTGACCGATCGCTCGTTCGATGATATTTGCGTGAATTTCTTGAGTTTCGAGTAAATTTTGACACCTACCGAATTCTAATGCCTAGTATCGTTTATGTCATTTTCAGTATGGCACCTCCAGCACGCCGCAGATATCGTTGGACAACTAGGTTCGCCATCGGCCGAAAGAGGAACGGAAAATTGAGGAGGATTGCCAAGAGGATATTGATCCCCACTAGGATGTGGCCGGGCCGGATCGAAGAAAGGAGGACCATCATGAATATAAGTGAGACGGAAGAACAGCTGCACGTGACAGAAATAACAGATGAAGAGGACATTGTAACTAGATACCAGAGAAGAGGCCCCAGGTTTTCAGAAGAAAGAGGAGTGGTACGAGTTGAACCTCGCAATTTGTACGGATTTGTGGACCGCATAGAAGATGAAGGAAGATACACTTATGGGGGTTTCGCAAGCCAGCCACTTCCCCAGCCAGAAGGAAACCGGAACGGATGGATCAGCGAGGAAGAGGAGAAGGATTCAGACTTGGAATCTACTGCAAGTAAACCAATCTAAGCATGGAGTTAGGAGCCTAGTAGCTGTATTGTTTAGAATTTTATCTCGAATTTCTTATGGCATTAACGTTTCGCGTACCTCCGTTGAATTATGAGAATTTTTCCGAATAAGATTTGAGAAATGTTTGAAATAAATTTTGTGCGATGTGTGCTTCACCTTTGTAAATCTGTTAGAACTCATCTCAGTTATATAAGTCAGAACTTTAACTTTCCGCATTGGTTTTGGCATCCCTTGAAGTTATGTTGTTTCGAGTACTGAAGTGTTCCTAGAAACCATTTCGTATTTCAACGACTAAACCTTATCTTAGAAGCTTTTAGCGTTTGAACTCTCTGAACATGAGCATGGTGTTGAACATTGTTTAGCGTCCTGAACTTTTTGAATTTGAGTCCCCAATGGACCACCAAGTTTTGCACCGGCATAGGAAGTAAGATTTGACATGATTGTCTGGGTATCTAGCAAAGACGTCGGACAGATCATACCTATTCATTGGAACAAAAAGGGAAGAGCATGGAGACTATTTTGCACCATGCTAGAAATTTGATGATCACTTGTGCAATTTGGGAGTTAGATATTGTTGAGACAATGGTGTTCCTTGCCTGATCTGGAGTTAACAACATCGGAGACTACCCTGAAGAGTGAAGACATTCCTTTTCAAGACAGAAGTGTTGGTGATGCAGAAGAAGAAGTTTAGTCAAGATGGCGAACCCGGAGCTGATGAAGACGCACAGTCTCACTTCCCTATTCATCTTGGTTGTACTAAGATGAATTGAGAGCGGAAGCAGACTGTATGATGAAGAGACTTAAAGATCATTCCCGAAATCCACAATACCTATCACATTACAAGAAGAACTGCAGGAGGCTCAGCGAACCAGACACAAGTTCCTGATGATGGTTTTCACTTTCCGATTGATAGACAGATGAAGACAGATTTACCAGACTTGAAGAGGTTGGATGTGTTGAATAAGCGAAAGTTGTAAAACAAATCCTTCATATTTGGAAGAATTGATTCTGTTCAGACCGGAATTCTTAGCGACTAAAATTCGCTTTAGTTGACTCTATTAAGTTTCGTCATATCGTTAAAAGATTCTCTTATGATCTAAGTTCTCGAGTAGCATATCAGTTGTGCCTATTTTCGTATGTTCGATGATAACCGGTTTAAGAGTTTTTGGATAATGATGGAAGATATGATGTTAGTAACGGCGTACCTCACGTTAGTTCGGAAATCTGGGATTTTGATACTCGTGCGGATAGTTTTGTTTCGTCTTTGGATTTTGACATTTGTATTTAGTTGATCTTTGATGTCTATAGAAGTACTAGGTGGATTAAGATAGGTGGTTCTGATTACGACTTGAGATAAACTATGACCATCATAAGGGCATACTTATGTGGTGCTAGTATTATGACGCCTGATCAACGTGATAATAATTACACCATATAACGTGCACTCATCGTGGTCATAGGATATCTTAGGAAGTACCTAAGAAGCTTAGAATTTGACCTCTGATTAGAACATCCGCGATTTGTGAGACTTTGGATTCATTCTACCTATCCAGTTAATTGCTGTCTTTGATATGCGACTTGATACGTTTAAATACTCGACGAGCGTTTTGCTGACCTCTGCACTTCCGATAATAATCTTATATGCTATTATGGAGCTTCTGCTAATTAATGATATCTAACGATATGTTTTCTGTCCGTATGGATTCAATTTATTCTTCTATATCTATGTTTCGCATTCGTTGAAACTATTCATTGTGATCCGCTATGGGTATGCCATGACATCTTGGATTCTGAGAAAACAAAACCTGTTTGTTTATGAGAACACCTTTGGAAGGCTCTGTTAAAGCCGAAACTATTTGAAAAGCTAAAGAGTTATAAAATTGCATCACCTCATGGTTGCTACAATTTGATGTACGCTCACCTAATCTGCTTAATCAATTCGATGTAAACCCTACGTATTGTTTTTACCTCCTCCTAGAAATTCGATTAGCATCCGTATATTGGTACGTTATCATTGGAATTGAATTCTTGTTTGTATCTCATATGAACTTCATGAAAGCTCACCTATAGTTCATTTTATGTGGTATGGACCTTTTGTTCTGAATTAACCTAATTGTGTTCCTTTCTGAGAAATTTGAACCCACCTCGTTTTGATTCGAGTCATGAGAAACTACTTGGTTTGGAAATTCTTTTTAGAAGAACCCGCTCGAGCGTGAGAATGTTCTAACGATCTTTTGCGATTTGCCACGACTTCGTTTAACGTTGCGACTTCAAATTTCGAGGACGAAAATTTTCTTTTAGAGGGGAAGAAGTTGTAACACCTTAAATCCGAGAACATGTGAAATTACCAATTTGCCCCTATAATTTAAAATTTTAATTAAAAGCTTAATAATTATCAAATAAATTCCAAACTTCTGGCAATGCACAAGTTATGATCCCAAATAATTTTCACAACATCATTTGACATTTATACAAGTGGCAAAATGACTAAAATACCCCTAAGCTAACCGAATGAATAATAATTAGTGTTTTTAGAATTTAAAATGTATTGAAATGTGTAAAAGAGGAAAGGATCAATCAAATTAATTTGGCTAACCAATTTAGCCGAGATTTCTGGTCAACCCTCCCCTCCTATGACTCGGCATTCCCTATTAAACACCAATCCACATCTTGTTTCTCTAAAACCCTAATTGCCGAGTAGAAAGAAAAACACAAAGAAATTTCCATAGCCTCCATTCGATCCACTAAAATTACCAAAGCATTTTTCTGAGTTCAAACACAATTCAAGGAGTCCTAGAAAAATCGTGTTAAGTTCATTTGTTGCCCGATTCATTGGTGGTAGAATTATTTCTATCGCTAAACCATTTTTAAGGTATAATTCGTATAAATTCAACAAAGCTTTGTAAAATTCGATTCTTATTTTTCCTGAGGTTCTTATATCATATGTGATCTGCGAAAAATGTGTACAAGGTGATTTGATCCCATTTGGAGTCGTGGTGAATTCTTCCCTTGTCGATTATCCATCCGAGAAGCAATAAATCGTGTGGCCTTATTCACTCGTTCTAAAAATCTTCTGGTATTTTTCCTAGCCTCTAATGATCGTATATATCCTAAGAAAAATAATAAAAATGATCCATGCATTGTATATAAATCATATGGTAATTCATGTGTTATTAAACCCTAGAATCGAAATAAATCAAGATATCATGCATGCGAATTTTTCCAGGCCTAGTGAATAATTTTCATGGCCTCTATGATCATAGTACAACACCATAAAAATGCTCATTTGATTTATTGAGGCTTAAAACTATTTTTGGTGAATTATGTTGTAATCGGCTAAAAGGGAAATTAAGAACAAAAATACCTAGTGTGGAAACTAGGGTTCAAAAAGGATTAGATTTGATTAAAAGTGAATATAAATGATGTTGAAATGATTGCATAATGATGAGGTTCGATTAGGGTTTTATTTGGTTAAAAATTGTATTTACCGATTTGTAATTAAATATAAAAGGGGGTGTTTTGTAAATATTAAAATTCATGGGTTATTTTTGTCATGTTCTATAGATCATGTAAGACTTGTAAAAATTATAAAATGAAGGGTCTATATGTAAAATTCATGAGAAAATGAATTTAGTTATATTTGTTAATTCGATTTGGAAATTTAATAAATACAAGGACTAAACATGTAATTTCTGAAAAGTTGAGGTCGATTTGTGTTATTAATGATATTTAGGGTCTAAGGTGAAAATTTGGATATTTATTGGGCTAATATGTAATTATTATTAATTAATGATTTAAATGTAAATTCTAAGGACTTAATATGTAACTTTACTAAATGGAGGGACCTAATGTGTAAATATGGAATAATTAAAGGTCTGATTGTATAACTCACTAAAATAAGTACTCATGATGTAAATGTGATAAACCAAGGGTTTAATGAGTAATTATACATGTTTGAAGGTTTAAAATGTAATTTTGGAAGTTCAGGGGTATAAAATGTAAATTGTGAAAACCTGAGGACCAAAGGTGTAAATATGATAAAGATACTTTATTTCCAGAAAATGTTGATCAAATTAAGCTATATACTAAATGTTTCTAAAAGAAGAAACCTTCTAATTATGGAAACTTTCTAAAAGTGGAAACTTACTAAAAAGGGAAAGTTACTTAAAATGGAAAGATGATTAATTAAGAATGATTTGTGATCCCCTTCTATTCCTCTAGGTGTGAAGAAGGAGAGACTGTGAGCTTTCCTCATTTCTGTGCTTGTTCTATTTTGCTTTCGACATAAGGTACGGATACTCTACCCTTTTTAAGAAAGGGTGTCTTATCACCTATGCTTCGATGTTGAGTTATGAACCTTTGCTATGACCCTTTTGCTATGAACCTTTTGATATGAACCTTTTCATATGACTTTGAGTTTCACTTTTGACATGACCTTGAGATATGCTTGATATGACTTTGAGATGAACCCGTTTGCATGACTTTGAGACCTGACTCTTAGTTTGATACCCGAGCCACCTGTTTGTTTCCTAGCCAGGAAGGTAACCTGGCCATGTCTGTGATGCACCACTGGCATGACTCCTGTGTGGGGGAGTGATTTCTCACGCCGTCCCCTTTTATATTATGATATGGCCATTATGATTCTGAGATTATGATTTTGAGATGACTTTGAGTGGGGGCGTATGGATTGCAATCCTAGGCATGTATGTTTAGTGGATTTAACTATGACTTTGAGTATGACTTTGAGGTGACTGGTGCTTGTGTGCAATACACGCCTTTCACATTTCTGGGAGCTAGCTACTCCACCCCTTTTGATACATGAGGCCACCCCTCATATTATCTGGTTGCCTGAGGGGTATCCCCTCTGATTATGAGATTATGACTTTGAGTTTCTGATGTTGAGATTATGACTTTGAGTTATGGGCTCGTGGTAGATGACTATCCTATACTTCCTTATTTCTCTTTCGCTTTGATTATACCTTATGACATTTCCAGTACTTCATTGTATTACCGTTTCGTTATCTTTGCTTGTATTATGTATCTGTTCACTGGGCTTTTTAAGCTCAGCCGCACGTTTTCTTTTCGTGTGCGGCAGGTTTTAGTTGGAAGATGGGTACGAGTGAAGAGACTTTGGACTTAGAAGACTTGATAGTTTTGGCCTAGAGATGATTAGAAGTTATTTCATTGTTAGAATTTGTATTCGCTTTTATAACCTTGTAATTTCATTATTTCTTCTGTAACCATTGAGAATCTTTGTATTACGTTTGAATGTATGCTTTGTTATATCTGATATGAAACCATTTGTGTGACATCTTTACCCTTTTCGGGTTGGGGTGTTACAATTTTCTTCCATAAATTTGTGCTCCAAACATCACTGTAAGTATCCTTATCATGTTTATACTCCTGATCTGCGTATAGGATTTCTATTTCATGCACAAAATCAAAACTTGGGGAATATGCATAATTCTTGAAAAATCATGAAACATAGTTACTGAATTGCACTTCAAATCATGTTTTTCTTAGTTAGGAATTGCATCTTGCAGTACATTATCATTATTTCATCAAAAACCCCATGAGAAATTTTTGCTAAAATCTTCTCACGACTAGGAAAAATGGTTTTTGAACATTGTTCATACAAATATAAAAACGTTAGTTTTTAAACATCACTTGCATAATGTCTCTTGAATGCTAAAGGGAATACATAACTAATATGTATTTTCGGGTACATTCAAATGTAGCTACATTGAAGTAGGTGCGTTTGGGTTATCTCTCGTTTTATCATAAAACTTGCATAAACAAAATTTTCATGCATCTAAATGAGTCGAGATAACCGTACCTCTACATAGTCCCCATGTAGGCACAGACTAGACCTATACACGTATTTTCGATAATTTCGACTAAAACTATATAATTTTTTGTGTTTAGGAAAATCATGCCTCCCGCGACCAACTATGATCACAAACACACCGTAAATTACCTACCTAAACACCATAAAACCAAAGGACTCACTGATCAACAAGTTGAAATTTTCAAAGCTCTAGAAAAACACTACGTACATGAGGGTAGGTTTGTAGACCCCTCATTCTATGAAGGAACCAATCTTAGGGAACAACTAGCGGCTATTCACTTTGATTCCCTCCTAGATATCGATGAACCATTAATTCCTCGATTCATTTTAGAATTCTATGCTAGTGTCAAACTAGAGTCAAACGATCAAGGTTACATGAACATTCGCTTTAGCGTCAATGGACATCAATTCAATATCCCATTAAATCAATTTGGAGAAGTCATAGGAGTTCCAAGTCATGGAACGAGTGTCTATTCTGATAAATGGTCATTGACCATTCTTGAGTCAAATCTTGAACGAACGGCACCATATGCCACTCCCTTAACTTCAAAAGAAATCATTCGTCAGCATCTCTTCATACCTAGGAACAACCCAACAAGGTTGTATTGAGGGAAATATGTAGCTAGAGATCCATTTGCTATGGAGCTCAAAGAACTAAATCCCGAATTTAGGAAAATGGAAGAAGTCTTACGGGCCAATGTCATGTGCATGGTAGGAAACCGCGATCACATCAATGTTTGTCTTTGCCACATGATGTACAATGTGTCAACCCATCAACCTTTCAACCTTGCTTACTATATCGCCAAGAGAATGGCCGATATTCCAATTCAAGGAAAAATGGCATTGCCTTATGGAATGCTTTTGACCCGTCTCTTTAGAGCTTTTGCACCCATTCCAAGAAATGCCTTAGGATTTGTTCCCGAATATGATGAGATCGAACGCACCTTCGTTCCCTTGAGCGACTTTAGGGTAGCGGTTGACAAGGGCAAACGTCCTCGTGCTCAAACATCATCATCATCATCATCTATGAGTGACGATGATGGGTTTCCAAACTCGAGGATTCCTCCTCCGGAGTACTTGAGCCAACTTCCACCAATCCCAAATGAATCAGCCGAGTATCGCAACATCAAAGGAATGGTGAAGAATTTAGGACGTTGGATGATGAAGCTTCATAAGGGCATGAAGAAATTGAAGAAGAAGTTGAGTTAAAGGAGTGTTTGGCTCTAAACATTATTAGACAATGTAGTATTAATAATGGTTGTTTCTTAACTTGTTATGTTGATATTTGATGTGTATCTGAACTAACTAAGAATTGCAGGTCGATAACACTTGATGTTATCAATTTTTCGAGTTTAAGCCTATGTTTGGCTTAACTCCTCTTAAGGTAAGTTCCCATGAACGGATTAATCTATGATTTAACATGTGTTAGTATCATCATATTTGATTGTTTTACATTATATATTAGACGATAGATATGCTCTAGGGGAATTTTTGGGTTTTCGTCGAAAAACGAAAAATATGCACATCTCTCTGTTTAGTTTTAGTACTTTTGGTCCACGGATCTGGCGGATCCCTCATTTTGGATCCGCCATGTGTTAGCGTTGGCTCCGCCATTCTTCAACCTGCGGATCAGGCAGATCCCAAAATTTGGATCTGCATGCCTTGTCGATTGGATCCGCAGGTATAACTGTAAACTTCTTAAAACTTTTCGACTCATCCCGATTCTTAGATTTTAGTTTCTAGTATTCTTTAGAATAGGTTCACTGATCATTATACATCTTAGAATGATGTAGAAACTCTTAGAAACTTAAGAACAACATTTCCCACCAAAATTTGAATTTTAAAATTTAAGGAGTGAGTTACCTTTCTAATACAAACAAGGAACCCTTTTTAGGGATCCTTCAAATCCGTGGGTACATCACATCCCAGGATTTTCCACTATCTCTTTGCATGTACTGCGTATCTTCATCATATTACTCAACATAAGTTCTATGGATTGACTTATGTGATGTGATTTGCACAAATTTTTGTTCCAAATCATTAGGAACCAACATTCTCTATTGGATTTACATCAAATCCAAACACTAGTTTCTATAAACCATCTGTCTATATATTAAGATCATAACTTAGAGCAAAACTCACTCACTCACCTTCTTCACAACATATAACCTATACATCTTAGTTCTCTTAGCTCACCATGACCAAATCAACCAACTCCTCCACCTCTAGACCTCCAAAACGCACTGCCCGCATTAGTGTTAAGCCCTGTTGCTTCATAAATCTTGCTAACTCATCATCAGAGGAATCATCTCCTCTTAATATCTCATCTCCTATAGCAAGTGAAAATTTCCTTACTTTATCCACACCTACACCATCAAATGTTGTCATACAAACTCCACCTCCAACCATAACTCCAATAGCAACCACACCACCACCCGCTTCATCACAGACTGTCAAATCTCAATCACAACCAAACTCACCCAAACTCCAACCTATGGAGCTATTTAGGACTCCACCTACATCACCTCATCAATACCTTGATGACTTGGAGGATCTTCTACCAATATCAAACAATCCTCCACCCATGACCTTTGAAGGTCAAGAGCCTATGCTTTTTCATCAAATTTTCCCGGATATCCATGGTCCTTTATATAATGATGTACCATCATCTCAACCTCAAATACCACCTCTCTCACCCACATCAACTCTCATTGCCATAGACGAGGCAATGTGGATCAATTTGCCTCAAACCCAAGAAGAGATTAGTAAAGAGCCCAACTGTCTCTATACTCTCTCGGGTATGGTAGATCACCGCCTCAATGAAGCTATGGACCTCCAAAACATCCTCATGAACTCCCTCCAAACACCACCAACAACCAATGAACAAGCACAACCACCACCACCCAATAACCAATCACCACCACCACCACCACAACCAAATGAGTCTACTCTTCCGCCCGGTTTTCCTCGCCATGATTGAAACATGTGTGAAAGAACCGCTCACATAGCTCAAAGGACAAACATTTTGGTGCACGAGTGTCACACCTCGCCAATGGCAGAAACGCGAGTGCAACATCATGGATATCATCACAACACTTGGTGTCTAAATAGAGAAAATACTACATGCAAATAAATAGAGCAAAGTACAAACACAAAGTGTCGTAACGATACCCCAAAACAAATAATCCAAAACAATCACAAAAGTATCTTCATTAAAACATAAAGTTAAAATGAAAGGAAATCAAGTATCGTAACAAAATGCAATCTAGGTCTCTTCTAATCGCGCCCTTCTATCTTAGCCTTAGAATGTTCACCTGAAAATGATGCTTAAAACGTCAACATAATGTTGGTGAGATTAATAGGTTTAAGACATACAAAACACCTTTATCATCAGTCCACTGTGATTATAAAACATAGCATAGCAGGACAGCAAAGATATATAGTTATTATACACTAGCATGCAATCATAGCTTACGGGACGGAACGTGCCCACCGATCCAAGTATAAATTGGGACGGAACGTGCCCACCGATCCAAACACCACATCATTTGGGACGAAACGTGCCCACCGATCCAAGTATAAATTGGAAATTTTCCACTCAAATAATCACCACAATTAAACACCACAATAACATGCAGTATACATACAATAACCATTACAAGTCCATGCATTTTAACAACACATAATCAAAGTAACTCAAAAACAATTTTAACAAGCATCATCTCCATCCCAAGTTTAAAACAAAGTAAAAATTGGGACTATGAACTCACCTCAATTCCGCAGCTTCCAAGTTATCAACACACAAATCTATATCACAAAATGTAGGAGATTCACTAACAATAAACACACGATTTGGGACACTATCTTGGATCGAATAATAAGAAGAAGAATGTAGAGAGAGAAAGTGGAACCTAGAGAGAGAAATGTATGTTTATTAGATTAATACTCAAATGAGGTCCAACCCTTCCCAAGAGTGGGAAGGGGTATTTATAGTTCTAACATATTGTGCCCCTAGCAGGCTGTGGAGCGAGCTGACAGTGGGTAAAGACCCGACCCACTCCACAATACTAATAAGGACTAAACTACTAATAATAATACTAATAATCCTATGAGCTATGATGTGCTAATAAGTACTCGGGGTGACCGAGTCTTCAACTGAATATTTATATTCCTAACAATCTCCCCCTAAGGGAGGTCACCCCGGAAGTAATGTTCTGAATTCTAGCACTTCATCCTTGGATCTTGACTTCATAGCTCGTAAACGTCGATTCTTCAATATCATAGATCCTTGTGCATACATGTAAAACCCGAAAATCTAAAACATGCAAAAATTACCAAAATGCCCCTGAAAACTTTAAAAATTAATTAAAGCTTAATTAAAGTCCCGAAACGATCCCAAACTTCTGGAAACGAACAAGATATGATACAAAATAATTTTGACGACTTCGATTAATATTTATACAAGTTATGAAATGACCAAAATACCCTTGTGTGTACCGAAGATTTAATTACACAATTATTATCATTTATAAACCATTTTAAATTACAAATTAAATTAGGAAAATACACAAAATAAAAAGGAAATTAAATTGGGCCATCAAAGGCCGGTTCTTTGGCCTCATATCCCTCCCCATGCTCGGCCATAAATTAGATATATCAAGCCCTAATTTTAATTTACCCCATTAACCCTAAAAACAAAGTGCCGCCACCATCAATAATTCATCCACACCTCCATCCGATTTTTCTGCATCAAGAGTAAATTTTCTGGAGTTCTTAGGGTTGCCAATAAGGTGGGAAAAATAGCTACACACTCCTAGGGTCGATCGTTTGGTGTTGGTGATTTATTTGGGTCGAATAAGTGCAACCGAGAAAAAGAAAATCAAAACGTGTGAATCCTTTGTTCTATAATCGAATTGGTATTTTTCTAACCCTCTCTTGATCACATATAACATGTATAAAATACTGGAATCGAACCATGCAATGTGCTATGATCGAACGAAAATTAATAAGCTTATAAACCCTAGAATCGAATTAATTATATAGAACATGTATGCGATTTTTATGAGCCTTGTATATATTTTTCGTGGGTCTCTTATACATCATAGAACATGAGAAAAATAGCATCTTGATTTTTGAAAGTCGAATTCATGGGTTTTAGATTTTTGGTTATAATCGGTTTTTAGAAAATAAAAGAGATATTGTGGGAAAAATTACATGGCCGATCGAACTAGGGTTTAGAATGAATGAAATCTGGAAATAATCATGATATAATGATGATAGAATGATGAGATGATGATTGGGAATTTTTAGGGTTTGATTTTGTGCATAAAATGTAAAACCGATTGGAAAATAAATGTTAAGGGGGCGTTTTGTAATTTTTTTAAATTTGTGGACCATTTTTGTAATACTCTATAAAACCAGGGCAATATGAATAAAATATGTCTTGAGGGTGCTATGTGTAAATTATGGAGGTTTTGGAATTTAAAATGTAATTTGTAAGTTATGTATATTCGAATTGGAAAATAAATAAAACGAGGGACTAAAAATGTAATTTCTGGAAACTTGAAGTGGTTTTGTGTAAATAATAATGCTAAGAGTGTTTTGTGTAATTTGGAGTATTTATGGGTCTAATATGTAATTGTGGCTAATTATATAATTTGTTTTGTATTTAAATAAGTACAAGGACTAAATATGTAAATTACCTAAACCTTGAGGGCTGTTTGTAACATATTGATATTGAAGGGTATTTTCTGTAAATTGAATAAATAAAAGGGCTTGATGTGTAATGTAACTAGGATGAGGATTAAATGGTAAATAATAAAAGTATAAGGTTTAATTTGTAATTAATAAAGTAAAGGGGTGTAACTTGTAAATTATGGAACTTGAAGGCTAAACATGAAATTCTGGAAAGTATAAGTGTTTGAAAGGTAAAATGATAAGATTTCAAATGTGGACCTTTAACTTTGGTAAATTTGCATTAATAACCCTGAACTTGTGTAAATTGTTAAAATGAATATTATTTCCATAAGAAGCTAATTAAAGACTTGAATTGAATCATATCACTTAAATCTTGCTAAGTGTGGTAACTTACTAATATTGGAAACCTGCTAAAAATAGAATGTTACTAAAAATGGAAGTTACTTATAATGGGAAAATGACTGAACCCCTTTCGTATTTATATCTTCTACTCCTTTAGGTTCGAGGAAGGAGTGATCTTGAGCCCTGTCAGCTACTCTTGTGTTCTTTGCTTGCTTCTGAATAAGGTACAGATATTCTGCTCTCCTTGTAAAGAGCCTTCGTCTCATTTCTGATTCCTGATTCATTGTTATGTTTTCCCTTGTATTGTGAACCATAGATTTGAACCTTTGTCTTGAACCTTGTCATAAACCTGAACTTGAACCTTGATACACTTGATATGAACCATTTGACTTGAACCTTGACTTGAACCCTGCTATGACACTTGACATGACTTGTTCACCCTGATGACCTGGATAAGTAAGACCTTGGATACTTGAAGGTTCATAGGATTTTATAACTACTTTTAAATTGTATATGAAGAGGTTTTGAAACATTCCTTAAAAGACTTTTATTATGAACTGTTCTAAGAAACATATTATTAAAACTATGTAAAAAGGGTTTTCTTATAATAAACTATTATGAACCTTCTAATATTTGACCTTCCTGATATTGACCTCCTGATAATGAACCCCTGCAATTATATCCTGTCTTGAACCCTGATATGAACCCTGATATGATACCTGACATTTGATACCTGAGACTTGACACCCGAGATTTGATACCTGACCTTGACCCACAGTTTGAGACTACGAGCCACCCACTAGGCATGAGGGTTTCATGTCCATGTCATTGATGCACCGGTGGCATGACTCTAGGGCAGGAGAGTGATGTCCTGTTCCGTCCCCGACCTGATTTGATTTGTTATGTAGAGAAGACCCTGTGGCCTGCGGGGGCGCATGGATGCATCCTAGACATGTCCTGATTTGTTATGATTCCTGTTATATCCTGGTGACTGACGAGTGTGTGCGATACACGTCTTTCACACCCCTGGGAGTTCGCGACTCCAACCCCTGGAGGTATCCCCTCACCCTGTACTTGGTATGCTGAGGTCACCCCTCCATACACCCTGATATGTGACTTGATATGGTTTGACTTTGAGATTGATTTTGAGTTTCTGGGCTCGTAGAGGATTTCTGTTTACCTGAAACCTTGTAACCTTATGACCTGTTACTTGACCTGATACTTGACCTGACATTTGACCTGACTTGATTTGACTTGGGTTTGTGGTGGATTCTGGTTATGTTACCCTATGACTTGATACTGGACTTTACCTGATTTCAACTTGGGGATTTGGTGGGTTCTGGTTTCATACACTTTCACCATTGTAACCATTCTTAATTCCTGGTATGTCTGCATAACTCTTGTATTCCTTTTCCTGACTCTTGTTACTCCTGGTATTATTTCATTTACTTTATTATCCCGTTATTACTGCTTTGTTTCCGTTATATCTGTTCACTGAGCTCTCGTAGCTCAGCCGCATTTCTTTTCCTGCGGCAGGTACATTTAAGCTAGGAGCTGGGTTTTAGCTTGGGATGAGAGCAACTGGTGTGAAGTTTAGACCTTGTCTTTCTAGTGTGACCACTTGGATATTATTTATGTTATGCCATTGTTTGGGCAGTTTGGATTCAGTTTTGTACTTCGTTATTTCCATCTTGCACTTGATATAAGTCGTGTTGACTTATTTTCCCTTGAATTTTAATGTCAAAGCTTCCGCTATTTTATTTCCTGAATGCTTGTATCTGATATGAAGCCATGTATTTGTGACACCTTTACCCTTGTCGGGTTGGGGTGTTACAATACAGCAGTGAACTTTTGATGACTTTTCCTTTGTCTTGAATGACTCTGAGTATTCTTCGAAAATATCATCCAACATGTATCATCAAGCCATCTTTCAGTAGTATGTCTCCACGTGATGTGATAATCATAGAGCCAACATGCTCACACTATTTGGTGTCATGATCTTCAGCATCAGAGTTTGCAGAAGCTGTGTTAAAGGTCTTTAGGTTGATCATGACTTCTTTGATTAAGATGATGATGTAGTGTGAACATGTGGTAGAGGATTGGCATCTTTTCTGCAACCAGCTACAACTGCAACCAGCTACAGCATTCAACAACTACAACCACCAGAAGTTCCTGCATACGACAGTTAGCAACAAATCGACCGGTACTAACAGGTTTGGACTTCGAGATTGTTAACAGCATAGTGTGAAAACTCTTTCTAATCCTTAACAGGACCGTTCCTAATCGAAAACCCACAGAGGGCTTTTTAAGATCATACCGTAGTATATCAACGATTAGGTGAGTCGCTGGAGATCACTCCACGACTGTAGACCGTTTGAAACCGCCGTGATCACTAAGCGTAATCCCCAGGGAATTACCGAAGTGACCTGCTTTCAGGGCTGCTTGATGTTGACCCTGGCAGGAATTTCCATTCAATCATTCAGAATTACATTTGTAAATTCTCTCATAAATGTTCTGGCAGATTGCTAAGATCTGCGTAGGACTCATGAGTTTACAACTGGTGTCCTTAATGTTGAACAACCAGTGTAGAAATAATTCGTGTCCCTATGAGATCTTATTATGCATCTCGTGGCTCTAGACTCTATTGTGCGTTTTGATTTGGTGATCGAAGGCTGGAGAGGACTGCCACCTTATCAATATCATCTAACTCGGAGTGAGAGAGACGATAGAAATGTATTGAGCTCCGTGACAATTGAAACAAGAATCCTTTGAGGGACCTTGAGTGGCTAGGGAGGGTTGTGCAGCGTATCACTGGGTCCATGATTGTAAAACCCCAAAATTTACATAATATGAAATGACAAAAATGCCCCTAATTTGCAATTTTGAGAACTTATGAAAATCACATAGATAATAATCATGATACTTAACCTACGTTGATTGTATCCTAAGTTGTGTAACGAATTGAGCTCCAAATAAGAACAATACATTTTAAGTGAATCACAAAATAAAATCCTACACATTAAGCCTTAACTAGGCGATCTATATGATGAGTCCAACACCAAGTTTCGGCCCAAAAGGATTAGAAGAGATAATTTAGATTTAATTAGCCCATTAAGGAGTTTGATTCACTCCCTAAATAGACAAAAAAAAAATAATATACGGTTCACATATTTTCCAAAATACCGAAAATTTTCCCCAACCCTAAACTCTCCCTCTCTAAAACAATCGGTTTTTCCCTCTCCCTCTCATCCCATTCGATCCAAGAAGGCCACAAAGGAAGTTTTGGTGATCTTGATTCTTGTATTCGTGTTCAATTCGTATCAAGGTAATCTTAAGTACATAATTTAATTCAATTGAAATTCGTGAATAAACTCTAATCGACCCTTGGTTGATTCTTGTGTTCGATCCAAACAAAGAAAAGAAGGAAGGAAGATTTGTGGCGATTTGATCTCGTGTTGTGTCTTGTTCTTCGTTTGATCTTCAAGGGTATTGTATCATTCATCTTTGTTTAATCCTTGTTCATGTTTTTGTCATGTTCTAATCAATATAAGGTCACATAAAATGTCACATAAAATCATGAATCAAAACCCTAAAATTTTATGTGAATCGGACCAGGAGTATACGGGTTGGAATTATTCGATTTGATTATGTTAAGACCTGGGAAAATTGACCTAAATATGTTTGGATTAACCTATAATCATTATGTGTTAAGAATTAAAGAGGTAACATGATAAAACCCTAAGTTATACATGATTCTGTGGATAACTGCTACTGACCTGGAATTTTGTCCGACTTTAACCGGCTGTAACTAATTGATTTAAATGTATATTTTGGTGTTTTAAGAGTCTAAAACTAATTTCAATGAAATGGCTACCTGGGAAAATTTAGTTTGTAATTTTTGGAGGCCTGGAAGGTTACTTTTTGATTTTTAGAAAATGATGTGTCTGATCGGATTTGTAAGTCTGGAAAATCAGTCCGGGTTTTTAAATTTTAATTTCCAAACCGTGTCGAATTAAGAGGTTTCCTTTGAACTGGGTAATCTTTAGGATGTCTATTACTTCCTGGAATTTTTGTAGATTTTTGTGAATTTTTCTTAAAAGGTTTCTAATTAATAACTTTTCGTATAGTAAAATCTATCAGAAATCTGGACAAGTTATATTAAGTGAATTTTAGTCAATAGTGGTGCTACTTAATAAAATCTGGAAAAATTAGATAAAATACTTAAGACACTAAAGTATCTATGTAAAATTTTGGGGAATTTATTTCTGAGTTCTTATATGATTTTAGATTTATAGAAAACCTAACAATTTCAAGCTTAAAACTGTTAGAACCTGATGAAAAGTATAAAAAGGGTTTTGAAAGGTGTTTCGTGTTATTTTAAAAACTAAAGGGACTAAATGTGTAATTTTATGAAAATTGAGGGTTTGATTTGTGCCACACTTATATTTGAGAGTATAATCTGTAATTTAGTAAAAATGAGGGTTAGTTGTGTAATGATGAACATAATAAAGGTTGAAGTGTAATTTGTATAATTATAAGGTTTATTTTGTGATTTTGGTAAATCAAGGGTGTAATGTGTAAACTATGAAACTTAAAGGACGGGAGATGTGATTCTGAATAAATGATGTACTTAAATTAGTAGTTTGCAATATTTTCATTCAAGACCCTTAACTTTGGGATGTTGCAATTAAAAACCCTAACTTATGGAAACGTGTCATATTTAACCTTGAACTTATGTAAAAGGCATTATGAACCTTAACCTACTAACATGGTCATCTTTAATAAGTTGATAAACAGGAATGATAATAACTAAAGTTACTGAATGTGTAAAGTTACCTAGATGGAGAGAAACTAAAATGAAACCTTATGATTAAGAAACTATGAAATCATAAAGCTATGAAACTTATAAGTACAATTATAATTCATGTAGATTCGCTGAAGCGGGAGTAATCCGGTGTTTTGTGACCTTCCTTTGGTTTGTTTTGCTATCGGATAAGGTACAGATACTCTGCCCTTTTCCAGTAAGGGTTCTCATATGCCATACATTGATTTTGAGTTATGATTCAGTTAAGATTTCCCAAGCCATTGCTATGTTCCCTTTGAGTGAACCTTTGATATTACTTTTGATATGACTTTGAGATGCACCTTTTGATATATGACCTTTTGTGATGACTTTGAGACTTGACTCTTAGTTTGATACCCGAGCCATTTTGTGATTTTTCCTAGCCAGGAAGGTAACCTGGCCATGTCTGTGATGCACCACTGGCATGACTCCTGTGTGGGGGAGTGATTTCTCACACCGTCCCTTTTATATTATCTGCCATGGCTACTTGACTTTGAGATTGACTTTGAGTTTGGGGCGTATGGATTGCAATCCTAGATTTGTTTGTTTAGTGGATTTAACTATGACTTTGAGTATGACTTTGAGGTGACTGGTGCTTGTGTGCAATACACGCCTTTCACATTTTCTGGGAGCTGATCACTCCACTAATTTGATACATGAGGACACCCCTCATATTATCTGGTTGCCTAAGAGGTATCCCCTCTGATTGTGAGATTATGACTTTGAGATTATGATGTTGAGATTATGACTTTGAGTTCTGGGCTCGTGGTGGATGACTATCCTATTCTTCTCTTATTATCCATTTGTTTCATTTATGTCTTATGATATTTCCAGTGCTTCATTATATTTCTGTTTCATTATTCTTTGCTTTGTATATGTATCTGTTCACTGAGCTTTTTAAGCTCAGCCGCACGTTTTCTTTTCGTGTGCGGCAGGTAATAAGCAGGACGACGGGTTGGGTATGAGTGGAGAGACTTTTGAACTTAGAAGACTTTCATAGTGTTCTGAAGTAGAGACCATTAGAAGGAGTTGCTTTTGCAGATTTAGTGTTTAGTTTTGTTTCCATTGCAACCATGTAAATTTCAGAATTTCATTTGTAACCTTTGAGAATTTTTGTATTACTTGAAATGTATAATTTGTTTTGATCTGATATGAAGCCATTAATGTGATACTTCTACCCTTGCTGGGTTGGGGTGTTACAATTATGGTGTCAGAGACAGGCTGCGATTTCGTAATACATTTACCCTTGACCTGTGTAAGTTAGGACCACTAAGCTTTCCCTGTAGGCACTCGTAAGTCAACCTTTGAAAATTGCTTTAAGATTTCCCATAGGAACCTAAGTTTTGACCGGTGAGGAATGGGTAGACTATAAGGCATTTGTTTAAGCATCATTGCTTTCGTATCACTCTGATTCGTGCCTTGCTTTTGGTTAGATCCTATTGATACCACTTCTGGAAAGCGAAAGCTTATGCTTTGCACCACCTAAGTTTTGAACCTGATTAAATCTTGAAGGCATTGAGAATTTCATAATAATGGCCTGACACTATTTGATCCTTATCTTCAAATCCCTTTTGTTAATCATTTTGATAATGACCCGCATTTCACTCTGATTCTTTTGTTAATCACTTTGACGCCTCTTCAGGCATTCCGAGAACCTCTATGGCGATGACGTACTAGATATGTTTGCTATTTGATAAGTATCTATGAAGTTTCCGACACTATTGATTTGGTTTTACCCATCTCTGTCCTTATGAGAAGTCTTGTGGTGTGTAACTATGAGTATAAGAATGTTTTCTTCCTCACTTCTAATGATATAGCTTTGATTTGCGAACCGTCTTTCTTTGAATAGTTAACTTCGATTTTATTCTGACAAGGAAATTGTGGAATGATCAGTCAAATATTGAAAACTAACCTTCTATGTCTCACCTTTAACGTTTGCAACAATTTTGAACTCCCTACTATGATTTTTGATTGTTAAACCCTTTGCTATCACTATTACTCTGGAGACTCGTGTGTTACGTTTGCGGTTATAAGGTTTTCTTAGAAACCATTTCGTACACCAATAAATGAACTTCATCGTAGAAGCCTTTTGGCACCTTGAGTTTTCTGAACATGAACCTTGTATTGAACGTTAATTGGCACCCTGAACTTCTTGAACATAATCCCTGTTGGACCGTCAAGTTTTCCCACCGGAGTATGAAGTAAGATTTGACATGATACCGAGAGATTCTAGTCACTAAACGAAGATGTCTTTCGGATCATACTAATTGACTGGAGCAACCGGGAAGAGCAGCAACCGAAGACCAGGAAGTGAGTTTACTTAAGTGTATCTTTTGGGCATGTTTTAGTTTTGTTCACGATAAAGATGAATGATGACTGGAGATATGTATGGAAGCTGAACCGTATTGCTGTAGGAGCCAATATTCCTCCACCCTGGAACGATTATGTGTTTTGTTTAAAATCAGAGCGCGAAGTTTCCTTTCTGATGAATTGATACTATTCTTGAAATCGCCTTCCGTATTCGTAAACGACTGCCATGACGGTTAATGACGCTAATAGTATTAGCTAAAGCTCTGACGATCTTGGTGAACTTGATAAATGATATTTTCTCGTAAGTACTTAGGCAAATGGACAGTGTATGACTTAATGGTACTTTCGGAGACGAGGAAGAGCATGAAAATCATTTTTGCACCTTGTTAGAAATTGACGATCATTTGTGCATTCTGGGAGATAGACATTTGTTAAGAGAACGGTGTTCCATGCTTGACTTGGGGTAGACGACAATGGAGGCTACCCTGAAGAGTGAAGACATTCCTTACAAGGCAGAAGTGTTGTCGATGCAGAAGAAGAAATTCTAGTCAAGATGGCGAACCTGGAGCTGATGAAGACATGCAGTCTCACTTCCCTATTCATCTTGCTTGTACTAAGATGAATTGAGAGCGGAAGCAGACTGGATGATGAAGAGATTTAAAGATCGTGCCAGAAATCCACATTACTCCATCACATTCCAAGAAGAATTGCAGGAGGCTCGACGAACCAGACACAAGTTCCCGATCTTGGTTTCACTTCCCGGCTGATGGACAGACGAAGACAGATTAACCGGACTTGAGGAGATTGGATGTGTTGAACGAACGAAAATTTTGAAACAGACCCTGTATGCTTGGAAGAATTGATTCTATGAAGGCCGAAGTTCTGACGGCTAACTTTCATTTCCGTTGACCCTCTTAAGTTTCGTTATATCATAATAAGAACCTCTTAAGATTTAAGCTCCCTTGAAGCATTTCAGTTCGTATTTATCTTTTTGTATGTTCGGTGATGGCTTTGTTTTGGGAGGATTTGGTGAATTGTGGAAGATATGATGCTTGTGACGGCGTACCTCACTTCTGCTAAGCAATCTGGGATTTTGATACTCTTACGAATAGTTTTGTTTTTCCTCTTGACTATGGCATTTGATTTTGTTGACCTATGAGACTGTAGAAGTACTAGGTGGATTAAGATAGGTGGTTTTGATTACGACTTGAGATAAAGTATGACCATCATGAGGGCATATTTATATGATGCCAGTATTATGACGTCTGGCCAACGTGATAATACTTACATCATATAACGTGCACTTGTTGTGGCATAGGATATCTTGGGGAGTACCTAAGAAGTTTAGAATTTGATCTCCGTTGGATTACCTGTGATTGGTGAGACTTTAAGTTCATCCTACCTATGCGTGTACTCTGCCCTTATTCATTAGATATCTGATTGAGTTTGAACTCTCGATTTGAATTCTGTTGACCTCAGTTATAAGTCTTGAACTCCTTTTTGAACTTTCGACTGTTGGTACAAGTAATTCGATTTGAAATCTTATTCGTATTCCATATGAGCTTTCTGAAGATTCACCTATCGTCCAGTTTATGTTGCATGGACCTTTTGTACTGAATCAACCCAACTTGTCTTCCCCTGAGAAATTTGAAACCACCTCGTTTTGATCTGAGTCATGAGAAACTGTTGGTCTGAAAATCTTTTGGAAGAACCTCCTCGGACATGAGAATGGTTGTGATGATCTTTTGCGATTTGCTACGACTTCATTTCGACTTCGCACTTCAATTTTCGAGGACGAAAATTTCTTTTTAAGAGGGGAAGAGTTGTAAAACCCCAAAATTTACATAATATGAAATGACAAAAATGCCCCTAATTTGAAATTTTGAGAACTTATGAAAATCACATAGATAATAATCATGATACTTAACCTACGTTGATTGTATCCTAAGTTATGTAACGAATTGAGCTCCAAATAAGAACAATACATTATAAGTGAATCACAAAATAAAATCCTACACATTAAGCCTTAACTAGGCGATCTATATGATGAGTCCAACACCAAGTTTCGGCCCAAAAGGATTAGAAGAGATAATTTAGATTTAATTAGCCCATTAAGGAGTTTGATTCACTCCCTAAATAGACAAAAAAAATAATAATATACGGTTCACATATTTTCCAAAATACCGAAAATTTTCCCCAACCCTAAACTCTCCCTCTCTAAAACAATCGGTTTTTCCCTCTCCCTCTCATCCCATTCGATCCAAGAAGGCCACAAAGGAAGTTTTGGTGATCTTGATTCTTGTATTCGTGTTCAATTCGTATCAAGGTAATCTTAAGTACATAATTTAATTCAATTGAAATTCGTGAATAAACTCTAATCGACCCTTGGTTGATTCTTGTGTTCGATCCAAACAAAGAAAAGAAGGAAGGAAGATTTGTGGCGATTTGATCTCGTGTTGTGTCTTGTTCTTCGTTTGATCTTCAAGGGTATTGTATCATTCATCTTTGTTTAATTCTTGTTCATGTTTTTGTCATGTTCTAATCAATATAAGGTCACATAAAATGTCACATAAAATCATGAATCAAAACCCTAAAATTTTATGTGAATCGGACCAGGAGTATACGGGTTGGAATTATTCGATTTGATTATGTTAAGACCTGGGAAAATTGACCTAAATATGTTTGGATTAACCTATAATCATTATGTGTTAAGAATTAAAGAGGTAACATGATAAAACCCTAAGTTATACATGATTCTGTGGATAACTGCTACTGACCTGGAATTTTGTCCGACTTTAACCGGCTGTAACTAATTGATGTGAATGTATATTTTGGTGTTTTAAGAGTCTAAAACTAATTTCAATGAAATGGCTACCTGGTAAAATTTAGTTTGTAATTTTTGGAGGCCTGGAAGGTTACTTTTTGATTTTTAGAAAATGATGTGTCTGATCGGATTTGTAAGTCTGGAAAATCAGTCCGGGTTTTTAAATTTTAATTTCCAAACCGTGTCGAATTAAGAGGTTTCCTTTGAACTGGGTAATCTTTAGGATGTCTATTACTTCCTGGAATTTTTGTAGATTTTTGTGAATTTTTCTTAAAAGGTTTCTAATTAATAACTTTTCGTATAGTAAAATCTATCAGAAATCTGGACAAGTTATATTAAGTGAATTTTAGTCCATAGTGGTGCTACTTAATAAAATCTGGAAAAATTAGATAAAATACTTAAGACATTAAAGTATCTCTGGAAAATTTTGGGGAATTTATTTCTGAGTTCTTATATGATTTTCGATTTATAGAAAACCTAACAATTTCAAGCTTAAAACTGTTAGAACCTGATGAAAAGTATAAAAAGGGTTTTGAAAGGTGTTTCGTGTTATTTTAAAAACTAAAGGGACTAAATGTGTAATTTTATGAAACTTGAGGGTTTGATTCGTGCCACACTTATATTTGAGAGTATAATATGTAATTTAGTAAAAATGAGGGTTAGTTGTGTAATGATGAACATAATAAAGGTTGAAGTGTAATTTGTATAATTATAAGGTTTATTTTGTGATTTTGGTAAATCAAGGGTGTAATGTGTAAACTATGAAACTTAAAGGACGGGAGATGTGATTCTGAATAAATGATGTACTTAAATTAGTAGTTTGCAATATTTTCATTCAAGACCCTTAACTTTGGGATGTTGCAATTAAAAACCCTAACTTATGGAAACGTGTCATATTTAACCTTGAACTTATGTAAAAGGCATTATGAACCTTAACCTACTAACATGGTCATCTTTAATAAGTTGATAAACAGGAATGATAATAACTAAAGTTACTGAATGTGTAAAGTTACCTAGATGGAGAGAAACTAAAATGAAACCTTATGATTAAGAAACTATGAAATCATAAAGCTATGAAACTTATAAGTACAATTATAATTCATGTAGATTCGCTGAAGCGGGAGTAATCCGGTGTTTTGTGACCTTCCTTTGGTTTGTTTTGCTATCGGATAAGGTACAGATACTCTGCCCTTTTCCAGTAAGGGTTCTCATATGCCATACATTGATTTTGAGTTATGATTCAGTTAAGATTTCCCAAGCCATTGCTATGTTCCCTTTGAGTGAACCTTTGATATTACTTTTGATATGACTTTGAGATGCACCTTTTGATATATGACCTTTTGTGATGACTTTGAGACTTGACTCTTAGTTTGATACCCGAGCCATTTTGTGATTTTTCCTAGCCAGGAAGGTAACCTGGCCATGTCTGTGATGCACCACTGGCATGACTCCTGTGTGGGGGAGTGATTTCTCACACCGTCCCTTTTATATTATCTGCCATGGCTACTTGACTTTGAGATTGACTTTGAGTTTGGGGCGTATGGATTGCAATCCTAGATTTGTTTGTTTAGTGGATTTAACTATGAATTTGAGTATGACTTTGAGTATGACTTTGAGGTGACTGGTGCTTGTGTGCAATACACGCCTTTCACATTTTCTGGGAGCTGATCACTCCACTAATTTGATACATGAGGACACCCCTCATATTATCTGGTTGCCTAAGAGGTATCCCCTCTGATTGTGAGATTATGACTTTGAGATTATGATGTTGAGATTATGACTTTGAGTTCTGGGCTCGTGGTGGATGACTATCCTATTCTTCTCTTATTATCCATTTGTTTCATTTATGTCTTATGATATTTCCAGTGCTTCATTATATTTCTGTTTCGTTATTCTTTGCTTTGTATATGTATCTGTTCACTGAGCTTTTTAAGCTCAGCCGCACGTTTTCTTTTCGTGTGCGGCAGGTAATAAGCAGGACGACGGGTTGGGTATGAGTGGAGAGACTTTTGAACTTAGAAGACTTTGATAGTGTTCTGAAGTAGAGACCATTAGAAGGAGTTGCTTTTGCAGATTTAGTGTTTAGTTTTGTTTCCATTGCAACCATGTAAATTTCAGAATTTCATTTGTAACCTTTGAGAATTTTTGTATTACTTGAAATGTATGATTTGTTTTGATCTGATATGAAGCCATTAATGTGATACTTCTACCCTTGCTGGGTTGGGGTGTTACAATGATACTTTGTCTTCAATGCCAGCAATCATCTAAGTGATTCTGACAGCATATGAATTGACCCGGTTTCTGCCTAAGTTGTAAGGAGGGCTTCTTTCTTTTCACCCTTTATCTTCACATTTCTTTTTCATTCTTCAACCCCTTCAGTGCTTACCGAGACTTCATTACTCGTACCTTGTTGGGTTTGTTCCAGTACTAGCTCTATCTCAGTCGGCACTTTTCCCTTATCCACTTTTCTCCTTTTTAATCATACCTAAGGACTTCTACACTAACTAGTGGATTGTCCCTGGGTAGATCCCTCCGGCTCTGGCGGGATCGTGGGAACTTGAGCCTAACCTAACCAACCTTATAACTCCATACATTAATTAAAATGGTCAGTCTTTGGTGTACTTCCACGATAGCCATAAACCAAATCTTTAAAAAATCTCTCAAAGTGTTCATGATTCTGAAACACATTTTACTGACACTTTGAGAGTTTTGAATTTTTCAAATGCTCCCCCTCAACATGTGCTCGAGTGATTGTTTTATAAATTTGCACATGTTAGGTAGAGCTCGCACTTTTTGAATTGATCAACTTTCAGTGAACATGACCGATTCGAGACACGTTTACATCACTGGTTAGACCAGCTTGAAATTATTACCCGGCCTGGTCAAGTCCACAGAAAGTTTCTCGAAACGGTACACTCTACTCAGATACGTCTTTTTCGAGAAACGCTTACATCACTGGTTAGACCAGCTTGAAATTATTACCCGGCCAAGACGCATCCTTTCGATTGATGACAGTTCAAGTTTCGTCAATTCATCTGTTATGTCTGAGCCACACTCGCATGAGATGCCCAATCCTTTATGTTTTGTTAAAAAAACATTTGCTCCCCCTCAATATGTGCATCGATATACAAAGGAATTTAGCACATATGGGAGAGCTTACTTTTACGTCCAAAACATTTTGCTCCCCCTCAATATGTGCATTGATATTCAAAACAGTTTAGCACATACGGGAGAGCTTACATTAACTTCCAAATCATCACATTTTATCAGATTTCATATTTAAATCACATTCTCTCCCCCGATCAAAAATTTCAAACCATTTGAGATTTGTGATCCCAATTGATTTAAATAAGTTTAGAAAATTTGGGAGAAAATGTGGTCAGGTTTAAATATATTCTGATTTCGGAGCATACTATGCTCCCCCTTAAACCACGAGAGAGTGTCACTGCTGATGTTGCACAAATTTGGCAAGGTGTCAAAAATTTGAACAAATATTCTCCCCCTCAATTAATGACCCGTTTTCTATTTAAAGAGCTGTAGTCATTCAATTGAGCGACGAGTATTTGTGAAAATTTAATTCAATTTACCACCTTGTGTAACATCAAGACTCTCTTGAAGAATCAAAGAAGATAAAGAGTCTGATGTAAGGAAGACTTCTCTTCCTATACAAGAAATGATGCACTGAAACGTACATCAAATCAGAGAAACATGGATATAAAGTAATCCATGCCCAAGTGAACATCACCCGGTTGGAGGAACAGCTGTCTTTTTGGCGACATGCTTTCCCCAGAGTATAGCACGGGTTGCAGTATGAAGTAACTGCAAGCCATTAAGACATGTTTTAACTGATTAGTATAACTTCTGCTCGAGCTTCATTTAAAGATCTGTGTCATTGTTGAATAACGTTTCTAGATCCGTAAATGTTATCGATAAACAGAAGACAAGCCTAGGTAGGACTATTTTTGGTATTTTCTGATTTTTTGATTTTTTTATGGTTTTTTATAGGTTTTATATTTTTGTATTTTCTTTTTGTTTTAAGATATATACAACTATGTACAAGGATATAAGAAGACAATCCTTTACTCCTCCTTTTCTTCCTGAAGACACTTGAGGGTTTCAGGTGTCATGCTCTTCATACCAAGGCGTGGGAGAATAAATTGAAACCTTTCTCTTGGGAGAGCCTTGGTGAAGATGTCAGCTAACTGAAACTCTGTCCTCATGAAATATAGTTCCACAATACCCTTTTCCACCTGTTCCCTGATGAAGTGATGCCTGATGTCGATGTGTTTTGACCTGGAGTGTTGAACATTGTTACAACAAAGAGCAATGGCGCTTTTGTTGTCACCATATAGGGGAATTTTGTTGTATGAGAATCCATAGTCTGAAAGTTGTGATCGCATCCAAAGGATTTGTGCACAACAAGCAGACATGGCAATGTACTCAACTTCAGTAGATGATATGGAAGTACATATCTGCTTCTTAGAAGACCAACTAACCAACTTTTCCCCTAAAAACTGAGCTCCTCCTGAAGTACTACGACGAGTGTCTTGACATCCCGCATGATCAGCATCTGCATAAGCCGTTAACTCCATTGCTGTGTCCTTAGGATACCAGAGACCCATATGAACCGTGCCTTGAAGATATCAGAAGATCCTTTTCACCGCTTCAACATGCTTTTTGGTTGGCTTGGATTGATACCGAGCACACATACACACAGCAAACAGAAGATCTGGTCTACTAGCAGTGATGTACATCAAAGATCCAATCATGCTTCGATACTTTGTTTTATCCACTGGAATTCCTGAAGGATCTTCATCCAGCTTTGTTCTATCAACCATGGGAGTGTCAACAGGCTCACTTGAATCGAATCCAAACTTTTTCAAGATCTCATTGGCGTATTTGGATTGATTAATGAATATGCCTCCGGGACTTTGAGAAACTTGTAATCCTAAGAAGAATGACATTTGTCCCATCATGGACATTTGGAACTTGGAATTCATCTCCTTTGAAAATATATCACATTCACTAGGATCTGTTTAAGCAAAGATGATATCATCTACATAAATCTGAACAAGTAGTAGATGTTTTCTTGACTTCCTGGTGAATAGTGTGGGATCAACAACACCCTTGGAGAACCCGTTCACTAGAAGGAACTTGGACAATGTATCGTACCATGCCCTTGGCACCTGCTTCAACCCATAAAGAGCCTTCTTCAAGCGGTAAAAATGAGTAGGATGTTCAGCATCCACGAATCCTTCGGGTTGGCTCACATAAACTTCTTCCTTTAAGTCACCATTCAAGAAGGCCGTTTTGACATCCATCTGGTAGACTATCATATTCCGACTAGCAGCATTTGCAAGGAAGATTCTTATGGCTTCAATTCTAGCAATCGGAGCAAACGATTCTTCAAAATCAATGCCCTCTTCTTGTCTGAATCCTTTTGCAACTAGCCGTGCCTTGTTCTTTAACACATCACCATGCTCATCAAGTTTCACTTTGAAGATCCACTTTAAAGCTATGATCATTGCAAGCTCTGGAGGAGGCACTAATTCCCATACTTTAAGTCGATCAAATTCATGAATTTCATCCTGCATGGCCTCGAACCAGCAATCTTTTGTCATTGCTTCTTTGGCATCTTTAGGTTCGACTTTGGACAGCACGGAATTGAAGAAGCACCATAGTACATCAGTGGCTAATTGATTACGTGTGGATACTGGACGTGAGGGATTGCCTATGACGTTGTCGATTGGATGATCGCTGGTCCATTTTCTGAGATGGTCGTGAGGTTGAGGGTTTTGAACTGATGTAGCAGTGCTGTGTTCTTCAAGAGAGGATGTGTCTGATGAATGTTCAGGAGCAAATATGTTTTCAAAAGGAACCTCATCAACAGGAGCAAAAGGATTAACTTCCAAAGAATGGTTATCTGCAGATTCTTGTAGTACTGGAGAGGATTGAGTATTTGATGATGAAGGCGATTGACTGGCAGCTGGAGCATTGAGACTGACTGATACTGAAGCTGTTGGGCCTTCTGTGCCTTGCGGGGCTTGAGCCTCAGCCATAGAAAGTACAGCTGGTGCACTTGGGATGGTTCCATTCGTTGGCTCAAAGTATTCATCAAACATAGGATCAAATAATTTCTTCAACTCCTCACATGTAGGTGGTACAAAAGAATCCGCAGGCATGAAATTCTGTACAAGTCCTGAACTAATGGGTCCAGGTGTCAAAAGTTTAAGATCGGGTCCAGAACTAATTTGTCCTGAAGCAAGTTGCTCACTCAGCTCATCGAACATGACATGAATGGTTTCCATGATTTTACGGGTTCTCTTATTATAGATTCTATACCCTTTACTGTCTGGTGCATATCCAACAAAAATTCCTACGTCTGCTTTAGCTCTTAATTTTCCCAAGTCTTGACTATCAATAGTCGGATAGCAAAGTGTGCCAAACACACGAAGAAAGGAAAGATCTGGTTTCTTGTTTTGAATTAACTCGTAGGGAGTCTTTTCATGAACATGATGAATTAGAGATTGGTTTTGGGTGAAACATGCTGTTGCAATAGCCTCTGCCCAGAGAAACATCGGTGCCTTTGAAAATATAAGCATGGTTCTTGCAGCTTCCACCAGAGTACGGTTCCTTCGTTCGACAACACCGTTCTGTTGAGGAGTGCGAGGGATACTTTTCTGATGCGTGATGCCAATACTTTCATAGAAATTGCGGAGTTGTTGGTTAACAAACTCAGTACCATTATCAGTGCGGATGATTCTGACAGTTTTATCGAGCCTTACTTGCAGCTGTTTTATCAGTTTAATGATAACCTCTGGAGTTTCATCCTTGGTTCTCAAAAACTTTACCCATGTGAACCGAGAATAATCATCTACTATCACCAGAACATACTTCTTTCCATTTATGGTTTGTATTCTCATTGGACCGTACAAGTCCATGTGGAGGGTATGAAGAACTTCCAAGTTGGTGTTAATGGTTTTAGGCTTGTGGGTTTGTTTCTTGCTTTTGCCCAGTTGACATGCAGAGCAGAGATGATCTTTCTCGTATTTTAGTCTGGGCATCCCTCTAACAAGATCTTTACGGGAAAGATTATTTATGGTACCGAAGTTCAAGTGGTTCAAACGACGATGCCACAGCCATGATTTTGTTTTAGAGGCTTTTGAAAGCAAGCATATGGGAGAGGACTTCAACATTTCTTCAATCGATATGGTGTATAGATTGGTGCCCCGACTGCCCTTGAGGAGATCTATACCATCCAATTCTCTGACGAAACATGTATGTTTTCTGAAAGCCACTTCCAGATCTGAATCACAAAATTGACCCACAGAAAACAGATTGTGCCCTAATCCTTCCACATAATATACCCTTGAGATTACACTGTCACCGAACACATAATCTCCATAACCCATAATCGCACCAAAGTGGTCGTTCCCGAATCTAACTGTCCCGATAAACTTTTTCACGAAGTTCTTGAGCCGTGAGCGATCCCCAGTCATATGTTTAGAGCAGCCTGAGTCCAAATACCAAAGGACGATTTGTACGACCTGCATTTGAAAACAGACAACGATGGATAACTGAAAGATGTGGATCCCCACGGGTAGTTGGGGTCCGTTTGGTTAGCACACACAAATTCAGGAGCCACAGAAGTATCAATCACTGAGGTTACTATAGTGAAATCTACCCTAGGTTCAGCAGATGACTTATGATGAAGGCATTGTGTTCCTAAGGGCAAAATTCGACCTGTTGGTCTCCATTCCTTAACTTTTACATTCTTATATTTATTCACCTTAGGTAATGGATGTTTATTTCCTAAAGCAAATTTCTTTCCAGTGGGTCTCCATTGATACCCAACATTTGCAAAAGTTTTTCTTGTTGCCTTCCAAACTTTCTTACTTCTTTCAGTTTTTCTAACATAATTAACATGGGGTGGTGCATGAGGCATCAGAAATGACACAACACATTCATCATGATTAGCAGAAAATAAGCATTTGTCACATGTTTTACAGACCACATTAGAATTAGAATTAATTACAGTACTTTTAATACTAGAATCAACACGATTCCATCTAGTCTTTGCAAACTTCTTGTTCCTAGGTTGGGCTTCTACACTCTACTTGTGATCACTCTTAGCTGGCATAGTCCTATCATTCCTTGTATTGCCTTTAGGCTTTGACCCGCAAGCTTGGGTGTCACTTTTCACTCCTGTAGAAGTAACGATGGGAACATTAGTTTGTTTCACTAACACATGTTTTTCTGATTTTGATGTGATGGGTTCTGATGTTGTACATGGTAACTCAAAGGCTACATGTTTGTAATTAACAGTGGATGATTGATGCGTGGTTTTGCGACCTTACAACAGGTTTTACCTCTCGAAGGATCTCAAGAGGCTTGCAATCCCCACCAGGCAGTGTACCTGACCGATGTAGTATAGTGTAGTGGAAAGTACCGGGGGATTGATCGTTCTCTAGGGGAATAGTGTCGTTAGGATTGAAAAACTACTCCAATAGGTCTAAGGGTGAGGGAAGATTCTATTTGTATTTTTTATATTTTTATAAAAGTAAGTAAAATCTCGGGTTTGAAGGAGTGGGCGGAATTAATTGCTAGTCAACTAACCCAAATAACTACAATTGCAAATAAAATAAAATAACTGAAAATAAAAAGGTTGTGGAACTTATATGGAGAGAAATGTGTTTACTTAGATTTCCTTACTCCCTAACTATCTTTTACTAGTTGATTAGTGTGTATTAATTGCGTGGATGACGGGTGTATTCCTTAATACCAATCGTGGGGTGGCGTACGTACTTCCCCAACTCTATAAGCTCCTACTTCATTCCTATGTCGAGCCGGCTAAGAAGCTCCTAACATGGGATCACTAGAATTCGCTCATGCATTAAATACAACCATAATAACCTTAGTACGCGTTGGTTCATGTTTCTTAAGACGTTCAAGCAAGTTACCGTATAGGAGGTTAGCCAGTTTTCTTAAGCCTAACATCGATAAACAATCATCCAATACAATTAATAACACACCAACAACCAATAATCAATAGTTAGGTTTCATTAGATCTAAGCAAACACAAGATAAATCTAGCCTAGCATGTTAAATAAAAGACAAGAACAAGATATAATCAAACAACACATAGACATATTGAATGATTAATTGATTACTTATCTTCAATTGAACATGGGAGATCCAAGGGTATAAAACCCTTAAAAGTAGCAGAAAAATCGTCTTAGGGTTTCTCCTCACAAAGTTGCACACTAATGACTAAAAATTATGAGAATATATATAGAAAATCATATCTGACGGCGTCACGTTATAGAGCTGACGCCGTCACCTCGCCGCGGTTAGGGTTTCTTGATGGCCTTCTTGACGTCGTCCCCTTTTAATCATCCAAAATCCTCTCTGGCGCGTCAGGGGTTGACGGCGTCACAATGGTGCTTGACGCCGTCACAGGTACTTTTCCAGCCGATTTTGAGACTTTGTCGTTTTCTTCACTTTTATGCTCCAAAAACGTCCAAAATGCTTCCTTTTCCAGATTTCATCTCCAAAGTACCTAAAATGACAAAAGGAACGATTTAGGGCAATATTTGATCAAATAAATACGATTTAGGGCTTAAATGACCCCCTAAAAGCGGTACACTTTTCGCTTCATCAAATACCCTTACACTTGAGATTTGCTTGTCCTCAAGCAAATGCTCTTTTATTCTAATCAAAATACAAGTTAGGGGTCATTTAACGCTAATATAAAAGTAATTACAACAAATAGTCGTTCCACTTTAATCATAATAAGCACGGAGATTACAAACTAGCACCTCACAAGTAGTGTTTAGATACTCACATCTCTCAGGTGTCATAAAAGTGTATCTCTTAAATGAAAATGAATAATATCTCTCACTACCTGTCATAGCAAATAGATTACCATAGGCTTGGGAAAGGATCAAAAACCTCCTCCACTAGGCGTAAGCACCTAAGATAAACTATCAAAGAGGGCTTTTAAACGGGTTATAACGTTAGGTGTAGGGATATGATAAACACGGTTTTGTTGGATAAAGGATATTTTACTGGTGGCGAGTTAAAGATCTTGATTAATTACATGTACAATACGGCGTTGCTAAGCCAAGACTAGACTCGACTTAAGCTAATGAAAAAAATAACAAAAAGATAAAATAAACATAAAATGAAACGGGATGGTAGTCCGTATGTTTTTTTCTACTTTTTTTTTTTTTTTTTTTTTTTTTTTTTTTTTTGCACACACTCTTGCCCTACCATCCAAAATAATACATTGTAAGGGGGTTGTATCCCCCTTACACTTGAACTTTTACATAACTTTACAATTAACTATTCTAATGACTTGAATTAAGATAATCGAAACACTTGGAGTACTTTTAAAATATTTAGCACATATGGGGGTAATAATGTTGTTCTTCCCTATTACTCCATTACACTAGTACTTTACCCATGAGTCCCAATCGTCCCAAAACAATATGTACAAGGATATGACTCGACTTAGCAACCATTTAATCAATTAGATAATTAACTTGGGGTTTAAAACAAATGTTGTCACAATAATGCACTAAAAATGAGTGCATACAAGGTAGGCTAAGGCGATTTGGGTGTACATTTAAGTGGGGTGTAAACAAATTCTTACTTTAAGTAAAATGCTTAAAGTTAGAAACGAAAAGATAGGCTCTGAGGGGTGTACTAGGGGTATCATGTACTAAAAATGAGTACAACGCAAAGGGTGTGGGAGAATTACTTGACCAATGTAGCCAATGTAATTATAACAAAAACACAGGTGTAAAACAATGGGTTAATCCTATTGCCTCTTATCATGTAGTAAATCTAACTACACGAATGTAGTCTCACTTGTGGCCTCGGAATGGTCCTAACGCAAGTTCTAGAATCTAAGTGCTACCGGTACACACATCATAGCATAAATGCTTTTCCTACCAATTCTAGGGGCGAACCTCACATATTTGGGGGTGGAAAATTTTTTTAGTGGTACGGTTTTGTGCTAGTCATATAACTCTTATCCGTGAGACGCTCATTAAGACCAAAGTTTCACTCCTATATGTTGTAAAAAAATTTTAAATTTGGCACTAAAATTGCCTTAACAGGTATTTCTCTCAGTTTTATTACACATCTACCATTAAACAAACGAAAAATCAAGCGTAATAGCATTCTCTAAGGTATCGTACTTTACCCCCCCCCTTTACACTTAAGATGAACATTGTCCCCAATGTTCAAATAACAAGATGTAAAAGTAAATAAGGTAAAAGAATGAAATCAAATACACCCCTGATTCGCTCGGTGGATAAAGAGGTAACATGGTTAGATCTTCTTCCAAGGTAATGTTGAAGCTTCAAGACTAAAGCAGCGCCAAAAGCTAGATTCCACATACATCTCCTTGTCCAAAATAACCTGTTAAACCTGAGAAAACAAACACGAAAACCTGCATAATATCGGCGGGATAAATCTGTATAAGGATATAATGCTTGTGGAATGATTATTTTGCAGATTCCTGGAGTTTATAAGTTAGAGATTTAATAAAGCATTTTATGATTCCGGAAGAAAAACAAAACTTTCAAAAAAATTTCCAGAAAACTGTTCCTGACGCTGTCAGACTGGGGTCTGACGCCGTCAGAAGTGATCTGACAGATTTTTCATGTTAAGTTTCCGAAAAATTTCTGGAAAAAACTCAATCCTTATTTCCTGGAAATCCTGCAAAATATCATTATGACTCGATACAAGCATTTGACTCAAACAATTACTAATATGTATGTTAATTTAATATTGTTATGATTCATGTTCATCTGTTCTAATAAACCGATTTGGATTTCCCTTACACTTATCTTTTGCAAAATACCTTTATATGTAGTTAAGAAGAAGTTAAAAACAAGATAAAGCATTTTCACAATTTAGTTTCGAACATGAATCAATAATAATAAAAATTAAACATACATACGGAAGCAAATAAAATCAAACAAACAAACAAAACAAACAAACAAAGCAAATAAAGCTTGGGTTGCCTCCCAAGAAGCGCTTGTTTTTGTTCGAGTCACGAGCCTGACTCTACCCTTATTTAACGGATAAAGGAGAGGTTTTTCCTACACTTAGGATTAAGTGCGGGTAATAGTAGCGATACACACCATCGTGGTGGAAGTATGCCGCGTGAGGAAAGAGTGGTGGATGAATTATATACTCAAAGGGGTGTGCTCCTTTCATCATAACCTTACCTAGTTCACTTTGGTCAATGGGTGAATTAAAGTTTTCTCCTAGAAAGGGATCATCTTCTATCAACTTCGAGAGACTCCTAGTTGGGAATCCATCTTGACCTAATAAACCCGGTTTAAACCCATAGTGTTTCTTGTGATTAATCATGAATGGGTGATGTAAGTATGAAAGGTTATGGTTCACTCCTATATTAGCTTCCACTCCACATGGCCTAGAGTCTAATACCTTCAGCGTAACACTACCCGGACTATATGGTTTGATGGGTGGATCGGGACCTTTTTCAATTCCTAAATTCACATCAAAGGATGGAAGATTAGGTAACGGTTTTGGTTGAGGCTCCGGTTCATTAAAACTAGGAAATTCCCTAGAACTAAGAGTAAGGTCGTGATCACTAAAAGCATTCAAACCTATTTCTTCTAGTTGTGTTTGGTCCAAGGGCTCTACCTCTATTGGGGTTCCTATAGTCTCCTCTACTTCTTCTGGGTTAGTCACGGGCGGTGTAAATGCCTCAAATGATGGTGGGACTTGTGGAGTGTTTAGTGGGCTAATGTTACTAACCTCATCATTCCTTGTGTCAAGATCACCTATATCCTCATCATGGGTTTTGGTAGAATTTAAACCTAACATTTTCCCTAATATCTCAAGTGCTTCTCTAGGCATCTCAACTTCTATATCCGAATCATAAGGATCATCCTCAATATTCTGACTGCTATATTCAAATTGCCCAAAAGATTCATCATGTGTTTCTTGAGATTCATCGTCATCGATCATAAAACCTAGGTCTTTTTGATCAATGTGATCATGCTCGGCTAGATCCTCCATCACATCAAGATCACCTAAGTGTTCACCCTGTATTATGGTAGTGCCTAACCATGACATGCAGCTAGGTGGCTCAACTCTAACCGTCTCAGAATCTTGGTTTGATTCTAAGTTCATGTTCTTAGAAACTAGGTCATCTTGCTCATACAAATCCATTAATTCGTCGTACTTATCGGCCATGGTTAGGGAGCTTTCCTCAAAATTCATCCAACGGGTCTCACTAAAAGGAATTGATCCTGATAATGATCGTTTAATAGAATTCACACATGCATAGAATTCATCAAACCCATCTAACTTTACCCCCAAATCTTCACGGATGTCACTAAGAGTTCGCAAAAATTCATGGTAGGAAGCAAATCTATTGGTGAAATATAATTGTTCCTCTATTGTCAATGATCTAAATGGAATTTCATCCGCCATAGTGACAAATGAAAAATGGTTTTACAAACAAAGGGCACAAAGAAAAAGATAGACTAAAGAAATCCTAGAAAAATAAAATAAAAATCCCACTAGAAAGGAATCTAGTGAGTAGACCTAATAAAATAAAAATCTCAACCTAAACAATAACTATTCCCCGACAACGGCGCCAAAAACTTGATGCGTGGTTTTGCGACCTTACAACAGGTTTTACCTCTCGAGGGATCTCAAGAGGCTTGCAATCCCCACCAGGCAGTGTACCTGACCGATGTAGTATAGTGTAGTGGCAAGTACCGGGGGATTGATCGTTCTCTAGAGGAATAGTGTCGTTAGGATTGAAAAACTACTCTAATAGGTCTAAGGGTGAGGGAAGATTCTTTTTGTATTTTTTATATTTTTATAAAAGCAAGTAAAATCTCGGGTTTGAAGGAGTGGGCGGAATTAGTTGCTAGTCAACTAACCCAAATAACTACAATTGCAAATAAAATAAAATAACTGAAAATAAAAAGGTTGTGGAACTTATATGGAGAGAAATGTGTTTACTTAGATTTCCTTACTCCCTAACTATCTTTTACTAGTTGATTAGTGTGTATTAATTGCGTGGATGACGGGTGTATTCCTTAATACCAATCGTGGGGTGGCGTACGTACTTCCCCAACTCTATAAGCTCCTACTTCACTCCTATGTCGAGCCGGCTAAGAAGCTCCTAACATGGGATCACTAGAATTCGCTCATGCATTAAATACAACCATAATAACCTTAGTACGCATTGGTTCATGTTTCTTAAGACGTTCAAGCAAGTTACCGTATAGGAGGTTAGCCAGTTTTCTTAAGCCTAACATCGATAAACAATCATCCAATACAATTAATAACACGCCAACAACCAATAATCAATAGTTAGGTTTCATTAGATCTAAGCAAACACAAGATAAATCTAGCCTAGCATGTTAAATAAAAGACAAGAACAAGATATAATCAAACAACACATAGACATATTGAATGATTAATTGATTACTTATCTTCAATTGAACATGGGAGATCCAAGGGTATAAAACCCTTAAAAGTAGCAGAAAAATCGTCTTAGGGTTTCTCCTCACAAAGTTGCACACTAATGACTAAAAATTATGAGAATATATATAGAAAATCAGATCTGACGGCGTCACGTTATAGAGCTGACGCCGTCACCTCGCCGCGGTTAGGGTTTCTTGATGGCCTTCTTGACATCGTCCCCTTTTAATCATCCAAAATCCTCTCTGGCACGTCAGGGGTTGACGGCGTCACAATGGTGCTTGACGCCGTCACAGGTACTTTTCCAGCCGATTTTGAGACTTTGTCGTTTTCTTCACTTTTATGCTCCAAAAACGTCCAAAATGCTTCCTTTTCCAGATTTCTTCTCCAAAGTACCTAAAATGACAAAAGGAACGATTTAGGGCAATATTTGATCAAATAAATACGATTTAGGGCTTAAATGACCCCCTAAAAGCGGTACACTTTTCGCTTCATCAATGATGATGCAGCAAATCTATCTCTATCGCCGTTAAACTTAGGGACTGAGCCTATGGCATATTCTAAGTTTTCCTGAATCATTTTCGTGAGTTTGCAGGCATAAACAACTGCCCTATCAAGTGGCCTTTCAGTACTATCCTCTTCAACTACCTCACGAAGTATGTCAAGGCCCTCTCTAAGATGATCGAGATATGTTTGATGGGCAAAGCTATTATTTATAAGGTTAAATGGAATACGCCCAACATCAACATCATACTTTTTACTAGCAGTAGCCTTTGGTGCATCACAATTACAAGTGGTGCATGGCATTTTACCTTTCACCTGAGCCTTAAGATTCCCAATTTCATTTGTCAAAGAGGTTATTTGATCATTGTGATTGCTTCTTGTAACTTTAATAGAATCATATAACTCTTTGAAATGTTGTTTGACCTTAGAATTTTCTTCTCGATAACACTCATTTTCATGATGTAACTTACTTATGGTGTTTTGATATTGAAAATTCTGAGAATCTAAAGACAAAGGTTTATTGGTGCCATACTCATCACACTTGTTGGATTTCAATTGGGCAATTTGGGCCCTCAGCAGTCGAATCGTGTTCGTGTGAGCTTGAATTTTCTCATCTCGTTTGCTTAATTCAAAATAAGTATCAAATTCAGGAGCATCCAAGGATGTCTTGTCATTTGATATTTTGTGTTTTTCATTTAAATGTTGATGTTTCATTTGCAAATTTAGATAATCAACTTCTAGTTTTGAAAAACGTTTAACCATATTATCATGGTCATCATTTTGAATTTTTTCATGCAATTTTAAATTCTCCCCCTCAAGCTCAACAACATGATTCTGGGTGACATTTAATGCAATAGCATACTCATAAATTGACAAGCAGACAATGCAGAATCAGTAGCAGTGTAAAATACATCTTGTGCAATACATTTAGCAATCAAGTTGTCATTAGTGATGAGTATGTTTTTTCTTTCAATCTCACGACTCTTAAGTTCTATTGCATATTCATTCACCTCATTTTCCATATCTTTAAACACTACTTTCATTTCTTTTATTTCTGTGTTGAGGGCAGTTTGCAGTCCTTCAAAATGTTCTTTGAGTAGTTTAAAGAATGGCATGACCTCAGTTAAGTAACACCTTTTTGCATGTTCAAAACACCTTTCCCCCTCAGTAATGCCGGTTGGTGTGATTCTCTTCTTACATGTTTTATCAAAATCAGCAAACAGTTGCCAAAGCACATATAAGCTAATAAAGGTTTTGCATTCAGTGGGAAGAGACAAAGGCACCAAATTCCTAGGTGTATTGGGAGGATACACCGTTATGGACGCAACTTTTCTAATGAGAGGGGTGTTGGCCTTAAGTTTTTCTTCCTTAAGTTTTTCATTATCTTGTTTCCAGAATATCTGTTCAGGTGTTAACTTCTTTTGAGGAGCAAACACAGTCAAACGATTTTCCTCACTGTAGTCATGGGGCTTGATTATTATTCGTCTGGCTATGCACTCGGGATCCCTCATTTTCTCATTCATTCTTTCCCTTGTTCTCTCACTTATCTCATCCTCCTCTTTAGTGTAGATATGCTCAGGCGGGTCATGATTAGGCATAAACATCACATTAGATTCATTTAATGCAGGTTGGGCTATCTTAGCAATCTCATGAATAGCTAATTTAGATTTACCTACATTGCTTTCATTATGCTTGTCACTTAACTTTCTGTGCTTATATATCATTTGGGCAGTCTGTCTGGTTTGGTCTTGTGTGTACAACTTATCCTCAAGCTTATTCTTTAAGGTTTTGACTCTAGAAAAATCATTTAAGAGTTCCTTTTCTTTTTCTTTGAATTCTAGCTTAAGTGTAGTTATACACTTTTGTACTTCCTGTTTCTGTTTGACAGACTGTTCTAGCTGATTTTTCAAAGAATTCAACTCTTGTTTTAATGTTTCTTCTCTTACTCTAGACTCTTTAATAAGTGTACTCATTTGACCTTCTAATTTCTGCTCACGTTCATTAAGCTCAAACTTAGCACGCTATTCATACATAGCCACTTGTTCTTTATAAATGTTTAGTCTAGTGATCAAGTTATCATCAGGGACAGGCAAGTTGTACTCATGACACTCACATGCATTATCTATGTTACACGTATTATCTAAGGCACACACATTACTTATAACACAAGCATTATTATTTACAGAAGATTCACCATTTGGTACATCAGGCGAGTTGTTGTGATTCAAATATTGTTCATATGAAATTATATTGCTATTTTCCATGTCAACATTATTTGAATCAGAAACATCTGCCTGTTGTACTTCTTTGGGATTCTTTTGTCCATCAACTATATCATATGTGTCATAAATTTTTAGTACCTCAGATATCACAGATGCACTAGAGGAACCAGCTTGTCGAGGTGATGAAGCCAAGGAAGACAAGTTGGCCATGAAGATGGTTTGAGTAGTAGGTTCATCATCTACATCTGAGTCAAATGCATCACAGTCATCCGCTTTGAAGATGTTGGGGTCGTTAAGAGCTAGATCCTGAACTGGTTGCTCATCCACATCTTCATCAAACGTATTTCCCCCATCACCAGCCAAGAACAATAACTCTTCCTTATCCAATACAGCTCCATTCTCTTGAGCTTGCATTAACAGCATCTTGTCTTTGAAGTAATCTGAGTTCTGAGGACATTTAGGTTGATTGCAGTTTCTGGCAATATGTCCTAGCCCCCCACAATTATAACACTTGATCTGTTTCCCTTGCCCCTGATTGGCATTCCCGGCTCTATTCTGCACATAACCTCGACCCATGTTTCGTCCTGCTCTCCCTTGCACATTCTGAACCACAATTTTCCCATCCTCCACCATTGCTAGATTGCGTGGGTTGGATGAATTCCTTAACTGATTGTTGGTCTGAGGGAGTGATGTTTTAAACTGTTGAACCAGTAGTGATACTTGATTGGTGAGGTTGTCAATCATTTTGTCGGTCTGAGAGTAGCCTGAGTCAAGTTGAGAACTCATAGCAAGTGCTGGTGAGTGAAGTTGATGATAGCTTGGGTTGGATGATGATTGGGTTGTTGGTAGAACATTTGTCATAAAAGCCAGTGGATCATTTAGAGTTGAAGGATTTAACTTTTCTCTCAGCACCCGATCGTAGGCAGCATGCTTCTCATGTTGTTGCAGGTAGGCATACAGCTGTTCATAGTTGGTATCCCTTAAACCTTTGTTGAGTTTGACAGCAGTAACAAATCTGTCCCATTCAGGAGTCATGTTGTTCACAAACTTTGAGTTTAGTTGGATGTTGGGCATAGTCATTCTGATCATCCTCATATCATTCACCAACTTATGAAATCTCACATAGTAGTCTGTGATATTCTCTCCTGAGTTCATTTTGAAATGCTCGAACTCATCATACAGCTGTGACTCATGATCTTCCTTTGTGAGTTCTGACCCTGCCAACAACATTTTAACGTTGTCCCACACAGCTTTAGCTTCAGTGTTGAAATTGATGAGCTTGTATACATCCTTTGGCAGACCTTGAATGACAATGTTTGAAGCTCTAATGTCAGCATCATACCTCTTCTTTTCTTCTTCATTAAGATCATTGTAGTTTCTAGGTCTGTCGATTCCCAAAGTTATAGTCCCATCTTCACCAGTTGTAACAGCATCTCTGGTGGTACCCATCTGATATGGTCCTTCGTCAATTGACTTGAGAATGTTAACTCCATTTTCTTTTCCCAAGCAGTAAAGTCTTATCCGTTGTGCCCAAGACTCATAATCCGTCCTATCTAGCATAGGTGGACGAGTGTCAGATCCTGCTGCTTGAATATCATCTGATGATGTGCTTGATATGGTAGCCATAGTAAATACGGGATTTTACAGATCTTGTGATTTAACCGAGAAATCGAATCTTTCGCGGGAATTTCTAAAATCACCAAGACACAAACCGCAACGGGCAAATAGCAACCTTGAGGATACAAACCGCAAGATACAAACCACACAAACAAATCGCACACCACAAACCGCACAGACAAACCACACAACACAAGCCGCACAGACAAACCGTACAACACAAGCCGCACAGACAAACCGCACAACACAAGCCGCACAGACAAACCGCACAGACAAATCGCACAACACAAACCGCACAGACAAACCGCACAACACAATCCGCCAAATACGTCGCTTTCTTAGCGATTTGTCGTTATTTGCCAAATCTGGTAATAAGACAAACCGCTCCTTCGAGGTAACACAAACCGCACCTTTGAACTTGTCTCCGAGAGACAAACAGCAACGATGAACACCTTTACAAAAACACACGATGCAGCCAAAAATCACCACATGAAGCTTGAAACAACGATTCCAAACACCAAACATTACTTCTATGCAATCCCTAAGCTAGAAAGTACAAGATTTAACAATTTCTAACTACTAAACAAAGCACAAAATAGAATTTTTGTCACTTATCTATTCGAACCAAAACACCCCAAAAACTAATCAAATCCGTGAATCCTAACACACATGGACCTAACCATGGCTCTTGATACCAATTGTAGGAGATTCACTAACAATAAACACATGATTTGGGACACTATCTTGGATCGAATAATAAGAAGAAGAATGTAGAGAGAGAAAGTGGAACCTAGAGATTAATACTCAAATGAGGTCCAACCCTTCCCAAGAGTGGGAAGCGGTATTTATAGTTCTAACATATTGTGCCCCTAGCGGGCTGTGGAGCGAGATGATAGTGGGTAAAGACCCGACCCACTCCACAATACTAATAAGTACTAAACTACTAATAATAATACTAATAATCCTATGAGCTATGATGTGCTAATAAGTACTCGGTGTGACCGAGTCTTCAACTGAATATTTATATTCCTAACACAAAAATAACAATCACGTTACACGCGACTAAGCTAAAAGCCATAGTCCATGTAACACACATATGATGGATGTCTAAGGTTCATATAACCCACCTTGGATTACCTAGACTCCATACTAATCACCACCCAATACTTGATACTCACTAAATCCCTTTATTAAAACTTTCAGAAAACGCAGATTTATAGGGTACATTCACCCACATAAAATCACGGCGAATAACGCTTCACAACTCACACCAAAAAATTAACCATGATCCTTCATAAGCATACAAGCTTGTCCCAGAAGGCCATGCACTAAAAACCCACAAAAGTACTCAATGAAAAATCAAACATGTCATCTATCCAGATTCGGATCTGATCCGACACCAAAAAGTTTTGACCTCTTAGACCCACTCACACAACTTATTATCGTTAAATTTTCACGTGGAAGTCAAATATAATATAGAACTTAATTCCCACAGAAGGCCTAACCCTAATTACACTTTAAAAGTCACCATTGACCTCAATACTTTTACCCTAATTCTGTCCCGATTTAACTGTTCTGACACCTTAACTTACAAAAATCGTTTGACTGCCTTCCCGACCTCAAAATTGATCGTGGTCGGACTTTTAGGAAAGCTCTTTCTCTGAACTATAATTTAGACATAAAATTCGTGATCTAACTCATCTTCATCTATTAATTACAATCGCATCTTTACAGCCTATTAATTCTGCCAGATTCATAACTCATTAATTAACATGTTTTAAACCCTAACTACTTCACCAATCATCATATTATTACTAATTAATGACCCTAACATGTTTAATATCATTAATTTACAGAAGCTTATAAACCCTAGATCCATCACAAATTGTATTACATGAATTAGAATAATTAATTAAACATAAGGATTATAAATTTACCTTAATACTTGAAGAATAAAACCTTAAAATAATTTTTTTTCCTCTCCTTCTCTTATGGTTGGTCGATTTTCAGGAAACAAGGGGAATGAGGGTTCTTGGTTTTGTATTTATAGGCTCCTAGGAAAGATTCTAGAGTAGGTTTAATTAGGTAAGTGGATTTCTAGTCAAATTTGGTTTCCTAATTCTACCCAAACACCCCCTAATCGGCCGCCCCTTATTATTATATATATTTTTTTAATTTTTTTTTTTCATTAAATTATTTATTACACTCAAAACATTATACTCTTTATGTTTTATAAAACCCCTATACTCAAATTTACACCCTACGCGATAAACCTTCAATTTTACGACAAACCGGAAAAATATCATTTTCAAAATAAAGTTTCCAAAAATAGATTTTTCACACTTTCCATAAATATACCCAATAAAAATAACCTCCACGTAACTTACTAACGCTCAAATAGTTGAACGGAGTCTCGTTACGCAAAACCACAAAACACCAAAACTACACAAGTCATTTTTACACCACAAAGGCGATCAAAATGAACTTTTCCCAAAATTCGCACTACTCAACTCATCAAGAAAATATCACATCAAGGGATTTAGTGCTAATATCCATACATAATACCCATAATCCACACACATATACCACCTATATCACACATAAGCACATAATACACCAAACAAAAATTAAATGAGTTGAGACTATAGGTCAAACTAACCTGCTAAAAAATCACGGTTGTGACAACGAGCTCCAAAATGAAATGAGGTTCATTTTGAACCACATTCTTGAGCGTCTAAACGCCATCTCTCATCCTCCTCAATAGGAGAATTTTAGTCTCATTATATAGGACCTTTTAGATGTTGTTGTGGGACTTTTTAGGATGTATTTTTTATTTTCATGTAACATCATATTATGTTTGTGAGTTTTGTCACATAATTTTCAATGAATGAATGTGATGTTTTTATGCTTATGAGTGATAAACATAAAGCATATTATCATTAGTTAGGTAACTAACATCATTATATAGCTATTTGGAATCTACATTATAGTTTGATCACATGTACTTTAGGTACAAAATTTTGATCAGACACTACATTTTGACTTTTTAAAGTCAACTAGATTAACATTCTTATTTGGATGACCCTTTCATATGCATTATGCTTCTCCATTGAAGCTATTCACAACTAACATTTCTTTTGCAGCATCTCATACCCTTCTAATGTATACGTTGGGACTCTTGTAATGGGGAGTATACATCAAAGGGGAGCATTTCATTTTTCTAACCATTTGTTTTGTAGGATCATGCATCATTACCTTGTTACTCCATTTAGGAGAAGTATCAAACAAGGGGGAGCTCTTAAAGTTCTCAAAATCGCATTCCGCTACGCAACTCTTCTTTTTGTTTCGACAAAAAGGGGGAGAAAGGATTAAGTTTGCATAACTGTGAATCATCACAGTACATACACTTTTGCATAAAAATAGTTTTTAAACTTAAATAAAACAAACTTAATCTATATTTTAAAGAACTCATGCTATATTTACTCTTTTGCTCAAAAATATACTTTATGTTTTGTCATCAACAAAAAGGGGAAGATTGTTAATACAAATATCGTCCTAAAAACGTTATTTATATTTTACGATCTTTACTTAGTTTTGTTAATGACAATTACAAAGTATATCTTTTAGCAAATTATAAATACTAGCTAAAGTCTCTTTAAAACACATTTTACATTTCACAAGATTACTTAGAATTACATTTTACACATCTACTAGTTTATTTCCTTAAAAGGAAACTTTATTTTTAAAATGATACAATGACATCATGGCATGCATCATACATAGATTATGTAATATCTTGGCTAGATCTTCAAGCAAGATAGTTGACTTTGGACGATTTTGATGTGACATAACAAACATGTGTAGGATACAGCTGTATTTGGAAAGATATCCATAAACTCTTAGCTGTCATGTTTGGCGGAACCAAACGACATCAAAGACGGATCCCTTTTATGGGATCCGCCGGATCCGCCGGCTGTTCACCAGCTTGCCTATAAATAGCAAGCTGATCATTTGGACACACCATCACTCATATAGCCTAACATTCATACTCATTCATTTACATATCATCTAACATTTATCATTCATTCATTTCAATGATCTTTCCTTTTGAAGCAAAGGAGATTAAGCATCAAGGTTCAACACAGACGTGTAAAACCTTTAGCATAAGTTACTGTGTGATATAGTTGTAGTTCACACATCATTATTTGTATCATTTATCTCAGTGAGTGTGGTTAGTGTTTTAGTCCTCAAAACACAAAGAGTGTAGGGAGTGGTTGTACCCTTGTGAAAAAACAAAACGGGAGTGGTTGAACCCTTGTAAAGAACTCGACATCTAGCTTAGTGTCGGTAATTGTATAAGCGACGTTAGGATGGTTCTACCTTGAGATAGAACCCGGTGTTTAGCTTAGTACCGGAAAAGGAAGTAAGCGACGTGTAAAGGTTTTCTCCACCTAGAAGAGAGTTTGTTTCTTAGTGAAGGATAACTCTCGAGTTAAAGGCTCGAGGAGTGGAGTAGGGCAAGGAAGAGAGTCCTTGTAGCCGAACCACTATAAACATCCGTGTTGTGTGGTTTGATCTTTCCTCTCTTTACTTTTCATATATATATTGTGTGAATATTTGTTTGTGCTTGTTTCCTTTGAAATAACATAGAGTAACAAAGCGAATTAATTTTAAAACGGTAAAACTATTCAACCCCACATTCTAGTTTTCCACAACATAACAAACATATTCCAATGATACTTGACCCGTTTACAATCCAAAATGGGTAAAAACACCCTTAATCCAAACGCCCCCTTAAACATTAACCGTAAACCATTTAACACACTTGGACACACCGTTGACCACCCAAACTTTATGACAACCTTGAGACACACTATACAAATCATAAGAAAGACTCTCGGGGGTACAATCTTGACTTGAGCTCGGTATTCTACCTAGCTCCTAACGTGTATTATCTTCCAAACCGCTTATCAAGTCCTTAAGCCATAATCCAATTCAAGTCATCTTCATCGCAATTTACCTACAAAACATTAACAACTAAAAGGGTAAGCTTACGCTTAGTAAGTAACCCGACATAAAACATATCTCATACACATATTTCCACATAAGCATTTTAATCACATTAAAGCTTCTAAGCTACATCATACCATTCGTATCATACATATCTTCATAACATAATTACATCTATTCATCACAACCATAATCAACAACATACCTTAACTAGTCCAAATCCAACAAGCTAGCATACTCTTAGTCAAGATCACTAGCCATCCATCCTTATGCTTACAACCATTCTAAATCCAACTCTTATACTCTAATACAACCACAATACATACATGATAAATACATATATAATACATGTTTTAGTGGGAGTTACTTACCTTCAATCCAAGCTAACTATCATATCATTATTTCACCACCATCATCATCATCCTCACTAGTCACCATCATCATCATCATCATCATCATCATCATCATCATATCCATTACTATGATTATAAATCTTCACAATATACCAAGACCTAACAACATAATAATTAGCATCATGAACAAGGGTTAACATAACCCACCATAACCTACTCATCTTCCTTTCTACATCATTAATTGATCATATCTTGATCAATTGATGATTTCCTACTTTATTCATAAACCTTAACTACATTGAATCAAGGATCATAGATACTTACTTGAGTAGAAGTGTTTGTCTATGGATTATCCTTTGCATAATACCTTCATCATCATCATCATTAGACCATCAAGACCCACTCCTTCCCTCCTTTTTCTTATCACAGCCGACCCACACACACTCTATCTAAAATAATGGTGGAAGGGTCTAGAGTATCCTGGATATAATTTGTTAGGTGATAAGTTTGGTCATTTGGCAAGAATGGCCCCTCAAGTCTCTTTCCTCCTATTTTAGCCACAACTAACTTATAACACAATTGGCATATGACAACTTAAGCCCTTGAAGTCCATTTCCTATCTATTTGTGGCACATAATACTTTCCATAACTTTATAGCACATATTTTGACTATCACTTGACTATCGGGTTTGACTTTCCACGTAACTTTGTTGACCAACCAATCACATTAAACCTTAGTCGACTCTTCTAGGATGGGGCCTAGTTGTATTTGGGATACGGGTCTAACAACGATATAGGAGTTGTGTTTAGTGAAAGTTAAATTCAGTTGTTGTAGTGAAATTCTAGTCTTAAAACTTTGAAGGTTCAATTGTTATGACACTGTTCACTTTGGTTCAATTTTGATGACACTGTTCACTTTGGTCCAATTGCGATGACACTGTTCAGTTTGGTTCAATTTCGATGACACTATTCACTTTGGTTCAATTTCGATGAATCTGGTTCAATTCCGATGAATTTGGTCCAATTCCAATAGATTTGGTTCAATTCCGATGACTTAGATTTAACTCCGATGACTTTGGTCCAATTTCGATGAAAAATGCAATTCCGATGAAAAATTCAATTCCGATGAAAAATGCAATTTCGATGAAAAATGCAATTTCGATGAACAATGCAATTTCGATGAACCCTTAGGCAATTGCGATAATATCTATCTAATTTGTACAAATTAGAAGATTTTTCCTTAGTCGAAGTATTCCACAAACATATACAAGCAAGGGAATACTGAGTAATCGTTGGATCGTGAAGTAAACTTGTCCTTGATTATTTTCGATAACCAATTGTGATGAACCCTTAAGCTGCAATTCCTATGAACCCAATTTCGATGAATCCAATTCCGATGAACCCTTAAAAATGCAATTCCGATAAACCCTTAAAAATGCAATTCCGATGGACGGACTAATTTTTAGAGCTCAATATTACGACGAAAAAACAAACTTCTAAACCTTTTCTTTCAACCAAAAACCTTCAAAAACACTTAAATCACAATAAAGTTGAGACCTTTAACGTTTATAACCAACTTTGAATAAATTCGATGAGTAGCCAACACGTTTTATATCGTTAAGAATCAAGTTTTTGACGTTTTTGATGCGATTTTTTTGCCAAAACTCACTAATAAGTAGTAGAACTATAAGAAAGACAACAAATTTCAACTAGGAAATGTAAAAATAAAAGATTTTATAGAAAAGCTAACATTTGTATATAGAAAAACGCAACCTTTGTAAAGCTTTAACCAAAAAACGAAACACAAACACTCCTAAATCATTGTTAGGCGATTGATATCACTTGTAGGACCTTAGATCTATAACTTTATCACTAGTATTAAGATCGTATGGTATGCTGGTGACTTGATATGTATGCGTCGACTAGAGAGAGAAAGTGTAGAGAGAGAAAGAGAGAACTTATTAATAAAACACACACATACACACTCAAGCACATACCTCAAATGTGTCATTTGAGGTGTTTATATAGTACAAGCAATATGCCCTAATGGGCCTCGTATGGACTTGGATTGGACTTAGATTACAATAGGATTTAGTAGACTAACTTATCATAACTACTAACCTATTAGCTTAGCCCAATCCACGAGCCCATTGACGAATCTATGACATTTTCTATAACGACTTATAAAGTTCCTATGACTAGAATGACCAACACTTTCTATTAAGGCTAACATAAAGCATTTTCTTTTTTTCATCTTTTAAAACCGAGGGCTCAACCTCATTTTTGTCGGTAGAGATATTCTCAAATACCGGCACATAATCCCTGTTCATAATAATATTCCAAAGATCAATATATTTAGACTTCACATATGTTTCAAATCTATTTTTCCAATATATGAAACCATTAGCTTCAAAAAGTGGTGCGCTTTGCATAGATTGCCCTTCATTGTAGTTTTCAAGATCCATTTGATCGAAAAAGTTTTAAAATACAATTTACTTAAAAACTTTTTATAAACCTGCTCTTAAAAACTTTTTATAAACCTGCTCTTAATACCAATTTTTCCAATACATGATGTGTCAGACCAAAAGAAGCTCGAGGTGTATGTGGTATGCACTCATGCTCACGTGCTATTGCAACAAAAGCATTGAAAATGGGAAACTGCTGGCCTACAGTCAACAAAGATATGAAAAACAAGCTCAAGTCAGGCGATGAATTTCATGCTTACGCCATAATTCAGCGAGCACCACCACATTAGCTCATCCCTATCACTTCACCCTGGCCATTCCAACAATGGTGCAATGAATGCGGCCCATTCCCAACAGCACATGGCAATGTCAAATACATAATCATGGAAATGGACTACTTCACCAAATGGGTCGAATCCAAATCAATGGCTATCACAACTTCTTGCAAAATAGTGGGTTTTGTTTAGGATCAAATCATCACAAGGTTCGGTGTACCACAAACCATCATTACCGACAATGGTACGCAATTCACAAGGGAACCATTCAAATCCTGGTGTGAATCATTGGGTATCCATCTGTCCACTACATCCATATACCACTCTTAGGATAATGGCCAAGTAGAGGTAGCGAATAGAGAAATAGTCAAAGGCATCAAAAAATGGATGACGGAGCACAAAACTTGCTGGGTGGATGAACCCTCTAGCGTACTCTGGGCTCATAAAAACACTCCAAAGGACAGCACTGGTGAAACACCCTTCAACCTAGTATACGAAATTGAACCAGTTGTTGATGTGTAGTTTATATACTCAAGTTTTAGATATTTAAACCTATACTACCTAGACTATTCCTACATACTTAAGAGCAGTGTACCCTATCGTGTAGTAGTTTAGCTATGGTAAGTACGTGTATCAAACCCTTAAGAGCTAGTTGTTAGTATTCAAATTTGAAACTTAAATATAAACTATTGAAAGCGAGTAAATTTCCAAAAGTGTGCTTTAAATCCACGCGATTGTATTTGGGAATTAATTAACTTAAAGTAAAATTAAAGCTTAAAATGAAATAAATTGAAATCAATCAAAGGGAACAGTGGTGCTAACCTCGTTAATCCTCCAACATACCTATGATATGACTTGATGTGCAATGTCTAGTTATGATCTTGTTAGTGGTTCTATTGTCGCCTAAACCTTACATTGGTCATTGAAGTTTAATTATATAATCCCTAGCTAATGAATCCTAAGATTATAGCAATTGACTAACTAGGTTTTAGTCCTTAAGAACACCAACTATCCTATATAACTTTTCTTATGGTAACATGCCAACTTCTTAGCATTAAACTCCTATTAGTGGTCGCAAATAACCGTTTACGTGCATTTTTTAATCAATTTATCTAACCTAGGCGAGTTATTGGTCCTAACTTGGCAACTAAGATTAATTGATAGTCCATTAGTCAATCTAATAGCTTGGTTTCCGTTGATCACCTAATCACTAACTTATCATTAAATAAGTGATCACAATTAATACCAAAATGCAAGGATTTAATGGCAAGCATATATGATCTAACAAAATCAATAACCAAACTAATAAATCATATAAAAAATAATCAAAGTATCATAACGAGGCTAACACATCAAGTGTTTATCTGAAAATCATTCAAACAATTATTAAAAACAAAAACAAAAACAAAAAACATTATTTCATTCATATTTATACTTTAAAGCCATCTTTTAAGAGTAAGATGTGATAGTTAGATTTAGTCTCAAAACTTCTTAATGAAACCAACGCACCCTAATTGTCATTCAATAAAAAAAAGATCATTTTAAGAGTTTTGTTATCAAAAATATCTCTTATTGCCCCTTACCTTTGACTTGGTAAGAAACGGTAAGAGGTTAGGTTTTTTTTTTTTTTTTTTTTTTTTTTTTTTTTTTTTTTCAGTAAAATGCGGTAAGATGTATTAGGTCTTACTCGTTAAAAAGTGGAAGAAATATCTTATTGGCTCTATATGATTCAGGGTGTGTTTGCTTCATTAAGATGTTTTGGGTCTGAATCTGACTACCACATTTTACTACTAAGATGTGGCTATAAAGTCTTAATCTGAATGAAATAATGTTGTTTGTTTTTTGTATAATCGTCTGAATGAGTTTAATTATCTTTTTTTAAGTATATATTATATCATAGCAATACCATAAATAAGTAGCTTGTGTAAATATGAAACAAAACTTTTTATCATAAATATAACATAGTTAATAAACTATCAAATATATTATATTAACACAAGTATTCAATCTATTATTGGGTAAGAGAAAATAAGACAAGTCACCCACCTTTTATTGAATAATATGTTATATGTCTGACCGGGTCTGACTCAAAAGGAAAAAAACAAACAACATAAATGTCTGACCACTTCTAACTCAATAAGAGTAAGAGGCTAGTAAGACATTTTTTCCAAAAAAAACAAACACGCCCTTATACTTTTGTTTTCACTTTTGTTTTTGTTTTCCTAATTATATTTATATTCTTTTCTTTTTCTTAAATGTATATATACATAGACTTTTTCGTATTTTTCCTTTCTTGTTTTACAAAAATGTAACGAAAAAATATGTTACAAATTTGCAACTTCGACACATATATGTATAATAAATATTTATACACATTTATCAATTTGACATAAATATAAGATTGGTATTGCTGAAACATTTAATGAGTTTTTCTAAAAATAAATGGAACGGTTTTCATATTTAAATTGCATAAAATTTGACACAATTCAGATATTTAACCACATAAAAAAAATAAATAATGTCAAATGATTCAGATTCAAATTTTTCTAAAAACTTTTAACTGTAAGCCGCGGTAACCATATTTAGATCAAAAAAAAAAAACAGTAGTATTTTTATACACACAACGGGTCAGTACAACTTTCAATGAACAACATAGGCCACAACGCCACCAATGTAGTCGGTATATACTCAAACATTTAGTTTACTCGGAAAATCTGAATTTTTAAAATATCTTTGGTGCATAAATTACTTGGCAAGAGCAAATGCGTGTGTGGTCTAATCGGCTATGGTTGATCTTAACATTCCAATTTCAAGGAAGGCGCAAATTTAATCTAACCACTTTCTTTTTCTAACTTTTTCCACCTACTTATCTTAATTAATAAACCCTCGTAACCTATATCATGAGACTGTTTTATTCTCATGTCTCAATCTCAGTAGAGCTATATATATATATCTTAATTTATATATTCCGTATTTCATAATCTCAATAGTAATATAATACAACTTTAACTCGAGATTTTGATACAAATCTAAGGAGAACAATTTGTTTAGAACCTTGATCGACCCAGTTACATATAATAACTTCTGAAGCTAGTTCCACTTCGTTTTTGTTAACACTACAACATTTGACCTTTTCGGAGGGGACATTTTTGCCCTTTCGGCGGGGACAATACACTTTCGGCGGGGATATGTCCCCGCCAAAAGGTCTCCGCCGCATGCTCGCCGCTGATACTTTTGGCGGGGACGGATGTCAACTTTGGGCGGGGACTTGTGGGTCCCACAGCCTTTGAGCTGGTCAAAGTTGGTCCAGCGTGGCACGTGTCCCCGCCAAAAACCCAGATAATTAACCAGAAAGTCACTTAATTACAGGATTATACTAATTAATTACGCTTTTTGGCGGGGAAGCTCCTTCCACTGTTGTATTAACATCTTTTGGCGGGGACATATCCCCGCCAAAAAGAGTGATATACTGTTGCGTTAAATGCTTTTGGCGGGGACAAGCTTAACCATATAAATCTGGTTCAACCTTCAAAAGCGTCTGACCATTTTGCAGCATATTGCTGCAAAATGGGTAATTTCCAGGTTTTTTCCAGAATTTTTCGGGAAAAAACCTACAACAACACAACCTGATCACAACCTGTTTTATGCTACAACACATCGCCAACTTCGCTAAACATACAACAACAACAACAACAACAACAAACCCAAATTCGCTAAAAATAATATGAATCCAAATTCGCCAACTTCGCTAAACATAGAACCTGTTTTTACATAGAACCTGTTTTTACAATAACTATCCAAATTCGCTAAACATAATCATATGAATCCAAATTCGTCAAAAACGGTTCAAAAACCGTGATCACATGATCATCTACAAAACTATACATAAGCTAGCTATCCGCAAAATGATCCAAAAACTATACATAAGCTAGCTATCTGCAAAATGATCCAAAACTATACACGGGAAACAATTTAGCGGGAATCCTAACACATAAACTACATAAACACATAATAATCCATCTAAATCTACACAACTTTGTCCATAACCCCAAAACAAATACAAACCAACCCATACGCCACTCCCCAGTCTCCCCACCATCCCCACTACCCCCACAACCCTCCCCGGTACCTCGAGACTCACCCTGTGAAGCATTGTGTGATCCCGATGTCCCCGGCAAGGAACTCGCTAGTTGCTCGGTAAAACCCGGATGTCTCCTGGCCCAATCCTGCAGAATATCAATCTGTGTCCTTTGCGTGGACAACTCCTGGGATTGCTTCTGCATGATTTCCTGCAGACCGGACGAGGAGACTTGCTTGCGAGCTCGTGAGGCGCTGAGGGTCGTCTTCTGACCAGCACCGGGTAACACTGGACCTACGCCAGGAACATGACCGCGCTGCTTACCGCCGATCACCTGGCGCATAATATCCAGGTCAGTTATACACGTCCCGAAAGAGGTGCTCTCTGTCCGCAGCCGTACCATCTCATTCTGTTTAGTTACAAAAAAGAAACAAAAAAAGTAATATATATAAGTCGTGATTTATTATATTGCATTAATGTGGGTGAGTTTTTGGGAATAAATTATACTTACATATCTGGCCTCCGACACTGGAGACTCAAAGGCGTCGCCTCTCGTATGGTTGTGTGTGTAAAGATCGATCAAGTCTCTAACATCTGTGGAGTCGGTGGGGCAGCTCAACTGTTTATAAATAAAATCAATAACGACTCACCCAACACTATATATATAAATAAAATTGTAACACCCCCAAAATCGGGTCCAGCGGAAGCTTACACGTCGCTGGGGTGCTACTCAATTGGTACCACAACACAAGTACAAAGAACGGTTTTTACCTCAATCATTTAGTATAAAATTCATTAACAAAAGTGTTAAATTTACATCATTATAAAGTGGTGCGGAATTAGGCCCATGAAATAAGTAAAACGGTCCCCAAATGAATATCAGAGTATCTTGATCCTATAACCATGCAATGCCATGCCAAAAGCCGCCAATTGTAAGCTAACACTTTAAGAACCTGAAAATACATGCTAAAACGGGTCAACACGAGGTTGGTGAGTTCATAGAGTTTAATTTGAATAAAGATTTCCCAGCAAAGGCATTGTAAATCCACTCAGTCCCAAGTCCCGCCCATACAAGACTTGCAACCTGTGTGTTTACAACCCACTGCCAAATAAGTTTAAGTTCTGGTAAACAAAAGTAATATATGGACCACAAGAATACAACGACAATGTACTCCAAATATGTTCACGAAAAGTATTATTGTTGCACTAAGCTCATGACACCGAAGCCTTAACAGTTAGTTCATGTTATCACCCCAAACAGGTGCTTTGCCAGACACCTGTACGACATCAAATGAAATGCGTCCGTTTGACCAGTTGGAGCGACCAACCCGGACAGAGGAGTTTACCCACAATAGATCTATTCACAACATTCGCGCTTACAACGTAATTAACGGTTCATGATAGTGGGGAATTTATGGCAAACGACAACAACTTAGGCATTCAATAAATGTTTAATGCACTTGTGTCCATAATAAAATAATCAAGTGTGTAACAGGTAAACACATAATACTTTCGAGTAATCGATCAAGTGTTTCAACCAATCAGTAATGTTTGAGAAAACGATTCACGTTTCAAGTAAAATGAGCATAGAGTTTAAATATAAACGAGCATGTATTCTCCCCCAAAACGGTTATAAAACAAGTAAAAGTAGGGACCATGAACTCACCTGGAGCAACTGATAGGATAACAAAAGGAAAGCGAACGAATATCGAGGTATGGACTCTCTAACCGCGACCTAAATGATTCATATGTCTTAGGTTCGAAAACATGGTCATGCATGCAAGTTCGTACTCTATTTTATCACTTGTAAATGTTGTTGTAACATTTGTTGTCGAAATATAATTGCGTCATTTTGATCCTTTATTAGAATTCACCACCTTTTTAGAAAACATAACTTGTTTATCTCATGACCAAGTTTTAATCGCCGTGTTAATATGTATTTCAAAGTTCTCTAATGCGTCTAATAAGTATATACATCGTTCTACCATTTCCGTTCACGCTATTTTAACCAAAATGTACACTAAAAGGTCCTGAATTCACTTTTAAAAATCCTATCAGCTTTCAAAATAGAAGCTGTCTAATTTATATGTTGCCGCAAACATTCTTTTGGCCATATCTTTTGCGTTGTAACTCCGTTTCTTAAGTGTGACATATCCCCGCGAAGGTATTTAAGTGTACTCTAGGCTTTTCAAGGTCTCGGCTAGCCTAAACATCATGTAACGTCAGTTTTTCACCTCTCAAAAAGCTGGACAGAATGTATTTTTCAGGTTTTTCAGAAAATGATTGTTTTCGTCGTCTAATTTGAAAATAGCGTATCTTTTTCGTTATAAGCCCGTTTTAACTCATTCAAGCGGCTATATTTTCGTTTTTAAGTCTATTTTCTATATTTCTAGCCAAAGATTACTTACAACCTACTGATTATTCCAGTTTTTACAAAACAGGACAGTAGCTTATTTAAATGTTTCAAGAGAGTGTTTTCTAGTTTCTATCCCATTCCAAACCACTTCAAATCTTGTTCTAGTTCACCCATGATCTCCTTAACACAATAATAGTGATCTAAACATAAGCTTGACAATGTTCAAAGTCCATGTGAATGATCATCAAAATATTTATCTTTACAAATTTACTAACATATATGTATATATAGGGTTTATTTGTAGTAAGAACTTGTTTAAAACTTAAACTTTGTCGAAGGGTCATTATAAATGTAAATTTCATCAACATGTACCAAGTGATAACGAGTATAGATTACTTGACAAGCATGTAAAATATGAAAATCATGAGGTGCTAGTAAGATCACTTACAAGAGTGATTAGGGAAATAGAAGTTGTAAATCACTAGCTTAACCACAAGACTTATGCTCCAAAACCCTTGTTAATGAGCCCTAATACACTTGATCTTTGCCACAACAACTCTGCTCCTCTCATTGGCTCCAAAGTGGGTTGATTTGGTGTGTTTGTATGGAAGGGTTATTTTTATTTTTCACTTGAACTAACTAGTGCAATTGACAATACTTGAACCTATTTATACTAGGAAGTTGTCAAAGGTTTAATAGTTAGTCAATTGTCATGATTTGGCCTAGTTGGTTAGGTTGGGCCGGTTGGGGGAAACAAGGGGGACAAATAGGGTGGCTAGGGGGGCAAGGGGGACAACTAGGGCGGCTTAGCCCAAAAGCAAAAATTTAAGTAAGCTTTTGTTGGGTAATGATGATTAAGTAAGTATTATGTTTAATATCTAAAGGACGTGAGAGGGGAGGGGGCGGCACTAAGCATAAAATGAGATTAGATGTGTAGTTTTAATACAAAAGTGTATATGTTGTATGTATTGGGTGTTAAAAATGTGCATTGGTTATTGTTTCGGTAACTAACGAAAGTTATACGTATTTAAACGTAAGTTGTAAAGAAATTACTTTAGGTGTCAGGAAATATTTTTGGCACTTTGGTAATAATTTTGGAAGTATAAAAATACCTTGGAAATAATTGTTGAGAGAATCGGGTATGTCGGGTGTTAAATATTGAATAACAAATAACGTTTGTTGAATTCCAAAATCGTAAGTAGTTAAACAATAGAAATTTGTTTTATAGTTTAAAATTGTGAAATGGAGCATGAGCAAGATACTGGAATGTTTTGAACTAAATATAGTCTAAATTCATAGCGTTCAAGAGGGTTGTTCCTAGTTTTATGTTTATTTAACCAAATAGTTATTCGTAAAAAGTGTTCTTGTAAAGTCTCAAAGTCGTAAATTGGAGTTTGAAAATAAATGTTCACGTGAAAAATTACGGGTTGCTACAAAAATGATTAAAAAGTGTCTTATGAAGTTATCGCGTATAACAGCTAGCGAGTGGAATCAATGAAGGCTAGAACTCGTGCTCTTGAGCCGGTTTTGCTTGTTGATCTCCCCGATCCTCAACTACTTTGGGTCTGACCGGTGCTTCACCTGCGAAGAGAAAATAATAAAAACTATTATATAAATGAAATATTATTATTATTATTGTTAGGAATGCTTCTAACACGAAAATGTGACAACATATTCGAGATTACGTTAGTGATTATGTAAGGCACAAATACAAGGACTAGATCCGTCAATTATGTAAAGTCTTGTGTTTTTTGGCCTATTGATACCCTCCTAGGGTATTCACAATACAAGAATCACTAGTTTGAGGCTTGTTTATGGATCGAATGGACAAGAATTTAGAGAGAGAAAGTGAGAGGTTGGGAGCCTTTGTAGAGAGAGAAACAAGATGAATTAGATTAATGTGAAAGGTCCAACCCTTCCCATGGGTGGGAAGGGAGTATATATAGTCTTACATAATATGTCCCTAGTGGACTGTGGAGCAAGCTGACAGAGGGTAAAGACCCGACCCACTCCACAATACTAATTAATAACTAAACTACTAATAATATTACTGATAATCCTACGAGCTATGATGATCTAATAAGTACTTGGGGTGACCGAGTCTTCAACTGAATATTCATATTCCTAACAATCTCCCCCTAAGGGAGGTCACCCCAGAAGTAATGCTCTGAGATTCAGTACTTTTTCCTTGGATCTTGACATCATAGCTCGTAATCCTTGATTCTTCAATATCATAGATTCTTGTGCAAACATCTGTGATCTTCAGATGACATCTCTTTAGTTTTGGATGAACTTTGAGTAATCCTTGAAAGTGTCATCCCACTTGATTCTTCAAGTCATCCTTCAGTAGTAAAACTCCATGTGATGAAATATACTTAGAGCCGTCATGCTCACACTTTATGGTGTCATGATCTTCAGCATCAGAGTTAGCAGAAGCTGTGTTGAAGGTCTTTTATGTTGATCATGACTTCTTAGATGATGATGTGGTGTGAGCATGTGGTGATGGATTGGCATCTTTTCTGCAACCAGCTACAACAGCAACCAGCTACAGCATTCCGCAGCTACAATCGCCAGATATTCCTGCATACGACAGTTAGCAATAATTCGACCGGTACTAACAAGTTTGGACTTCGAGATAGTCAACAGCATAGTGTGAAGATTCTCTCTAATCCTTACCAAGACCGTTCCTAATCGAAAACCCACAGAGGGCCTTTTAAGATTTTACCGTAGTAAATCAACGATTAGGTGAGTCGCTGGAGATCACTCCACGACTGTAGACCGGTTGAAACCGCCGCGACCACTAAGCGTAATCCACGAGAAATTACCGAAGTGACCTGCTTTCAGGGCTGCTTGATGTTGACCCTGGCAGGAATTTCCATTCAATCATTGAGAATTACATTCGTAAATTCTCTCATAAATGTTCTGGCAGATTGCTAAGATCTGCGTAGGACTCATAAGTTTACAACTGGTGTCCTTAATGTTGAACAACCAGTGTAGAAATAATTCGTGTCCCTATGAGATCTTATTATGCATCTCGTGGCTCTAGACTCTATAGTGCGTTTTGATTTAGTGAGCGGAGGCTGGAGAGGACTGCCACCTTTTCAATATCATCTAACTCGGAGTGAGAGAGACGATAGGAATGTATTGAACTCCGTGACAATTGAAACAAGAATCCTTTGAGGGACCTTGAGTAGCTAGGGAGGGTTGTGCAGCGTATCACTGGGTCCATGATACTTTGTCTTCAATGCCAGCAATCAACTAAGTGATTCTGACAGCATATGTATTGACCCGGTTTCTGCCTAAGTTGTAAGGAGGGCTATTTCTTTTCACCCTTTATCTTTACAATTCTTTTTCATTCTTCAACCCCTTCAGTGCTTACCGAGACTTCCTTACTAGTACCTTGTTGGGTTTGTTCCAGTACTAGCTCCATCTCAGTCGGCACTTTTCCCTTATCCACTTTTCTCCTTTTTAATCATACCTAAGGACTTCTACACTAACTAGTGGATTGTCCCTGGGTAGATCCCTCCGGCTCTGGCGGGATCGTGGGAACTTGAGCCTAACCTAACCATCCTTATAACTCCATACATTAATTAAAATGGTCGGTCTTTGGTGTACTTCCACGATTGCCATAAACCAAATCATTGAAAAATCTCTCAAAGTGTTCATGATTCTGAAACACATTTTTGCAAACACTTGAGAGTTTTATATTTTTCAAATGCTCCCCCTCAACATGTGCTCGGTTGATTGTTTTATAAATTTGCACATGTTAGGTAGAGCTCGCACCTTTTGAATTGATCCACTTTCAGTGAACATGACCGATTCGAGACACGCTTACATCACTGGTTAGACCAGCTTGAAATTATTACCCGTACTGGTCAAGTCCATAGAAAATTTCTCGAAACGGTACACTCTACTCAGATACATCTTTTTCGAGACACGCTTACATCACTGGTTAGACCAGCTTGAAATTATTACCCGGCCAAGACGTATCCTTTCGATTGATGACAATTCAAGTTTCGTCAATTCTTTGGTGAAGTCTGAGCCTTGCTCACACAAGATGCCAAAATCCTTTGTTTTGTAAAACCATTTGCTCCCCCTCAATATGTGCATCGATATACGAAAGATTTTAGCACATATGGAAGAGCTTGCTTTTATGACCAAAACGTTTTGCTCCCCCTCAATATGTGCCTTGATGTGCAAAATGGTTTAGCACATACGGGAGAGCCTACATTAACTTCCAAATCATCACATTTTATCAGAATTTCCTATTTAAATCACATTCTCTCCCCCGATCAAAAATTTCAAACCATTTGAGATTTGTGATCCCAATTGATTTAAATACATTTAGAAAAATTTGGGAGAAAAATTGTGGTCAGGTTAAAATGTATTCTGATTTTGAAGCATACTATGCTTCCCTTGAAACACCAAGAGAGTGTCACTGCTGATGTTGCACAAATTTGGCAAGGTGTCGGAAATTTGAAAAATTTAAATCAATTAACCACCTTGTGTAACATCAAGACTCTCTTGAAGAATCAAACAAGATAAAGAGTCTGATGTAAAGAAGACTTCTCTTCTTATACACGAAATGACGCACTGAAACGTACATCAAGACGGGAGAACATGGATATAAAGTAATCCATGCCCAGGTGAACATCACCCGGTTGGAGGAACAACTATCTTTTTGGCGACATGCTTTCCCCAGTGTATAGAGCGGGTTGCAGTATGAAGTAACTGCAAGCCATTAAGACATGTTTTAACTGATTAGTATAACTTCTGCTCGAGCTTCATTTAAGAATCCGTGCCATTGTTGAATGACATTTCTAGATACGTAAATGTTATCGATAAACAGAAGACATGCCTAGGTAGAACTATTTTTGGTATTTTCTGATTTTTTTTTTTTTTTTTTTTTTTTTATTTTTATGGTTTTTATAGGTTTTATATTTTTGTATTTTTCTTTTTGATTTAAGATATATACAACTATGTACAAGGATATAAGAAGACAATCCTTTACTCCTCCTTTTCTTCCTGAAGACACTTGAGGGTTTCAGGAGTCATGCTTTTCATGCCAAGGCGTGGGAGAATAAACTGAAACCTTTCTCTTGGGAGGGCCTTGGTGAAGATGTCAGCTAACTGAAACTCTGTCCTTACGAAGTATAGTTCCACAATTCCTTTTTCCACCTGTTCCCTGATGAAGTGATGCCTGATGTCGATGTGTTTTGACCTGGAGTGCTGAACATTGTTACAACAAAGAGCAATGGCGCTTTTGTTGTCACAATATAGGGGAATTTTGTTGTATGAGAATCCATAGTCCGAAAGCTGTGATCGCATCCAAAGGATTTGTGCACAACATGCAGACATAGCAATGTACTCAGCTTCAGTAGATGATATGGAAGTACTCATCTGCTTCTTAGAAGACCAACTAACCAACTTTTCCCCTAAAAATTGAGCTCCTCCTGAAGTACTTCGACGAGTGTCTTGACATCCCGCATGATCTGCATCTGCGTAAGCCGTTAACTCCATTGCAGTGTCCTTAGGATACCAAAGACCCATATGAACCGTGCCTTGAAGATATCGGAAGATCCGTTTTACTGCTTCAACATGCTTCTTGGTTGGTCTGGATTGATACCGAGCACACATACACACAGCAAACAGAAGATCTGGTCTGCTAGCCATGATGTACATCAAAGATCCAATCATGCTTCGATATTGCGTTATATCCACTGGAATCCCTGAAGGATCTTCATCCAGCTTCGTTCTATCAACCATGGGAGTGTCAACAGGTTCACTTGAATGAAATCCAAACTTTTTCAAGATCTCATTGGCGTATTTGGATTGATTAATGAATATGCCACCGGGACTTTGAGAGACTTGTAATCCTAAGAAGAATGACATTTGTCCCATCATAGACATTTGGAACTTGGAATTCATCTCTTTTGAAAAACTATCACATTCACTAGGATCTGTTGAAGCAAAGATGATATCATCTACATATATCTGAACTAGTAGTAGATGGTTTCTTGACTTCCTGGTGAATAGTGTAGGATCAACAACACCTTTGGAGAATCCGTTCACTAGGAGGAACTTGGACAATGTATCGTACCATGCCCTTGGCGCCTGTTTTAACCCATAAAGAGCCTTCTTCAAGCGGTAAACATGAGTAGGATGTTCAGTATCCACGAATCCTTCTGGTTGACTCACATAAACTTCTTCCTTTAAGTCGCCATTCAAGAATGCCATTTTGACATCCATTTGGTAGACTATCATATTTCGACTAGCAGCATTTGCTAGGAAGATTCTTATAGCTTCAATTCTAGCAACCGGAGCAAACGATTCTTCAAAATCAATGCCCTCTTCTTGTCTGAACCCTTTAGCAACTAGCCGTGCCTTGTTCTTTAATACATCACCATACTCATCAAGCTTCACTTTGAAGATCCACTTTAAAGCAATGATTATTGCAAGCTCTGGAGGAGGCACTAATTCCCATACTTCAAGTCGATCAAATTCATGGATTTCATCCTGCATAGCCTGGAACCAGCAATCTTTAGTCATTGCTTCTTTGGCATCTTTTGGTTCGACTTTGGACAGTACGGAATTGAAGAAACACCATAGTGCATCAGTGGCTAGTTGATTTCGTGTGGATACTGGACGTGAAGGATTGCCTATGATGTTGTCGATTGGATGATTACTGGTCCATTTCCTGAGATGGTCGTGAGGTTGTGGGTTATGAACAGACGTAGCAGTGCTGTGTCCTACAAGTGAAGATGTGTCTGATGAATGTTCAGGAGCAAATAAGTTTTCAAAAGGAGCCTTATCAACAGGAGCAAAAGGATTAACTTCCAAAGAATGATTATCTGAAGATTCTTGCATTACTGGAGAAGATTGAGCGTTTGATGACGAAGGTGATTGACTGGCAGCTGGAGCATTGTGACTGACTGTTACTGAATCTGTAGGGCCTTCTGAACCTTGTGGGGCTTGAACCTCGGTCATAGGAAGTATAGCAGGTTCACTTGGGATGGTTCCATTCGTTGGCTCAAAGTATTCATCAAACATAGGATCGAATAACTTCTTCAACTCCTCACAAGTAGGTGGCACATAAGAATCTGCAGGCGTGGAATTCTGTACAAGTCCTGAACTAATGGGTCCAGGAGACAAAAGGTTAAGATCGGGTCCAGAACTAATCTGTCCTGAAGCAGGTTGCTCACTCAGCTCATCGAACGTAACGTGAATGGTTTCCATGATTTTACGGGTTCTCTTGTTGTAGATTCGATACCCTTTACTGTCTGGTGCGTATCCAACAAAAATACCTACATCTGCTTTAGCTCTTAACTTTCCCAAATCTTGACTATCGTTGGTAGGGTAGCAAAGTGCACCAAACACACGGAGAAAGGAAAGATCTGGTTTCTTGTTATGAATTAACTCGAAGGGAGTCTTCTCATGAACTGGATGAATTAGGGATCGGTTTTGAGTGTAACATGCTGTTGCAATAGCCTCTGCCCAGAGAAACATCGGTGTCTTTGAAAATATAAGCATAGTTCTTGCAGCCTCTACCAGAGTACGGTTCCTTCGTTCAACCACTCCGTTCTGTTGAGGAGTGCGAGGGATACTTTTCTGATGTGTGATGCCAATACTTTCATAGAAATTACGGAGTTGTTGGTTAACAAACTCCGTACCATTATCAGTGCGGATGATTCTGACAGTTTTATCGAGCCTTACTTGCAGCTGTTTTATCAGTTTAATGATAACCTCTGGAGTTTCGTCCTTGGTTCTCAAAAACTTCACCCATGTGAACCGAGAATAATCATCTACTATCACCAGAACGTACTTCTTTCCATTTATGGTTTGTATTCTCATTGGTCCACACAAATCCATGTGGAGGGTATGAAGAACTTCCAAGTTGGTGTTGATGGTTTTAGGCTTGTGGGTTTGTTTCTTGCTTTTACCCAGTTGGCATGCAGAGCAGAGATGATCTTTCTCATATTTCAGTCTGGGCATTCCTCTAACAAGATCTTTACGGGAAAGATTATTTATGGTACCGAAGTTCAAGTGGTTCAAACGACGATGCCACAGCCATGATTTTGTTTTAGAGGCTTTAGAGAGCAAGCATATGGGAGAGGACTTCAACATTTCTTCAATCGATATGGTGTATAGATTGGTGCCCCGACTGCCCTTAAGGAGATCTATACCATCCAATTCTCTGACGAAACATGTATGCTTTCTGAAGGCCACTTCCAGATCTGAATCACAAAATTGACCCACAGAAAATAGATTGTGCCCTAGTCCTTCCACATAATATACCCTTGAGATTACACTGTCACCAAACACATAATCTCCATATCCCATAATAGCACCAAAGTGGTCGTTCCCAAATCTAACTGTCCCGATAAACTTTTTCACGAAGTTCTTGAGCCGCGAGCGATCCCCAGTCATATGTTTTGAGCAGCCTGAGTCCAAATACCACAGGACGATTTGTACGACCTGCATTTGAAACCAGACAACAATGGATAACTGAAAAATGTGGATCCCCAAGTGCAATTGGGGTCCCTTTGGTCAGCACACACATATTCAGGAACCACAGATTTCACAGATGCTACTGTCTTTACTGAGGAGACAGAACTAGAGGTAGGACATGACCTAGATGGAAGGCATTGTGACTCTAAAGACAGGATTCTACCAGTTGGTCTCCATTCCTTATTCTTCACAATTTTATGCATATTCATTTTAGGTAATGGTCTCTGTTTCCCTAAATTGAATTTCCTTCCAGTGGGTCTCCATTCCTTAACTTTCACAATTTTATGCTTATTCATTTTAGGTAACGTGTTCTGTCTTCCTAAATTGAATTTCCTTCCAGTGGGTCTCCATTGATAGCCTACGCTAGCAAATGTCTTTCCTGTAGCTTTCCAAGCTTTCTTGCAAGTTTCAGTTATTCTACCATTCTTAACATGGGGTGATGCAGAAGACAACAAGAATGACACAACACAATCATCATGATTAGCAGAAATTAAACAATTGTCGCATGTTTTACAGATAACATTAGAATTCGAATTAATTACAGTACTTTTGATACTAGAATCAACATGATTCATCCTACTCATTGCAAACTTATTGTTCCTAGGTTGGGCTTCTACACTCTTCAAGTGATCATTCTTAGCTGGCGCAGTCCTATCTTTTCTTGCATTTTCTCTAGACCTTGACTCGCTAGCTTGGGTGTCACTTTTTACTCCTGTAGAAGCATCGAATGAAACATTAGTTCGTTTTTCTGTCACATGCCTTCCAGATAATGATGTGTTGGGTTCTGTTGTTTTTGGTGGTAGATCAAAGGCTACATGCTTGTTCACAACAGTAGATGATGATGCAACAAATCTTTCTCTATGTCTGCTAAACTTAGGAGTTGAGCCTATGGCATATTCTAAGTTTTCCTGAATCCTTTTCGTGAGTTTGCAGGCATAGACAACTGCCTTATCAAGTGGCTTATCAGTCCTATCCTCTTCAACCACCTCACGAAGTGTGTCAATGCCCTCTCTAAGATGATCGAGATATGTTTGATGGGCAAGGTTGTTATTTCTAAGCTTAAACGGAATATGCCCAACATCACCATCATACTTTTTACTATTAGTAGCCTTTGGTGCATCACAATTACAAGTGGTACATGGCATTTTACCTTTCACCCGAACCTTCAGATTCTCAATTTCATTTGTCAAAGAGGTTATTTGATCATTGTGATTGCTTCTTGTGACTTTAATAGAATCATATAACTCTTTGAAATGTTGTTTAACCTTTGAATTTTCTTCTCGATAACACTCATTTTCATAATGTAACTTATTTATGGTGTTTTGATATTGAAAATTCTGAGAATCTGAAGACGAAGGTTTATTGGTGCCATATACTCCACACTTGTTGGATTTCAATTGGGCAATTTGGGCCCTCAGCAGTCGAATCGTGTTCGTGTGAGCTTGAATTGTCTCATCTCGTTTGCTTAATTCAAAATAAGTATCAAATTCAGGAGCATCCAAGGATGTCTTGTCATTTGATATTTTCTGTTTTTCATTTAAATGTTGATATTTCAATTGCAAATTGAGAAATTCGACTTCCAATTTTGAAAAACGTATAACCATATTATCATGGTCATCTTTTTGAATTTTTTCAAGCAATTTTAAATTCTGCCCCTCAAGCTCAACAACACGATTCTGGGTGACATTTAACGCAATAGCATACTCATTAAATTGACAAGCAGACAATGCAGAATCAGTGACAGTGTAAAATACATCTTGTGCAATACATTTAGCAAGCAAGTTGTCGTTAGTAATGAGTATGTTTTTTCTTTCAATCTCTCGACTCTTAAGTTCTATTGCATATTCATTCACCTCACGTTCCATATCTTTAAACACTACTTCCATTTCCTTTATTTCGGTTTTAAGGGCAGTTTGCAACCCTTCAAAATGTTCTTTAAGTAGTTTAAAGAATGGCATGACCTCAGTTAAATAACACCTTTTTGCATGTTCAAAACACCTTTCCCCCTCAGTAATGCCAGTTGGTGTGATTCTCTTCTTACATGTTTTATCAAAATCAGCAAATAATTGCCAAAGCACATATAAGCTAATAAAGGTTTTGCATTCAGTGGGAAGAGACAAAGGCACCAGATTCCTAGGTGTATTGGGAGGATACACCGTTATGGACGCAACTTTTCTAATGAGGGGGGTGTTGGCCTTAAGTTTATCTACCTTAAGTTTCTCATTATCTTGTTTCCAAAATATCTGTTCAGGTGTTAACTTCTTTTGAGGAGCAAACACAGTCAAACGATTTTCCTCATAATAATCATGGGGTTTGATTATTATTCGTCTGGCTATGCACTCGGGATCCTTCATTTTCTCAATCATTTTTTCCTTCGTTATATCACTTATCTCATCCTCTTCATCAGTGTAGATATGCTCAGGTTGGTCATGAATAGGCATAAGCATCACATTACCATCATATAGGGCTGGTTGAAGTACTTTCATGTCCCTAAGGATGGTTGACTTAGGTTCACCTATCATGATTTTACTATGCTTATCACACAACTTTCTGTGCTTATGGATCATTTGAGCAGTTTGTATGGTTTGATTTTGTGTGTACAACTTATCTTCACGCTTATTTTTTAACGTCTTGAGTCTAGAGAAATCATTTAAAAGAGTTGTTTCTTTTTGTTTGAATTCTTGCTTAAGTGTATCAACACACTTTTGTGCTTCCTGTTTCTGTTTGACAGACTGTTCTAGCTGACTTTTCAAAGAACTCAACTCCAATTTTAATGTTTCTTCTCTTACTCTAGACTCTTTAATAAGTGTACTCATTTGACCTTCTAATTTCTGTTCTCGTTCATTAAGCTCAAACTTAGCACGCTGTTCATACAAAGCCACTTGTTCTTTATAGATGTTTAGTTTCGTGATCAAGTTATCATCAGGGACAGGCAATATGTTCTCATGGCACTCGTATACATTATTTATATTATCCGCATTATCTAAGGCATCTACATTCCTCCTAACACAGACATCATTATTGACAAAAGATTCACCATTTGGTACATCAGGCGAGTTGTCGTGATTCAAATACTGTTCATATGAAATAATATTGCTATTTTCCATGTCAACATTACTTGAGTCAGAAACATTTGCCTGATGTACTTCTTCGGGATTCTTTTGTCCCTCGACAATATTATATGTGTCATAAATTTTTAGTACCTCAGATATAACGGATGCATTAGAATGACCAGCTTGACGGGGAGATGAGACCATGGAAGACAAGTTAGCCATGAAGATTGTTTGAGCCGTAGGTTCATCATCTACATCAGAGTCATATGCATCACAGTCATCTGCCTTGAAGATGTTAGGATCATTAAGTGCTAGATCCTGAACAGGTTTCTCATCCACATCTTCATCAAAAGTATTTCCTCCATCTCCTGCCAAGAACAATAACTCTTCCTCATCCAATACTGCTCCATTCTCTTGAGCTTGCATTAACAGCATCTTGTCTTTGAAGTAATCTGAATTCTGAGGACGTTTAGGTTGATTGCAGTTTCTAGCAATGTGTCCAAGCCCCCCACAATTATAACACTTGATCTGTTTCCCTTGCCCCTGATTGGCATTCCCTGCTCTATTCTGCACATAACCTCGACCCATGTTCCTGCCAGCTCTCCCTTGCACATTCTGAACCACAATTTTCCCATCCTCCACCATTGCTAGATTGCGTGGGTTAGATGAATTCCTTAACTGATTGTTGGTCTGAGGGAGTGATGCTTGAAACTGTTGAACCAGTAATGAAACTTGATTGGTGAGATTGTCAATCATTTTGTTAGTCTGGGAGTACCCTGAGTCAAGTTAAGAGCTCATAGCAGGTACTTGTGAGTGAAGTTGATGATAGCTTGGGTTGGATGATGATTGGATTGTCGGTTGAACATTTGTCATGAACGCCAGTGGATCATTTGTAGTTGAAGGACTTAACTTTTCTCTCAGCACTCGATCATAAACAGCATGCTTCTCATGTTGTTGCAGGTATGCATACAGTTGTTCATAGTTGGTATCCCTTAAACCTTTGTTGAGTTTGACTGCAGTCACAAATCTGTCCCATTCAGGAGTCATATTGTTCACAAACTTTGAGTTAAGTTGGATATTGGGCATAGTCATTCTGATCATCCTCATATCATTCACCAACTTATGAAATCTCACATAGTAGTCTGTGACATTCTCTCCTGGGTTCATTTTGAAATGCTCGAACTCATCATACAGCTGTGACTCACGATCTTCCTTTGTGAGTTCTGACCCTGCTAGCAGCATCTTAACGTTGTCCCACACAGCTTTGGCTTCAGTGTTGAAGTTGATGAGCTTGTATACATCCTTAGGAAGACCTTGAATGACTATGTTTGAGGCTCTAATGTCGGCATCATACCTCTTCTTTTCTTCTTCATTAAGATCATTGTAGTTTCTAGGTCTGTCTATGCCCCAAGTCACAGTCCCATCTTCACCAGTTGTAACAACATCTCTGGTGGTACCCATCTGATATGGTCCTTCGTCAATTGACTTAAGAATGTTAACACCATTATCTTTTCCCAAGCAATAAAGTCTAATTCGTTGTGCCCAAGACTCATAATCCGTCCTATCTAGCATAGGTGGACGAGTGTCAGATCCTGCTGCTTGAATATCATCTGATGATGTACTTGATGTGGTAGCCATAGTAACTACGGGATTTTACTGATCTTGTGATTTAACCGAGAAATCGAATCTTTCGCGGGAATTTCTAAAATCACCAAGACACAAACCGCCTAGACAAACCGCGTAGACACAAACCGCGTATGCACCTAAGGGACAAACCGAGTTCAAACTGGAGATACAAACCGCGTTGACACAAACCGCGTATGTGCCAAAGAGACAAACCGAGTTCACACTAGAGATACAAACCGCGTTGACACAAACCGCGTATACGCCTTAGAGACAAACCGAGTTCACACTAAAGATACAAACCGCGTTGACACAAACCGCGTATGCGCCAAAGAGACAAACCGAGTTCACACTAGATATACAAACCGCGTAGACACAAACCGCGTACGCACCGTAGAGACAAACCGCGTCGGCACAAGCTTCCAAACACGTCACTTTCAATGCAGTTTGTCCTTTTGCCTAAACTAGTAATGGGACAAACCGCGTACCCGATGTGACACAAACAGCGTTCAAGAACGTCCAAAATAGACAAACCGCATCCAAGAACTCTTGAAAGAAAAACACTCGAATCACTTGAAAACACCACACGAACCTTAAATCTGTGAATCCAAGCACTAAATACTACTCTTATACTATTCCTAAGCTAGAAAGTACAAGTAATAACAACTTTAAATCACTAGACAAAGCACAAAATGAAATAACAAATCGAACCAAAAACCTTAACAAATATCTAAACAAATCGAACCAAAAACCTCACAAACTACACAAATCCGTGAATACCAACTCTCATGGACCTAACCATGGCTCTTGATACCAATTGTAGGGTATTCACAATACAAGAATCACTAGTTTGAGGCTTGTTTATGGATCGAATGGACAAGAATTTAGAGAGAGAAAGTGAGAGGTTGGGAGCCTTTGTAGAGAGAGAAACAAGATGAATTAGATTAATGTGAAAGGTCCAACCCTTCCCATGGGTGGGAAGGGAGTATATATAGTCTTACATAATATGTCCCTAGTGGACTGTGGAGCGAGCTGACAGAGGGTAAAGACCCGACCCACTCCACAATACTAATTAATAACTAAACTACTAATAATATTACTGATAATCCTACGAGCTATGATGATCTAATAAGTACTTGGGGTGACCGAGTCTTCAACTGAATATTCATATTCCTAACACTTGTGTTTGTTGGCCTATTTATACCCTCCTAGACGTCACTAGGAGGGTGAGTGATGAGTGTGTAAATACTCATCATTTTATGCCCATTTTAGACCATAAAAATGACCAAAAACACCAAAATAGACCATATTATACTGCAAATATTCTTGGTTTGCGTTTTTATGTGTTTCAGGTACAAAAGGATCGAAAACAGGGCAAAACAGGCAAAAACCGAGCACAAGATTGGAATAGCGTGAAAAGCCGGAGCCGGGAAAGGAAATTACGAGTTTGGACCGGGATTATGCTCAAATTGTCAAAGTCAACCCTCAGAAATATCAAAAGGGTCAATATTGGTCCTTGGACATATTTTCAGAATGTTGCATATTTGGTCCCTTAATTTTCAGAAATGACACTTAGGTCCCTAAACTCTTATCCTAAACTAACCTTAAAACCCACCAAATAAAACCCACAATCCTACCCTTCAAACCCTTAACCCAATAATCCCACAAGCCCACAACATAATAACCCAAGCCCAAAATGAAATAAAACCTGACCCCGTATTTTTAGCTAAACACTCGGTCAAACCCACAAAGTCAAAACCTTATCCCTTCTTCTTTCTCCTTTACCGCCAAATGCAAAACCAGGATACCACTTCCTCTGACAAAACCAACCCTCCCCTGCTTTTCACCTACACACTCAACCCCCCTCCTCTAGCTCTTAGCTAGTACTTATTCACATGATACCACCAACCCACGTGTGCTCAGAAAAAGATAAACCCACTTGGCCTTTTCTCGCCAAAACTGAATCCAACGACCCAGATTGAATTAAGGATATCCAACGAGTGGGAAATGCTCAGAAGACCCAAGGGAAGATTTGGAGTGATATAAATAGAAAAGAAGACAGAAGAAAAAGATGTCAATGTCTCAGACCAAATTTCGTAGTGTAGAATGTTTCCTTACTTATTTTCAGTTTAAATCTTAGTTTTAATTTGTAATTCAAGTTCTTGTAAGTTACTTTGTACTTTAAATCATCAGCATTGTTCAACTTTTATGTTCCAGCAAATTTCAAGTTTTAGTTAAATCAGTGTTAATTCGAATTCAAGTTATTTAAACCTTCCAAGCCTTCAGTTCTGTTTCAATAAGCTCAAATGAGCTTATCTTAGCCTTTGTTGAAGTTAATTTCCTTAATTTAGTTTTAATTTTGAAAGTCAAAAAAATAGTCAAATAAGTCAACAGAAAGTCAACTTGGAGGAATAAGCTCACTTGATAAGCTGATCTGGGTATTATTTTGGCTTATTGGTTAAGCCTGGGTTGATAATCAGTTCCTGAGTTCATTTATAATCAGCATTTACCACTTGTAAGTTCTAAATCCACTTTTTAGCTTATTATTTGCTTAATTTAGTTCACCTCTATTTACTGCTTATTTGTGTGTTATTTCTGTTTCTTAGATGATTAGTGGATTAGATAATCATAGTTTATAATTAATGATGGCTTAAATCAGTTAGTTGTAGGGTTAAATTGCTATTTCAGTTAGATAAGGGCTGTTTGGATCTGTGGGTTATGGATGGTTGTAGTTGATGTTTTGATGTGTCAGTGACAGATATAGATTGCATCAGGTATAATTAGGACTTAGATAGCCTAACAATATTGGTTCACTCTTCAAAAAGTCAAAGTAGCAATTAAAATGGCTTAAATCTGTTACTGTTTTGGTAATTAGGATAGATTGTTCATCATTTAGCTATAGAATTGGTTCATTGAGCTTAATCTAGTTTGATAATAGCTTATTATATCATAATCAGTTAGTTAGGATCACTCAAATTTGGATTTAGTCAAAATAGAGAAAAAAGCAAAAAAGTCAAAAAAACAGTTTAGACATAGGTTTTTAGCTGCTGATCTCAGCTTGATAGTGGCTTATTTAGTTAAGCTGAGGTCTTAATTTTTGGTTTATAAGTAGTTTAGATAGCTAGCTTGTAGTTCATTATCTGGGATTCAACTTATCAGCTTATTAGGTAGCTTATTTCTTGTCTGCAAATTTGCCCAATTGCCCTGTTTTTACTCTGCACATCAGCTTTTTCTGTTTTATCCCATCTGATCTAGGGTCCAATTAGAGTAGCAATTGATGTTAATTTTTGGGCATTTTAAGTTTTTATGTAGCCTACAGTACTAGGTAGAATTTGCCCCCTTTAGTTTTCCTTTTCCAGCTTATTTAGTGCTTATTTTAAGGTCTGCAAATCTAGGATTTTTCTGCTTTTCTGTCTTGATATTACAGCTGAACTTATTGCTTAATTGGCTTATTCTATTAGTTTAGTTGTTTGATTTTAGTTGTTTTATGCTTATATAAGTTGTTAGAACTGATTTTGAGCTTTTGGTAGTTTCTGGTTCTATTTCGCTTATTTTTAGCTTATTTTCAAACTGCTTATTTGCCCAAAGCAGCTTATTAGGGTTAGAAAGTTGTTAATTTCATTTTTCCTAGCTTTTAAATATTATTTTAGAATTACTTGAATTTTTTCAGATTTTTCTGTTTTCATTTTCTATTTTTAAATCATTTTAATAGTTTAAATTAGTTTTAAATTCATAATAATTAATTAAAAAGTCAAAAAAATATTTTTCTTTTTCCCAAAATTTTATTTTGTCATTTAGTATGTAGGAAAAATAGATTTGTACCCGTAGAGTTTTTATTTCATTGTTTTGACGTTTTTAGCTTCGTTCCTAGTCCCGTTTTCCGTTATTCGCGTTTTTAAGTTTTTCTTTTACGTTTTTAATCTCGTTTGTTTTCTTAGATTGTTTTTCTCGCCTTTTAAATCATTTTTATTTTATGTTCACGTATCGTAGCTTAAAAACCAAAAATCCTTTTATTTCATCATTCAAACACGTGCACGATTCGAGATCACGAATTCCATTCAGCATTCGTTGGGGATAACGACCCGGGAATACAACTTCCACTGTATCCCTTTGGTTAAAAATAATATGTGTTGATCACAATGAATCAATTTTTGGCGCCGCTGCCGGGGAAGGTTGAAGCAAATTTTTAATTCTTGTTTATCGTTGCGTGTTTTGAACCTTCGTAAATATTTTCTTAAAAAAAAAAAAAAAAAAAAAAAAAAAAAAAAAAAAAAAACCCAAAAAGATTTTCATTTCAAAATTTATTTTCCCTTTATATTTTTCAAAATGTTTCTAAAAAACCAAAAATATTCTTCGTATCCCTCTTATCCGTTTAATTCTTTTTCTCACCCTCTATCCGTTTAATTCTTTTTATGTCTTCATCTTACAACTATGGTTGTGAATGGTGTGGGGGACCTCTAAATGGTGGAAATTGTCCCGGTTGTAGCATTGTTAATTCGGGAAACGAGTTTGTCTATGACCAAAATCCCTACAATGAAACACCCGACCTTTTCAACCAACCCCCACAACATCATATGGAGCCATACTTGTGTGACGTGCTTGTCTATGAGCAGAACCCTTATAACAATCAGACACCATCCGGATTTGACACATCTTCATATTATTCACCGCCACAACAGTTTTACTGTTGTGAATACTGTGGAGGTCCGCACTATAATTCCGATTGTCAAACAAGGACCCCGCTTGTCTATGAGCATGGTCCTTGTAACAATTATGATTATTCGTATCATGACCAACCTCCACAGTATCAACCAATTCAGCCTCAGCCTCAGCCATCTCCTCAGGATTTGGTTTTCGAAGATTTATTCCAAAAACTTGATGATGTGAGGAATGAACTTAATAAATTGGCTGCTAGGCATACCCAAGATGATCGTCATGGTGAATCTATAGAAGAATTACTTGCCATAGAACGAGCTGCACACAATCGTTTCTTATTTAATCAAGCTTGCATGCTCGATGACGATGATGACGACGACGAGATTACTATTCCTTTTAGTGAAATTACTTCTCAACTCCCTCAGTCTATTGCAATCACATCATTCTTTCCATATATGAACCCTGATGACTCTCCTACTATGGGGGATGAGCATCTTAGCACTGTTCCTGAAAAGGAATCGGACGAATTCATAAAGTCTAGTGCTGAGATCCTTATCCCAATCCCAAGTGAGTCTGAGGATATATCGGACAGTGAATATGATTCGTCTATTTGTAGTGATCATCCTCTTGACACTACTGATGATTTTTTCGGGACGTTTTCTAACCCCTTCTTCAATTCAAATGATGATTTTTCCTCTAGTGATGACGAATCACTTTCTGATGAGGACGTTTCAAATGAAAGTCTCAAAGTCTATTCGAATTCTCTTTTTGAATTTGATGACGAGTACTTTTCAAACAAAAATCCTCTCTTTGATGAAGAGTTAGAGAACGATGAGGTCAAGGACTCTATCACTCATAAACTTGATGATATGACCTCAGTTCTTAATCCCAATATTCTTCCTTCTCCGACATATGTGACATTGCCCTTTGAGGATCGCCATTATATTGATTTCACATATGTCGTCCGAGTTTTCTACCATTCTTCTCCTATAAGGTAGCTTGTCCTCTCATTCTCTCGTTCGGGAATGAGGACAAAGTTTTTGACCCCGGCATCCCAAATTATCATTTTTTGAGCCGGATGTATCTCATCGGAGTGGAACTTTCAAGTACTTCAATGTTTATCCAAACATCTTGAATGAAAGTCCGATGGAGATTTTCTTTTCCACATGCTTCCCCAAGAACAAATGAATTCGGGGTCGAGTCAAGCTAGTGACTCGGTGAACAAAAACATTAGCATTGCATGGGTAACCGCCCATGTTTCTGACTTCTTTCTATTTTCTGACACTAAGTGTGGGGGGATTCGTCTACTGTGCTCTGTTTGTGTGTTGTTTGCCCTTGTTTGCAGGTTGTCCTTGGATCGTGATGATTGTCGCGCCTGTTTTCAATCCAGCCGCCCAATATCCTATCTTGTTGCTAACGTTTATCTAGGGATATCTTTTTAATCCTTTTTGTGAAAAACGGAGATTTCTGTTCCACACTTGGCCATTAGTATTACCTTTTTACATTCTAAGTGTCGGCATAATAGCCGGTACTTTGAATATTGAGGGCAATATTCAATTCTAAGTGTGGGGGGGAATTCTCTCGAATTTTGTCACATGTGTACCTTCTAGTCCCTAGTACCCCCGTTTTTGACCAAAAATTTTAAAATTTTTGTCGTTTTTAGATAAGAAATTGCAATAAAAAAAAGTAGTTTCTAGTCTTGATTAGGTTAGAACAAAGGGAATCCCGACTCTGCTAGAGTGTTGATCTAGCTGCTTCCTTAACGATTAGACTAAGGTTTTACGATTTGTGCAAATGAAAATGCTAAGCGTAGAGTAATTGGTTCTCTTTAGAGCTTATACAAGTAATCTATGGCTTTTCCTCCCAGAAGCTCTTAATTGGACTAAAATACGTGCTGTTTTCAAACGTTTGAACATTAAAATCATGTTGTTATGCAAAACAAATTTTTATACAATTTTGATATAGAGCCCGAGTTCAACTTTTTATTTTAATTTTTGAGAAAGCATATATATATATATATATATATATATATATATATATATATATATATATATATATATATATATATATATATATATATATATATATATATAAATGAAAAATGAAAAAAAAAAAAAAATGAAAAATGAAAAAATGAAAAAGAATGAAAAAAAAGAAAAAAAATGAATAAGAAAATGGAATGATATTGCAAAATGCAATAAGTTTTGATGTATGTGTTAATAAATGTAGAAAATTGCTTTCTCTTAAATTTAAATCGGAAGTTGAACTTGGATTCGTCAATTTTGTATAAAAGTTAAACGGTAATTTAGTAGATTGTTGATTTCAAAGGCCTTGAAAGCTTTGGTATTATTCTCTGTGAGGTGTCAAAAGCCTGGTCACCTAAAACCAACTGGTTTGGGATGTGCCGAGAAGAAAGCCGTTACATGGAGTGATTTCGCCTTTGAGTCTCTAATCTCTAAATGATCGATTGTTGTTATCTATTTAAGTATTTAATACTAGTGTAGTGGGAATATCCAAAATCTTTGAAATCGAAATTCCGCTGATTCCGGTACTATTCTCTGTGGGGTGTCAAAAGCCTGGTCACCTAAAACCAACTGGTTTGGGATGTGCCGAGAAGAAAGCCGCTACATGGAAAAGGCCCTTTTTGATCCTTAGATTTTCGAGGTTCCCGGTAAATTAGTATTTGACTTAAACGAATAACAACCATAATAAATGTCGATTTTTGCGGTCAAAATTTTGAAAATAAGCACAGTCACCTAACTTGAATAAATATGGGAGTGAAAAGTCAAGTCTCGGCTTACATAGATTATTAGTATAAGTAGCGTTGGCATTTTACAAAAACGTTTGCACATTGAGTTTAAGCTTTGTTGGGAGTATTAAAAAGAGGATGACGATTACAATTCCCTGGAGACACCCATTTTGTGTGAATCCCGTTCCATGATACCATTTTTGAAAATCAAGCATGTATTTATTTTCGTTCTAGTTTAAATTTTTTGCATTGAATAAAAAGTCAAAACGGGGTATACTTGGTATTCTTTTGATCCTTTCATTACTTCATATGATCGGATTGCTAGGGACTAGCAATAGTTTAGTGTGAGGGATTGATGAGTGTGTAAATACTCATCATTTTATGCCCATTTTAGACCACAAAAACGACCAAAAACACCAAAATAGACCATATTATACTGCAAATATTTTTGGTTTGTTTTTTTGTGTTTCAGGTACAAAAGGATCGAAAACAGGGCAAAACAGGCAAAAACCGAGCACAAGATTGGAATAGCGTGAAAAGCCGGAGCCGGGAAAGGAAATTACGAGTTTGGACCGGGATTATGTTCAAATTGTCAAAGTCAACCCTCAGAAATATCAAAAGGGTCAATATTGGTCCTTGGACATATTTTCAGAATGTTGCATATTTGGTCCCTTAATTTTCAGAAATGACACTTAGGTCCCTAAACTCTTATCCTAAACTAACCTTAAAACCCACCAAATAAAACCCACAATCCTACCCTTCAAACCCTTAACCCAATAATCCCACAAGCCCACAACATAATAACCCAAGCCCAAAATGAAATAAAACCTGACCCCGTATTTTTAGCTAAACACTCGGTCAAACCCACAAAGTCAAAACCTTATCCCTTCTTCTTTCTCCTTTACCGCCAAATGCAAAACCAGGATACCACTTCCTCTGACAAAACCAACCCTCCCCTGCTTTTCACCTACACACTCAACCCCCCTCCTCTAGCTCTTAGCTAGTACTTATTCACATGATACCACCAACCCACGTGTGCTCAGAAAAAGATAAACCCACTTGGCCTTTTCCCGCCAAAACTGAATCCAACGACCCAGATTGAATTAAGGATATCAAACGAGTGGGAAATGCTCAGAAGACCCAAGGGAAGATTTGGAGTGATATAAATAGAAAAGAAGACAGAAGAAAAAGATATCAATGTCTCAGACCAAATTTCGTAGTGTAGAATGTTTCCTTACTTATTTTCAGTTTAAATCTTAGTTTTAATTTGTAATTCAAGTTCTTGTAAGTTACTTTGTACTTTAAATCATCAGCATTGTTCAACTTTTATGTTCCAGCAAATTTCAAGTTTTAGTTAAATCAGTGTTAATTCGAATTCAAGTTATTTAAACCTTCCAAGCCTTCAGTTCTGTTTCAATAAGCTCAAATGAGCTTATCTTAGCCATTGTTGAAGTTAATTTCCTTAATTTAGTTTTAATTTTGAAAGTCAAAAAAATAGTCAAATAAGTCAACAGAAAGTCAACTTGGAGGAATAAGCTCACTTGATAAGCTGATCTGGGAATTATTTTGGCTTATTGGTTAAGCCTGGGTTGATAATCAGTTCCTGAGTTCATTTATAATCAGCATTTACCACTTGTAAGTTCTAAATCCACTTTTTAGCTTATTATTTTGCTTAATTTAGTTCACCTCTATTTACTGCTTATTTGTGTGTTATTTCTGTTTCTTAGATGATTAGTGGATTAGATAATCATAGTGTATAATTAATGATGGCTTAAATCAGTTAGTTGTAGGGTTAAATTGCTATTTCAGTTAGATAAGGGTTGTTTGGATCTGTGGGTTATGGATGGTTGTAGTTGATGTTTTGATGTGTCAGTGACAGATATAGATTGCATCAGGTATAATTAGGACTTAGATAGCCTAACAATATTGGTTCACTCTTCAAAAAGTCAAAGTAGCAATTAAAATGGCTTAAATCTGTTACTGTTTTGGTATTTAGGATAGATTGTTCATCATTTAGCTATAGAATTGGTTCATTGAGCTTAATCTAGTTTGATAATAGCTTATTATATCATAATCAGTTAGTTAGGATCACTCAAATTTGGATTTAGTCAAAATAGAGAAAAAAGCAAAAAAGTCAAAAAAAACAGTTTAGACATAGGTTTTTAGCTGCTGATCTCAGCTTGATAGTGGCTTATTTAGTTAAGCTGAGGTCTTAATTTTTGGTTTATAAGTAGTTTAGATAGCTAGCTTGTAGTTCATTATCTGGGATTCAACTTATCAGCTTATTAGGTAGCTTATTTCTTGTCTGCAAATTTGCCCAATTGCCCTGTTTTTACTCTGCACATCAGCTTTTTCTGTTTTATCCCATCTGATCTAGGGTCCAATTAGAGTAGCAATTGATGTTAATTTTTGGGCATTTTAAGTTTTTATGTAGCCTATAGTACTAGGTAGAATTTGCCCCCTTTAGTTTTCCTTTTCCAGCTTATTTAGTGCTTATTTTAAGGTCTGCAAATCTAGGATTTTTCTGCTTTTCTGTCTTGATATTACAGCTGAACTTATTGCTTAATTGGCTTATTCTGTTAGTTTAGTTGTTTTATTTTAGTTTTTTTATGCTTATATAAGTTGTTAGAACTGATTTTGAGCTTTTGGTAGTTTCTGGTTCTATTTCGCTTATTTTTAGCTTATTTTCAAACTGCTTATTTGCCCAAAGTAGCTTATTAGGGTTAGAAAGTTGTTAATTTCATTTTTCCTAGCTTTTAAATATTATTTTAGAATTACTTGAATTTTTTCAGATTTTTCTGTTTTCATTTTCTATTTTTAAATCATTTTAATAGTTTAAATTAGTTTTAAATTCATAATAATTAATTAAAAAGTCAAAAAAATATTTTTCTTTTTCCCAAAATTTTATTTTGACATTTAGTATGTAGGAAAAATAGATTTGTACCCGTAGAGTTTTTATTTCATTGTTTTGACGTTTTTAGCTTCGTTCCTAGTCCCGTTTTCCATTATTCGCGTTTTTAAGTTTATCTTTTACGTTTTTAATCTCGTTTGTTTTCTTAGATTGTTTTTCTCGCCTTTTAAATCTTTTTTATTTTATGTTCACGTATCGTAGCTTAAAAACCAAAAATCCTTTTATTTCATCATTCAAACACGTGCACGATTCGAGATCACGAATTCCATTCAGCCTTCGTTGGGGATAACGACCCGGGAATACAACTTCCACTGTATTCCTTTGGTTAAAAATAATATGTGTTGATCATAACGAATCAGTGAGCCTTGTTTGTGTATTTTTTATTTTCACTTTTATCAACAAAACAACCAGGTTCCTCTCTTTCACTCTACACTCTCTCTCTAAACTCTTAACCATGGAGATGATGTATCATCATCATCCCCGACCTCCCGATTCACAATATTATCACCAAAACACGATCCATCAATTGGTATCAAGAGCCATGGTATTAGTTTTGGTTGATTTGTGTGATGTTATCTTGTCAAAATCGTATATTTTTGTGGTTCTAGACTCTTTTTGATGCTATTGTATTACTACTGTTTACTGGTCCTACTTTTCTTGTCTAAAAGTATTAACAACAGTATCTTAACATGCTTTATGTTTTGAATCCATCCCGTGAAGAGTTTAAGGTCTGAATATTGTGGTCAGAAACTGGTCGAATACTGGTCAGATTTACTGGTAAACTTGGTCGGAAAACTGGTAAAATGAATTCGCCGAAAAAGTCATCGGAAATTTTCACTGGAAAAGTCATCAGAAGGTCTTTATCGCAATTGCTTGTAAAGCAAATTGCGAAAAACCCTTTTTTATCGCAATTGCTTGTAAAGCATTTAAACCCTTTGTTTTCGCAATTCTGGACTACTTTTCGCAATTGCTTTTTCGCAAATGTGGCTTTTCGTAATTGACAGGTCATTGGTCAAACCTTTCGCAATTGAATGGTAAACGGCCAAACCTTTCGCAATTGCCGGTCAACGGGTCAAACCTTTCGCAATTGCCGGTCTACGGTCAAACTTATAGAAATTAAAAGAAAAGAAAGAATAAAGAGCAGACCACACCCATAATAAACAATCGAATCAGTAAACCACTAACCTTAAACAGTCCAAACACCAACTACAACAAATCCTACACTATCCTAATCCAACTCATCACACTCATTCAAACATCAAAACTGATTATCAACAAAATCAATAGACCTCAGATCTTTTCGTGTGAAACAATAGTTTCTTCATATGACCTTAAAGATCAATCACACGAATTAGTTATCATCATTGATCCATATTGAAGCTTTGCTTCATTTTTCATATCCGAATAAAAAAAAAGAAAGAAATGAAATCTAACAAGTTTGTTAGTTTCCTTCTTCAGTTCGTTTCAACTAAACACAAGAACAATACCATAAAAACCTTACCCGAGACCCATAGGATCTTGAAGCCGAAAATGCTTTCTTGATTTGGTTAGAGCAGAAAACTTAAATACAACAAGGTGAAGATTCGGTGGAGATTGTGGTTGTGTTTATTGATTTGTCGTTTTTATTCCAAAGAAAATACAACGAATGTATTTTCCCCGGGTGGTAGTCCTAACGAAGGTTGAAGTCGAGTCGTCGTTTACGGTGTCGAATATGTGAAGTGAATGGTGAATAAGAGTGATGATTGGTGGATTTTACACTATGAACAATGAAATATAAAGTAAAAACAATTACTTAAGCTAAGAGTACAAGTAAGCTAAGCACACGATTCTAAAAACGAAAATTGAACTTTAAAACGTACGTTACGAATTTTAAAAATATATCTAAAAGGTGAAATCCTAAATTATAAGCCTTAAAAATGTAAAAATAATTTTCCTAAACTCTAAATATTAAAAGAAAATTTTGGGAAAAAGAATAATATTTTTTTGGTTTTTATTTTATTTTTTTATGATTTAAAAACTAAAATAAAGGATTTAATGGATTTAAAAATAACAAAAGACTTTGTAAAAATCTGAAAGTTTGCAGGTAAATCTAAAATTATATTTTGAATCTAGGAAAAATGGAATCAGAAACTTTCTAAACCCTAATAAGCAGATTAGGCTAATAAGCAGTTGCAAATAAGCTCAAAAATAAGCTAAAAAGCTCCAAAAATTATCCAAAGCTCAAATTCAGTTTAACTCATTAAATGAAACTTAAATCAACTGAATAAGCACAAATAAGCTCTTGGAAATAAGCAGAATAGCAATAGAACAGTTGCAATGTTAAGACAGTTTCAATGGACAAACAGCCACTTTGCAGCTGATTAATAAGCTAGGTAAAAGCTTGTTGGGAGAATCCAAATGCAAACAATGAAAACTGGTACTACACACTTCGTAAAAACCAAATATGCCCAATTTTTATCCACTATTGCTACCCTAATTAAAGCCTACGACAGATGGTAATGGGAACAATAGTATTGTGCAGGTCTGCACAGTTTCAATGGGCTATTATGCAGACCACTTTTAAGCTTATGAATAAGCTGTAAAGTGAGAACTAACCTCAGAGCCTAAAATATAGTACTACTACCTTCCAGAAGACCAAAATTTCAAACACAAATCATGATGAATAAGCAGTTACAATAAGGCAAAAACTGAGAAAGACAACAAAAAAGTGCAGGTCTGCAGCTGCTGATGTAGCAGATGACTAATTTTGGCCTAAACTCTTCCAAATTTTAATGAAATTGAACAAACTTTTGAATAATCTCTTTAACCACTAAGTTGCACCTAAAAACACCAAAACTTAGGTCTGAAAAGCTTAAGCTTATACTGATCTTAATGAGAGCAGTTGTGGAATAATAGCTTCACTTGATAAACTCAAATCCTAGAAATACTTCAAAACAGCCTTTCACCTATCACTAACAGATTATCTAGCCTTAATAAATCTCAACCAAACTTAAGCAATAGGTCAATGAACAGTAAACTGTCTGATATACCCTAACAGCTACTTATCCAACACCCTAATAACGAATAGCAATATAAACTAGAAACTGCCACTTAGATATAAACTGATCAAACTATGATTACCTAAGCTACTTATCAACTAAAAGCAGTTATCAACCTCTAAAAAGCACAAAATCAAACTGAACATAGATTAAGCAAAATTAAGCTAAATTTTGAAAAATAAAACCTCACTGGGACCGTTAGCCTGAACAAGGGTATGAAACAAAACTGAACCACTATAATCTCAACCCAGGCTTATCACATAAGCCAAATAACATCCAATAAGCTCCTCAGAACAGCTTGTTACCTCCACAGCTTATGTTGACCAAAGTTTGACTTTCTTGTTGACTTTTTGACTTTTGAAGTAAAAGCAGTTTAGAACTCTATCAAAAGCTCACAATAAGCTATTAGGCTTATATGAGCTTATACAATTGAGAAAACAGCTTATTGAAGCTGGATTTTTAATTATTTTTGGATTTTTAAATGATTTCTTTTATTTTTGGATTTTTGGATCAAATTTAACACTAATCAAAGTAAAACTTCTGAAAAACTAAAGATGTAAAATATAAGCTGATGAGTCAAAAGTAGATAAACTAAGAATAGATTCAAAATAAGCTAAGAGATAATAATCTAAAGAAAGTAAAAACTGAATTTCATTAATCAACTTCTGAAAATTACAAAGGAAATTTAGAACTACAATTTAGAAACTAATTTTAACAGCATAACACTACACTAAATTACTACTTGATCAATACATGAGGAGAGGGCTTCTATTTATAGCCATCCGGTGAAGATTCTAGGCTATCCACGTCAACAATCCGTGCCTCTTGTGCTTCTTTAAATCAATCTCAACCCTCAGATCACCCTTGGATGCTACTCAATCATTTCTGACCCTTGGATTGATATGTACACGTCCCATCAACCAATAGGAATCCTCCATTTCGCTGACATGTCATTCTTGACATGTCAGGAAGCTCCTAGAAATGCGTGCAAGGACAATAGTACCCTTAATTGCTGTAATTTCGTACGGGTAAACTAGGGTTCTTGCTGGGTAACTTTTGGGGGTGAATGAAAAAGGCGGGATAGATTTTTTTATTGTTTATTGGTATTTGACCGGGTTTGGTGGGTTGACTTCGGGTTATAGGATTGGGGTCGGTTCATGGGTTTATGGTAATAAGGGATAGTGGGCTGGGTGGTGTATTTGGGCTGGGGTTTATATATTTTTTTTGGGTTTGTGGAAATGGATTTGGTTTTGTATTAAAATCCGGTTATAAGGTTTTGGATTTAGGATTTGTAGTTTGAGAAAAGTACAAGGACCAAAATTGTAATTGCTGGAATTCAAGGGATTAATTTTGCCAATCTTCAAATTTGATCCAAGGGCTAATTTTGCCAAACAAAAATAATCCAAGGGCCTTTTTGAGATTTTTAAGCATGAATTTTGACCATTTGCTTCCTGGCATCGGCTTTTGATATCTCTTCCAAATCCCGTGCTCGTTTTCCCGGATTTTGCTTGATTTTGTCCCTATTTCATGATATCCGTACCTGCATAGAAACAAACACAAAAACGCAATATCTTTGGCATTTATGGTTAATTTTTGGTCGTTTTGGTCTGATTTTGGTAAATAAAAGGTATTTGAATAAGCACATACCAAAATTCCCCCAGACTAAGATATTGTTGTGTCCTCACGCAATGTTATGAAACACGTTTTTGAAACCAAAAATTTCCAATCTCTTTTTACTAACTTTGAGAAGTAGCAAAATTTTCAAAAGAGATTAAGAAATCTTAAGTTCTAAAAACTCCCCAATTTTCATTTTTATTCTATTTTTTGTATTTTTCTCATAATCTTGTGATGGCTTTGTTGACAATCATTATCTATCAATAGCTTTTAGGGTCAACGAGTAGGAAACACGACTCATAAAGAAGTGACCATATGGATAAAATTCGTCATTCCTGATTTTTTGCAAGCCCCCACACTAAGCTTAAAAACGAAATCATTGTTATTTACAAGTTATATTGCTATCACTACCCATGAAAGTTAATTGTGTATTACTTCTCGTTCACAAATTCCTATTTTCCTCTATTTATTTTATTTTTGGTGAGAAATGAATTTCTTCAAATTCTCATTTCGATAATTTTTAGTCCGATAAAGATACCTAGTTTAGACGCTAAGTAGTTTCCAAACCTTCCCTCGAAAACCGTTGCATACAAAAATGAGGTCCACATCAAGGTCTCTGATTTAACACGATTTTGAGGATATCCCTTTTATATACGACCGAAACAACTCATCTACGAGTCCAGAGACAGAAGCTTTTATTAGGATACCCCCGGAGTCGAAATTTGGCATTATTAACATTTATTAAGCACATATTATTGATCCTTGGCCTTTTAAACAACCTAGACAATGGCAGCGAATCGTCAAGAATCGGGAGTCTTATTTTGACCTTGGATATTTTTCCTCTGCCTTTTTGAAGTATGAGTCAACGGGAGCGAACCGTCAGGAAACAGAAAACTTTTATCGGCTTTGGATTATTATTATTATTATTCATTATTCATTTTATATTTTGCTAAATCCCGAGTCCTACGGCTTTTATAGCAATAGAGACAATAGCACGTACTATCAGGAATCAGTTGCCTATTACACCGTAACACTGACAGTACCTTGATGTGTACCCAACTTTCATAAGCAAGGATTTTCTAAGGAAGGAGTAAAAACTAATTATCGCCAAAACCAAAATACCTTTAATTATTCCTAGATTACTATTATTGGGTGAAACAAGCTTATGGGAACAAGAAGCCACAATTAACTTCGATGAGCTCTAAAGAGATCCAGCTACTCCACGTTTAGCAATCTAACTTATAAACAACTCTATCATTTCTCGTTCTTCGCAAATTTAAAATCTTAAATAATAAGATCCGCGAATGCTTAGCCAAATAATCAAGCCATGCATATATAAAGTCGATACGGGAACTTGCAAACTCTAAAAAAGAATTCGCATTTTATAGCTCCTTGTGTAAAAGACTAGCATGAGCTTATAGATTATAAATGGTTAAGGGGACAAGCTAGGGCTCAACACGCCCGATCAAGTCAGAATTTTATTCCTACTCTCACCAGCGGAAAGTCAACAAAATGTCAAAATCTATTATATTTTTGCAAAAAAATTTAAATTTTTCTCATTTTTTGGATTTTTTTCAATTTTGGAGGAAAAACGGGGTTGCATGAGTAAACGGCAAAAAATGCAAGGCACAAATCAAATCGAAAGATTACCCCCCCCCCCCAAAACTAAAACGAGACATTGTCCTCAATGTCTTAAAGGTAAGGGTTCTCCTACATAAATCTAAGGTCGTTTATTAATTATGCCAAAGATAAACGTAAAACGATAAGATTAAGGATATTGGATGAGCAACGAATGATGAAACTTGAGTGGAGAGAAGTAAACCACGAGCACGAGAGTCTTCATTATTCGGGCGAATCCTGGACACATCACAGAAAACCACGAAACACAAGATATGGAGAAGGAAGCTCTCCTCACGTCACTTATTAGAAAAGAGATAAGAAGATAGATGGATAAGCATGGGGTGCCTCCCACGAAGCGCTTGTTTTTTTATAGAGTCGGAAAGCTTAGACTCGCCCCGAATTCATTTGTTCTTGGGGGAGCATGTGGAATCAACACTGCAACGGACACCCGGCCTGAAAAATAGAGATGCCAGGGTCAAAGACGGTATCCTCACTCCCGGAGGAGTGGAAAAGTGGAGAAATGATGGGATAAGTGAAGAATGGGTGAAACACACGGATGACGAAAGCAAAGTCAAATTCTGAATCACGGGTGAGTTGTATGGGAAAAATATCAAGCACCGGAACATCATGTTCAGAAATCTCGTCCACTACTCCAAAAATATCCTCATCCGCATTGGATTCAAAATCTACATCTGGTGGTTTCGCGGGTGGACGAGAAGATGGTAAATCAAAGAGAAATGAGTCAGCTTCGGAAAGTAAATCATCATCATGAATTTCTTCAATAAGAACATTTCTTCGAAGGTCATTCTCGTCATTCTCAATACCCGGTGGTATTGAGTCATCCGTAGCAAGAAATAGATCGACCTCCTCTAAAAGAGAGTCACGTGACGGATTATTGGAAATATTGCTCAAAATAAGTTCGGAGTCGATCTCAAAGTCAAAACGCTCATAATCCGGAAGAGAAATATCAGCATGAATAGTGGGACTGCCACTACTCTTCTCTTCAAATAGAAAAATTTCAAGCTCGGGTAAGAAATCACTATCCATATCGGGAATAGGAAATGAAGAGGTGATCACGGCATCAGTAGACGGAGTCGGATTTTTTAAAGCTTCGATTTTAGAAATAAGAAGATTGATATTGGATAATTTGTCACGAAGTAAATCATCTTTGATCTCATCATCTTTTAGGTCAAAATCCTTTATCTCCTCTAGCTAATGAACTCATAATCGGAACGCGATTCCTCAACATCATCGATATCTCCACAAGAGTCTTCAATACTCGGAGTATACTCATTGTGAGAATCGGAATAAATTTCAACTTCATCAGTTTCAACGTGATTATCATCAAACGGTGTATCATTCGTATCAACGTGATTATTAAGACGATTATTTTCAACAAATTTACAATCATCGTTAGAAATTTCCCCGGACTCACGTGGGATTGGGACGAGGTTCTCAACACTGTCTGATTCCGTTGCCGGAATAGTGTTTAGATGCTCGTCCCCCATTTTTAGAGAGTCCTTGGTAGGAAAGTCGGGTGCTATTTGAGGGAAAACGTTTAATGGAACAAGTGTCTCCTCGTCATCATCGGAATCATCGTCACAGTAAATTAAGGACTTTCGAAATTTAGCCGCTCTTTTCTCGGCAAGTAATTCTTCCATAGACTTCGCATGAGGATCGGGAGTACAAGTATTAAGATTAGCCAAAAATTGATTAACCGCTTGTTCTTGATTACGGACCGCTTCAACAATGGATCCAAAACGTTTTGCAATTTCGAGCATTCCATCTTGATTTTGATAATTGACGGGATTTTGTGGGGGTTGGTCAAGACCATGAGAATTGTAACACAAATTTGGCTCATAATGAAAATTTTCAAACGATCCCCCACAATTTTCAAAATTTGATGTAGTTTGGAACGATGTATTATTGAAATACGGTTCTTGCTCATAATAGTTTTGAGGAGGGTGATTGAAATTGTTTTGAGGATAATCGGAAATGTTCGGAGTAAAATCATAATTGTATGAATTTTCAACTTCTGAAGCACAAAACGAACAAAATCCATCGATAATATTTCTTCCACACATCTCGCAAGTACACCGATGACAATAAGTCGATGTCGGATCTAACGGATTTCCACACCCATCGCAATAACGTTGATCGAACGAAGATAAATCGGGTTGTGGTGGGTAGTCGGAAAAATTTGAAGAGTAGTTGAATGAATTCGGATTTGGATCATAAGCAAATGAATACCTCGAACCACAAAACAAACAACTTCCGTCCCGAATATCGTTACCACACCGTTCGCACGTACACCAACGACACGGTAAACCAAAAAGCGGCTCTCCACAACCGACGCAAGGGATGAATGATTCCATATATAGAGGATTAAGAAGATAGAATTAAACATATAAGAGGATACGAAGAATGTTTTTGGAATTTTGAATGGAAAATCTCAAAAGAAAAATGGAAAATAAAATTCAAAAGAAAATCTTTTTGGATTTTTATATTTAAGAAAATTAATCACAATATTTTTGGTATCGATCCCTCAATCCGATATCGTTTCTCTTATGACTACTCGTAGAGTGGCGGAGAAGCAAAGGTACACTCGAAAGCGATTAAAAACCCACCTCTTTCGGTTTGCAATTTAATGTCAAAACCATCCTTAAACCACTTGTATAGGTTGTAATAGTAAGATAATCCGAAAATCAAAAGATTTTACGATTGTTTTGTTGTTTATTGGAATGGTTTACAACACTTTCAATAAAGTGAGGATGTATTATTTTTGTATTTTTGAAAACACTTTAGGAAAAGTGTTTTATATTTATTTTCTTTTTGTATTTTTCTTTTTATAAAAGCAAATAACTTCCGAGGAAGGCTCTTCAAAACACGATTCAACGAACGAAATTCAAACTCTTCTCAAGCCTTCCCCGGCAGCGGCGCCATTTTTTTTGATTTGTCAAGAAAATACAACGAATGTATTTTCCCCGGGTCGTAGTCCCAACGAAGGTTGAAGTCGAGTCGTCATTTACGGTGTCGAATACGTGAAGTGAATGGTGAATAAGAGTGATGATTGGTGGATTTTACACTATGAACAATGAAATATAAAGTAAAAACAATTACTTAAGCTAAGAGTACAAGTAAGCTAAGCACACGATTCTAAAAACGAAAATTGAACTTTAAAACATACGTTACGAATTTTAAAAATGTATCTAAAAGGTGAAATCCTAAATTATAAGCCTTAAAAACGTAAAAATAATTTTCCTAAACTCTAAATATTAAAAGTAAATTTTGGGAAAAAGAATAATATTTTTTTGATTTTTATTTTATTTTTTTATGATTTAAAAACTAAAATAAAAGATTTAATTGATTTAAAAATAACAAAAGACTTTGGAAAAATCTGAAAGTTTGCAGGTAAATCTAAAATTATATTTTGAATCTAGGAAAAATGGAATCAGAAACTTTCTAAACCCTAATAAGCAGATTAGGCTAATAAGCAGTTGCAAATAAGCTCAAAAATAAGCTAAAAAGCTCCAAAAATTATCCAAAGCTCAAATTCAGTTTAACTCATTAAATGAAACTTAAATCAACTGAATAAGCACAAATAAGCTCTTGGAAATAAGCATAATAGCAATAGAACAGTTGCAATGTTAAGACAGTTTCAATGGACAAACAGCCACTTTGCAGCTGATTAATAAGCTAGGTAAAAGCTTGTTGGGAGAATCCAAATGCAAACACTGAAAACTGGTACTACACACTTCGTAAAAACCAAATATGCCCAATTTTTATCCACTATTGCTACCCTAATTAAAGCCTACAACAGATGGTAATGGGAACAATAGTATTGTGCAGGTCTGCACAGTTTCAATGGGCTATTATGCAGACCACTTTTAAGCTTATGAATAAGCTGTAAAGTGAGAACTAACCTCAGAGCCTAAAATATAGTACTACTACCTTCCAGAAGACCAAAATTTCAAACACAAATCATGATGAATAAGCAGTTACAATAAGGCAAAAACTGAGAAAGACAACAAAAAAGTGCAGGTCTGCAGCTGCTGATGTAGCAGATGACTAATTTTGGCCTAAACTCTTCCAAATTTTAATGAAATTGAACAAACTTTTGAATTATCTCTTTAACCACTAGGTTGCACCTAAAAACACCAAAACTTAGGTCTGAAAAGCTTAAGCTTATACTGAGCTTAATGAGAGCAGTTGTGGAATAATAGCTTCACTTGATAAACTCAAATCCTAGAAATACTTCAAAACAGCCTTTCACCTATCACTAACAGATTATCTAGCCTTAATAAATCTCAACCAAACTTAAGCAATAGGTCAATGAACAGTAAACTGTCTGATATACCCCTAACAGCTACTTATCCAAACACCCCTTAATAAACTGAAATAGCAATATTAAACTAGAAACTGCCACTATAAGATATAAAACTGATCAAACTATGATTACCTAAGCTAGTTATCAACTAAAAAGCAGTTATCAACCTCTAAAAAGCACAAAATCAAACTGAACATAGATTAAGCAAAATTAAGCTAAATTTTGAAAAATAAAACTCACTTGGGACCTTAGCTGAACAAGGGTATGAAACAGAACTGAACCACTATAATCTCAACCCAGGCTTATCACATAAGCCAAATAACATCCAATAAGCTCCTCAGAACAGCTTGTTACCTCCACAGCTTATGTTGACCAAAGTTTGACTTTCCTGTTGACTTTTTGACTTTTGAAGTAAAAGCAGTTTAGAACTCTATCAAAAGCTCACAATAAGCTATTAGGCTTATATGAGCTTATACAATTGAGAAAACAGCTTATTGAAGCTGGATTTTTAATTATTTTTGGATTTTTAAATGATTTCTTTTATTTTTGGATTTTTTTGATCAAATTTAACACTAATAAAAGTAAAACTTCTGAAAAACTAAAGTTGTAAAATATAAGCTGATGAGTCAAAAGTAGATAAACTAAGAATAGATTCAAAATAAGCGAAGAGATAATAATCTAAAGAAAGTAAAAACTGAATTTCATTAATCAACTTCTGAAAATTACAAAGGAAATTTAGAACTACAATTTAGAAACTAATTTTAACAGCATAACACTACACTAAATTACTACTTGATCAATACATGAGGAGAGGGCTTCTATTTATAGCCATCCGGTGAAGATTCTAGGCTGTCCACGTCAACAATCCGTGCCTCTTGTGCTTCTTTAAATCAATCTTAACCCTCAGATCACCCTTGGATGCTACTCAATCATTTCTGACCCTTAGATTGATATGTACACGTCCCATCAACCAAATGGAATCCTCTATTTCGCTGACATGTCATTCCTGACATGTCAGGAAGCTCCTAGAAATGCGTGCAAGGACAATAGTACCCTTAATTGCTGTAATTTCATACGGGTAAACTAGGGTTCTTGCTGGGTAACTTTTGGGGGTGAATGAAAAAGGCGGGATAGATTTTTTATTGTTTATTGGTATTTGACCGGGTTTGGTGGGTTGACTTCGGGTTATAGGATTGGGGTCGGTTCATGGGTTTATGGTAATAAGGGATAGTGGTCTGGGTGGTGTATTTGGGCTGGGGTTTATATCTTTTTTTTGGGTTTGTGGAAATGGATTTGGTTTTGTATTAAAATCCGGATATAAGGTTTTGGATTTAGGATTTGTAGTTTGACAAAAGTACAAGGACCAAAATTGTAATTGCTGGAATTCAAGGGATTAATTTTGCCAATCTTCAAATTTGATCCAAGGGCTAATTTTGCCAAACAAAAATAATCCAATGGCCTTTTTGAGATTTTTAAGCATGAATTTTGACCATTTGCTTCCTGGCATCGGCTTTTGATATCTCTTCCAAATCCCGTGCTCGTTTTCCCGGATTTTGCTTAATTTTGTCCCTATTTCATGATATCTGTACCTGCATAGAAACAAACACAAAAACACAATATCTTTGGCATTTATGGTTAATTTTTGGTCGTTTTGGTCTGATTTTGGTAAATAAAAGGTATGTGAATAAGCACATACCATTTATGTTAAATTGATTGTGATTCGGATTTGATTGAGTTGATGGAAACTAAGATAAGATGAGTTATTTAGTGATGTTGTTAATCGGTTTGACTCATGAGATGAGTTTTAGTCAGATCTATTTTGATGAGAGAGGATAAGGCAGATTTATTGGTAGGCGCTTATCAAACATAAGTGTGATTTAGGGTTGTAGTAATGAACTGTGTATTTAGAGCGTATAAGGATCGGATTAAATGATTTCATTTTGGGCCAGGGTACTTCAATTTACTACGGGCTTCATTAATGAATTAGTTTGGACCGTATATGATGGACTGTGATTTGTTTTGCTTGCTATCTTGGACTGATGTAATTATTTGGCTTTCGAACTGAATTGTCAATAGTTAGAATCCGAAATTTTTGGATATAAATTGTTGATAATTGTTGATATTAATTGGACGATAATCTGTATTCTTGGTATTACAAATTTTCACGGGGATACGTTTTTGATAAGATCGGGATAAAACCATTATCATAGTTCACTTAAACCGTCAAAAGGATAGTTTTTGAGCATATAACCGCAAGATGTGACTACGGCGTTAATTCATTATTATTTATTTGAGGTTGAAGTGGAATTTCACGGGTGCGTGTACTTAGTATCTTGAAGATATCGGGGTTGGTTGGATGCATGATTCTTCTAGATCCTTGTTCGAGCTTTTAACCGTCAAAATGATTAAGACTTGAGTTATCTAGTTATACCTGATGTAAGGAGTTACGTTGTTGTGCTCACAGAGTATAGCTATCACTTTAAAGGAGTTACATTGTAGTGCTCAAGTGTCACAAAAAGATGTGGATAATTCAAGATGAGTTCATATACAGTTAAGGATGGTTGGATGGGTATATGAAACGACCTATGCTTTAAGGAGTTACGTTGTAGTGCTTAGTATAGGTTCTTAGTCAGACAATAGTGCAAGTTTAAGTCACAAGTTTGGGTTATTTTACTTCAGTCTCAAGTTCGTCATAGTGAGTTTTCTCCATCAGTAGTCACTACAAAAAGCCATCAGAATGATAATGGGGTTGGTAAAGAGTTAGATGAGAAGAGTATAAAAGAGTAGAGATTTTATCAAGCAGTTGATTCTCACGGGCTATTTATGGTACTTCACACATCTTCGACTAATTGGACATACAGGGTTTACGCTGCCTCCGTTTCCATCGTAACCATAGTGTGTATGCTTCCGATTCCGCGAAGACATCGTGGGGGAAGAGAGAGTAGATGTACTTTGAATTTTCTTGCATTTTTTGTGAAAACACTCTTTTTCCAAATGGATCTGCATTCAGGGGGAAGAAATGTGCACATCAGGGATGCATAACAGACTCACGTGATTGAGCTTACAATTTTAGTACTACCGGAGAGACGTCCGCAAAGATGATCAGTGGTTCAGTTTTATGATTTTGGTGTAATCGTTTCAACTTTCGCAGGTTGTGAAGTGTGAAGTAGCCTACTTATGTGAGAAGATCTTGCTGATTTCTTGCATGTTACCCCCGAATGGAGTTTCCGCATTGAGTATAATCATTACTGAGTACTAGTCAGATTTGCTTGGTGTGGTTTACGATATCATCTACAAATTCCGCTGCGTACTTACAACCTTCAAAAGATAGAAGACATGTTAACTACATCAAAGTTTCGAATCTGCTGAAGACGGTTGTCAGTTTGGGGGGAAGCTGATTTAGAAACTTCGCCAAAAAGAAGTATATGAAGAAGCCGTTAAAGACATGCAGCATGAATTGGGGGGAAGTTAATCCAGTTCATGTATATTACATCATTTGACTATAAGTGAAGAAAAGTTCTCAAGCCGAAGTACAAGATGAAGACAAAGAGCGTCAACTGTAGTCATCCTCAACACTTGAAGAGCTTATGAAGACCTTTCGATATTTATATTTGTACTTGTAGGAAATGATGTAAGTAATCCCATATGTTGCCACATTGGGGGAAGATTGTTAGGATTGCCTCTAACACGAAAATGTGACAACATATTCGAGATTACATTAGTGATTATGTAAGGCACAAACACAAGGACTAGATCCGTCAATTATGTAAAGTCTTATGCTTGTTGGCCTATTTATACCCTCCTAGACTTCACTAGCAGGGTGAGCCTTGTTTGTGTATTTTGCATTTTCACTTTTATGAATAAAACAACTAGGTTCCTCTCTCTCTCACTCTACACTCTCTCTCTAAAACTCTTAACCATGGAGATGATGTATCATCATCATCCCCGACCTCCCGATTCACAATATTATTATTATTATTATTATTATTATTATTATTATTATTATTTTATATTATTATTATTATTATTATTATTATTATTATTATAATAATAATAATAATAATAATAATAATAATAATAATAATAATAATAATAATAATAATAATAATAATAATAATAATAATAATAATAATAATAAAGTGTCGATCCAGAAATTTACTTGTGCTTCCTAGTCCTCAGGCGTCTTGTTTTCCGGACGCTTTTCTTTGATCTCGTCCATTTTCTCAATCCCACCTTGCCGTGTAAAATTTTGCCTTTTGAATTTGTACTTGTTGTCATTGTATCGCTTTCTGAGGTAAGCTTCGATACTTCTGACAATTTCGTCTCCATCCGGACTGGCAAGGTGTTCACCGAGATCAAAGAAATGCAGTAATAAAATATAATAAAAATAAATATACAAATTTAAATAAAGAGACAAATTTAAATAAATAAACAATAAAGAGACAAATTTAAATAAATAAACACATTTAAAATAAATAAACACAATAATTAAAAAAATAAAAGATAAAAAAAACTTACGTGGAGCTGGTTATCGATGTGGGCCTTCGTGGCCTCAGGAACCTTATCCCATGAATCGTAATACATGGGAATTGAGTCCCGTAACAACGTCCCGACCATGTTGGCGAACCACGAAGCGTGATTGCCAACATGCTCCCACATCCCTTTCGCGTTCTTCTTGAATCTGATCGATACCGGACGACCAGTCTCATTCCTCATTTGGTGTAGTTTCGCGTTCTTTGTGGCACCACGCACCACCTTCCCACCTTTGCCAATTTTTTAGTTGGGCTTGGGAGCTCTGGAATTAGACCCTGCAAGTAATTAAATTCAAGTGATGATGACATAAAATAACAAGTTATCAATTTCAAATAATGATCAAGTTTAATAAAAATAATCGAGAAATTCTTACGCTGACAGTTAGTGCCTATCCTCCTCGAGGGACCACGGGGTGGCTCATTACCTCCATCGCCACCGTGGCTTGTAGCTACAACATCTGCCATCTGTAAACGTACTAGTACAAGAACATAGAAATTAGCGAAGAAACACATATACGCATTCAAATAAATAACAATATATACCAAAAAAGATAATAATAGTTAGCTCTCTTTCAACAAGTACCCATTCAAGAAAACCACCCACTGACCCACCAATGCATATACTTGACAGCTATAATGTTGCATGTCGTAAATTGACACTAATGCAACATGACTATTGAAAGCACAACATTTTGGATTTTAAATTAAAAAGCACGCATCAAAATATGTACTCCCTCCGTCCCACTATAAGTGTCCACAATGGTATCTTTGTTTGTCCTATATTAAGTGTCCAGAGAATATTTTCAACCAATGAGAAGAGACTTTAGTGGGTAATAGTGATATTTGATTGGTGGAGAGTGTAGTTGGCCCCACTTTCCTAAAACTTTGTGCAAATGGAAAGTAGACACTTATAGTGGGACGGAAGGAGTACTGTTTTACATCCCACATACCCCACCCATCACGTCAGCCACTCCCCATCACCCACCAACGAGGCAACGACTCCCCTTCCCCTTACTCCCTGTCGTGTATTGCCCTTCGCTTCTCCCCTATCGCTTAAAGGTAAACGGAAAACCTGATGTTTACGAACCAGGGAAAGGCTACACGTTTTTTAAGTTTGTTGCCATATATAAAAAAAAGTTTATAGAATCAGACCCCTTCCCCCAATGATACCTATTCCACTTTCCATCGTCAACAGAGCCCCACTGCCATAAATGACAACCCCGCCTTCTTTTTATAATTCAAGTCGCTTTATACTTCAACAACTAAGATTTAGATTTTATAGATCATTTCTGTCATAAAGCGGCTAAAAGTTCACCTGAGAAAAACTGACAATGACAGGAAGAATATGTGCAACACAGTCTTGGGGTTCCAGCAACTTGCCAAGAGCAGCACAACCCTCGACAGCAAGCAAACGAACAGAATCTTGACCTGTAGGAAGACAGAATATTCATCGTAACGATTACTTTAAACATATTTTGTGAATGTGACTATGTGAGAACAACCTTCAACATTTATTCAAAAATATATGTCTACATTTCGGGATCAAAAAGCATAGCATAAATTTCAGTGTTCATCAATAACTTCGTCCAGAACCAATAACTAAGAATTAAGAGATTACTGACTACTTGTATCATATGAACATTTCAAAGGCTGCAAGATCGTGAAAGCTAAATGTCTAGGAAGCAAAATGCACCCTATGGTGAGGGCTGCTTTGGACAGAAACCAAAGAAACCAACAGCACCCTTGCGGGTTGCTGTGGTACGACACCCACAAACGAATAACCACAACGACAACCCCTTCCTTTGGGGCTGTCGTGTAGCAAGCCAAACAAACACCACCTGTGGTGGTTTTCTTTCCAACCGAGGGCAAAACAAACACAAATTAACAGGTTTATTCTAGCTAAAAAAATACATAAACACAAATTAATCACTATAAACTTTTGGCAGCGATATGTCCCCGCTAACACATAAACAAAAAAATAATAATAAATAATAATACCTCTTGGTCTCAACAGTGGGCTATCATTTGTGGTCTCAGCTTGGTCTCGATTGGTCTCGGGTGAACTGTGGTCTCGGTTGTAATGTGGTCTCGAAAGGAAAAAAATCAAAAAAATTAATAAAAATCAAAAACTAAAAACAATTAACATAAAACTAATAACAAAAATTAACAACAAACAGAATTAACACAAATTAACAGCAATTAATAAAAATTGAAAAAAATTAACAAAAATTAACCTGTGTATTGTGGTGAAGATAGGAGTAAGAAAGGAGAAGAGAATAGAGAGAATCAAATAATGAGAAGGGTGGTGATGTGGTGGTGCTGTGGTGGTGATTAGTGGTGTTGGTGGAAATGGTGGTGATGTGGAAGTCGATGGTAGCGCAGCAGCAGATGATCGAGGTTTTTTTTTTTTTTTTTTTTTTTTTTTTTTTTTTTTTTACCAAGTGTTAAAGCAGATCTGATAATAATGAAGGCTAGGTTTTAGCAATTACATTCGGCAGGGACATGTCCCCGCTAAAAGAAAATTTATATTTTAGCCAATCTTTTGACGGGGACAAGTCCTCGCTAAAAGAAGATTTGTCTTTTAGCCAGACTTTTTGACGGGGACACGTCCTCGCTAAAAGTTTTAATTATTCGCCAAAACCTTTGGCGGGATAAAGTAAATGCTACGAGGGAAAACAAATTTTTTGGTGAAATCTTTCGGCAGGGACATGTCCCCGCCGAAAGAATTTTAATTTAAAAAAAAAAAAAAAAAAAAAAAAAAAAAAAAAAAGTCTTTTATATTATTGTAACTAACTCAAATCAATATTAATTCTTTTAAATTTAACTAAAAATTTTCAAAATCGTATTTAATTAATTTAAAACTTTTTAAAATTATTTACATCACTTTTACCTAACAAAGTTAAATCATTTTTACTTAATTTAAATCATTTAAAATTATTTTTAAAACATTTTAATTAAGTTAAATTACTATTAAATCATTTAAATTTAATTTAAATATTTTGTAAATCATCTTTAATTAATTTAAACTTTTTAAAATTATTTACATCATTTTTAACTAAGTTAAGTCATTTATACTTAATTTATATCATTTTTAACTAAGTTAAACAAATGAGTCGATATGATACGGTTGTACACACGAAGTTAAACGAATGAGCCGAGATGAAATGGTTGTACACGATATGTTTAACGAATGAGCCGAGATGATATGGTTGTACATGAGATGTTTAACGAATGAGCCGAGATGATATGGTTGTACATGAGATGTTTAACGAATGAGCCGAGATGATATGGTTGTACATGAGATGTTAAACGAATGAGCCGATATGATATGGTTGTACACGAGATGTTTAACGAATGAGCCGAGATAATATGGTTGTACATGAGATGTTAAACGAATGAGCCGAGATGATATGGTTGTACACGAGATGTTAAACGAATGAGCCGAGATGATATGGTTGTACACGAGATGTTAAACGAATGAGCCGAGATGATATGGTTATACAAGATATGTTAAACGAATGAGCCGAGATGATATGGTTGTACACGAGATGTTTAACGAATGAGCTGAGATGATATGGTTGTACATGAGATGTTTAACGAATGAGCCGAGATGATATGGTTGTACACGAGATGTTAAACGAATGAGCCAAGATGATATGGTTGTACATGAGATGTTAAACGAATGAGTCGAGATGATATAGTTGTACACGAGATGTTTAACGAATGAGCCAAGAAGTAGTTGGCCATGCATGCAACAGGACTCTAGCTATCTAGGTTGATCTCTCATAAATGTAATATACTGTTTTCGTAAATTCTTTGCGTGTATTGGTTCGTGCATGCATGCAACAGGACTCTAGCTATCTAGGCTGATCTCTCATAAATGTACTGTTGTGTTAACCTCTTTTGGCGGGGACATATCCCCGCCAAAAAATGTAATATACTGTTTTCGTAAATTCTTTTGGCGGGGACATGTCCCGCCAATAAATGATAAACCTTATCCTCTTTAATATTCAAAAAATCTTATCCAAAATCTACATAAAATCCAAAAAATCTTATCCACAACAGCAAATAAATGATAAACCCTCTCTCTCATTTGCAGATCCAATCTCTATCTTATATTCCCTCCCTCTCTCTCACAACAGCAACAACATCACCTCCATCACCATCGAGCTCCACCACCACTGGCGACCACCACCTTCATCCCCCATCACCACCTGATAACACCAAACCTCTTATCTTCACACCAATTTCAAAACCTGAGATGCAGCGTTCTAATCCTTTTATGTGTTCTTGTGGAACAGGAAATATAAAACTAAGTACATCACATCAAGAAGATACCTTTGGATGGAAATATTATGCATGTCCTTTTTCGGGAATCATACATTTCTTATTTATGTAAATATACAAACAATCGTAACATTTCCTTATTATGTAACAGCCAGGAGAAAAAAGATCATGGATGTGGTTATTTTATGTGGAAGAGTGAATTTGATGACCGGTTACGAGTAATCTCTTCTGCTTCAACATCTCAAGGTGATGGATCTGCACCAACAGAGTGCTCAAACTGTAATTCCAAAGATCTTAGAATAAACATGCTGGAATCACAAAAACAGGTGCTAGAGACAAGAGTAAACATGCTGGAATCACAAAAGCAGGTGCTAGAGACAAGAGTAAAGATGCTGGAGGAAAAACTTGAAATGGCAACGAATCCCGATGACCCCGACCACGCATGTCATTCGGTTGCAATACTCCGTGAGCTGTTAGGTGACTTGGACAATCTTCATATGTAATGTTGGTGTTGGTGTTGGTGGTGGTGGTGGTGGTGGTGGTGGTGGTGGTGGTGTTGTTGTTGTTGTTGTTGTTGTTGTTGTTGTTGTTGTTGTTGTTGTTGTTGTTGTTGTTGTTGTTGTTGTTTTGTGTTGTTGTTGTTGTTTAATAAAATATTGTTGTTGTTGCAACCATTACCATTTTGGTTAAAAGAAGCTGGTTAACAGCAGCCCACAAGGGCCGTTTGGTTTATGTTGTCCAAACTGGGCCGTTTGGTTTATGCTGTTTGGTTAACAGCAACCCACAAGGGTCGTTTGGCTTATGCTGTCCAAACAGGGGTGTTTGGGATTGCTTATTTCTGCACCAAAAGGGTGTTTGGGTTTATGAGCTTATTTGAAGGAACAATATCACAATTAACAAACACGAAGGCAAACATTTTATTTAAAACACGCAAGAGTTCTCAACCACATACATTTCATACAGACTCAAACGAAACAACTCGACAAGCAAACGAAACAGATCAAACGAAACAACTCGACAAGCAAACGAAATAACTCAATCGAAACAACACACGACATATACCATAACAAACATCGCCGATTCATTTTTTTTTTTTTTTTTTTTGCTGCTACTTCCCACTTTGCTAGAACCTGCACCATCTTTTCCCTTCGTTGCTTTCCTTTGCTTGATGAAATGTTCAAACAAAGCTTCAAGATTTGTTATCCTATTTCCCTCATCATCAAGTGTGGTATCAAATGCGCTTTCTCCTCCAACATCATCAACTTGAGCGTCCAACATCTCTCTGTAGTACGGATTTTTCCTCAACCATTTCAGAATCTGGTCTTTCATCCACGAGCTAATGTTCTTATAAGAACCATATTCATCATAAATTTCGTAGCCATATGTATTAAGAACTTCATTAAAGAGACCCTCTGACGATAAAACCATTGACAACTCCTATTCCGGCGTGTAACGATCGATTGTTATGTGTGTTTTGTGGGAATTAATGATTTGGTTAATTGTGTTTTGCCGATTTGAGGATGATCGATTAGGTTATATATAAGTAAAACTTTGGCGGGATAAAGTTGCAATTCGGCGGGATAAATTGGCGCCAGCACTTTTGGTGGGGACATGTCCTCGCTAAAAGCTAGAAAATATTGGCGGGCTAAAGTTATTTTTTAGGAGGGAAAATGAATTATACTTTCGGCGAGGACAGTACTGTGCATCTTTACTTTTGGCGGGGACTTGTCCCCGCTAAAAGTGAGGGCGGGAAAAAAACCCGGGAACAATTAAGAGTTCCAAGTTTGGTCAAATTTTGTCAAATATGGAAAACACTTTCGGTGGGGACATGTCCCCGCCAAAAAGTTACGTTGAAAATTTAGTGAACGGTCAGCCAGACTTTGTGCCAGCTCAGCATTGTTTTTGTCGTTTAGCGACTTTCGGCGGGGACATGGGCATCTCCGCTAAAAGCATCCTCGCCCGTCCTCTCTTTTGTTGTAGTGTAAATTTCATACGAACTTGTGAAGTTCACCTTTTTTTTTTTTTTTTTTTTTTTTTTTTTAACTAAGCTTGCACATGAACTTGTAAAGTTTCACTTCTTTCATATGAAGCTTACACACGAGCATCTGAAGTTTCACTTGCACACGAACTTGTAACGTTTATTTCACTTATTTTCCATCCATGATGCTTACACACAAACATGTGAAGTTTCACTTCTTTTTTGTGAAGGTTACACACGAACTTCTGAAGCTTCACTTCTTTTCTATGAAGCTAATATATGAACGCATAAAATTTCGTTTATTTTCTGTGAATCTTACACATTAACTTGTAAAGTTTCACTTCTTTTATGTGAAGCTTACACATGAAAATGTAAAGTTCATGTTCTTTTTCATGAATGCTACACACATACGTATACGTGTGTAGTTTCACTTCTTTTATGTGTGATAATTTACACAAAATTTCCTATTTTTTATGAAGTTTACAGACAAATCTCTAAATATCCACAACCGGCTAAACATTAATAGGGTACAGTTGAAAATTAGTTTTACAAGAAATTTAACTAAAAGTTAATTTCTCAAATGCATGGCAATGCAGTATATTCTAGATGTAAACACCAAAATTAAAGTAATGAAAAAAAATTAAGGGGATAGATAGACCAATATCGACATTTACATTTCTCAAACTAAAGGTTGAAAATTTACCAAATACGCAACCTGAGCATAGACCACATTGTCGAACAGGTTTGGTGACAAACTGACAAAACCGACTCTACTTTTATAAGAAACTTAGAGTGGAATATTAAATATAAAAACTCAACCATTTTTAAGAAACTTACATGAACATTTCAAAGTGTTTGCATGAATATGATCGTCATGTATATATACACAAACGAACGCAGAAGAAGGGGAGCATCTGGAAGCTAAAAATGGCAGAAATATTTGATAATGGAAATAATGGTGTTTTTATTCATGAACTTGTACCAGCTTTTGCAGCTCGTGTTGATCTTTTTAATCTCAATGTCTCACCTAATGATATCCGTAACAGGTACAATTATATCTTATGGTTTGTTACATGGGTATGTAAGCTTTTTAATTTAGGATTTTATTGATATTATTTCGTGCAAAAGTTGCATCCATAATAAGACTATGCATTCATAAGATTGTATTGTCTATCTTTAGACCTTGAGAATATTCATTGATTCTTGAACTTCGGTCTTTTAATAATATCAATGAGCAAAACCGTAAATATATAGTTTGATGCTTGAGGCATTATCACACTTAAAAAAAAAAAAAAAAAAAAAGAAAAGGCTGAGACATGGTCGCACAACAACTACAAGTGACGTGCTACTGTATAGGATTGTGACACTTTTTAAGAGCGTGGGTATAGTAAATTTTGGGTTTACTTTTATTATGATAACGTAATGTTGCAAAAAGGTTAAAAATATAGTAATCTTTTTGTGTTGCTATACATATAGGTGTTTTACTTTTTAAACTCAAACGCGCGCTGCCCGTTTATTTTTTTGGTCATGTTTTGTCTCTCGGCAGAAATTGTGATCCCATGATTTATACTGTTTGGAGTATTGTTTTACATGTCTGGTTGACAAAATCTACGAATAAATTATATGTTAAAATTTTAACATGGATTGATGGATATGATTCATATTGCAAGGCTAATGATTTTATGACCTAACCGGTAATCGGGAATCATGACCCGTAGGCCGTAGTGGTGGATCTTTTAGCTAGATATAAGTAGATACTAGATAGGATATGTCCTGGTCGCACAACGTATGAATCTGATATGTTTAGATATTTGTCCAAGGACCAAGTTAGGTATGAATATTATTGGACAAGTTTGTGGTATTTTTGACGTTTACATCAGTTCCATGTTTGTAACACTTTGAAATCAGCTAATAGATTTAAAAACTTTATTGTTTCTCCGTCTATTTAAACCTTTTGAAGATGTAAAAATTTTACTTCTTGCCAGTGGTACGCAAATCGTCAACCCTAATTGGTCGAATCACGTTAAATCTTTGTGTTCTTATGTTTGTTTGTTGCTTGTTTGTTTCCTTTTTCTTTTAGGGGCTGTTTTTTTTTTTTTTTTTTCCTGTTTCTAGTTAGTGTCTGTGTTGATATATGTGTCCTGTTTGTAGTTAGTGTTTGTGTGGATATATGTTGTTTCTTTTTTATGCTTAATTGACCATCTTAATACGAGTTTTTTCCCGAACTAGTGTAGGTGGAAAAAATTTATAAAAATTCGAAAAATTTATGAAAATTCGAAAAAATTTATAAAAATTTTAAAAAAAATTTAAAAATTCAAAAAATTTATAAAAATTCAAAAAATTCGAAAATTTTATAAAAAATTATAAAAATTCGAAAAAACTTATTAAAATTTTTAAAAAATTCAAAAAAATTATAAAAATTTATAATTTTTTAAAAATTCAAAAAAATTATAAAAATTCGAAAAAAATTTTAAAAAATTCAAATTTTTTATAAGTTTTTTTGAATTTTTATAAAATTTTCGAATTTTTTGAATTTTTATACATTTTTTATAAAATTTTCGAATTTTTTGATTTTTTATCAATTTTTTGAATTTTTATAAATTTTTTTGAATTTTTATAAATTTTTTGTATTTTTATAAATTTTGTGAATTTTTAAAATTTTTCAAATTTTTTTAAAATTTTTATAAATTTTTTCGAATTTTCATAAATTTTTCGAATTTTTATAAATTTTTCGAATTTTTAAAATTTTTTTGAATTTTTATAAATTTTTTCGAAGTTTTCTAAATTTTTCGAATTTATTTTTTCCACCTACACTAGTTCGGGAAAAAACTCGTATTAAGACGTCCTGGATAGAAACAGCATCAAATTTTGCTCCCTTTCACATTAAGGATTCTCTTTTGCAATAAGTAAAAAGAAACACCAAAGTTTCCTGTTTTCAGCCAGTTTTGTTACCAAACAGGACATTAAGCAGAAAGTAAACAGCCCCTAACACTGCTATACAGGCTACACATCCACCTTCACGCAAGTATGCAAACCAAAATTAACGATAAAGACTATATGTAATTTTTTCTCTCTTATTCCTGTTTTGCAATATGCTGTTGCATATACGAGTTTAAGTTTTAGGAGCAATATGGTTTCAATTTCATTAGATTCAAGTTCAAATATTTGTGGTCAACGTTAAGTTCTCGTAAATTTGAACCTATTCGGTGCTGTTTGACATCACGGCCTTGTATAATTTGACACCCTACTTTAGTTTTACAGGCCTACATATCAATTTCTTATGCAAATATCTACTGCAGGGTCAAAAAGATTTTTCAGTCTTTTAACTTCAAAGGAGAATCTGGTTCACTTCAGCTCTGGGAATGCAATGCCGTTAGGAGTTCAAAAGACATTGGGTGTAGTCTTACATTGGTAGATCAAATTTTTGTATCAACAAACGATAACAGACTTGAAGAATACAGGATGAAATGTCTTGTAAAGAATTACTCTTTTATCGGACTAAAGACAAATAACGGAAACTTTATTGGAGTAAAGACAAAAGTTGAAAACTGGTTTGCTGGTCGAGCAGCTCAAACAGGGGTTGCAGATCACAGAACGAGACATGCTGTACTTAATCAAGGTGATCAATACGCTGATGAAGCATTGGGTTTGGGACAGTTAGTTGTTCCTGTCTATTATCATTCGAGTGCTGGGCTGAAACTTGTTGGAATCATTGAGCTTGTCACAACTCAACCTAAAGAGAGCTACGTTCAAGATTTCAATCAAATTCAAAATTTGCTGAAGGTTAGTTATTTAAATTGAATAATTGTCATATCAATTGTTTTGTATAATTTTATGTCACAAAAATTTGCCCTACGGGCACGTATATACCCGGACCTAAAAGACAGAATAATAGGGGTGTTTGGTTGAAGGTTTGAGTATGAGAGTAAGAGTAATTTGATAGTGTTTAAATATGTTTGTTTTAACTTTTAAGGGTTTAGGTACAAAAGACTTGGTTAGGCATCCTCCATACGTACTACCCAAGTACCCATAACCATTCCCTTATATATCTTCCCTAAACTGATACTGATTTCCATACTAACAGGTTTTGTTCACCTATATTATACCTATATATGATGCTTAAATGCATTATTCAACACCCTTAGGTCCTTACTATCTAGCTACATCTTCTTTTAAAAAATAGTTTTGTTCAAGTATTATTAATGCACTTTACAGAAATGTTGAATTTAAAAAGTAACAAGATCTTGCGAAATAATCTTTTTTGGTGGTTTAATTATTTGTAGATGGCGAACTTAACATCCACATATATGGGGAAAACGATAAAAGTGGAATACGAACATCAGGGGATCGTCAAGTTCACATTGCCCTTTTCGGCCAAACTCCCAGATTTGGAAAAGCAAGTGACAATGAGGTTCACGGAATTGAAGAGCAAAGCTTTCTGTATCATGTATGAAGACACCAACCATAACCCTCGTTATATTTGTAACAACCAGGACTTTGAGTTTTGCTTAGACGACTCGATCTCAAATGGGACAACTGTCATCAGAATGTTTGTTAAAGACGTGGCAAGAGAATAGCTTCTTTTCTTTTATCTTTGATGAAACTTATGTCTGCTTACTTATAGAGTTTTAAATAATGATATGATATGTTCTTTTCTTTTTCTTTAATTGATGTGTTTTTTCATAATACATAGTATTTGGTTATTTCTGAGTAAACAGCGTCTAAAAGTCTTTCCATTCTTGTTAATGGTTGCACTTGCTCAGAGCCGAGATTAATAGTAGAGAAAAAGTGAGAGCTTAAAAGAACATGTGTCTTATCAAGTAGAACACGTATTGAACTTGTGTGAGTTGACTTTAGCTTTCTAGGTTATCATTGCAATTGCAAAATTTGTGCACCAAAAGATTTTCCAACCACGAGCTTTTAGAGGATTTTGAATTGTTTGGCCGATGCTAATGGTGACTCACCCTTAGCACCTCGGCGTCATCTCAAATTTTTCCTTCCAAAACTTTTTTTTTCCACATGCCCTAAGCATGACTTGACCCACAATCATTTTGTTAGGTACCTTCTCACACAACAAAAGGTACCATTAGAACACAAGCCCCTTGGTTATCTTTACAAAACTATACCACAACTATAATTTGCTAATGGCGACCGTAATTTTTTTTAATTATAATTTCATTCATAAGGACCAATGATGTTACATAGTTTAACGGAAGAATTTAACAGAAGTTAGCAATAAGGACCAATGATGTTACATAGTTTCAAGATAAGGATCAATCATGCAAGAAAAAAAATTAGGGACTCAATCAGGGATTTGGCCTAAACTAAAAGGACGAATGTTAGCCTTAATAGAAAGTGATGGTCATTTAGATATTTATATCTTTGTATTGTGGATTTGACTAAGCTAATTGGTTAAAAGCTAAGCTATGCTAGTCCATTAAATGTAAGTTGTATACATTGTCCAATCCATGTTATAGCAAAGCCCATAGAAAGCCCATGTGGCTCGTTTACCTTGTACTATATAAAGCAAACTTCACCTCACTTGTAAAGAGGATGCGTGTGTGCTTGTGTGTGTGTTCTTATATATGAAATAAACTTCTCTTCATCTCTTATTCTCTCTTTTATATACACGGCGTACATAACATACATATGATCCATTAGTGCTTAATACTTAATATATATTATGTGATAGAGTTAGATATAAGGGAATAACAAGTGGTATCAATCGCCTAACATCGATTTATGAGTGATTGTGTTTCGTTTTTTTTTTTTTTTTTTTTTTTTTTTATCAAAATCTAGCAAAGAGTTGCGTTTTTCTCCATAAAAACGTTAGCTTTTTGTCAAAAAGCTTTGATTTTTACGTCTTTTAGGTTAAAAGTTGTTGTCTTTCATTTAGATATATTACTTATTAGTGTATTTTGGCTAAAAAGCGAATCAAAATCTTCAAAAAACGTGTTTCGTATTGAACTAGAAAGATTTGGATACTTGTCGAAATTCGTCAAATTTTCTTTAAAACGTTAAAGGTCGAAACTTTATCGTTAATTAAGTGTTTTTGAAGGTTTTTTGTCGAAAGAAACTTTTTAGAAGTTTGATTTTAGTCGTAATTTTGATCTCTAAAGAATCAGTTCATCTGTGGGAATTCAGATTTGAGGGTTTGTCGGAATTCAGTTTTGAGGGTTTGTCGGAATTCATATTTGAGGGTTTGTCGGAATTGGATTTGTAGGGTTTATCGGAATTGGCCATCGAAATTCAACAAGAACACGGTTACTTCAAGATCCAACAAGAACTCAGTATTCCCTTTCTTGTATAAGTGTGTGGAATACTTCGACTAAGAAAAAATCTTCTAATTTGTACGAATTAGATAGATTCTATCGGAATTGCAAATTCATCGAAATTGCATATTTCATCGAAATTGTATAATTTCATCAAAATTGAAAATTTCCATCGGAATCGTAATTTTTATCGAAATTGCAAGTAATCCATTGGAATTCACCAAAATCCATCATAATTCAACATAATCCATCGGAATTGACTTCTGTTTACGACAAACTTCAAACGGCTATAACTTTTGAACCGTAACTCCGTTTTTAGCCCACAACCTATCAAAACGACCGTGAGAACGAGGAGAAGGACAAGTTAAATACGTTAAAGTCCATTCAACCCAACCTTCGAGGCCCAAATCCACTCTGAAAAGAAGTTATCAACATTTTTAAGTTCTTAGACCAAATTTTCCCTACAACAACTTACCTTAACAAACCACAAACACAACTCCTACATCGTTGAACCGATCCAAAATCAACTTTATCATACATAACTTCATCAATGGCAACTCAGCAAGACATTCATGCAGCCGGTGCAGAAAACTGTAACAACCGTGATTTTAGCAGGTTAGTCTAACTATTAGTTTCGATCTATTTAACTTTTTCTTGGTGTGACTTAAGTGTTTTGTGTGGCATATGTGTGATATACGTGTGCTTTGGCACTAAATCCCTTTGTGTGACTCTATTGGTGTGTCTTGAGTAGTGTTGTTTTGAATAAGTTTATTTTGTTCACTTTAGTGACGTGGAAATGACTTGTATGGTTTTGTGTTCGGGGTTTTGCAAAATGAGTTGTGTTCAAGTTTGTGAGCGTTGGTAAATTAAGTGGTGTTCGGTTTTATGGGTTATATTAATAATGAGTGTGAAATTCTATTTTTGAAAACTTTGTTTTGAAAATGATAAGTTCCATGCTCTGTGTAGAATTCAGTTTTTTCTTCATCCTCTTCGGCCATCTGGACTTGGTGATAACTTTGTACGCGTCTAAGAAGCACTTATACCGGAAGCCCACCACTGTTTGGATTTTCCAGTCGATCTCTGGGAGAGGGTAGTAATCCTTCGGGCATGAGGAGTTCAGGTTTTTGAAGTCGATGCACATTCGCCAACTTCCGTCCCCTTTCTTTACTAGCACCGGGTTGGAAATCCAGGTGGGGTAACGGACTGGTCTAACGATTCCAGCTTTTACCCATTCCTTCACTGTTGATCCTTCAACACCACCTGGTTCTTTTCGGCAGACAAATTTCTTTTTTTCTTAGCTATCAGTGTGTCGGCCACATTAACATTCAGATGATGCTTAATCAGACGACGTGGAACACCCGTCATGTTCGATGGTTCCCCTGCGAATACGTCCTTATTCTTTCTTAACAGCTCGACCAGGTGTCTCCTACATTCTTTCGAGAATCCCGTCCCTATTGTGACCAGTTGTTCGGGGAAAGTGGGGTTGACTAGAATTTCCTCTGTTCGATTTGTATCTGGGTTGGCGATTTCCGCTTCCTGCGGCACTTCGGTCATTTGTTTCTCCTCTAACCGTCTGCATTCCAGCACCACGGCTGTTCGCGCTACCAGAGTTGCCACTTCTTTTGGCGTGGGGAATTTGACCATAGAGTGGATTGTCGAAGGGACAGATCTTAGTTCTTTTAGTCCCGTTCGACCCAATATCACATTATAGGGTGATGGGGATTGCACAATACAGAATTTCATAATGGTGGTTCGGAACATACCATGGTCGCCGAAGCATACATCTAACTCTATTTTTCCCAACGGTCTGCGCGTTTCCCCTGAAAAACCAACGAGAGACATATTAGTCTCCTTGAGATTTGCCCTTATGTCTGGACTGAGGTTGTTGAAACAATGTTCGTACATCACGTTCACAGAAGATCCTTCATCAATATATATTCTTCGGACCAAGTACCCCTCTATGATGAGGCGAAAAGTGTACCGCTTTTCGGGGGTCATTTAAGCCCTAAATCGTATTTATTTGATCAAATAATGCCCTAAATCGTTCCTTTTGTCATTTTAGGTACTTTGGAGGAGAAAATTGGAAAAGGAAGCATTTTGGACGTTTTTGGAGCATAAAAGTGAAGAAAACGACAAAGTCTCAAAATCTGCTGGAATAGTACCTTTGACAGCGTCAAGCCCAAGCCTGACAGCGTCAAGCCTTGATAGGCCAGAACGTATTTTTGGAGTTTAAAGGGAGACGGCGTCAAGAAGGCCATCAAGAAACCCTAACCGCGGCGAGGTGACGGCGTCAGCTCTATAACGTGACGCCATCAGATATGATTTTCTATATATATTCTCATAATTTTTAGTCATTAGTGTGCAACTTTGTGAGGAGAAACCCTAAGACGATTTTTCTGCCATTTATAAGGGTTTTATACCCTTGGATCTCCCATGTTCAATTGAAGATAAGTAATCAATTAATCATTCAATATGTCTATGTGTTGTTTGATTATATCTTGTTCTTGTCTTTTATTTAACATGCTAGGCTAGATTTATCTTGTGTTTGCTTAGATCTAATGAAACATAACTATTGATTATTGGTTGTTGGTGTGTTATTAATTGTATTGGATGATTGTTTATCGATGTTAGGCTTAAGAAAACTGGCTAACCTCCTATACGGTAACTTGCTTGAACGTCTTAAGAAACATGAACCAATGCGTACTAAGGTTATTATGGTTGTATTTAATGCATGAGCGAATTCTAGTGATCCCATGTTAGGAGCTTCTTAGCCGGCTCGACATAAGAGTGAAGTAGGAGCTTATAGAGTTGGGGAAGTACGTACGCCACCCCACGATTGGTATTAAGGAATACACCCGTCATCCACGCAATTAATATACACTAATCAACCGGTAAAAGATAGTTAGGGAGTAAGGAAATCTAAGTAAACACATTTCTCTCCATATAAGTTCCACAACCTTTTTATTTTCAGTTATTTTATTTTATTTGCTATTGTAGTTATTTGGGTTAGTTGACTAGCAACTAATTCCGCCCACTCCTTCAAACCCGAGATTTTACTTGCTTTTATAAAAAAATATAAAAAATACAAAAAGAATCTTCCCTCACCCTTAGACCTATGTAGTTTTTCAATCCTAACGACACTATTCCCCTAGAGAACGATCAATCCCCCGGTACTTGCCACTACACTATACTACATCGGTCAGGTACACTGCCTGGTGGGGATTGCAAGCCTCTTGAGATCCCTCGAGAGGTAAAACCTGTTGCAAGGTCGCAAAACCACGCATCAGTACCCCTCTATGTTTCATTCGATAATGAGGGGTTCCTCCGATAAGTCTCCCGTCATGATAGGGGGAAAGACTATCGAGACATTCATCCACTCATCATCGTGGCCTCCGTACCTTCTCTTTCGGCTTTCCGGTTTTCCTCTCACCATGTAGATGATTTCTTTCTGCTCGGTCATGTGGTTAGCTTCGTTCTCCTCGTCTTGAGGACGCGGAGGACGAAAGGAGGGACCAACCATTTCAATGCTTCGGTAGATTGAATAGTGGGTCCCACGGATGGCGCCAATTTGTTGAAGTAAAACTCTACACGTATGTCCCACTTCCTTGTGAAGGCCTTCGGGTCAGTGCCTTCCGGTTCTTGAGGTCCTGCGTACAAGAAATAAACGCGTTAGGCTCGCCCTGGGGTTTGTCCCAAGGCCAACCTCCGGCGTAAGAATTAGTATGTGATAATAAGGTTGATAAATTATGTGTGTGTAATGTATATATCTCAGATCTTTAATTATGAATGAGGCATGGGTATTTATACTACCCATGCCTACTGTACCTGTTTACCTTGGGACTCAGCGAGTTGACCTACCTCTGACATAGCAGATAGGTGTCAGACCACGTGGGGAACACAATCCCGTGAAATCTGGGATGGCAGTGGTTGATTTGACTATTTACTGGGAATGGCGGCGGTCCTACCGGGATGCTTGTCCAGAGGTGGGAAAACAATCCGGACGGCACATGATATTCGGATAATATACATGGTCTGGACGTGGTAACTCGTCCGAACACATACACCAACATTAACTAAAATATGCACTTATTACACATATTATAAATTATAAAAGATTTTTTTGTAACAATGTAACAAATGAAATTTGCTTCAATACAAATATAACAATGCCATACATGTAGGACGTAACTTAAAATGAACAAAGTCACTAAGTTTCAAATTTAAGTCAACATAAACATTCATACATGAATTTTATGTTGATTAGTAGTGTATATAAAAGTAGAAAATATAAATTTCTGTTGATTAATAGTGCATAAAAAAGTAGAAAATACCCTTTAGTAAAGTTAATCTCCCAAAATGTTAATCAACATGAAAATATAAATTTCTGTTGAACAACATATAAAACGATCTTATATTAGTGTTGCACTTTGCTAATAAATTTTTATTTTGTTGTCAATCGTTCTAATAGTTGAGAATGCAAAAATTACATTCTTTTACGTTTGTGCGTAACCATATTAGCACCTTTTTTTTTTTTTTTTTATAAATATGATGCTATCAAAGATGGCTTGGTTGTATTACTTGACATAAGAACAAAGAGTAAGAATTAAAGAAGTGATAATGAGAATTTTCTTTTTACAAAGGCAACATATATTACTGAACAAATAAACAAAGTACAATTACAAAAGAAATGTCAACTCATGCACCTTTTTGACAAGACAATTAAAAATGATGGGCCCTAGAAACTAAGACAACCATTATGTGCAATGTTTTAAAACCTATTTTGATCTGGCCGGTTCAACAGGTTGAATCGGGAACCAGTTAGCAAGGAGATCCGGCCGGATGTGGTCAGATTTTTGCTTAATTGAGAACCAGACTGAACCGGTGGTTTTTCATTTACCCGGGTCGGCCCGGTTTGATAAACCTGACCGGGTCATGACTTTTGTTCCTTTTTTTTTCCTTTTTTTTAAACAACAAAAATATTTTTATTCCTTTAAAAATAAAAAAACCCTTTTGTCATTTCATTTTCGTTAAACTCAAAATTTGTGTTATGTTAAGTTCTATATTTGTGTGGACAAACATATAATGATTTGGAAAGTTTATACTTAAGTTAAAAAGTTAAATTGGTAGTGACTGATGTGGTTAAGTTTTGATGAAATAAAATGGTATTATATTTGCTTGATTTAAAAGTTCATCAATAAAGATAGGGTTCTAAAAACACCATAGAATCATCTAATCTTTATAAAGTAGAACTATAAACTAAAAGTATAAATTGATTGTTTTTGCATTTTTTTGTAGTATTGTACATCTGGAAATTAAAGACTAAAACCCAATAGAGTCATCTCATGTTTATCGATTCAATTGAATGTAAGATCGAAATTGGACAAATACGTATAAAAGATGTTATGAAAAGTATATATGTATACAACCGGTTCGACCCGACGGTTAAACCGGTGACCTGGTGAACCGGCGACTCGATCGAGTCAATTAAAAAACGAGGTTTTAAAACATTGATTTTGTGTATACAACCAAAACAAATACCATGTGCAGAGGTCTGTTGGTTCTGAAGCATTAAGAGCACTTGGTTGAGCTGGTTTTGGAGTTGGTCCATCCTAGCTGAGACATGTGCATCAGATGGTGTAGCAGCCTGGTTGGAAGTACTTGCCTTGTCAACATCATCTTGCCCCATAACCATGTTAATAGCCCTTGCATTCCTGTAGTCTTGAGCTGTCTGAAACTGCGTAGGTGCCTGCACTTTTCCTTGAAGTGGGCGACTAATGGGATAACCAACACCTCTTGGGATGATCTCACCACTCGTTTCCTTGCTCAGTTTTTCCCACCAGGAAGAACTACCAAGCTAAGGAATGATATCTTGATGTTCCAACAACGTCAAGGCGAAACTCTCTACGAGGCATGGACTCGATTCAAGGACTTACTCCAAAAAGTCCCTCACCATGGCATAGAACTTTGGCTCCAAGTCCAAATCTTCTATGACCACATCAATCTCTCCACGAGGCAAACCATTGACCAATCGGCCGGTGGTAAGCTACATGATCTAAGTGCGGAACAATCATGGGCTCTCCTGGAAGATCTTGCTCTTTATGACAACGAAAGTTGGAATGATCCCCGTGATTTGAATAAAACGGTCAAGGCAATATCTTTGCGTTCGAACAATTCAAGCACTTCCGACCGTAGGATCATAGAACTTGAAAACCAAGTCAAGTTTCTTATGAAATCCTACGAGGCTCCTAAACCTTCAAGCCAAGTGAACAAAATCACTTCTTCGTGTGAATTATGTAGTGGTCTCCACGACACTCGTGATTGCGTGGAACTCCCCGAACAAGCTTTTGCGGACTACGCATCCTCGCGTACCAACGGAGCGGGAGACAAGTGGTACACTTTCAAACCCGAGCCAAACCCCTACGGTGATTCATACAAATCCTCATGGAAAAATCAACCAAACCTTAGGTGGAAACAAAACCAAAGCGCACAACAAACCAATTCTTCCAACCCACCTAATCGTTTCCAATCAAGCGGTTCATCCCCAAACCGTACTTTCAATAACAATCCTTCCAAAAATTATGGTAGTACCAATAATCTTGACGGATTGATGTCCAAATTTATGGCATCTCAAGAAGCTCGGATTGCTAGATTCGAATCCGAATTCAATCAACAACAAACAGAGATGACCAATAAAATTGACAACTTATTGAAAGCCCTCGATAACCAAGTGCTATCACCTCCACATAAGGACGCTAGGAACACAAATAGCGAACCCCAAGTAAAAGACCCCTCTTCATCCAAACATGTCCACTTCGTCAACATTGTCACTATTAAACCAATTGATAGGAATGAGGATAATAGTGAACCTGAGGATGAGGTTAAGAAAGTCGAGGTTGATAAAGAAGTTAGGAAAAGTGAGATTGAAAAAGTAGATGATGATGAGGACTACTTCAATAGGCTACCCACTAAAGAAGAGCGCGCATATCATACAGACTTATTCGATGACCCCGAGACACCGTACTTCCTAGGTAGACCAATTATAGAAATGGGCGACCCTTCTAATCTCAACATACCATGCAACATCGGACATTTACATGTGTGAAAAGATTACATCGACCTTAGATCGCCCATAAACATCATGACTAGAGCCCACTACAACTTGATAATGAAAAATCAACTTGGGTATAGGATGCTCCCTGATAAGGGTTGGATGAGTAACTTCACGGGAAGAGTTAAGGGATTACCGGTTTATGTAGGAAACTTCACCTATGCCACCGACTTTGTAATTGTAGAAGATATCCGCCCAATAGTCGATGCATGCTTAACTCAAGTAGTTTTTGGAAAACCATTTGTTGAGGTCTCTAGAATGACTTATGAACCTTTCTTAGGGATAGTTAGATTTAAGGATGAGACCGATGAGGTAAACTACCAAATGCCATATAAGATAGAGCAATTCCAACACTTGTCAAATGTTGAGAAGGAGCTTAGGCAAGCAGTCTACTATAGGAATGATGGAGATAGAAGTAAAGGAGTAGACTATGTTATGGAAAGGATATCCGGTTTCTACAAGGATTGTTTGAAATTAGGACCGGAATATAAAACCGGACATGAGAATGGCCTAGAAACCGTGACAAATGATGGAGTCACGTAATGTACGGTGACTTTGAGTCTAGCTACAAGACTCGTTAATAAAGAAAAGCGCTTCTTGGGAGGCAACCCAAGCTTTATTTGCTTTGTGTGTTTATTTATTTGTTTGTTTGATTTTATTTGCTTCCGTATGTATGTTTAATTTTTATTATTATTGATTCATGTTCGAAACTAAATTGTGAAAATGCTTTATCTTGTTTTTAACTTCGTCTTAACTACATATAAAGGTATTTTGCAAAAGTTAAGTGTAAGGGAAATCCAAATCGGTTTATTAGAACAAATGAACATGAATCATAACAATATTAAATTAACATACATATTAGTAATTGTTTGAGTCAAATGCTTGTATCGAGTCATAATGATATTTTGCAGGATTTCCAGGAAATAAGGATTGAGTTTTTCCAGAAATTTTCCGGAAACTTAACTTGAAAAATCTGTCAGATCACTTCTGACGGCGTCAGACCCCAGTCTGACGGCATCAGGAACAGTTTTCTGAATTTTTTTAAAGTTTTGTTTTTCTTCCGGAATCATAAAATGTTTTATTAAATCTCTAACTTATAAACTCCAGGAATCTGCAAAATAATCATTCCACAAGCATTATATCCTTATACAGATTTATCCCGCCGATGTTATGCAGATTTTCGTGTTTGTTTTCTCAGGTTTAACAGGTTATTTTGGACAAGGAGATGTATGTGGAATCTAGCTTTTGGCGCTGCTTTAATCTTGAAGCTTCGACATTACCTTGGAAGAAGATCTAACCATGTTACCCCTTTATCCACCGAGCGAATCAGGGGAGTATTTGATTTCATTCTTTTACCTTATTACTTTTACATCATGTTATTTGAACATTGGGGACAATGTTCATCTTAAGTGTAAGGGGGGGGGGGGTAAAGTACGATACCTTAGAGAATGCTATTACGCTTGATTTTTCGTTTGTTTAATGGTAGATATGTAATAAAACTGAGAGAAATACCTGTTAAGGCAATTTTAGTGCCAAATTTAAAATTTTTTACAACATTTAGGAGTGAAACTTTGGTCTTAATGAGCGTCTCACGGATAGGAGTTATATGACTAGCACAAAACCGTACCACTAAAAAATTTTCCACCCCCAAATATGTGAGGTTCGCCCCTAGAATTGGTAGGAAAAGCATTTATGCTATGATGTGTGTACCGGTAGCACTTAGATTCTAGAACTTGCGTTAGGACCATTCCGAGGCCACAAGTGAGACTACATTCGTGTAGTTAGATTTACTACATGATAAGAGGCATTAGGATTAACCCATTGTTTTACACCTGTGTTTTTGTTATAATTACATTGGCTACATTGGTCAAGTAATTCTCCCACACCCTTTGCGTTGTACTCATTTTTAGTACACGATACCCCTAGTACACCCCTCAGAGCCTATCTTTTCGTTTCTAACTTTAAGCATTTTACTTAAAGGAAGAATTTGTTTACACCCCACTTAAATGTACACCCAAATCGCCTTAGCCTACCTTGTATGCACTCATTTTTAGTGCATTATTGTGACAACATTTGTTTAAACCCCAAGTTAATTATCTAATTGATTACATGGTTGCTAAGTCGAGTCATATCCTTGTACATATTGTTTTGGGACGATTGGGACTCATGGGTAAAGTACTAGTGTAATGGAGTAATGGGGAAGAACAACATTATTACCCCCATATGTGCTAAATATTTTAAAAGTACTCCAAGTGTTTCGATTATCTTAATTCGAGTCATTAGAATAGTTAATTGTAAAGTTATGTAAAAGTTCAAGTGTAAGGGGGATACAACCCCCCTACGATGTATTATTTTGGATGGTAGGGCAAGAGTGTATGATCAAAAAAAAAAAAAAAAAAAAAAAAAAAAAAAAGTAGAAAAAACATACGGACTACCATCCCGTTTCATTTTATGTTTATTTTATCTTTTTGTTATTTTTTTTTCTCATTAGCTTAAGTCGAGTCTAGTCTTGGCTTAGCAACGCCATATTGTACATGTAATTAATCAAGATCTTTAACTCGCCACCAGTAAAATATCCTTTATCCAACAAAACCGTGTTTATCATATCCCTACACCTAACGTTATAACCCGTTTAAAAGCCCTCTTTGATAGTTTATCTTAGGTGCTTACGCCTAGTGGAGGAGGTTTTTGATCCTTTTCCAAGCCTATGGTAATCTATTTGCTATGACAGGTAGTGAGAGATATTATTCATTTTCATTTATGAGATATACTTTTATGACACCTGAGAGATGTGAGTATCTAAACACTACTTGTGAGGTGCTAGTCTGTAATCTCCGTGCTTATTATGATTAAAGTGGAACGACTATTTGTTGTAATTACTTTTATATTAGCGTTAAATGACCCCTAACTTGTATTTTGATTAGAATAAAAGCGCATTTGCTTGAGGACAAGCAAATCTCAAGTGTAAGGGTATTTGATGAGGCGAAAAGTGTACCGCTTTTCGGGGGTCATTTAAGCCCTAAATCGTATTTATTTGATCAAATAATGCCCTAAATCGTTCCTTTTGTCATTTTAGGTACTTTGGAGGAGAAAATTGGAAAAGGAAGCATTTTGGACGTTTTTGGAGCATAAAAGTGAAGAAAACGACAAAGTCTCAAAATCTGCTGGAATAGTACCTTTGACAGCGTCAAGCCCAAGCCTGACAGCGTCAAGCCTTGATAGGCCAGAACGTATTTTTGGAGTTTAAAGGGAGACGGCGTCAAGAAGGCCATCAAGAAACCCTAACCGCGGCGAGGTGACGGCGTCAGCTCTATAACGTGACGCCGTCAGATCTGATTTTCTATATATATTCTCATAATTTTTAGTCATTAGTGTGCAACTTTGTGAGGAGAAACCCTAAGACGATTTTTCTGCCATTTTTAAGGGTTTTATACCCTTGGATCTCCCATGTTCAATTGAAGATAAATAATCAATTAATCATTCAATATGTCTATGTGTTGTTTGATTATATCTTGTTCTTGTCTTTTATTTAACATGCTAGGCTAGATTTATCTTGTGTTTGCTTAGATCTAATGAAACCTAACTATTGATTATTGGTTGTTGGTGTGTTATTAATTGTATTGGATGATTGTTTATCGATGTTAGGCTTAATAAAACTGGCTAACCTCCTATACGGTAACTTACTTGAACGTCTTAAGAAACATGAACCAATGCGTACTAAGGTTATTATGGTTGTATTTAATGCATGAGCGAATTCTAGTGATCCCATGTTAGGAGCTTCTTAGCCGGCTCGACATAGGAGTGAAGTAGGAGCTTATAGAGTTGGGGAAGTACGTACGCCACCCCACGATTGATATTAAGGAATACACCCGTCATCCACGCAATTAATACACACTAATCAACCGGTAAAAGATAGTTAGGGAGTAAGGAAATCTAAGTAAACACATTTCTCTCCATATAAGTTCCACAACCTTTTTATTTTCAGTTATTTTATTTTATTTGCTATTGTAGTTATTTGGGTTAGTTGACTAGCAACTAATTCCGCCCACTACTTCAAACCCGAGATTTTACTTGCTTTTATAAAAAAATATAAAAAATACAAAAAGAATCTTCCCTCACCCTTAGACCTATTAGAGTAGTTTTTCAATCCTAACGACAGTATTCCCCTAGAGAACGATCAATCCCCCGGTACTTGCCACTACACTATACTACATCGGTCAGGTACACTGCCTGGTGGGGATTGCAAGCCTCTTGAGATTCCTCGAGAGGTAAAACCTGTTGCAAGGTCGCAAAACCACGCATCAGTACCCCTCTATGTTTCATTCGATAATGAGGGGTTCCTCCGATAAGTCTCCCGTCATGATAGGGGGAAAGACTATCGGGACATTCATCCACTCATCATCGTGGCCTCCGTACCTTCTCTTTCGGCTTTCCGGTATTCCTCTCACCATGTTGATGATTTCTTTCTGCTCGGTCATGCGGTTAGCTTCGTTCTCCTCGTCTTGAGGACGCGGAGGACGAAAGGAGGGACCAACCATTTCAATGCTTCGGTAGATTGAATAGCGGGTCCCACGGATGGCGCCAATTTGTTGAAGTAAAACTCTACACGTAGGTCCCACTTCCTTGTGAAGGCCTTCGGGTCAGTGCCTTCCGGTTCTTGAGGTCCTGCATACAAGAAATAAACGCGTTAGGCTCGCCCTGGGGTTTGTCCCAAGGCCAACCTCCGGCGTGAGAATAAGTATCTGATAATAAGGTTGATAAATTATGTGTGTGTAATGTATATATCTCAGATCTTTAATTATGAATGAGGCATGGGTATTTATACTACCCATGCCTACTGTACCTGCTTACCTTGGGACTCAGCGAGTTGACCTACCTCTGACATAGCAGATAGGTGTCAGACCACGTGGGGAACACAATCCCGTGAAATCTGGGATGGCAGTGGTTGATGTGACTATTCACTGGGAATGGCGGCGGTCCTACCGGGATGCTTGTCCGGAGGTGGGAAAACAATCCGGACGGCACATGATATTCGGATAATATACATGGTCTGGACGTGGTAACTCGTCCGAACACATACACCAACATTAACTAAAATATGCACTTATTACACATATTATAAATTATAAAAGAATTTTTTTGTAACAATGTAACAAATGAAATTTGCTTCAATACAAATATAACAATGCCATACATGTAGGACGTAACTTAAAATGAACAAAGTCACTAAGTTTCAAATTTAAGTCAACATAAACATTCATACATGAATTTTATGTTGATTAGTAGTGTATATAAAAGTAGAAAATATAAATTTATGTTGATTAATAGTGCATAAAAAAGTAGAAAATACCCTTTAGTAAAGTTAATCTCCCAAAATGTTAATCAACATGAAAATATAAATTTCTGTTGAACAACATATAAAACGATCTTATATTAGTGTTGCACTTTGCTAATAAATTTTTATTTTGTTGTCAATCGTTCTAATAGTTGAGAATGCAAAAATTACATTCTTTTACGTTTGTGCGTAACCATATTAGCACCTTTTTTTATTATTATTTTTTTTTAAATATGATGCTATCAAAGATGGCTTGGTTGTATTACTTGACATAAGAACAAATAGTAAGAATTAAAGAAGTGATAATGAGAATTTTCTTTTTACAAAGGCAACATATATTACCGAACAAATAAACAAAGTACAATTACAAAAGAAATGTCAACTCATGCACCTTTTTGACAAGACAATTAAAAATGATGGGCCCAAGAAACTAAGACAACCATTATGTGCAATGTTTTAAAACCTATTTTGATCTGGCCGGTTCAACAGGTTGAATCGGGAACCAGTTAGCAAGGAGATCCGGCCGGATGTGGTCAGGTTTTTGCTTAATTGAGAACCAGACTGAACCGGTGATTTTTCATTTACCCGGGTCGGCCCGGTTTGATAAACCCGACCGGGTCATGACTTTTGTTCTTTTTTTTTTTTATTTTTTTTAAACAACAAAAATATTTTTATTCCTTTAAAAATAAAAAAATCCTTTTGTCATTTCATTTTCGTTAAACTCAAAATTTGTGTTATGTTAAGTTCTATATTTGTGTGGACAAACATATAATGATTTGGAAAGTTTATACTTAAGTTAAAAAGTTAAATTGGTAGTGACTGATGTGGTTAAGTTTTGATGAAATAAAATGGTATTATATTTGCTTGATTTAAAAGTTCATCAATAAAGATAGGGTTCTAAAAACACCATAGAATCATCTAATCTTTATAAAGTAGAACTATAAACTAAAAGTATAAATTGATTGTTTTTGCATTTTTTTGTAGTATTGTACATCTGGAAATTAAAGACTAAAACCCAATAGAGTCATCTCATGTTTATCGATTCAATTGAATGTAAGATCGAAATTGGACAAATACGTATCAAAGATGTTATTAAAAGTATATATGTATACAACCGGTTCGACCCGACGGTTAAACCGGTGACCTGGTGAACCGGCGACTCGATTGAGTCAATTAAAAAATGAGGTTTTAAAACATTGATTTTGTGTATACAACCAAAACAAATACCATGTGCAGAGGTCTGTTGGTTCTGAAGCATTAAGAGCACTTGGTTGAGCTGGTTTTGGAGTTGGTCCATCCTAGCTGAGACATGTGCATCAGATGGTGTAGCAGCCTGGTTGGAAGTACTTGCCTTGTCAGCATCATCTTGCCCCATAACCATGTTAATAGCCCTTGCATTCCTGTAGTCTTGAGCTGTCTGAAACTGCGTAGGTGCCTGCACTTTTCCTTGAAGTGGGCGACTAATGGGATAACCAACAATTTTGTAGCATTCCTCTTTGAAGTGCCCTTCTTTGCCACAGTTTCCACATTAAACTCCCTTCCTAAAGTTGCTCATTCTATCCTGTCCACTTTGTGGTGCCCTTTGATTGTTGGATCTTGGATTAGGGTGTTTGGCACAACACTTCTTTGACTGTTAGGTGCATTGTATCTTTGACCACTTGAGTTACCATACACATTGTTTCTTTGACTGTTTGAGAAGCTGTTTAGGATGGTTGATGTGGTTGATTTTGGATTTGTGGCCTCCCTTTGCTTTTCTTCCTGCCTAACCATGGTGTAAGCCTTTGCAGCAGTTGAGAGTGGTTGCATGAGCAATATCTGACCTCTGATATTTTAGTAACATTCATCAAGTCCCATCAAGAACTGGATCAATCTTTTCCTTTGGTCTCTTTCTCCATTAATTCTGCCATTAGCACAATTGCACAAACACAAGCACAAGTAAGGTGCTTCCAAAGCATCAAATTCATCCCAAAGCCCTTTCAACTTGTGTTAATACACTTTGACTGAACAATTCTCTTGCTTCAATGATGAAGCGAAAAGTGTACCGCTTTTAAGGGGTCATTTAAGCCCTAAATCGTATTTATTTGATCAAATATTGCCCTAAATCGTTCCTTTTGTCATTTTAGATACTTTTGAGGAGAAATATGGAAAAGGAGGCATTTTGGACGTTTTTGGAGCATAAAAGTGAAGAAAACGACAAAGTCTCAAAAATCGGCTAAAAGTTACCTTTGACGGCGTCAGGATTTACTCCAGACGGCGTCATGGCTTGGCAAGAAAAGGTGGATGTGAAATTTACTCATGATAAGCCAGTGAAAATTGCATGTGAATTCTGACGGCGTCACGCTTTAACCTGATCAAGGGCGTCACGGCTTAATTCAAAGAGGGACGGCGTCACGTTCAAGGTCTGACGGCGTCAAGCCTTGATAAGCCAGAACGGATTTTGGAGGGCTAAAGAGGGACGGCGTCAAGAAGGTCATCCGGGAACCCTAGAAGCGGCGAGGTGACGGCGTCACACTCCATAACGTGACGCCGTCAGATGTAAAAATCTATATATAGTTTTCTAATTTTTTGTCATTAGGGTGGAACTTAGTGTGGAATTTTTGGGAGAAAACCCTAAGACGATTTTAGCATCTTTTTCAAGGCTTTTTGCCTTGAGATCTTCCATGTTACATTGAAGATAAGTTATCAATTAATCATTCAATATGTCTATGTGTTGTTTGATTCTATCTTATTCTTGTCTTTTGATTAACATGTTAGGCTAGATTTATCTTGTGTTTGCTTAGATCTAATGAAACCTAGCTATTGATTATTGGTTATTAGTGTGTTATTAGTTGTATTGGATGATTGTTTATCTATGTTAGGCTTAAGAAAACTGGCTAACTTCCTATTCGGTAACTTGCTTGAACGTCTTAAGAAACATGAACCAATGCGTACTAAAGGTTTTTATGGTTGTATTTAATGCACAAGCGAATTCTAGTGATCCCATGTTAGGAGCTTCCTAGCCGGCTCGACATAGGAGTGAAGTAGGAGCTTGTAGAGTTGGGGAAGTACGTACGCCACCCCACGATTGGTATTAAGGAATACACCCGTCATCCACGCGACTAATACACACTAATCAACCGGTAAAAGATAGTTAGGGAGTAAGGAAATCTAAGTAAACACATTTCTCTACACATAAGTTTTCACCAAACTTTTTATTTTCAGTTATTTATTTTATTTGCATTTGTAGTAATTTGGGTTAGTTGACTAGCAACTAATTCCGCCCACTCTTTCAAACCCGAGATTTTACTTGCTTTCAAAAAAATATAAAAACATAAAAAAGAATCTTCCTCAACCCTTAGACCTATTAGAGTAGTCTTTCATACCTAACGAACACTATTCCCTGTGGAGAACGATCAATCCCCCGTACTTACCACTACACTATACTACATCGGTCAGGTACACTGCCTGGTGGGGTTGTAAGCCTCTTGAGATCCCTTGAGAGGTAAAACCTGTTGTAAGGTTGGAAAACCACGCATCAAGTTTTTGGCGCCGCTGCCGGGGAATAGTTATTGTTTAGGTTGAATTTTTATTTTATAGGTCTACTCACTAGATTCCTTTCTAGTGAGATTTTTATTTTATTTTTCTAGGTTTTTCTTTAGTCTATCTATTTTCTTCGTGCTTTTGTTCGTATAAGATTTCCATTGACTCTTCCGTTCACCATTATGGAGAACGCGAATCCACCATACCACCAACCACGTAATTCACCCACTCCATATGACATCTTGATGTTTAAACAACATAAAGATGAACCTCTCTATGATGCATGGACTCATTTTAAATATTTACTCCAAAAAGTCCCTCATCATAACTTCGATTTTTGGTCCCTAACTCAAATCTTTTACAATCATGTCGACCGACATGCCCAAAGGGACATTTACCATATTGCCGGCAGGGATATTAGGGAATTAAGTGCTGAGAAAGCATGGGAAGCTATTGAGAATTGTGCCCAATATTATTATATGGTAGACAACCCAACAAACATTAATACAAGTCAATTGACCACAAATTTCAAGGATCATGAAACAAGTTTGTTTGGGGATGAGGGTAGAGTTGAGCCACCTAGCTGCATGTCATGGTTAGGCACTACTATAATACAGGGTGAACACTTAGGTGATCTTGATGTGAGGGAGGATCTAGCCGAGCATGATCACATTGATCAAAAAGACCTAGGTTTTATGATCGATGACGATGAATCTCAAGAAACACATTATGAATCTTTTGGGCAATTTGAATATAGCAGTCAGAATATTGAGGATGATCCTTATGATTTGGATATAGAAGTTGAGATGCCTAGAGAAGCACTTGAGATACTAGGGAAAATGTTAGGGTTAGATTCTACTAAAACACATGATGAGGATATAGGTGATCTTGACACAAGGAATGATGAGGTAAGTAACATAAGCCCACCAAGTACCCCACAAGTCCTACCATCATTTGAGGCACACACACCGCCCGTGACTTACCCGGAAGAAGTTGAGGAGACTATAGGAACCCCAATAGAGGTAGAGCCCTTGGACCAAACACAACTAGAAGAAATAGGTTTGAATGCTTTTAGTGATCACAACCTTTCTTTTAGTCCTATGGAAGTTCCTAGTTTTGATGAGCCGGAGCCTCAACCAAAATCGTTACCTAATCTTCCATCCTTGGATGAAAATTTAGGAATTGAATTAGGTCCCGATCCACCCATCAAAACATATAGTCCGGGTAGTCTTAAGTTTAAGGTAGTGGACATTAAGCCTTGTAGTGAGGAAGACAATATAGGAGTGAAAAATGACCTTACATGTCTACATCACCCATTCATGATTGATCACAAGAAACATTATGGGTTTAAACCGGGTCTATTGGGTCAAGATGGATTCCCAATTAGGAGTCTCTCGAAGTTGTTAGAAAATGATCCCTTTTTAGGAGAACACTTTAACTCACCCATTGACCAAAGTGAACTAGGTAAGGTTATGATGAAAGGAGCACACCCCTTTGAGCATATAATTCATCCACCAATCTTTCCTCACGCGGCATACTTCCACCAAGTTGGTGTGTATCGCTACTATCACCCGCACTTAATCCTAAGTGTAGGGAAAACCTCTCCTTTATCCATTAAATAAGGGTAGAGTCAGGCTCATGACTCGAACAAAAACAAGCGCTTCTTGGGAGGCAACCCAAGCTTTATTTGTTTTATTTGCTTTGTGTGTTTATTTTTTTGTTTGTTCGTTTTTATTTGTTTCCGTATGTATGTTTAAATTTTATTATTATTGATTCATGTTAAAAACTAATTTGTGAAAATGCTTTATGTTGTTTTTAACTTCGTCTTAACTACATATAAAGGTATTTTGCAAAAGTTAAGTGTAAGGGAAATCTAAATCGGTTTATTAGAACACAAATGAACATGAATCGTAATAGTAATAAATGAACATACATATTAGTATTTGTTTGAGTCAAATGCTTGTATCGAGTCATAATGATGTTTTGCAGGATTTCCAGGAAGTAAGGTATAGGTTTTTCCAAAATTTTTCCAGAAACGTAACATGAGAATTCTGTCAGATCATTTCTGACGGCGTCAGGAGTTACAACCTGACGGCGTCAGGTTTAATTTTCTGAAAATTTTTGAAAGTTTTGTTTTCATAAACAGTTTTTATTAAATCTCTAACTTATAATCTCCAGGAATCTGCAAAATTATCATTCCACAAGCATTATATCCTTATATATAGATTTTATCCCGCCGATGTTATGTAGGTTTTCGTGTTTGTTTTCTCAGGTTTAACAGGTTATTTTGGACAAGGAAATGTATGTGGAATCAAGCTTTTGGCGATGCATTAGTCATGGAGCTTTTACATTCTCTTTGGAAGAAGATCTAACCGTGTTATTTCATTATCCACCGAGCAAATCAGGGGAGTATTTGATTTCATTCTTTTACTTTTTACTTTTACATCTTGTTATTTGAACATTGGGGACAATGTTCATCTTAAGTGTAAGGGGAGGGTAAAAATACGATTTTAGAGAATACAATTACGCTTGATTTTTGTTTGTTTGATAGTAGATGTGTAATAAAACTGAGAGAAATACCTGTTAGGGCAATTTTAGTGCCAAATTTAAAATTTTTTACAACATATAGGAGTGAAACTTTGATCTTAATGAGCGTCTCACGGATAGGAGTTATATGACTAGCACAAAAACCGTACCACTAAAAAATTTTCCACCCCCAAATATGTGAGGTTCGCCCCTAGAATTGGTAGGAAAAGCATTTATGCTATGATGTGTGTACCGGTAGCACTTAGATTCTAGAACTTGCGTTAGGACCATTCCAAGGCCACAAGTGAGACTACATTCGTGTAGTTAGATTTACTACATGATAAGAGGCATTAGGATTAACCCATTGTTTTACACCTGTGTTTTTGTTATAATTACGTTGGCTACATTGGTCAAGTAATTCTCCCACACCCTTTGCGTTGTACTCATTTTTAGTACACGATACCCCTAGTACACCCCTCAGAGCCTATCTTTTCGTTTCGACCTTTAAGCATTTTACTTAAAGGAAGAATTTGTTACACCCCACTAAAATGTACACCCAAATCGCCTTAGCCTACCTTGTATGCACTCATTTTTAGTGCATTATTGTGACAACATTTGTTTAAACCCAAGTTAATTATCTAGTTAATTACATGGTTGCTAAGTCGAGTCATATCCTTGTACATATTGTTTTGGGACGATTGGGACTCATGGGTAAAGTACTAGTGTAATGGAGTAATGGGGAAGAACATCATTCATTATCCCTATTTGTGCTAAATGTTTTAAAAGTACTCCAGGTTTTTCAATTATCTTAATTCGAGTCATTAGAATAGTTATTTGTAAAGTTATGTAAAAGTTCAAGTGTAAGGGGAATGCAACGCCCCTATGATGTATTATTTAGGATGGTAGGGCAAGAGTGTATGCAAAAAAAAAAAAAAAAAAAAAAAAAAAAAAAAAAAAAAAAAAAAAAAAAATCGAAAAAATCAAGAAAAATACAAAGAAATGAGAAAAAGAAAAATAGAAAAAACATACGGACTACCATCCCGTTTTATTTTATGATTATTTTATGTTTTTGTTATTTTCTTTCATTAGCTTAAGATCGAGTCGAGTCTTGGCTTAGCAACATTGTATAGTACATGTAATTGATCAAGATCTTTAACTCGCCACCAGTAAAATATCCTTGATCAGGTTAAAGCCGTGACGCCCTTGATCAGGTTAAAGCGTGACGCCGTCAGAATTCACATGCAATTTTCACTGGCTTATCATGAGTAAATTTCACATCCACCTTTTCTTGCCAAGCCATGACGCCGTCTGGAGTAAATCCTGACGCCGTCAAAGGTAACTTCCAGCCGATTTTTGAGACTTTGTCGTTTTCTTCACTTTTATGCTCCAAAAACGTCCAAAATGCCTCCTTTTCCAGATTTCTCCTCAAAAGTACCTAAAATGACAAAAGGAACGATTTAGGGCAATATTTGATCAAATAAATACGATTTAGGGCTTAAATGACCCCTTAAAAGCGGTACACTTTTCGCTTCATCAAATACCCTTACACTTGAGATTTGCTTGTCCTCAAGCAAATGTGCTTTTATTCTAATCAAAATACAAGTTAGGGGTCATTTAATGCAAACATAAAAGTAATTACAACAAATAATCGTTCCACTTTAATCATAATAAGCACGGAGATTATAAACTAGCACCTCACAAGTAGTGTTTAGATACTCACATCTCTCAAGTGTCATCAAAATAAATCTCATAAATGAAAACGGATAATATCTCTCACTACCTGTCATAGCAAATAGATTACCATATGCTTGGGAAAGGATCCAAAACCTCCTCCACTAGGCGTAAGCACCTAAGATAAACTATCAAAGAGGGCTTTTACATGGGTTATAACGTTAGGTGTAGGGAAAAGGAAAACACGGTTTTGTTGGATAAAGGATATTTTACTGGTGGCGAGTTAAAGATCTTGATCAATTACATGTACTATACAATGTTGCTAAGCCAAGACTCGACTCGATCTTAAGCTAATGAAAGAAAATAACAAAAACATAAAATAATCATAAAATAAAACGGGATGGTAGTCCGTATGTTTTTTCTATTTTTCTTTTTCTCATTTTTTTGTATTTTTCTTGATTTTTTCGATTTTTTTTTTTTTTTTTTTTTTTTTTTTTTTTTTGCATACACTCTTGCCCTACCATCCAAAATAAAACATCATAGGGGCGTTGCATTCCCCTTACACTTGAACTTTTACATAAATTTACAAATAACTATTCTAATGACTCGAATTAAGATAATCGAAAAACTTGGAGTACTTTTTAAAATATTTAGCACATATGGGGGTAATGAATGATGTTCTTCCCCATTACTCCATTACACTAGTACTTTACCCATGAGTCCCAATCGTCCCAAAACAATATGTACAAGGATATGACTCGACTTAGCAACCATGTAATCAATTAGATAATTAACTTGGGTTTAAACAAATGTTGTCACAATAATGCACTAAAAATGAGTGCATACAAGGTAGGCTAAGGCGATTTGGGTGTACATTTAAGTGGGGTGTAAACAAATTCTTCCTTTAAGTAAAATGCTTAAAGGTCGAAACGAAAAGATAGGCTCTGAGGGGTGTACTAGGGGTATCGTGTACTAAAAATGAGTAGAACGCAAAGGGTGTGGGAGAATTACTTGACTAATGTAGCCAAAGTAATTATAACAAAAACACAGGTGTAAAACAATGGGTTTAATCCTAATGCCTCTTATCATGTAGTAAATCTAACTACACGAATGTAGTCTCACTTGTGGCCTCGGAATGGTCCTAACGCAAGTTCTAGAATCTAAGTGCTACCGGTACACACATCATAGCATAAATGCTTTTCCTACCAATTCTAGGGGCGAACCTCACATATTTGGGGGTGGAAAATTTTTTAGTGGTATGGTTTTTGTGCTAGTCATATAACTCCTATCCGTGAGACGCTCATTAAGATCAAAGTTTCACTCCTATATGTTGTAAAAAATTTTAAATTTGGCACTAAAATTGCCCTAACAGGTATTTCTCTCAGTTTTATTACACATCAACTATTAAACAAACAAAAATCAAGCGTAATAGCATTCTCTAAAAATCGTATTTTTACCCCCCCTTACACTTAAGATGAACATTGTCCCCAATGTTCAAATAACAAGATGTAAAAGCAAAAAGTAAAAGATTGAAATCAAATACTCCCCTGATTCGCTCGGTGGATAATGAAGTTACACGGTTAAATCTTCTTCCAAGGTAATGTTGAAGCTCCATGACTAATGCATCGCCATAAGCTTGATCCATCAAACATTTCCTTGTCCAAAATAACCTGTTAAACCTGAGAAAACAAACACGAAAACCTGCATAACATCGGCGGGATAAATCTATATATATAAGGATATAATGCTTGTGGAATGATAATTTTGCAGATTCCTGGAGATTATAAGTTGGAGATTTAATAAAACTTTTTATGAAAACAAAACTTTCAAAAATTTCTGAAAATTAAATCTGACGCCGTCAGAAATGACCTGACAAAAATTCTCATTTTAAGTTTCCGGAAAATTTCTGGAAAAACCTTTACCTTACTTCCTGGAAATCCTGCAAAACATCACTATGACTCGATACAAGCATTTGACTCAAACAAATACTAATATGTATGTTAATTTATTATTATTACGATTCATGTTCATTTGTGTTCTAATAAACCGATTTAGATTTCCCTTACACTTATCTTTTGCAAAATACCTTTATATGTAGTTAAGACGAAGTTAAAAACAAAATAAAGCATTTTCACAAATTAGTTTTGAACATGAATCAATAAGAATAAAAATTAAACACACATACGGAAACAAATAAAATCAAACAAACAAATAAATAAACAAACAAATAAAATAAAGATTGGGTTGCCTCCCATGAAGCGCTTTTCTTTATTAACGAGTCTTGTAGCTAGACTCAAAGTCACGTATATTACGTGACTTCTTCATCAAAAGTTATATCTTCCTCATTGATCATTTCATTACCATTCTCTTGATAATGCTTGACTCGTTGTATATTCACAGTGAATTCTCTATCTTCGTCGTCAATCAACACAACGGCTCCGGTTTTAGAGGATCTCCTTACGGTAAAAGGTCCATACCATCTAGATTTAAGTTTTCCAGGAAATAGTCTTAACCGAGAATTATATAATAGGACCTTGTCTCCTTCTGAAAACTCCTTGGGTCTCTTAATCCGTTGGTCATGCCATCTTTTTGCCCTTTCTTTGTATGTAATAGAAGATTCATAAGCCTCTAATCTCAATTCATCGAGCTCTTGGAGCTGTAAGAATCTATTTGTTCCAGCAACTGTATAATCCAAATTACAAGCCTTAAGTGCCCAATATGCTTTGTGTTCCAGTTCTACTGGAAGGTGGCATGCCTTGCCATATACCATACGGAACGGGGTTGTCCCGATTGGTGTCTTATAGGCGGTTCGAAATGCCCACAAAGCCTCATCGAGCTTAAAAGACCAATCTTTTCTGTTTTGATTAACCGTTTTCTCTAATATTCTTTTTATGGCTCTGTTAGTATTTTCGACTTGACCGTTGGTCTGAGGATGGTAAGCGGTGGAGAATCGGTGAGAGACTCCATATCTTTTCATAACTTTCTCCATTTGCAAATTGCAAAAATGAGTTCCCCTGTCACTAATAAGAGCCTTCGGAATTCCAAACCTAGCGAACAATTTTTTTAAGAAATGAATGACTACCCTAGCGTCGTTAGTCCTAAGGGCTTGTGCTTCCACCCATTTCAAAACATAATCAATGGCCACCAAGATGTATTCATTCCCTCCAGAAGATGGGAAGGGTCCCATGAAATCAATTCCCCAAACATCAAAAACCTCGCAAACTTGTATATAATTCTGCGGGGCTTCATCCCTCCTAGAGATATTCCCAGTTCTTTGACATGCGTCACAAGTCTGTATCATACCCTTCACATCACAAAATATTGTAGGCCAATAGAATCCCGCGTCGAAGACCTTTCGTGCAGTAGTGTTCATACCATGATGTCCTCCCGATGGACCTGCATGACACTCTTTCATAATTCTGACAGCCTCCTTTTCCGAAACACACCGCCTGATTACCTGATCTGGACATCTTCGGAATAAGAAAGGTTCATCCCAAAAGTAGTACTTTAATTGATTGAAGAACCTCCTCTTTTCATGCCTACTCATATGCTCAGGAATGACTCTACTTGCCAGGTAGTTAGCATAATCCGCATACCAAGGTTCAGAATCATTAATTGACATGAGCTGCTCTTCCGAAAATGACTCCCGAATCTCACTCTTGTCAGATTTAGCGAGGCTGGGGTTTTCGAGACGGGAGAGATGATCAGCCGCAAGATTCTCTGCTCGTTTCTTATCACGAATCTCAACATCGAACTCTTGCAATAGTAGGATCCAACGAAGTAACCGTGGTTTAGCATCCTGTTTAGCAAAAAGATATCGAATAGCTGAATGGTCCGTAAAAACAACCGTTTTGGAGAGGACAAGATACTGGCGAAACTTATCAAAAGCAAATACCACGGCTAGTAATTCCTTTTCAGTGGTAGTGTAGTTTTCTTGAGCAGGATTCATGGTTTTGCTAGCGTAGTATATTGGCTGAAAGTGTTTGTTAAGCCTTTGGCCTAATACTGCTCCCACAGCGTAATCGCTAGCATCGCACATGATTTCAAAGGGTAACTCCCAGTTAGGGGTGACCATAATTGGAGCTTGGGTAAGTTCCTGCTTCAATCGATCGAATGCATCCTTGCACTCTTGAGAGAAGTCGAACGGGGCATCCTTCATGAGCAACTGAGTCATTGGTTTAGCTACCTTTGAGAAATCTTTAATGAATCTCCTATAGAAGCCAGCATGACCCAAAAAGCTACGGATTGCTTTGACAGTCGTCGGATAGGGAAGTTTGGATATAGCTTCAATTTTTGCCCGATCTACTTCAATTCCACTTCCTGAAATTTTGTGCCCTAGCACAATCCCTTCTTTTACCATAAAGTGGCACTTTTCCCAGTTTAGAACCAAGTTGGTCTCCTCACAACGTTTGAGCATTTTCTCAAGGTTAGCAAGACAGCGATCAAAAGAGTTTCCAAAGACTGAAAAATCATCCATGAAGACCTCCATGCTGTCTTCCATTAACTCATGGAAGATTGCCGTCATGCAGCGCTGGAAAGTGGCGGGGGCGTTACATAGTCCAAAGGGCATTCGCTTGTAGGCGAAGGTGCCATAAGGGCATGTAAACGTAGTCTTTTCTTGGTCCTCAGGAGCGATAGGGATTTGGAAATACCCTGAGAACCCATCTAGGAAGCAGTAGTATTCATGCCCTGCTAGTCTTTCCAACATTTGGTCGATAAATGGGAGAGGGAAATGATCCTTTCGGGTTGCATCATTTAGCTTCCTATAATCAATACATACACGCCATCCAGTTACCGTTCGTTGAGGCACTAACTCATCCTTATCGTTCTTCACCACCGTCATTCCTCCCTTTTTTGGTACAACCTGTACAGGACTTACCCATGGACTGTCCGAAATCGGGTAAATTAGCCCTGCATCTAGGAGCTTAATGACTTCCTTCTTTACGACTTCCTTTATGTTGGGATTTACTCGCCTTTGAGGTTGCACGGTGGGTTTATAATCCTCTTCCATGAGGATTTTATGCGTGCAAAAGGTAGAGTCAATCCCCTTGATATCGGCTACACTCCATGCTATAACTCCTTTATATTTTTTTAAAACTCCTAAGAGTTTATCCTTTTGTTCACCTTTCAAAGAAGAGCTTATGATTACCGGAAGTTGATCTTCTCCTTGAAGGAAGGCATATTCAAGGTTGTTCGGGAGTTCCTTGAGTTCTAACGTGGGTGGCTCGATGATGGAAGGTTTAAGTTTATTCTCGGGTTTACGAAGCTCAAGCTGTTCGATTTCTTGTCTGGGATAGAAGGAGACTGCATTCACATCCATAGTCTTCTCCTCCTCTAAGATGGGTAAGAAAGCTTCATCTCGCAACCAACCAGCTTCCACCTGTTCATCTACACAATTGTCAATCTCGTCGGATAGTTCATTGATTTCTCCGATGAAATACAACTGATTATCTGCTTCGAGAGAAAGATTCATTGTGTCTTTGATGTCGAAGGTTAAGCTATCGGCCCCCACTCGTAAGGTTAGTTTGCCGTCATGAACATCAATAACAGCACGAGCAGTTGCAAGGAATGGTCTTCCTAGAATGATGGGCACAAGATCATCTTCTTCCATTTCTAGGATGACGAAGTCAACTAGAAATTTGAACTTCCCCACCTTAACCAGCACATTCTCGCATATTCCTAAGGGGTATTTGACTGATCTATCGGCAAGTTGGATGCTCATACGGGTTGGTTTCAACCCAGAATACCCTAGCTTGAGGAACATGGAATGCGGCATAAGATTGATGCTTGCTCCTAAGTCGGCTAAAGCATTCTTGACTGATAGAGATCCAATTGAACAGGGCAAGGTGAAACTACCTGGATCGTCCACCTTCTTTGGTAGCCCTCGTTGAGTCACCACAGAACATTCTTCTCCTAAGGTTACAAGACCTTCGAGCCCTTTCCTGTTGGTGAGCAGCTTCTTAAAGTATGTACTATATTTGGGCATATGATAACATGCATCAAGAAGGGGTATGGTGACAACCGAATTCTTCAAATATGACAAAAATCTTTTATTATCATTTTCGACCTTTTGATTCTTGAGGCGAGATGGGTATGGGACTTTAATGGGTTGCTTGGCAGGAGTAGGTGGGGAGGGAGTTACCGGAGGGGTTTGCTCAGGATTTTCGTCATTCACATTACCTTCTTCCTCATGAGGGGTGTCGGGTTCCATGACGTTAGATTGTTGAGCTGGGTAAGGTGGATCCTTAGTAGTTGTTCCAGCACGAGTGGTGATGGCGAGTAAGGGATCTCTTTGAGGTTTGCCAAGGTCATCGAGAGTGGCGTTGAGTTCTGCGAATTTGGCCTTCACGTCGGTTTGTTGGCTATTGATAAGGTTGTCAAGACCATTTAGTTGCAGATTCTTTTCAAACGTGAAATGCCCGAGCTCATCCTCAAAAGTGCTCCTAACCTTATAGTCAGGATATTCTCCTCCTCCCTCTTCTCTCACAAGATTTCCCCAAGGGGTGAAATCATTGTTTTGGTAGAAAGTTAAGAGCGAAGGATCATCGAAGATGTCGTGGCTTGACAAGCATGCTTGTTCGGTGGTGGTATCATCCTCGCATTCCTCCACTTCATGCGGGCCACCACATTGATCACAGATCAAGTATGGGTTTGATAACCGCTTAGTTGGTTGCGACTTGTCTAGATAAGATACCTGATCATTCAATCTACTCACCCGACTAGCAAAAGGAGGCTCTTTCATGATCTTGGAAACGCTCATGATCGAATCGGGTTCATCCCAGGTATCGTCTTGATCATTCGCGTATTCCTCAATTCTATTCCATCCTTCCTCAACGCTTAGTTTGGCTATTTTTCCTTTTGATGAATTATTAATGCCCAATTGGTCGTTTTTGGAGACACTGTCATAAAATATTTGGACAAGAAGCCAGAGTTCAATGCCATGATGAGGGACTTGTCTAATTAGATCCTTGAATCTAACCCAAGATTTGTGAATAGGTTCTGCTGGTCCAACATGGAAGCGGAGGATTTCGTCTCTCAACATTGAAGTTCTCCCTATGGGAAAGAATTTCTCATAGAATTTTGAGATAAGCTGTTCCCATGTGAAGATGGATTCGGAAGGAAGTTGGTTATACCAGTTTCCGGCTTTTTCACAAAGGGTGAAGGGAAAGAATCGAAGCCGGGAGGTATCTCTAGTAGCCCCATCCGTATGGAGGGTATCCACTATTTTCAGGAAGTCCTTGATGTGTTGGATCGGATCTTCAGTTTTCAATCCGTGGAATTTGCATACACTTTGGACAAGCCAAATATCGGTTGCGCGCAAGACCCCATCCGTGCGCTCATTTGGAAAAACGATAGCATTGGAAAAACCACGAGGGGTGGGAGAAGAGTAGTCCTTGAGACATTTAGGGATTGGGATTTCGGGAACTTCCATATCGTGATTGGGTTGAGGGCTAGGAGGTGTAGAATGATGATTGGATTCTTCCTCGGAGAGGGCATCATCAAAATTGATCGTGGATGGTTCAGCCGCTTGGTGGAGTCGCCTTAATTTATGCATTTCCCTTTCGGGTTCAGCATAGGGTGTGGCAAGAGTCTTTATCGAGCTTCGGCTCCTAGTGATTCTAAGATTAGGGGGGTCATTATCCAAAATTAGGGAATATCCTCCTAAAGTACGGGCTCTAGGAGGTGGTTGTTGTGGTGGTGGGTTGTTGGGATTAAGGATATTACCATCTTCCATGATGTCGAATGGTAATGGTTACGAACAAAGAAACGAAGAAAATAGATAGACTAAAGAAAACCTAGAAAAATAAAATAAAAATCTCACTAGAAAGGAATCTAGTGAGTAGACCTAATAGAAATAACAATTCAACCTAAACAATAACTATTCCCCGGCAGCGGCGCCAAAAACTTGATGCGTGGTTTTGCAACCTTACAACAGGTTTTACCTCTCGAGGGATCTCAAGAGGCTTACAACCCCACCAGGCAGTGTACCTGACCGATGTAGTATAGTGTAGTGGTAAGTACGGGGGATTGATCGTTCTTCACAGGGAATAGTGTTCGTTAGGTATGAAAAACTACTCTAATAGGTCTACGGGTTGAGGAAGATTCTTTTTTGTGTTTTTATATTTTTTTATGAAAGCAAGTAAAATCTCGGGTTTGAAGGAGTGGGCGGAATTAGTTGCTAGTCAACTAACCCAAATTACTACGAATGCAAATAAAATAAATAACTGAAAATAAAAAGTTGGTGAAAACTTAAGTGTAGAGAAATGTGTTTACTTAGATTTCCTTACTCCCTAACTATCTTTTACCGGTTGATTAGTGTGTATTAGTCGCGTGGATGACGGGTGTATTCCTTAATACCAATCGTGGGGTGGCGTACGTACTTCCCCAACTCTACAAGCTCCTACTTCACTCCTATGTCGAGCCGGCTAGGAAGCTCCTAACATGGGATCACTAGAATTCGCTTGTGCATTAAATACAACCATAAAAACCTTTAGTACGCATTGGTTCATGTTTCTTAAGACGTTCAAGCAAGTTACCGAATAGGAAGTTAGCCAGTTTTCTTAAGCCTAACATAGATAAACAATCATCCAATACAACTAATAACACACTAATAACCAATAATCAATAGCTAGGTTTCATTAGATCTAAGCAAACACAAGATAAATCTAGCCTAACATGTTAATCAAAAGACAAGAATATGATAGAATCAAACAACACATAGACATATTGAATGATTAATTGATAACTTATCTTCAATGTAACATGGAAGATCTCAAGGCAAAAAGCCTTGAAAAAGATGCTAAAATCGTCTTAGGGTTTTCTCCCAAAAATTCCACACTAAGTTCCACACTAATGACAAAAAATTAGAAAACTATATATAGATTTTTACATCTGACGGCGTCACGTTATGGAGTGTGACGCCGTCACCTCGCCGCTTCTAGGGTTCCCGGATGACCTTCTTGACGCCGTCCCTCTTTAGCTCTCCAAAATCCGTTCTGGCTTATCAAGGCTTGACGCCGTCAGACCTTGAACGTGACGCCGTCCCTCTTTGAATTAAGCCGTGACGCCCTTGATCAGGTTAAAGCGTGACGCCGTCAGAATTCACATGCAATTTTCACTGGCTTATCATGAGTAAATTTCACATCCACCTTTTCTTGCCAAGCCATGACGCCAGATTTACTACATGATAAGAGGCATTAGGATTAACCCATTGTTTTACACCTGTGTTTTTGTTATAATTACGTTGGCTACATTGGTCAAGTAATTCTCCCACACCCTTTGCGTTGTACTCATTTTTAGTACACGATACCCCTAGTACACCCCTCAGAGCCTATCTTTTCGTTTCGACCTTTAAGCATTTTACTTAAAGGAAGAATTTGTTACACCCCACTAAAATGTACACCCAAATCGCCTTAGCCTACCTTGTATGCACTCATTTTTAGTGCATTATTGTGACAACATTTGTTTAAACCCAAGTTAATTATCTAGTTAATTACATGGTTGCTAAGTCGAGTCATATCCTTGTACATATTGTTTTGGGACGATTGGGACTCATGGGTAAAGTACTAGTGTAATGGATTAATGGGGAAGAACATCATTCATTACCCCCATATGTGCTAAATGTTTTAAAAGTACTCCAGGTTTTTCAATTATCTTAATTCGAGTCATTAGAATAGTTATTTGTAAAGTTATGTAAAAGTTCAAGTGTAAGGGGAATGCAACGCCCCTATGATGTATTATTTTAGATGGTAGGGCAAGAGTGTATGCAAAAAAAAAAAAAAAAAAAAAAAAAAAAAAAAAAAAAAAAAAAAAAAAAAATCGAAAAAATCAAGAAAAATACAAAAAAATGAGAAAAAGAAAAGTAGTAAAAACATACGGACTACCATCCCGTTTCATTTTATGTTTATTTTATGTTTTTGTTATTTTGTTTTTATCTTAAGATTGAGTCGAGTCTTGGCTTAGCAACATTGTATAGTACATGTAATTGATCAAGATCTTTAACTCGCCACCAGTAAAATATCCCTTATCCAACAAAACCGTGTTTTCCTTTTCCCTACACCTAACGTTATAACCCATTTAAAAGCCCTCTTTGATAGTTTATCTTAGGTGCTTACGCCTAGTGGAGGAGGTTTTCGATCCTTTCCCAAGCCTATGGTAATCTATTTGCTATGACAGGTAGTGAGAGATATTATCCGTTTCCATTTATGAGATTTATTTTGATGACACTTGAGAGATGTGATTATCTAAACACTACTTGTGAGGTGCTAGTTTATAATCTCCGTGCTTATTATGATTGAAGTGGAACGATTATTTGTTGTAATTACTTTTATGTTTGCATTAAATGACCCCTAACCTGTATTTTGATTAGAATAAAAGCGCATTTGCTTGAGGACAAGCAAATCTCAAGTGTAAGGGTATTTGATGAAGCGAAAAGTGTACCGCTTTTAAGGGGTCATTTAAGCCCTAAATCGTATTTATTTGATCAAATATTGCCCTAAATCGTTCCTTTTGTCATTTTAGGTACTTTTGAGGAGAAATCTGGAAAAGGAGGCATTTTGGACGTTTTTGGAGCATAAAAGTGAAGAAAACGACAAAGTCTCAAAAATCGGCTAAAAGTTACCTTTGACGGCGTCAGGATTTACTCCAGACGGCGTCATGGCTTGGCAAGAAAAGGTGGATGTGAAATTTACTCATGATAAGCCAGTGAAAATTGCATGTGAATTCTGACGGCGTCACGCTTTAACCTGATCAAGGGCGTCACGGCTTAATTCAAAGAGGGACGGCGTCACGTTCAAGGTCTGACGGCGTCAAGCCTTGATAAGCCAGAACGGATTTTGGAGAGCTAAAGAGGGACGGCGTCAAGAAGGTCATCCGGGAACCCTAAAAGCGGCGAGGTGACGGCGTCACACTCCATAACGTGACGCCGTCAGATCCAAAAGTCTATATATAGTTTTCTAATTTTTTGTCATTAGTGTGGAATTTTTGGGAGAAAACCCTAAGACGATTTTAGCATCTTTTTCAAGGCTTTTTGCCTTGAGATCTTCCATGTTACATTGAAGATAAGTTATCAATTAATCATTCAATATGTCTATGTGTTGTTTGATTCTATCTTGTTCTTGTCTTTTGTTTAACATGTTAGGCTAGATTTATCTTGTGTTTGCTTAGATCTAATGAAACCTAGCTATTGATTATTGGTTATTAGTGTGTTGTTAGTTGTATTGGATGATTGTTCATCTATGTTAGGCTTAAGAAAACTGGCTAACTTCCTATTCGGTAACTTGCTTGAACGTCTTAAGAAACATGAACCAAATGCGTACTAAAGGTTTTTATGGTTGTATTTAATGCACAAGCGAATTCTAGTGATCCCATGTTAGGAGCTTCCTAGCCGGCTCGACATAGGAGTGAAGTAGGAGCTTGTAGAGTTGGGGAAGTACGTACGCCACCCCACGATTGGTATTAAGGAATACACCCGTCATCCACGCGACTAATACACACTAATCAACCGGTAAAAGATAGTTAGGGAGTAAGGAAATCTAAGTAAACACATTTCTCTACACATAAGTTTTCACGAAACTTTTTATTTTCAGTTATTTATTTTATTTGCATTTGTAGTAATTTGGGTTAGTTGACTAGCAACTAATTCCGCCCACTCTTTCAAACCCGAGATTTTACTTGCTTTCAAAAAAATATAAAAACATAAAAAAGAATCTTCCTCAACCCTTAGACCTATTAGAGTAGTCTTTCATACCTAACGAACACTATTCCCTGTGGAGAACGATCAATCCCCCGTACTTACCACTACACTATACTACATCGGTCAGGTACACTGCCTGGTGGGGTTGTAAGCCTCTTGAGATCCCTCGAGAGGTAAAACCTGTTGTAAGGTTGCAAAACCACGCATCAATTCTCTTGCTTCAACTACACAATATCATTACTCAATTGATAAATCTTGTGACCATCAATCTGAGCATAATGTTCTTGTAACTCCATCCACAATTTTGATGCAGAGTTGATGAAATTGAGATTGTTTCCAATTTGTTCACTGACTGTGTTGAGAATCCAAGAAATTAACATGTCATTATTCCTTTCCAAAAGTGCCCTCAACTCTGAATTAACATCTGGTTCAGTAAAATCACAAGTAATCTCTCATTTTGTTCTTTGCATTTAGTGCAATCATCAATGATCTCTTCTAAGAGATATAGTTGTCAGAACCAGTCAGTTTCTTTGAAATCAAAACAAGACCAGGATGATCTGTTTGATGAAGATATAGGGGGTGATTGGATGTTATTTCATCCTCCTCTTCTAAATGTTGTGTAGAACGGATCCATCCTTTGGAAAGTTCTGACCAGGAAGGATGGACGTCTTCCAACATAGCTTTCAAGTCTTCGCATCTGATCCCTTCTGAATAGCCTTCTCTCAATCTTCCAAGTGAACTGACGAATCTGTCTCATCTAATCACTATTCCATCTCTTTGACTTCTGCAACTCTTGATCACGAACTCGAAGAACTAACCCATCTCGGACCTTCTTCAATGTGCTGTCGCGGAACTTATGAATGTCTTTGAATGCCATAAAGCAGTTGATTGTCAGATCACTCTTGTAGACGAATCCAAAGGTGGGCTGACTCTTGTAGGTGTATTGAGCTTCATTGTTGATGTCTTGAAGATGTAGCAATGGTTCAGTCAGATTCAACTTCTTCTGGTAGTTCTCGACTCCTAGCTGAAGATCTTCTACCCGTTCTTTTATGATCTTCCTTCTGATAAAATGACAGATAGCAGTGCTGAAGGCATATTGAAGATCGGTTGTGAGATGTTGCAGCTTCCCTTGTACTTTGGTGAGGTACATGTCTTCAATATCATTGATACTTAAGTCTGGGAAGTCTGCTCCGGAGAACGAGTAGATTTGATTGTCGTGTCTTCTGACGTTGATCTCAGACAGGAAGGTGTAGTCATACTTCTTCTCCCTGTTCACACTTACCACTGCCACAATCCTAAGGTTACTTCTCACTGAATCCTTAGACTTCTTGGTAAGTTTACTTTTATACCATGTCTTCCTTTTCTCGAACCAGTGATAGATTCCCAATTCTGCATCGTGATCATAATCCACTATTTGTGTGACGAAAAGGTGATGATGAATGGCAGTTTCCTCAATGGCTGGTTGTATGTAACTTGTTGCTGAGGTGAAGGTTATTGATGTTGCATACTTGGTTTTGCTTGTAGCTCTGTGCGTGAGTAATTCGAGATCGTTGTTGAAGAAGAATTGGTAAGGGATGGCTGATGAATGATGTTCTCTTATCACGGGGAGTGGCTTGGTCCAGTCTGTGATGTAAGGACGATTTTTGCTGTCAGTGCCACCAACCCTAAGTATGTCTGGATTAGTCCAGTTAAACTCACTTGACATTGCTCGGGCAATGTTTTCAAGGTAATATTCAAGCTGAGCTGCGCTTGTAGAGTTGTCCTTGAGAAGATTAAAGGCATCATTTTTTATCCGATGAAGTTCCCTCTTGGTCATCTTCTTGTTGTTTAGAATTGGGGTGGTGGTGAGGTATGAGTGGATGATTCAGGTAGAGTTTGTGCCTTTGGTGGTAAATCAGGAGGAGGTCTTGGAGTCTTAGGTGGTGAGGTAAGGGATGTTAAACCCTTTGGTTGGGATTCCGACTGAGGTTCATGTGGAGTTAGAGTTATACGAGGTGGAGTGGTTGGTGGTGTCGAGATGTACTGGTCAGCTTCTTTTTCCGCCTCTTCAGTCTCCTTTTTCAGTCTCTCCTCTTCCATCTTCTTCTCAGCTTCTGCCTTATATTCTGCTTCGAGTTAGGTGGCAGCTTTAGTGGTTTCCTCCCCAATAATCTGCTCTTCCTCTTCTGATTCATTTCAGTCAACAGGCTCATCATGATATTGTTCCTCATTACCTTCTTCCATAGTGTTGTCCCTCATTTCCTCATCTGTTGTTTTGTCTTTACCCGTGTCGGGTTGATTAACCAAACTGGGTAGTGGAGGGATATCTTGATTATGTGACTCAGGCCTTTCGGGTTGATTAACCGAATCGGGCTAGGAGTGGTTGTAGCAACTCCAAACCCTCCAGGTTGATTAACCGGATCAGTGTGGGTTGGAGTTACTTCTTTGACGGTTCCGGATCCTCTAGCTCCTTTTTGCATTTCCATCTTTCTTTGTTCTTCAACTCTTAAATCTGCTCTTCTAGCTTCATCCACTTTGCGAGTCTTTTTGCTTGCTTCCATTGCTATAATAGTAGCTACATCTTCGTCCATGAAAACTGCTTCTTCTTCTTTAGATTCAGTTTCTTCTGAGTCAGTTTCCTTTTCAGCATGAATCCCACCTTCTTCCTTTTTAGGCTTAGGAGTACCTTTAACTCTTCTTTTAATGATGTTAGGAAAGGAAGGTTTTGGTGGTTGCTTAGCAGCACTTGAAGCACTCCCGGTCTTGCTGCTTCCTTTAGAGCGAGTCTTAGAAGAACCCGTCTCCTCACTAAGCTTAGAAAACCCTACTTGACCTTTGTTGTAAGCATTGTCATAGTCTTTGAACGCTTGGGTCTTATTCACTGAGTCCGTTAACAACTCTTCTGGTAGTCTTAACCCTTGTTTGTGAGAACTTTCTTTGGGAAAATAGACTAAATTGACAATCTTATCCACTTTAAACAAGTGCGGTTCTTTGTCATCGGGTCGTGGGGAGATGTCGTTGTTTTCGTCAAGCAGAAGACTTTATCATCACTTTGGTGTATCGGACAAACGGGATTTTAGTTAACGGTTTTCTATAGAGACTTTGGATTTGATATATGAGGTCTTCCCAGATGAGTTGTGCATAATCAATCTTTTTCTGATTGACTATGCCCCAGAAAATTTGAAGGTGAGGCAAGCGTGGATGTTCATGACCACTGTCTCTCCCTGAAACTGATCGAACCAATAAGTAATATATGGTCCTCCAGGGTTGTGGGATATATTTGGCGTTGACTTTAGAGATTTTGGTCAGTGGTACATCTGGTTGTACATCATATCCAATGTCGATGAAGAATTTAAGGACTTCGGGTTCGGTTGGTGTGGGCCAATATCGGTTAGCAGGTTCTGGTGGGTCGGGTAAGGTTAGGGCTTTACGAAGGTGTAGTGGGGTGACTTTAATTTTCTTACGATCCAATGTGCATGTGAAGTATCGTTCATCTGAAGCTGGCTCTATGGTTTCCCACATCTGGTGAATATAGAATTTTGGAATGCTGTCAGAGTGTTCCAATAAGTACTTGCACTTGTGTCGTTTAAGTATCTCAATAGCGATTTGGCAACTTGGTTCTGCACACTTTATGTCATCAAAGTCAACCCTTGCATTGTTGTTGCCATACTTTGCTTTATAACCTCTTTGGAAGATTTCTGCCTTAGTGAGCATTGGAAGTGGTTATTGTTGTGGTGCAGCCATTTTGAGATAACTGAAACATCATTGAGACACAAAATTGTAGGATACATGAAAGTTAGTTATTAGTTAAACTTCTTGTTTCACATGTGATCCTTTGAATTGTTTAACATGATTTTACAAGTTAATACTTGACAATTTCTATAGAAAATGACAAAATTTATAGAAGTGACAAATTCTATAGAATCTGACAATTTCTATAGAAATTGACAATTCCTATACAGTTGTACAATTTCGATAGAATTGGACAATTGTGATAGAAATTGACAATTGCGATAGAAATTGACATTTGCGATAAAAAATTTGACATTTGCGATAAAATTTGACAATTGCGATAAAATTTGACAATTGCGATAAAAATTGACATTTGCGATAAAAATTGACATTTGCGATAAAAATTAACATTTGGGATAGAATTTGACAATTTCGATAGAAGTTGACATTTGCGATAACAAATGACAATTTCGATAGAAATGACAATTTCGATAGAAATGACAATTTCTTATACAAGAAATTTTGATAACTTCTGTAGACGTATTGTTCATCAGTTTTCTTTCGCAATTCATCAAAACATGTTACTTTGTTCTCAAACTTTATTTCGATAGTATCCTATGATGTTTCTAAGTTACTTGTCCAAGTTTTAACCACAAAATCTCAAGATTCAACCTGAAACTATTCCTCGTGTTCTTCTTAAACCCTAATAATCAAAACTCACATCTATGATGTTTCTGGGTTCAAATTAAAGGTACAAACATTCAATTCAAGGCACAAGAACAACATATCAGTGGTTTAATTACACTACAATACAAACAATCAGTTTTCCCCAAATCGTATGCTTAAACCCTAAATCAAGAACATGCATAATTAATGATTCTGGGTACAATTAAGTATACACATTATGTTTAAGAACATATTTCGAGCAAAACCCACCAACAAATTACAACACAAACATTTAGAATCAAAATCTACGATTTAAGCATAAACCCTAGATCTAACGTATTCGATTGTGACAATTTGGACCGTTGGATTGTTAAATCCTTCAAAACCATTGTTTATAATCAGGTATTAAGCATTAAATCACTCACTAAATTGAAGATTCTTGAACGGATTGGTCTGTTGATTCTAGGCCGTGGATGTAGTGGGTGAAATGTATTGAATGTGTCTGGTGAAAATTTCAGTGAAATGAATGGTGGTATTAACTGCGGTCAAAATTTTTCTTTTTGTTTGACTTGTATTAACTTTTCCAAAAGTACTTTCACACAATTAGTCCTCTAACCTTATGTTTTTACTTTCTTAATCCTAACCCACTAACTTATTAATTCTAAGTTTTAACCTTAGCAATATTGGCAAACAACTTTTTGATCCTATGATATTATCACCAATCATTTTTGAAGCAACAACTTTGAAGAAACCATGCAAGTACAAATGTTTTTTTTTTAATTATAAAAATTCTGTCTCCCCCTCAACACTTGTTCAAAAATAATTGTTGACGATTTAAAATGAACAAAGTGTTGATTAAGGTTTTTTACTTGCATTGCATTTTTTTTTTAATAGAAGGGAAAATCTTTTTATGTTTTTCATTAAATATGTACATAGATGGTTCGGATGTTTGACTCAATTAATAGTTTTTGAGAAAGTTTTCCAAATCATTTGGAGTCAAACATCTCATACCAATCTGGTGGACCAATTCCACAAATCTTGCATGAGGCAAGGCTTTGGTGAATAAATCTGCCAGTTGGTGTTCAGTTGCCACAAAGTATAATTCAACAGTACCCTTTTCCACGTGCTCTTTGATGAAATGATACCGGAGAGCAATATGCTTTGATTTGGAGTGCTGGATTGTGTTGCATGAAATGGCAATGGCACTCTTGGAGCCGCAGTACATCGGAATCTTGTTGAAAACGTATTCGTAGTCCATCAGCTGAGATCTCATCCAAATGACTTGAGCACAGCATGCTGACATGGCCACGTATTCTGATTCGGTAGAAGACAGTGATGTGTAGTCCTGCTTCTTTGACTGCCAAGATACTAGCTTGTCAACTAAAAATTGAACTCCCCCTAAAGTACTTTTCCTTGTATCTAGGCATCATGCATGGTCAGCGTCTGAAAATGCAACAAGTTCAAAACCAGAATCCTTCGAATACCAGATCCCCAAATGAATGGTTCCCTTTATGTATCGAAGGATTCTCTTAACAGCAGGCAAATGACGTTCAGTTGGTCGGGACTGGTAACGGGAGCATAGATACGTGGCAAATACAACATCCGGTCTACTAGCTGTGAGATACATGATCGACCCAATCATACTACGATATTTGGTAGGATCAATGGGTGTCCCATGTAGATCAGCATCTAGCTTCGGGGATGAGGAAGACATGGGGATGTTATAGGTGTCACTACTAGTCATACCATGCTTTTTCAATATTTCCAGGGCATATTTGGACTGACTTAGGAATATACCACGGGGTGATTGATGAACTTGCAATCCTAGAAAGAATTTAAGTTCACCCATCATGGACATCTCAAAGTTCATTTTCATTAATTTTGCAAAAGCGTTTGAATATTTTTTATGGGTAGATCCAAAAATAATATCATCCACATATATTTGTACAATGAGAATGTCCTCCTCGTGTGTCTGTATAAATAAAGTCGGGTCAATAGAACCTTTAGTGAAATTATTGGCTAGCAAGAATGCAGATAATTTGTCGTACCAGGCCCTCGGGGCTTGTTTAAGGCCGTAGAGGGCTTTCTTTAGCCGATATACATGATTCGGATGTTCTGGGTCCGCGAAACCTTCTGGTTGTGTAACGTACACTTCTTCCCGGAGTTGTCCATTAAGAAATGCCACCTTCACGTCCATTTGGTAGACAGTAATGTTCTTGTGAGCCGCGTACGCTAGAAACATTCGAACAGCCTTAAGCCTTGCTACTGGTGCAAAAGATTCCTCGAATTCGATTCCTTCTTCTTGGCTGAATCCTTTAGCTACCAACCGGGACTTGTTAGGAATTACTGTACCATCTGCATCTAGCTTATTCTTCCAGATCCACTTCAGTCCGACGACGTAAACCCCATCTGGTCTTTCTACCAATTCCCATACTTCCAACCTCTTGAATTGATCCAATTCCTCTTGCATAGACTCAATCCAGTTGTCGTAGGTAAGGGCTTCTTCAATGTTTTTGGGTTCGGATTGACAAACGGTGAGTGCATAAATGCATGTTTCACCGTCTGAGTGGAGTCGTTGACGTGTCATGACTGGGTTGTCTGGGTTTCCAATTATATTCACTAAGGGGTGTTCCTTAGTCCATTTGTGAGTGGATGGGTAGTGTTGATAATTATGATGCAGATTTGACGGTTCTAGATTGCGTGTTGAAGATTCAGCAATGTCAGGAATGTTGGGTGCTGGAGCAAATGGATTAAAGAAGGCATTTCCGTCATAATCTGCTGGTGTGGGAATTTCAGAAGAATTGAGAGGGGGATCCTCAGCTGCAGATGTAGAAGTGGAAGGTGTTTGATCTACGGATGATGATGTGTCTGGTTGACGTGCTTCGTTACTAACTGCTGTGGTAGTAGTTGCTTGTGTAACAGGTGCTTGATTGGTTACGGTTTGTGCAGCGAAAATGGTGGATACTTCAGAAGTACGACTAACCATAAAATCATCAAATAGTGGAGCAAACAGATCTTCTAAGTCTTTGCGGTTTAGTGAGAAAGGTGCAGCTGTAGGATCAGGGAAGTTGAGATGGTTAGCTGGGGGTTCTAAGCTATTTTGCTCAGAAGCCATTTCTGTGAGCTCATCGAAATTAGCATGTATAGTCTCCTGAATTTCTCTGGTGCGACGGTTTCAAATTCTGAATCCTTTTGAATTTTCACAATACCCGACAAAAATTCCTATGTCCGCTTTGGCTTTGAGTTTTCCAAGATCATCACGATCATTCTTTGGGTAGCAGAGGGCCCCAAAGACATGAAAGTAATTGATATTTGGTATTCTTCCATTAACAAGTTCATATGGTGTTTTTGTATGCCTTCCTGTGATCATGCAGCGATTTTTGTTTAACAGGCGGTAGAAACAGCTTCAGCCCAAAGATAATCTGGTAGTTGAGCATTGATCAGCATCGTTCTTGCGGCTTCTGTTGGTCCACGAATTGTATGTGGATCTCTAAGTAGTCTTGAATACCTAGTAGATGGTTGGGATAAATCCAAACCAGTCTAAGTGAGAAACCCTTAACAATTGTTAATGTTAATGCGGAAACTTAACAAGAACAATGAAAAACACACACAGAGATAACACTAACTTCGTATATTACTTTTAATCACAATAGTGAAACTCGTACAACTCACACACAGAACTAACAATCTTAGGGATCCTTTTATAACACCAAGGAAACCCTAATGCTAACCGACTAAGAAGATATTCACGAATCTTCTATAAAGATACTTACACGTTTTGTATCTTTTCCTAACTTATCTCTAACAGACTTTCCTGATAACACGACCAGACTTAACATAATAAGTCAACCAGACTTAAACAGACTACCAGACTTAACTTTGTATTACCAGACCTGATTACAAAGACAGACCTAACTCTGACATATTACCAGACCTAAGTTGTCTTCTCTTGAATCGTATGATAATTCCCAACAATCCTCCCCTAACTTGATCTTCATGCTCCATGAACTTCAAGTTCTTCTGATTTAGCTTTCTGAGGATTGAATCTTGAATACTTTGAATTGTATTTAGGTCTTGAACCTTTCTAGCAGCTTGAATCTTGATAAGCTCTTCTGATATGGTCTTTGCAGCAACATTGACTATATGTACATCAAATTCATTTAAGTTCCAGACTATTCTCATCACTTCCAAATGTGTTACCATCTGTGAGAGGTGAATCATTGAAAATGTAATGGATTTGAAATCTCTTTACCAATAGCCATTACCACTGGAGTAGCCAATGTTTTGGTGTGTCAGACCATGGTACATTAATAACCATATGATTTTTAGCAAATCATCAGCTTATCAACGGATTTGTTAAGTCTTTACCAAAAGCCGTTTGCTTTTGGACTAGCCAATTCTTTGATGGAAAAGCACCTCATCATGGTGAATTGATTACCATTTATGGTTTTCCACAGCCTTTACCACAAGCCATAACCTTGTGGGCTAGCCAACTCTTCATTTATCTTAGATATGGTGAGTTGAATACCATACAATTTTTGGCAAATTGTTAGCCATAAACGGATTTGAGCAATCTTTACCTGTTAGCCGTTTGCTCAGGATTAGCCAGTCCTTGTGCTGATGAGACAAGGTGGACTGATAACCTTTTGTTGTGTCAGTGCAAGGCACCTCCACCAAGTGAGAAGTTCCAATAGTCTCACTTAACAACTTGTGAAAATTCTTTCAAACATCCTTAAGCTACATCTCTTAATGACTGCAATTTTATTAAGTCCAATATCTGCTCATAAACATCATCCTTCTTTACAGCAGATAACTTTTTGTTTATCATATCTTTGCAAACACTTGATGACAGAGGATATTCCACTTCTGCAAGCATATAAATATCAACATCTTTAACAGATAAACAATGTACCTTGCAGTTATAGAAGTAGGTCCAGCTGGTGATCTTCTGCTGTTCAGGGAGTTTCCACACTATATTTGACTCAGTAGGTGGCTTAAACATTACTTTCAAATTTCCCCAAAAGACTCTTGTAACATCATCTTCAGGTGGATTATCTCCAAATTTGATATTCACCACCTTGTATAGTTCCTTTAAATCCTCCCTGCTTATGTCATTTAAAATAGCAGCAAAATTCATATACATAATATTAGAATAATCTTCCCTAATAATCATATATGAAGCTCTTTCTTCAGACATAACAATTTTATAGTTAACTATCTTAGCCGGTTTCTTTGAGCTCTCAATTGTTCCCATAGTAGCTCCTTCAGATGAAGGTTCTTCCTCAGATTCCTCTTCATCAATCACTTTCTTATATTTACTTTTTCTTTCCAAACCTTTTCTTCTTTGAAACATAATTGGCTTTACTGCTTCAGTTTGCACTTCTCCTGATGACTTCTCAACTTCAGGTTGTAATTCAACCATTTTATCAGGTTCAATAACAAGTTTAGTTTCTTTAGCCTTCCTACCCTGAAAACAATATTTCTGCACATCATCATAATCAACAGCTTTATAACCTTGATCTCTCTCAAATGCCTTGAGATATGCAACTTGAATTTCCTCATATGACTTCCCTTTCATCTGTTCCAAAGATAGATGCATTTGATTCTTTAGATACATCTTCATATCATGTTTCTTTTCTGCAATAGTCATCTTCTTGGGAATCTTTGATTTCTTCTTAAGCTTGAACTTTTCTAAGAATCCACCCAATGTATCATCATTGTCTCTTGCATTTATGAAGTCAGCTAACTGTTTGGCTCGTTCATCAGCAGTTAAACCTTCAACAGTTAGAAGCTCCTCATATTTTACTCTCACTTCATCATCAACATTGAGCAACTTTGTAAATTCATCAGATTCTTCAGCCAATTGTCTTGCATAAAATGCATCTAGCCTCTTTTGTCTCTCTTCTTCAGCAATATCTTGTGCCTTAATCCTCTCAATTTCAGCCTCAGATGCTAGTTCTTCTCTTGTTTTGCTCTTAGACTTCTTTGGCTTTGAAGTTTCATCCACAACCTGCTTTCCTTCTCGTTGTGCAGATTGTTGCTCTTCATTACCAGAACTAAGTTCATTACCAAACTCTAAAGAACCAGACTTTCCTTCACCAATATTAATTTCATTATCAGACTTTTCATCAGACACTGTCCCAAACTTTTCAATCTCTTCCTCAGCAGACAAAATTAACCTTCTTTTCTTCCTATCCTGTTTAATCTTGCCCATGGATTGAGCCAAAGTTTCTGCTACTTCCAGTGTCTCTGGACTGATGGTGGTGACAGGTTCCTGAACTGGAGTGTAATACCTGAAAATCTAAAATACGTAAAAAGACCAAAATGCCCCTACAAACAAAAACTTTAACATAACAAGTCCGTAATGCACCAAATTGATTCCAAAGCTTAGTAAACTAATAAAGTATGATACAAAATGACACCACGACTCTTGTGACACATTAAAAATGTTATGTGGACACTCTAAAACTTACTTGGCCGAATTTGTATATTATGTACAATTAAATATTTAATTAAAGATAAGTTAAATAAGGAAAATACTAATCAAATATCAAGATTGATTTGGCCAACTATGGGATCTGAAATTTTGGCCTTCTAATCCCCCCCTACACGGCATTCTTCATTTAAAATAGTCCCATATCCCTTTCTTCTTCACCAAAACCATAATTCGATCCAAAGAAACCCTATAAACCTAAAATAATTCGTCCTTTGTGAATCCGATTTTTCCAAGGTTGATACCTATTTTTCTCACGATCCTTGGAGCCTAAGGAGTACTAGAAAAATAATCCTAGAGGTGTTCGTGGGCTGTTTCGTTCGTGGCAAATCCTTTCTTGTCGAACCTTTGTTTTGAGGTAATAATTCCAAATCGATGCTACGATTTTTGTACACTCCATTTATCATTTTTCTCACGTTCTATTACTCATTTATAACCTACGAAAATTAGCTTGGAGGCTGGTTGTGGCTGATTCGATCGTGGGAATTAATTTCCTAATCGCGCTATACGTATAAGGTATATTCTAAAATAATTCATACGAGCTAAACTAAATTCGTTCTTCATTTTCTCATGTTCCTCACGTCGAATATGATCTATGAAAATTGTTTACAAGGTTGTGAAAGAGCTCGTGAAGTCGTGGGAATTTTTGGACCATATCGAGTGTATTATTTCGTTCGGCCTATCCTACACGTTCAAAACTCGGTTTGATAATTTTCTTACACTCTTTGATCCTTAAGAACACCATATAAAATATGCTATTCGAATCATGCATGATCTCCATGTCGTTTGTGAATTAATTCTATAAATCGAACCATATATCTAAAATAATTATATACGATCGAATTGAACCTGATGATTAAAATTTTATAGACTCCTTATGATCAGGTTAACATAAGAAAAATATGTATTCGAATTATCATGGCCTAAAAGAATTATTTTCGAATTATGTTTAAAACCGGGTTTAGAAATTATTTTGGGAAAAATGTGGAACTAATCGATCTAGGGTTTTTACTCTTGAATTAGGGTTTTTATGAGTATTAATTGACATGTAATGATGGCTTAACTATTTGGAGTGATTAGGGCTTGATTCGATTTAAAACAAAGGTTATACGATTTCTTTTAAAAAGGTGTAAGGATCGAATTGTCATTTTTAAAACCTATGGGTTATTTTTGAAACCTTATAAACCTTGTGGGATGTCGTATAAAAAATTATTAGAGGGACCTTTTATGTAAAATAAATGTTTAAGGGTTTATCTTGAACTAATTATATAAAGTTTATAATCGGTTTTATAATTAAGTAAACTAGAGGGACTAAACTTGTAATTTTGGGAAACATATGGGTCATTCGTGTATTAAATCATATTTAAAGTACCTTGTGTCATTTTGATAATTTAAGGGGCTATTATGTAATTGTTATTAAATAAAGATTGATTTTATAAAAATAAGGACTAAATATGTAACTATTATAACTTGAGGGACTCGATTTGTAAAATTTATATTTTGAGGGATCCAAGTCGTACCATGTTATAAAATAAGGATACAATTGGTAATTTGTAAAACTAAGGGGCTTAACATGTTAATACGGATACTTTAAGGATTAAAATGTAACTTTATTAAGTTAAGGGACTAAACATGTAAATTATAAAACCTCTGGGGTATTAAGTGAAAACTTGGATAAACTAATCTTAATCATTAACCTAATTGATAATTATGGAAACCTTACTAAATATAGAAACTTACTAAATAAGGAAACTTTCTAAAAATGGAAACCCGCTAAAAATAGAAAGTTACTTAATATGGAAATGATATCTTAGTAATCATGTCTTTACTCCTCTAGGTGTGAAGAGGGAGTAGTCTTGTGCTCTTGATCATCTTATTCAGTATTTTCCTTTGTCAGCAATAAGGTACAGATATTCTGCTTCTTTGATAAGAGGCCTTCATTCTCTGATTATGATTCGTATTAGGGTTCCCTATACCATTGCTATGTTCCCTTCATTCATGAACTCCGATCTTTTGAACCATCATGATATTGAACCTTTTATGATTATGAACCTTTCATTCATGAACCTTTAATTATGAACCCTTGACCATGAACCTTTGCTTATGAACCTTTGCTTATGAACCTTGCTTATGAACCATGATTATGAACCTATGATTATGAACTTATGAAACAAGACATTGACCTATGCAAGTAAACTAAATACATGATTCACGATACTTGACCTTGACCCTCAGTTTGATACTACGAGCCACTCACTAGGCATGAGGGTTTCATGTCCATGTCAGTCGATGCACCGATGGCATGACTCTAGGGCAGGAGAGTGATGACCTGTCCCGTCCCTGCACGTTTATGTTTATGATTCATGTTTATGTAGAGGCAGATTATGGCCACCGGGGCGTATGGATGCATCCTAGATTTGTTCATGTTCATGTTATGTTATGTTATTCATGGTGACTGGTGGTGTGTGCGATACACGTCTTTCACACTCCGGGAGCTAGCTACTCCAACCCATGATTGAGGACACCCCTCATATTTACAGGATACCCATGATTGAGGACACCCCTCATATTCACAGGATACTAAGAGGTCTCCCCTCTGCATGTTTACGATTATGATTATGATTATGATTCATGTTATGTTATGGGCTCATAGTGGATTTCTGACTTCCTTTACCATGTACCCTTTTACGTTTCCTTATGATACCATGTACTCTTACCTTTCATCTTGATACCATGTATTCATGCTTCCACACTCTTTTACTCATGTAAATTATACATTATACTACTGCTTGTTACGTTATATCTGTTCACTGAGCTCTAGTAGCTCAGCCGCGTTTCTTTTCCCGCGGCAGGTTTTAGTTGGAAGCTGGGTAAGAGTGAAGAGACTTTGGACCTAGAAGACTTTGAGTAGAAGCCATTAGAAGAGATGTACTTATGGATTTGATAGGCAGCTTTTATTTTCCTTTGTAACCCTTTGTATTGCAAGATTTCATTTGTAACCTTTGAGAACCATTGTATTACTATTGATTGTATGCTTTGTTTGATCTGATATGGAGCCATTAGTGTGATACTTCTACCCTTGCCGGGTTGGGGTGTTACAATTATGGTATCAGAGACGACAGGCTGCGATTTGTAATACATTTACCCTTGGCCTGTGTAAGTTAGGACCACTAAGTTTCCACTGTAGGCGCTCATAAGGTAACCTGTAAGAACTGCTTTAGGATAACCCCATAAGAACATAAGTTTTGACCAGTGAGGAATGGGTAGACCATAAGGTGTTTGTTTAAGTATCTTCACTTCCGCATCACTCTGATTGTGCTTTGCTCTGGATTAGATCCTATTGATATCACTTTATGAAAGTGAAGGTTATGCTTTGCACCACCTGGAGATTTGAATCTGATTAAATCTGGAAGACATTAAGAATTACTTAGTATTTGTCTGACACTAATTGACTCTTATCTTCAGAGTTTGACTCTGATCTTTGATCCTCTCGCTAATCATTTTGACGTCTCTTCGGGCACTTTAAGAGCTTCCATGGCGATAACGTACTTGATGAATTTTGTTTTGACCTCTTACTCATGATAAGTATCTATGAATCTTCTGACACTAAGCGATTCCGTTTTGCCCGTCCACGTCCCTATAAGAAGTCTTGTGGGTGTAACCACGAGCATGAGAATGTTTCCTCCTCTTTTTGAATAATAAAGATTTGATTATGATCCGTCTATTTTGGGATAGTTAACTTTAATTCTATCTTGACAAGAAATTCGCTGAGTGACCATTCGAATATTTACAACTACGTTCTATGTCTCATTGTGACGTTGAAATAATTTTGAACTCCCTGCCATGACTATCAAGTTGTTTAGACCTTCTGCTATCACTATTACTCTGGAGACTCGTATGTTAATTTCACGATTATGAAGTTTCCTTGAACCCATTTCGTACATCAATGAATGAACTCCGGCTTGAAAGCTTTTGGCACCTTGATTCTTCTGAGCATGAACCATATCTTGAGAAATTTTCCAAAACCTGAACCCTACCTGGAGAACTACTTGACACCTGCAACTTCCTAAATATGATTCTTGATCGAACCGCCAAACCTTCCACCGGAGCATGAAGTAGGAATTGACTTGATACCAAGAGAATGTCTAGTCACCAAGTGAGGGTATCTTGCAGATGTGTCCGGGATTTTGAAAACTGGTTTAAGCAACCAGGAAGAGCAACACCGAGAACCAGGAAGTGAGTTTACATAAGCGTATTTCCTGGGCGTGTTATAGTTCGCAATAAGGAAGGAGGTTGACTGGAGATGTGGACTGATTACATGAAGCTGAACCGTATTGCTGATAAGAACCAATATTCCTCCACCTTGGGACGACTTTGTACTTGTTTAATTTCAGAGCGCGAAGTTCCCTTCTGATGAACTGATTTTATTCTTGGAATCACTCTCAGTACTTGTAAAAGACTGCTATGATGATTAGTGACGCTAATAGTATTAGCTAAAGCTCTGATTGTTTTGTGAATCTGATAATTGATGTGTTCTCGAAAGTACTTGGACAAAAAGGTCATTGTATGACTTAATAGTACGTTTGAAGACGAGGAAGGACATGAAAATCATCTCTGCACTTTGTTAGAAAATTCATCGATCATCTGTACATTCTGAGAGATTTATGTTCTTGATCAAGGATACTTTTTTTTTAGCTCCGTAAGTTTTGAAAACCATCACCATGTGGTCTAGATCGACAACAAGATGGAGAACTGAATCTTTTGAACCTTGTAAAGAAATTCTGGATAATGGTTGTGACTTAGGATACCATTGAGAAAACTTCGTAAACCAAGAGAAACAGCTTAGTTGGACGGAGAATGGAGTTTTGGAAAAGTTGAAGTAGAAGTTAGTCTCCTTACCCTCGGGCGAAACCAGTTTGGGATAGACCAGGATGAGACTCGGTAGTACTCCCTGCAACACAGAAGATTTTCGTATACAGCAGGACAACTAGAAACATATCAGAAGAGTTGCTGCACTGCTTGACTTAGAGTTGACAACAACGGCGGCCACCCTGATGAGTGAAGACGTTCCTTACCAGATAGAAGGTTGGAGATGCAGAAGAAGACAATCCAGTCAAGACGGCGAACCTGGAGCGGATGAAGAAGTACAGTCTAACTTTCCTATTCATCTTGGTTGTACTAAGATGAATTGAGAGCGGGAGCAGACTGGATGATGAAGGATTCGAAGATCGTGCCAGAAACTCACATTTCAAGAAGAACTGCAGGAGACTCGTCAAACTAGACTCAAGTTTCCGAGTTTGGCTTCACTTCTGGGTTGATGAACAGACAAAGACAGATTAACCGGACTTGAAGAGATTGATGTGTTGAAGGAATGGATTTCGGAAACGGATCCGTTATGTTTGGAAAGACTAGTTTCATGAAGGCTGAAGTTCTTGACAACTAACTCTCATTCCATGGACTCTCTTAAGTTTGGCTACATAGCGATAAGATCCTCTTGTGATTCAAGTTCCATGGAAGCATTCAGTTCTGTGATCATTGTGTCACATATGTTCGAGGATGGTTTTGTTTTGAGAAATTTTGGACGAGATGAATAGGATATGATGCTTGTGACGGCATACCTCACTTTTGCTAGGCAATCTGGAATGTTGATACTCTTGCAAGTAGTTTTGTTTTCCCTCTGGTCCATGGCATTCGATTTTGCTGACCTCGAGACTGTAGAAGTACTAGGTGAATTAAGATAGGTGGTTTTGATTACGACTTGAGATAAAGTATGACCATCATAAGGGCATATTTATGTGGTGCTAGTATTATGACGCCTGATCAACGTGATAATACTTACACCATATAACGTGCACTCATTGTGGGCATAGGATATCTTGGGAAGTACCTAAGAAGATTAGAAGTTGACCCCATTGGTTTATCCGTGATTAGTAAGATTTTAGGATCATTCTACCGATACGTTCAATCTATTTCCACCGTTATACGATTTGATACGTTTGAAGACTCGACACGCGATGTTGACCTTTGTACTTCCAATAATAATCTTAAGCTTCGTTGTAGAGATTTCTGCTGGTGAAGTTGTTGAACAGTATGTTCCCATCTATATGGATTCGATCTCTTTCTATGAAGGAATACACCTACGTTCTGCTATCCATACGTTTCGCATTCGTTGAACCCATTCATTTGATCTGACATGAGTTAAGATATGAGATTGAGAATTCGGAGGAAACAAGATTTGTTTATTTGTAAGAATACCTTGGAAAGGTTATTTTAAGGCTGAGATTAATTAAAAATCTGAAGGGTTAAGCATATTTATTACCCTCATATTTCTGCAATTCGGTACGTTCCCATCTGGTTGGTCTAATCAGATTCCACGAACAATATATCCATCGAATTTCACGTATTCCCTGTATCTCTTTTGAGGGGATACAACTATCATCCTCTGCATGTGGCTTCTTATCCGTTTGATCAAATCCGTTCCGATATGTCCTTATCTGAAGAACCGGAAGCGGTTTCAGAGCGTCAGGAGCGCGTTATGATGAATAAAGTCATTCCATTTGTAAAGATTCTTTGGCGGAATCACCCAGCGCGTGAAGCAACCTGGGAGACCGAAGAATCAATACGAGCAAGTTATCCACATTTCATGTTTTGATCTGGTATGTTCCGTTTCGTTTCTGTCATGTTTCCTTTCCTATGTCCTTGCAAATTTCGAGGACGAAATTTTTCTGTTAGTGGGGAAAAAGTTGTAATACCTGAAAATCTAAAATATGTAAAAAGACCAAAATGCCCCTACAAACAAAAACTTTAACATAACAAGTCCGTAATGCACCAAATTGATTCCAAAGCTTAGTAAACTAATAAAGTATGATACCAAATGACACCACGACTCTTGTGACACATTAAAAATGTTATGTGGACACTCTAAAACTTACTTGGCCGAATTTGTATATTATGTACAATTAAATATTTAATTAAAGATAAGTTAAATAAGGAAAATACTAATCAAATATCAAGATTGATTTGGCCAACTATGGGATCTGAAATTTTGGCCTTCTAATCCCCCCCTACACGGTATTCTTCATTTAAAATAGTCCCATATCCCTTTCTTCTTCACAAAACCATAATTCGATCCAAAGAAACCCTATAAACCTAAAATAATTCGTCCTTTGTGAATCCGATTTTTTCCAAGGTTGATACCTATTTTTCTCACGATCCTTGGAGCCTAAGGAGTACTAGAAAAATAATCCTAGAGGTGTTCGTGGGCTGTTTCGTTCGTGGCAAATCCTTTCTTGTCGAACCTTTGTTTTGAGGTAATAATTCCAAATCGATGCTACGATTTTTGTACACTCCATTTATCATTTTTCTCACGTTCTATTACTCATTTATAACCTACAAAAATTAGCTTGGAGGCTGGTTGTGGCTGATTCGATCGTGGGAATTAATTTCCTAATCGCGCTATACGTATAAGGTATATTCTAAAATAATTCATACGAGCCAAACTAAATTCGTTCTTCATTTTCTCATGTTCCTAACGTCGAATATGATCTATGAAAATTGTTTACAAGGTTGTGAAAGAGCTCGTGAAGTCGTGGGAATTTTTGGACCATATCGAGTGCATTATTTCGTTCGGCCTATCCTACACGTTCAAAACTCAGTTTGATAATTTTCTTACACTCTTTGATCCTTAAGAACACCATATAAAATATGCTATTCGAATCATGCATGATCTCCATGTCGTTTGTGAATTAATTCTATAAATCGAACCATATATCTAAAATAATTATATACGATCGAATTGAACCTGATGATTAAAATTTTATAGACTCCTTATGATCAGGTTAACATAAGAAAAATATGTATTCGAATTATCATGGCCTAAAAGAATTATTTTCGAATTATGTTTAAAACCGGGTTTAGAAATTATTTTGGGAAAAATGTGGAACTAATCGATCTAGGGTTTTTACTCTTGAATTAGGGTTTTTATGAGTATTAATTGACATGTAATGATGGCTTAACTATTTGGAGTGATTAGGGCTTGATTCGATTTAAAACAAAGGTTATACGATTTCTTTTAAAAAGGTGTAAGGATCGAATTGTCATTTTTAAAACCTATGGGTTATTTTTGAAACCTTATAAACCTTGTGGGATGTCGTATAAAAAATTATTAGAGGGACATTTTATGTAAAATAAATGTTTAAGGGTTTATCTTGAACTAATTATATAAAGTTTATAATCGGTTTTATAATTAAGTAAACTAGAGGGACTAAACTTGTAATTTTGGGAAACATATGGGTCATTCATGTATTAAATCATATTTAAAGTACCTTGTGTCATTTTGATAATTTAAGGGGCTATTATGTAATTGTTATTAATTAAAGATTGATTTTATAAAAATAAGGACTAAATATGTAACTATTATAACTTGAGGGACTTGATTTGTAAAATTTATATTTTGTGGGTTCCAAGTCGTACCATGTTATAAAATAAGGATACAATGTGTAATTTGTAAAACTAAGGGGCTTAACATGTTAATACGGATACTTTAAGGATTAAAATGTAACTTTATTAAGTTAAGGGACTAAACATGTAAATTATAAAACCTCTGGGGTATTAAGTGAAAACTTGGATAAACTAATCTTAATCATTAACCTAATTGATAATTATGGAAACCTTACTAAATATAGAAACTTACTAAATAAGGAAACTTTCTAAAAATGGAAACCCGCTAAAAATAGAAAGTTACTTAATATGGAAATGATATCTTAGTAATCATGTCTTTACTCCTCTAGGTGTGAAGAGGGAGTAGTCTTGTGCTCTTGATCATCTTATTTAGTATTTTCCTTTGTCAGCAATAAGGTACAGATATTCTGCTTCTTTGATAAGAGGCCTTCATTCTCTGATTATGATTCGTATTAGGGTTCCCTATACCATTGCTATGTTCCCTTCATTCATGAACTCCGATCTTTTGAACCATCATGATATTGAACCTTTTATGATTATGAACCTTTCATTCATGAACCTTTAATTATGAACCCTTGACCATGAACCTTTGCTTATGAACCTTTGCTTATGAACCTTGCTTATGAACCATGATTATGAACCTATGATTATGAACTTATGAAACAAGACATTGACCTATGCAAGTAAACTAAATACATGATTCACGATACTTGACCTTGACCCTCAGTTTGATACTACGAGCCACTCACTAGGCATGAGGGTTTCATGTCCATGTCAGTCGATGCACCGATGGCATGACTCTAGGGCAGGAGAGTGATGACCTATCCCGTCCCTGCACGTTTATGTTTATGATTCATGTTTATGTAGAGGCAGATTATGGCCACCGGGGGCGTATGGATGCATCCTAGATTTGTTCATGTTATGTTATGTTATTCATGGTGACTGGTGGTGTGTGCGATACACGTCTTTCACACTCCGGGAGCTAGCTACTCCAACCCATGATTGAGGACACCCCTCATATTTACAGGATACCCATGATTGAGGACACCCCTCATATTCACAGGATACTAAGAGGTCTCCCCTCTGCATGTTTACGATTATGATTATGATTATGATTCATGTTATGTTATGGGCTCGTAGTGGATTTCTGACTTCCTTTATCATGTACCCTTTTACCTTTCCTTATGATACCATGTACTCTTACCTTTCATCTTGATACCATGTATTCATGCTTCCACACTCTTTTACTCATGTAAATTATACATTATACTACTGCTTGTTACGTTATATCTGTTCACTGAGCTCTAGTAGCTCAGCCGCGTTTCTTTTCCCGCGGCAGGTTTTAGTTGGAAGCTGGGTAAGAGTGAAGAGACTTTGGACCTAGAAGACTTTGAGTAGAAGCCATTAGAAGAGATGTACTTATGGATTTGATAGGCAGCTTTTATTTTCCTTTGTAACCCTTTGTATTGCAAGATTTCATTTGTAACCTTTGAGAACCATTGTATTACTATTGATTGTATGCTTTGTTTGATCTGATATGGAGCCATTAGTGTGATACTTCTACCCTTGCCGGGTTGGGGTGTTACATGGAGGTTCTTGGACTGGTGTTTGAAGAATATTTTCTTGTTCTTGTTACAAATTCCTCCCCTGTTTGGAAGAATTTTCAGCTTCTCCTTCCTCATCATCAAAAGGAACACCCTTTTTCTTCATTGCCATTCCCATTTTCTTTACTTTTTGCACCAAAGTCACATAAGCTTTTCTGAGTGCCTCATTAGACTTTTCCAAAGTGGCTATCTTCTTTTGCAGTTGAGGAACTATAATGAGAAGATTTTCCACAGTTATGGGTGCATGTGCCTCCTCCCTTGCAGGACTTGGAACATTTGGTTGTGAAGGTGAAGATTGTGGGATAGGTGTAGGTATTCTTTCAGCAGATGGTGAGGGACCTGGTTGAGATGATGGAGTTGGGGTAGGTGTAGGTGTAGCAGACCTAGATGATGCTTGGGCTTGTTCCTCATCAGGTTGCACTTGTGCAACTCCAGATGTACCTGCATTGTTAGTACCAAGCATAGCAGCAAGCAAAGGTCTATGTGTCCCTTGAAAGCCCCTTTTTATATTTGCAAAAAGTTTTGGAGTAAAGGCCACACTGATGTAAGGCACTTTATCCTTAGTTTCATAGTTCAAGACCATTTGCAAAAATCGTGGATACATTAAAAATTTAGGATCCTTAGCATTTTTCACCATTCCTTCAAAAATTAGTTTTGAAAAATTAAATTTCCTTCCAAGTGATAAACAGACCAATGCAGAAGCAATTCTGCTTCCAAATTGATCCCATCCACCACTCTTGGGACTTAAGCTCTGAAGTAAATGATGTACTAAAAACCGCCACTGAGGTGTAAAATGACTTTCCAAAAGGTAAAACTTCCATCTGTGGGGTACCCAATGTTATCCAATCCCTCCAAAATATCATTACCAGGCAAATCAAATTCTCCTAAAGCATCATCCAATTGGAGACTTTCCCTAATGGAGGCTTCAGTAATGGTAAAACCATTTTTATCAATAATTTCCCTTAAACATGGTGTCCCATCATCAAGAGTCTCAGAGGTAACTGACCTCCAGAACTGCTTAACAAGGGACTGATAAATAGTAGGATTATGAATTAATGAATAACAAATGTAAGAACCTTTTAGGAAATCCACAATCTCCTCAAAACCTACACTTTGATCTGGTTTATTCAAGAAACCAACTTGATTATGCTTGTCAACAAACTTGAGGTTAGCCATGGATGAGTTAATGATTTAGGTCTAGTTGATTGGAAGGGTAGGGTTTGAAAATATTTGCGTATAAACAGAGTCGTGAGTTTAAAATAAAGATGATTTAAATTAGGAAGCAAATAAAGAATAAAAGGAGATAAAATATATCAAATTTTAGTCTTATATACCTCATAAATATCTCTTTTTACCGAAAATAGTGCAACGGTAATATTTTAGATAAATCTTTATTACTCTGACCAGATCTAACGGTCATAAATTTAACACTACCCGACTTAAATTAGTCAACCAGGCCGAATCATAAACTTACCAGACCTAACCAAAAGAGTGGACTTACACACTGATTTTAGCGAAAGCAAGGCTTTACATTATCATCATTCAAATCTGTTCTGTAAAAATTAGTTCAACAACAAGAAAGGGAGACAAAAACCAATATTTGCAAGACACACAAGCTACCAGATTTAACACTTAAGATTACCCGATTTAAAAACTTGTACATTTGCCTCCCCTTAAATGTATATTACCTCCCCTTAAGTGAAAACCCCTCCTCCTCCTCCTTTTTTTTTTTTTTTTTTTTTTTTTTTTTTTTTTTTTTTTTTTTAACAATAAAACTTAAGCTAACAAATGTAAATTAAATAATAAACATGAACAACTTTCCATAAATTATAATTAATAATTATTTGCCTGCAAGAATTAACCCATACACCAACCAAGCATTTAATAGCATTAAACCTTGATTTTCCCTATAAAACCACCCATTGTATCATCACAAAACCATCACAAACCAAAAGAAAAACCTTATTAGCATAATGGATCCTTCCAACTCAGAAATCATAGAGATTTCATCCGATGCTTCTTGGGATCCAAATGGCTCATCTTCTGATTCATCATCAGGAGGATGGGGTGGTTATTTTCCATCAGGTTTCTCCTCAATAACAAAAAACAAAGCAGCCAGGGAAACAATACTGAAACAATGGTTAGCAGCATATGATCATACTGAGAAAGAGCCAGAGGACTCTTCTTCAGACGATGAAACAAAGGAGACTTCAGAAGATATAACTTCTTTAGAGGATTCTTCTATTGATTATGAAGCAGAGACCTCCAAAACTGTGACATCCAAGAGCATCAAGGTTGTGCCTCGTCTAACACCAAACAAGAAGGTTCTAGGACTCCTCAGTCCAAAGGTCAGAGACCTTATGGGTGAGAAGGGGACCAAGAAGACCATACCTGATGTGAAGGATAAAGGCAAAGGGAAGAAGAAGATGTAGGTGTTGGTGCTTAGCTTGCTTGGTTTTAGGCTTTTGTCTTTTGATATGCTATGATGGTGGTTGCCTTGTATGAAACTTTGTTTATAATGAATAAAACTCTCAGTGTTCTTTAGTCTTTAAATCAAAAACTGCAAAACAAAGTTATGCACAATATACCAAAAACAAATGTACTATGGAAAGTTGAAAACAAATTAACTACTGAAAATAAGAATAACCAAGTAGAATAGCAAGATTAAAAACAAACAAGTATACAAACTATACAAAGTTAAGAAAGAGAAATCAGTTTTTCTTAACAACCCAGGCCTGAGTGGGCTTTAGTTCTTTCTGTGGAGCAACATACTTATAGGTTTTGTATGAACTTGCTCCAGTGAAACCATGTTTGGACTTATAGGTAAATTCATTTTTAAATGGATTCCAAGCCCAGCAATCAGAGAGGTTATCAGCAGACCCCCCATTCCCCTTTAAAGGTTTTGCTGTTTGCTTTACAACTGGTCTTCTCACAGGTGAATGAGGTTTATAAAAATTATTTCTTTGAAAATTTGTATTCACCTGTGGCTTTTGAAATGGTTGTTTGGGTCTCACATAGCCAGTGTTCACATTAGATCTCACAGAATTAACATAACCAGTATTCACATTAGGCCTCATAAAATTACCATTTTGCCTATTCACATTAAAGTTCCTGAAGCCAGACCTAAAATTTTGTCTACCAGTATTAACACAAGAGTTAGGTCGGGTAGAGTTATTAAGTTGGACAGGTCTGAGAACAAACTGGTTGGCATGATTAATTCTACTAGCATTATTCCAAACTGGTTTATTTGAAACATGACCCATATTAGCATTCATTCTCATTTGCTCAGCCTCTCTCTTCATTCTCTTTTCATGGAAGTCACAATCTCTTATTAAATGACTCAAACTTCCACACACAAAACATCTTTTAGGAGCATAAGTGTAACTACTCCTACTTTCTCTGTGAACACTATTGCTTCTAGGTGACTCATTAATATTAACAGATTCCCTAGGAGTTTTTATGTGCTGGGCACAACTAGGTTTGACTGTCTCAGGCTTTGGTTTAGTCACTACTGGTTCAGTTACAACAGGTTCACACTTCTTAACAACCTTAGGTTCAGGATTCTCTTTTACCTCACTTTTTGACTCAGACTTAGAGTGATCAGAGGAACCATCAATAGATCCTTCAGAGTCATTGGATTGACAAGAAGAATACTTACTGGTTTTATCCTCTGAGGTGATTGACTCAGGTGATTGAGGACCTTTCTTACCATACACAAAGAGTGAATCATCCAACTCTTCTTTTTCAAGAGGAGTATAGTCATCACTCAATGGTGGTGGTACTCCCTTAAAGTCACCAGTCTTAACAAACCTATTATATAAAGGCTTATCAACATAGTCCTCTTCTTTATTCTTAAATATAGCCTTATGCTCATCTTCCTCATATCCTAAGCCACATTTTTTATTTGACTTAATTTGAGAATCCCAACACTTAAACAGGTTATTATTTGAATTGTTCCACTGATCTACCCGTTTTCTCAACTCATCCCTCTCCTTCTGAATTCTAAGGCCCAATTGTCTATACCTTTTAAGCTTTTCATCTTGTTCATATATTTTATTAGCTTGAAAGTATAGTTTTTCATTTAAAGCAGCATGTTGGTTTTGAAGGGTGACCTTTTGTGCCTCTAATGTTTTTACAGCATTTTTATGTGCTAAAAGATTTACTTCTAGGTCACCTATTTGTTCTAACTGCTCATCACACAAAGCCTTAACATGATTATATGAATCAGTGCATAATTTAGAGCATAATGATACCTCATTACCAATGGCCATGAGAGCATGATCAGACTCCTCATTCACTCTTGGATGCTCACCCCAGTTGACTCCTCCAGCTTCCATTGTCAGCAAGCTCATCTGATTCTTTTCCATCTTCCCATCTTCATCTCTTTTCCCATCAGCAGGCTTCTTCTCTGGACAATCTCTTGAAAAATGTCCATGCTTGTGACAGTTGTAGCATTCAACTGTCCTCTTTGTGTATCCCACTGGTGATTTGTTGTTGAAGTTGATGGTTCTTCCATATTGCTTCTGAAATCGTTTGACCCTTAAAGCAACCATGGCAATGTGCCATTTTATGTCCATCTCCTCAACTTCAGCATCATTAATCTGTTCTAAGTCTTCACTAATAAAGCTTTTATCTTCCGTTTGGTTGGCAAAGAAAGAATGTATCACTTCATCAGTAAAACTTGATGCAGATCTTTCACTTGAAGGAGTTTCATAGATACCAGACCTAACACTACCAGGTTTAACCTTGTAAGTACTGCTTTTGTTTTGTGACACAAAAGCAACATTTGATGAACTGGTAGATGCCTGAGTGTTATTACTGATGTCCCTTTCAAACATCCTAAGATTATTGTAAAGGTCATCAGGTGTCATTGAATCTACTTCCTCCTTTATCCTCATCGCCACAGATACATTACCCCATTCTGATGGTAAAGATCTAAGGAACTTGTGGTTTGCATCCTCATTTGAAACTGCTGCACCATGAACTTCTAGTTGTGTTAACAGATGTTGAAATCTGTCATAGCCCTTCTCCAATCCTTCAGTTTTTGAAACACTGAATGTCTCAAATTGCTGTCTAAGAACAGCCTTTTTCATCTTCTTGGAGTTTGCATTGCCTCCAAATCGTTTCTTGATAGCCTCCCACATCTCTTTAGCATCAACCATGCCATGGAACCTTTGCAGATGCTCCTTAGGAATAGCCATAAGGAGCAAGGTTCTGGCCTTCTTTTCCTTCTCCACAGTCCTAATCTCCTCAGCAGATACTGGTGGCATTATTCTCAGCTGCCCATCAGTCCCTTGTGAAATTCTTTTCTTATAATTTCCCTTTTGAATAACCTTCCATACATCACTATCAATGTACTCCAGATAATGTTCCATCTCCATGGCCCATATATCATATTCTTCTCTTTTCAGTAATGGAAGTTTTATGTTTGAGATTGTGGTTGTGGAAGGGATGGGTTGTTGTTGTGTTTGGGAGTTACTGGTACCAGTTTTTCCTTCATTTTCATGGTTTGATCTCTCATCCTCACTGTTATGGATTGAAAAAGTTTCAGTGTTAATAGGCTTATCGGTTTCAGACATTGTGTAGGGTGATTTGAGTGAGAATTAGGTTTTTGAGATTAAGTGTTCTTCGAATTCAGAGTCTCTCGCCTTGCTCTGATACCACTTGTTGGTCCACGAATTGTATGTGGATCTCTAAGTAGTCTTGAATACCTAGTAGATGGTTGGGATAAATCCAAACCAGTCTAAGTGAGAAACCCTTAACAATTGTTAATGTTAATGCGGAAACTTAACAAGAACAATGAAGAACACACACAGAGATAACACTAACTTCGTATATTACTTTTAATCACAATAGTGAAACTCGTATAACTCACACACAGAACTAACAATCTTAGGGATCCTTTTATAACACCAAGGAAACCCTAATGCTAACCGACTAAGAAGATATTCACGAATCTTCTATAAAGATACTTACACGTTTTGTATCTTTTCCTAACTTATCTCTAACAAACTTTCCTTATAACACGACCAGACTTAACATAATAAGTCAACCAGACTTAAACAGACTACCAGACTTAACTTTGTATTACCAGACCTAATTACAAAGACAGACCTAACTCTGACATATTACCAGACCTAAGTTGTCTTCTCTTGAATCGTATGATAATTCCCAACAGCTTCCACTAATGTTCAGTTTCGTCTTTCGACAACGCCATTTTGTTCTGGGCTGCGAGCAATTGATGTCTAATGTTCAATTCCCACTTTCTCATAGAATTCCCGAAGGGTTTGATTCTTAAATTCAGTTTCGTTGTCTGTTCTAACTTTTCTGACGGTGTTGCGTAGCTGAACTTGAATTTTGGTGAGAAAGGTGATGATCATCTGAGGAGCTTGGTCTTTGGAGCGGAGAAAGTAGACCCAAGTCCATCGTGAAAAGTCATCTACAATTACCAAGATATATCGTTTCCCATTAATCGTCTGAACACGCATTGGGCCACAAAGATCCATATGGAGGAGTTGGAGTACATGATCCATGCTATGCTCGGTTTTTGGAGGAAAATGAGCACGATGACTCTTGCCTTGTTCACATGCTGGACAAAGGTGATCTCGGGCATATCGGAATTTTGGAAGTCCGTCTACTAACTTCTTGCGAGCAAGATCGGTCATTGTTTTGAAGTTCAGGTGAGACATACGTTTATGCCATATCCATGCTTTGGTAGGGTGTGCCTTGGTGAGTAAGCAAATTGGAGAAGAAGCAGTCATGTTGTCGAAGGAGATAGTATAAAGACTGGTGACACATTTTCCTTTCATAAGATTGTTCCCTTGAAGATCTCGAACAAAACATGTTTTCTCCCTAAAAGCCACTTCCAAGTCACCATCACAAAACTGTCCAACTGAGAAAAGATTATGACTAAGGCCTTCAACGTAGTATACCCTACTAATTTCAATGTTCCCGTTGACGTAATCACCATAACCCATGATAGCTGCGAAATGATTATTCCCGAATCTGACCGTTCATATGAATTTTGCGACAAAGTTTACGAGAAGCTTCAAGTTTCCGGTCATATGTTGGGAACACCCGCTATCAACAATCCAGAGAACAATTTGAATCACCTACATCACAAGAAATTGACACAGATGGAAAATTGGTAACTGTGGATCCCGTTGGGTTAGTAAGACATGTTTTAAGCAGTTTTGGTACCCATTTAAAGCTAGGTGTGTATTGTAACCAACGCCGCCATGTCCAACTAGTTTGTGCTTTCTTCCTAGTGAATTCGCTTGGTGATCGGTTTGTCCTAGGAGCAACTATGGTGTTGTCAACATTTGTCTCAGAAACTACTACTGGTGGTTTCCCTAAAATGGACTTAGCAGCGGTCATGGGCCTTAAGGAAATGCCATTAGTACGTTTCTTTCTCCTAGATAAAAGGGTTTTTGCTACACATTTTGCATGATTACCAGATAACATACTAGCACGACAGAACACACAAGAAGCATCAATAACAGCAGCATTCATAACATTTAAAGATTCAACATTCTTACATCATTTTTAGAATTGCACTTAGACAAGGTAGATTCTACGTTTGACATAACATGGTTTTATTCAAACTACCAGCATTAACTACTACTTCTTCAGATTTAGATAATCCACTCCTAGGTTGCCAGACTCTATTCTTCTTTTGACTCTTGGGGGTCTTTGAGCTGCTAGCCTTAGAAGTGTTGCCTAATCCTGTGGAAGTTGAAGTATTCTCATTAGTGGTTTGAGTTGATGTTTTCTTAGGTGCTTTATCGACTTTGTACATTCCAGGGGAAATCAAATTTGTTTGTGCAAATTTCCCTTTTTCTAAAACTCTAATTTTCTCTTTCAAATCAACAATGATGTGTTTGAGTTCTTGATTTTTTGAATCCGATATTCTGTTTAAACGAACAGTGTCATTTCTGTTTTGACAAAGTTCATCTATTTCCTTTTCATATTCAAACAGTTGATGTTTTAAGACAACAATTTCGTTATTATTTTCACTTTCGGAAGCGTGACTGTTTTGAAATGACAAAGACGCTTTTTGATTTTGAAATTTTAACTAAAATTCAGCACTTTGAGCTTGACACCATTCCAACCTTTTGTTAATTTTGAAAATTTCGTTTGCACATTTGGTTTCCACATCATTATTGATTTGTCTAAGTTTCTCATTCTCTCTTGACAAATTAGTAATCTCAATTTGCAGTATTTCAACATTAACATCATGATCATCAACAAGCAGTTCATTGCATGAAAGACATATAGAATTCATAATCACAGAGATCACATCAGCATATAAAACACTTTCCAAGAGTCGATCGACATCTTTTTCCAACTTTTTATTTTGACCCTTTTGTTTTGCAATTTTGTTATCTTTTGCTTTGAAAATGCTTTTCATTGAAGCAACTTCTGTTTGGAGTTCCTGTTCCCACTGTGTGGCACAAATTCGCAGGTGTTTGATATGTGGCAAAAATTGCTTTTGGAAAATTTCTCTCTTTTCTTTCTAATAAGGAGAGAGAAAAGTGGAGATTTTGATTTTAGAATTACGTTCGATTACGTCTTCCAAAAGTTTAATGTAATCCATGAAAGTTTTAAAGTATCTTAGGATACGACATTTGATGCGCGTGATGTGTCGTTGCGGTTTAGCAGTATTAATGCCTACTCAAGTTTTAAATTTATATTTAGCCGACTTATCAATAACACACACACTTAACGAGCAGTGTACCCGGTCAGTATGAATATAATGGTAAGTAGAGTGTCGATCACTAAGAGTGGAACGTATTATCTAGTTATTCTAATCAGTATTTTAATATCTTAAGTTAGCTATACAACCTAATCTAACGCAAGGGGGTTCAGCCTGAGAGACTGGCACGGTTTGGTTATGATTAAATAAAAACTAAACTAATGAGCACGAATCAGCGATTAGCACACACGTACATAGATAGATACTTGAGACAATAAGAAGACCTGTCCTGATAATTAAGTAGCTTGTCACTTGTTTTATTGCTAGTTTTATATGAAGTGTATATAATTAACCCTTTCTCGTTGGCTCTAATCTTATCGGCGAGTAAACCCTTAATGATTACTTATGTCTATCCTACTATCCTAGAAACGATAGAATAAATAGGCGAGGAAGGGGCATGGCGACCCAAGCAATGCTCAGCTAGACACAGAGGTTATCAATGCACTAATAAAAGTCACCAAAGACATCAACATATAAACTTTAATTAATGGGAAAGCAATTTTAAGGGGTGCCCATGATATTCCGTAGTCACATGAAATCAGCCCATCAATCCTGATGAATTAAAGTGTACTAATACAATAAAACAAAACTACTTAATGAATTGAATACATGCAGGACCTTCTTACAGCTCTTGTATCTTCGTTCAGGGTGTGTCTTGTGCTGCTAATACGTCTGAATTCGGCTTTAGGGTTTCTGTCTCTCTCTTCTGAGTTTAGCTAAGTGTCACGAAATTCGTCTGGCCTTGGGGTTTTTATAGTTTCTGTCTGAGGGTTAGATGCGGCACATAGGATAAGTAGATGCGGCGCATTAACTTAACTTTGCGTGGGGTCCAAGATTAATATATTCAGGAATATTCGTACACCGCCTTAAGATGCGGCGTAACTCCATTTCTCTATGCGGCGCATGTCCTTTGCCGTCTTGGATTGTAACTTGTGAAATCTTGATAGTGATACGCCGTATGTAAGAAGTATGTTGCAGCGTATCTGGAGCAGAATGATCTTGATCTTGTACATTTCAGTAGACTCTTAACATCCTGCTTGTTTTGCTCCATAATTAGTCCAAAATCGCCAAGTTTCACATAATACTTGTTTTTACCTGAGAATTACAAAAGTAAACATTAACGTATCAATTCTCATATATAATATAATAAAACAAGTCAAATAAATAGGATAAATGATGGTAATAAAATGTACTTATTTGAGTTCATCAAATATCCCCCCACTTGAACTTTGTTTTTCCCCAAGTAAACCTTAGAATAAATCTTATGAAAATGTATCCTAAAAGATATTAGGATTTATTTTTATATTTAAGCATGTATTCGTTTTGTCATAATTGCACAACCAAACACTTAACGAATTAGAAATAAAATAAAATATTTCGATAAAAGCAAATCTAATCGTTTAACTGTCTAGTCGTGACGAATATTCTATCATAAGCTTGGCAAGTATACGCATCTCCCCCACTAAAGCTAAGGAATAACAAGTCTAAAGCGGTAAAAAGGGTTTGTTGGTTAAGGGTTGATCATTCTTCTTAATCTCTATCGATCTCATATTCCAGAAAAGGCGACAAAATCACAAATACATGATCGAATCCACGACCACGATACTTGCAATTGCTCAAATCCTTAACTCGAATAAGCTAAAGATAGGACCAAGTAATCTTCACCAATAATATTATATCAAAAAGGGCGACAAAATCATAAATACATAGCCGAATCCACGACTACGATACTTAAGATTGCTCAAATCCCTAATCTCAATAAATCAAAGGTTTGGATAAAGAATGATATAGGGTATGGATAATATTTGGGATACAAATTGGTGTAAAATGAAAAATAAACAAAACAGATAAATTAAAATCCTAAGTGTGGTTAATCACTATCCCAACCATCCCATGAATAAGACTCATATCATTGAATAACTCACGCTTTAACACTTGAAACACACGCTTTAGGTAGACACGAATTATACTCAACAAGATCTCAATCGAAGAATAACCTTAGTTGGCGTTCCCATAACGGCCAACTCCCATTCAATCCATAAATATAATATACAACAAATAGTGGTGATATCGCCCACTTAATACAAAACTTTACATAAGTTGGTTAAAACAAACTTCCAACTTTTCCTTTTTCTTTTTCTTTTTTTTTTTTTTTTTTTTTTTTTTTTTTTTTTTTTTTTTTGACATCAATGTGTAAAATTTCACAACTTTTCTATCACTATTTTTCCAGATAATTTTTCCATACTCTTCATACTTTCAGAAATAACTGTAATAGCGAAAGTAGTAAACACACGAAAAATAAACTCAAAGGATATACAATATTTACTTTCATACCAATTGCATTGTGCAATTTCCCGACCTAACCAAAGATAATGAATTACGCACGCGAACACAGGTAATGTAAGGAAACACACTTTGCCTAAAGCAATTAACCACGGATTTTAATCTATAGGGTAGGCTAAGGTGTAAGGGTGTTAACGAAACATTATAACAAAGGTGTAAGAAACGAAAGGAATGGCTCTGAGGGTTTTTCTAGGGTATCTTACTCTAAAAGTGAGAGTAACAAAAGGGTTTATACGGGGGTTAACTAACCAGTGTAGTTAGTTAATATTACATAACATATAAAGGCTATTTGGGTGTAATCCTAGAAATTTACCAATTTAGACAAGTCATTCCAATTATATAGATAATACTTATTATGGTGGTCTCAAATAGTATACAAGTCAAGTTCTAAAGTTTACAAGTCACCAGCACACTCATAGATTTGTGAATTTTGATAAGTTCACAATTTTTGGAAATAATGTTATGTGTGCAGCTATGTAATTTAGACTTTAAACAAAAACATGCCAAAAATTTTAAATTTTGATATATTAAGCGCATTTTAAGCATATTCTGAAAAAGTTTAGGACAAGTAAGTGTTCTAATTCTCCAATCCCCCCACTTAAGTTAAACAACGTCCTCGTTGTTTGTGTCAAAGATTAAAAACTGGAAAATAAAATAATTAGAACAGAAAAACTCTCCTGAGATTTGCTCGGTATGATCCTCCATTATTCGTATAAGAGCAAAAATCAACTTTCTTGTGGATGAGAACGTTTAAGCTTCAAAAATGATGTATCCACAGAAAATCCAGGAATCTATAATACCATTAAGACTTTAACACACCTGAGTTAAGAAGGTTCAAACTTGCATAATACATTAGTAGTTAGTAAAAATAAAACTAAAAAAATTAAAAATGAAAATCATCAGGTCAGTCGATACGCCGTATCTTATGGAAGAAGATACGCCGTATCGAGCCTGGAATAAGTACGAATCAGAATAAAAGATGTGTCGCATCCTTAACCAGGGATGCGCCGCATTAAAATACTGACAGAAAGTTTTAAAGTCAAAAATAAAAATGCAGAAAATTAAATAAGATATGACCAGTGCAGGCGATGCGTCGCATCTTAGGATTGAGATGCGCCGTATCTTCTGCAGGTCTGACAGACTCGACACAGAACATAATGTAAAAATTCTTCGGGTTGTCTCCCGGTCAGCACTTGTCTTTATTCCAGAGTCTTCAAGTTAGACTCACGTTCAGCTCCTTATTCTAATACTTCGGGTTCAAAATCCTCCATAAATTGATCATTGATTCCTATTGGTAAATTAAGATCATTTAATTCAATGTAGTCTCCACTATAGGTCTCAAGTGATTCATTATTTACCAAGGTTTCTCCCATAAACCTAGCTTCTAGATCGAGGTCCATACGTTCTCTTAATCCTAGCACATAGACGCCTCTAATTATGCTTTTAGCAGGATTTTGGCACTTATAGACTAGTTTATTATTCCCTACCTTTAATGAGATTTTTCTTTTAAACACATCAATCTTAGCATGGGCGGTAGACAAGAAAGGTCTTCCAAGGATTAAAGGAATCTTAACATTCTCGGGCATATCCAATATAACAAAGTCTACGGGGAAAACAAACTTCTCAATCTTAACTAGCACATTTTCAGCAATCCCTTCAGGTCGTTTTACCGTTTTATCAGCCAATTCAATAAGCAGCTTAGTTGGTGCTAATTTTCCTAGTCCTAGGGTAGTGAATGTCTTAAGAGGCATAACACTAACGCTAGCTCCTAAGTCAGCTAATACATTATTGAAAGATATGTCATTAATTGAACAAGGTAAAGTAAAACTTCCTGGGTCCTTTTCTTTATGAGGCAAGGCACGTAAGTCAGTTGCAGAGCTCTCTTCTTTCATTGTAGCCTTGATCTCCTCTTCAATCTTTGTCTTCTCTTTGAGTAACCTTCTTAAACTGATTGAGGAATTAAAGAAAAATTTGGGCTTTGCAGCATCATTACCATTCAACAATCTTCTAGGAAAAGGTATGTTAGGCGTGACTTCTTCAGTAGTGCATATGGCCTTGACATGATCTCTTGGGTTAGTTTCATTTGAGCTTGGTAAACTTCCGTATCCCCTTTCTTGAAGAACCTTGCTCATTTGTCCGATTTGTTGTTCCAATGCTTTGATCGAAGCTCCTTGATTTCTTGTTATAGTATCCGTTGAGGCTCGGATTTCTTTGATCATAGCAGTGTTCTCTTCATGTCTTTTAGCAGCATCGGCCATAATTTGCTTTAGAGTGTCATCCAAAGTCTGCCTCCTTTCTTGATAAGTGGGATTAAAGTTGTTCTTTTGATAGTATCCCGGAGTAGCTTCCCTAAATCTTCCTGAAGGTCGGAATGGTTGTCCAAATTATGTGTAGTATGCCTCTTCAAACGTCTCACTTTCATTCTTATTAGGGAAATCTTTAGTGTAGTGAGGTCCTTCGCATTTTTCACATCCAACTTGGGCAGCATAAACTTTCTCATCACGCTTCTTCATCTCTCTACTAATTTTATCCAATTGAGCTTGAATTACAGCAAACCCGTCAAAATTAGTGCTGCTCTTAGATCTAGTAGAGGTTCCGTCGTGCCATTTTTGAGAGTGATCAGCAGCTTCTTGGATAGCTTTTCTAGCATCGGCTGCACTCATTTGAGGCACAGCTCCCTTAGCATCCAAGATTTGTCTAGTAGGCACGTCCAATCCTTGATAGAACAATATTATCTCCTACATTGGGCTTAGATAATGTTGAGGGCATTTCATCAATAAGTCTTTAAATCGTTCCCAAGCTTGATAAAGAGTTTCATCAGGCTCTTGCTTGAAACTGTTGATAGCCTCCATCTTTTTAGCAGTTTTAGCAGGTGGACAATATCTTTTCAGGAATTTGCTCTTCAAATCTTCCCATGTTGTAATTGAACTAGCAGGTTCATTCCTTAGCCACTTATTAGCAGCTCCTTTAAGCGAAATTGGAATGATTCTTAGCATAAGTTGATCGTCAGAGACTCCTTCTGTAGTAAACAAATCTGCAATCTCGAGGACTTTTTCAACATGTTCATTAGCATCTTCATGTTCTGTTCCACTGAAAGCATTTTCTCTTAGCTCCTTGAGAAACTGACCCTTCAACTCAAACTTTGACTTTTCATCAAACTTCGGTCTAGCAACTCCTGAACTGTAATCAGCACGGGTTTTGTTCATGTATTCCTCCATAGTAGTGTTTTCCGCCATTGTTTCTGTTTCTTCTTCCTCCTTCTCTTCAGAAAAGTAATCAAGCTCGAACGAACTTGAAATTTCAAAGCTTTTTGTGTTGAAAAGCCTTTTAAGCGAATGTAAGGCTCGTTCAGGATCTTCGAAAGGTTTAATCAAGTTCTTAGTTGAACTCCTGGTCATGCACTTCCTGAAACCATCACAAAAGCATCAGTAGGATATGTTCAAGAAAGTAATCTATCAGAAAATTAACAACGAAAACGGAATACGAAAAATAAAAGTTACTGATATCTGCAAACGATGCGCCGTATCCAAAAAGTCGGATACGCCGTATCTTATAATCGTTAAAATTTAATCAGACTTTTATTCAGAAAGCAGATACGCCGCTTATAATTTTAGAATGCGCCGTATCAGTTTAATTATCAAAAATCGATTATATTTATTAAAATTAAATGCGTCGTATTAACAAAAGGTAATGCGCCGTATTTTCGTTACGTTTCAAAATACAAGATTTTTGATTTAGAAGATGCGCCGTATCGATAAAAATCGATGCGTCGTATCTGTTTAATAATTCAAAAACTGTTTTTAATTTAAATCGAAAATACGCCGTATCGGTTAAAACAGATGCGTCGTATGGCGTTAGGGTTTAGAAAAATTTCTTATTAAAAACAGAATACGCCGTATCTTGGGAAAGATGCGTCGTACTCGAATTTATTAAACGCGTTGTATTTTATAAAAATTAAACGCAATACGCCGTATCTGTGAAAACAGATGCGCTGTATCGTTTGTATTAGCGCAGTACAACGATAGCAGAATGCAGAAAAATAAAAAGAAAAACAAAAATAAAATCAAACAAAAAGAAACAAAAATTAAAGAAAATAAAAACACAAAAAAACAGAAAATATGCAAATAATACAATGAATGCAATTTATCTAATATATAACAGGGTTAGTGGTTAGAATCTAAAAATAAGAAAAACCTAATTAAAATACTAATCAAATTAACAGATAATAACAATTCACTCCCCGGCAGCGGCGCCAAAAACTTGATGCGCGTGATGTGTTGTTGCGGTTTAGCAGTATTAATGCCTACTCAAGTTTTAAATTTATATTTAGCCGACTTATCAATAACACACACACTTAACGAGCAGTGTACCCGGTCAGTATGAATATAATGGTAAGTAGAGTGTCGATCACTAAGAGTGGAACGTATTATCTAGTTATTCTAATCAGTATTTTAATATCTTAAGTTAGCTATACAACCTAATCTAACGCAAGGGGGGTTCAGCCTGAGAGACTGGCACGGTTTGGTTATGATTAAATAAAAACTAAACTAATGAGCATGAATCAGCGATTAGCACACACGTACACAGATAGATACTTGAGACAATAAGAAGACCTGTCCTGATAATTAAGTAGCTTGTCACTTGTTTTATTGCTAGTTTTATATGAAGTGTATATAATTAACCCTTTCTCGTTGGCTCTAATCTTATCGGCGAGTAAACCCTTAATGATTACTTATGTCTATCCTACTATCCTAGAAACGATAGAATAAATAGGCGAGGAAGGGGCATGGCGACCCAAGCAATGCTCGGCTAGACACAGAGGTTATCAATGCACTAATAAAAGTCACCGAAGACATCAACATATAAACTTTAATTAATGGGAAAGCAATTTTAAGGGGTGCCCATGATATTCCGTAGTCACATGAAATCGGCCCATCAATCCTGATGAATTAAAGTGTACTAATACAATAAAACAAAACTACTTAATGAATTGAATACATGCAGGACCTTCTTACAGCTCTTGTATCTTCGGTTAGGGTGTGTCTTGTGCTGCTAATACGTCTGAATTCGGCTTTAGGGTTTCTGTCTCTCTCTTCTGAGTTTAGCTAAGTGTCACGAAATTCGTCTGGCCTTGGGGTATTTATAGTTTCTGTCTGAGGGTTAGATGCGGCACATAGGATAAGTAGATGCGGCGCATTGACTTAACTTCGCGTGGGGTCCAAGATTAATATATTCAGGAATATTCGTACACCACCTTAAGATGCGGCGTAACTCCATTTCTTTATGCGGCGCATGTCCTTTGTCGTCTTGGATTGTAACTTGTGAAATCTTGATAGTGATACGCCGTATGTAAGAAGTATGTTGCGGCGTATCTGGAGCAGAATGATCTTGATCTTGTACATTTCAGTAGACTCTTAACATCTTGCTTGTTTTGCTCCATAATTAGTCCAAAATCGCCAAGTTTCAAATAATACTTGTTTTTACCTGAGAATTACAAAAGTAAACATTAACGTATCAATTCTTATATATAATATAATAAAACAAGTCTAATAAATAGGATAGATGATGGTAATAAAATGTACTTATTTGAGTTCATCAACATTGTTTTGGCATTTTTACTTTTTCACCTTGATTTGGTAAAGGTCCATTAACTTGTGCGATAGCGGTTACTTGACTAGCATCAAAAGAAACATTTATTTCAGTTAATGACAGTGGTTGTTCTGATGTATCTTTTTGAGGCACAAAAGTTTCCCCAATATGAGGTGTTCGTGAATAATCATATGGTTTGTTAAAAAAGACACAACTCAATTTAGATCGACTCTCGTCCTCATGTTCTTGTTCTTCCGCATTATCATACACAACAGCACGCTGGAAAGTTTCTTCAAACAAGTATTCTGCACTGTACAACTTAGGATTTTCCCTGAGTGCTTTTTGTAAAAAACGTGGTTGATCATTTCTAATTGCAAATCCATATCATTTAGGATTTGGTTTCACAGTTAGTTTTTGAATTGTAGTTACAAAATCACCAGTTTTATATACAACGTTTTGAAACTCTTTGAGCTTGGATTCCAACGCAACAATCTCCTCAAGATATGAGTTAACACGTTTCCTTGTGGTTTGTTTTTCTTCAAGAAGATCATTTTGACAGTTTGGAAATTCTGTTTTAGTTTTTGAAAGTTCATAATTTAGTATGTCAATTTGTTTTTGAAATTCAAATTGCTCTTGTTCTTTTTGAGAAATCAAATCATTTTTAGAAACATTTAACACATGAACTTGATGTTCTAAATCTTTTACCTGAACGTATGATTGTTGGAATGCAACCTCAAAGCCTTTCTCGCGTTTTTCTTGATTTTCATAATTTGAAAGTTGCATTTTGTAGCACTCAATATCCTTTGTTAACAGTGCAATTTTAGCTTTTAAGTTCTGATTTATATCATTGCTTTTATCAATTTGTGACTTTTGAGCATTTAATTGTGATTGGGTGGTCAACAGCAAGGTCATAAGCTCTGGATCTTGATCATGCATAAGGTCATTTTGTTCAACGTGATCATGATTGTCATCATCAAGCTGATCATCAAATAAAACGACGGTGTTATCATCATCAAATGTAACAGCGGTGTTTATTTGATCATCGTCTAGAGATGGTAATGATGAGTCATTTGGAACAATATGCTCTTGTGCAAATGAAGATGCAGAGGGTGATGCAAGTTCATGAATAAGACATTCAGATTCAAGTACCTGAGATAAGCCGTCGGTATCATAGACCAGGCCTGTCTCACTCATATTCATCTCCTGCATGTTTTCCATTAACATAACTGCTGCATTTGCCTCCAGATCCTCCATTTCATCATCTGAGTATGCATGAGCCATAAAACTTTGCTCCTTCTCGATTAGAGTACCACTACCTTTTTCATCTTTAAGTGCCATGAGAAGAGCTTCTTTATGATATGCACTACCCATTGTCCGAGGCTTGGGGCATGCATTAGCCATGTGTCCAGTCCCACCACAATTGTAGCAAGTAATTGACGTATTTGCAATCCCTCTGTTGTCTGTTCCAGCAATCTGAGTTTTCCTTTATGCAATTATCATGTTGTTTCTTGATGAAGCGAAAAGTGTACCGCTTTTAGGGGGACATTTAAGCCCTAAATCGTATTTATTTGATCAAATATTGCCCTAAATCGTTCCTTTTGTCATTTTAGGTACTTTGGAGAAGAAATCTGGAAAAGGAAGCATTTTGGACGTTTTTGGAGCATAAAAGTGAAGAAAACGACAAAGTCTCAAAATCGGCTGGAAAAGTACCTGTGACGGCGTCAAGCACCATTGTGACGCCGTCAACCCTTGACGCGCCAGAGAGGATTTTGGATGATTAAAAGGGGACGGCGTCAAGAAGGCCATCAAGAAACCCTAACCGCGGCGAGGTGACGGCGTCAGCTCTATAACGTGACGCCGTCAGATCTGATTTTCTATATATATCTTCATAATTTTTAGTCATTAGTGTGCAACTTTGTGAGGAGAAACCCTAAGACGATTTTTCTGCTACTTTTAAGGGTTTTATACCCTTGGATCTCCCATGTTCAATTGAAGATAAGTAATCAATTAATCATTCAATATGTCTATGTGTTGTTTGATTATATCTTGTTCTTGTCTTTTATTTAACATGCTAGGCTAGATTTATCTTGTGTTTGCTTAGATCTAATGAAACCTAACTATTGATTATTGGTTGTTGGTGTGTTATTAATTGTATTGGATGATTTTTTATCGATGTTAGGCTTAAGAAAATTGGCTAACCTCCTATACGGTAACTTGCTTGAACATCTTAAGAAACATGAACCAATGCGTACTAAGGTTTTTATGGTTGTATTTAATGCATGAGCGAATTCTAGTGATCCCATGTTAGGAGCTTCTTAGCCGGCTCGACATAGGAGTGAAGTAGGAGCTTATAGAGTTGGGGAAGTACGTACGCCACCCCACGATTGGTATTAAGGAATACACCCGTCATCCACGCAATTAATACACACTAATCAACCGGTAAAAGATAGTTAGGGAGTAAGGAAATCTAAGTAAACACATTTCTCTCCATATAAGTTCCACAACCTTTTTATTTTCAGTTATTTTATTTTATTTGCAATTGTAGTTATTTGGGTTTGTTGACTAGCAACTAATTCCACCCACTCCTTCAAACCCGAGATTTTTCTTGCTTTTATAAAACTATAAAAAAATACAAAAAGAATCTTCCCTCACTCTTAGACCTATTAGAGTAGTTTTTCAATCCTAACGACACTATTCCCCTAGAGAACGATCAATCCCCCGGTACTTGCCACTACACTATACTACATCGGTCAGGTACACTGCCTGGTGGGGATTGCAAGCCTCTTGAGATCCCTCGAGAGGTAAAACTTGTTGTAAGGTTGCAAAACCACGCATCAAGTTTTTGGCGCCGCTGCCGCGGAATAGTTATTGTTTAGGTTGAATTTTTATTTTATTAGGTCTACTCACTAGATTCCTTTCTAGTGAGATTTTTATTTTATTTTTCTAGGTTTTCTTTAGTCTATCTTTTTTCTTCGTTTCTTTGTTCGTAACCATTACCATCCGACATCATGGAAGGTGGTAATATCCTCGATCCCAACAACCCACCACCACAACAACACCCACCTCCTAGAGCCCGTACCTTAGGAGACTACTCTCGTCCTAGCCACCATGGCTATCGAAACACCATTGAGCTCACTCAAGGAGCCAATGTCACTCCCTTGCGATCCGACACCATCCGGTTGGTGCAAAGTGGATGCGCATTCCATGGACTTCGTTCCGAAGATCCTAATCAACATCTCAAGGACTTTCTCAAAATCGTTGATTCCATAGACCTTGATGTTGCCACTCGAGAGACGACCCGACTGCGTCTCTTTCAATTCTCTCTGCGGGACCAAGCTAGTCAATGGCTAGAGCGTCTACCCACAGGATCCATCACCTCTTGGGATGATCTCACCACTCGTTTCCTTGCTCAGTTTTTCCCACCAGGAAGAACTACCAAGCTAAGGAATGATATCTTGATGTTCCAACAACGTCAAAGCAAAACCCTCTACGAGGCATGGACTCGATTCAAGGATTTACTCCAAAAAGTCCCTCACCATGGCATAGAACTTTGGCTCCAAGTCCAAATCTTCTATGACCACATCAATCTCTCCACGAGGCAAACCATTGACCAATCGTCCGGTGGTAAGCTACGTGATCTAAGTGCGGAACAATCATGGGCTCTCCTGGAAGATCTTGCTCTTTATGACAACGAAAGTTGGAATGATCCCCGTGATTTGAATAAAACGGTCAAGGCAATATTTTTGCCTTCGAACAATTCAAGCACTTCCGACCGTAGGATCATAGAACTTGAAGACCAAGTCAAGTTTCATATGAAATCCTACGAGGCTCCTAAACCTTCAAGCCAAGTGAACAAAATCACTTCTTCGTGTGAATTATGTAGTGGTCCCCACGATACTCGTGATTGCGTGGAAATCCCCAAACAAGCTTTTGCGGACTACGCATCCTCGCGTACCGACGGAGCGGGAGACAAGTGGTACACTTTCAAACCCGAGCCAAACCCCTACGGTGATTCATACAACCCCTCATGGAAAAATCACCCAAACCTTAGGTGGAAACAAAACCAAAACGCACAACAAACCAATTCTTCCAACCCACCTAATCATTTTCAATCAAGCGGTTCATCCTCGAACCGTACTTTCAACAACAATCCTTCCAACTATGGTAGTACCAATAACTTTGAAGGGTTGATGTCCAACTTCGTGACATCTCAAGAAGCTCGTTTAGCAAAGTTTGAAGCCGATTTCAAACAAAAACAAAGCAAGATGACCAATAAGATTGACACTTTGTTGAAAGCCCTCAATGACCGAGAAATGGGAGCACTCCCTAGCAACACAGTCAAGAACCCGAAACTAAACGTCAACGCCATTTCATCGGTTTCGTCTCCTAGTTCTTGTCCAAAATATTATTCGGTCAATTCCATGAGCTCGTGTTTCAAACAAACCCAAGTCGTTCAAAATGACCAAGAAGTTATGATATCCAACACTAAATTGGTCAACAACATAGTTGAAACACCTCCCACTCAAAACCTTGACGAAGAATTCAAGGAGCTCCACCTTGAATGTCCGGTTATTGATGTATTAGCACGAGCCCCCTATTATAATGCCCTCTTAGAAAAATATGAGAAGAAGCTTGAGTTAGGTGACAAAGGGACCGCCTTCATTCAAAACAAACTACCTAAGAAGTTAGATGATCCGGGCTTATTTGTTCTACCTTGCAAGATTGGTAATTCGGAGGCTTATGACACATTAGCCGATCTTGGATAAAGCCTTAACCTACTTCCGTTACCTCTCCACACCTCTCTAAAACTAGGGAAACTTGAAGAAACCGAGGTAATAATAGGCTTAGCGGATGGAAGTGTTGCTTACCCGGTTGGAGTAGTCAAGGACGTGTTAGTACACATAGGAAAACTAACCATTTTAGCCGATTTCCACGTCCTTGATATGGTTAGCGACCCTACATGCCCCTTGTTGATAGGTAGAGGATTTTTGGCGACCGCTAGTGCTATGATTGATTGTAAGGAATCTAAGATAGCGGTAGGAGAAGGTGATACTTGGTCAGTCTATGATGTGAAGAAACATGCCTATGATACTAGTGAGGAACCAACACCCCATTGGTTAGAATTAAATAGGAGACCATCTAGATATGGACCCTGGATCGATGGAGACTTCATAGGACCCCAATGCCCATTTTACCTAGAAGAGGACTTTATGAGCCGAACACATACGGTAGAACAACTCTTGGCTAGGGACACCAAATTGGATCCATTTGAAGACCCTCTAGTTTTTAGGAAGATGATTGATTTCCTAGGAGTTTTGCCAATTAACCTAGGGATGAATAGGTGGACATGTGAAGACAATGATCATAAGTGGGATTGGGACAAACCACCCAAAGATGGAGATGGGTCATGGCATATTAAGATAACATTGTATGACCCGGATGGAGAGAGGTTTGAAAAGATATATCGTACTATGCGGACCAATAGAAAACTTCAATCCAAGCTTAACCCTAAAGATGTCCTCGATGAAGATCTCACTTACATAGGTTAAAAGGACTTTGAGTCTAGCTACAAGACTCGTTAATAAAGAAAAGCGCTTCTTGGGAGGCAACCCAAGCTTTATTTGCTTTGTGTGTTTATTTATTTGTTTGTTTAGTTTTATTTGCTTCCGTATGTATGTTTAATTTTTATTATTATTGATTCATGTTCGAAACTAAATTGTGAAAATGCTTTATCTTGTTTTTAACTTCGTCTTAACTACATATAAAGGTATTTTGAAAAAGATAAGTGTAAGGGAAATCCAAATCGGTTTATTAGAACAAATGAACATGAATCATAACAATATTAAATTAACATACATATTAGTAATTGTTTGAGTCAAATGCTTGTATCGAGTCATAATGATATTTTGCAGGATTTCCAGGAAATAAGGATTGAGTTTTTCCATAAATTTTCCGGAAACTTAACATGAAAAATCTGTCAGATCACTTCTGACGGCGTCAGACCCCAGTCTGACGGCGTCAGGAACAGTTTTCTGGAATTTTTTTTGAAAGTTTTGTTTTTCTTCCGGAATCATAAAATGATTTATTAAATCTCTAACTTATAAACTCCAGGAATCTGCAAAATAATCATTCCACAAGCATTATATCCTTATACAGATTTATCCCGCCGATGTTATTCAGGTTTTCGTGTTTGTTTTCTCAGGTTTAACAGGTTATTTTGGACAAGGAGATGTATGTGGAATCTAGCTTTTGGCGCTGCTTTAGTCTTGAAGCTTCAACATTACCTTGGAAGAAGATCTAACCATGTTACCTCTTTATCCACCGAGCGAATCAGGGGAGTATTTGATTTCATTCTTTTACCTTATTACTTTTACATCTTGTTATTTGAACATTGGGGACAATGTTCATCTTAAGTGTAAGGGGGGGTAAAGTACGATACCTTAGAGAATGCTATTACGCTTGATTTTTCGTTTGTTTAATGGTAGATGTGTAATAAAACTGAGAGAAATACCTGTTAAGGCAATTTTAGTGCCAAATTTAAAATTTTTTACAACATATAGGAGTGAAACTTTGGTCTTAATGAGTGTCTCACGGATAGGAGTTATATGACTAGCACAAAACCGTACCACTAAAAAAATTTTCCACCCCCAAATATGTGAGGTTCGCCCCTAGAATTGGTAGGAAAAGCATTTATGCTATGATGTGTGTACCGGTAGCACTTAGATTCTAGAACTTGCGTTAGGACCATTCCGAGGCCACAAGTGAGACTACATTCGTGTAGTTAGATTTACTACATGATAAGAGGCATTAGGATTAACCCATTGTTTTACACCTGTGTTTTTGTTATAATTACATTGGCTACATTGGTCAAGTAATTCTCCCACACCTTTGCGTTGTACTCATTTTTAGTACACGATACCCCTAGTACACCCCTCAGAGCCTATCTTTTCGTTTCTAACTTTAAGCATTTTACTTAAAGTAAGAATTTGTTTACACCCCACTTAAATGTACACCCAAATCGCCTTAGCCTACCTTGTATGCACTCATTTTTAGTGCATTATTGTGACAACATTTGTTTAAACCCCAAGTTAATTATCTAATTGATTACATGGTTGCTAAGTCGAGTCATATCTTTGTACATATTGTTTTGGGACGATTGGGACTCATGGGTAAAGTACTAGTGTAATGGAGTAATGGGGAAGAACAACATTATTACCCCCATATGTGCTAAATATTTTAAAAGTACTCCAAGTGTTTCGATTATCTTAATTCGAGTCATTAGAATAGTTAATTGTAAAGTTTTGTAAAAGTTCAAGTGTAAGGGGGATACAACCCCCCTACGATGTATTATTTTGGATGGTAGGGCAAGAGTGTATGATCAAAAAAAAAAAAAAAAAAAGTAGAAAAAACATACGGACTACCATCCCGTTTCATTTTATGTTTATTTTATCTTTTTGTTATTTTTTTCATTAGCTTAAGTCGAGTCTAGTCTTGGCTTAGCAACGCCATATTGTACATGTAATTAATCAAGATCTTTAACTCGCCACCAGTAAAATATCCTTTATCCAACAAAACCGTGTTTATCATATCCCTTCACCTAACGTTATAACCCGTTTAAAAAGCCCTCTTTGATAGTTTATCTTAGGTGCTTACGCCTAGTGGAGGAGGTTTTTGATCCTTTCCCAAGCCTATGGTAATCTATTTGCTATGACAGGTAGTGAGAGATATTATTCATTTTCATTTATGAGATATACTTTTATGACACCTGAGAGATGTGAGTATCTAAACACTACTTGTGAGGTGCTAGTCTATAATCTCCGTGCTTATTATGATTAAAGTGGAATGACTATTTGTTGTAATTACTTTTATATTAGCGTTAAATGACCCCTAACTTGTATTTTGATTAGAATAAAAGCGCATTTGCTTGAGGACAAGCAAATCTCAAGTGTAAGGGTATTTGATGAAGCGAAAAGTGTACCGCTTTTAGGGGTCATTTAAGCCCTAAATCGTATTTATTTGATCAAATATTGCCCTAAATCGTTCCTTTTGTCATTTTAGGTACTTTGGAGAAGAAATCTGGAAAAGGAAGCATTTTGGACGTTTTTGGAGCATAAAAGTGAAGAAAACGACAAAGTCTCAAAATCGGCTGGAAAAGTACCTGTGACGGCGTCAAGCACCATTGTGACGCCGTCAACCCTTGACGCGCCAGAGAGGATTTTGGATGATTAAAAGGGGACGGCGTCAAGAAGGCCATCAAGAAACCCTAACCGCGGCGAGGTGACGGCGTCAGCTCTATAACGTGACGCCGTCAGATCTGATTTTCTATATATATTCTCATAATTTTTAGTCATTAGTGTGCAACTTTGTGAGGAGAAACCCTAAGACGATTTTTCTGCTACTTTTAAGGGTTTTATACCTTGGATCTCCCATGTTCAATTGAAGATAAGTAATCAATTAATCATTCAATATGTCTATGTGTTGTTTGATTATATCTTGTTCTTGTCTTTTATTTAACATGCTAGGCTAGATTTATCTTGTGTTTGCTTAGATCTAATGAAACCTAACTATTGATTATTGGTTGTTGGTGTGTTATTAATTGTATTGGATGATTGTTTATCGATGTTAGGCTTAAGAAAACTGGCTAACCTCCTATACGGTAACTTGCTTGAACGTCGTAAGAAACATGAACCAATGCGTACTAAGGTTTTTATGGTTGTATTTAATGCATGAGCGAATTCTAGTGATCCCATGTTAGGAGCTTCTTAGCCGGCTCGACATAGGAGTGAAGTAGGAGCTTATAGAGTTGGGGAAGTACGTACGCCACCCCACGATTGGTATTAAGGAATACACCCGTCATCCACGCAATTAATACACACTAATCAACCGGTAAAAGATAGTTAGGGAGTAAGGAAATCTAAGTAAACACATTTCTCTCCATATAAGTTCCACAACCTTTTTATTTTCAGTTATTTTATTTTATTTGCAATTGTAGTTATTTGGGTTAGTTGACTAGCAACTAATTCCGCCCACTCCTTCAAACCCGATATTTTACTTGCTTTTATAAAAATATAAAAAAATACAAAAAGAATCTTCCCTTACCCTTAGACCTATTAGAGTAGTTTTTCAATCCTAACGACACTATTCCCCTAGAGAACGATCAATCCCCCGGTACTTGCCACTACACTATACTACATCGGTCAGGTACACTGCCTGGAGGGGATTGCAAGCCTCTTGAGATCCCTCGAGAGGTAAAACCTGTTGTAAGGTCGCAAAACCATGCATCATTTCTACTACCCCCTGCTGTGTTAAACCTCTGTCCTCCAGAATTGAACCACTGACCACTAGAATTCCCCATGTAGTTTCCTGATCCAAATCTCCCAGAAGACCTATTCTGAATTTCAACCCGTCCATCATTAACCACTGCTTGATTCCGTGTGTTAGATGAAGACCTTAAACGATTGTTGGACTTGTTTGAAAATTTGCTAAAGGCACGAGCAATCAACGCAAATCCCTCGTTTAAAGAGTTAAAGGCATCATCTTCATCGTCATCAATGTTGGAGTACATGTTATAATCAGTGTTATTGTATGAGGTGAGTTGATTATCAAAGTGTTGTGAAGGTGCTTCGTATGGGACAAGTTGGTTTGACGGTTGTGGTGCAAATCCCGATTGAGGTGGTGATGGTGGAACAAAATCCTGAGTAGGTGGTGCAAAGTGAGACTGAGCTATTAGAGCCAGTGAGTTTGAAGTAGGTGCTGGTGAGAATCCTCCACGGGCAGCTCTGTCCTTGTCAACTTCAGATTGGTGTTGTTTTAGGTAATCATACAATAACCCATAAGAAACGTCGTTTATCTTTTTGGCTTGTCGAACAAACGTGACGTACTTTTGCCAATCTGGTCTGAGGCATCCCAAGAATTTAGAATTCACAGCAATCTTTGGTAAGGTGATGTTGTGGCGATCCAGATCGTTGATGATGCTGGTGAAACGATGGTAGTATGACTCTAAAGATTCCCCTGGTTTGATCATGAAGTGTGTGTATTCCATGTACAACTTGGATTCCAAATCCTCTTGATTGAGTTATGTGCCTTTCATAAGCAGATGCACATGTTCCCACATATCCTTGGCTGTCTTTTGAGCATAAATACTCCTGAAGATAGGATTGGGAATCCCTTGGAGTATGTAGGCCATGTCTAGCTCATTTGCCTCTTGCTGAAGAACTTGTTACGTTGTTAATTGAGCTAGAGGAGTAGGGGTGGTAGTTGCCTCTCTTGGTGGAATAGCACTGAGATCACCTGGAACTGTTGTAGTAGAAACTGGGTATGGTCCTTCAATGATGACCTTCTTTAGATACTTGCCAAGAGGTTTCCTTAGTTCAACGAATCGGAGAAAACGACTGGACCACTGCACATGGTTTCCTGGTGTTAACATTGGTGGTGTGTCCAGAGATCCTTCTTTATGTCTCGATTTTTGACTGCTTATGGCTTCACACATTTTGTTAAACCAATGAGGTTCTCTTGAGGAAGGTTGGTAACTTTGCATTGGTTGTTGAATGATTTGTTGCTGAGGGATTTGTTGAGGGAAGAACTGATGTTGTTGCACAAAGGCATATTGTGGTTGTTGTTGATGATATTGTTGTTGTTGATACTGTTGTTGTTGTGGATACTGTTGTAGTTGTTGGTTGTAGAAGTAGTTATGATATGGTGGTTGAGACATCTTGTGTTGTTGTTGATCGTGTAGACAATTAAGATGTGTGTTATGAGTTATGAGGTTTGATTTTGGTTAAGTGTAGTTTTTGTTCAATTTCGATAAATTACTGTTCACAACAATTGCGATAAACACTGTTCACGTTGCCAATTGCAATAAGAGTCTAAATAGCGATAAGGTTCTGACAATTGCGATAACATAGAGAATTGCGATAACATCGACAATTGCGATAACTTCAACAATTGCGATAGAAATTCGTAATTGTGATAATCTTTCTAATTGCGATAGAACTAACAATTGCGATAAGTTATCTAAATTGCGATAGAAAAAGGAAATTTCGATAAGTTAACAAAATTGCGATAGATCTTGCAATTTCGATAAGTTTATCTAAATTACAATTTCGATAACTTTCTCAATATCTTATACAAGATATGAGATTTGCCTCCAAGTCGAAGTATTTTCACAAACTTATACAAGCAAGGAAAATACTGAGTTCCAATTTCGATAGATCCGTAGGCTGCTGAAATTGCGATAAACCCTTGAGAATTGCGATAAACCCTCTTTTCCACAATTGCAATAAACCCTCTTTCGCACAATTTTGATAAACCCTCTTTTCACCTAATTGCGATAAACCCTCTTTTCATCAACTTTTTCAGATTTACTTGTACGCTTAGAAAATGAAGATTTATCCTATTGTTTTGGTTTTTAACGAGTAAGACTACGTAAAATATGAAGAGATGTAGAACTTATAACGTGAAAAACTAAAATTTGGTGAATAACGAAAGCTAACAACGAGTGAAACAAGTGTTTTACGACTCAAATTTGAACAAAACCTTAAATAACACTTAATCTACTAAACCAAACGTGAAAATGATAAGATAACGATGTAAACTACTCTTAAACACACTCCTAACTATCCTTTGGCGTATGATACCACTTGTTGTTCCCTATTAAAACCGTAACACAAGATATCACTCTACTATTACCACGTTAACTACTCTAAACTATAACTATGAAATATAAACAACTAATAATGAGAGAAGAGAAGAGAATAAAGATGAAGAGAAGGATGATTATATTTCATACAAAAGAGTAGCGAAGCTTAGGCACTATGTGAAATAAAACCAACAAGAAATGAGGCACCTTAAGCCTTCTATTTATAGGCGAAGTTTAGGGCGTCCTCTTACATGATTGTTTCTAGAAGGAAAATACAAGGCCACATGGTCCATGGGCTACTAATGGACCATGGACTTAATTCAAACATATAACCCATTTGAGCAACCTAATATAACGAAATGGCCAAGACTTTAATTCTTGTGGATTGCGTTCCCAACAGATAGCACTCAAGTTATACCATCACAATTCCTTGATGCAGAAAAGAAGACTATCAACCCTGCTTATGTTCAATGGTATCGGCAAAATCAAACCCTTCTTAGTGCAATCCTTGGTAGTTGTTCAGAAATGAAACAACCTATTATCGCGTCTGCTGAGTCATCTTCAGAAGCTTGGGAACGACTTTCTCAAGGCTATGCAAACTCCTCACAAAGCAGAATCATTTCACTCAAAGCTAAACTTGCTAGTACTCCCAAAGGAAACAAATCAATCGCTGAGTTTATGAATGAAATGCGATCCATTGATGATGAATTGGCTCTCACTCAAAATCCCATAAGTGAAGAAGACCTGGTTGTTCATATCATCACTCAACTAGGAGATGAGTTCAACTCTATTGTTGCAGCCATAAAGGTTCGTGAATCACCTATTACATATGCAGAGTTATTTGAAAAACTCACTGATTTTGAAAGGATGATTAAGGAAAAAGATTCAGCGCCTCTTCCTGTTATTCCCACTTAATGATAAACAGAGAGAATGAATGAAAGAGGGAAAAATTATTATGTTTTCATTAAGTGACGAAATGATATACAACTGGTATTTATACAAAAGAGAGAAAGTAAAGTTTGACTAACTTTTGACTATTTACATTGACTTTCTATTTACAATAGACTACATGCTATTACACTTGATGAGGCATTTGTAGTGATGAGAATAGTTTGTAGACATTGCTAAATTGATCACTCTTGGATGATCAACATGTTGCTTCTTATCTCCATTACCCCTCCCCCCTGCAAGTTGGCAGTGTGTATGGATCACACATGCCATACTTGGAAACACAGCCATGAAATGGTGATCTGCTCAGGCCCTTAGTTAATGCATTAGCTATTTGGAGATGAGAAGGAGTAAAGGTGGGCATTAGAATTCCATCTTTGATCTTCTCTCTTACAAAGTGATAATCAATTTCAATATGCTTTGTCCTTGCATGCTGAATAGGGTTGGAAGCAAGAGCAACTGAGGATTGATTATCACAATAGATTGGGACTGGGTTGGTGATACAAACTTGAAGATCCTTTAGTAAACTGAGAAGCCAAGTAATTTCACATGTACAATCAGCTAAGGCTTTGTATTTTGCTTCTGTGGATGATCTAGACACAACCAATTGCTTTTTAGATTGCCATGATATGAGACTTTTGCCAAGGAAGATACAGAAACCAGTTGTTGATCTTCTTGTGACAGGACAACTTGCCCAATCACTGTCACAGTAGGCTTGAAGGGTGAATGTATCATTTATGGGAATAAAGAGCCCTTGTCCTGGACATAACTTTATGTATCTAAGATCCTTGATAAGAGCTTTCCAGTGGGGAGTTCTTGGGTTATGACTGAATTGACTGAGTGCATAAGCAGCATAAGACAAATCTGGTCTTGTAATGGTTAGATAAAGCAATTTTCCCACAATGGCTCTGTAAGTTGAAGCATCTGTTTGATTGAGAGGATCTCCATCAGTATCATTCATTTTTATAAGAGGATCAACAGGGATATGAGATGGCTTGATGTCCAGAACATTAGCACTCTGTAGCAGCTCCAGGGCATATTTTCTTTGAGACATGGTGATGCCCTGTGAGTTTCTTAAAAAATCTATGCCCAAGTAGTAGTTAACATTCCCAAGGTCTTTAATGTTGAAGGTGACATCCAGTTGGTGTTTGAAATGTGTGATGAGGGATGAGTTGTTTCCAGTTAAAAGGATGTCATCAACATATATCACTAAGGCTAAAAAATCTGTTCCTTTCTTGTATGTGAGAAGAGAGGTGTCTGCATAACTCTGAGTGAAACCATGATTGAGCAGGAAAGTGGTTAATTTTGTGAACCATTGTCTGTTAGCTTGCTTGAGACCATAAAGAGATTTTTAGAGTTTGCAGACTGGATTGGGAACAGTGGTGGGAGGTGTGTAGCCTTTTGGTAATGCCATATAGACTTCTTCATTAAGATCTCCATGTAGGAAGGCATTGTTGATGTCCAATTGAGCAATTTGCCAGTTGTGATGAGTGGCTACAACTAGGAATGTTCTAACTGTCACCATTTTGGCCACTGGGGCAAATGTCTCAGTATAATCTATCCCTTCCAGTTGGTTGAAACCCTGGGCTACCAATCTGGCCTTGAACTTTTCTATGGTGCCATCTGAGTGGTACTTGATTCTGAATACCCATTTACTGCCTATGGCATGTTTGTTTGGAGGGAGTGAAGTGACAGTCCAAGTTTTGTTGGTTTCCAAAGCTAGTAACTCCTTGTCCATTGCATCTATCCATCTTTTGTATTTAGAAGCCTGGGTGTATGATTTTGGTTATGTTGCTTTGTTGATAAGATTGATGAGATGTCTATGTTTTGGTGAAGAGATGTTATAGTAGTTGATATATTTGGAGTGGTGAAATTTGGTAAGAGATTGAGTGGTGTGGTTGGTTTTTGGAAGATTGATGTGAAAATCTTGAAATTTGGTGGGGAGATGTGAGGATCTGGTGGATTTCCTTAGTGGTGGTGGTGGTGGTGGTGATGGTGTGTTATTTGTGGAGGTGTTATTATGTGTAGGTGTAGTATCTGATAAAGATATTGATGGTGGTGGTGTTGGTATAGAGGAAACAGGGGAAGGTGTTGTGTTATTGAGAGAAGGTGGTGACTGTGAAGGTGGTGGTGGTTGTGGTGTTGGTATAAAAGGAGGTGGAGTAGGATCAGTGTATACATGGGTAGATGATGATGGTGTAGGAGTGGGGGGTGAGGTTGTTGGTGTGATAAAGTCTGATGGTGTTGATGTTGAGGTGTATGGTGAAGATGGTGTGTCAGCAGGTTTGAGTGCATAAGGGAAAATTGATTCATTGAATCTTACATGTCTGCTAACAAAGGTTTTGTGTGTTGTAGTGTCATAAAGTAAGTAACCTTTTTGAGTTGTGGGGTAACCAAGTAAAACACAAGGAATGGCTCTTGCTTCAAATTTGTCTGAGGTGTGTTGGTGTGCAAGTGCTTGGCATCCTATTATTCTCAAATGGGTGAGTGAAGGGGGTGTTTGATATAGGAGTTCATAAGGGCTTTTGTGGTTGAGAGGTTTGCAAGGTAGTCTATTTATAAGGTAAGTTGCTGCAAGGAGGCAGTAGCCCCAAAAATGTATGGGAAAGTGTGCCTGAAATCTTATAACTCTAGCAACTTCCAACAAATGCTTATGTTTTCTTTTCTACTCTTGCATTTTGTTGGGGTGTATAAGGACAAGAGGTTTGGCGTATTATGCCATGGTTTTGAAAAAATTCTTTGAGTGATTGGTTTACAAACTCTGAGCCATTGTCACTTCTCACAGTTTTCAAGTTAATTTTGAAATGATTGTGAACAAATGCATGAAACATTTTTATGTGTGAGGTTGTTTGGTGTTTTGATGAGAGAAGGTAAGTCCATGTTGCTCTGGAATAGTCATCAACTATGGTTAGAAAGTATTTGCATTTGTTAACAGTGGGATGTTTGTAAGGTCCCCATACATCAACATGAATTAAATCAAACAAAGTTGTTGCATGTGAGTTGCTATTTTCAAATGACAGAGCATGTTGTTTTTCCAAAGGACAAATATTACAAACATGAGTTTTACATTTTTCAGATACATCAATTGATTTTATTTGGTGTAAAACAGAGAATGAAGGATGTCTAAGCCTTGAATGCCAAAGGTCCACATTGGTGTTGCTGACTGAGAGGATAGTGGGTGAGATGGTTTTAGGTTCTTGTTTGATGATATAGAGACCATTATAGAGGCTGCCATGAGCAATCCTCTTGTGATGGTCCTGAAAATAACATGAAAAAGGTGTGAAAAGGATGGATAAAGGTATGTGTGAGCCAAGCTTGCTTACTGAAAGTAAGTTGTATGCAAAGGAAGGTATGTAAAGTACATCATGTAATGTGATAGCAGGGTTGATATACACTGATCCTACCTTGGTGACTAAGGTGTGTTGTCCATTGGGTAAGGTAACATATATAGGCTTTGTGCATATTTGAATGTTGTGCATTGAGGTAAGGGAGATACAAACATGGTCTGTGGCACCACTATCTACCACCCAGATAAACTTTTGACTAATTAGGATAGATGCAATGACCTTGTAAGTTCTAGCAGTGATATGTGAAGCAATTACTTTATAAGTTTTGGTAGTATGAGTAGCAATGAGTCTAGGAGTATCTTCTGAGTGCATACCAGTGATGTCTTTGCCATTTTGCATCATGAGCATCATTTGATTGAGTTGATTTTGAAGTTGATCCATCCTAGAATCCATTGCTGCATCATTCTGTTGAGGTGCTGCTTTTGGTGCTTCATCATTTGCTCCTTGACCAACTACCATGTTAATTGTCCTGTGATGCATGTTGTCCTGCACATGTTGCCTCTGATTTGGGGGTTTGTACCTGCCATGCAGGGGATGACTAATTGGATAGCCTACCAGTTGGTAACACTCCTCCTTTGTGTGCCCTTCTTTGTTACAATTGCCACAGATAACTCCCTTTTTAAACTGACCTCTTCTTGTGTTGGTGTTGTTGCTGTTGTAGGTTCTTGTTGAGGGTTCACTTTGATTAAAAGTTCTTCCAGTTCTTGAAGGATTGTTGTATGAGTTCCTATAGTTGTTGGAATGTGCAGATAAGGCTGTAGCCATAGGTACCACTGAATTATGAGCTTCTCTCTGCTTTTCTTCTTGCCTGATCATACCATAAGCTTTTGCTACACTGGGCATTGGACTCATAAGCAAGATTTGACCTCTGATGTTGGCATAACATTCATCTAATCCCATTAAAAACTGAATGAGTCTTTTCCTATGGTCTCTTTCACCATTCACTCTTCCATTTTCACAAGTACAAGCACAAATACACATGTAAGGTGCCTCTAAAGAATCATACTCATCCCATAGTCTGGTAATAAATCTCTATAGCAGCATTGTTTTGTTTCAATTGAACTAAATCATGAGTGAGTTGATAGATTCTATGACCATCTAATTGTGAATAATGCTCTTGAAGTTCATTCCAAAGATCAGAAGCTGTATTAATGAAGTTGAGTAAGTTACTTATCTGTTCTGTGATGGTGTTGAGTATCCAAGAAATAACCATATCATTTGTTCTTTCCCACAATGCCCTAATTCTTGAGTCAATTCTTGGTTCAGTAAACTCTCCTGTGATCAGTTTCATTTTGTTCTTTGCATTTAATGCAATCACCATTGATCTCTTCCAAGAACCATAATTGTCAGAACCAGTCAATTTCTTTGATATTAGAATCAAACCAGGGTGATCTTGAGGATGTAAGTAGAGTGGATGATGTGGTGAGTTGACATCATCATCATCAATGTGAGCTGTTGATGATGAGGATGCATCTGGATTAGGTGATGTCATGTTTTGATCGGAAATTATATGTTTGATCGGAATTTGTTTGTTGTGAGCAGAAATGTAGTGGTTTGATCGAAAATTTAGTGAATGAAGTTGAATTGATTGTTTTCTTGATCGGAATTGATGATTGTTTGATTGTGTTTGATAAGAGTTGGTTATTGTTACCGGAAAAGTTTGTTATTTGATCGGAAAAGTTTGTTACAAAGTTGTTAGTGGTGGTTATTTGATCGGTGTCTCTGATACCATAATGATAAACAGAGAGAATGAATGAAAGAGGGAAAAATTATTATGTTTTCATTAAGTGATGAAATGATATACAACTGGTATTTATACAAAAGAGGGAAAGTAAAGTTTGACTAACTTTTGACTATTTACATTGACTTTCTATATACAATAGACTACATGCTATTACACTTGATGAGGCATTTGTAGTGATGAGAATATTTTGTAGACATTGCTAAATTGATCACTCTTGGATGATCAGCATGTTGCTTCTTATCTCCATTACCACTATCTGTTCGAATCTGGCCCTGTTATGCGGATCATACTTTACTTGTTATCTCTGATGAACAGTGATCGAGTATGCACATGAGAATGTGCAGGGACTCATGTTTGTAAAACAGAGGGTGGGAAAACTTTGATAAAACACACAATACTAATATTAATTCCACACTTTGTTGATTACATAATCCTACCTATTTATACATGATGAAAGGGTATGATACCCCTATGATACCCCTTCATGAACCAACACAATGGTTCACTAATAACTACCTAATAACTAACTTATAACTAACTATAACCGACACATAACTAATTAACCGACATGTCTATTCACTTTGGCGCCTTTTCCCTTTCTTCATTGATTAAGATTATCTTTGATTATTTTCCTTCCAACAATATCAATGCAACTCAAAGGCAAAATTCCAAGGCACCACAATTTCAGAAATCATTTCAAGCATACAACTCTAACAACCGAAAATCTCGCGGTGGTTATGGTAACCATTCTTATCGTCCAGGGCAAAGTCAAAATGGTAATCGCTCCTATCTAGCAGATTTGTCTTGTCAGTTTTGTGAAATTGTAGGTCACGCGACATCTGATTGTAGAAAGCTCGCAAGGTTCTTAAGGGAGAACAATATCACTGTTGTGAATTCTAACCAACGAATGCAAAACAAATTCCAGTATCTAATGCCACCACTGCTTCCTCAGCTGTGCAGCAACCATGGTTATTCGATAGTGGAGCATCCCATCATGCAACATCCAACTTATCAGCCTTGCAAACATATGCAGACAACGGAGGACCAGATGAGATACTCTTGGGTGACGGTAAAAGTCTTTCTAATTCACACATTGGTCAAACAAAAATTTATACATCTCATAGACCAATTTCTCTGTCCGACGTTTGATGCGTTCCAAGTTTAAGACATAATTTGATATCTATAGCAAAATTATGTAAATCTAACCGGTTTATTTTGAATTTTTTTCCTCTCATTTTCTTGTGAAGGATCTTCGCACGGGGGCGTCTCTACTAAGGGGGTAGAACATCGGTGATATTTATTGCGCAAATTTTCAACCTCGTCCACAAATAAATGCAACCATCAGATACTCATTGTCTGATTGGCATCACAAGCTCGGTCATCCGTCCAACAAAGTTCTTAGCCTAGCTCTTAAGGGAAATGCTTTAAAAGTCAGTTCAGTATCTGATTTTCATTGTAATTCTTGTTCTATCAATAAAAGTCATAAATTACCATTCTCATTAAACTCTCTTGTGAGTACGGAACCATTGCAACTTATCTATACTGATGTGTGGGGACCAACAAGAAAATCAATTTATGGTTTTGAGTATTATATCATATTTGTTGATCATTACACCAAGTATTGGTTATATCCAATGAAGAAAAAATCTGATACAAATACTCTCTTCCCCCAATTCAAGTTGCTAGTGGAAAATTACTTTCAAACAAAGATAAAAGCTATTTTTTAGGACAATGGTGGAGAGTACCAGAAACTCATTCCATTTTTAAGTTCATGTGGAATTTCTCATCTCACATCTCCTCCACACACTCCTGAGCATAATGGCACTGCTGAGAGGCGTCATCGCCATATCGTTGAAACGGGCTTATCTTTACATCACTTTTCATCTCTTCCACTTCATTACTGGTCACACGCCTTTCAAGCCGCTGTTTATTTAATAAACCGACTCCCTTCTTCAGTTTATCTTTTAAATCTCCATTTGAAATGCTACTCCATAAGTTACCAAACTACAGCTCCTTGAAACCTTTTGGTTGTCTATGCTGTCCATGGTTACGCCCTATATTTGTGTAGCTCCTCTACTGTATATATATACATTAACTTCAATGAATGAATGCAACCTTTTCACCTACAATTCCTGTTACCTTTATAATCACTACATCGACGTGGGTCGAACATTGCTAATACGCCACATACTCAGTCATCACGCAAGAGTTGGTCTGATATGATTGATAGGGTGTGGAAAATAAAGTCAAAAAGCAGGTTGGGAAAATAGGATGGGCATGTTTTGAAACATACTGCTGGCTCACTTCCGATTGATCAACATCGTCTTATTTCAGCATTCATGTTATCGTTTTCTTTTTAAAATTTTGTTATTTTCTTATCTAACTTAAATTATTAACAACGTAGGAAAAGGAAAGAGGCGGTCCAGTAAGTTCTCTGAAAGTTTATCAGCGCTACTATAAGAAGGGAGGCTCGGTTTCTGAGTATATTACCACGAGGGCAAAGAATGTGGTGGTAAACCATCTATCTGCTCTTACTAATTTTAATTACTAGTAATATTTTTTATTATATTTAAACCATAATTCTGTTTATAGGAAAAGTGCATGTCATCCTTTTGTTGGTGATAGGGAGATATGGGAGTGGGCTTGTGGTGGACCTTCCAAAAAAAGGGAGATTTTTTGGATTTGGCGCTCCAATGGATATCGATTCCGGTATCGCATCTTCAGACAAGGTATGTTTTATCCGGTCCTAAATTATATCATATTTTGTTAAAGTGGGTAAAATTGGGTTGTAATGGTTCATCTAGCTTTGTTATGGGTGCATATTCTAATAGGTTGCAATGGGTTAATGGGTCATGTTGGGTTTACACGAGTCATAACGAAGTCATGGGTTGCAATAGGTGTTGTAATGAGAATGTCAAAAAGAATGCTACAAGTGTTTCTCAAGTTAATATAAGTGCCTACCGTAGGCGCTTCAAAGAAATGGAACTTATTAGCTAATGAGTTTGTCAATTGCAAAATAACTGAAGCATTTTTAGTATAATCACCAGCATCATCAGTATATAGGAATACTTTTGTTATATGGTTCATTGCAGCCAATTGGATGCATTTCAAAGCTTATACCAACTGATTTGATATATCCATTTTTTAATTTTATATTGTTTTTTCAAATTTGGTCAATATGCATACCTATGTTTGATGTATTTAAAGATAAAAATCTGAACTTGGCTATGTTTCATCCCAAGTCACAGATGTGTATTCTAGTAGCCTTTGTGCATGTATTATTATATAAAAATCTGAACTTGGCTATGTTTCATCTTATTTTTATATGTTTCATCACATAAAAGCTTTTAAAGTTGGTCTCTTAAGTTATCTACAAGTAATAAAGGAACACTCAATAAAGAAAGAAATAGTCTAATCGCATTTGAGTGTGTAGTTGTCTAGGTTGAGATTGCAACAAGTTGGCTGCATGTTATTGCAGCCAATGTATCCCCAATCTTAACATGTTTTCTATATTTGTAGGTTGAAAGTTTGAAAAAACAACTCGAAACCAAGCAAAGGAAGCTGAGGAGCGGGAACTAGCTGCCAAGGAGCGACACGAGGCTGTCGAGGAGGGAGGGGGGGAGGAATGAGTTAATGAGTTTGAAGATCAAGTAAAAGAGATTGCCATTATGTATATCAATTATGATATATATATATATCTTTAACGTATATATTGTATAGTATGTAAAAGAATGATTGTTGTTTACATCCTTCTTGAATAATAGATTAAAGGTTTATTAAACAAAATAGTTTTGGTTTAATAATTGTGTTCATTCACTAGCATCAACCTTTGATCGAGTAATAGTACGTGTGTTCGAGAGCTCAGTAATATCTTACTTTAGATATTAATCTTGGATTGTGGAACAAAAAGGTAAGGGGTTCCACGTTAATCCTGTTTGTTCTTGTTTGATTGATCATCTAGTGAAGGAGATAGAAGATTTGATCCTTGTTCTTGCTAGGATCATAACGGTACGTTCCTATTTATTTTTCGGTATTACATTATACATGTTAATATGATCCTTGCTTCCGCTATTGTGTGCTTTGATGTTTATGGTTATTTATTTATTTGAATGTCAAGTTATCTAAAACCAACAGTGGCATCACGAGCCGTTTAACATGTAATTGTAATTATCGAAACACATAATTAAAATCAAATCTTGTTTGGATTTACATGTTCATATGTCGAATTATTTTTTTAGGGTTTTTACTAGATCTAAAATAAAAAAATTCGATCATAATTTAGGGGGGGGGGGTTTCGACCCTCTTTAATAAAAAGCTAGTTTTGTAACCCTAAATTAGGAACATGTGTTTATGTGATTATTTGAATAAAGGGTTACGTTCCTGTTTGATCCATGATTTTTTCATGCAAAGAAATCATGGATTAGGGTTTGTTTTACATGCTACATGTTTTAGATACATCTAAAATTAGGGAAGACCTAATCTATTAAATTAATGAATCAATTATGTGCAATGTGGTATTTAATTATTAAAACTTACGCGGTCAATTGTTGGCGTCTGTGGTCCATTGGGTACAATGCGCTCAAAAACCAATGGGAGTTTTCTTAATTATATACATAATAATTACACATACAGATTATTAATAGGATTTATCAAAAGGTTTGCATGTGGCTATATGATTTAATTGTTAAGATTATATGCGTTATTCGGGTTTATTTAATTTTGTTGAAATTACTTGTCTTATTTGTTTAAATTGTTCATGAATTGTAAGAAAACAAGAGGGTAATTTTTTGGTATAAAATTAAATGGACATAATAACTATGAAACCATATGATGTGGTAAATTATTTATTGCCAAGTCTTATGTGCCGATAGTGGTTCGCTTCGCACGGTAATTTGCTCCCAGGCGAGACTAACAATTTAATAATTTACTACATATTTTTTATAAGACTTAGAATCAAAAACTTTTAATTGATTGATGCAACTGTACAAATGGTCGAAGCGGCGGACCTAATTAGACAAACTATAAAGTGGATATAAGGTTGGTACGCATTAAATTGTGACCTTAAAGAGACTCCATTCTGTCTCTCCGCTCACCTGTGCGTCTAATTAGACTTACCAAGTACACCATTACATGTACGAAGCATCTTAAGGCAAAGTTGTAAATTGCTCAACGCCTCAATTAAAACTTTGTTGATTTAACTCTTAACAAATTGGTAATTAAAATGGTTTTGAAAACTTATGATACAAAGATGAGTGCATGCTTCTTTGTACATATTTTGATTGTCACATCAAAATAAATACCCTATAAAATTTAAGTCACATGCTATCTAATTATAAGAGACACTTGAAGTTAATATCTGGCGTAAGTGAGACCTTGACACGGATATTAATGACAAGGTAAATTACATGCTTTTATTACCAGCAGATCAACTGAGTGTAATAAAATTATGTGAATTTACATGTTTCTAAATTAGACGACTTAATTAAGTTATAAGTGAGACCTTGAGACTTAAAGCATGAGATGGGAAGAAACATGCTTACATTGCAAAATTATTTTGGCAAATGTAATTCCCATAAATTTAGGAGTCGGAAAATTGTTTCGCGATTATTGTATGACAAGTTACCATCTTTTGTACTTTCACTGCTAGCAGATCAACTGATGTGGTGGAACTATGGAAAGTTGGATCCTAGTTTTCAAGAAAATTAAATGGTTATTTTATATTTCCTAGGTAGTTTTCTTTTCTTGAAAAATTATTATCGAAAATACTAAAGTTGAATTTTGTAAATTCATTTAATGTATTAATGCAACGTTAAAAACCATAAACGTGGGGCATTCTTTTAGTCGAAAATTTGATCTACACCCGTAGGGGTTTAGGCTAGAGTCAACTTTACTAAAAGAACAAACCAAATCTACTTTCTTTGAGAAGAGTGAGACTTAAACCATATACCTTTTCATGTATGAGAAGGGTATAATGGGAAAATTAGAATTGTCTAAATTCTAAGGAATAACTCATAGCAAAATTTTAATAGTTAAGAAACTTGCACATTTCATGAGTTATTAAATTAGAAGCTAGACTAGTTATCGCAAAATTGGTAAAAGGCAAACTAGCACACTTTGTCTAGTTGTTGTGCTTTGACCACTTTTGATGCTACATGCCATTGTGGGGATGGTAGTCAAATTAAGGAAGAAATTGCATGCCCAATTATTTCCAAGTTAATTGGATTGATGGATAGTCCATCATTTACAAAGTAGAATACATTCTTTAGTACCTAAGTAATTGTTACATATAGGATCACTCAAAGGTGTAGGAAAGTAAATAGCACACTATTTGCTTTTACTGGTTATGAAGCACTTATAATGTTGTCAAATCCAGTGGGAGCATTGTGTTGTTATTACTGAATAACATATATTAACGTAATGATCTGTAATTCAGTGGGAGCTACAAGCTTGTTATCTTGGTAGTAACCCAGATTATCTCTAGAATGTCTTGAGATAATTACTTTCCAATTATAGACACTTGTGAGTTTAAGGATAGTCATGTGCGTTTCCTTACAAGACAAGGTGGTTCTATATCTACGAATATCTATGACACAATCATATTGATCACATTAAACAAACGTGTGACGTGTTGTTTATCTGATACATGATGTTGTTCCATGCACAAGTGGGAGAAATCTTATTTGTGTGCAAGCAACAACACGAAGGAATATGATTTAAAGGATTCTCTTAAATGCAAGGTAAGAGAATTAATGTTCTAATGTGATTTATTCACATCTAATTTATAGAACACTTGGAATTAATATCTAGCGTAAGTGAGACCTTGACATAGATATTAATGACAAGGTAAATTACATACTTTCATTACTAGCAGATCAACCGATGTAATGAAACTATGTTAATTTGCAAGTTCTAAATTAGATCCTTATTAGAACAAGTGTCAATATGATAATGAGATTACTTCAAACTTAATATTTATGTATTATTGAAATGACATAAATAAATGAAGTAATCCAATACTACTTCAAAATTGAATGTTTATGTATTCTTGGAATGTCATAAATATATGAAGTAATAAATTAACTGGAAATACTATTGAAACCATATTGTGGTGTTCCTGATTACTTTAGTTTTGTATATTTATATTTTATTGTAAAGATATAAATATGAAGTCTTTTAATTGTTACAAGACTTATAATAAAGTAAGACGTTAACGTGTTATGTTTTTTAATTAAGACATATACAAGAAGTCATTGAGTTGATCAATGATTTATAACGTGAATTGGGATTATAACAGTTTATGTCTTCTTATTAAGACATGGACATGAAGTGACTTGGTTAAAAGTACTTATGTTATATAGCATGCAATTGGCTTGGAAATTCTATTATACCATTAAGCTGATTTAGTTGGTAAATAGATAAACCAAACAAAATATATTTATCTTACGTATTGTAAGATTGTTTTACAATATAATCCTAAAGAAATACATAATGGTTATGGTATGTTCAGTTAGAAAAATCAAACTCTTGTTATATTGTTTGATTAAGGATAACTATATTTTCTATTCTTCCAAATAGTTATCAAGGTTAGGAAATTGAGTATGCATTGTATATACTCAATTAGACTCCAACCTAGAAGATTAATAAGACACCATTAATTATGGAATGTGATGAATCACATTAAATCTTAAAATTGAAGTTCAGAATTTGTTAAACTGCTTTTGAGTAGGTTATTAACAAACTTCATGTAAGGAACTGTCAATATGTATTTGTAATGTCCCAAAAAGAGAACAATTTTGTGTTACTCTACTTGCTAAGTACTTATAGATAGTCTATAAATTACAAAAGGCAATTGGGAGTTTTATCTTGGAAAGATAAAATTACAAGATACATGATCTTCTAAAACACACTAGCAAATGTCATGCTGAAGATTAACATGTAAATGTTAAATCTTAAGATGAAGGAATTCTCATTCATAGATCCGCAAGGATATCTTAAATATTTGTATAATATGTTGAGGATTATGAGTTACAGGATTATAGTAAACCTGTTGATAAATTGCAAATGTTGAATTTGGCAAATTACTCATACTATGAATGCTTAGATGCAGTCCAGGAAGATAACTAGTTTTGGAAACTTAGTTAATCTTGAACTCTATAGTTACACTATAGAATGATGATGAGTTTCTACAAAGGAAATGGAAATCCTAGAGATTTAAATTCCTGTGTAGAAATCATAATGGACTATTCTGTATACTTATTTAATGTATTAAAAGATTATCAAACACACTTAAGCAATTAACTGTGATTGAAATTCTTTGTAGGCAAGTTAAATGTATAAAGATTATGATTATCATTCTTAGTTTCATTTATATGAAATTAACAATGGAATATCAAAACTCTTTCTTGGATAATTACTTGTGCGAGGACGATAAGTAAACTGAAAGGAGTATTTGAGTTCAAATAATCTTTGGAAGTATACAAAATGCAATCATTTATGAATGGATTAATGCATGCATCTAGGAGATACACTTATGTTTGATTATTAAATCATAGTTTTGATTTATAATTAAAATAAGACAATCTCTTAATATTCCTAAAAGCTAGTGGGAGTGTTATATTTATTTTCTTATTTCATGTATGTTGTATAACATATAGGAAGAAGCATTCCATTAACATTAAATGTTCAGTATTATTTTGGAATGAAACTTCATTATGGAAATTTAGAAAATAAACATACGACCTTGGAATATATGTTTATTGTTATAAACATAAGCAGTAAAATTATTGATTCTAATTAACATGATTATACTATTAGAAAGTCTAGATAGATACATATCTTTGAAAATATATGACATGAATAAATCTAAGTTTGATGCAAGGATTTTTCATGTACATCATGTTGTTTGTTGTATCATGCTTGATGAAAGATGATTTGACAACATTAATATCTAATTGAAAGTTATTAGATAACTAAGTGTAATGGATATGGTTGGATTTAGAATTAACATCCTCATCCTGGAATAGCTCCTAAATTCTAAATAAGAACCATATGGCAATTGTTGCGTAATTGATATAGCCAACAAATCTGGAAAGATTTGAAGGTATCAAACATTACACATTGGATATTAAAGTTTACGGGATTTTAAAGAGCATATTGTTGTTTGCATACAATGATGCTGATAAGATTGAGATGACACTCAATACTAGTCATGGTAGGATTTCATTCTAGTTAATGGCCATGTGTACTAGTTATGCTTAACTGTAAGCATAGTTGCATTTTACATTAATGAATTAGAATACTTTAAACTATAAAAGGTTTGATAGTTTGCTTGTCATAAATTCGTGGTTGAGGATGTCACGTATTTGTGAAATATTATGTGGCATTATCAAGATAATTGATAGCACACATACAAGAACTTCATTAATTGAATTCTTAAAATAAGTATTCTCAAAATTCACATAGATCAAAATTAGTTGATTTATGCCTTGTCAACAAGTATGTTTGACATGACTTGAGGCATAATTCATTAATGGAAATTATCATGCATTGATCTATTTTAGTGTTTGGATAATGGGATGTTATTGAACAGTTATTATTTTAATGAAATAAAATAATGGTTATGTTTTTTTATCATTTTCTTAATAATATATCCTATATTTGCATGTTTATATCCTTGAATATATTTATATATTCTAAACTGTCCGTTGCCAGTTAATGATATGGGAATATCATTAAATTAAGGTAAATATGAGTATTGGTATAATATACTTGAAAGTATATTGATGCGTTGTCATACCAATTTCACATGATATTCAAATTGTTTGAGTATAGGACTTAATCCCGCGACATGAGTTTACTTTATGGATCTTGTCATTAAGTAAATCATGAGTATATAGTTATCCTCAGACTTGAGATGTCAGATAACTGTCATGCATGTAGTGCATTTCTTTGATTCAATCTAACGCTATACGTAACGGGTAGCTATATGGATTGTTTTGGGAAGCGTTGCGAAGTGCATGTGTTATGCTCGTAGTCAAGATAGAATTTGTTCCTTCAAACTGTTTGAAGCTTAATACTGCTGGGCCCCTCGTAGGGTTGGCAAGATGTTTGCGTGGCCACGCCCAAGATCTCCCCTGAATATGTTCAGAAGATTTGGTAATCTTGCTCAATCATAAACAAAGAGAAACATAATTATTAATAAAGAATGACTTAGATCCATATCTTTATTAATGTGGTATTAGAAACAAAAAGATGCCTATGATGATTTATCATCGAATGGTTTTTTCCAGGAGAACCAACACCCGAGTTGTTCTGGGGGCATTGGCGTGTTGCTAGACGCTAACCAATGTCATTACCCTTTTAATAGATTTTCAAGTGGGAGCTGTTAGAGTTTTGGAAAAATATTAAATCGTGCATGACTAGAATCGAACCCGGGACTGAGGGATTGCACACTTTACGTATGAATGATCAAAGGAATAATTAATATATATAACTATTATATATTTTAATTATTTGGACACAAAATGGTTGAACAAGGAAAAAGGAGGGGGTTGAGTGTAAAGTTTTGAAACTTGAGAAGGTGTTAGACTCAAACTTGGAGAGCAAGTTTGGAGCCTATATAAACCCCTCAAGCTAGAAGAAAAAACACACACGTATAATACAAACCAAAACCCTCAACAAGTACAAATGATATTAATGCTCAAAAAAGTCAATCGATTTTTTTTCGGGACAAGTTATACAAGCCCCCCCCCCCTTTTTTTTTGTTATTCAAGCCCCCCCCCCCCCTCTTTTTTTTGATTTTTTTTTATTTTTATAATTTTATTTATATCAAAAAACTATAAACCTGAAAGTACGGAATAGAAAATACAAAGTTTAATATGTCAAACGCTAAAAACTGTCAGAAATACGGAACAGAAAACTGTGTTATACTGGTAAGTCAAAGGAATATTCCCTTTGTCCCCTATGATTTAACATCATAGGGGGGCTTGTATAGTATAACTCTTTTTTTTCTCATTCACTGCATGATCGTACGGTGGATGTGGCTTATGCTAGATATCATTGTACTATGCACATTATGTATATCAATTATGATATATATATATATATATATATATATATATAATATATATATATATATATATATATATATATATATATATATATATATATATATATATATATCTTTAACGTATATATTATATAGTATGTAAAAGAATGATTATTGTTTACATCCTTCTTGAATAATAGATTCAAGGTTTATTAAACAAAATAGTTTTGGTTTAATAATTGTGTTCATTCACTAGCATCAACCTTTGATCGAGTAATAGTACGTGTGTTCGAGAGCTCAGTAATATCTTACTTTAGATATTAATCTTGGATTGTGGAACAAAAAGGTAAGGGGTTTCACGTTAATCCTGTTTGTTCTTGTTTGATTGATCTAGTGAAGGAGATAGAAGATTTGATCCTTGTTTTTGCTAGGATCATAACGGTACGTTCCTATTTATTTTTCGGTATTACATTATACATATTAATATGATCCTTGCTTCCGCTATTGTGTGCTTTGATGTTTATGGTTATTTATTTATTTGAATGTCAAGTTATCTAAAACCAACAGAAACCACCACCTTCGCCACCTTTGAGTAAGTTGGCTATTGGATGTCAACAAAGTTAGATTTTGTTTATGGAAAATTCGAACTTGGATATTTAGATACTACTGAATTTGACTCTTTTGCTAAAATGACAGAAACTCAACAGAGTTTTCACCTCCGAGCTTTTTTGGATATTGTTTTATAAGCTTGGATGCTAGCGAACTTTGTATATGCTAGTTCTATGATATGAAAGTTATTGGTGGTTTTTTATGAATTGCTGAATAATTTGTAGGAAAACACTAGGAATTTAAAGTCAAATTCCTTAGGAAATCAATTGGAAACCAAACTGATCGTTGGTTAGAAATCGGTAGGGAATCAATTACAAATTTCCCTAGCTAATGTCGCTAAATTTGTGAGAAAATTCTAACGAATTTTCAGTCACCTCGTTTGGGCTTTCAGTGAGGGATTTCTTAGAGAACGCATTTTGTCGGAAACTTGACAATCTGTTGGATTCGTTGATGAGCATTTCCGATTATGGTTTTCGTTAGGGAGTTTTTTCGTCGGAAAGGCGTCATTAAAAGTTTTTTGTGACGAATTTTATAGGGATTTTTCGGTAGGTAAATGCCTTTTGTTTAGAGTGAATCACATACAAGACTAAAGGATCATACACACACAAACCGGATCTTGGCCTTACTAATCTACCATCGAATACTCACTTACAATTCGAGTTATGACCAAAATTGTAAGCACGTAAGGTTTTGGCCAAAAATTGCATAGACTTCTTTTTTGGAGGGTAATAGTGGCTAATGATGGTCGAAGACTAGGTTTTGAGATGTTGTATAAGAATGCAAGATAATTTGACCGGGTAATATAGAGTCAACGACTAATGGTGGCCTATTAGGTTTGAGGATCAAACGCACTATAATACCATGTTAAATATTGCAAACCCAGTTAATATTATGTTTTATTGATCTATATTTTATGGTACAAATTACCTAAAATTATGAGGGACCTCAACCCCACAAACCCGACTTAAGCTACTAATTAGACTTAAGCCTACTAATCTGTCAAAGCATTTAAAAAACAGAAAAACTGCTAAATACTACAAGAAACTAGAAATTAATATTGTTTGATATGATGCACCGAAAAGCTAATATTTCAGCTTCGCATGATAACAAGCATAATCAAGCACATCAAATATGATAAATGAATCAATACTAAGAACTAAAAGACGAGACACCTTTAAAGTTGTAGCTCTTCTCAGCTTACTTAATTAGTGGCAACATTTCTTTGTTACCTTTAAAACACTGTCTACTTAGATAAGGACGCACAATTTACCGAGCCACAATCAAATTGGCCCGATTCATAAATCATAAGTACATGGGTCGATGTTGCAACGTTTAGTGATTAGTTTATTCAAGCCTAATATTAAGCTTTCCAAAAGTTTTTTTCTATCAAATTATAAGGGAAAATAAATTTATCTCCATCATTTCGGGAACAAATTTTTAGTTTTGTTAACCGAGGCTGACATTCACACTTGTTTACGATTTTCAGGTATTGTAAGGAAATAAAAGACAATAACATAATACTAGCTAGATAACCGCGCATAATAGTGTTGTTTAGCGAGTGTTGTTTAGGACGGATGGTTATACTTGTAAACTTGATGCTTTGGTGTGACCCTTAATGCAACTCTTTAGATTTTAATCGTAGCCAATGATAGAAAAAAATGTTATTGGTTGACCCGAAAAATGATGAAACTACGAGGATTAAAAGTTATTTAAACTATCAATCTATTCATCTAATAATTGTTGCCTCCAAATAAAAAATACACAATTTAAAAAATAAAAGAACACTACATTCCACAATCAATCAATTATCTACACCCACTAAACTCTCTTTTGATTGGATGGGATAAGAAGTTAACAATAATTTAAGAGTAAAATGCAAAAATCATCCCTGTGGTTTGTGTGTTTTCGCAAGAATCATCCCTATCTGAACCTTTGGCATTTTACATCCCCAAGTCCACAAACCTTTGGCACTAATCATCCCTGAGCACTAACGTCGTTAGTTTTACCCATTATGTTTTAAAATAATATTTGCCCGTTAGTCCTTCCGTTAATATTTTTTTGCACCGTTAGTCCTCCTTTTTTAAAATGAATTAAAAAGGGCAGCATAGGCTCGAACTCGGGTTTAAACTCGTTTTTATCCGTTTTCTATTTAACCTTTTTTTGGCTAAAACTCGTTTTTATCGGTTTTCGTCTGTTTTTTAACGTTTTCGTCCGTTTTTTACGTTTTTGTCCGTTTTTATCCGTTTTTGTTCGTTTTTATATGTTTCGACCATTTTTTACATTTTCTTCCGTTATTATATGTTTTCGTCCGTTTTTTTTTACGTTTTTGTCCCTTTTTTAACGTTTTTGTCCCTTTTTTTTTATGTTTTCGTCCATTTTTTTACGTTTTTGTCCATTTTTTTTACGTTTATGTCCCTTTTTTTACGTTCTCGTCCATTTTTTACGTTTTTGTTCGTTATTATATGTTTTTGTCCATTTTTTTTTTACCTTTTTGTCCATTTTATTACGTTTCGTTCGTTTTTATCCATTTTCATCCGTTTTTATATGTTTTCATCCGTTTTTATATGTTTTCGTCCGTTTTTTTACGATTTTGTCAGTTTTTATACGTTTTCCTCCCCCTTTTTTTTTTTACGTTTTTGTCCGTTTTTTACGTTTTCGTCCGTCTTTTTTACGTTTTTTACGTTCTCGTTCGATTTTTACGCTTTTTACGTTCTCGTCCATTTTTTTACGTTTTCGTCCGTTTTATACGTTTTTTACGTTATCGTTCGGTTTTTACATTTTTTACATTCTCGTCCATTTTTTTACGTTTTCGTCCGTTTTTATACGTTTAAGCCAAAAAATGGACGAAAATGGGAAAATATTATTTTAACACTTAACAGGTAAAACTAACGACGTTAGTGCTCATGGATGATTAGTGCCAAAGGTTTGTGGACTTGGGGATGTTTAATGCCAAAGGTTTAAAGGTGATCTATAATTTAAGGATGGAGGGAGTAATTTAATGATAGATAACTAGCTGGTGAAAAAACATGTTATGGATAAGAGGCTAGCAACTCAGTATTTAAAAGTTTTGTTATAATGCATCTGGTGATTATTTCAATTGATTTGGCTATTGCATCATACAAATAACTACTCTATTTTTGGTGTCTCCTTTTCCTCTTATTCAACTTGTGTATGCGTATACCACTATGCATGTACAATTAAAGTATGTAGTGCAAGCAAGGTTAATGTCCATTTCTACAAACATACGCTATTTTTGTTTGTGTGCAAAACGTTTCAAGAACATAGAGAGATCCTAAGCAATACATGAAGCGTTAAACCAGTTGATCGAGTGAGCAAGCCCAACTTATTGGTGGTGAATTTTGATAGCCTGAAAGTTTTGAGGCATAGTGCCGCCGCAGACCCTTGAGTTCTGGTCTTCTTGAGTCTGGAGATCCTATGTGAGCATCTTATTTTCTTTGTTTTGTATATGGCTGAGCAAATTTTTGAAAATGACTGAATTTGGGTCCTAGAATAAAGATATTTTTTAAAGCAAGTCCAAGTACAAGAAGACGTATTGGTGTTGAGTTTTGAGATCGATCCCAAAATTTTGAGGCTTGTGATACGTCGCACTTGCACCCTAAAAAACAACTTAATTTCATATACATGCATGATGAAGATTCTTGTGTATGAAAATCCGTCTCACATATATAGCGTAAGTAGTTTAATTTGACTTCCGCTATTATTTGGAGCCAAAAAGCTTCCTTCTTGAGTAGCTAAGGCTATTTAACACTATCTTTACGCTTTTACCAATTACCAATAACGTCTTATTTTTTAGATGATATACTAATATGATGGAAAATTGTTAAAACTGATAACTTATGTTACCATGAATATTCTAATTAAGCTTGACATTTTGCTAATTCAAATTAGAAAATAAAATAATAATAAGTAATTTTCGAGCAACTTAATGTCAAGTTTGTGACATGACATGATGAGAAAATCTTAGTACATGGAGTAATTCATACCAGTGAGATAGGAGCATGGCTTTAATTTCTGTTGCAAGAACCAACAGTTGCTTCACAAGGCAATGCTTTCTTAAAAAAGACGGTATTTAAGGCATTCTCTTTAGGCAAAGAAAAAGCTCTTTTAATGTCATTTGTGTAAGTGACCCCATTGAGTTAAGAACCATGAATTGTTCTTTCCATTTTAAGACGCTGTTGTTAGAAGTTTCTTAATTTGTGAATTGGAGTATTAACTTTAGTATGAGGCATGTACTAGCTGGCTAGAAGCTCTTGGGGTTTGAAGAAGTAGTTGTGATCCAAGAGCTTGAATTTATGAGTGACAAGGTTGTTCATTACCACTATATCAAGATCAATATCGTAAAAAAGAGATTCATAACATCATCTTTTAACATAAAAGAGATTCACAACGTAAAAAAAAATACTCCCCCTTGCCACTCTTTCACAGAACTAGTCCCACTCGCAGATGGCAAGCACCTATGTTTCATATGATATTACCCGCTATGTGGAAAATTTAGAAACCAACAATGACTTTGTAAGTTATACGTCCTTACTTATTAAATTTCATGCAAATTAGAGCACATGTTACCTTAAACAATAAGATTTGTGTACTTCATGTTTTGATGTACTCATGCAGATTGTTAAAAAAAAACAACTATGAATACTTTACTCATTTACTTAAACAAGAAGGAGGCGCCCGCTGCGTTGCAGCGGGTACGTATTTTCGTGATTGTTTTGCGATAATTGTATGTGGAAGGTGTCTGTGCAAGTATGATTTACATATAATTTTCGTTAGAAAATCTTTATACACTATATTCTAACGTGTTCTAGATTGCAACCTGTTTGTTTGAGATGTGTCTTCTAGGCCGAGTGGAAAAAAATGCCATTTTTTTCTTTAGGCGTTTGTGTGTATATAAAATCCCATTGACCCAATAAAGTAAAAAAAAAAAAAAAAAAAAAAAAAAAAAAAAATAGTAACATAACAATTCTTATTAGAAGCAATTTTCTAATGGTGACGTTGTTTTTAAATGGTTGCCTAGATATGCTAATGGTGAAAATACTAAACCACTGCTATAGTTTATGAACTCTAACCAAAACAGATTTAAGAAATGGTGCGGTTTTACAGAAGCCGCAACTCATTTATACCATTCCAACCCCTCACTAAAACAACTGGGACACTCCTTTACTGCTGCTGTTTTGCAGCAGGCCAAAAAATCACCCGAAATGCCACTAAAAGCCATCCAAACACCCGTTAAAAATGACTCAGTTCACCCCTTTACCGCTGATGTTTCACAGCAGTCCCGAAGACACATTAAAAACATTTTTGGTTTTGAGTTGCTAAAAGCTTAAGATACCAATATCCATAAACAAAACGACATCAACAATGGCCCATAACTTCAGTATAATTAAAAGTAATCAACATTTGATGATAGAAATATGGTATAAACATTTTAAACATTGTTTGATCACCATTATCATCCATAAGAATGTTGCACTTCTTAATTGCATAAGTCTTGCTAACGAAAGCCAAAGGACTAGAATTGTTAGTTTGTTAGTTAATAACCACTAGTTAGTTAAAGTTAGTTAGAAGCGGTTAAAGGTAGTTATTAGTTGGTAGTTATTAGTTAGTTATATTCGGTTAGAATACCGAATAGTCACGATGGTTCATGGAACCGGTTAGAAGTCTATATATATGTAGTACAATGTAACGTTTCAACGTGTGTCAATATACAATGTAATCAGTTTTATGTTGTAATAATAAATTAATCAGATTCTTGTCAATCTTGTGCTTGTTGATTGTGCCAAGACCTGTGCGTGCAACGATTCTACATTGGTATCAAAGCCAGGTTTCAAAACCTGGGAAAAACCAATCAAGAGCGTAGGGTTACAAGATTGCAAGAATTGATTCACTTCTGATCATATTGATCAAAAGACTTAGAAGGGAAAAGACACCAAGGAGAACACGTTGGGAACGGAAGAGACTCGGTGACAAATGGAAGGCCATTGCAAGTTTACAAGGCCTGACAAGATGGTGAAGAGGAAGCAATAAGAGATTGCTATAGAAGGTTCATTGACATGACTCAAGTGTATTAGGAAACTGCAAGAGTGCCTTGGCATGAGAAGCCCAAAGAAGAAATGGTTGAGAGCAGTAGGACTGCTATTGTAAAGGATCAGAGGGTAAAGACCAAGAAGATGCAGGAAGAAAGGAGTCACAGAATGAAGACATGGACAGAAAGACATAGTTTGGAGTCAGGATTAGAAGGCAATGTGAAAGAAGAAAAAAAACAATTCATTTTTTTTTTTTTGGAAAAGAACACCGAGAAGATTTCAAAGGATTTTGTGGAAAGGGACTTGGAATTCGAGACAAAAGAAACAACACCGAGAAGATTTCAAAGGATTATTTTGGAAAGGGACTTGGAATTCGAGACAAAAGAAACAACAAAGACATTTGATTGTTTTGGAAGAAAACCGTGAAGAACAAGGAGAAGAGTTCAAGAGAAGGTTTGTGGAATAGGAATTCAAGTCGACACAAAAAAAAGGATACCAACGTAAGAACAAGCGTAGTAATACCGAAAGAAGAAAAAGGAACTCGTTTGGTTTATTGAGACAGAAACAATTCGACACAAAGGAAAAGAAACCGAGGGTTTGCTTTACGAATTGACTTGGAGACAAGAAACAAACAACGAGGCAACAACAACAATACATTGGTCAATATCACAAAGAAAAGCGACAAGTTGTTGGGATTTGGTGATTACTAACGCGGAGAAGAGCATGAAGACTCGAAGAACAAGACTTAAACAATTAGGGGGGAAATGTTGCACTTCTTAATTGCATAAGTCTTGTTAACGAAAGCCAAAGGACTGAAATTGTTAGTTTGTTAGTTAATAAACGCTAGTTAGTTAAAGTTAGTTAGAAGCGGTTAAAGGTAGTTATTAGTTAGTTATATTCGGTTACAATACCGAATAGTCACGATGGTTCATGGAACCGGTTAGAAGTCTATATATATGTAGTACAATGTAACGTTTCAACGTGTGTCAATATACAATGTAATCAGATTTATGTTGTAATAATAAATGAATCAGATTCTTGTCAATCTTGTGCTTGTTGATTGTGCCAATACCTGCGCGTGCAACGATTCTAAAAAGAACAATAAAACATAAAAAATCAACAATAGCGTAATAACAAAAGAATGATGCACAATAAAGTTGTATTTGAACCTTGAGAGTTTCCACAGATGAAGCCATCAGTGAAGCGAATGACTTGTAGAACACCAATTTCCACTGCCATATGAATATCTAAACCCATATCAATATCTAAAGTTCTAAACCCTATATTCATAATCAAGATACAACTTACATCAAATATACCAATTTTTAGTAAGAGGCGTACCATTGAAGAAACCAATGTCTAACCATGAGACTTCGTTGCAGTATCCACACCAAACAATCTCCGGCCATCATCTAGAACACGCTTTTTTCCAGACGCCGAGCAAATTTTTCCATCTTTTGTTAAGAGTTTTGAGGCTCCCTTGTACGTCCTCTCAAATAATCAGAAGAAGATGCGGCTATAAAAACATAGGCAAAACTTAAAACAGAAGTTGAAGTCTAAAAACATATACTAAGATGAAGACAATGCAGTATAGAAAATATTAAAAGAAACCATCTGAACCACCACCTCCATTGGACCGACGTCGATCATGGTCCAGGTATAAAATCGCGACCGTAATATCATCGTGAAAATGGCACCATACCCCCTTTTCGATTCTTTTTATATCATATACATGTCGAAAAGGCCAAGCATGTCGAAAGTTATCCCACGTGTATTAACGCATACAATCTTTTACGTTGCTTCATTCAAATATTTAAATTGTTCTCGTAATAACGCGAAGTTTGTAATGATAGAACCCATCAGTTATTTATGAAAATTTGGACTCAAAAAATGTGTTCAGCTCAACCCACTCTTGGTTGGCCCATTTCTACTCGCAGTAATAATGTGGCCATTTTTACCCGTAACCCAACTTATCAATTTTATCATCTCTACTTAATATACCCGAACCTGAAACCATAAAAGATACTCAAAGAAAAAATGAAAAAGGCTCGTAGGTGTAGAAGGTTACGTTTGTTGGATTTTTATGAATGATTTCAACAACAGGCTCATCACTTGAGCTGTCCTCGCAGACCATCTGAAGCAAAAACTAAAAACATGTTTTCATGGTCCTCTGAACAGATACTTCCATTACCTATGCCACAATAAAAAAAGAAAAAGAAACAACATTAGTAATTGACAGGCCACACAGTCTTAAAATATACAAAAAATATAAAATAATACTGAGTAACATTCATATCAGAATCAAGACCTTTCTCTTTATGGTTTGCACGTGTTTAATCGTCTAGAATCAAGTGAGTGAGGTCAATATAGTTGTTCTTTTCCTCTGTGACCAACCCCATTCTAATACTTTTGTTTCATTTTTGTCGGGTACAGAGGGTCTGTTGGTTTTATGGATAAATATTAATACGTGCATGTCTAGTATCGAACCCGAGACCTCGGGATTGCACACAATGCAAACGAGAATAAGAGTATAATAATTATATATGTGAAATGTTATGTATATAATTGTTTAAACACTTGACGGACTTAACGGTCGTTAGTACTTAACCGTATGGACTAACTATCGTTAAATATGAAAGAAAAGGACTAGAGTGAAACTAAGTGCCAAGAAGGATTTGGAAACCCTCTTGGGCTTGTAGAACCAGTCGACAAAGGGTATGGGGAGAACCAATCCCATTCAAACTTGTCCTCCAAGTTTACCTAGTATATATACAAGGTTTAGGGTTACTTGTTTCTCATCTTTTGTGCACACACACATAACCCTAAACTTGTTTTCTTTTCTTTTTCCTCTTTGGCCGATCGTTATACCCTAACACATAGGGTGTGTCGATTTTGGTTCATCCAAAACAAGTGTTTTATTATTACTTGCATAATCTCTTATTCGTTATAGTTTGTATGTACAAGAACGAGGTAACAACACACTATTGTTGTTATCAAGAGATCGAATAACAAAACGATAAGGGGTTATTCATTGATCTAGTTTCTTCATTGTTCTAGAATCAAGATTTGCTAACGGGTACGCTTTCTTTATGTTTAAGTTAATTCTTTATGTGTTATACTTATTTGTTTACACGCTTCCGCATACTTGTGTACTTTGATTATGGAGTTTATATGATTGTCATGGTTTTCAAATTCCAACAGTGGCATCACGAGCCATGTATAACATGTAATTAATTACTTAAACAATAAAAAAAAAACGTATCTTTTAAATTGTTTAGAATATACATGTTTTATTTTCTAGGGTTTTATTATTAAAATTTTGCTTTTTTTTTAATAAAAGTCGAAACCCTAACCCTAATTTAGGGGGGGTGTCGATTTGAACCATAAACCCTAATTAGGGTTTGTGTTTTTCATAATTAATTGTGATTAATTAGAAACCCTAGGTCTTTAAACAATTGTTGTGTTATGTATCTTGTGACCTAATTGCTATATGATATACATGAATCCGTGACTATACATGCATATTAGTCACGGATAATTACTTGAATTAAATTGTTTAGATGTTTGCTACATGTTTAGATAAATCTAAAAATTAGGGAAGACCTAATATATTAAATTAATGAATCGGTTATGTGCAACGTGGTATATTATTATTAAAACTTACGCGGCCAATTGTTGGCGACTGTGGTCCATTGGGCACAATGAGCTCGAAAACCAATGGGAGTTTTATTGATTCTATACATAATAATTCACATATAGATTATTAATAGGATTTGTTTAAAAGGTTGCATGTGGCTAGATGTTTCACTAACAATTAATTGTTTTCTTATTAGTTGATTGTTTGTTTTTTCTTTTAATTACTTGTTTATTGTTTTTATATGTGATATGTTAAAGTAAGCAATAAAAAGGGTAATTTTTAAAGAAAAATTAAATCGGACTAATAATGGTGAAACATAAAGTGATAAAGTAAGGATCTTGCAAAGTCTTATGTGCCGCTAGTGGTCCGATTCGCACGGTAATCAGCTCCCAGGCGAGACTAGCAAGATCTAAACTTTGTTACTTATTTTTTAAGATTAAGATCATAAACTTTTGCTTGACTGATGTTTTTGTACAATAGTGTGTGAAAGGCGGACCAAAGTTGACAAACTGTGTGGTGGGTTTATCTGGAGAGGGGTTTTTTAAGAGATCCGCTCCTACCGGCTCTCCGGGCCCGCTTGTGTGTTCAACTGCGACTTACCTATATCACTATTTACGTACACTATCATCTTAAGGGTGATTTACCTCAATTCCACGCGCCACTTTTGTGGCAAATATCCGAATAACATGTAAGAGTAGGATATGTGGGCGATAATTGTTGGTACTTCTTTAATTGGTGAACCCAATACCTCAAGTACATAGTTTTTGGTTTACTCTTAACTAATTGGTTAATAAAAGTTGTTTTGAAAACTAATGATACAAAGATGAGTGCATGCGTCTTTGTACATGTTTTTGTCACACCAAAAACTAAATACCCTAAAATTTAAGTTACATGCCATCTAACTATAAGGAACACTTGAAGTTAATTTTGGGTATGCGTGAGACCTGGACCAAAATTAATGACAAGGTAAATTTCCAAGTGTGCGTGAGACCACACATGGATGAATTTACTGTTTCTAAGTTAGACAACTTAATTAAGCTGATGCGTGAGACCTAGAGCTTAAGGCATGAGATGGGATGAAACATGCTTACATTGCAAATTGATGAATCAATTTGATGTAAATCCCATAATGATCTAGGAATTGGAAAATTGTTTGCCAATTATTGTTCGACAGATTACCTAGTTGAATACTATCATTACTAGCAGATCAACTGATGTAATGGTACTATGACAATTAGGATCCTAGCTTTAAGAAAATACTATGGTTAATATGAATATTTACCAATGGGTATTTTATTTTCTTAAAGAGCTATTATCGAAAATACTAAACTGAATTTTGTAAATTCTTTTAATTGTATTAATGCAACGATAAACCGTAAACATGGGTTATTCTTTATTAGTAAATTGATCTACACCCGTAGGGGTTTTTGGTTAGAGTCAATTTCATAAAAAGAATAAACCAAGTCTCCTTTCATATGAGAAGCGTGAGACTAAATCCTATTCCTTTTCATGAATGAGAAAGGTATGATGGGAAAAATTAGAATTGTCTAAATTCTAAATACATAACTCATAGCAAGTTTTAATCGTTAAGGTTATTGCGAATTTATGAGTTATTAAATTAGAAGCTAGACTAATTACCGCATAATGGTAAAAGACAAGCTAGTATATCTGTTTGTTTTGTTTTAACCATTTGAAGGTACTACATACAATTGTTGGAATTGTAGACCTATTAAGGAAGAAATTGCATGTCAATTTTTCAAGTTAATAGTAAGCAATGTGATGAATCACATTTGGCGTAAATGTGGATAGTCCATCAGTTACTAGTAGAATACAATCTTTTAGAACCTAAGTAATTGTTACGAATAGGTTTTGTCAAAGATGTAGGAAAGTAACAAGGACACTCTTTCCTTTCACTGGTTTATGAAACACCTATTATGGTGTCGAATTCAGTGGGAGTAATGTGTTCTTAGAACTGAATAAGGGATTATTGTAAGTTCTCTAATTCAGTGGGAGTTGCAAGATTTATGTGTCTTGATTGTAAATCAGATTATCTTTTGAATGCCTCAAGATAATTACTTTCCAAATATAGATACTAACATTTTCAAGGATAGTCATGTGCGTTTCCTTGATTGATTGAGTAATTCTATATCTACTAGTTATGCGAATGACACAAATCATATAGATCACATTAACAAACACGTGTAGTGTTGTCTATGTGGTACATGATGTTGTTCCATGCACAAGTGGGAGAAATCTTTATTATGTGCAAGGTACAACATATAAGAATATGATTTAGTAGATTCTCTTAACCGCAAGGTAAGAGATTCTTGTTCTAATATGATTATACATATCTATTCTTAAAAACACTTGGAGTTAATTTTGAGTATGCGTGAGACCTGGACCAAAATTAATGACAAGGTAAATTTCCAAGTGTGCGTGTGACCACACATGGAAAAATTTACAGTTTCTAAATTAGATACTTATTAGAACTTGTGTCAAAGTGATAACAAGACTACTTCAACTTCAATATTTATGTATTACTGGAATGATATAAATGCATGAAGTAATATAATACTACTTCAATAATTATGTATTCTTTGAATGACATAAATAAATGAAGTAATAAGTTAACTTGAAAATACTATTGAAACCAAATGATGGTGTTCATGATTACTTTAGTTATAAATATTTATACTTTATTGTAAAGTTATAAATATGAAGTCTTTTAAGACTTAGTATAATCTAAAGTAAGACGTTAACTTGTTATGTCTTCTTTATTAAAGACATATACAAGAAGTCATTGAGTTGATCAATGATTTATAACGTGTAGTGAGATTATAACGGTTTATGTCTTCTTGATTGAGACATGAACATGAAGTGACTTATTTAATAAGTACTTGAGTTATAATGCATGCAAGAGGCTTGAAATTCTATTTCACCATTAAGATGACTTAGTTGGGAAATAGGTAAGCCAAAAGGAATACAAAGTTATCTTTCATATTGTTAGATTATCTCACAATATGAGTTCTAATGAAATACCACATATTTGTGGTGTGTTCAGTTAGGAAAATCAAACTTTATTTGTATTGTTTGGTTAAAGATAACTATAACTTCTTTTCTTCCAAAAGTTATCAAGGTTAGGAAACTGAGTATGGATTGAATATACTCAATTAGACTCCTAGAAGATTTATAAGACATTATTTATTATGGAATGTGATGAATCACATTAAGTCTTAAAATGAAGTTCTGAATTTGTTAAACTTCTGATGAAGCTGGATTTTAACAAACGAATGTCAGGAACTATCATGTGTATTTGTAATATCCCAAAAGAGAACAATATGGTGTTGCTTTAATTGCTAATTATTTATAGATAATCTATAAATTACAAAAAAGCAAGTGGGAGTTTTATCTTGTAGAGATAAAGTTACAAGATACATAATCTTCTAAAATACACTAGCAAATATCATGATGAGATTAGACATGTAAATGTTGGATCTCAAATGATGGAATTCTCATTCATAGATCCACTTGGATATCTCAGATATTTGATTAATATGCTGAGGATTATATGATAAAGTATTACCAAATAATGAATTGGGTAAATTACTCATACTTTGAATGTTATAGATGTTGTTCATAAAGATATTCAAATTTTACAAATTTGGTTTATCTTAATTTTTAATAGTTAGAGAATGATGATGAGTTTATTTAAAGATAGAAAACCCTAGTGGCTTAAATCTTTATGTAGAAATCATATGGACAATATTGTACACATATTTAATGTATGTCTTGTGACAAGATTATTAATCATACTTAAGTAATTAACTATGATTGAATACTCTTTCATAAGCACATTAAATATATAAAGATAATAATTGTCATATCTATTTTCATTTATATGAAGGATGACAATGGAATATCAAAACTCTTTCTTGAGTGATTACTTGAGCGAGGACGGTAAGTAATCGAAAGGATTTTTGAATTCATGATTATTTTGGAAGTGTACAAAGTGTAATAATCCATGAATGGATTAATGCATGCATCTATGAAATATTCTTATGTTTAATTATTAAATCCATTGTTTGATTTATAATTGAAATAAGACAATTTCTAAGTATTCCTAAAAGCTAGTGGGAGTATTATGTTTAATTTCTTAAATAATGTATGTTGTATAACATATGGGAAGTAACATTCCATGTAAGTTAAAATGTTAAATCTTAACTTGGAATGAAACTTTACTTGAAGAATTTAAGAAGTAAAACATACAACCTTGAGATATATGTTTATTATTATAAACATGTGCGGTAATTAAATCTAATAAGACATAACATATCATATAGAAAGTCTAAATGAAAAATATATCTTTTGATAAGTTAGAACATGAATAAAATCTATGATTGATTCTAGGATTTTCATGTATATCATTGTTGTATCATGTTTGAATGTAAAATGATTTGACAACATTTGATATCTAATAAAAGATATTTGATAAATTGTGTAATGGATATTCTAATCGAATATGTTTGGACTTAGAATAATGATCCTCAACCTGAAATTTCTCCTAAATTCTAAGTATAAACAATATGGCAAGTTGTTGCATAATTGTTATAGCCAACAAATCTTGAAAGATTATAAGGCATCAAAATTACACAATTGATATTAAGTTTACGGAATAGTTAAAAAGGCATATTCACTACTAGAAAAATAGCCTTTAATGACACCTAATTTATGACACACGCATCAATAATGACAAGCAAAAATGAGGGTCATAAAAAAACTGTCATAACTTATAAAATCTGAAGCTAGATGACACGCAATTTTTAGTGTCTTAAAATTCCTGTCATAACCGTTCAATATAACACACACACACACACAACACTCCTCTCATTTTTTCTCTCCCTCTTCACTGTACTATAACCCTAAAATATATCTCCCTCCCTCCTCCTCTTTTGCAGCCGCCGCTCCCCAAGAGACACCACCAACCACCACATCGCCAACCTCACCAACAAAATACCACCAAACCCACCCTTGTTTCATCACTTTGAAGGCGGATCTGTGGTTCACGCGCCCCCAAATCCCACTGCCCTTTGTGGGTCTCGATCCCATCTAGGATGGATTTGGTTGTGTGTGATTTATTATTGTAATCCTTTCAGTCCGTTTGGTTTGTTCACTCACGGCACGAGTTCACAGCTGAGACCACTTGGTCTCGACGAGGTAAATGTATATTACATTTCGGGTAGCCGTGGTGATGTTGACAGGGTGTTTAGGTTGTTGTTGGCAGTTTATCATCCTAGGAATAGGTATTTGTATGATCTTGAAAGTTAATAGTAATTTTGATTGCATAGATATCAAAGACTTTTCTAGAAAGTTAAGAAATTAATTTGGTTAGTTTCAAAGTTGAAATTTTATATGTTTGATCTTGAAAGTCATGTGTTGCTTTGACTCGATAAATTTAATGTAGGTGGCAATTAGTTTAATACGCAAGACTTGATGATTTTGGTGATATTATGTTGCAGGATTGTAGAGGTTGTGAATTTTGTTTATGATAATGGCGACCGGAGCTGCTCCAGCTTCCTTTATGGGTTTGAAGAGTATGGATAACGGATTGGGGTTTGTGAAAACTTCAGATTTTATCAAAGTTTCGGACGTGAAGAGGGTTAAGTTTCATAGAACCAAGATATCCGTGATTAAGAATTCTAACCCTGGTTCAGATATCGCAGAACTTCGGCCTGCTTCTGAAGGAAGTCCTTTGTTAGGTATACGCTTTCTGTTACAATCTCATTAAACTTAAGCTTCAGTTACTTACGCGTTTAGTAGATTTCATGTTCATGCTATGTAAGCGCTAGTATATATCCGCGTCAAGTATCTGACGGAGTTTCTTTTTTGTTAATAGTTCCTGTACAGAAGTATTGTGAATCCACATATAAAACCATCAGGAGGAAAACCCGCACAGTAATGGTTGGAGATGTAGCTCTTGGTAGCGATCACCCCATAAGAATTCAAACAATGACCACAACTGATACTAAGGATGTGGCTGCAACTGTAGAACAGGTACCCTGTTTTGCTGCTTATAATTAATATCATTTGTAGTATCTTAGTATCTGGCGAATTGACAGTAAACTCTGCGGATTTTTTAATGATTTGGATTTTAAGTAGTATAACTTGATATGTGGCATCCGAGCATAGTTTCATAGGTATGTTATCTTTTGTCATAAGTTCTGAAAGATGACTATTAAAGTGTTGCTGAAATAGTATATATTGGGACTGAGGGTAGTGAGGATGAGCGGTTGTTGTTGGCAGTTTATCATCCTAGGAATAGGTATTTGTTGCATATTGGGACTGAGGGTAGTGAGGATGAGCGGTTGAGATTGAGTGGGTTGGTTAGGTCGGTTGGTGTGTTTAGGGCGTTTGAGAACGTGGATGTGATTGGGAAACCGGATGCGATGACGTATATGGGTGCGAGTAATGTGGCTGCGAGTTTGAGGGCTGCGGCGATTTTTTTGAAAGTTGGGGGTGATTGGGATTGGTTTGTTACTTTGAGTGCTGCGGATTATCCTTTGCTGAATGCTGACACAAGATGGTATTTTTTATTTTTTATGATATTCTATATGCGTAGTTATATTTACATTGTTGTTTGATTAAACTGATTAGGATTTGAGGTCGCCGTTATTGTTATTGCGTGCTTGGTTGAATCTAAAAGTTGACGTTTGTATCAAATCGTGTGACTTTAAGCTTCTTAAATTGTTTTAACTAAATATTACATATTGATTAAACAGTGAAGGCAGGAGAAGAAAATGGGTGTTTCCAACTCTTGTTCAGTCCCATACTTGTGAGGTAAATTTCAATCCACCATCTATTTAATTATTGGTTAGTTTTCGGGCACATGCATGTTCATACTGAAATTGTATGCAGGAAACTGAACAAATAATCAGACGTCGTGAGATGAAGATTGTTGGTCTATCACCGTATTGGTTTGATGCAGCTGAAGGCAGTGCGGTTTTGAACACAGTTAATATGAAATCAATGTTTCTGTTGACCGGACCAAATGGTGGCGGGAAATCAAGTCTGCTTCGCTCAATATGTGTAGCTGCACTACTTGGAGTATGCGGATTTATGGTACCTGCTGAGTCAGCATTGATTTAACTAGAATAACTAATTGATCAGCATTTGTGAATTTATTTGTATTATGAGATTATCTGTAGTTGTATGAAACGCATTGTTTTGATATATATGAAATGCGCTTTTTTGCTATTTGTGTATTTATTTGTATTATGAGATTATCTGTTATTTAATGTGGGGATATTATTAATTTTATAAAAAAAAAAATTTTTTTTTAAAATTTGAACCATGACACGCAAAAAATGGGTCATAAAATAGTGTCATAAAAGCGTGTCATAAAATTATGACGCGCGAAATGCGTGTCATAAAGCTTTATGACGGGTCGATCAATGACACCAAAAAGCGCGTCATCTGACCCCTTTTATGACACGCAATGCGCGTCATTAAAGGCCTTTTTTCTAGTAGTGATTGTAGTTTTATACAATAGTGTTTGTTTGATTGAGATGACACTCAATACTAGTCATGGTAGGATTTTATCCTTGATAATGGCCATGTGAACTAGTTATGCTTAACTAAGAATCATAGTTGCATTATACATTAAAGAGTTAGAATACTTTAAACTTTAAAGTGTTTAAAAGTTTGAATATTATAAATTGGTGATTGAGGATGTCACACCATTTATGAAATAATATGTGGCAGTATCAATATAGTTGATTGCACACATACAAGAATTTCAATAATTCTTGAAATAAGTATTCTCAAAATTTTATAGATCAAAGTTAGTTGATTTATGCCTTGTCAACAAGTATGATAGACATGACTTGAGGCATAATTCATTAACAAGTAATATCATGCATTGATCTATTTAGTGTTTGGATAAAGGACATTAAGCAATTATTATTTATAATGAATTAAAGTACTTAGTACGTTTGTTTTCATTAATAATAAATTGTGTCCTATATTTGCATGTTTAAATCCGTGAATAACTTATGTTATTCTAAATGTCCGTTGTCAATTAATGATATGGGAATATCATTGAACTAAGACAAATCTGAGTATTGGTTAGAATATACTTGAAAGTATATTGATGCGTTGACATACCAATTTCACATGATATTCAATGAATTGAATATAGGACTTATCCCAACTACATGATTTTACTTTGTGGATCTTGTCAGTAAGTAAATCATGAATTTAGTTATCCTCAGACTTGAGATACCAGATAAGTGTCATGGATGTAGTGCATTTGTGTGAAGCAATTTACCGCTTACCGTAACTGGGAGTTATAAGGATTGTTTTCAGAAATGTTGCAAAGTCTATGGGTTATTCTTGTAGTCAAGAAAGAATTTGTTCCTTCAAATTCGTTTTGAAGTTTAATACTGCTGGGCCCCTCGTAGGGTTGACAAGGTGTTTGCGTGCGCACGCCCAAAGTCTATCTGGAATACGTTCAGATGTTTTGGTAATCTTGCTCAATTATAAACAACGAGAAACAGAATTGTTGATTAAAGAATGATTGAGATCCATATCTTTAATTAACGTTGTATTAGAAACAAAAGGATAATAATAATGATGAATCATTAAAGGTTTTCCAGGAAACCTAGCTCGAGTTGAACTAGGGGCATTGGAGTGTTGCAAGACGCTAACCAATGTCATTGCACTATTAATAGATATCCAAGTGGGAGCTGTTGGTTTTATGGATAAATATTAATACGTGCATGTCTAGTATCGAACCCGAGACCTCGGGATTGCACACAATGCAAATGAGAATAAGAGTATAATAATTATATATGTGAAATGTTATGTATATAATTATTTAAACACTTGACGGACTTAACGGTCGTTAGTACTTAACCGTATGGACTAACTATCGTTAAATATGAAAGAAAAGGACTAGAGTGAAACTAAGTGCCAAGAAGGATTTGGAAACCCTCTTGGGCTTGTAGAACCGGGCGACAAAGGGTATGGGGAGACCCAATCCCACTCAAACTTGTCCTCCAAGTTTACCTAGTATATATACAAGGTTTAGGGTTATTTGTTTCTCATCTTTTGTGCACACACACATAACCCTAAACTTGTTTTCTTTTCTTTTTCCTCTTTGGCCGATCGTTATACCCTAACACATAGGGTGTGTCGATTTTGGTTCATCCAAAACAAGTGTTTTATTATTACTTGCATAATCTCTTATTCGTTATAGTTTGTGTGTACAAGAACGAGGTAACAACACACTATTGTTGTTATCAAGAGATCGAATAACAAAACGGTAAGGGGTTATTCATTGATCTAGTTTCTTCATTGTTCAAGAATCAAGATTTGCTAACGGGTACGCTTTCTTTATGTTTAAGTTAATTCTTTATGTGTTATATATAATTGTTTACACGCTTCCGCATACTTGTGTACTTTGATTATGGAGTTTATATGATTGTCATGGTTTTCTAATTCCAACAGGGTCAACAAACGGAATGTAATCCACGCCATTATCGTGATAATTTTAAGCTTGCTGTTATTCTGCCTATTCATAACCAGCATTGTTGTGGCTAAATCCGATCTGCCTGCAAAACAACTTGAGATGGTTCATATGCATGTCGAGTTTGAAACAAATGAGGATTTAGTTCTACTCGATGCAAATGTAACCATGCGGGTTACTTTAAAAAAAAAGGGTATTCTTAAGCTGTCCCCACAGTTGGCTACTTTTAACTTAAATGTTGTTAACCATCACCTCATCAGTGCCATGTCTACTAGCACCTTCAAGATTACTGAAGATGAGCAACTGATGGTACTCAGGTTTAAGCATCAAACACGTTTAACTAAAGAGGAAATGCAGGTTTTCAAAAAGAGGTTACACGAGGGAAGTTTATGGATAAAACTAAGTGGGGATTTCAAGTGGCATGTCAAGAACGCACTGTCACTTGTTTTTGGAAATAGTTACAGGCATACACACTTTAGTTGTAGTATCACGTATGCAGATTTGCTGAAAAAGGACAAACGCTTGGCTGTTTGTCATCTTAACTAATGAAGATCCTTAGCTAGTTACTAGAATAATCTTTCTTTGTAATGTTTGTACTGTTCATGAGTAGAGTTGATGTAATTTCATGGACGTTGTTGATGGGTTATTGTCAATCAAATATGCTGTTTCATCCTTCAATATTTTTTTCTTTGTTCTCAACTTGTGATTGGCTTAGTAAAAGTAACGTAAGTGTTATAGTGAGTTTGTTAAAATGTGTACGGTGAAAAAAAGTTGGTGCAGTAATTCATTAGGCCTTGTGTAGTGGGGCGTGGAAGCCCCATCTTTTTGCCCTTAAACGCCCGAACTCGCCCCAACAAGCAAAACCGAAGGGCGTGGTTTTAAAAAAAAAAATGTGAGGCGTGGAGATAATAACGCCCCTGCCCCTTTGTTTTCTTCTAAAATAATACCAGTTCAAGCCCCAACATGCCCCAAAAACGTCCCTACTACCACTACACCACTTTTTCTACCAAGCCCCAACATGGCCCACACTGCCACATGACACAAAACGCCCCACCCTCTCTTACACACCACTACACATGGTCTTAGAATCAAAAAGTTATGAAATTGAGTAATAAACAAAAAAGTAATAAATAGTACCTTACAGTTATCATATGGGTCGTTTTGTTATTGTGGTTAAAAATTAACTGGTGTTATTTGGTAGTGTTGATACTTTAAAATAAAAATGAAAAAAAAAAAAAAAAAAAAAAAAAAAAAAAAAAAAAAAAAAAAAAAAACACAACATTTTGAAATCGAAACCGGAGATTTGAAGACCAAATTAAATCAAGAGTCCATACTCCGTATAGCATTTCCTAAGAATGTTACAAGTACCTAATATGTTTCTCTTTTAATTTCGGAATCAAAATCCATAGAAGCTAGCAAGGGAGGACAAATTTGTTTTTTTACGTCCGCACTCTGATTAGGTGAAATCACCATACATTGCTCGAACTAATTTGTTATTTGTGCTTGTAGAATCACGTTAAGAATCAATAGTAAGCAATACTGTTTTTGAGACAGATAATAACTTTTTTAAGAGTTAAATAAATAGCTAGCTAGATTTGGTGGTTGCTTTTATTTATAAACACATAAAGGGCATCGACAATGAAAAGTACATGATAAAGTTCATGGCTATGAAATATTTTATAACATAAGTCATTAGTGGAAAGATGTTTATGATGACATAAATGAAATATGTACAATTCCATTAAGTTTTTGAAATGAAAATTTTATAATTTAATATTATAATCAGATATGAAAATTTATATATTAAAAAGAATCTACTATTGGATTGGTGATGCTCTAAGTAACTATTTGAGTATGCCTTGTATGTTAGTAAAAGTTAAAACTGATTTTCAAAGAAGCTTAAAAATGATTTCATGGTTGTGATATGGCAAAAGCGGATCAGTAATAGGCCAAGGTAAAAACGGGCCTACTTTATGGGCTTTGTCTTTTCGGACCAAGATTGAAACAGGTTTTGAACATTTTGAATACATGTCTTGGTACATATATACATTACACTATATGCTGTTTGGATTATTTGTATGAGTTCGAAACCCGGTTCTTGTTTGACAACTAGCGATTAAAATATGTTTTACGGAGAAAGAGTGGTCAATGATAAAAAACTCGTAATGTATTAAAAATCCGGTGCAACATTATAACCACACGATACTATTACTCCACCTCTAAAATATCAATTTAGTTAAGTAAACTATTTTGTTATCAATTCATATAGATGATAATTATGAATTGTAATTTCATATAAAGAGCAACACAAGTCACAATTACATAATTCTTAACCACTCATACAACAAATGCAGAAGGTGTCATGACATTCTGAATTGGTAATGTCTCCTTTGCTTGGAACGTGATTAATGCAGGCTTGAGCACAAAATGATGCTGTGCAGCGTGATGGTTCAAAATTATAAACATAAGAGCGATACTCATCACCTGTTTGGCAATCAAAATGATACAAAATGTTAAAAAGTAAATAAGTAGTGAAGTTGTAATTCACTAATTACAATACAAATCTTTTTTCACCATTATACTTTACTAAAAGCAATATAACAAAGATTAAAAAATTGGACTCAACATATTACCGAAATAATGACAATATTCTTCTCGGGGAATCGCAAGAATCTCGTTAACGGAATTTGAAACTATCATGTAAAAGATAACGGCAAACACAATATTATTCTTCATTGTAAACTCGAATTTCCAAGCAAATAATTGAAATTATATCTTACGTTTGTATTTATAATGGATTTCTAATAGTGAGCATTGATGATTCAATCAACTGTTACATATAAAAGTAATTTATATCTTACGTTTGTATTTATACGTACGTTACATTAAGTAAATACACCAAACATTGAACTCTTGATCTCTTTTCTCATGATCTTTTTTCGCACAAAAGATGCAAATAGATCGAAGGTAAAATGGTCATGCGAAAAGAGTGGCTTGTGAGCAACATATAAAACGATCTTATATCAGTGTTGAGATGTATATATGTCTTATTAATGAGTGTTGCACTTTGCTAATAAATTTTTATTTTGTTGTACAATCGTTCTAATAGTTGAGAATGCAAAAATTACATTCTTCTACGTTTGTGCGTAACCATATGAGCACCTTTTTTCTTTGTTTGTTTTTTTTTTTTTTTTTTTAATTTTTTTTTTTTAAATACGATGCTATCAAAGATGGCTTGTTTGTGTTACTTGACATAAAAACAAAGAGTAAGAATTAAAGAAGTGATAATGAGAATTTTCTTTTTACAAAAGCAACTTATATTACCGAACAAATAAACAAAGTACAATTATAAAAGAAATGTCAACTCATGCACCTTTTTGACAAGACAATTAAAAATGATGAGCCCAAGAAACTAAGACAACCAATATGTGCAATATTTTAAAACCTATTTTGATCTGGTCGGAACCAGTTAGCTAGGAGATCCGGCCGGATGTGGTCAGGTTTTTGCTTAATTGAGAATCAGACTGAACCGGCGGTTTTTCATTTACCCGGGTCGGCCCGGTTTGATAAACCCGACCGGGTCATGACTTTTGTTCCTTTTTTTCTTTATTTTAAACAACAAAAATACTTTTATTTCTTTAAAAATAAAAAACCCTTTTTTCATTTCATTTTCGTTAAACTCAAAATTTGTGTTATTTTAAGTTCTATATTTGTGTGGACAAACATATTATGATTTGGAAAGTTTAAACTTAAATTAAAAAGTTAAATTAGTGGTGACTGATGTGATTAAGTTTTGATGAAATAAAATGGTATTATATTTGCTTGATTTAAAAGTTCATTAATAACGATAGGGTTCTAAAAACACCATAGAGTCATCTAATCTTTATAAAGTAGAACTATAAGCTAAAAGTATAAATTGATTGTTTTTGCGTTTTTTTGTAGTATTGTACATCTGGAAATTAAAGAATAAAACCCAATAGAGTCATCTCATGTTTATCGGTTCAATTGAATGTAAGATCAAAATTGGACAAATACATATCAAAGATGTTATGAAAAGTATATATGTATACAACCGGTTCGACCCGGCGGTTTAACCGGTGACCTGGTGAACCGGCGACACGACCGAGTCAATTAAAAAACGGGGTTTTAAAACATTGATTTTGTGTATACAACCAAAACAAATAAATGATAAGTCGTAGCAATGACCAAATGACCTGTCGGTCGCACAAACCAAACGCGCCCCTTACTTCGCACAAACCAAACGCGTTTGATTTCCATCCATTCCATCATTTGCTATTTCAATATTTGTCATTTTATTTTAATCTTGAAATCGTGTAGATTGTTCATATAAAAAAAAACTCCAAACTATTGTTTACTGTCATTTACTTTATCGTCAATTTCATTTTATCAACTTAATTCATCGTTTTTGAGATCGCCCTGGTCTTACTGAGTATATGCTATACACGAACAGGTACACAGCCCGTAAGTGTTAATCTTATTCTTGTTAGATTAGTTATAAATATTAAAACCGGATTTAACACATCACTGTCCCATAAGTTTTAAAGAAAATTTGAAGCTGTACTTATTACTTAAAGTTTACCATTTCGGGTTATTACATAACAAGTTGAGCTCAAGCCTTGTCAAGCTCAGGCTAATCTCGACCCGTTATTAAGGTTTAGAAAACTATGAGTTTAGATTGAGAAATTTACATTTCTATGACCCAAGATGCCATTTATTTTCAATTGTACTCAACTGTGTGTAGCACACTTTTTTGAATGCAAATCTATAAGACCCAATATTGGGAAGTTTGAAATGACCAAAATGCATTCACTTTTGAATGCAAATTATCTGTAGCACATTTTCTCCCCTAGATTATTTGGCAGCTTTGTATGAGGTCGTATTTTTCTCCTCAACTTTTACCCTTTCACATATTTGTCATCTCTTTTAATTTCATCTATATGTAAAATTAACGAGTGTCTCAAATTAATTATCTACTTTTAAAAATAAATAGGGAATTTAACATATTACCTCCTTGAGGTTATTATTACAAATGTTAAATAGTTATAAATTAATTAGTTAAAGATAAAAATTGTTATCCCGCACAAAGCAAGAAAGATAAATCTTTAATGATGATGAAATTATTTAAACCATGTGTTTTCTGGTAGTGAACAATTATTTTGAGAGGAAGGAAGTAATAATATATTGGTTTTCTTACTTTACCTTTGTATATCATAAAATGTGCAATAATTAGTTTATTAAATGAAATGGTAAAAATATAATTTGTTAACTAAAATATGCACTTATTACAAATATTTTAAATTGTAAAAGATTTTTTTATATATAAAAATGTAACAAATGAAATTTGCTTCAATACAAATATAAAAATGCCATACATGTAGGACGTAACTTAAAATGAACATAGTCACTAAGTTTCAAATTTAAGTGAACATAAACATTCATGCATGAATTTTATGTTGATTAGTAGTGTATATAAAAGTAGAAAATATAAATTTCTGTTGATTAATAGTGCATAAAAAAGTAGAAAATACCCTTTAGTAAAGTTAATCACCCACAATGTCAATCAACATGAAAATTGCTCAATGGCATTTCATAAGGTTGCAAGACAATATCATCTCTCACTTGAAGATGATTGCTCTAGATTATGGTCTTCCTGTATGAAGTCAAACGACATAAACCCACAAACTATACACCTGCCATGTAATCAATGTCTATAGGAAAGACATAGCACTAAGTTTTTCTCATTACTAACCTGGAAGTAGGATATACTCATCATGTTAATACAACTATTGTAACTTCATCTTCAAAATCAAATGTTGTTTCAATTAGTCTTAATATTAATTTAATGAACTGCAAATGACCCCAATATAATATAGCAGGCAAAACAACTACAAAATCACAAAGCAATAAAACAGAAACAACAACTTGAAGAGATGAGTGATCAAGCACAAAGCAACAGGATCGAAAAAATTCATAAATGACAGAGCTAATAACTTTAAATTATGCCTCTAATTTATAAATTAAGCCTTGTTATTTAGACAATTCCATTGTTTATTTAGGCTTTCAAGATTTTTTTTTCTTAACATAAGCTAATCCAAACACTTAGCAAGAGTTTGTAAGCTTGTTCATCATAAAGACATAAACTACCTACTAGAAATAAGCTTTTTAAGCACAAAAATAAGCTTAGTTGTACACCTTTAGCTCTAAGCCAATTTCTTAAGTAAAATTATTTAAGAGGTTGATGCATAGAAAACAAACATGGAATTGACTCATAAATGTTTCCTATTTAGCTATTAGAGATTAAGCATAACCCAAATTGACCCATTTATATATCTGGACCACCTCTAAATCTCTCATGATATGTTTGCAACACCATAAAGTTACCTTATCTGCAACATTTGAGAGGGCTTTACCAAAACACCCAAAATCTTGAATTCATCATGAATAACATATAACCTTTGTATTGAAAGTTGAGAGAAAAACAGAATTGGTGAAGAATGATTATTATTTCATTAAGTGAAAATGAGTACAAGTGAAGGTTTATTACATGTTACAAAAGTCAAAGTCAACTACTTCTACACTACAGTTTACAAAGAAATTATGAACTAAAGTAACTATTAAACTGTATAAACAATATTTACTACATCACATTACAATCTCTTAAAGCCTTTAAGTGTAGTTGTAACTTGTGAGACTTTTGAGGCTTGGACACAGTCTTGATGTTGTTGACTTTATGTTTGACCTCCTCTGTTTCATCACTTGCATTGTCATGGTCTTGAGCTTGAGTTGAAGCTATGGTTGTTGTATTTCCTTTAGCCCCCTAGTCTAATGTTATGCATGCGAAGAGTGCATGGCTTTAGACTTATCATAGCTTTGTTAAAAAAGACTTGGTAACAATTTCTACTACTTTTGTTTAGTCAAAGCCAATATAAAAGTAGCTATACTTGTTTTTGATAGCCCATATTTGACTCCATCGTGGTGGATACCCCACTAAGCCCCACAGTCTAATGTTATGACTTCGTAGGAGGCGTGAGATTAGACTTCAGTTGTCCTGAAACCCCTTGTTATATAAGGAGCGTATGTATTAGGTTTTGCCATATAACTTTCGCTTTTAGTTCTAAGCGAGTTTTGTCGGAACTCATTTGTACACAAGCCGAGTTGTCAATAGGTACTAAGGTTTGTCTATAAACTTGGCTTTCTTTTATAATGCTTACGCCATAATGGCATATTATCGCATATATTAGGCTCTGGCAAGCTCCCGCACCTGGTTCAAGGATCATGGACGTATTCCATGATTTTAGGTAACCGCTTGGTTAATGTCCCACGATCCCTATCTTGTCGGGGAAACCTTGATAGGATTGTGAACGTGGGTTTGACTTGGTCTTATGAAACCTTTGTGTTAGTATCTTCGAAGAGCATACCCCAAAGGGCTTAAGGCTTCGATTGTCGAGTTCCAAACTGGTAACCATATCATAGATGAATGGTTTGACGCCAATACAGATTTTAGGAGGTTTGCCAAGTGTGTCGGAATGTAGTATTCAAAGTGAGTATGAAGGGGAGACCTTCAAACTGAACGGAGGGTATATCATCAAGCCCCTCTGTCGAAAGTGATGCATACACTTCAAATGTATTGCATTCGACTGAAGTAATATAAACCTCAAAGGTTGTATATTTTGTATTTGTACGAAGCCTATGGCTTTAGTTGAGCAAGGTAGTAATCCTTGGACAATTTACTTACTTTCTTTTGCTAGGCTATGGCCTTTATGCATGTCAAAATAATATCCATTGTTTAGGATTTTAAGTATCGTAGGTGGGGAGTGATTTCCCTCACCTTTTATGTTTATGCTCTATGGGCTTCGGCCCGTCTTTGAATAATTTTTGTTTATGTTTTTTGGGCTTCGGCCCTATGCTACGTATTCTAGCATAATTAATATCTACTGGTGAGGGACGGTATCCCGCTTTTGTTATCATGCTTCTCTTCTCTTACGTTGTTTATAAACGTACATATACAACCTAAGGTTATAGTAGATAGATAACCTTATTGTGTGTATTTTGGACCAAGATTTTTAGCAATCGTATAGTTTGACTGAGACAGAGGGTCGCGACCCACTCCGTCTTTATCCTTAAGATACAAAGGGTTTAGAATACCCTAAGACTTATAGGAAAGTTAATGTGAATTGTAATGGATGTTATGTGTCTTGAATCATCCTTCGACATTGAAACTTGTAAATTACTTGGCTGAACAAATCTTTGTTGTATAGAACGAAACAAGAGATTTGAGGGAAATGCGTTATATCATTAATTGGGTAGGGAGGATTACATCATATTAAGAAATGAACACTAAGACACCTACCATTAATGCTTCTTTCCCCAAATGAGAAGAATGCGATACATGAATTTTGAATAAAGTTAGTTTTACAACTATGTAGATGGAATGAGGTTATGTAATTATACTAGCAGAGTCGAGGCTCTGTAATTGTGTGTACATAGAAACTTATTTATTATGTGAGCAGAGCCGAAACTCTGTGATCATGTCAAAGGAGACACCTGTGAATCAAAGGCTATGCTCTGTAATTGTGTCGACAGAGGCTTATGTCAGCATATGTGATGCTCCGTAGTCATATGACAAAGACTTATGTCAACATGTGTGAGGCTCCGTCATCTCAATATAGCTTGTGTGAAATACCTTGTCAAAAGAGGCTTTGTCTACAATGGACTTATCGTCACGGGTGACATGGTAAAGCTTGGTAAAAAGTTACTTAAGGCTAATTCACAAAAATCATGTATTTAATATGCATGGATTGTGCTTTATGCTAAAAGCAAAATTAAAGCTCTAACAGAAGTTCTAGGAACATAAGGTATCCTCTGTCAATGTTGTATAATCTCCAATGATCATTGTGTCATATGCAGAGATTCATTAAAAGATGGTTAATAATATTCTTCATAAACATCAAAAGTTTCATACGTATATAATATGCTTTGTAGTGAAACAGAGGCAATATAGCATATTAGTTTCATAGAAAACATACCAGATTGACAAAGGGTATCCTCTGTCGTTAATGTACGGTCTCTGTTCACCTTGTGGTAAACATTTTGCGAAGGAAAGTTCTGGCCCTACTTGAGTGTACCATTATGTGCCCCAATTCCTTAAATAAACCCATACGAAGTGTTGGTCCCAAATCTAAATAGGTATTTCTAGCCTATTAAGGATGGTAGTCAATCTGGATAAATCCAAACTAACCACAAGAGAAACAATGACTATGAACAATATAAGTTATGCGGAAACTAACTTGTATTGATAAGAAGAACAATGAATAGAATAGAACTTTTGATTACTATAAATCTGCTAGGTTACAGATCTCTAACTATTGATACTAAACTTGACACCAGACTCTCTTTAATCTATTGCCGTGAGGTTCCTTTTATACACCAAGGAAACCCTAACAGCTTAAAAAACCGTGTGAAGAGATTATACATATCTCTTCCTAATATAACTCATGCATATCTCTGCATATCTATTCTAATAACAACTTATGCATATCACATAAACAGTACTATCTAAATACAGTAGCAGTACCATTTTAACACTAACAGTACTAACTATATAACTCGCAGTAGTGACTATAACCAGCAGTAGAAACTATAACCAGCAGTAGAAACTCAGAAACACATAATTCCCAACAATCCTCCCCTAAACATGATGTTTACTTGTTAATCTTCATGTTTCTTCAGGTCATGTGTTTTCTTTAAGTTTCTCTTGATTTCTTTTGGTTTCTTTCAATTTCTTTTGATCTCTTTTGGAGGATGTGTCCAAACACTTTATTCTTCAAATATCTTCTTGATGATTTTGAACTCTTTTGTCATTAACCATTACTCCTGCTATCCAGTTAATCTTCAATCACAGCAACAATCTGTTCACAGCAATACCAACTAAGTTGGCTTTGTAGTTTTTGGCAAACTACCAGCCATAAACGGATTTGATATTTCTTTACCAGTAGCCATTTGCTCTGGAATAGCCAATGCTTTATTATAGTAACATGGTGCATTGATTACCATATAGTTTTAGGTAAACTATCAACCATCAACGGATTTGAGATGTCTTTACCAAGAGCCATTTGCTTTGGACTAGTCAACTCTTCACAGTGAAGCATGGTGAGTTGAGAACCATATAGTTTTTGGCAAACTATCAGCCATTAACGGATTTGAGAAGTCTTTACCAGAAACCGTTTGCTCTGGACTAGTCAGTTCTTGATGTCTGTTAGACATGGTGAACTGATGACCATTTGTTGTGTTGTAGAAGTACCAACACTCAAAGATCCTTCTCATTCCATCACAGCTTCCAGATTTCCAAAACATGTCACAACTCTTCACTCTGCTTCTTAAAAGACATCATTTTCCTTAGTAGTAGAAATTTATATTGCATCAGTACAAACTTTTATACTGGCAGTAGAAAGATTTTCAAAATCATCTCAAAATTTTCAACTTTTTCCTCCCCTGTTTGGATACATTCTCCATCTTTCATAAAAAATCATCTCAAAGGTAATAACATGCCTATTTACCTCCCCTGAACCAATGCATCTATTGATTTAGCATTCCAATGTTAACAACCAAGTAATTAAACCTGCTAACATCAAAAGCTTTGGTTAAAAGATCTGCTACATTGTCATCAGTGTGAATCTTAAGCACCTGAATCAGCTTCTTCTCATAAGCATCTCTAATGAAGTGGTGCCTAATTTCAATGTGCTTTGTTTTGGAGTGAAACACAGGATTCTTCACAATGCAGATGATGCTTTCATTATCAATGTAGATCTTTGTGTTCATGAAATTGAAACCAAAATCTAACATCTGATTCTGAATCCACAAAACTTGTCCACAACAGTTAGCAACATCAACATATTCTGCTTCAGTAGTAGAGGTAGCTACAATAGTCTGTTTCTTACACTGCCATGAGATAAGTCTTCTACCAAGAAATTGACAATCTCTTGTTGTGGATTTCCTATCAAGATTAGCACCAGCATAATCACTATCAGAGTAAGCTTCCAAATAAAATGAGGAGACTTTAGGATACCAAAGACCTAGTTTGGTTGGCCTTTGAGATATCTAAAGATCCTTTTCACTGCATGAAGGTGTAAAGTCTTTGGAGTTACTTGAAACCTAGAACAAGCACAAACTGCAAACATAATGTCAGGCCTGGAAGCAGTCAAATACATTAAGGATCCAATCATGGACCTATAAAGATGCACATCTACATCTGCTGCTGCTTCATCCTTGACTAATGGCTTCTTTGTCTCTATTGGGGTACTGGCAGTTTTGACATTAGCAAAATCAAATTTCTTCAGGATCTCTGCAACATATTTATACTGACTTATAAAAATTCAATCCTCTTGCTGTTTGACTTATAAACCAAGAAAGAAAGTGAGCTCTCCCATAGAGCTCATCTGGAACTGGCTCTTCATTAATGCTTCAAACTCTTCACACCAAGACTTCTTAGTAGAACCAAAAATGATATCATCTACATAAACTTGCACCAACAGAATATCACTTTTGTCTTTCTTTATGAATAAAGTCTTGTCAATGGTTCCTCTTCTAAAACCATTCTTCAACAGAAAAGAAGATACTCTGGGAGCTTGGTGTAAACCATAGAGAGCTTTCGCAACTTTGTAGACCTTCTTTGGGGATTTAGGATCTACAAAACCAGGAGGTTGAGACACATACACCTCCTCATCAATTGTGCTATATAGGAAAACACTTTTTACATCCATTTGATAAACTATGAACCCCTTATATGAAGCAAATGCCAAAAAGATCCTGATGGCTTCAATCCTAGCCACAAGTGCAAAAACTTCATCATAGTTTATCCCTTCTTCTTCTCTATATCCATGAGAACTAACCTTGCCTTATTCCTCACTGCTACACCTCTTTCATCCTTCTTATTCCTGTAGACCCATTTGGTTCCAATTGCTTTCTTCCCATGTGGCAAATCTACAAGAATCCATACCTTCTGCAACTTGAACTGCAAGAGCTCCTCTTGCATAGAATCAACCCAACTTTCTTCTGCAAGTGCTTGAGATATAACCTTGGGTTTAATCTGAGAGAGGAAGCAAGCAAACAGACAATGCTGGAAGTCCTTATGATTATTTCTTCTTTGCTTTTGAATGTAGCTGACAAAAGCATGGGCTGCAGAATTCTTGTTCACTCTGCTCCTAGTCTGAACTACAGAACTTGGATCTCCAATTATTTGAGATATAGGATGAATGGTATGTACTCTTGATGTAGGAATAGAACCAACATTCACTGGCTCTTCCAAATTTGAGAAATCAGTCACTACACCTTCATCATCATAGGATGCATTAGAGAAAATCCCATCTCTTGGACTGGCATAAATATCTTCAAAACCATGTATTTCATCATCATCTTGAAGAACATCTTTGGTTAGATCAGGATATGACAAACCATCAGCATCAGAAACTCTTGAAGGACTGGCAGTACAAACTGATGTGCTAGCAGTAGTAACTGTGTTTGTACTGCTAGTTGATTTCTTTGAAATAGTTTCATGAGCCTCCTTTTCGTTTCTTGTAAGCCTTTCAAGCTCTTCTAGAAAAGCTTGATCTTCTGCATCAACTGGCTTTGAATCAGTCTTTGGATCAGCATACTCGTCAGACTCTTTACTTGAAATCTTGACAGTTGGAGAGTAAGTGGACAATAAGGGTAGTACAAAAGATTCCTCAGAAGTGTCACTTGAATTGGTATCTTCTTGTATACCTGCATCTGGATTAGCTTCTTATGGACCTGCAGTTTTGTTAGGTTGATTCCCTGTAATAACAGGCACATAATTCATAGAATTTGTTAAATAATCAAGATCAAACATCCAAGCATGTCCCTTTCCTGCAACATTATGTTTATTCTCTAGAAATTCTTCATGAAGGTTCTCTTCTACTTTATGAGTCTCCAAATTATACACCCTAAAGGCCTTACTGTTTAGAGAGTATCCAACCGAAAATCCAGAAACAGACTTCCCATCAAACTTTCCCAAGTGGTCAAGGGTATTCAAGATGGTCACATGGCACCCATAAGGTCTTAAGTAACTTATAATGGGTACCTTTCCAGTTAAAAGATCATAAGGTGTTTTATTTTGTGGTTTGGTCACTAATACCCTATTAAGAACATAGCAGGCAGTACTAACTGCTTCAGCCCAAAATGTGCTAGGTAGTAATGAATCTGCTAGCATTGTTCTAGCAGCCTCAATCAAGGTCCTATTCTTCCTCTCAGCAACTCCATTTTATTGTGGAGTTCTAGCATTGCTATATTCCCTCTTGATTCCCTTGAGTGCACAGAATTCATTTAGATCATTGTTTTTGAATTCTGTTCCATTATCACACCTAAAAATCTTAACTCTGTGATCTAATTGGTTTTCTATCTGCCTAACAAAGCTTTTAAGAATATCAGCAGTTTCATCCTTAGAACCCAAAAAGAACACCCAACTAAACCTATTGAAATCATCAGTGACTACCAAACAATAGGTCTTATGATTTATACTCCTTACAGCTGTAGGTCCAAACAAGTCCATATGCAAAATCTGTAAGGGTTGACTAACAGAACTCATTAATTTAGCCTTACAGGAGGCCTTGTGTTGCTTTCCTTTTTAACAAGCCACACAGGTATGGTCATTTTGAAAGATCTTGGAAGGTAAACTTCTGACAAGATTTCCCTTTACAAGTTTGTTTAAGTTTTTAAAGTTGACATGACCAAGCCTTCTGTGCCATTTGTTAGATTCATCAATTGTGGCCTTTGCAATTAAACAAGCTAAACCTCTAGAAGGAACAATGTTCGTTAGATTGAAACTGTACTTATTGTGTTGTCCGGGGATTCTAAGTAATACTTGATTTTCATCAGGTAACTTAAAATCAGGAGACAACACAAAACATTCAGTGTCAGTAAAAAGAACCTTGTTCTTCTTGTCACAAATTTGTGACACAGAAAAATGATTGAAATGCTCTAGTTCTTTCACAAAGTACACATCCTCAAAATCTATTTTTCCAGTTTTTATAGTCCCTTTACCAGTGATTTGACCTTTACTACCTCCAAAAGCAACTGATCCTCCTCTAAATTCTTCATAATCAGAAAGGTAAGCTTTGTTTCCAGTCATATGCCGGGAACATCCACCATAAAAAATTCCTTTATCCTTTAAAGCTCCATGTGAATTACCCTGCACATCAATTAAGAAAAATCAGTTTTTTTAGGGTCCCAAGCCACAGATGACTTGAGTCTGCATTATGGATCATTATGTTTGAATAACTTGTAAGAACATGATCCACTGTTGCTCTTGGATCTATATGTATATTCATTTTGTATAGGATTCCAAGTCCAACCTGCTGAGGCCTTTACAGCATTACCCTTATTTCCCTTAACAGTATTAATCACTGCTTGTGTCCCAACAGTAGAAACATGATTTACCTTAGAAGTAGTAACTTTTGGTTTCCTAATCGTGTTTCTATATACTGTTGCATTATGAAAAGGCCTTCTAACTGGTGAATGAGCTTTGTGAAAAACATTTTGTCTTTTAAGTGTATCATTCCCAGTTAATTTTGGTTTAGAAGAATTAAAATTTCTTCTAGCAGTAGTTACTAAATTTGCTTCTAGCAGTAGTAACTAAATTTGGCTTAGCAGTTGTAACTGAATTTGGCCTAGCAGTAGGAATTTCTATTTTGCCAGATCTAGTTAACATTGCTGATGGAACAAAGTTCTTATTACTCTTAGGGTGAGTCTTTTGGTTTGAAAAGTTTTGTTTATTCACCCTATTAACATTGTTCCATATTGGTCTAATCTCCCTTTGGACAACACTTTTAACATCAACATGTTTAGCCATTCTTTTCTCATGAAAATCACAATCTCTAATAAGATGACTAAAACTTCCACATACAAAACATGCTTTTCTAGTGACACCACATCCCAAACCAAACCTTTGAGTCATTGACCCACAATATGTGTCTTGTTCTTTAACAGTTTTCCTAGGAGATTTTACATGCTTAACAGAATTAATAAAAGCACAACTAGGTTTCTCCTGCTCCACTGAGGCTCTACACACATATTCATCTTCACTATCAGATTCATACTCCTCAATGATAGGAGCATCAGACCAAACTTTTGGTTCACTAACTACTTTAGGTTCATTAACAACTGATTTAGGCACATACTCAGTTGATTCTTCACAAGAAGAAGCAACATCAGTGGTTTTGGAACCTATTTCACTAGCTTCAGCATCTGATTCACAAGTTTTAGTCTGTTTTGGACCATATGTGAATTTTGACTCATCTATTTCAAAATCATCTATAGGAGGCATATAAATCCCTGTGATTGGAGGAGGAACTGCATGCATTCCTTCAGTTTTTGCAAATCTATCATTTAAAGGAATATCTTCTACATAACTATCATTACTATCAAAGAAACTTTGAAAAACTTCTTGCTCATAACTCAATTCTCCCTTATGTAAATTATCTCCATATCCAAGCCCAGATTTGTCATTTGCACTCATTTGAGAATCTATTAGTTTACCAAGATTTTTAGAAGAACTTTGCCAAGTTTGAACTTTGGTTTTTAGTTCCTCTTTTTCTTTTTCAGCTGCAGCTAATAGTTTCTTATGGTATGTGAGCTCATCTATTTTAAGATCTAAATCAATCTTCATAAACCTAAGTTTTTCTTCATATATAACTTGATTTCTTTGATGACAAACTAATTGAGCTTCTACCTTTTTTAAAGCTTGAGTGTAGGCTTGTATTTCTATGCTAGCATCACCAATTTGTTCTCTTTGTTCATTATATAATTGTTTAAGCTTAGCATAAGATTCTACACATTCTTTTGAACAAGATGTTACCTCATTGTCTGAGCCTGGAGTGAGAGCCATCAAAGCATGGATGTCAATGTCTTCTTCAGCATAGCCAGACCAATCAATAACATCTCCATCAACAGTCACCAAGGCTCTGGCTTCATCAAACTTTGCAGGTTCCTTTGCTTTGTATCCATTATTCCCTGCATCTATCCTTCTGCTTTCCTGATTGCTCTTTGATCTGCACTCTCTAGCAAAGTGCCCTAACTTATGACAATTGAAGCACTCAACTTTGGTTTTGTCAAAGCCAACTGGTTCCATTGCATCAAACTTCAGCTTTCTTCTTGTCTTCTTGTGAAACTTCTTTAGTCTCATGGAAATCATGGCCACCTGCCATTTTAAGTCCATTTCTTCTAGATCATACTCATCAATCTATTCTAGATCCTCATGATCCAGTTGTGGAGCACTGGATTGATTAGCAAAGAAAGAGTACATAAGATCATCAGTATATGATGAAGAGCCTTCCTTTTGTGAGTTATAGCCAGAAGAAGTAGAAACACCATGAGCAGTACTAACTCCATTAGTACTGTTAGTGCTTTCAGAAGAAACAAATTCCACATTCTGTGTGCTAGAGGATGATCCAGTTGAGCCTTTAACATCACGTTCAAAAACTCTAAGGTTATTATAGATATCATCAAAGCTGCGAGTATCAATTCCTGGCTGAGTCCTCATGATTAAGGATACTTAGGATCAGGAGGAAGGTAAAGCCCTTAGAAACTTATGATTGGCATCTTCAGCTGAGACACCTGCACCATGAATTTCAAGTTGGCTCAAAAGGCTTTGAAACCTATCATAGCCTTTGTTCAATCCTTCTGAGTTGGATACAGAAAAACTTTCAAACTGTTGCTTCAGGATATACTTCTGCATCTTCTTGGATTCATCATTCCCTTCAAATCTGGATTCGACAGCTTCCCACATCTCTTTAGCATCAGTCATCATGTGAAATTTGGCTAAGTGATCTTCTGGTAGAGCCATCAATAAAGTGGTCCTAGCCTTTCCTTCTCTTTCTCTGGCTTGAACCTCTTCAATAGTTTTAGGAGGCAGAACCTTTACATTCCCATTGGAATCTGTTGCAACTTTAACTGGACCATTGCCTTTCTGTATCACTTCCCACAGAGAGTAGTTAGTGTGACTTAAGTAATGCTCCATCTTCATGGCCCATATGTCATATTCGCCTTTCTTCAGAACAGGGAGTTTGATGGATGACATGGTATGAGGGATCTGTTGTGTTTGTGGGGGTGGTGTTTGGTCGTTGTTTACAATTTTATGAACATCTTCATCTCCTTCCACTATCCCAGATCTGTTTTGGTTCTTCTTACTCAGAGTTTCTCAACAAGCTCTGATACCACTTGTTGGTCCCAAATCTGAATGGGTCTTTCTAGCCTGTTAAGGATGGTAGTCAATCTGGATTAATCCAAACTAACCACAAGAGAAACAATGACTATGAACAATATAAGTTATGCAGAAACTAATTTGTATTGCTAAGAAGAACAATGAATAGAATAGAACTTTTGATTACTATAAATCTGCTAGGTTACAGATATCTAACTATTGATACTAAACTGACACCAGACTCTATTTAATCTATTGCCGTGAGGTTCCTTTTATACACCAAGGAAACCCTAACAGCTTACAAAAACTGTGTGAAGAGATTATACATATCTCTTCCTAATATAACTCATGCATATCTCTGCATATCTATTCTAATAACAACTTATGTATATCACATAAGCAGTACTATCTAAATACACTAGCAGTACCATTTTAACACTAAAAGTACTAACTATATAACTAGCAGTAGTAACTATAACCAGCACTAGAAACTATAACCAGCAGTAGAAACTCAGAAACACATAATTCCCAACACGAAGGTTACAACGGAGGTTGCCACGGAGACTGGAACAGAGGGCTGCTGATTTCGAGCCTTCTTCTTAAAACGAACCCCAACAGAGGCTCATACGAAGGTTATTGCGTTTGAACCTTCTTCGTAAAATGAACCCAAATAGAGGCCCATATGAAGGTTACTGGACCTTATCTCCAAAACAGATCATAACTGAGGTCACAACAGAGGCTGTTGTGTTAAAACCCGACAGGGGGTGTTAAAATGGTAAACATAAATTTTGTGGTTAGAGGAAAATCTCATGATTAGAGATAAAAGTGAAGATTTCAGTGGTGTTTCCATGTGGTAACAAGGATGTAGGGAATTGCGGTTAAATTCGACCGTTATTTATGGAAAACGGTTATTTGACTCTAAAAAACGAGACTTATTGTTGCGTGTCCCACGGATGGCGCCACTGATTGTACAAAAAGATGCACATACCAGACCGTCAATGGTGATTGACGAAATTAGGGGTGATGGTGGTGATGCCGAGTGCAAGATAACTTGAAAATAAGAAATATAAGACACTACGTTAGATGGAACGCGGGGGGAAGCCCCCGCGAACCGCCTCCGGTGTGAGAATCAGTCATGGTGATTATGTCATGAAAGTATTGAGGTGGAGAAGATGATATCTCCTGGGTTAAGTTAGGTTACATACCTCTGTCATGACTTCCTTATTTATAGGCATAATAATCTGACAGAGCAGTTACAGAGGATGTGTGGAGGCAGTTACGGAGGTCATGGCAGTTATAGAGATCATGGCTGAAATCATGGCTATTGACCAGATCTTCTTTGACCAGTTCTGTTTGACCTTTAGGCTTCAACCTTGTCAATGGTGAGGCTCCGTACAGGGACGGAGGCCAGGCTCCGAACAGTGACGGAGGCCGGGCTTCGACAGGGCTTCGAACCTTGTCGGAAGTGAGGCTCCGAACAGTGACAGAGGCCAGAACCTCGACAGAGGTTAGACACTATGAGTGCTTTGGGTGAAGATTGGTGGATTCCCTTGCGGTAGCCATTGTGAATGACTTTACCCCAACATTATGTGTAGGACGAAGGCGTAGGCTTCGTCCTTTAGGAGGGTACATCATCACCCTTTGTACAAATGGTAAGCTACGTACCAGAGTGACGGTAACACTTATTAGTAGAGCAGAGGGTACGTCATCAAGCCCCCCAGTCTAATGTTATGCATGCGAAGAGTGCATGGCTTTAGACTTATCATTGATTTGTTAAAAAAGACTTGGTAACAATTTCTACTACTTTTGTTTTGTCAAAGCCAATATAAAAGTATCTATACTTGTTTTTAATAGCCCATATTTGACTCCATCGTGGTGGATACCCCATTAAGCCCCCCAGTCTAATGTTATGACTTCGTAGGAGGCGTGAGATTAGACTTAAGTTGTCCTGAAACCCCTTGTTATATAAGGAGCGTGTGTATTAGGTTTTGCCATATAACTTTCGCTTTTAGTTCTAAGCGAGTTTTGTCGGAATCCATTTGTACACACGCCGAGTTGTCGAAAGGTACTAAGGTTTGTGTATAAAGATGGATTTCTTTTATAATGCTTACGCCATAATGGCATATTATCTCATATATTAGGCTCTGGTAGGCTCCCGCACCTGGTTCAAGGATCATGGGCGTATTCCATGATTTTAGGTAACCGCTTGGTTAATTTCCCACGATCCCTATCTTGTCAGGGAAACCTTGATAGAGTTGTGAACGTGGGTTTGACTTGGTCTTATGAAACCTTTGTGTTAGTATCTTCGAAGAGCATACCCCAAAGGGCTTAAGGCTTCGATTGGCGAGTTCCCAACTGGTAACCATATCATAGATGAATGGTTTGACGCCAATATAGATTTTAGGAGGTTTGCCAAGTGTGTCGGAATGTAGTATCCGAAGTGAGTATGAAGGGGAGACCTTCAAACTGAACGGAGGGTATATCATCAAGCCCCTCTGTCGAAAGTGATGCATACACTTCAAATGTATTGCATTCGACTTAAGTAATATAAACCTCAAAGGTTGTATATTTTGTATTTATACGAAGCCTATGGCTTTAGTTGAGCAAGGTAGTAATCCTTGGACAATTTACTTACTTTCTTTTGCTAGGCTATGGCCTTTATGCATGTCAAAATAATATCCCTTGTTTAGGATTTTAAGTATCGTAGGTGGGGAGTGATTTCCCTCACCTTTTATGTTTATGCTCTATGGGCTTCGGCCCATCTTTGAACAATTTTTGTTTATGTTTTTTGGGCTGCGGCCCTATGCTACGTATTCTAGCATAATTAATATCTACTGGTGAGGGACGGTATCCCGCTTTTGTTATCATGCTTCTCTTCTCTTATGTTGTTTACAAACGTACATATACAACCTAAGGTTATAGTAGATAGATAACCTTATTGTGTGTATTTTGGACCAAAATTTTTAGCAATCGTATAGTTTGACTGCGACAGAGGGTCGCGACCCACTCCGACTTTATCCTTAAGATACAAAGGGCTTAGAATACCCTAAGACTTGTCGGAAAGTTAATGTGAATTTAGTGAACCATTGCCTGTTTGCTTGTTTAAGGCCATACAAAGACTTGGTGAGTTTACAGACTGTGTTAGGTGGGAAGTTTGGGTGTGAATAGCCTTGAGGAAGAGTCATGTAGACCTCTTCATGAAGTTCTCCATGGAGAAAGGCATTGTTGATATCTAGCTTCTCAATAAAACAATTGTGGTGAACTGCTATGGCAAGTAAAGCTCTAACATTCACCATCTTTGCTACTGGAGCAAAGGTTTCTTTATATTCAATGCCCTCTTTTTGAGTGTATCCTTTAGCCACTAGCCTTGCCTTGAATCTTTCAATGGTACCATCTGCATGGAACTTGATCCTGTACACCCAATTGCAGCCAATAGGAGTTTTGCCAGCAGGAAGGATAGTGAGTTCCCATGCGTGGTTGGATTCCAGTGCTTGCAGCTCCTTCTTTGTTGCTTCCACCCATCTTGGGTCTTTATTGTAACACCCCGATTCTTGGGCATAGGTGTGTGGTTCAACAGATATATTGAGAGTGTGAATGAAATGTCTTTGTGATGGTGTTTTGATGTTATTATAGTTAATGTAGTTTTGATAGTAATGCTTATGGATGTTGTGAATGAGTGATTTAGGTAAGGTGTATTGAAAATCAGTGAGTTTTGTGGGTACTTGTTTGTGTCTGGTAGAGGTTCTGGTAGGTATGGGGGTGGTGGTGGTGGTGTTGGTGGCTGTGGTGGTGATGGTGTGGGAGTGTTTGGATCAGTGTTTTATGTTGTTGGGGATGGAGTTGTATTATGATGCGGCGGTTGTAACCCTAGCAAAAGGTTTTACAATCCTCCTAGGCAGTGTACCTAACCGTTGTAGTGTAGTATAGGTATGTCCTGGGGATTGATCGTTCTCTAGGGGAATAGTCTCGTAATAGTTGTGGAAAGGTCAAGATGTATGACGAGATAGGTCTTGAGGTGAGGGATGGTTCTTTTTGTATCTTTATATTTTATGAAAAGCAATTAAAAATCTCAGTTTTGAAGGCGTGGGCGGAATTAGTTGTTAATCAACTAACCTAAAGACTAATTATAAAACTAAATTACATAAAAAAAAAAAAACTGAAAAAGTAAATTGGTGGTAACTCTTATGATAGGAAAAACATGTTCACTTAGACTTAATTACTCCCTAGTTATCTCCTATTGAAACGTTGAATTGTCACGTCCTTGTTTTAGTTGAAGCGCTGTATTCCTTAATATTGGTCGTGGGGAGGTTCCAAAGTCCCCAACTCTATGAATCTTAGTCTCCCCTAAATCACTTAAAGTCTATTAAGTTTTCTAGGATCTACAAGCCGCAATTCACGCAATAAATACGAGAAAAACCAATAGTGCACTCTACGGTTGCGTTTCTAAGACGTTCAAGCTAGTTACATATAAGAGGTCAGCCAGTTTTCTTACCCTAACGCAAGGAAATCAACTAAACAAGAGACAACAAATCAACATTCAATAACTAGGTTTCACTAGATCTAAGCAAATAGAAATAAACTTAAACTAGCATGTTAGATAGAAGAAAAGATAAACAAGTAATTAAACAACACATAGACATATTGAATGATTAAACGAATAACTTATCTTCAATTGAACATGGATGAAAAAGGCTGAAAAAGCCCTACAAAAGTTGTGAAAATCGTCTAGGGTTTTGTCCTCCAAAGTGTTACACATTACAATGAAAAATTGCGAAAGTATATATAGTTTTACAATTCTGACGGCATCACCTTATAGGTCATGACGCCGTCAGCTCGTCGTGTTTAGGGTTTCGTCTAGTGCAAGTTGCCGTTCTGACGGCGTCAGGAATATCTTGAGGCCGTCAATTGTTAATTCTTCTGGGCCGTCTCTTTCTAGCTTAAAACGTGACTCCCATATCTAAAATGTACGTAACGGCGTCAGGTTGTAAAATATTCAAATTCCTCTGAAGCGTCACTTGATAAACTTGAACCAAAAATCCAGATTCATAAACCAGGGACGGCGTCACTTTGTGGCTTGTGACGCCGTCAGATCTCCAAGTCTTCCAGGTTTTTCACGACTTCATCGTTTTCTTCACTTTTTCGTCCAAATACGTCCAATAAGTGCCGATTTCCAGATTTCTCGTCCCACGTACCTAAAATACAAAAAGAAACGATTTGAGGCAATATTTGATCATATTTATACAATTTTGGGCTTAAATGAACCCTTAAAAAGGTACCAAATAAATCCTTATCAAATATCCCTACACATGGGATTTGCTTGTGCTCATGAAAATGAGCTTTTACACTAATCAAAATACAAGTTAGGGGTCATTTAACATTAATATAAAAGTAATTAGGGTTAATAGACAGATACGTTACCAAAGTTTGCCAAAATGGTCGCCTAAGTTACTAAAGTTTAAAACGTTACGAATAGGTTACTAAAGTTTGATCTCCGGTTACATAAGTTACAGAACCTTTTAAATGATGACACGACTTATTTTTTAAGTACAAAACGGTCCTTGTCGTTAGCCGGGTTTCACGGATTTAGTCCCTAAACCACTATTTCAGTTAGTTTGACCGTTTTTATACGTTTTCATATGTTCTTAACCGTTTTTATACGTTTTTACCATTTTCGTTCATTTTTTTACGTTTTCGTCCGTTTTCCTTACGTTGTCGCCAGTTTTTATCTATTTTTATATGTTTTCATACATTTTTATCCGTCTTCATCCATTTTTATACGTTTTCGTCTGTTTTCTTATGTTTTCAAACGTTTTCATCCGTTTTTTTACGTTTTCATACGTTTTTATTCGTTTTCAACCATTTTTATATGTTTACGTCCGTTTTTATACGTTTTTATTCATTTTCATTCGTTCTTATACTTTTTCATCCATTTTTATATGCTTTCGCCAGTTTTTCTTACGTTTTTTTTACCGTTTTCTTATGTTTTCATACGTTTTCATCCGTTTTTTTTACGTTTTTATCCGTTCTTATTAGTTTTATCCATTTTTATGTGTTTTCATCTATTTTTATATGTTTTCACCTATTTTCTTATGTTTTCATATGTTTTGTCCGTTTTTATATGTTTTTACCAAAGCATAAGAAAACTTATGAAAACATATAAAAACAGAAAATAGCGCAAGAAAGCTTATGAAAACGTAACTAAACATATGAAAACATAATAAAATGAGCGAAAACGTATAAAAATAGATGAAAACACATAAAAACGGATAAAACCGTATAAGAACGGATAAAAACATAAAAAAAACGAACGAAAAATATATGAAAACATAAGAAAACGGGCGAAAACGTAAGAAAAACTGGCGAAAGCGTATAAAAATGGAAGGAAAAGTATAAGAACGGATGAAAATGAATAAAAACGTATAAAAACGAATGAAAACGTATAAAAACTGTTGAAAACGAATAAAAATGTATGAAAACGTTAATATACGGACGAAAATGTTTGAAAACATAAGAAAATGGGCGAAAACGTAAGAAAAACAAACGAAAACGTATAAAAACGGATGAAAACGGATAAAAACGTATGAAAACATATAGAAACGAATAAAAACGGGCGAAACGTAAGAAAAATGGACGAAAACATAAAAAACGAACGAAAACAGATTGAACGTACGAAAACGGATTAAAACGTATGAAAACGTATAAAAACGGCTAAAAAGTATGAAAACGTATAAAAACGGGTAAAAACATGTGAAAGCGTATAAAAATGGTCAAACTAACTGAAATAGTGGTCTAGGGACTAAATCCGTGAAACCCGGCTAACGACAAGGACCGTTTTGTACTTAAAAAATAAGTCATGTCATCATTTAAAAGGTTCAGTAACTTATGTAACCGGAAACCAAACTTTAGTAACTTATTTGTAACGTTTTAAACTTTAGTAACTTAGGCGAACATTTTGGTAAAATAAGCACGAAAATTATACACTAGCACCTCTCACAAAGTGTTTGGATTCTCATATCTCTCAGGTGTATAAAGTTATATAACATGAATGGAAACGAGAAAATATAACACTCTCTACCTGTCATAGCACATAGATTACCATAGGCTTGGGAAAGGATCAAACTTCACCACTTTGGCGTAAGCACCTAGGATAAACTATCAAAGAGGGTTTTTCAAAGGTTGTAACGTTAGGTGTAAGGGTATGGAAAACACGGTTTGTTGGATCTAGATAATTTTTACTAGTGGCAAGTCAATCATCTTGGCCAGTTACATGTACAATGAGGCGTTGCTAAGCCAAGACTCGACTCAACTTGACTCGCTAAATAATAACCCTTTTTTTGACACTTTCTTGACTTAAACAAAAATAAAAGACGGGATGGTAGTCTCTATCTTTTTTTTTTTCTCTTTTCTTTTTCTTCTTTTCTTCTTTTCTTTTTATCATCATTTTTTTTCTTTTTTTTTCTCTCTTTTTTTTTTTAATTTTTTTTCTTATATATATATATATATATATATATATATATATATATATATATATATATATATATATATATATATATATAGGGTAGGGTTATTTTCAGAACCAAAAAAAGGTCGAGAACTGCGAGAACCGATCTGAGCCATCTATTATTTGATCAATGGCTATAAATGATGGTGGCATAAAAGTAATAAATTAAAATTGTAGGGTAAATTATGCAATTGAAGAAAGGGTATCTAAGGAATTTCATATTAACCCTAAAAAGCTGGCAACGAATCTTCATTTTTCATTCTTAACCTAAAAACCGTCACCCATCTCTCCCTCTCCCTCCTCTCTTTTTCCTAACCACCACCCTAATTGATCCATCCATCATTACCTCCTCACAAAAAAATGAGATGATCAAGGTTTTGAGACCGCCTCCTTCTTCCTAACGATCAATCTGTGTTGCGACCTTCTTTCAGATCTGACCACCATGTTCATCCACAAACAACAAACCTATATCATTCATTGTTGTGTATGAAATCGATTACGGTTGACAGGTAAATAAGGCAATCGAATACGATTTAAATTGGTGGTTTTCTGTATTTAATTGAATCCCGTAATCGTACAGTCTTTTTGTTGTTCATGGTTTTGAATCTGGTAGCTAGGGTCTATTAAATTGATTTGGGTACATTTTTACATTAAAATCGTTTGCATAGGCTTTGTATCACGTGTATGTATGATCAATAAAGGCCACTGTTTGCTTCATTTTTTAATTTCTTAATATCATGTATGGCACTGTTTGGGTTATGGTTCATCAAAAATCATTACAAATATGTAACTTTTAGATTGTTGGTTTTTAATTTTTATATTATTGTCATTTTTAAGATCTTTGAACAGTTAAAGTTGTTGTATCTTGAAGTCTAATTGGTTCTTGTGTAACTGGAAACTTTTTATTTAAACTGATGGTTCACGAAAATTGTATGTGGCAACTGTATACATGGTTTAGAAAGACGTGGTGCACATGTACTGGTAAGTGTTTATAGATATAAAGATACGATGCACATGTGTTGGTAAGTGTACATTGCTTATAAAGATACTGTATGCCTAGATGAATAAAAAGAACAAAAGATGTACTCCATAGAGTGAATATTAGTTGGTATGCCTAGATGAATAAAATATCTTTTTCGTTCTTCTTGTATGGAAAAAGAAACTGCATTTTGGTTAATAAACACATGTAATTCGGTTAATATGCACATGTATTTTTATAAACTGGTCATTTTAGAAAATTATGCACATGTATTTTTATCATTGTTTACTTTCGATCTCAAGATTCTACAAGGTTTAGTTATATTTAAATGGCTTATCAAGGTTAATTAATTTACTTTGTAGTTTTCTTTTTTAGTTTCTCTAATTAGTATTTACTGGTTTAACAAAATGTGTGTTTTGATTTCACAGGTCTTTTGTTTTTTTATGTGTTTGAAAAAGATAACGCAGATGATACACATGTGCATACAAGTGCATATGGATGGGACGAACGCATATGTCCAAGAAAGGCAAGAGCGACTAATGAGGAGAAATGCATGTGCATACATCAAAACAAAATCCAATTCTGTTAAAGATTATCAGTGCACACATGCGAAGACATTTTATACCGTATTTGTATATTATATGATGTAAATGTTTATGTACTTGTATCTAGTTGCTAGAATAATAGATTGGTCGCATTTGCACATGTATCTATTTGTATATCATATGATGTTAATGTTTATGTACCGTATTTGCACATGTATTCTATTATATCAACACATTTTTTAAATATTTTTGACCAAAACATATTAAAGGTTTAAGCAATTGAACATTAAAAATATATTTAAATTTACATTATATAAAAAGAAAAAAACACATATGTACCTTACTTTTGAAATCATATATACTAAAAAAAAAAAAACATATTTCAAGAAAAAAAAAAGTTTCCTAAAATTTAGGAACTAAAAAAACCGTTTTTTTATTAAAAAAAAGCAAAAAGAAATTAAAAAAATGTAATTCTTTTGAATTAAATAGTAAAAATAAATATTCAAAAAAATCTGATTGGTTGATGCTGGTTCTCGACCTTTTCTTGGTTCTGAAAATAACCCTTCCCTATATATATATATATATATATATATATATATATATATATATATATATATATATGTTCATACACTCTTGCCCTACCATCTAAAATAATACATCAAAGCGATCTTGCAACCTCCCTACACTTGAACTTTTACATACTTTACACATAACTAACTAATGGCCCGAATTAAGAAAATCAAAACACGTGGAGTACAATAAACATTAACGCACATATGGGGGTAATAACGTGACATTCTTCCCCATTACTCCATAACAATTAGTACTTTACCCATGAGTCCCAATCGTCCCAAAACTGTATTTATAAGATATGACTCGACTTAGCAACCATGTAACCATTAGATAATTAACAAAGGGTTTAACATAAATGTTGTAACAATAATGCACTAAAAAATGAGTGCATACAAGGAAGGCTAAGGCGATTTGGGTGTACATTTGGGGGTGGATTGTAAACAATTTTTTTCATTAATATTTCGGAATCCACCGAAATATCAAGAGAACCGCGAAAATGATAGGCTTGAGGGGTGTACTAGGGGTATCGTGTACTAAAAATGAGTACATCGCAAAGGTGTGAGAAAATTACTTAGCTAATGAAGCCAACGTAATTATAATACAGGTTTAAAACAAGGGTTATCCTAATGCCTCTTATCATTTAGTAAATCCTAACTACACGAATGTAGTCTCACTAGCGATCTCGGAATGCATCACAAACGCAAGTTCTAGAATCTATATACTGCCGGTACACTCATAAGCATTAAAAGTGAATGTTTTTTCCTAAAGATTTAAAGGCGAACCTCACATTTTTGGGGTGAAATTTTTTTTGAGTGGAAGGGTTTTTGTGCTAGATATATAATTCCTATCCATGAGACGCTTATTAAAACTAAAATTTCACTCCTACATGCTGTAAAAATTTTAATTTTTGTGCTAAAATTGCCCTAAAAGTATCTTTCTTAGTTTTATTACACATTTACTCTTAAACAAAACAAATATCAAGCGAAGTTATAGTTTCTAAGGTATCCCATTTTGCCCTCCCTACACTTAAATAGAATATTGTCTCCAATGTTCTTGAAAAATATCAAAGTTATGATAACGGAAGAATAAAATCAAGGAAGAAACTAATACTCCCCTGATTCGCTTGGCATGGACGATGTGAAAACATGGTTAAATCTTCCTCCAAGAAAACAAACTTGATAAGTGTAGCAACCGGCATTTTTAGGGCAATACCTGTTTATAAAACTCGAAGCCAGTTGTGGCAGACGATGATTTTTTTTTCCAAACGTATTCTAATAGTAAATTTCATTTATTATTACCTAATATATATTTCCGAGCTTTTTGGACCTCATTTGATTTGAAAACGAGAAGACATTACGCAAAGTGTAAAAAAAAAGGCACACAACGGATACCGGCACAACCATAAACCTAATAAACGAATTAATATGATTATTACATTATATGTGGGATACTAGTCGTGTGAATACTTGTTTTGATTGGAAATAATTATTCCAGACACAACAGTGTAAATTTCGTGTCTTGAATCGGACGTTTACTAACCTAAATGAGCCCCGAGCCTAAATATCACAAAGTTTATAAGAGTTACGTGGTGATAGTTACAAACGAGCCCCTCATCTTTTATAAACCCTTCAACTTGTTTTTCATGTTTTCTTTTTGGTTATAAAATGGGTGCCTTTAGGGTTTCATCTCATTCCCTTTTTACTCAAACCCTAAACCTAAAATACTATATCTCCCTCTCTCCCTCCTTTGTGCGGCCGCCGCCTGCTACTCTACCACCACACACCACCGCCCAGTCCCACCATGAAATAAACATACCACCACCATCACCATCAAGCACACACCCTTGTTTTGTTGCGCATGCGCCACCAACACTCCTCACCGTGGTGAGCCACCATAAGCCGCTGTTTGCAGCCTCACCTATCACTTCTGGGTCAAGAAATGGGTAGATCAAAGGTTCTTGGACACTATCTTGGGGTTTTGTTCCTGTTTTGATTATGTTCTTGGACCGTGCTTCATCATCACTGCCTCATCTCGTCTCTCTTTCTCTCAAATCTATGGGTATGTCAAACACCATATGTTTATACTAATTCTTTTGGTTTTAAAAATTAAAAAAAACATACGAATTTATTCATTAATTTTTCGTAGGATAAAAAAAATTAAAATAAAAGAATTTGTGTTAATTTCGTGAGGTAAAAACGTATGGAAAGGGGTATTTGTTTCGGTTTTGATTCAGATCCAAAACGGGTCGGTCCAACATAACCGGGTTGACCCGAATTTATTCATGATTGTTCTTGCTATCATCGATACTATTGTTGTTTTTGAGGTTATTGTTGACTGAGTTATGTCTCGATTTAATGAAGATCCGTGTAGGGTCGTGAGTTGAGACCCTTGATGGGTCTCGGCTTTGTTTATGATGTGTTTCGTGTCTGCCACAAACCCACATCGGGTTGGTATATTTGTCGTGTCTCGGAATTGATTTGGATTCGTATTCATTTTATTCGGTTTGAATCAGTTGAGTGTGGATTGGAGATGTTGGTTTTGTTCTACTAATTCCACTGCTTGTGGTGTGTTTGGGATAAAATATGGGCGGAAGCCATAGTATAACTAAAGGGTGTGTTTGTTTGTTTCACTAACGGTCCGAAGCCCATTAACATTAAGGGTTCGTTTAAAATTAAATATGAGTGTCTTATTTGGTTAGTTATATTTTACATGCGTAAATATTTGCGGTTATTGAATATTTGATTAATGTAATTTGTTGTAGTAACTTTTGAGCTCATTGGTACGTTTCGGCTATGTTGGGACTGGTCAGTTGAATTGGGTTACTTATACGGAATTAACTAAAAATATATGAACGGATATTGGACTATTTGAAAATTGGACTATTGGAAATCATGGACTTGAGACGAATATAATATATTAGACTCGTGACGAATTTAATATATTACACTCGTAATGAACCTAAAATATTCAATTGAAACTCATTAAACTAACAACGGCCGATAAAACTAAACATTTAATAAATAACCTAAAACTTGATTAATTCTTTTTTTCTCTTAATTGTTTTAAATTAGTGCAGAGTGCTTGGATTAACAAACACGGATATGCGTTGAATTATAAACTTGTCGGGATTATTGTCTTGGAAATTGAGTTTTATTAAAGTCTATCGACCTGGAAATGTTGTATAAATGAATGCGTCATGACGAAATTTATAAAACTTTCTAAACTTATATTTTATTTCAAATCCTTTTATTCTTATAAAACCCGACAAGAATCTAAATGTATGTTTTGTTAAGTTAAATGACTTTTCTAAACTAAATTGACTTTTCCTAACTATTAGGGATTACTGGGTAACTGCCGAAACTTACCATTGACGCCTCCTTTCTTATTCATTTCTTATTCTTCCTACTCATTTTCCAATATTCACTTTCCTTTGGTCAAGTTCTATGTTTATTCTTTTATATATTCTTCTTTGGCGTGAGTTGTATTTTAAGTCTGTGTTTCATACCACTACACAAAACATTCTTACTAAACTTCCTTTTGACATTAATACTGGACTTTTTTACAAATAATGATACGAGTATGCCACGAAAGCTAAAACGTTTTGTCCTTTGAAACTCATATGCATTATAATATTTTTACGGGACATTTTCTGAGATACACTATATATTCAGGTTGTGCCGATCGTGTACTGTTGTGCCTTACTCTTGGATACTGTTTGTGAATACTTTATTCATCATCTGCTGAGGTGAGTTGTCGTAGCCTCTTTTTCATTATGTTTTTCCTTGGGGGAAAATGGTACTCAAATAATGTTTTAACTGTTTTCATGCTGTGATTATACTGGTTTCATGTTTTTGGACATTATGTTTGTTGATATGATTATGTGCTACACTTAGTTTGACTGTGTGTACATTGATGCGCAACTGTTAACTCTTTTGAGAGCTGAAACAATTGATAGATCTATCGGGGTAGCTCCCCTCTGTGTGTTATGTTTATGTGTGCAACCGTGGCAGGTTCAGTGGGCGCGACATTATTTGATTTTGACATTATTTGGTTTCGACATGTGCTATTAATTGGTTATCACGCTCAGTTTTGTCCTACACTATGATATCACAGCTCAGCGGTTTTACTTTTAAACCTACGAGCTCACCAACATTATGTTGACGTTTTTTAGTACTATTTTCAGGTGGATCATTACTAAAGTATTTGAAGGCACATTTATCAAAGTCAGACTATTTGATACCTATTACCGTTTGTCAAGATGTCAAGATTTCAAATGAGACATGTATCTCTTTTAAATTTGGATGAAGGATGTTTTATAAACTATTACTGAAATAATTGTAAGGTATGAATCTATGATATTATGCAATGTGCCTTTCTCAGTTACATCCCGTGTTTTCGCCTTTGACGGGGTGTGACAATAAGCTTCACTTCCAATGTATACTTTCATCTTCTTGTCTAATATAACCAGTAATTCATTAAGAAAAGGAAACACAAAACCTCGCATAAAATCGGCGGTAAACACTATATATATAAAAACTAATTCCTAGAAAGCAAAGTAAGATATAATGCTTGCAAAATAAATATCTACAGATTCCTGGAAATTAAAAATTCTGAAAATGTTTCAAAAAATTTTAAGTTCCAACACAAAAATTAAATCCTGGAAAATTGTGCTGCTACAGTGCCTGACGCCGTTGGGTGGTAAACCCTGACGCCATCATGTATGACCTGACATTAATTTTGCGTTTTGTTTCTGGAAAATTTCTGGAAAAATCTGATTAATAAAACCTGGAAAAACTACAGAACATTCATTGTGAATCAATACAAGTATTTGACTCTAAACAAACACATAAATATTTGCTAATCAATAATTGTTAACTTTCATATTCGAATTTGTTCTTGTAGACAAATGTGATCTTCCCTACACATATCTTTTTGTAAAATCCCTTTATATGCAATTAAGACGAGGTTAAAAACAAAATAAAGTATTTTCAGAAATTATATTCGAAACATGAAAGATAAACAAACAAAGATGAAGCATATATATGAAATCAAACAAAATAAAAACAAACAAACAAACAATAAAAACATGGGTTGCCTCCCAAGAAGCGCTTGTTTTTGTTCGAGTCATGAGCCTGACTCTACCCATATTTAACAGATAAAAGGGAGTTTTCCCTACATTTACGATTAAGTGCGGGTGATAGTAGCGATACACACCAACTCGGTAGGAGTGTGCCACATGAGGAAAGAGTAGTGGACGAATTATATGTTCAAAGGGTTGTGCTCCTTTCCTCATAACCTTACCTAATTCATTTGGGCCAATGGGTAAATCAAAGTTTTCTCCTAAAAAGGGATCATCTTCTATCAACTTCGAGAGACTCCTAGTTAGGAATCCATCTTGACCTTATAAACCCGGTTTAAACCCATAATGTTTCTTGTGATCAATCATAACTGGATGATGTAAGTATGTAAGGTCATGTTTCACTCCTATATTAGCTTCCTCTCTACAAGAATTAGAGTCTACTACCTTCATCATATAACTACCTGGATTATATGGTTTGATGGGTGGATCGGGGCGTTTTTCAATTCCTAAATTCACATCTAAGGATGGAAGATTAGGTAACGGTTTTGGTTGAGGCTCTGATTCATCACAACTAGGAACTTCCTTAGAACTAAAAGAAAGGTCATCACTACAACCGTTTAAACCTATATTCTCTAGTTGTGCTTGGTCCAAGGGTTCTACCTCCATTGGGTTCCTATAGTCTCTTCTACTTCTTCTGGGTAAGTTGCGGGTTGTGTATATTCCTCAAATGATGGTAGGACTTGTGGGGTACTCGGTGGGCTTGGGTTTTCTACTCTATCCTCCATCTTATCTTCATTACCTATGTGTTCATCATGTGTTTTGGTAGCACCTAACCATGACATGCACCTAGGTATCTCAACTCTAACCTTTTTATCCCCAAACAAACTTTTCGATTAAGCCATCCAAATTGAAAATAGGTCTAAACTTACGTTTTTTGGGTCCCATGTTCCACTTCTGTATTGAGCGTGAATCTCAAAATTTTCCCATGCATCTTTAACATCATATTCCCAAATTCCCCATCTGTTACATTTTCAAGCCTCTTTTAGGTTTCGCGGTCGATACGAGTGTGAAAGAATTGAAGTGAAGGCAACAAATCAAGACCATGGTGAAGGACTTTTTGTAGTAAGTATTTGAAACGAGTCCGTGCATCGGGAAAAGATTCAGTATTGTTGATCCTAGTTATGTACCTGATCGAATTCCCTTAGATTGTAAAGGTTTAGCTATGCTAGACTCTAGTATTAAGAAGAATTCTTTTGATGAAACAGTAAATACAAGATTAACAAACAAAGTTTCAATATTATTAATAATACTAATACTCAACAGTATTAGGGTTTACAACCTTGAAGCTAATCATCTTTCTAATAACACGTATCTATCTCAATGCCCTAGGACCTCCTTTTATAGACTAAGGAGTCCTAGTCGGCTTACAATAACTTTCTATACAAGATAAATCTTTTCTATACTTATCAAAACATTCTATACATATCTAACCGACTCTAACACTTCATCAGTCTTAACTAAATACTCTGGCTATGTTTGGCGCGGAGCTTTTTGAAGCTTTTTGGGGCGATGAGTGGTGAGCAATGAGCTTTTTGATTTTTATTGTTAGTTTGGCAAAGGAGCGGTGAGCTTTGCTATTTTTTAGGAAAGCTCATTTTTCCAATGCTTCTTTAAGAAGTTGTGAGCGGTGAGCTCTGAGCTATGCCTACTACTCACAGCTACTGTTCACAGCTCACTGCTACTGCTCGCTACTACTTTTACCAAACACACCCTCTAGCAGCAGTAATATTAACTCTGGCAGCATTAACTCTTCAGTAGTCTTAAGTTTGTAGCTGCAGTACTAACTTTGTTCCACCAGAATTAACCACTTAGAGTATTTTCCTTGAAGTCTTCCAGCAGTCATAATGTACTCTAGCAGTCTTAACTTCAACTAGCAGTCTTAACTCTTTAATCAGCAGCAGTAACATACTTGGAGTATTTTCATTAATTCCAAAGAGCAGTCTTAACCATATGAGCATCATTAACTCAAAAAGATTTAATTCCCAACAATCCTCCCCTATACTTGATATTTTCTTCTAAAATCATCAAGTTTCATTCAAAGCTTTAACCATCACCAGGAGGATGCTTCCAAACACCTTACTTCTTCCTCTTCTATTTTGGAGTGAGTATTCTCTCCATTTTCTTGAGCAGCTGATAGGTCATTTCATCAAATACATCAATTTGAAGTCTAACTATTCCATTCAGCATCTAATGAACTATAGAAGTTCAAAGGATATGTCTTTTCAACCAGCATGTAGACCTGTAGTCCATTCATGGCCACAATATATACTCCACAAGAATGATAAAGCTTCCAACTCAAAACTTTATTTTGGAGCTGATCATGCCATACCCTATCTTCTGGATGAGGTTCAAACATAACCTTTAGATCTCCCCAAAGAATTCTATCCAAGATATCATCTGGCCTTGTATAACCATACTTATTCTTGACGAGCTTCCATAAGGTTTCTAAGCCATCTCTATCAAAACTTTTGAGCATCTGGCCAAAAACAATAAGTCTCTAAGTCTTTCCACCAGCTCTCACTATGTCCCACCAAGATGTCTTTCCATGAAAGCCAGTTTTCCAATCTATGATAGGCAATTTTGTCTTCAAAGGAACAACATCAACAATTTTTTCTTCATCATCTGAAGCAATTACTATCATTTGTTGCATTTCAGCTTTCTCTTTGTCAACATCTTCTTGTTTTGTCTGCTCTTGCTCTTGTTCTGGTTGCTCATCAATCTTTTGTTTCTTACTGCTCTCTGACTCTAGCTCTTCACCTACCATTTTTGAACTCCTTTCTTGCACCACTTCAGTCTCCATGTCAATAAATGCGTTGACCCTCTTGAAAACTTTGTCAAAAACATCCTTGACCTTCTCAAAACTCATGTTTTTGAACTGATTTGGTCTCCATCCATCCATGTTTTACATGTAAGCCATCATTAGTGATTTCTGTTGAGCCTTAGTGGGTGGTTTGTTCCTCTTTGCCTCTCCTCTCTTCTGGGCAAAGAACTTCCTTTGTTTTTCCAAGAGTTCTATAAATAATTTTGCCTTTTCTTCCATGGACAACTCTTCCTGTAACATTCTCTGAGCTAATTCTTGACCAGCCTCACATTTAGCCTATATATCATCCCATGTATTTAATAATGCAAGACTAGCTTCTTCTTCTTTTTGAGCTCTTTCTATTCTGACTCTTTCATCCTCAGCATCAAGTTCAGCTTGGACTTTCTTTGCTAGCTCTGCATCTGCTATGAGTTAAGCTTCTCTTGACAGAGGTTTTTCCACAGGCACTTCAATTAGTATCCATTTGCCTTTCCACCTGATATAACCTAATAACGTGATAGATTCTGACATCTTTTAAGCTCGAGATTGGTTAGACCTCATCTAGGATTAACAATAACATAGTTCATAGAATATATATATAGTGAAATTAACATAAGAGCAATGTAATTGACAAGGTTTTTCATCATTATCATTCATAACATTCACAACTAGCCCCAATTCTACTTGATCAATTGTAGAACGGTTATCTAACTATAATAGGAATCAAAGATTCTTGAGGCTAAACTAATCTAGGCGTCTACTTAGAGAACTCACGCCTAGAACACACAGAACTTTAGTCGACTACATCTTTTCTATGCACACCTAAAACCTACGCCCCATATCTCTTTATATAATAGAGATATCTAGGTTTACAAAGAACTCATAACTATATTAGGAATGTAAATCTTCCTAACTTTTATCATTATCTTCTAAGGAATCTTATATAATCTTTCATCTTTTGTAGAATTCATTCTTTGTCTTTTAATTCCTTCTTGTTTCGTATTTGCTTCATTCTTCTTTTATTGTTTTGTGTTATCAACTCAATATAATTCCCAACAATCTTCCCCTAGTTGATAATTACAAAACATCTTCTTGATCTTCCATGAATGAAACAATCTTCCCCTTAAGCTCAACTCATGTGAACTTACATAACATGCTGTACCACCAAGGATCTGCAAATTGCAAAACTTCTATGTAAAATCTTCTTCCCCTTTTTTGTCATTATCTACTAGGAGATGCTAAATAGATGCAACTTTGATTTTGACAACCACAAACCAATACCACACTTCTAATCCAGCTTTCTAATGTCTCAAATTACCTTTCATGACGCATAATAAGAATAATGAATTCAAGACAGTAGAAACTTAAACAAGAAGTAGTAATAATGACTTAGCAGTAGTAAAAACCTTCCCCTCATGTGGTGCATGTAAATGATTAAACACTCTAGAATATGCTTCCCCTAAAATCCATGTGTTAACCATTTCTTGAATCTCCAAATCTATAGGCTTCTTGTAATGATTACTGTTGAAAAAAACTAAGTATAACGAACTTGATTCTGAAGTAGAACAACTCAAACTTATGTCTTATGTCTTGTACTATCCACGTGACTTTGAACTTATACAAACACCAAAATTATAAGTAGATCGCAACCTCTTGCAAAATCCTCATCTTCTATGAGACACTGAGCACTATAATGTAACTCCTTCATGTGATAGCAAAGACCGTTTGCTAGATTTGACAAGTCTTTTTCACAACGTTGTAAGCACAAACAAGTTATCTCCTACTAAAAGATATAATAAGAACACGCATCCGTGAAACTCCACTTCAACTTTAAATAAGTGATAAATAATCATCTCTGTAATCAACTAATCCAAATAAATCCAATAAACAAGCCTTTTAAACGTTTAAGAACATTTAGACCAAAATCAATCTTCTGTGTGTGTTGTACGACATCTCCATATCCATCCGAGAACCAAATCCATGTACTGTCCTTATCTTCATTACCACTCAATATCGACCAAAATCGAAACATTCAAGAAACCCTTTAATGTTGACACTAACTACTCATTCTTGTTGACATTGAACTTTACAACAGCATTAAAAACGTAACAACATAAACATAAATGTAGCAGCACTAATAACGTAGGAGCGACAATAATATTTATAAGCATTAGGTTTTGCTACCTTCAACTTCAACAGATAACTCATTACCACTCGAATCACTAATAACATTGGTTGTTATCTTTCTTTCTCGTAACCCCATGCATAATTTGCTCAACAGCCCCACACATCTACCATAACAGCATCAAAATTAAGCAGTACTAAATTAGATGGAGCATTAACTAGCAACATTAACGATCAGACTAGCAGCATTAAGTTCATATGGAGCAGTAGAAATGATTAATGAGCAGCACTAAGTTGAATAAAGGCAGCAGCAGAAACACATAGCAGCAGTATTAACTTGAACCAACATTAACAACCAGTAGTAACAAGGAGCTATGAGCAGTATTAACTATCGAATAACCAGTAGACTCATTAATGCGTAGCCTTACTCCCACATTCAGATCATAAACAAAACGCAGCAGTATTAACACTTAAATCACCAGTAAAGTTAGAAACCCAAATATTTTCCTTCACATCCAATTCACTTTTCCAACTAGGGTTTTCAATGATCCAAGATTAACGTTCAAATCAGTAGTAATGATCACAGATTCGAAACCTTGAAGTATCCTTGTCCAGAAACCCTAACTTCATGATGAAACCATGTAAAGAAACCCTAATTTACTCGTACCCCAAGTTCTCACATCAAAGAAGTATATCATGTCCAAAAATTTAAAACGAACCAAGAGTAAGACCATGTTTGAAAAACTCCACTTTGGCTGTTTAAATCAATTATCAGTAATCTTATTAATATTCATGTCCTCATTACCAGTAACCCTAAAAACCGATCACTTCAAAGTTGCTTTCTTCCACGATAAAACCTTGTAGAATCCTAGATCAAGAGCCACCCGCTCTGATACAACCTGATAGAACCTAATAACGTGATAGATTCTAAGATCGTTTAAGCTCGAGATTGTTTAGATCTCATATAGGATTAACAATAACAGAGTTCATAGAATATATATAGCGGAATTAACATAAGAACAATGTAATTGACAAGGTTTTTCATTATTATCATTCATAACATTCACAACTAGCCCCAATTCTACTTGATCAATTGTCGAACGGTTATCTAACTATAACAGGAACCGAAGATTCTTGAGGCTAAACTAATCTAGGCGTCTACTTAGAGAACTCACGCCTGGAATACACACAACTTTAGTCTACTACATCTTTTCTGTGCACACCTAAAACCTACGCCCTATATCTTTTTATATAATAGAGATATCTAGGTTCACAAAGAACTCATAACTGTATTAGGAATGTAAATCTTCCTAACTTTTATCATTATCTTCTAAGGAATCTTCTATAATCTTCCATCTTTTGTAGAATTTCTTCTTTGTCTTTTAAGTCATTCTTGTTTCGTATCTACTTCATTCTTCTTTTATTGTTTTGTATTATCAACTCAATATAAGTCCCAACAATCATACTTTCGTCGGAACATCAAAATTTCATTTTGAAGTGGAAAGGGTAGATTTTGTAGTGGATTTGGTCGATTGGGTGAAACATTTGGCGGATTCGCATTCTCCATAATGGCAAACGGAATAATAGATGGAAAAGTTTTTACGAACAAAGACACAAAAAAAGTTAGACTAAAGGAAAGCTCCGAAAAAGAAGAATAAAAATCTCACTTGATAGGAATCTAGTGAGTAGACCTAAACGAAATAGAAATTAAACCTAAACTATTAAAAATTTCCCGGCAACGGCGCCAAAAACTTGATGCGATGGTTGTAGTGTAGTATAGGTAAGTCCGGGGGATTGATCGTTCTCTAGGGGAATAGTCTCACAATAGTTGTGGAAAGGTCAAGATGTATGACGAGATAGGTCTAGAGGTGATGGATGATTCCTTTTGTATTTTTATATTTTATGAAATGAAATTAAAAATCTCAGTTTTGAAGGAATGGGCGGAATTAGTTGTTAATCAACTAACCCAAAAACTAATTATAAAACTAAATTAAATAAAAATAAACTGAAAAAGTAAATTGGTGGTAACTCTTATGATAGGAAAAACGTGTTCACTTAGACTTAATTACTCCCTAGTTATCTCCTACTGATTCATTGAATTGTCACATCCTTATTTTAGTTGAAGCGCTGTATTCCTTAATATTAAGGTTATAAATAGCGCGAGGCGAGGTGTGGCTGTATGACCAAGCCTCACGCCTTAGCAGCTAAGGCGAAGGTTTTGCGTTTATAAGGTGTGGCTTTAGGCGGCACAAATTATGAAAGAATATATATATTTATTATATATTTCATATATATCGAGTTTACAAAAAGACGTGGCATAAGGCGGTATAACACGTGGCGTGGGGGCATGACCAAGCCTCACGCCTTTGCGGGGCTTTTTCGCGCCTTTTAGAACCATGACTGTGCGTACTTCAATTTATCGTACCGTTTGTACTCCGATTTATCGTACATGTTGCTCATTTGCAAATGACGTTTGACTTATATTTACTGTAGATTTCTAATCATTTTGAAATGACTAGATTTTATTAGACTTGTATCTTGACTTCCTTAGTAACATAGTATGTATTCTATGTTTAGTGTAGAGGTAGCGATCTAAGGTACAGCACAACGTCAATCCTCTATTCAACCAAGAATATACGTTAATCCTCTATTAAACCAAAAACATTTACATCAATCCTCCATTCAAATCCTTTATCCAACCACGAATATGCATTCAAATCCTTTATCCAACCACGAATATACGTCAAACCCATCCAACCGGGAACATATCTTAAACCCTGTATCCAACCAGGGATACATATTATGTAGTTAATACTCATAATAGCGGCATTTGTTGCATGAGTCTTTTATACATGTTACGTTTTACTCTTACTTACAACCAAGTGTATTTAGACTATTTGACGTAATATCTTTGGACTTACTTATATTGTGAAAATGTACGTGAACCCATATGCTACAAGTCTTGTATGGGTGGGACTTGTAATAGGATGGGTTGATATGACTTTTGTCATGATGACTTTCTTTAGAAAGGTTTTCGTATTATATATAAAACATGTGTACTCACAAACTATTTCATAAAAGGTTAGACATGCTCATCTTCAACCCCAAGTGCGCTGTTTTTCAGTTATCTCGCGAGCTCAACATTATTAAACGTGCCCTTTGTCTCGCGCAATCAACATTATTTGTCAATATCTTAGCACTAAACTTAGCAAACCTTTATAAACATTTATTCTTATCATTAGATCTGAACATATCACCAAGCAAATCCTTGAATCTAGACAACCAGATCTAGTTAATTAGGTAGTTTTGGGTCATGATGGTGGCGATCGTTGTTATTGTGAATGCGACGACAAATAGTAGTAACAATGGTGATTGTAAGATTTGTTTAGAGAGAGAAGTTTTAGAGTTTTAGAGAGTTGAATTTTGTGGTCGAATAAGTGATAAAGGAGAGAGAAAGAGATTTATATATGTGTTAAAATATATTGGTTTTAGTAGGAGGTGCGCACGCGTGCTAAGGTCAAGCGCGCTATACTGTAGTATGTTTCCGTGAGATGTCAAAATTTGGTCTGGTTTGGTAAATAAGATATGGTATTTGGTCTGGTTTGGTAATTAGTTTTTAATTAATACTTGTATTACGTAGTAATAATGAAAGAAAATATCCAATATGTTAATGTTTCTAACTCATGTCAACAAAATGTGTCATGGGGAGGTGCCGAACTCCCCAACTCAATGAATCTTAGTCTCCCCTAAATCACTTAAAGTCTATTAAGTTTTCTAGGATCTACAAGTCGCAATTCACGCAATAAATACAACGAAAAAACCAATAGTTCACTCTACGTTTGCGTTTTCTAAAACGTTCAAGCTAGTTACATATAAGAGGTCAGCCAGTTTTCTTAGCCTAACGCGAGGCAATCAACTAAACAAGAGACAACAAACTAATATTGTGAAGACGTTGAGGGGGGGGGGGGTTGAATACGTTGCCGTTCTAAAATCTTAAAAGTTGTTGTATCAAATATCCAATTTAGCTTGTTGTAATATGAAAGATGCCAATTGTAGTTTATGACTAGTATATACTAAACAAGTTGTCACACAAGTATAATCACCAAGTCACAACACAATCATATAATGCAAACATAAAAGTAAAGCTGTAAGTAAAAGAAAGTGCAAACCGAACACGATGATTTATAGTGGTTCGGTCACGGAGCTCCTCTCCGCCCTACTCCACTCCCCGAGTACCCAACTTGAGAGTTACTTCAATAGATCAACAAGCTCCCTTCTCGGCGGAGAAAACCTTACAATCGTCGCTTACACTTTTTCTGGTACAAAGCTAAATACTGGGTTCTAGTTCGAGGTAGAACCAACCTGACGTCGCTTATACAATTTCCGACACTAAGCTAGATGTCGAGTTCTTTTACAAGGGTACAACAACTCCCGCTATGTTTTATGGCCCAACATAAAAACCTTGTATTTTATGGCACAAACACATAAACCATCTAATCTAGTTTGGTGTTTAGATTTTGATGATGCAATGATGTTTACAATGATGATCCATGACATAAATATCCACTGGATATGAATGGATAATCTAAGTGAACTTCCATTGATAGGAAGCATTTAATGAATGAAGATCACAAGCTCCCTAAACTTGTTGTGATGGATCTTCATATATGCATGCATGTGGAATCTACATGAACTTCTTGAATAAGAAGTCTTCAAACAATGAGGATGACAAGTGCCCTTGAATCTTCATATGTTGGTATGCTTTGATGAATGATGACTTCAAGATCTCCAAGCCTTTTGGTAGATCAGGAGGTATGCTATGCTTGTGGTGGATGATGACTCAAGATCTCTGAGCTTGCTTCACAGGATCATTTCAGGAGTATGCTTACAACAAAATGAAAGTTAGTAACATTATGATCATGATGATAATGGTGATTAATGTGTGTTACTACATGGTTAACTAATAATCTAAGTGTATGCAAAAGGGTAGAGAGAATGTATGTTCAAGTGATGAGACAATGGGTAAACAATGGGCTACTATTTATAGGAAAACTGTAAAACCAACCCACGGATTTGGCGAAACCAAATCCAGGGGTCCGTCCCTTATGGGTTTTGGTTCTGCCAAAGCCTGATAGCATATCTTTCAAAATCTTTCCAAATCTTGCCAAGATATTACCAAATCCAATTATTTTCTTGAAGATCTTTCCATGATATTCTCTAAATCTTCAAGATATCTTAAAGATATCCATATGATGTATGCAATGATGTCATGTACATATTTCCATTTTAAGAATAAAAATGTAAATAATGTAAATGTATATATGAATGTAATATGTATATCCTAGTTTAACTAATATATGTTTGCCAAGGTGTACCATGTAAGTTTGATACCTAAAGTGTACTTATCCTATTAATCTTAGGAAACATGATGTCCAAATAAAAGTACTTGTATATGCAAAATGTGAAATGAGGTTCTAAGTAGAATGGTTAATTTTTTTAAAATACTTAATGACCTAACCGTATTTTAAACATTCTAAATGGTTTGTTAAATGGTTTGATCATAATGCTACATAACAAACATGTACGAACCTATGTTATATCATACGAGGACTCGAGAAGTCGAGAGATGTTGAATGTATGTTGAGACAAAATAAGATAACAAGTAACTTGTACATTTTACGTCATGTATCAAGTTACATGTTTTTCATCAATCAAAACAAACGAGACTGCTTGCACTAACAAATATTTAATAACTATGTTTCACTAGATCTAAGCAAACATAAATAAACTTAAGTTAGCATGTTAGATAGAAGAAAAGATAAACAAGAAATCAAACAACACATAAACATATTGAATGATTAAACGAATAACTTATCTTCAATTCAACATGGATGAAAAAGGCTGAAAAAGCCCTACAAAAGCTGTGAAAATCGTCTAGAGTTTTGTCCTCAAAAGTGTTACACATTACAATGAAAAATTGCGAAAGTATATATAGTTTTACAACTCTGACGGCGTCACCTTATAGGTCGTGACGCCGTCAGCTCGCCGTGTTTAGGGTTTCATCTTGTGCAAGTTGCCGTTCTGATGGCGTCAGGAATATCTTGAGGTTGTCACTTGTCAATTCTTCTGGGCCGTCTCTTTCTAGCTTAAAACGTGACTCCCATCTCTAAAATGTACCTGACGGCGTCAGGTTGTAAAATCTTCAAATTCCTCTGAAGCGTCACTTGATAAACTTGAACCAAAAATCCAGCTTCATAAACAAGGGATGGCGTCACGTTGTAGCTTGTGACGCTGTCAGATCTCCAAGTCTGACAGGTTTTTCGCGACTTCGTCGTTATCTTCACTTTTTCGTCAAAATACGTCCAAAAAGCGCCGATTTCTAGATTTCTCGTCCTAAGTACCTAAAATACAAAAAAGAAATGATTTGAGGCAATATTTGATCATATTTATACGATTTTGGGCTTAAATGACCCTTTAAAAAGGTACCAAATATATCCTTATCTTATTAGGAATAGATGATGGAGGTGGTTCAGATGTATGTGTAGGTGGTGAAGATGGAAATGATTCCGATGTTGATGGTATTGGTGTAGTATGAGTGTTATTGTGTTGAGGAATTGGTGTGTTTGGGAATGTGGGTAGATTAGCTGGATCAGTGAATTGGGTGGTTTTTGTCTGTGGGTTGGGTGAGTATGTTTGAGAGAAGGGAAATTTTGTTTCGTCAAACTCAACATGTCTACTAATGATTTCTTTGTGCGTGTTTGGGTCATAGAAAATGTATCCTTTTTGGGTTGTGGGGTATCCAACAAGAATTGCGAGTGTTAACCTTGGTGCAAATTTATCTGGTGTGTAGGTGTGAACATAAACTATGCAACCTAGTACTATCAAATGATCAAGGTTCGGCGGTACTTTTTAAAGGATCTCATATGGTGACTTGTTATGGATTGTTTTAGAGGGGAGTCTGTTGATGATGTAAGCAGCAACAAGTAGACAATATCCCCATAAATGAATAGGGAAATGTCCTTGAAATTTTATGGATCTAGTTACTTATAAAAGATGTTTGTGCTTTCTTTCAACTCCAGCATTCTGTTGAGGTGTGTTTGGACATGATGTTTGGTGTAAGATACCATGAGTTTGGAAGAAATCTATGAGTGATGAGTTTATGAATTCATTGACATTGTCACTTCTTATTGTTTTTACTTTGGTATTGAAATGATTTTGAACATATAAATAGAATGCTTTGATGTTGGAAATGGTGTGTGTCTTTGTTGGCATTAAGTAGGTCCAAACTGCCCTTGAATGATCATCCACTATGGTAAGGAAGTATTTGCACTTATTGATTGTGGTGAGTTTATATGGGTCCCAAACATCAACATGAACAAGCTCAAACAATGAATTAGCATGAGAAGTACTGATTTGAAAAGGTAAGGCAGTTTGTTTTGAAAGATGACATATATCACAATGGAATTCAGAATGGTTTTGTACAAAAGGAGACAAACACTTTATTTTCTTAAGTACATGAAAAGATGAATGACCAAGTCTTGAGTGCCATAGTTGTGATTTCTTGCTGCTATGTAAGATGGTAGGTGAGGTTGAAGAGGATGTAGGTGGTGATGAAAGGAAGTAGAGACCATCACAAAGGTTGCCAAGTACAATTCTCTAGCTCTGGTCCAGGAAAACGCAGAGTGAAGCAGTAAGTAAGAGAAATTGTAGTACCATGTAACAACTTACTCACTGATATATAATGTTGTAAGTGAAGGTGGGGATGTAGAAAACATTATGGAGTGTGATGTGGTTGTTTATTTTCACTAATCCAACTATTGTGACCTTAACATTTTGGTTGTTTGGCAATGTAACAGTGATTGGTGTTATACATCTGTGTAAGTTATGCATTATTTTGAGCGAGGTGGATATGTGATCTGTTGCACCACTGTCTATAATCCAAGCAATCTTAAGACAAGTAATAAGTGAAGCAGTAAACTTAGGTAATTTGATGCTTTTAGATGAGAAAATACCATTTGCAGAGGTCTGTTGGTTCTGAAGCATTAAGAGCACTTGGTTGAGCTGGTTTTGGAGTTGGTCCATCCTAGCTGAGACATGTGCATCAAATGGTGTAGCAGCCTGGTTGGAAGTACTTTCCTTGTCAACATCATCTTGCCCCATAACCATGTTAATATCCCTTGCATTCCGGTAGTCTTGAGCTGTCTGTAACTACGTAGGTGCCTGCACTTTTCCATGAAGTGGGTGACTAATGGGATAACCAACAATTTTGTAGCATTCCTCTTTGAAGTGCCATTCTTTGCCAGTTTCCACAGTAAGCTCCCTTCCTAAAGTTGCTCCTTCTATCCTGTCCACTTTGTGGTACCCTTTGATTGTTGGATCTTGGATTAGGGTGTTTGGCACAACACTTCTTTGACTGTTAGGTGCATTGTTTCTTTGACCACTTGAGTTACCATACACATTGTTTCTTTGACTATTTGAGAAGCTGTTTAGGATGGTTGATGTGGTTGATTTTGGATTTGTGGCCTCCCTTTGCTTTTCTTCCTGCCTAACCATGGTGTAAGCCTTTGCAACAGTTGAGAGTGGTTGCATGAGTAATATCTGACCTCTGATATTTTAATAACATTCATCAAGTCCCATCAAGAACTGGATCAATCTTTTCCTTTGGTCTCTTTCTCCATTAATTCTGCCATTAGCACAATTGCACAAACACAAGCACAAGTAAGGTGCTTCCAAAGCATCAAATTCATCCCAAAGCCCTTTCAACTTGTGTTAATACACTTCGACTGAACAATTCTCTTGCTTCAACTACACAATATCATTACTCAATTGATAAATCATGTGACCATCAATCTGAGCATAATGTTCTTGTAACTCCATCCACAATTTTGATGCAGAGTTGATGAAATTGAGATTGTTTCCAATTTGTTCACTGACTGTGTTGAGAATCCAAGAAATTAACATGTCATTATTCCTTTCCAAAAGTGCCCTCAACTCTGAATTAACATCTGGTTCAGTAAAATCACAAGTAATCATTCTCATTTTGTTCTTTGCATTTAGTGCAATCATCAATGATCTCTTCCAAGAGATATAGTTGTCAGAACCAGTCAGTTTCTTTGAAATCAAAAACAAGACCAGGATGATCTGTTTGATGAAGATATAGGGGGTGATTGGATGTTATTTCATCATTGATTGGATTGGTTGTTGTGATTAGTGATTCTTGTGTGTTTTGTGATGTTCCCTCCATTTTCTTGATTTGAAAAAATTTATGATGAATTTGAGTGTTTTTTGTGAAATTGTGTTGTCTTATAATGTTTCTGGGTTGATAATGATGATCAGGAGGTAATTGTGGTTGTAATGGTGGTTTAATTGATAAATTTTAATGATTTTGGTTATCTGTTGTGAAAGTTATGGTAGTTTGTAGTGGTGATCAAAGTTTGTTACGGCAGTCAAAGTTTGTTGTTTGATCAGAAGCGGTTATTAGTGGTGGTTTTGTCACTGGAGAGCAGGTGTCGCTTCTGATACCATATTGAAAGTTGAAAGAAAAACTGAATTGGTGAAGAATGATTATTATTTCTTTAAGTGAAAATGATGTTGAATTATCTTAGTTTTTATATGTGTTCAAGCTACTCAGAACTTGAGGTGCTTATCTTGCCAACTTGTATTAGTTGTTATAACTATAATACAAGTTTAGGTGAGTTTAGTCAAGTCTCAAGTTTATGGAGGTCTGAAGTGTAAATAGGCTCTATATAATCTCTCATCCGAGCTAGCGTTTCCACACTTTTTCTCTCTCAAGCTTTGTGCAGTCATTATATTTTCTCTCATTTTGTTCTTGTATTTGTCTGTGATATCATCTTTGATATCTGGTTGTAAGTCTGGTCTAGTGTTCTTGATGAATCTGTTTTGATCATCTTTTGAGTGTGAGTGTTTGTAGTGAGGATTGATTAAGGCCCTTCTGAATGGGTTTAATCTTGTCATTGTAATTGGTAAGCATCCTATTTTAGGGACTTATCTGCTATAGCTTTTAATAAGAAAATAATACACCAAGGGGTGGTTGGCTGGGTGTAATCGTTGTTGTTGATTGTTCTTTACCATTTTTACATGGTATCAGAGCCCTAGGTTCTGATCTGGTGGTTCTTGGTCTTATTAAGGGTTTAGGGTTTCCAATACTTTTGGGGATCTTGTTAATTGGAGGTTGTATTGTTCGATTGAGGTCGTATTCTTTACGGCCGTGATTGGTTTAGTCTGTTCAGGCTAGATCTGGTGATTTCTGTGGGGTTCTTGATTAGGGTTTCTGAAACCTTAATTTTGTGATTTGGGGATTTGTATCCCTGGTGGTTTCTTGGAGTTTTTGGGCCCATTCTTGGTTGCAGTATCACTAGACTAAGTGAATATAGTGCTATTGTGGTCTATTTCCGCTGGTATAGCTCTGTAAGTGATTTTTCTTTCCTTAGATTAACAAGAGTTTAGTTAATTGGGTGCAAACGGGTTCGGTTAACACCTTGACCCACCATCTTGAATGGTGTGGAAACCTGCTCTGGCCAACCCCAGTCCGATTAGCTGATTCTTTGTTATATCTGGGTGTGAGTTTTATTTCTTGTTGAGTCTAGGTCGCAGGAGGATAGGTTAGGATAGTTTTGGAAGTTTTGATTGAGGCTTTTGGTGGTTTGTTGTTCTTTGTTATTTGTTTTGTTGATTATTGTTTGTTTGTTTGTTCTGTGCTTGTTTTTCTTGTTGTTCTTCTTTATTTGATCTGTTTGGTATTTGTTTTCATTGATTGTTTATTGTCTTGTTGTCATGGCTGGTAGTAGTGGTAGTATTACTCCTGTTCTGATTAATAATCTTGATGCTGGTAATCCTTTGCATATTCAAACTAATGATAATAGTGGTACTGCTTTAATTCCATTTAAACTTATTGGAACTAAAAATTATAGAATATGGTATGGTGCAATGAAATTGGCTTTATAAGCTAGGAATAAGTTTAGTTTCATTGATGGTTCTTGTTTAAAAGAAACCTATTCTACTAGTGATGTTTTATCTGCTCAGTGGGATAGGTGTAATGCCATTGTTCTTACTTGGATTATGAACTCTGTGTCTCAAGATGTTTATGTGGGACTTGTGTATTCTGACAATGCTGCTTCTGTGTGGAAAGAGTTACAAGAAACATATGATAAAGTTGATGGTTCGGTGATTTATAATCTATTACAAAAGATTAATTCTGTGAAACAAGGTGGTAGTTCTGTGGCTGATTATTATCATAGGCTTAACTCTTTGTGGAGAGAATTTGATGCTTTAACTAAATTGCATAAATGTGTTTGTGATTTTAAATGTTCTTGTGATGCTAGTAAAGAGCTTGGATTGCATCAGCAACTTATGAAGCTGATGCAGTTTCTCATGGGTCTTGATGATTGTTATCAACCTGTGAGAACTGCTCTGCTGACTAGGGATCCTCTTCCTGAGGTGAAAGAGGCATATACTACTGTTTCTAGAGAGGAATCTCATAGAGGGATTCCTGAGTCTTCTAGTGCCGTTGAATCTAAAATGAATGCCACTTCTTTTGCTGCTAGGTCTTTTAATAACAACAAAAGAGTGTTTAATAACAATAATAATAACTCTAGAAGTACTAGTTCTAATACTACTAATAGAGGTCCTAATCCTAATCTTAATTGTAAAAATTGTGGAAAGATTGGACACACTATTGAAAGATGTTATGAAATCATTGGTTTTCCTCCAGGGTTTGTTAAAAATAATAGTAATAATAAGCAGAATGGTTTTAAACAAAACTATGGTGCTAATGTGGATGTTAAACAGACTGAAAAACATGTTTCTAATTCTTCTGCTAGTACTTCTTCTGGTTTTACTTCTGAACAGATGCAGAAACTTTTGTCTTTGATTAATGATAATTCTTCTAGAAGCATACATGCTAACATGGCAGGTAGAGCTTCATTCTTTAATGGGAATGTGTGGTTTAATCTTAATTTCACTAGATATTTCTTTGCTAATTCTAGTATAGCTGTGCAAACTGTTTCTTTGGGTTGGATAATTGATTCAGGTGCTAATCAACACTTGAATGTTTCCACAGTTGGTATGTTTAATGTTGTTGATATTACTAGCCTTAGGATTACTGTTGGTCATCCTAATGGTACTGTTGCTACTATAAGTCATGTAGGGAACTTAAAATTGACTAGTAATGTTACTCTTTATGATGTTCTTGTTGTTCCTGGTTATTGTGTGAGTTTGTTGTCTGTGAATAAGCTTATTAGAGATAGTAAATTGTTTGTTGGATTTGATGAGGATAAATGTTATATTCAGGATTTGAAAAGGGAGAATGTTCTGGGGACTGGTAGCCAGTCTGATGGTCTTTATCTGTTTGACATGCAGTCTAGTAGTTCTTTGGGTAAGTGCAATATGGTTGTGTCTTATAATGTTTCTAAGTTGGTTTGGCATAACAGATTGGGTCACCCTGCTGACCCAGTCTTGTCTGTTCTTCAATCTGATCTTGGTATTTCCAAGAATTCTTCTATATCTGTGTGTGAAATCTGTCATAGGGCCAAACAGACAAGGGAACCTTTTCCTTTGTCTAGCCATAAGTCTGAGAAACTAGGTGAACTTGTTCATCTAGACTTGTGGGGCCCTTACAGGGTTGCTAGCAGAGAAGGATATAAGTATTTCTTAACTGTTGTTGATGATTATTCTAAGGCTGTGTGGACATATTTGGTCAAAACCAAAGATGAAGTTTTTGATGTGTTTTGCTCTTTTATTCATTTGATTTCTAATCAGTTTGATGTGAAAATTAAGACTGTTAGGTCTGATAATGGAACAGAATTTGTAAATAAGAAAACGAATCAGTTGTTTTCAAATCTTGGTATAATACATCAAACTTCATGTGTTCATACACCTCAGCAAAATGGGATTGCAGAAAGGAAACATAGACACCCTTTAAATGTTGCTAGGAGTCTTATGTTTCAAGGGGGAATTCCTCGAAGTTTTTGGTCTGATTGTATTCTAACTGCTGTATATCTTATAAACAGGCTGCCATCTTCTGTGTTAAATGGTAAATTTCCCTATGAGTTGATATATAATGTGAAACCTAATCTTTCCCATTTGAGGTCATTTGGTTGTCTTTGTTATGCTACTATTCTGAATAATCATGATAAGTTGTCATATAGATTTGAAAAATGTATTCTAATTGGGTATTCTACTAGTAAAAAAGCTTATAAACTGTTAAGTTTGGATACTAGAAATGTTTTTTATGCAAGAGATGTGAGGTTCTATGAAAATGTATTTCCTTCAAGAATGAAAACTTGTGAGTCTGCTGATGCTGAACATGCAAGTGAAGCTGATCACTTGAAATTTTTTGATGGTCCTCAAAGTCCTAATGATGATGGGGAAGATACACCAGTTGAGGATGGTAGTTTGCCACCATCACATGATGCATTAGATGATGCAACAGATACTGCACTCATGCATCAGGATGTGAGGCAATCTGCAACCCAGTTTGGTGACCAAAACTGGTCTGAGGGCAATTCTGATCCAATTAATATGAGTCCTATGTCAACTCAGTTTGGTAGTTCTAATGAAGATGTGCAGACACCTGGTATAAGAAGGTCTAATAGAGAGTCTAGAGTTCCTGTTAGATTTAATGATTATGTTATGCAGTCTAAAGTTAGATATGGTGTTGAGAAATATGTGTGTTATGATGGTCTTAGTAGAAATAATAAATGTTTTGCTACTACATTAAATAAATCTATTGAACCTACTTCCTATGAGGAAGTTGTTAAGGATCCAAATTGGTCTGATGCTATGAATAATGAAATTGAAGCTCTTAATAGAAATAACACATGGACTGAATGTGAGTTACCTGTTGGTAGACATGCTATTGGTTATAAGTGGATTTGGAAAATTAAATATAAGTCTACAGGTGATATTGATAGATACAAGGCTAGGTTAGTTGCTAAGGGTTTTAATCAAAGAGAAGGGTTTGATTATGATGAAACCTTTAGTCCAGTTGTTAAAATGGTCACTGTCAGATGTTTGATTAGTATTGCTGTTAAAATGAGTTGGCCTTTGTATCAATTAGATGTGAATAATGCTTTATTATATGGTGATCTTGATGAAGATGTTTACATGTATTTGCCTAAAGGATTTAATGGTGGTGATTATTCTAAAGTGTGCAAACTTAATAAATCTTTGTAAGGGTTAAAGCAAGCCCCAAGGCAGTGGAATGCTAAACTTTCTACTGCATTGGCTGAGCATGGCTTTGTTCAAAGTAAATGTGATTATTCTTTATATATAAAGCAAAATGATTCTGTGTTTGTTGCTTTACTTGTTTATGTGGATGATATTGTGATTACTAGAAATAATGAGATTGAGATTAGTAAATTTAAAAGGTTTCTGAGTTCTAAGTTCATGATTAAAGATCTGGGAGAGTTAAAATACTTTCTAGGTATTGAGGTTTTGAAAAATGATGAAGGTGTTTGTATGTCTCAAAGGAAATACTGCTTAGAGTTATTACATGAGTATGGCTTGTTAGCAGCTAAAACTGTTGATTCACCTTTGCCTGAGAATACTATACTGAATTGTGTTGAGTCTGAAAAGGATAAAGTTTTGAATAACATTTCTAATTATCAGAAGTTAGCTGGGAAGTTGATTTATTTGACTAATACTAGGCCTGATATTAGTTATGCTGTTCATTGTTTGAGTCAGCATATGTACAACCCATTGCAGTCACATTTAAAGTCTGCTTTAAGAGTGTTAAGATACTTGAAAGGTTCTCCAGGTTCTGGTTTGCAATTCAATAAAAAATCTGATCTGAGACTTAGAGCTTATGCTGATGCAGATTGGGCAAAGTGTCCTAAGACTAGGAAATCTGTAACTGTTTTTTGTGTTTTTCTTGGTGATTCTCTTGTTTCATGGAAAAGTAAAAAACAAACTACATTATCTAGAAGTTCCACTGAAGGTGAGTATAGAAGCTTAGCTTCTACTACTTGTGAAGTTATTTGGTTAAGCAATCTGTTGCATAGTCTTGGGTTAAAAAACTTGTTTACATGTTGAGATTTTTTGTGATAATAATTCTGCAATCCCGATTGCAGCTAACCCAGTGTTTCATGAAAAAACAAAACATTTTGAGTTGGATTTGCACTTAGTGAGGGAAAAAGTTTCAGCTGGTGTTATTCAAACTATCAAGATTCATACTGATTTGCAAGTTGCTGATATTTTTACCAAGTGCCTTGGTCAAAGGCAACATAGTTTGTTTTGAAAGAATCTTGGTTTGTTTGATATGTTTGCAGGTGTGAAAAGTAATGAGAATGGTGTTGCAGTAGCAGAAGAGAGTTCAGGAGTATGAGCTTGAGGTTGATCAGCTTGAGGAGGGGTGTTGGATTTTCTTAGTTTTTATATGTGTTCAAGCTGCTCAGAACTTGAGGTGCTTATCTTGCCAACTTGTATTAGTTGTTATAACTATAATACAAGTTTTGGTGAGTTTAGTCAAGTCTCAAGTTTATGGAGGTCTGAAGTGTAAATAGGCTCTATATAATCTCTTATCCGAGCTAGGGTTTCCACACTTTTTCTCTCTCAAGCTTTGTGCAGTCATTATATTTTCTCTCATTTTGTTCTTGTATTTGTCTGTGATATCATCTTTGATATCTGGTTGTAAGTCTGGTCTAGTGTTCTTGATCAATCTGTTTTGATCATCTTTTGAGTGTGAGTGTTTGTAGTGAGGATTGACTAAGGCCCTTCTGAAGGGGTTTAATCTTGTCATTGTAATTGGTAAGCATCCTATTTTGGGGACTTATCTGCTATAGCTTTTAATAAGAAAATAATACATCAAGGGGTGGTTAGCTGGGTGTAATCGTTGTTGTTGAGTGTTCTTTACCATTTTTACAAATGAGTACAAGTGAAGGTTTATATACATGTTACAAAAGTCAAAGTAAACTACTTCTACATTACAGTTTACAATGTAATTATGAACTAAAGTAACTATTAAATTGTACAAACAATATTTACTACATCACATTACAATCTCTCAAAGCCTTTAAGAGCAGTTGTAACTTGTGAGACTATTGAGGCTTGGACACAGTCTTGATGTTTTTGACTTTATGATTGACCTCCTTTGTTTCATCACTTGCATTGTCATGTTCTTGAGCTTGAGCTGAAGCTGTGGCTGTTGTATTTCCTTTACATTGCGAAAATATATTGCATTACAGACTTACAGTTTCATGAAGGTTGATAGGATGGATAATAGCTTTTATGTGAAAATGCACAAGTTAAAGCATATATTTATGTATCTGAAGCATTTAATATACACAATACATCGAATACTTGTCAAAGGATTTATTCCTACTAGTTTTTCTAACCGATGGTTTCATGCTGAAGCCGCTCTTGCAAATCCATGAAAATGTAGAATATTTGTTATTTACAGTTTTTGTCTGAAGGCCACTCCACCTCATACTTACACAATTAATAGGAGTATAGCAAGAAATGGCTACCTTCTTTTTTCACCACACTTTAGTTGGTTAAAGCAATCAAGCCTGAATTTCAAATGATGTTTATTTAGCAATCATATGGAGAAAAACTTTTGAAAGAAAGATAGCAAGTTTAAAAATATCCATCTTAAGATAGAAACTAAATCTTTAGCCATCTTAAAAAAACCAATATCAAATAAGTGTTGAACCAACACTAGAAGAAACCTAAAAAGAACTTAATTACTTGGTAGTTCAACAAAATATGTGTATAAATATAATCTGCTATTAATGAAAATCCATAGATGCAACACAGTTATGCTGATATATCTTGATCTGAGTCTGTTGGGCCCTGTGGTAGTACAATTGCACCAGATGTCTCCATTTAACGGTTTGACCTATCTAAATGACTGGTCAGTGGTTACCTTCTTCTTCTTCTTCTTCAACACTGCGGGAACCAAATAATTACAGTGTTTATTTTTATTTCTTTTCTCTTTTAAACAATGCTGAGTTTGATTTGGGTATGCACTCAAGATTTTCCAACATTTTAGAGGGTGTGCACACATAAAATTTCAAGGTATTTTACGGTTTTTTTTAAGGACAACAATTTTTTTTACACTACCGAAAATCGACACAGGCTCAACATAGATCCTCCCCTGCTTGTGATGATGACTATGTAGTTATAAAATATTTATTCTTCAGTATGACTTATTAATTTGTCCATAACGAGTGTATGTTTAGATATTATATAATGTGCCTGCTTAAGTATATACTGTAACAAATTTATTTCATTCCTTCATGTTTCAAGTATATTATGTCAAAGTGAACATCATCAGATAAAGCTAAAGGTAAAGATTCTACTGGAGATGGACCCGAAGGTCGACCTCCTAATCGACCTAGAAATTAACCTGTAGGTCGTATAGTTGCTAGACCCTAAAGGTGCTAGTGTATGTAGTGGTGGAAGATGGGGGAAGTAGTAGTGCATCTGGGAATGGTGACGAGTTTGCTGATGATCAGGGAAATATAGGGGAGTATCTTGGAGAGGGTATTAGACCCTCAAGTAGGCCTGAACGAGGAGGTGATAATAGTAGTGCTACTAAGGAGGTGATCCGTGTGCTGATAAATCATAGGGAGTACCTTGAGGAAAGCATGTTACAAATGGAGTCATCTGTAGAATGGATAATATTGTTTTATTGATTGATGACCATAACATACAATGATAGCAGATATATATAGCCTATACAAGAGCTATATTAGGAAAATACTAATTACAAGCTAATCTCCTACTCACCAATTGACAATCACAGCTCATACGAATGGATAACTAACACTCCCCCGTAGTCCGAGCGGCGAAATCGCGAATGCTCGGACTGAAGATTAAAAGCTAATAAACAATAAATTAAAACTAAGAAATAGCAAGCGGAAGCACATCCTCAAGCAGCAACAGACATAAATACGCAACAAACCGGATAAACCAAAGTATCCGAACCAAATATGATAAACCAAAGTATCCTGACCAAATGGGATAAACCAAAGTATCCCTTACCAAACAGGATAAACCGAAGTATCCTGACCAAACGGGATAACCCAAAGTATCCCATACAACTAAAACAAACGGGATAACCCAAAGTATCCCCTACAACTAAAACAAATGAAATTACAACTAAGACTCATGCACTAACATCAAAAGAAAAGATGAGAAAATGAAAGTTGGTTCTAAACCTTCAACCCCCAAAGAACCTTCCAAACAAACGGGGCGTGTTTTTTCCTAGAAAAACATAAAGATCCACCATTTTTTTCATAGTTGATTGAAGTGGGTTTTCGTTATTACTTGATATTTGAAGATGAAATATGACATAGGTTAAGGTTTAATGGGATCCCTCCGAACCTTCGGCGTGTAGCGGGCGGCCGGAGGCGGCGGCGGAAGAGTTTAAGTTTAGGGTTAGAGATTTAGGATCGTATGGCTGATACACCATGTAGAATGGATAATATTGTTTTATTAATTGATGTTCATAACATACAATGATAGCAGCTATATATAGCCTATACAAGAACTATTAATACTAATTAGAATCTAATCTCTTACTCACCAATTGCCAATCACAGCTCATACGAATGCATAACTAACATCATGACTATTAAGGATAAGCATAAGTGACTTGTTTAAACTCTAGAATATTCTAATCTTATCAACTCATTATTGTTGTAACTGTATCCCCCTATATTTGTGTAGCTCCTCTAGTGTATATATGTACATCAACTTCAATGAATGAATGCAACCTTTTCACGTACAATTCCTGTTACCTTTATATGGTATAAGAGCTTCATCACTCCAACGAGTCTGATCCTCAATTTGTTTCCCTATGGCCTCAAACATCATACTACTACTTATAATGGGTGAATGCACCAACCCATTTTCCTATTAAGCTTACTTCTTCAAAATTTCCTATTTGGAGAAAACATATCCAATCAACCATTATTGGTCTAAATTTGCTAACATACATGTTGACAGGTTCTAAGGGGGTTTTCCAGGATCGAATTGATCATAACAACAACATGTGTACATCAAACAAGAATCAATAAAATTGAAACAAGAGATTGGGTTAAACCCATAATACTGATATTATTAAACTGGAATGGGTTACTTTATTTGTTACAGATACATACATATATGTAGTAAATGAATAGGTGTGATGAGAAAGGATGTGATGGTTCAAGATTGACCAACAAACATGTCCTTTCATAATAACTGTAAATAATTGCCTATCTAACTATCAAAAATAACTGATCCTACAGCCATGTTTCTGATCTTTGGTTGCTGATGTTGTCGACATGCTGCCCATAATAGAAGTAACATGGTTTTATTCCTTTTACAAAGATTAATTGGATTATGTTTTCCAACATATTCCCCCCTAATCTATGTTTCTTCTTCAATCTTCTTGTTCCTTATTTCTTCTTGCTCATTCCTTCTTCAAACTGATTTTCAATTCAATTTCTTCATGCTTTTTTCCTTTTGCTTTCTTTCTTATGTTGTTCTTTCTCTTCTGTGTGTTCTTGATTGAAACAAGACTTTCAATTCTTGTATACTGATCGAAAAATTTGATGGTCTGTTGTTCGATAATCGGCGAACAAAAACTGGTTTCATTTTTTCTGTATTCCGAATCGGCGAACAAGTCTGTTGTTTGGTATCGGCAAACAAAACGACGATTGAAAGCGGCAATCGATCTTCATTATGAAACTGTGTTTTCCATGCTTCTCTGTGTCGTTAATCAGTATCTTTGCTGTCCTCTTTCTTCAATGTAGAACACATGTTCTTCTGCCTTCTTAATAGACTTCTTTCTTTCTTCTTCTTCTTCAGGATTTTAATCGCATGTTTGGTCTTGAATGATGATTGTAACCATGATTTGAGTGTTGTTTGATCCCTTCGCTTCCAGTTTAATAATATCAGTATTATGGGTTCAACCCAATCTCTTGTTTCACTTTTATTGATTCTTGTTTGATGATGGCATATTGTTGTTATGATCAATTCGATCTTGGAAAACCACCTCAGAACCTGTCAACATTGGATTATGTTTTCCAACAATACATTGATAGCACTCAAGTTATACCATCACAATTCCTTGATGCAGAAAAGAAGACTATCAACCCTGCTTATGTCCAACGGTATCGACAAGATCAAACCCTTCTTAGTGCAATCCTTGGTAGTTGTTCAGAAATGATACAACCTATTATCTCGTCTGCTGAGTCATCTTCAGTAGCTTGGGAACGACTTTCTCAAGGCTATGCAAACTCCTCACGAAGCAGAATCATTTCACTCAAAGCTAAACTTGCTAGTACTCCCAAAGGAAACAAATCAATCGCTGAGTTTCTGAATGAAATGCGATCCATTGATGATGTTTTTTAATTTGCTCTCACTCAAAATCCCATAAGTGAAGAAGACCTGGTTGTTCATATCATCACTCAACTAGGAGATGAGTTCAACTCTATTGTTGCAGCCATAAAGGTTCGTGAATCACCGATTACATATGCAGAGTTATTTGAAAAAATCACTGATTTTGAAAGGATTATTAAGGAAAAAGATTCAGCGTCTCTTCCTGTTATTCCCACTATCAATGCAACTCAAAGGCAAAATTCCAAGGCACCACAATTTCAGAAATCATTTCAAGCATACAACTCTAAGAACCGAAAATCTCGCGGTGGTTATGGTAACCGTTCTTATCGTCCAGGGCAAAGTCAAAATGGTAATCGCTCCTATCTAGCAGATTTGTCTTGTCAGTTTTGTGAAATTACAGGTCACGCGACATCTGATTGTAGAAAGCTCGCAAGGTTCTTAAGGGAGAACAATATCACTGTTGTGAATTCTAACCAACGAATGCAAAACAAATTCCAGTAGCTAATGCTACCACTGCTTCCTCAGCTGTGCAGCAACCATGGTTATTCGATAGTGGAGCATCCCATCATGCAACATCCAACTTATCAGCCTTGAAAACATATGCAGACAACGGAGGACCAGATGAGATACTCTTGGGTGACGGTAAAAGTATTTCTATTTCACACATTGGTCAAACAAAAATTTATACATCTCATAGACCACTTTCTCTGTCCGACGTTTGATGCGTTCCAAGTTTAAGACATAATTTGATATCTATAGCAAAATTATGTAAATCTAACCGGTTTCTGTTGAATTTTTTTCCTCTCATTTTCTTGTGAAGGATCTTCGCACGGGGGCGTCTCTACTAAGGGGGTAGAACATCGGTGATATTTATTGCGCAAATTTTCAACCTCATCCACAAATAAATGCAACCATCAGATACTCATTGTCTGATTTGCATCACAAGCTCGGCCATTCGTCCAACAAAGTTCTTAGCCTAGTTCTTAAGGGAAATGGTTTAAAAGTCAGTTCAGTATCTGATTTTCATTGTAATTCTTGTTCTATCAATAAAAGTCATAAATTACCATTCTCAGTAAACTCTCTTGTGAGTATGGAACCATTGCAACTTATCCATACTGATGTGTAGGGACCAATACGAAAATCAATTTATGGTTTTGAGTATTATATCATATTTGTTGATCATTACACCAAGTATATTTGGTTATATCCAATGAAGAAAAAATCTGATACAAATACTCTCTTCCACCAATTCAAGTTGCTAGTGGAAAATTACTTTCAAACAAAGATAAAAGCTATTTTTTCGGACAATGGTGGAGAGTACCAGAAACTCATTCGATTTTTAACTTCATGTGGAATTTCTCATCTCACATCTCCTCCACACACTCCTGAGCATAATGGAACTGATGAGAGGCGTCGTCATCGCCATATCGTTGAACGGGCTTATCTTTACTTCACTTTTCATCTCTTCCATTTCATTACTAGTCACACGCCTTTCAAGCCGCTGTTTATTTAATAAACCGAATCCCTTCTTCAGTTTATCTTTTAAATCTCCATTTGAAATGCTACTCCATAAGTTACCAAACTACAACTCCTTGAAACCTTTTGGTTGTCTATGTTGTCCATGGTTACGCCCTATATTTGTGTAGCTCCTCTACTGTATATATACATCAACTTCAATGAATGAATGCAACCTTTTCACGACAATTCCTGTTGGACATAATTGTATAAGTCTTGTCGTCAAAAGCTAGGGTCTTAATTGTAGTTAGTATAAAGATGTGTTTTAGGCTGCAATTGTATTAGTTGTTAGAGTCTAGGGATCAAATGTGTAATTATGGGCAGTTATTAGCAGTTATTGGGTATGACTCTTCATGAACCGACGTATCTTATGATTATAACTGCCAACATGTAATAGTATAATTAGGGCAGAATCTGATGTAAAAATATAATAGTTGGTTATCAATACAAAGTATTATTGTGTTGTTTCAATTGTGCAAATCATGTGTGTGTGTGTTTATCATTTGATCAGGAATCTGGGACAATAATTGGTATCAAGAGCCGAAGGTTCGATCATACCGTTATACCAGAAGATGTACGTTGATTCGATGGCCAGGAAGAAGATAGTGGACATGGAAGAACACATCGTTGATGGGACTGACTCAGAAAATGTCAGTAGCAAATGTTCTAACCACTATTGTTACAACAAATCTTGGTTTACTAAGTATGCTGTGTTTGGTAAAAGTAGTAGTAGCAGTGAGCAGTAGCTGTGAGCAGTAGATGTGAGTAGTAGCCGTGAGCAGTAGCTGTTTTTTAAATAAAAACGTTTGGTAACATAGTTGTAAATATCCACAGCTCTTGTAAATATCCACAGCTTCAAAAGAAAGCATTGGTAAAAAAGCTTTCCTAAAAAATTGCTACAACTCATTGCTCTCTTACCAAACAAACATAAAAAATAAAAAAACTCATTCTCACCGCTCATTGCCTCAAAAAGCACCAAAAAGCTCCGCGCCAAACATAGCTTGGTTTACTAATTATGGTGGAAACAAAGATTATTATGGCAAAGATGAATTTGATGGTATAGGGTATGGTCAAGTTGTGATAAACACACTCAAGAATGATGTTGGTGATACAGAAGTCTGGTCGGGGTTTGAGATCATTAGCGGATTAGCGGGATTGATAAACAACAGCGGGGCAGCGGGTTTGATTATCAACAGCGGAATAGCCGGATTGATCACGATCAACAGCGGAGAAGCGGGTTTGATTGTCAATAGCGGGGAAGCGGACATAGTTGTCATTAGCAGGATGCGGATGTGACAATTATTGGCGAGGCACATTTGACTTTCAATAGCGATGCGGGTTTGATCAAACACCCTAGAAATCAAAGAAACCAGATGAGACGTTTTGAGATAGAATTGTTTACCGATGGACTGGTAACAATGGATTATTGGAAGGGATTGCTTCACAAATATCAACCAAGAGACGGGATTTCAGGCGAGGAGAAGGCCAAGAAGAAATTACCTAAGGACTTGAGGAGTTAAAGATTGTTGAAGAATCCAGAGCAGGAGCATGAAGACTCAATGAACAAGACTTAAACAATTAGGGGGAATATGTTGGACTTAATTGTATAAGTCTTGTCGTCAAAAGTTAGGGTCTTAATTGTAGTTAGTCTAAAGATGTGTTTTAGGATGCAATTGTTTTAGTTGTTAGAGTCTAGGGATCAAATGTGCAATTATGGGCAGTTATTAGCAGTTATTTGTGAAGGGGTATGACTCTTCATGAACCGACGTATCTTATGATTATAACTGCCAACATGTAATAGTATAAATAGGGCAGAATCCGATGTAAAAAATATAACAGTTGGTTATCAATACAAAGTATTATTGTGTTGTTTCAATTGTGCAAATCATGTGTGTGTGTGTGTGTTTATCATTTGATCAGGAATCTGGGACAATACTGTTTATTTAATAAACTGACTCCCTTCTTCAGTTTATCTTTTAAATCTCCATTTGAAATGCTACTCCATAAGTTACCAAACTACAGCTCCTTGAAACCTTTTGGTTGTCTATGCTGTCCATGGTTACGCCCTATATTTGCGTAGCTCCTCTACTATATATATACATCAACTTCAATGAATGAATGCAACCTTTTCACGTACAATTCCTGTTACCTTTATAATCACTACATCGACGTGGGTCGAACATTGCTAATACGCCACATACTCAGTCATCACGCAGGAGTTGGTCTGATATGATTGATAGGGTGTGGAAAATAAAGTCAAAGGCATGTTGGGAAAATAGGATGGGCATGTTTGAAACATATTGTTGGCTCAATTCCGATTGATCAACATTGTTTAAGAATGGTAAATATGTATTTCAGCATTCATGTTATCGTTTTCTTTTTTTAAATTTTGTTATTTTCTTATCTAACTTAAATTATTAACAACGTAGGAAAAGGAAAGAGGCGGTCCAGTAAGTTCTCTGAAAGTTTATCAGCACTGCTATAAGAAGGGAGGCTCGGTTTCTGAGTATATTACCACGAGGGCAAAGAATGTGGTGGTAAACCATCTATCTGCTCTTACTGATTTTAATTACTTATATTTTTTATTATATTTAAACCATAATTCTGTTTATAGGAAAAGTGCATGTCATCCTTGTGTTGGTGATAGGGAGATATGGGAGTGGGCTTGTGGTGGACCTTCCAAAAAAAGGGAGATTTTTTGGATTTGGCGCTCCAATGGATATCGATTCCGGTATCGCATCTTCAGACAAGGTATGTTTTATGCGGTCCTAAATTATATCATATTTTGTTAAAGTGGGTAAAATTGGGTTGTAATGGTTCATCTAGCTTTGTTATGGGTACATATTCTAATAGGTTGCAATGGGTTAATGGATCATGTTGGGTTTACACGAGTCATAATGAAGTCATGGGTTGCAATAGGTGTTGTAATGAGAATGTCAAAAAGAATGCTACAAGTGTTTCTCAAGTTAATATAAGTGCCTACCGTAGGCGCTTCAAAGAAATGGTACTTATTAGCTAATGAGTTTGTCAATTGCAAAATAACTGAAGCATTTTTAGTATAATCACCAGCATCATCAGTATATAGGAATACTTTTGTTATATGGTTCATTGCAGCCAATTGGATGCATTTCAAAGCTTATACCAACTGATTTGATATATCCATTTTTTATTTTTATATTGTTTATTCAAATTTGGTCAATATGCATACCTATGTTTGATGTATTTAAAGATAACAATCTGAACTTGGCTATGTTTCATCCCAAGTCACTGATGTGTATTCTAGTAGCCTTTGTGCATGTATTATTATATAAAAGTCTGAACTTGGCTATGTTTCATCTTAATTTTATATGTTTCATCACTTAAAAGCTTTTAAAGTTGGTCTCTTAAGTTATCTACAAGTAATAAAGGAACATTCAATAGAGAAAGAAATAGTCTAATCGCATTTGAGTGTGTTGTTGTCTAGGTTGAGATTGCAACAAGTTGGCTGCATGTTATTGCAGCCAATGTATCCCCAATCTTAACATGTTTTCTATATTTGTAGGTTGAAAGTTTGAAAAAACAACTCGGAACCAAGCAAAGGAAGCTGAGGAGCGGGAACTAGCTGCCAAGGAGCGACACGAGGCTGTCGAGGAGGGGGGAAAGGGAAGCGGAGGAATGAGTTTTCTATAATTGTTGGTCCCAAATATGAGTCGATATATGAAATTGCAATCAAATCTGAATAACTATACTAATCGTCTAACTATTGTAATGTTACATGTACATACGTATATATACTAGTCGAATGGTTGTGAACCAAACGACACACCCTTTCGGCTTTATAACCGATTCTGTAACTAACTATCTAATAACTACCTTTGTAACCGAATTAACTAACTTTCGGTTACAAACTATCTATTGTACAACTTTGGTCCTTCGTGTTTTATCATGAAGCAATATCGAGATTAAACTTGTTCACATTCTCCTCCTTAATCTTGATCGTTGCTTTGTCCTAAGTCTTGAACTCTGAGCATTTGTCGCATAGTCACGAACTTTAGTCTTGGTAAGGCTTTTGTTAAGATATCTGCTCTTTGTAGTTCTCCACTGACGTGTTCCACATTGATATGACCATTCTCTACGCATTCACGAATGAAATGATAGCGAATGTCGATGTGCTTGCTCCTTCCATGAAAAACTGGGTTCTTTACGAGTGCTATTGCTGATATGTTGTCAACTTTCAGCGTTATCCTTTTTTCTTGCCATCCAGTTAATTCACTAAGTAGTCGTTTTAACCATAAAGCTTGACATGCTGCTCCAGTAGCCGCCATGAATTCTGACACACATGATGAGAGCGCCACTGTTGGTTGCTTCTGAGTACACCAAGTAATAGGTGACTCTCCAAAGTAAAATACTATGCTAGTAGTTCCTTTTCCTTGATCGGTGTTGATTCCATAACTACTGTCACTGTAACCTGTAATCTTGCAACCGCCTTCTTCTTTGTATATTATTCCATGCTCCTTTGTTCCTTTGATATATCGGATTACTTGTTTCACTGCCTTCAGGTGATGATCCTTCGGGTCTTGCATAAATCTGCTGAGTAGTCCGACTGAGTAACTAAGATCTGGTCTTGTATGTAGTAAGTACCTGAGACTTCCTATTAAGCTTCGGTAGTAAGTTGCGTCAACTGAGTTTCCATCTTCCGCCTTGACCAACTTAGTGCCGGGATCCATTGGTATCTTCGTATCATTACTGTCCGTCATACTTGTTTCTTTCAAGATCTTGTTAATATATCCTGTTTGCTTGATTGTAATCTCTCCTCCTGTCTGTGTAACTTCTATCCCAAGGTAATAAGCTAGCAACCCAAAGTCGCTCATTTCAAATTTGTCTTTCATCTGGGATTTGAACAAGTCTATTTCCTTCTTTGGAGTGCCCGTGATTATCAAATCATCTACATAAATTCCAACTATTAGTGTAGAAGTCTTGCTTCTCTTCGTGTAAACTGCTTGTTCGAGATTACATTTCTTAAAGTCTAATGACTTCAAGGTCTGATCAAGTTTCACATTCCAAGCTCTCGGTGCTTGTCTTAAGCCATACAAAGCTTTAGTTAGCTTGTATACTTTTCCTGAGTTTCCTTGTTGAATAAATCCTTCAGGTTGTGTAACATAGACTTCTTCCTTCAAATCTACATGTAAAAATGCTGATTTTACATCTAAGTGGTGTACTTGCCATCCATGATATGCTGCTAGTGCTAATAACAATCGAACTGTCTCTATCCTAGCAACTGGTGCGAATACTTCATCGAAGTCTATCCCTTGTTCTTGTACATAACCTTTTGCTACTAATCTTGCCTTATATTTGATGATCTTTCCTTTTGCATCCCTCTTGGTCTTATAAACCCATTTGAGTCCTATTGCCTTCTGATTTGTTGGCAATGTAGTAAGAGTCCATGTGTTATTCTTGTTGATTGAATCCAATTCAATCTTCATGGCCTCAATCCATTTCTTATCTGTTGATGCTTCCTTGTAGTTACGTGGTTCTTCTTCCGTAAATAACAAACTTTCAGTTTCAATTTCACGTGCGTTCTCATATATCTCTGTTATATTCTTGAAACCTCGTACTGGTATATCATCAAATCTATTGTCTGAGCTTCCTACTGAGCTAAAAGTAGCTTCTTCTTCATCTTCTGAGTTAGGGTTGTAAGTCCTGATACGTATTATCATTGATCGGTATAGGATTTTCATTGTCAACTCCGTCTATCACAAAATTAGCCCAAAATGTGTCTTGTGTACTTGTATCCTCTCCATTGTTATCCCAATCCCGCGGTTTCGTTTCCATAAACTTTACATCCCTACTAACATGTTTCTTCTTTCCTATTGGATCATATAACCTACATGCTTTTGATCCTTCCTCTACTCCTAAGTAAATCATCGGTATGCTTCTGTCGTCCAGCTTTTTTAAGTGAGGTATCGTTATCTTTGCATAAGCTGTGCATCCGAATATTCTTAGATATTCCAGATTCGGTTTTCTGTTGTAGAGTGCTTCATATGGTGTTTTATCTTCCAGGGCTTTCGTAGGTACCCTGTTGAGTATGTAAATGGCGTGTTTGACTGCTTCCGCCCAAAAAGTTAAAGGTAACTTCATTGCTTTCATCATACTCCTCGTAGTTGATAACACTGTCCTATTTCTTCTCTCCACTACTCCATTTTGTTGTGGTGAGTATGGTGCTGTCAACTGTCGTACTATTCCATTCTCCTTACAGTATTTGGTGAATTCATTAGATGTAAATTCCCCTCCTCTACCAGTTCTTAGCATTCTTAATTTTAATCTCAACTCCATTTCAATCTTCTGTTTAAATTCCTTGAATGTGTTAAATGCCTGATCTTTTGATGTTAGAAAGTAGGCCCACATGAAACGTGTACAGTCATCTACTAATAAGAAGATGAGTTTCTTTCCAGAGTGTGTGGCTGGACTTATGGGACCACAGAGATCTCCATATACTAAGTCCAACGGGTTCTTTGATCTGAATTTAGCTTGATTTGGAAATGGTGTTCTACTGTGTTTTCCTAATAAACATGCATCACAAATCTGTCCTGCATGATTTATTCTGGGTATTCCTTCCACTAGACCCTTTCTTGTCATCTTGTTGATGTCGTCAAAATTCAGATAACCTAATCTAGCGTGCCATAACCATGCTTGGTTATCTACATTTGCTAAGAGACATATAGGTGCTTCTATTTGTAGTCTAATACTGTAAAGTCGATTCTTGGATCTTTCTACCTTCATCAACAACTTCTTATCCTTATCATACAAAGTTATTTTGTTTCCATCCATGATGATCTTACAACCTATCTTTGTAAGTTGTCCTAGACAAAGTATGTTGCTCATGAGGTTTGATATGTAGTAAACATCCGAAACTATCTTTTGTTGTTGGTTTCTACATCCTAAGAGTATTGAACCTCTACCCTTTATCTCCACGTACGATCCATCTCCAAAACGAACGCGTCCAGTGATGCTTTTGTCAATGTCCTTAAAATGACTCTTGGTTCCCGTCATATGGTTACTTTGTTGTTCCCGTTACACTTATAGAAATAACTAGAAAGTTATCCTAATTGTGTACTAAGACTGATACAATGTATGATTAATTTTACCAAATAAGTTAGAACGTAAATATAAAACAACAAAGGTTTTTCAACGTTTAAATTCTTATTAGAAATTAATCAAAGAATCTATTACCCAAAGTGTTTTGCGGAATAAACACTTTGGGATTGAATAGACAAGGTATGGTGTTCTCCTCTTCTAAACTCAAGCTTTTCTTGAGTGACAACTAAAAGACCCTACTGAGCTATCTCAGTGAGTAGGTTGTTCTTTGGAGGAGAAAAGTGGGCTGTGAAAGTCTAAGCTTTTAGTGCACAACCTTAATTCACTTTTCTCCTCATCTATCTATTTATACACAAGTATAAAAGAAAGCATATAACTAAAGTACAAGTTGACCTATGCTGGTCTGACAAAAGTACAACTGTGTTTTGTCATTACCAATAATCTACATCGGGAATAAGCTAAAAGGTCCTTTAGAGTGTCTGCCCAACCACTCTCTGACTTTAAGCCGTTTTAAGGAAAGTTCGCTTTCGGCGTGATAAGACTTGTTCTTATCCTCTTCAAACTTTCCCGCTCGATCCCGCCTTTACTTCAGGTCTTAGATTAATTCTAAGTCTTCAGTATTTAGTCTTCAGTCTTTAAGTTATCCAGGAGACTGAGGGGTTCAGTGAGCTCTTGTCAGTACTCACTGAACCCATCATCTTCTTCTTCGGCTTAAGTCTCACTCAGGAAGTACCGCCTTCCTGAGGAGTGAATCCTTCGCCTTGAATTCGCCTTAAGCATCCTGAAGATGACTCACTGAGTTACTGTTAACTCAGTGACTTGAATTGTTCTTGGTTGGTAAACACTTGGCTTAATTTGTGTTCAAATCCTGTTTTAGATAATTGGGTATTTATGGACCCAACAATCTCCCCCTATTTGGATATAAATTATGCCTAAGTGTTATTGATCAGTATGAGTGAGCTAATGGCTTCTTCTCATACTGAATATACAGAAGATAGTAAGGACTACGATTTAACATAAACATGGGACAACATTTTATTCATGTCATTACAAAGTCCTATCAGCTAAACAAAATACTTAAGGTTCCTGACGGATACCCATTAGTTCAAGCTTTGCCTTCTTCGACGCTAACACTTCTTTGTCAGGTCGTTCCTTCATCAACTTATCCATCAGCCTGACAAACTCCTCATTGTTAGAGCCCCTGATATTAAGTGCCATCAGTTTGTAGGCTAGGAGTGTTGTCGTTTCCACTTTGTCAATGTCAGAAACTCTCTGAAAGGCTTCCTGACCAAATTCATCCACGAAGAAGATGCCATACTCAGGTTCTTTAATGACAAGTTTAGGATGGAATTTTACTCCCTGAGGAGGAACTCTGTTGCAGTGAAGTGCAGCTATGTATTGTTCAGGCTCCATAGCTACAGCTTTCCTTTTCTTCCCAACCTTCTGAGTATATTCAGGGATAGTTAGTCCCTGAGAAGCAAGTGCCTCATCATGGTCAATGCCCAGTCTCTTTGCCACTTTTGCGAGTTCCTCATACTTGGCACTCAGTGACTTGATGATGATTGGGGCATTCTTGCTTGAGGTTTTCTTCCTCAGGATGGGCATCATCATATCCCATTCTCTTAACCCATAGTCTGAAAATTTGACTTCAGGAAGATGTTCAGACTTTCTTGGACCTCTATGGACAGTTAAGCTCAGAGGTCTGGTGGGGTGAATGGTGATGTCAGTGATTTTTCCTTCACCTTTGGTTTTGGTCATGTGCCATACATACCTCTCATATGCCTTTTGCCTCTTTTCTTGCTTCAGTTTGGCTTCCTTGTTGTGTTTCTGAAGAAGTTGGGCTTGAAGCCTGATGAATTCATCTCCCTGAATCTCTTTCTCAGACTCCTTTATTTCCTCCTTGGCAACCTCATATATGGTAGATGTGGTGAGGTCATGGGCTTTCCTGCGATCTTCCTCATCTAAGATCTTAGCTAGTTCCTCCTGAGTCCCATAGACTCTTCTCCCATCTTCTAAGTCAACAAAAGACGGTACTTCAGGATCTGGTTGTCTTATGTTTGAAGCCTTGACCAAGTGTGGTGCAGGAGGAGAGGTTTCAGTCATAATCTCCTTCCCTTTGCCAGTGAGAGGAGGTTGACTTGTAGATTCCTCAGGATTTGGAACAGTTACCAAGGCAGAGAAAGGATCAGGGATTTCATCATTTTTCTCCCCCTCAGCAGGTTTAGGAACTTCAGTGGAAAGACCTGCTGACTGAGGAGGTGGTGGCACATGAGAGGCCTGAAGAATGGATAAGATATCAGAGACCATTGACTTTGTCTCAGAAGCATCATTCTTCACGGCACTGAGTTCGGTAGCCATTACTTGTTGGGTGGTGGAGAGTTCAGTGACACGGTTGGTGTAGTGGTTGATCAGCTCATTATGTGTTTGTGAGAGCTGATCCATGGCTGAGGAAAGCTTGGTGAGGTGCCCCTTGGATTCCATGGCAGCCTGAAGAATGGAATCCTGGTTATCCCTGAGACCTTTGATATCTACCCCCTGAAAGAGCCTAAGAAGCTCAGTAAGGTTGGTGGAGGCAGTCGACTGAATGGCCATATGATCTTTCATTGATTGAATCATTTTGGGATCATCAGTAAGTTGATCTTGGACGGATTCAACGGCCTTGAGGAGGTTTGCAAGGTCCTGATGCTGACCAGTAGCTGTTTCATCAAAGGTTTTAGTCAGTTCCCCAAGTTGTTTGTCAGCGAGCCTTGTAGCCTGAAGAATCTTGTCCTGAGATTCTTCCACTGAGGCCCTGAAATCGGCATAGGAGGCTGCCGCTTCAGTATGCTGATCCGTTAGTTCATCAGTAAGAGCATTATACAGACCTTCGTTGGCATGGCGAAGGTATTTAGCCATACTTCTTTCAGTAGGCGGATGAACATTATCATACTTGGTTAACCATTCAGGGGTGGCAGAGGCACCTAATGAAGATGATGATGAAGATGATGGTGAACTGGGTTGTTGATCCTCAGGATGAGGAGAAGAGAGTTGTTGCTCAGATGGACCCTCCATTTCCTCCTCAACTTCGGGAAGAGGTTCATCATCACCAAAATCGAAATCCGTCTCCTCCTCTGACTCATCAGCCAACAAAATTTCATAGTCAGCCAGAGAAGGAGCCTTCAGGGAATCCAGCTCCCCCTCACAAGAGGGCTCACTTTTGTTGTGGCCAGGTCCTGATCCTTTAGCCATAATAACTGGTGGGGTTGTACCAGCCTGACTAGCCATAATAACTGGGGGGGTTTGCCCAGCCTGACTGTTAGGATCAGTTCCCAAGTGACTTGGACCACCTGAGGGGGTGATGGGTTCCATATCAGCGGGTGGTGTGTTTCCCCCTGAGTCTTTGTCCCCCTGAGTACCTTCATCTACTATCGGGTGTTTTCCAGTAGAATCACTAGGTACTATTGGTGAGTGTTGATGGCCTCCCTTCCCATCAGGATTGAGCTGTCCTTTTGGGGATTTAGAGGCCTGAACTCCCTGAGACTCTAAGTGTGATTGCTTAGAGACGTTAGCAGGATGTGAGTGGGTGTGGGTCCCCTTCTCAGTGGAGTAGTGCCGCCCCACTGAGGATATAGAACCCTGTCCTCCCTCAGGCTTTGATTGTGATTTATCAGTGACTTCACTGGGATGTGAGTGGGTGGATGCTCCTGACCCACCTGACTTGTTTTTGTCAGTAGGGACATTCAGAAAGGGTGTGCCCGAGGATAGTGAGGATGATTTCCCAGTACCCTCCGTTGGCGGTTGTTTTGTGGCCAATGTGGTCTCTGTTATGGGATTCGGAGAGGTCAAGGCCACAATAACATTTTTGGTGCCTGAGGCAACAGTCTCAGTGACGAGTGGCTTAGGTTTAACCACCTTACTGGATTGTCCCCCTTTCCCTTTCTTCTTCTTCACCTTGGTTGGTGAAGGAACTGGTGAGCATACATTTTCAACCTGAATCACCATCAGCACGTAGGTGGTCAGGGCGACTGGATTTACCTCATTAATGTCACTACTAAAGTTGGTCTTATGCAAGATGTCAGGTTTTGTACCTTCATCGTCAGACCTTAAGTAGTCAGAACCAAGGAGGTCCTGAAGCACACAGGAGATGAATCTAGGATAAGACATGTGTCTTTGCCTATGTTTCCCTGAGAGCTTTGACACGAGGTCACGGAAGATTATTCCTCCGATATCTATTTTTCTACCCTCCAAGAAACTGAACATCATCAATTGTTGTGATGAGTTCAACTGCTCAGTGTAGGATTTGTTTCCTCCGAGTACCTGAATGACGAATGTCATCATAAGTCTCCAGACAGGGTGAAACCATGTCTTCACTATTGGAGCCTTTGCCAACAAGGCTTCAGGAGACTCGGCAGGACGCCTAACATCATGAGGCCCTAGGAAAAGCATTTCATCTTTTATTTCCTGATCAGTAGGGTTAGCCTCAAAGTTCTCAACAAAGTTAAGACCAGTGGCCATGATGAAGGTCTTGTAGTTCAGGGAGAGAGTCCTAGTCCCATTCATCACAGTGAAAGTGATGATCGACTCTTTGGTGTCCTTAGGGCTAGTAGCCGTTGCGGTACACCAAAACTCCCTGAGATAGTCATTATAGATGACTTCTGGGGTGGTTGTAAAAGCTGTGGCAAGGAAGCAGTTTTGTAAATACTTAACTACATCCTTGTAACCCGCATATTGCTGCGGGTAATGGAAATTTCCAACCACATTGTTTTTGGTCAGGTCCACGCCCTCCATTATGAAGCTCACATTTGGGGTGGTGGTAATAGCATTAGAGGAAGCCATTTTATGATCGGGTTTAGGTCAGAAAATGGTCGGATATTTCTTAATGCTAAGAACACACACACAATTTGTTTGAGAAATAAAAAGGGCAGAGTTTGCTTATAAATTTCTAAAAACGTGTGTGTGTATTCTTTTGGATGGGTATTTATAGGGAAGTGGAAAGGTTGGGGGTATTTAGGGCATAAAGGAATTAACTTCAAAAATTTGAAAATTGTTTTATAAAATTTTGAAGTCCGCATTTAATGCCACGATTCCACTTCCCCATGTATTCGGCAACCATTATGGTGAACAGTTGAGCCGTCTGCAAAAAGTGTAGTTTGCAGAGATGAGTCATCACATTTCTCTAATGTGATTGGATAGGCATTTAATGCCTAGTGGGAATGTGGGGGCCCAAGATGTGTATGCCAGAGAGACATATATTCCTATATTAAATAGGAAATCAGTCACCAACCTAGGACATTTACTAACAAAATACTTAGAGCATTTAAGTTAGCATTGAATGACATCTTGAGGACCCTGAATGACTTTTCATTCACTGAGGGTTTCAGGAAGGGGATTCAGTGATACTTGACACTGAGGGACACATTGATTCAGGGACCTGAGGTTCTAAGAATGTACACTTCAGTTGGATGGATTCAATCAGTGGACTGAGTCTAAATATCCAACATTCCTAACTCAGCTTTCAGTCTAGTGAAAGTTGGTTCATCCAAAGGTTTGGTGAAGATATCAGCTAATTGATATTCAGTAGGGATGAAGTGTAATTCGATGTCACCATTCATGACATGATCCCTGATGAAATGATATCTGATATCAATGTGTTTTGTTCTCTGATGAAGAACAGGGTTGTTGGAAATTGCAATTGCACTTGTGTTATCACAAAAGATGGGAACCATCTTATACTGAATGCCATAGTCACTGAGTTGACTTTTCATCCATAGTACATTTGCACAACAGCTGGCTGTTGCAACATATTCAGCTTCAGCTGAGGACATGGCAACTGATTGTTGCTTCTTAGCACTCCAACAGACTAATTTTCCACCAAGAAATTGGCAGGAGCCTGAGGTGCTTTTCCTATCCATGTTGCATCCAGCATAGTCAGAGTCTGAGTATCCCTTGAGGTCAAACCCTGAGCACTTAGGATAATACAATCCAAGGCTTGGAGTACCTTTCAGGTACCTGAGGATCCTTTTCACAGCAGTGAGATGAGATTCTCTTGGGTCAGATTGATATCTGGCACACAAACATACTGAGAATTGGATGTCAGGCCTTGATGCAAGGAGATACATCAGTGACCCAATCATTCCTCTGAATAGAGTCTGATTGACTGATTTACCAGTGAGGTCATAACCAAGGTTGTTTGGTGGGACCATAGGAGTCTTGACTGAGGCACAGTCACTGAGATCATACTTCTTCAGTATGCTTCTGACATACTTCTCTTGACTGATAAAGGTTCCTTTATCAGTCTGCTTAATTTGTAAGCCAAGAAAGTAAGTCAGTTCTCCCATCATGCTCATTTCAAATTTCTTTGCCATCAGTTTTTCAAACTGTTTGCAAAGTTTATAACTTGTTGAGCCGAAGATGATGTCATCAACATATACTTGAACAAGTATAACATCATCATTTGTCTTGTAGATAAACAAGGTATTGTCTATCTTGCCTCTGACAAATTTGTTTTGGATCAGGAAGGATGAGAGGGTTTCATACCATGCCCTGGGAGCTTGCTTCAGTCCATAAAGGGCTTTGTCAAGCTTACAGACATAGTCAGGAAACTCACTGCTCTCAAATCCAGGAGGCTGTTGGACATAAACTTCTTCTTTCAGTGAACCATTTAAGAATGCACATTTAACATCCATTTGGTACACTTTGAAGTTCATGTAGGTTGCAAATGCAAGGAAGATCCTGATGGCTTCCATCCTTGCAACTGGTGCAAATGTTTCCTCATAGTCAATGCCTTCTTGCTGGTTGTAGCCTTCGGCAACCAATCTGGCCTTGTTTTTGATGACTATGCCATTCTCATCTGATTTGTTTTTGAATACCCATTTCATGCCAATGACTGTAACTCCATCAGGACACTTGACTAAGGTCATCACCTTATTTCTGTCAAATTGTTCCAATTCATCATGCATGGCCTGAACCCAACTAGGATGAGCAAGTGCTTCTTTGACACTTTTGGGTTCAATAGTGGAAATGAAATCCACAAATAGGCATTCATTGGCTGAGGCTGCGGATAGTTTAGCAGCCATGCTTTTGGTGAGCATGCCTTCAGTAGGCTCTCCAATAATATTGACAAGTTCTATATCCTGAGACCTAGTCCATCTGTCCTGAGGTCTTGGGTACTGACTAGAACTTGTGGAGGCCATATTGGGTAGAGGTGAAGGGATTGGTTCAGACACTTGAGGGCTTTCACGGTGTTGGGTGTCTGAATGATTTGTTTGATCACTGAGATTATTTAGTTCCTGAGCACTTTGAACAGACTGATTGTTAGAGTCAGTGTTTGTTTGTGCTTCAATAAACTCAGTGATGCTTGGGTGAGGAAGGTTATGAGGAAGGATGTGATAGGAGATATCAGCATCAGCTTGATACTGAGTGGAAGGATTGTTTTCAGGATCAAACTCATCAGGAGGATATCTTGATGAGTCATCGATTCCTATCTCTTCCACTGAGGAATTTGAGAACCTGATGACTTCAGTGCTCTCATCAAAGGTAACATGAAATGTTTCCTCAGTTTGTTGTCTCCTTGTGTTGAACACCCTGAAGGCTTTTGAGACAAGAGAATATCCTAGGAAGTATCCATCATCAACCTTTACATAAAATTTCCCTAGGTGATCTTTGTGATTATGAATAAACACAGGACACCCAAAGACATGAAAGTAGCTGATGTCAGGGATTCTTCCCTTGAATAACTCATAAGGAGTCTTGCTATGTCTCTTGACAATGATGGATCTGTTTTGTGTGTAACAGGCAGTTTTGACTGCTTCAGTCCAGAAATGTTTTGAAAGGACTGATCCATTTAGCATTGTTCTAGCAGCTTCAATGAGTGTTCTGTTTTTCCTTTCAGCCACACCATTTTGTTCAGGTGTGTAAGGTGAGGAAAAGTTTTGATGGATACCTTTCTCATCACAGAAACTTTCAAGTTCATGATTTTTGAACTCAGTCCCATTGTCAGTCCTAATCTGTTTGACTTTGATGTCATTCTGATTTTCAATGTTCCTGACAAAGGACATGATAGTTCCTGCTGCCTGACTCTTTTTGGTCAGGAAGTAAACCCAAGTGTATCTTGAGTATTCATCCACTATGACCAGAGTATACTTCTCATGGTTAATAGATCTAGGACTGATGGGTCCAAAGAGATCCATATGAAGAAGGTGTAGGCAGTTCCTGATGGAAAAGTTGGTTTTGGTTTTAAAGGATGCTCTCTTGTGTTTGCCTTTTTCACAAGCTGAGCAGGGTTTATCCTTTGAAAACACAAGAGATGGTAAGCCAAGGACCTTATTTTGTTTCACAAGATGATTTATGTTTTTGAAGTTCAGATGGGAGAGTCTTTTATGCCAAAGCCAATTGAGAGTTTCAGTGGCCTTAGCAAAGAGACAAGTACCATTCTGAGTCAGACTAGTCATGCCTAACACATAAACATCTTGTCTTCTAGGTGCAATAAGGACAACTTCCTTGTTTGCATTGAAGATGGTTCCTTGCTTATCATCAAACTGAACTATGTATTTTGCATCACATAGTTGACTGACACTGATCAAATTATACTTAAGGCCATTTACATAAGCTATCCTAGTGAAGACTATACCATTGCAGTTTACTGAACCATAACCTTCAGTGGGACATGATGAGTTATCAGCAAATACCACCTTGGGTCCTGATTCTTCCACATATTTGTGCAGATACTGCTTCACACCAGTCATGCTCCTTGAACATCCACTATCTAGATGCCAAATTGGCTCCCTGGCATGTCTCTGCACAAATAGTAAACTGGGTCAGTTCTTTCTAGGACCCCTCTTCTTAGAGGGCTTGGCTTTAATAGCCTGCTTAAAAGTAGATAATGATTCATGGTCAGTGGTTGAGTGGACTGAGCTCCCACAAATTTTGCATTTAATTGCAAGGGAAGACTCAGTAGACTGAGAGGATGATTTGTTCTTTCCTCTCCTTGCCTGAATGACCTCCTCATGTCCTGAGGTGTCATGAGTTGGATCACCACATAGGTCACAGCATGTGTCCATTAAGCAATCCTTAGGGAGGTGGTCATTGAATCCACAATGAGGGCAAGAGGCAAAAGGCTTTGCCTTTTTCATTCTCTACTTAGCATCAGATGGATACTTAAGAGCAACTGCTTTAAAGTTTGCCATCTTAGCAGAGGCTATGTATGACTGATGATCAGAGGTTCTGTGATCTTCCTTTTTGCATACCATGCAGTAAAGGATTCTGTAGCAATCATCAGCAACATGATTTCTAAAGCTACACAGCTCACATATCAGCAGAGGTTTGGTGGGCTTGGTTTTGGGTTTGGAGCTTGAGGAAGCTGATTTTGTTTCCTTAATCTTAGATTTAGGATTTTTCTCAAAAGATTCAATCTTCTCACTCAGCTTCCTGACCATCTCAGTCAACTGATCAATTCTTGGATCAGGACTTTGGGATTTTACCTCAGAAGGGACTGAAGTAGATGAGTCATCAGTGTTTACTGAGACTTTTGCTTCAGAAGGGACTGAAGTTGTTGAGTCATCAGTATTTACTGAGACTTCAGGGATTAGCCTTTTCAGGATTGTAATTCCCGATCCTGATTTCTCCTTTGGAGAATGTTCAGAGTAGACCAATGGAGTGAGGTCTGAGCTTGGAGAAGCTCCCTGAAGGACTTTCAGTGGTGGGAGAGGTATAGCTGATTCTGATTCTGACTCAGTGATTAACTCAGTACTACTGGGTTCTTCAGTGAGTCCTAGCATGCTTTTCAATGCCTGACTTTCAGGGAGCAAGATTTTCCCAGTCTCAAAGTTAGGTAACTTACTGACTGGGTTGTCCCTGAAAATCCAGTCATTTGACTTGGGTTCCTTTTCTTGCTCAAAAGCAATGCCAGCTGGAATAAAGACTCTTTCTTTGTCAGTCTCACTGAGGGTGTCAGTGAGTGGGTTAATTCCTATGACCTTAAAGTTCTCACTAGGATTCATACTAACAGATTGTAGGGTATTCACAATGCAAGAAACACTTGTTTGAGGCTTAGATTTAGATCGAATGGAAGAGAACTAGAGAGAGAGAGAGAGATGGGAACTCTCATTACTTTCAAGCTAATACACATAGTGTACCCTAAGGATGGATCTTGAAGACGTATGTCTTGATCGGTTTTGAGCATCGAATGAAACCTTAGGGTGACCTGATGAGTTTAGATATGAATTTGTAAGTTTGGTGAGAGGTGTTAGTGAAAAGGGTCGGATTTGTTCATGTTATTGGAAATGATGAGGGTTTGAGTGATTACTGATATGTGGTTGCTGCGTTACAAAGACAGGGAGGCGGATTAGTTGGTAATGAAGATGGAGATTAGGGTTTGGGTGAGAGGCTGTTGATAGTGAGATGGGGGGCGTTTTTTTTTAGTATGAGATTAGGGTTGCTAATGTGTATGTTTGTAATTAGGGTTTCTCTAATGACAACTAACTAGGGATTGAGTGGTTTATATACCGAATGATTAGGTTAAACAAGTACTTCGGGCTTTTGGTTTAAATTAGTTTGGATTGGGCTTCTACCGAATTTATCCTTGGCCCAAACTATTGTGAACTGAGTGTGCTAGCTTGATAACACACGGACGTTCCCTTATTTTTTTTGGCCAATTACTCGTGGACTGGCCAATGTATTATCTTTCTGTGTGCCATGGATAATTTACACAAGAACGAAATTTTGTTGGTTTAGTTCTTATTTTTGGTACTCCACAAATATAAATACGACTAAACTAATAATACTAATACTAATATTGCTAATAATACTAAACGAATATATATAAGCCTACGAGCTATATAAATGCTAATTAGATGCTCGGGGTGACCGAGCCTTCATCTGAATATTTATATTCCTAACACATACTGACAGATTCATAGACTCTTGGGTTCTTTTTAGTCCAGCTTTTTATGACAGCTCTTTCTTTGTCAAGTTCATTTTGAAGGGCTTGGTTCTTTTTAAAAATCTCAGTGTTTTGAATTTGTAGTGTGATTACTTCTAACTTGGCTTGTTTCAATACAAGCAATTCATCTATACATTTGTTCAATTCTAACACAAGATTATTATATTTTGAAAGTAGGTTAAGCCTTTGTTCTTCTACAAACTTGAGATCAATAGAAATATAATTTAAATAAGACTGCCAATCAGAATCATCATCCATTGAAAGTAAAATGTTTACCTTCTTCATTGTGATGTTGACCCATTCTCCATCTCTAGCATGGCTCTTTCCAACAGCCAGCTGATCACCATCTGAAAGTGCCATCAGTGCACTCACATGAATTTCTTCATCATCAGAGACCTCTTCATCATCCCAGTCATAAGCTTCAGCCATAAGGACCTTGTTCTTGGACTGAACAGGTTTGGGAGCTGGAGCCTGAGAGACTGAGGGAGTGGCCTCAAGAAGAGCAAGCTTGGCTTTTGCCATCCTATACTTAGTTTCATAATCTTTTTGACCACTTTGAGAAGTTTGTGGAGACTGAAACATCTTAGGTTGAAATTTGCTAGCTCTTGAAGAAGAACTGTTTCCAGAAAATTTGTAAGAGGGTTCTGAGGTTGTTTTTGAATAGCAGTCTTTTGCAAAATGACCTTTTTTACCACATTTAAAGCATTCAGTGGTCTCATTCGCTTTTGTTTTTGAAAAGTTTGACTGATTTCTTTTGATAAAACGTTTTGAGTTTGCAAGAAGTGCCCTTTCTTGGAATTCCAAGTGTAAGTCACTTAAGTACTCCTCACTGGTTCTATCATCAACCTCATCATCAGAATCCTCTTGAAAATCCTGCACAATACCATTAGAATAAAAGGCAGTTGATATGGGTGAGGAAGTCAGGGCCTTTTTGGTCTCAAGAGCTTTCTTTGAGTCTGGGTATCTTCTTGATATTAGGTTGTCTTCATAGACAAACTTCCCATAGATCTCAGCAAGCTCAAGGGTCTGAATGTGGTTTGCATTCCTAAGGCCCTGAGAGAAGTTTAGCCACTTCTCAGGGAGACTGTTGACAAAGCCAACATTGATATCATGCTTAGACAAAACTACACTATCATTGGATAACTCATTTATCAGGGTCTTGTACCTAGTGTAGGTCTCAGAGAGACTTTCAGAGTCTTTGGCCCTGAAGGTATTATACTCAAGTTTAAGATCCATGATCCTATTTTCCTTGGTATCTGAGGGACCTTCGAAGCTATGAACCAAGTCAAGCCATGTTTGTTTGGCTGATGTACAGTTAATGACTGATTCCATTATATCGTCAGGGAGACAAGATATAATTATGCTTCTCAGGCGTTGGTCTTGGTTGACCACCCTTCTCTCATCTATAGTCCACTGAGCTTCAGGTTTGTTTAAACCTTCAGCAGTTTTAGGGACATAGGGACCTTCATTGATACAAGTGATGTAGTATGGTTCCATACCAGTCAAGTAGCAAAGCATGCGCTTTTTCCACTTGCTAAATTTACCAGCTTCAAGTCTGGGAGCAACAGCTGAATAGCTACCTCCCTTTTTGTCGACTAGCTGGGGCACATTTATATCAGCCATAGTAGGATCTTGGTTTTAAAAACCTTGAGCACTCTTAGTTTTGGAAAGATTTAATAAACCAGAGGCTCTGATACCACTTGTTGTTCCCGTTACACTTATAGAAATAACTAGAAAGTTATCCTAATTGTGTACTAAGACTGATACAATGTATGATTAATTTTACCAAATAAGTTAGAACGTAAATATAAAACAACAAAGGTTTTTCAACGTTTAAATTCTTATTAGAAATTAATCAAATAATCTATTACCCAAAGTGTTTTGCGGAATAAACACTTTGGGATTGAATAGACAAGGTATGGTGTTCTCCTCTTCTAAACTCAAGCTTTTCTTGAGTGACAACTAAAAGACCCTACTGAGCTATCTCAGTGAGTAGGTTGTTCTTTGGAGGAGAAAAGTGGGCTGTGAAAGTCTAAGCTTTTAGTGCACAACCTTAATTCACTTTTCTCCTCATCTATCTATTTATACACAAGTATAAAAGAAAGCCTATAACTAAAGTACAAGTTGACCTATGCTGGTCTGACAAAAGTACAACTGTGTTTTGTCATTACCAATAATCTACATCGGGAATAAGCTAAAAGGTCCTTTAGAGTGTCTGCCCAACCACTCTCTGACTTTAAGCCGTTTTAAGGAAAGTTCGCTTTCGGCGTGATAAGACTTGTTCTTATCCTCTTCAAACTTTCCCGCTCGATCCCGCCTTTACTTCAGGTCTTAGATTAATTCTAAGTCTTCAGTCTTTAGTCTTCAGTCTTTAAGTTGTTCAGGAGACTGAGGGGTTCAGTGAGCTCTTGTCAGTACTCACTGAACCCATCATCTTCTTCTTCGGCTTAAGTCTCACTCAGGAAGTACCGCCTTCCTGAGGAGTGAATCCTTCGCCTTGAATTCGCCTTAAGCATCCTGAAGATGACTCACTGAGTTATTGTTAACTCAGTGACTTGAATTGTTCTCGGTTGGTAAACACTTGGCTTAATTTGTGTTCAAATCCTGTTTTAGATAATTGGGTATTTATGGACCCAACATACTTGCACCATTATCTAAATACCATATGCTAGCATCTGTTGTAACATACTTTCCGGGTTGAATTTGTCCTTCGTTCAACAAAACTTCTTTGTGTTTAATTTCGTGTGTAGTCATTAATAGTGATGGTTCATCGTCTTCCAAGATAAGGTTTGATTGTTCCTATGTTGTTGATGGTTTTCTGCTGTCTTTCTTAATATGTCCTAGTTTCCCACAATTGAAACATTTTACCTTTCTTACATCCCACTCACGTCTATTCTTATTTGACTTTTCTTTGTGAGTTGAGCTTTCTTCATTCGAGTTATTTCTGTTTCCATTATTATGCCAGTTTCCTCGTGAGTAGTTTGATCTGCCTCCGCGTTTGAAAAAACGTCTTCCTTTTCTAGAGTGTTCGCCTTGTGCGAATAATAAGTTATCCTGGCTTTCTACTTGTCCTCCCTTTCGGAGTTTTATCCTCTCCTCGAATGCCTTTAGTTTTCCAGTGATCTCATCTAAGGTAATGTCGTCGAGATCATTTGTCTGTTCTATGGATGCTACTATTTGAATGAACCTATCTGGTGTGGAATCTAATAGTTTTCGTACTAAAAGTGATTCATCCAAAGTTTTTCCTAATTCTTTAGCCTTCGTGGCATAGCCGTTTAGTTTGGCCGTAAATGCATCCACCGTGTCATCTTCCTTCATCTGAAGGGTCTCAAATCCAATCATCAATGATTGTAACCGTGCTTGTTGCACTCTTTCTTCTCCAACGTGTCTCCTTTTTAACGATTCCCATAATTCCTTTGCCGTTTTACAACTTGCTACTTGTAAAATCACATCTTCGGTTAATGCTTGATATAGAAGGGCAGTTGTTGCCTTATCCTTTTTGTCATCTACTTGCGTGTTTTCCTTAGGTTCTATCGTTTCCCATAAACCATGTGCCTCTAATATAACCTTAATTTGTATAGCCCAAACCGTGTAGTTTGTGTTTTTCAACTTAGGGCATTGGTATTGTGCAATTGGTGTTACGGGTTTCAGTGTTTTCGATGTGTTAGTTGTATCGTCACCGGCCATCTTAAAAGTGTTTATAATCTTCACCTTTCTAATCGTATGGGAATTTCTAACTTAGTATGGTATATCTACTACTACGGGAACAGAAAATAGTTATCCGGGAATCCTAATAGTACGGGATTAATATGAAGTTCTCGGGATTTCCTAATAGTACAAAATAAGTATCTCTACTATATTAATATGAATTGAAATCCAAAGTTTGAATTGTGTGACCTCGTTGTTGTGTTAAACACAAATGTATTCCCTTTTGTGTGTCGGTACTTGAGTATTATACCAACCACGTCTTTTTCTTTCCCTTGTTCACCAAAAAACAATTCGTGTATCAATCTTCCGGTTGTACCCTTCTTTGATGTTGTCGAATTGTTCTTTTCAAATAAACCACACTTTACCACGTCGTCCTTTTTCCTCCTATTTGTCGACTTGAAACCAAACGTGCCCTAGATCCCTTGTTTGGTCTCGGCTTTCACAATATGTCCAAATACCCTTCGGTATTTAATCCAAAACAAACGGTTTGTTTGTTTTCTTCTCTAATACTACTACGGTAGTATGTCCTTCAAACAAGAAATAGCGTGTTGCTTGTTTTCTTATTGTTGTTGTTGCTTGTCCGCGTACCACAATACTCCTTTCCTTTGTCTACTTTGTTCCACACTATATCCCACAACAAAATAACCCACGGTATTCTTCCAAACAATTGATCAGATTGTTTTTTGTTGTTGTCGTCCTTGTATTGCTAGCGTCTCTTCTCCAAAACAATCCTAGATTGTTTCTCTCTTGGTATACCTTTCTCTTATGCCCAAGCAACCTCCTTTTCTTCCAACTTGTTGCGTTAGAGTTTGCAACAGTGGGTCTTCTCTTGTTCTTGACGTCTTTTCTCTTCCTACTTGTTGCGTTAGATAGCAACAAAGGGTCTCCGGTTTTGTTGTGTGATGTTAGTTGCCAACAAGGTTCTTGCAAGAAACGTTTCTTGTTTCTTTGTTCTTTGTCGCGTACACAAATCACACCAACACAAACCAATAAGTCACCACGTTGTTTGGTGCCTTCTCGTTTGCAATTTCTACACAAGTACGGTCGTGCACTACTTTCCTTGCGTCCTAGTTATCCAGGCAACGTTTCTAAGTTTTGTACGCCGCGTCTTCTTCTTCTGAAACAAAAGTTTCAGCGTGTTCTTTCTTCTTTTGGTTTCCTTCTTGTCTCGTTAAAAGGTTTTCTGGTTTTGAAGTTGTAACGAGCGTGGCTCTTGATGCCAAATGTTGGTCCCAAATATGAGTCGATATATGAAATTACAATCAAATCTGAATAACTATATTAATCGTCTAACTATTGTAATTGTTACATGTACATAAGTGTTGGTTTTAGATATCTTGACATTCAAATAAATAAATAACCATAAATATCAAAGCACACAACTCGCGGAAGCAAGGATCATAATTAACATGTATAATGTAATACCGAAAAATAAATAGGAAACGTACATTTTTTATCTTAGCTAAACAAAGATCCAAACTTTCCTTCACTTTTCTTGAACTCACAAACCAAGATTGATTACTAAAGTAAGTAATCAACGAGCTCTCGAACACACATACTATTACTCGACTAACGAATGGTGCTAGCAATTGGACACAAGAAAAACCAAACAACTTTGTTTTACTTGAACACACAATCGATCCACCTAAGTGATTTATTGATTCTATAATAAATGCAATCAACTCACTAGTGATTGATTGACTATTATTATGAAACCAGTCGACTGTTTGAAGGAAAAAAGGGACAGCAATTATTTAAGAGTCATATATATCTTCATTGCACAAAGTCAATGTCTTATATTTATAGTGAATTAGTTACTTGGAGGAAAAGTAAGTCGACAAGGGTTATAGAACCCTTTCCACCGATCGGTCAAGCCCAAGTGTTGGGTTTCTAGATCCTTCTTTGCCTCCTAATTACACTAATGGTCCCTCCTTTATTCCTTAACGACCGTTAGTCAATTCGGTTAATTACTTAACGTCCGTTAGTTAACATTTCGTGTCAAAATAATTAAAATACATAACTATTATATATATTAATTATTTACGTTAGTCATTTATACGTAAAGTGTGCAATCCCTCGTTCCCGAGTTCGAATCTAGTCATACACGATAATATTTTTCCATTAAAACTCTAACAGCTCCCACTTGGAAATCTATTAAAAGTGTAATGACATTGGTTAGCGTCTAGCAACACGCCAATGCCCCCAGAACAACTCGGGTGTTGGTTCTCCTGGAAAAAACCATTCGATGATAAATCATCATAGGCATCCTTTTGTTTCTAATACCACATTAATAAAGATATGAATCTAAGTCATTCTTTATTAATAATTCTGTTTCTCGTTGTTTATGATTGAGCAAGATTACCAAATCTTCTGAACATATTCAGGGGAGATCTTGGGCGTGGCCACGCAAACATCTTGCTAACCCTACGAGGGGCCCAGCAGTATTAAACTTCAAACAGTTTGAAGGAACAAATTCTATCTTGACTACGAGCATAACACATGCACTTCGCAACGCTTCCCAAAACAATCCGTATAGCTACCCGTTACGTATAGCGTTAAATTGAATCAAGGAAATGCACTACATGCATGACAGTTATCTGGCATCTCAAGTCTGAGGATAACTATATACTCATGATTTACTTAATGACAAGATCCATAAAGTAAACTCATGTGGCGGGATTTGGTCCTATACTCAAACAATTTGAATATCATGTGAAATTGGTATGACAACGCATCAATATACTTTCAAGTATATTATACCAATACTCAGATTTACCTTAATTTAATGACATTCCCATATCATTAACCGGCAACGGACAGTTTAGAATATATAAATATATTCAAGGATATAAACATGCAAATATAGGATATATTATTAAGGAAATGATAAATAAACACAACCATTATTTTATTTCATTAAAATAATAACTGTTCAATAACATCCCATTATCCAAACACTAAAATAGATCAATGCATGATAATTCTCATTAATGAATTATGCCTCAAGTCATGTCAAACATACTTGTTGACAGGGCATAAATCAACTAATTTTGATCTATGTGAATTTTGAGAATACTTATTTTAAGAATTCAATTAATGAAGTTCTTGTATGTGTGCTATCAATTATCTTGATAATGCCACATAATATTTCACAAATACGTGACATCCTCAACCACGAATTTATGACAAGTAAACTATCAAACCTTTTATAGTTTAAAGTATTCTAATTCATTAATGTAAAATACAACTATGCTTATAGTTAAGCATAACTAGTACGCATGGCCATTAACTAGAATGAAATGCTACCATGACTAGTATTGAGTGTCATCTCAATCTTATCAGCATCATTGTATGCAAACAACAATATGCTCTTTAAAATCCCGTAAACTTTAATATCCAATGTGTAATGTTTGATACCTTCAAATCTTTCCAAATTTGTTGGCTATATCAATTACGCAATAATTGCCATATGGTTCTTATTTAGAATTTAGGAGCTATTCCAGGATGAGGATGTTAATTCTAAATCCAACCATATCCATTACACTTAGTTATATAATAACTTTCACTTAGACATTTAATGTTGTCAAATCATCTTTCATCAAGCATGATACAACAAACAACATGATGTACATGAAAAATCCTTGCATCAAACTTAGATTTATTCATGTCATATCTTTTCAAAGATGTTGATATAAATAATGCCTAAACACGTTATTAATATTTATCGATATCTCTACGTTTTGATAATCACAAAATGTAAAATCATTAATCGGAAAATTATGACGTAAACAAGTATTTAGTTGTAAATATCTATTTCTACAACTCAAATCACTTAAGGTATGAATGAACTAATGCTTAATGCATTATATGATCAAAGGAACATTTTCTTTATAACTAGATTTTTTATAAAACATCAAAAACATTTTATATATTTTTGAAAAACATTTTTGGTATTAAATAAAAATGTTTAATCTTTTATAAAAATATGAATTCAAATTTTTAACCAAAATCAGTTAAAAATGTTCCAGAAAAACCTTCCCCACAAAAGGACAAAATTGGCCAACGGCCAGAAGGGGCGGCCCCCTTAATTTTACTAGGCGGCCCCCTTAATTATTAAGGGGACCGCCCCCGCTCCAGTAGACCTCCAGCTGTCCAATTTTTCTCCTATAAATACCAGCCTTATCCTGGACTTTTACTCACCTTTTGCACCCCAAACTTTCTGATCTAAATCTTGTAAATACTTTCTAATAATCCTTTGATCATATAATCTTAAGCTTTGGTTTCCAAGTGATCCAAGCTTCCCTCATTCAAGTGCAAAAGAAGAATACTTCTATCAATCTAGATTAGAAGTATTACAACTTAGTATCTTCTTGTTACTTAAGTTGTTAGTTTAACAAAGTTTGTAAATCATTCATTCATTTGTGTAAGGTGTGTATAGTAGATTAGTGTTGTATGTAAGTAGTGAAGAAGTTGTATAAGTAGTTGTGGTATAGAAGTTGTGAAGACATAGTGTAGAAGTTGTGAAGCCGCGGAGTAGAAGTCGTGAAGCCGTAGCTTTGAAGTCGTGAAGTCCTAGTGTTGAAATTGTGAAGCCATAGATTTGAAGTCGTGAAGTCCTAGTGTTGAAGTCGTGAAGCCGTAGCATAAAGGTTGTGTAGCGGTCGTGTTGAAGCCCTGAAGTCCTAGTTGTGAAGTCCTAGTGTTGAAGTCGTGAAGCCGTAGCATAGAGGTTGTGTAGCGGTCGTGTTGAAGTCGTGAATTCTTAGTTGTGAAGACATAGTGTTGAAGTCGTGAAGCCGTAGCATAGAGGTTGTGTAGCGGTCGTGTTGAAGTCGTGAAGCAGTCGTGAAGCCGTTGTGAAGTAGTCGTGAATAAGTCGTGAAGAAGTTGTGTTGTGAAGTTGTGAGATTGGTTCTAGCTACGATTAGAACTCGACATTTAGCTTTGTGTCGTTAAGCCGGTGTAAGCCAAAGTCGTGTAAGGTTTTTCTCCGCCATAAGGGAGCTTATTGAAGTTGTGAAGAAAACTCTCGAGCTTGGTGCTCGGGGAGTGGAGTAGGGCAAGGAAGGTGTCCTTGTAGCCGAACCACTATAAATCTCTCGTGTCTCGGTTAGATCTTTCCATACCTTATTTACTTCTTTACTTATATCGTCATTACATTCATACACATAGGATTATATAACTGCTAGTATTTATTAGAGATCGACTTCACATAAAGATCAATTTGAAAATCCATTCAAAAAATCAAAACATTTACAATCAATTTAAAAGAATACATATATAACTAATAATAAGATTTAAGTTTTAACAAACTTGAATCTAAGTTTTTAAAAGTAAACAAAGCTTTTATAATAAATTAGAAAGACGTAAACTATTCAACCCCCCTTCTAGTTTTCCACAAAAGATATGTATCTATCTAGACTTTCTAATAGTATAATCATGTTTGTTAGAATCAATAATTTTACCGCTTATGTTTATAACAATAAACATATATTCCAAGGTCGTATGTTTATTTTCTAAATTTCCATAATGAAGTTTCATTCCAAAATAATACTTAACATTTAATGTTAATGGAATGCTTCTTCCTATATATTATACAACATACATGAAATAAGAAAATAAATATAACACTCCCACTAGCTTTTAGGAATATTAAGAGATTGTTTTATTTTAATTATAAATCAAAACTATGATTTAATAATCAAACATAAGTGTATCTCCTAGATACATGCATTAATCCATTCATAAATGATTGCATTTTGTATACATCCAAAGATTATTTGAACTCAAATACTCCTTTCAATTACTTATCGTCCTCGCACAAGTAATTATCCAAGAAAGAGTTTTGATATTCCATTGTTAATTTCATATAAATGAAACTAAGAATGATAATCATAATCTTTATACATTTAACGTGCCTACAAAGAATTTCAATCACAGTTAATTGCTTAAGTGTGTTTGATAATCTTTTAATACATTAAATATGTATACAGAATAGTCCATTATGATTTCTACACAGGAATTTAAATCTCTAGGATTTCCATTTCCTTTGTAGAAACTCATCATCATTCTATAGTGTAACTATAGAGTTCAAGATTAGCTAAGTTTTCAAAACTAGTTATCTTCCTGGACTGCATCTAAGCATTCATAGTATGAGTAATTTTCCAAATTCAACATTTGCAATTTATCAACAGGTTTACTATAATCCTGTAACTCATAATCCTCAACATATTATACAAATATTTGAGATATCCTAGCGGATCTATGAATGAGAATTCATTCATCTTGAGATTTAACATTTACATGTTAATCTTCAGCATGACAATTGCTAGTGTGTTTTAGAAGATCATGTATCTTGTAATTTTATCTTTTCAAGATAAAACTCCCACTTGCCTTTAGCAATTTATAGACTATCCATAAATACTTAGCAAGTAGAGCAACACAAAATTGTTCTCTTTTGGGACATTACAAATACATATTGACAGTTCCTTACATAAAGTTTGTTAATAACCTACTCAAAAGTAGTTTAACAAATTCTGAACTTCAATTTTAAGACTTAATGTGATTCATCACATTCCATAATAAATGGTGTCTTATTAATCTTCTAGGTTGGAGTCTAATTGAGTATATACAATGCATACTCAATTTTCTAACCTTGATAACTTTTGGAAGAATAGAAAATATAGTTATCTTTAATCAAACAATATAACAAGAGTTTGATTTTCCTAACTGAACATACCATAACCATTATGTATTTCATTAGGATTATATTGTAAAACAATCTTACAATATGTAAGATAAATATATTTTGTTTGGTTTATCTATTTACCAACTAAATCAGCTTAATGGTATAATAGAATTTTCAAGCCAATCACTTCATGTCCATGTCTTAATAAGAAGACATAAACTGTTATAATCCCAATTCACGTTATAAATCATTGATCAACTCAATGACTTCTTGTATATGTCTTAATTAAAAAACATAACACGTTAACGTCTTACTTTATTATAAGTCTTGTAACAATTAAAAGACTTCATATTTATATCTTTACAATAAAATATAAATATACAAAACTAAAGTAATCATGAACACCACAATATGGTTTCAATAGTATTTCCAGTTAATTTATTACTTCATATATTTATGACATTCCAAGAATACATAAACATTCAATTTTGAAGTAGTATTGGATTACTTCATTTATTTATGTCATTTCAATAATACATAAATATTTAGTTTGAAGTAATCTCATTATCATATTGACACTTTTTCTAATAAGGCTCTAATTTAGATCTTGCAAATTAACATAGTTTCATTACATCAGTTGATCTGCTAGTAATGAAAGTATGTAATTTACTTTGTCATTAATATCTATGTCAAGGTCTCACTTACGCTAGATATTAATTCCAAGTGTTCTATAAATTAGATGTGAATAAATCACATTAGAACATTAATTCTCTTACCTTGCATTCAAGAGAATCCCTTAAATCATATTCCTTTGTGTTGTTGCTTGCACACAATTAAGATTTCTCCCACTTGTGCATGGAACAACATCATGTATCAGATAAACAACACGTCACGCGTTTGTTTAATGTGATCAATATGATTGTGTCATAGATATTCGTAGATATAGAACCACCTTGTCTTGTAAGGAAGCGCACATGACTATCCTTAAACTCACAAGTGTCTATAATTGGAAAGTAATTATCTCAAGACATTCTAGAGATAATCTGGGTTACTACCAAGATAACAAGCTTGTAGCTCCCACTGAATTACAGATCATTACATTAATATATGTTATTCAGTAATAACAACACAATGCTCCCACTGGATTTGACAACATTATAAGTGTTTCATAACCAGTAAAAGCAAATAGTGTGCTATTTACTTTCCTACACCTTCGAGTGATCCCATATGTAAAAATTACTTAGGTACTAAAGATTGTATTCTATTTTGTAAATGATGGACTATCCATCAATCCAATTAACTTGGAAATAATTGGCCATGCAATTTCTTCCTTAATTTGACTACCATCCCCACAATGGCATGTAGCATCAAAAGTGGTCAAAGCACTACAACTAGACAAAGTGTGCTAGTTTGCCTTTTACCAATTTTGCGGTAACTAGTCTAGCTTCTAATTTAATAACTCATGAAATGTGCAAGTTTCTTAACTATTAAAATTTTGCTATGAGTTATTCCTTAGAATTTAGACAATTCTAGTTTTCCCATTATACCCTTCTCATACATGAAAAGGTATATGGTTTAAGTCTCACTCTTCTCAAAGAAAGTAGACTTGGTTTGTTCTTTTAGTAAAGTTGACTCTAGCCTAAACCCCTACGGGTGTAGATCAAATTTTCCACTAAAAGAATGCCCTACGTTTACGGTTTTTAACGTTGCATTAATACATTAAATGAATTTACAAAATTCAACTTTAGTATTTTCGATAATAATTTTTCAAGAAAAGAAAACCACCCAGGAAATATAAAATAACCATTTAATTTTTTTGAAAACTAGGATCCAACTTTCCATAGTTCCACCACATCAGTTGATCTGCTAGCAGTGAAAGTACAAAAGATGGTAACTTGTCGTACAATAATCGCGAAACAATTTTCTGACTCCTAAATTTATGGGAATTACATTTGCCAAAAATAATTTTGCAATGTAAGCATGTTTCTTCCCATCTCATGCTTTAAGTCTCAAGGTCTCACTTATAACTTAATTAAGTCGTCTAATTTAGAAACATGTAAATTCACATAATTTTATTACACTCAGTTGATCTGCTGGCAATAAAAGCATGTAATTTACCTTGTCATTAATATCCGTGTCAAGGTCTCACTTACGCCAGATATTAACTTCAAGTGTCTCTTATAATTAGATAGCATGTGACTTAAATTTTATAGGGTATTTATTTTGATGTGACAATCAAAATATGTACAAAGAAGCATGCACTCATCTTTGTATCATAAGTTTTCAAAACCATTTTAATTACCAATTTGTTAAGAGTTAAATCAACAAAGTTTTAATTGAGGCGTTGAGCAATTTACAACTTTGCCTTAAGATGCTTCGTACATGTAATGGTGTACTTGGTAAGTCTAATTAGACGCACAGGCGAGCGGAGAGACAGAATGGAGTCTCTTTAAGGTCACAATTTAATGCGTACCAACCTTATACCCACTTTATAGTTTGTCTAATTAGGTCCGCCGCTTCGACCATTTGTACAGTTGCATCAATCAATTAAAAGTTTTTGATTCTAAGTCTTATAAAAAATATGTAGTAAATTATTAAATTGCTAGTCTCGCCTGGGAGCAAATTACCGTGCGAAGCGAACCACTATCGGCACATAAGACTTGGCAATAAATAATTTACCACATCATAAGGTTTCATAGTTATTATGTCCATTTAATTTTTTATACCAAAAATTACCCTCTTGTTTGCTTACAATTCAAGAACAATTTAAACAAATAAGACAAGTAATTTCAACAAAATTAAATAAACACAAATAACGCATATAATCTTAACAATTAAATCATATAGCCACATGCAAACCTTTTGATAAATCCTATTAATAATCTATATGTGTAATTATTATGTATATAATTAATAAAACTCCCATTGGTTTTCGAGCGCATTGTACCCAATGGACCACAGACGCCAACAATTGGCCGCGTAAGTTTTAATAATTAAATACCACATAGCACATAACTGATTCATTAATTTAGTATATTAGGTTTTCCCTAATTTTAGATCTATTTAAAACATGTAGCAAATAAACAAACCCTAATCCATGATTTCTTTGCATGAAAAAATCATGGATCAAACAGGAACGTAACCCTTTATTCAAATAATCACATAAACACATGTTCCTAATTTAGGGTTACAAAACTAGTTTTTTTATTAAAGAGGGTCGAACCCCCCCCCCCCCTAAATTATGATCTAATTTTTTATTTTAGATCTTGTAAAAACACCATAAAAAAAATCGACATATGAACAAGTAAATCCAAACAAGATTTGATTTTAATTATGTGTTTCGATAATTACAATTACATGTTAAACGGCTCGTGATGCCACTGTTGGTTTTAAATAACTTGACATTCAAATAAATAAATAACTATAAACATCAAAGCACACAATTCGCGGAAGCAAGGATCATAATTAACATGTATAATGTAATACCGAAAAATAAATAGGAAACGTACCTTTTTGATCTTAGCTAAACAAAGATCCAAACTTTCCTTCACTTTTCTTGAACTCACAAACCAATATTGATTACTAAAGTAAGTAATCAAAGAGCTCTCGAACACACGTACTATTACTCGACTAACGAATGGTGCTAGCAATTGGACACAAGAAAAACCAAACAACTTTGTTTTACTTTTTTTTTTTGAACGGCGACTTTCTCAATTTTTTTGGATAGAGTCGCACCTGCCCCAAAGGCAAGCCCTATCCACCACTGGCCAGACTATATTGTCTTAACCGGGCCCACGCTGGGACAGTGGGGACTTTAACGGCGTCCACCCGAAAACCGTACTGCCTCCACACAAGCCCTCTTGCTGGAGGTGAGAGTCGGATGAAAACCGGGTCATAGCTCAGAATCGAACCTGCGCCCCTTGGCAAACAGATTCAATTCATCATTGCTAGATACCAACTGAGCTAGAGGCCCAATGGCACCTAAGTGATTTATTGATTCTATAATAAATGCAATCAACTCACTAGTGATTGATTGACTATTATTATGAAACCAGTCGACTGTTTGAAGGAAAAAAGGGGCAGCAATTATTTAAGAGTCATATATATCTTCATTGCACAAAGTCAATGTCTTATATTTATAGTGAATTAGTTACTTAGAGGAAAAGAAAATCGACAAGGGTTATAGAACCCTTTCCACCGATCGGTCAAGCCCAAGTGTTGGGTTTCTAGATCCTTCTTTGCCTCCTAATTACACTAATGGTCCCTCCTTTATTCTTTAACGACCGTTAGTCAATTCGGTTAATTACTTAACGTCCGTTAGTTAACATTTCGTGTCCAAATAATTAAAATACATAACTATTATATATATTAATTATTTACGTTAGTCATTCATACGTAAAGTGTGCAATCCCTCGCTCCCGAGTTCGAATCTAGTCATACACGATAATATTTTTCCATTAAAACTCTAACATGTACATAAGTATATATACTAGTCGAATGGTTGTGAACCAAACGGCACACCCTTTCGGCTTTATAACCGATTCTGTAACTAACTATCTAATAACTACCTTTGTAACCGAATTAACTAACTTTCGGTTACAAACTATCTGTTGTACAACTTTGGTCCTTCGTGTTTTATCATGAATCAATATCGAGATTAAACTTGTTCACATTAATGAGTTTGAAGATCAAGTTAAAAAGATTGCCAAAATATTGAAAACACTAAAACCACCACCTTCGCCACCTTTGAGTAAGTTGGCTATTGGATGTCAACAAATTTAGATTTTGTTTATGGAAAATTCGAACTTGGATATTTATATACTACTGAATTTGACTCTTTTGCTAAAATGACAGAAACTTGGAGTTTTCACCACCGAACTTTTTTGGATATTGTTTTATAAGGACAGAAACTTGGAGCCTTGGACGCTAGCGAACTTTGTATATGCTAGTTCTATGATATGAAAGTTATTGGTGGTTTTTTATGAATTGCTAAATAATTTGTAATAAAACACTAGGAATTTAAAGTCAAATTCCTTAGGAAATCAATTGGAAACCAAACTGATCGTTGGTTAGAAATCGGTAGGGAATCAATTACAAATTTCCCTAGCTAATGTCGCTAAATTTGTGAGAAAATTCTAACGAATATTCAGTCACCTCGTTTGGGGTGAGGGATTTCTTAGAGAACGCATTTTGTCTGAAACTTGACAATCTGTTGGATTTGTTGCTGAGCGTTTCCGATTATGGTTTTCGTTAGGCAGTTTTTTCGTCGGAAAGGCGTCATTAAAAGGTTTTTGTGACGAATTTTATAGGGATTTTTCCGTAGGTAAATGTCTTTTGTTTAGGGTGAATCACATACAAGCCTAAAGGATCATAAACACACAAACCGGATTTTGGCCTTACTAATCTACCATCGAATACTCACTCACAATTCGAGTTATGACCAAAATTGTAAGCACGTAAGGTTTGCGCCAAAAATTGCATAGACTTCTTTTTTGGAGGGTAATAGTGGCTAATGATGGTCGAAGACTAGGTTTTGAGATCGTGTGTAAGAATGTAAGAAAACTTGACCGGGTAATATAGAGTCAACGACTAATGGTGGCCTATTAGGTTTGATGATCAAACCCACTATAATACCATGTTAAATATTGCAAACCCAGTTAATATTATGTTTTATTGATCTATATTTTATGGTACAAATTACCTAAAATTATGAGGGACAAACCCCACAAACCCGACTTAGGGGCTGTTTCTTTTTTTTCCTGTTTCTAGTTAGTGTCTGTGTGGATATATGTGTCCTGTTTCTAGTTAGTGTCTGTGTGGATATATGTTGTTTCTTTTTTATGCTTAATTGACCATCTTAATACGAGTTTTTTCCCGAACTAGTGTAGGTGGAAAAAATTTATAAAAATTCAAAAAATTTATGAAAATTCGAAAAAATTTATAAAAATTTTAAAAATTCAAAAAATGTATAAAAATTCAAAAATTCGAAAAATCTTATTAAAATTTTTAAAAAATTCAAAAAATTTATAAAAATTTATAATATTTTAAAAATTCAAAAAAATTATAAAAATTCGAAAAAAAATTTAAAAAATTCAAATTTTTTATAAGTTTTTTTTGAATTTTTATAAATTTTTATAAAATTTTCGAATTTTTTGAATTTTTATAAATTTTTTGAATTTTTATAAATTTTTTATAAAATTTTCGAATTTTTTGATTTTTTTATCAATTTTTTGAATTTTTATAAATTTTTTGAATTTTTATAAATTTTTTGAATTTTTAAAATTTTTTGAATTTTTTAAAAATTTTTATAAATTTTTTCGAATTTTCATAAATTTTTCGAATTTTTATAAATTTTTATAAATTTTTCAAATTTTTAAAATTTTTTTGAATTTTTATAAATTTTTTCGAAGTTTTCTAAATTTTTCGAATTTATTTTTTCCACCTACACTAGTTCGGGAAAAAACCCGTATTAAGACGTCCTAGATAGAAACATTATCAAATTTTGCCCCCTTTCACATTAAGGATTCTCTTTTGCAATAAGTTAAAAAGAAACACCAAAGTTTCTTGTTTCCAGCCAGTTTTGTTACCAAACAGGACATTAAGCAGAAAGTAAACAGCCCCTTAAGCTACTAATTAGACTTGAGCCTACTAATCTGTCAAAGCATTTAAAAAACAAAAAAACTGCTAAATACTACAAGAAACTAGAAATTAATTTTGTTTGATATGATGCACCGAAAAGCTAATATTTTAGCTTCGCATGATAACAAGCATAATCAAGCACAACAAATATGATAAATGAATCAGTACTAAGAACTAAGCTTACTTAATTAGTGGCAACATTTATTTGTTACCTTTAAAACACTGTCTACTTAGATAAGGACGCACAATTTACCGAGCCACAATCAAATTGGCCCGATTCATAAATCATAAGAACATGGGTCGATGTTGCAACGTTTAGTGATTAGTTTATTTAAGCCTAATATTAAGCTTTCCAAAAGTTTTTTTCTATCAAATTATAAGGGACAATAAATCTATCTTCATCATTTCGGGAACAAATTTTTAGTTTTGTTAACCGAGGCTGACTTTCACAGACTTGTTTACGATTTTCAGGTATTGTAAGGAAATAAAAGACAATAACGTAATACTAGCCAGGTACCCGCGCATAACAGTGTTGTTTAGCAACCAACGGTTATACTTGTAATTTGTAAACTTGATGCTTTGGTGTGACCCTTAATGCAACTCTTTAGATTTTAATCGTAGCCAATGAGAGAAAAAAATGTTATTGGTTGACCCGAAAAATGATGAAACTATGAGGATTAAAAGTTATTTAAACTATCAATCTATCCATCTAATAATTGTCGTCTCCACATAAAAAATACATAATTTAAGAAATAAAAGAACACTACATTCCACAATCAATCAATTATCTCCGCTCACTAAACTCTCTTTTGATTGGATGGGATAAGAAGTTAACAATAATTTTAGAGTAAACTGCAAAAATCATCCCTGTGGTTTGTGTGTTTTCGCAAGAATCATCCATATTTGAAACCTTTGGCATTAAACATCCCCAAGTCCACAATCCTTTGGCACTAATCATCCCTGAGCACTAACGTCGTTAGTTTTACCCGTTAAGTGTTAAAATAATATTTGCCCGTTAGTCCTTCCGTTAATATTTTTTTTGCACCGTTAGTCCTCATTTTTTAAAATGAATTAAAAAGGGTAGCATAGGCTCGAATCGGGTTTAAACTCATTTTTATCCGTTTTCTATTTAACCTTTTTTGGCTTAAACTCGTTTTTATCGTTTTTCGTCTGTTTTTATACGTTTTCGTCCGTTTTTTTACGTTTTTGTCCGTTTTCGTTCGTTTTTATATGTATCGACCATTTTTTTCATTTTCTTCCGTTATTATATATTTTCGTCCGTTTTTTTACATTTTTGTCATTTTTTTTACGTTTTTCCTTTTTTTTATGTTTTCGTCAATTTTTTTACGGTTTTGTCCATTTTTACGTTTTTGTCATTTTTTTATGTTCTCGTCCATTTTTTACGTTTTCGTTCGTTTTTTATCTTTTTGTCTATTTTTCTACGTTTTGTTCGTTTTTATCCGTTTTCATCCGTTTTTATATGTTTTCATCCGTTTTTATATGTTTTCGTCCGTTTTTTTACGTTTTTGTCAGTTTTTATATGTTTCCTCTGTTTTTTTACGTTTTTGTCCATTTTTTACGTTTTCGTTCGTCTTTTTTACGTTTTTTACGTTCTCGTTCGATTTTTACGTTTTTTACGTTCTCGTCCATTTTTTTACGTTTCTGTCCATTTTTATACGTTTTTTACGTTATCGTTCGGTTTTTACGTTTTTTATATTCTCGTCCATTTTTTTACGTTTTCGACTGTTTTTATACGTTTGAGCCAAAAAATGGACGAAAACGGGAAAATATTATTTTAACACTTAACAGGTAAAACTGACGATGTTAGTGCTCATGGATGATTAGTGCCAAAGGTTTGTGGACTTGGGGATGTTTAATGCCAAAGGTTTGAGATAGGGATGATTGTTGCGAAAATACACAAACCACAGGGATGATTTTTGCATTTTACTCATAATTTTAAGACATCCCATAAATGAAAGGTGATCTATAATTTAAGGATGGAGGGAGTAATTTAATGATAGATAACTAGCTGGTGAAAAAACATGTTATGGAAAAGAGGCTAGCAACATAGATGCTATAAGTATTTAAAAGTTTTGTTATAATGCATTTGGTGATTATTTCAATTGATTTGGCTATTGCATCATACTAATAACTACTATATTCTTGGTGTCTCCTTTTCCTCTTATTCAACTTGTGTATGTGTATATCATGACTATGCATGTACAATGAAAGTATGTAGTGCAAGCTAGGTTAATGTCCATTTCTACAAACATACGCTATTTTTGTTTGTGTGCAAAACGTTTCAAGAACATAGATAGATCCTAAGCAATATATGACGCGTTAAACCAGTTGATCGAGTGAGCAAGCCCAACTTATTGGTGGTGAATTTTGATAGCCTGAAAGTTTTGAGGCATAGTGCCGCCGCAGACCCTTGAGTTCTGGTCTTCTGGAGTCTGGAAACCCTATATGTGAGCATCTTATTTTCTTTGTTTTGTATATGGCTGAGCGAAATTTTGAAAATTACTGAATTTGGGGTCCTAGAATAAAGATATTTTTTAAAGCAAGTCCAAGTACAAGAATACGTATTGGTGTTCAGTTTTGAGATCGATCCCAAAATTTTGAGGCTTGTGATACGTCGCACTTGCACCCTAAAAAACAACTTAATTTCATATACATGCATGATGAAGATTCTTGCGTATGAAAATCCGTCTCACGACAATTAATAATTACTTTCTGGTGCACCATGAGTTTATCGTGATTTTGAGGCTATTATTCCGCTCGATCTGTTACTTTGGGCTTAAAACGTTACATATAGCGTAAGTAGTTTAAAACGTTACATATAGCTAAGGCTATTTAACACTATCTTTACGCTTTTACCAATTACCAATAACGTCTTATTTTTTAGATGATATACTAATATGATGGAAAATTGTTAAAACTGATAACTTATGTTACCATGAATATTCTAATTAAGCTTGACATTTTGCTAATTCAAATTAGAAAATAAAATAATAAGAAGTCATTTTCGAGCAACTTAAAGTCAAGTTTGTGACATGACATGATGAGAAAATCTTAGTACATGCGTAGTAATTCATACCAGAGAGATAGGAGCATGGCTTTAATTTCTGTTGCAAGAACCAACAGTTGCTTCACAAGGCAATGCTTTCTTAAAAAAGACGGTATTTAAGGCATTCTCTTTAGGCAAAGAAAAAGCTCTTTTAATGTCATTTGTGTAAGTGACCCCATTGAGTTAAGAACCATGAGTTGTTCTTTCCATTTTAAGACGCTGTTGTTAGAAGTTTGTAATTGGAAATTATTAACTTTATGAGGCATGTACTAGCTGGCTAGAAGCTCTTAGGGTTTGAAGAAGTAGTTGTGATCCAAAAGCTTGAATTTATGAGTGACAAATGATCTATGAAGAAGTAGTTGTGATCCATCTTCAACACATATATAAAAGAGATTCATGATCACAACATAAAAAAAAAATACTCCCCCTTGCCACTCTTTCACAGAACTAGTCCCACTCGCAGATGGCAAGCACCTATGTTTCATATGATATTACCCGCTATGTGGCAAATTTAGAAACCAACAATGACTTTGTAAGTTATACGTCCTTACTTCTTATTAAATTTCATGCAAATTAGAGCACATGTTAGCTTAAACAATAAGATTTGTGTACTTCATGCATGTTTTGATGTACTCATGCAGATTGTTAAAAAAAACAACTATGAATACTTTACTCGTTTACTTAAATATCTAACAGTATAATACTTTTGTTTCATTTTTTTCGAGTACAGAGGGTCACCAAACGGAATGTAATCCACGCCATTATCGTGATAATATTAAGCTTGTTGTTATTCTGCCTATTCATAACCAGCATTGTTGTGGCTAAATCCGATCTGCCTGCAAAACAACTTGAGATGGATCATATGCATGTCGAGTTTGAAACAAATGAGGATTTAGTTCAACTCGATGCAAATGTAACCGTGCGGGTTACTTTAAAAAAAAAGGGTATTCTTAAGCTGTCCCCAAAGTTGGCTACTTTTAACTTAAATGTTTTTAACCATCACCTCATGAGTACCATGTCTACTAGCACCTTCAAGATTACTGAAGATGAGCAACTGATGGTACTCAGGTTTAAGCATCAAACACGTTTAACTAAAGAGGAAATGCAGGTTTTCCAAAAGAGGTTACACGAGGGAAGTTTATGGATAAAACTAAGTGGGGATTTCAAGTGGCATGTCAAGAACGCACTGTCACTTGTTACTGGAAATAGTTACAAGCATACACACTTTAGTTGTAGTATCACGTATGCAGATTTGCTGAAAAAGGACAAACGCTTGGCTGTTTGTCATCTTAACTAATGAAGATCCTTAGCTAGTTACTAGAATAATCTTTCTTTGTAATGTTTGTACTGTTCATGATCAGTAGAGTTTATGTAATTTCATGGACGTTGTTGATGGGTTATTGTCAATCAAATATGCTGTTTCATCCTTCCATATTTTTTTCTTTGTTCTCAACTTGTGATTGGCTTAGTAAAAGTAACGTAAGTGTTATAGTGAGTTTGTTAAAATGTGTATGGTGAAAAAAAAGTTGGTGCAGTAATTCATTAGAATCAAAAAGTTATGAAATTGATTAATAAACAAAAAAGTAATAAATAGTACCTTACAGTTATCATATGGGTAGTTTTGTTATTGTGGTTAAAAATTAACTGTTGTTATTTGGTAGTGTTGATACTTTAAAATAAACATGAAAAAAATAGAGTAAAAACACAACATTTTGAAATCGAAACCGGATACTTGAAGACCAAATTAAATCAAGAGTCCATACTCCCTATAGCATTTCCTAAGAATGTTACAAGTATCTAATATGTTTCTCTTTTACTTTCGGAATCAAAATCCATAGAAGCTAGCAAGGGAGGACAAATTTGTTTTTTACGTCCGCACTCTGATTAGGTGAAATCACCATACATTGCTCGAACTAATTTGTTATTTGTGCTTGTAGAATCACGTTAAGAATCAATAGTAAGCAATACTGTTTTTGAGACAGATAATAACCTTTTTAAGAGTTAAATAAATAGCTAGCTAGATTTGGTTGTTGTTTTTATTTATAAACACATAAAGGGCATCAACAATGAAAAGTCCATGATAAAGTTCATGGCTATGAAATATTTTATAACATAAGTCATTAGTGGAAAAAAGTTTATGCTGACATAAATGAAATATGTACAATTCCATTAGGTTTTTGAAATGAAAATTTTATAATTTAATATTATAATCAGATACGAAAATTTATATATTAACAAGAATCTACTATTGGATTGGTGATACTCTAAGTAACTATTTGAGTATGCCTTGTATGTTAGTAAAAGTTAAAACTGATTTTCAAAGAAGCTTAAAAATGATTTCATGTTTGTGAATTGTGATATGGCAAAAGCGGATCAGTGATAGGCCAAGGTAAAAACGGGCCTGCTTTATGGGCTTTGTCTTTTCGGACCAAGATTTAAACAGGTTTTGAACATTTTGAATACATGTCTTGGTACATATACACTATATGTTGTTTGGATTATTTGTATTTGTTCAAAACTCGGTTCTTGTTTGACAACTAGCGATTAAAATATGTTTTACGGAGAAATAGTGGTCAATGATAAAAAACTCGTAATATATTAAAAATCCGGTGCAACATTATAACCACACGATACTATTACTCTACCTCTAAAATATCAATTTAGTTAAGTAAACTATTTTGTTATCAATTCATATAGATGATAATCATGAATTGTAATTTCATATAAAGAGCAACACAAGTCACAATTACATTATTCTTAACCACTCATACAACAAATGCAGAAGGTGTCATGACATTCTGAATTGGCAATGTCTCCTTTTCTTGGAACGTGATTAATGCAGGCTTGAGCACAAACTAATGCTGTGCAGGGTGATGGTGCAAAATTATAAACATAAGAGCGATACTCATCACCTGTTTGGAAATCAAAATGATACAAAATGTTAAAAAGTAAATAAGTGGTGAAGTTGTAATTCATTAATTATAATACAAATCTTTTTTCACCATTATACTTTACTAAAAGCAATAGAACAAGATTAAAAAATTGGACTCAATATATTACCGAGAAAATGACAATATTCTTCTCGGGGAGAAGCAAGAATCTCGTTAACGGAATTTGAAACTATCATGTAAAAGATAACGGCAAACACAATATTATTCTTCATTGTAAACTCGAATTTCCAAGCAAATAATTGAAATTATATCTTACGTTTGTATTTATAATGGATTTCTAATAGTGAGCATTGATGATTCAATAAACTGTTACATATAAAAAGGTAATTTATATCTTACGTTTGTATTTATACGTACGTTACATTAGGTAATTACACATTTTTCCTAGCTCCTTTCATTAGTTGGCTTATTATATACACCAACCATTGCACTCTTGATCTCTTTTCACATTATCTTTTTCGCACAAAAGATGCAAATGTAATGATCAAACGTAAAATGGTCATGCCAAAAGAGTGGCTTGTGAACAACATATAAAACGATCTTATATCAGTGTTGCACTTTGCTAATAAATTTTTATTTTGTTGTACAATCGTTCTAATAGTTGAGAATGCAAAAATTACATTCTTTTACGTTTGTGCGTAACCATATGAGCATTTTTTTTATTTTTTTATTTATTTTTTTAATATGATGCTATCAAAGATGGCTTGGTTGTGTTACTTGACATAAGAACAAAGAGTAAGAATTAAAAAAGTGATAACGAGAATTTTCTTTTTACAAAGTCAACATATATTACCAAACAAATAAACAAAATACAATTACAGAAGAAATGTCAACTCATGCACCTTTTTGACAAGACAATTAAAAATGATGGGCCCAAGAAACTAAGACAACCATTATGTCCAATGTTTAAAAACCTATTTTGATCTGACCAATTCAACCGGTTGAATCGGGAACCAAATAGCTAGGAGATCCGGCCGGATGTGGTCAGGTTTTTGCTTAATTGAGAATCGGACTGAACCGGTGGTTTTTCATTTACCCGGGTCGGCCCGGTTTGATAAACCCGACCAGGTCATGACTTTTGTTCCTTTTTGTCTTTATTTTAAACAACAAAAATATTTTTATTCCTTTAAAAATAACAAACCCTTTTGTCATTTCATTTTCGTTAAACTCAAAATTTGTGTTATGTTAAGTTCTATATTTGTGTGGACAAACATATTATGATTTTTAAAGTTTATACTTAAGTTAAAAAGTTAAATTGGTGGTGACTGATGTGGTTAAGTTTTGATGAAATAAAATGGTATTATATTTGCTTGATTTAAAAGTTCATTAATAAAGATAGGGTTCTAAAAACACCATAGAGTCATCTAATCTTTATAAAGTAGAACTATAAACTAAAAGTATAAATTGATTGTTTTTGCATTTTTTTGTAGTATTGTACATCTGGAAATTAAAGACTGAAACCCAATAGAGTCATCTCATGTTTATCGGTTCAATTGAATGTAAGATCTAAATTAAACATAAGAGCGATACTCATCACCTGTTTGGAAATCAAAATGATACAAAATGTTAAAAAGTAAATAAGTGGTGAAGTTGTAATTCATTAATTATAATACAAATCTTTTTTCACCATTATACTTTACTAAAAGCAATAGAACAAGATTAAAAAATTGGACTCAATATATTACCGAGAAAATGACAATATTCTTCTCGGGGAGAAGCAAGAATCTCGTTAACGGAATTTGAAACTATCATGTAAAAGATAACGGCAAACACAATATTATTCTTCATTGTAAACTCGAATTTCCAAGCAAATAATTGAAATTATATCTTACGTTTGTATTTATAATGGATTTCTAATAGTGAGCATTGATGATTCAATCAACTGTTACATATAAAAAAGTAATTTATATCTTACGTTTGTATTTATACGTACGTTACATTAGGTAATTACACATTTTTCCTAGCTCCTTTCATTAGTTGGCTTATTATATACACCAAACATTGCACTCTTGATCTCTTTTCACATTATCTTTTTTTGCACAAAAGATGCAAATGTAATGATCAAACGTAAAATGGTCATGCCAAAAGAGTGGCTTGTGAACAACATATAAAACGATCTTATATTAGTGTTGCACTTTGCTAATAAATTTTTATTTTGTTGTACAATCGTTCTAATAGTTGAGAATGCAAAAATTTCATTCTTTTACGTTTGTGCTTAACCATATGAGCATTTTTTTTTTTTTTTTTTTAATATGATGCTATCAAAGATGGCTTTGTTGTTAAGAACAAAGAGTAAAAATTAAAGAAGTGATAACGAGAATTTTCTTTTTACAAAGGCAACATATATTACAGAACAAATAAACAAAGTACAATTACAAAAGAAATGTCAACTCATGCATCTTTTTGACAAGACAATTAAAAATGATGGGCCCAAGAAATTAAGACAACCATTATGTGCAATGTTTTAAAACCTATTTTGATCTGGCCGGTTCAACTGGTTGAATCAGGAACCAGTTAGCTAGGAGATCTGGCCGGATATGGTCAGGTTTTTGCTTAATTGAGAACCGGACTGAACCGGCGGTTTTTCATTTACCCGGGTCGTCCTGGTTTGATAAACCCGACCGGGTCATAACTTTTGTTCTTTTTTTTCTTTATTTTAAACAACAAAAATATTTTTATTCCTTTAAAACTAAAAAAACCCTTTTGTCATTTCATTTTCGTTAAACTCAAAATTTGTGTTATGTTAAGTTCTATATTTGTGTGGACAAACATATTATGATTTGTAAAGTTTATACTTAAGTTAAAAAGTTAAATTGGTGGTGACTGATGTGGTTAAGTTTTGATGAAATAAAATGGTATTATATTTGCTTGATTTAAAAGTTCATTAATAAAGATAGGGTTCTAAAAACACCATAGAGTCAACTAATCTTTATAAAGTAGAACTATAAACTAAAAGTATAAATTGATTGTTTTTGCATTTTTTGTAGTATTGTACATCTGGAAATTAAAGACTGAAACCCAATAGAGTCATCTAATGTTTATCGGTTCAATTGAATGTAAGATCGAAATTGGACAAATATCTATCAAAGATGTTATGAAAAGTATATATGTATACAACCGGTTCGACCCGGCGGTTAAACCGGTGACCTGGTGAACCGGCGACTCGACCGAGTCAATTAAAAAAACGGGGTTTTAAAATATTGATTTTGTGTTACAACCAAAACAAATAAATGATAAGTCGTAGCAATGACCAAATGATCTGTCGGTCAAAGGACTAGGGAGCAAATTAAAGAAGTTGGGGAAGAAAAGAGACTAGATAAAATCTACTTAAGTATTATTAAGATTATCACTAATGGGTTATGGGTGTGTCCATATAATATACACTAGTTTGAATTGTGTCTTAGCATTTCCTACTTGATTTGGTTTATTAACAAGTGATCATTATGTTCTAATCCTATTTGCTTAATTCATATATTTTATCTTGCACTTCCCATGCATGCACTAGATGTTAAAATTCCTTGATGCATGCTTAATAGTTGCCTAAAAGCATAGATGATCACATGATCATATTAGTTGCTAGTTGAGACTAGTGTTAGGAATTCTATGTGCTTTTGCTTTAGTAGATTGAGGCTTTGGGATTTGCTGCAGAATTATCCACCCAGAATTACCCATTTTAGGTAGCCTAGAACCTGCAGAACTGGAAAAAGGGTCAACTGCCGGCCACGGCTCCACTAAATTTAGTGGTGTTGTGGTGCCTTTAGTGGTACAGTGGCCCTGGGAGACGAAATTTACTATTCTCTTCCACTTTTTGACTTCCTTTTCCTGAAATTCTGCAAACATAACCTGATTCCCATACACCCAAATCACCAAATTCACCATACCATCTACCCTTGCATGTATAGATTTGGCTATTTAAGCTAACATCATACATTTCTCATCCTCATCACTTCACATACACCTTACAATTATCATGTCTTCAACCATTGCCACCACTTCCCACAAAAACAATAAGCCAAGGCTAAACATCAAACCAACCAATGAGAAGATTATCATTGACCTCACCTTAGATGATGATGTACAAACATCACTAACCTCAACCAAATCAACCTCTTCAATTTCTACACCCCTAGCTCCTTCAAAGGGTACCTCAACCATGCCTACCACATCATCATCATCCTCCACCTTTAGGATCTCCACTTCCTTATCATCACCAATTCCACCACAACCTTTAGCACTAGCTCTAACCCAATCACCATCAACCCCACTTGAGCTAAGAAGTAACACATCATCATCCTCACTATCACCATCACTACAACCACTAATGGGTCATCCCATTCTTTATCCCCTACACTCACATACCTTAAGTTGTCCTTGTTGTCACTACAACCAACACCTCATCATGTGCCTTCGAGATGAATTGAGTCTTCAATTCTCCTACCTTGAGCACCTCCTAACACCACCACAAGGACCCATCATCCTTCCACCTCCCCAACCACACAATAGCCCAAACTAAACATGCTTATGTTTAGTTTTTCCAATAAAAGCTAGGAAACCCTTTTTAATTCGAATCAAATCTTGAAGTCTCATACTACTAGGGATATCTATGTGACTTTTTGTTGTTTATTTTGCTTCCATGTTGTAGTCATACCTATGTATGACATTTATCTTATTTTTAATAGGCATTCATGTGGTTGTTTTATTATTTTTTTTAGCTACTTAGCTAATATTCTTTTTATGTTTGGATATTTGTTTTAAGTGCTACATGTTAGATATTGTACAAGTGTTATCTAACCTTGTTTTGTAGCACGAATCATTGCTCAATTCCTTGGTGTTCTCCAAATGAGGGGGAGTATACATCAAGGGGGAGCCTTTGCAACCTTTTTGCTTCGACAAAAAGGGGGAGAAATGGGAGTAAACTCATTAAAAACTTGTTAAAACTAATTTTAACTTAAAATGAGTTTATGTTTTGTCATCATCAAAAAGGGGGAGATTGTTGATGCAAATAATGTTCTAAAAACGTTATTTATATATTTCGATTACTTCACGTTTTGAGGATGACAAAATGTGAAATCACGTTACGTTAAAATTAACGTAAACAAGTTTTTGATCGAAAGATCCCGTTTCTACGCAAATCACTCTAGAACAAATTTACAACTTGACTAGTGATCAAAGAAGTGAATTTGTGTTTTAAGACTTCACATTTTAATGTGACAAAACATTTTTTCAAAAATACACATGACAAATTATTTTTGAATAATTAAGAAATGTTTTAATGGAAAAAGAAGTTTAAAAATCATAACATCTATTTTCCCCCCCAAAATCAGCTCCAAACTTCCCCAAATAAGTTTTCACCAGAAAAGACAAAAATTGGAGCGTCTTTGTCTGGGACGGCTCCACTAAATTTAGTGGAGCCGTGGCATGTTTAGTGGAGCCGTCCCCTGTAACGTTCAGATTTTATTTGCCTATAAATACCAACCCAATTCACAGTTTTTAGGCATCCTTTCACACACAAAACTTTCTGAGTTCAATACTCTCTTCACACTTTCTTTCTTTGATCATTTAGATTAGTTTTTTTTTTTTTTTTTTTTTGTTCAAGAGTGATCCTATCATCCAAACAAGTGATCCTCTTCATTCCTCTTCAATAGCAAGAGAAGAACACAAAGTATCCTTGAAGATACAAAGTGTTGTGATTCCTCTTCAAGTGCAAGAGAAGAACTCAAGGTATCAAAGAAGATACAAGAGTTATAGTTGTTAGGTTTATTGTAACACTTGTTATATCCTTGTTGTATCCTAGCATACATCAAGATTATTTTTCTTTTGTGAGAGTGTGAGTGAAGATCATTGTGATCTTAAGAGATAGTGAAGATCTCTTGAAGCCATTGGGCTTGTGTGAGTGATCAAAGGATCTAGAGTAGCTAGATTAAGTTGAGTGAAGTGAGAGTAGATCATAGTGATCGTGTTGAGATCTTGGTGATCTCTTGAAGCCACTGGGCTTGAGTGTTTGGTCACGTGGACCTTGGTAGATTGGTGCTAGCTAAGATTAGCACTCGACATCTAGCTTAGTGTCGGTAATTGGATAAGCGACGTGTACGGTTTTCTCCGCCTGAAGGGAGGTTGTTGACATAGTGTTTGAAACTCTCGAGTGTGGTACTCGGGGAGTGGAGTAGGGCGAAGAAGAGCTTCGTAGCCGAACCACTATAAATCCTTTGTCTCGGTTTGATCTTTCCAACTTTACTCTTTACTTTCATTATTTAGAATTAGTTAGTTTAGTGTGTAGTTCATATTGGTGTTGATTGATTACACATAAAGTTCGAATCAAAATTTCCAATAGCAAACTTTTTAAAACAAGATTTTTAAAATAACTCAAAACCGGTAAACTATTCAACCCCCCTTTTAGTTTCCCACAGGGATTTCAAGTGGCATGTCAAGAACGCACTGTCACTTGTTTTTGGAAATAGTTACAGGCATACACACTATAGTTGTATTATCACGTATGCAGATTTGCTGAAAAAGGAAAAACGCTCTGCTGTTTGTCATCATAACTAATGAAGATCCTTAGCTAGTTACTAGAATAATCTTTCTTTGTAATGTTTGTACTGTTCATGAGTAGAGTTGATGTAATTTCATGGACGTTGTTGACTTGTTGATGGGTTATTGTCAATCAAATCTGCTGTTTCATCCTTCCATATTTTTTTCTTTGTTCTCAACTTGTGATTGGCTTAGTAAAACGTAAGTGTTATAGTGAGTTTGTTAAAATGTGTATGGTGAAAAAAAGTTAGTGCAGTAATTCATTAGAATCAAAAAGTTATGAAATTGAGTAATAAACCAAAAAAGTAATAAATAGTACCTTACGGTTATCATATGGGTCGTTTTGTTATTGTCGTTAAAAATTAACTAGTGTTATTTGGTAGTGTTGATACTTTATAAAAAATAATAATAATAATTAAAAAAAAAAAAAAAAAAAAAAAAAAAAAAACATTTTGAAATAGAAACCGGAGACTTGATGACCCAATTAAATCAAGAGTCCATACTCCGTATAGCATTTCCTAAGAATGTTACAAGTACCTAATATGTTTCTCTTTTAATTTCGGAATCAAAATCCATAGATGCTAGCAAGGGAGGACAAATTTGATTTTTACGTCCGCACTCTGATTAGGTGAAATCACCATACATTGCTCGAACTAATTTGTTATTTGTGCTTGTAGAATCACATTAAGAATCAATAGTAAGCAATATTGTTTTTTAGACAGATAATAACTTTTTTAAGAGTTAAATAAATAGCTAGCTAGATTTGGTTGTTGTTTTTATTTATAAACACATAAAGGGCATCGACAATGAAAAGTCCATGATAAAGTTCATGGCTATGAAATATTTTATAACATAAGTCATTAGTGGAAAGAAGTTTATGATGACATAAATGAAATATGTACAATTCCATTAGGTTTTTGAAATGAAAATTTTATAATTTAATATTATAATCAGATATGAAATTTATATATTGAAAAGAATCTACTATTGGATTGGTGATGCTCTAAGTAACTATTTGAGTATGCCTTGTATGTTAGTAAAAGTTAAAACTGATTTTCAAAGAAGCTTAAAAATGATTTCATGTTTGTGATATGGCAAAAGCGGATCAGTAATAGGACAAGGTAAAAAACGGGCCTGCTTTATGGGCTTTGTCTTTTCGGACCAAGATTGAAACAGGTTTTGAACATTTTGAATACATGTCTTGGTACATATACACTATATGCTGTTTGGATTATTTGTATGAGTTCGAAACCGGGTTCTTGTATGACAACTAGCGATTAAAATATGTTTTACGGAGAAAGAGTGGTCAATGATAAAAAAACTCGTAATATATTAAAAATCCGGTGCAACATTATAACCACACGATACTATTACTCCACCTCTAAAATATCAATTTAGTTAAGTAAACTATTTTGTTATCAATTCATATAGATGATAATTATGAATTGTAATTATCCAATATATATAAAACCCAGGAAGTGGGTGCATAAAAATTTGTACCGCACAGTTGAAATAACAGTAAAAATGCTTTAAATGGTTGTACTTTGGAATGAGTTGGCAAAAAAAGGTCTACCATTGGTTGGGACACTGTTATTTCAACTGTTCATCATCCACACCTCCCGGTATTATTTCCACACACTTCCAAACACTTCCGCCATTCTTCATCTGCTGCTCTCTCTCATTAGCTCTCCCATCTAAATTTCTCCCTCTCCCAAATCTTCCTCTCCCTAATCTTTATCAGCCCCCCATCTAAATTTCTCCCTCTCCCAAATCTTCCTCTCCCTAATCTTTATCAGCCAACAAGAAGAGACACAAGAATGAAACAAAAAAAAAAATCAACAGAAGAAAGAGAGCTCAACAAAAAAATAATAATAATAATAAAAAAAAAAAAAATCCTGGAGATCTACCCAGATGTGGATCATTCACTAAACGATTTTTAATCGCATGTATGTTTAGTTTATATCTTTTAATAAAAAGGTTGCTGATTTTATTATTATTATTAAAAGGTTAGTTACTCATTCTATTTGACAAAATCTTTTGTCCAATTTTTATGGACTCTCAGTTACACAAACCCTAACTAATTCACACATACTAATGTCTTAGTAATATATTATTCTTCTGGCTTAATTTAATTAGATTTTCAGTTTCGTTATTATGATATTTGGTTTTCTTCCTTGATGGCATACAGGCCGTTAAAGACACACACACAAAATTCTTTTCTGCTTTGGGTTTTTGGAGACGAAAGATGGGTGCCTATTTTGGCCTTTTTTTGTCCCAGAAGATTGTTTTGGTTTATCCTAGATCCGTGTTTAATTAAAGGTAAGATTTTTCCTTAGATATAAACATAAATGTTGAATTGTTATATTTTGGTTTTTGAAATTAGTTGTTTGATTATGGTGTATTTCGTGATCATGTTGGTTATGTTGGTGGAAGAAGGAACACACATGATTATTACAGTCAAAAGTTGGGTGAGGTGTTTAGCTCTTCTGGAGTTGTTGAATATTTTGATGATTTAGATATAGGTTTATTTGAACAATTAGAGCTATAGTTTTCCTTTATGATTTCCAGTTCCATATGTTGTGATGTCTTCCTTTGCATATTAAACTTAATATATAATTTGTATTTCATATATAGGTTGGCAATTTGGGTTATTTTGTGGTCAGTTAGAGAATGCCTAGGATGTGTTTGTTGAAATGTCAAGTAAAAAGGAAGATTGATGTAACCATCAATTAACTAAAAGGCAACGAGTTGAAAAACAATTACGTCGTTTTTTCTTCATAGATTATGGTGATAATGATATTTAGCAACGCAACATTTATGCGTTAAGTAATATTTTTCTACTAGGCATGCATACAAAAAAGCATAAAGCTGGAAAGTCATTTAATAGAACATGCCGCATCTTGATATGTTGTGCCTTTTAGAATGTCGAGAGGCACCAAGGTTGCACCTTTTTCATCAATCTACAACTTTAGTCTCAGTTTCTTAGCACTGTATGATTGCTTGGGCTGTTACTTTGAAGTGACATTTTACCAGAACCTTGAAAACGTACTTTTGAATCTCATTCGGGTCACTTTAGAGAAAGCACTTCATATATGATATAACGGCCTTTATTTTTTTTCATTAACTCAATATACAGGTTTCTATCTATCCACATATAAGCACTTGCCGAGGACACGAAAGGGAAGCGTACTTATGGTTTTTTAAGCGAAGTTTGTTCAAGAAAAAAGGTACCATCTCATATATTTATATTTTTCACAAGTACTTGATCTTCTTACACTTTTTTTTAAGTATGCAATGTTACTTTTTAAACAGCCTAAATGTAATGTTTACATATCTTAAACAGCCTAAATGTGGAACGTGTAGGGTTGGGCGTAAATCAGAAGTTGAAGATGCTGCAACAGGGGACTCATTCGGTTTGTGGGCAACTTCAGTTTGGAAAAAGGTATAAAAAAGCTTTTCTTTCTTGACTGTTACTGCTGTATATCAGGCCTTGGCTCATGGAGGTCATTTTGTATCTAATAATCACATTACGATGCTACGAGAATGAATTTTTCTTTGAAACTGGATTTTGGGTCATATATTTTCTGTCTTCTTACAGGTAGCGCTCAAGTTTGGACACAACACTAGCAAATGGTGAAGTTATGGTCTTTCTCACGAGTCGCGAGTTTACACGTACGTGTTAATTTTCTAATCTATTTTAGTGAACCCAAACACTAATTTGTAGTCATTTTGTTAGAAGTAACATTGATGTCCTTTTGGTTGAACAACACTCCATGTTGCTATCTAAAGTACATTACAAAGGAAAGCAAGGAAAGTACTATGTAATGGTATGACTCATTCAGTCACGTGTGGGCCAACTCGAGTAAGAATGTCTTCTATTATTACCATAATATTGAAGACGCTATTCAAAATGCTTTACAGTTCCAAAATAAGGTAGTCAAATATCATATTTGTATAGATGTAACTAATAGCGGCAGAATTAATGTAAATACTAAGCAAATCACAACTTTTAGTTGTTAGAATTTACATAATAGATTAATAGGACCAGAACATAAATAATTAAACAAGGCTAATGTATATTGTTGTTTGCAGGATTTATAATAGAAATGATTAAACAAGGTGCAGGAATTGAAGGAATTCCTTCTTAGGGTCAGCTCACACACGGCTGCTGCTCCAGAAGTTGCTCGAGGGATTTTGAGCCGTTTGGTTCGGTTGTGTAGGAATGAAGAACAAACTGCCCAAAAAAACGGCTTTCTTCGATTGTTGTAAAGGTAAGGAAAAAGACTCATTTTTGTTAATAGATGCTAAACTTAGTCCATTGGGGACATATTATCTTTGACATCAGGTTACTTGACTGAACTTTTAGCGCCCGTTTGGGATTCTTTATGTTTGACCTTTTATATTGAAGTGATGTAAAAAGTTTTGTGTTTGGCACAATGATTTACAGCAAGGGTCTTTGGCAACTGCTAAAACAAGAAAGCGGAAATTCTCAGAAGGTAAACTACATTCGCAATTACCTTTGTTACATATTATGTTTGTTCTACTGAATGTCATTCCTTTTGTGCAGGCCTACCACAGGGTCTCTAGAGCGATGAAGGGCACTGGTATTAGTATGATACTATAATGGTTGATGCTACCCAAAGTGAATATTTGATATTGATAGACATTGAACTACAAGGTGAATAACATTTCCTCTGAACTGAATCGTGTTAATATTAATTTTTTTTTCCATTGATGCCTTTGTTTTTTTGGAAATCATTCAATTTAGGTCTGTGTTCTTGCGATTTGAGACACCGCCTTACGGATAGCCAAGATGTAAGAACGCAATCGTTATTTAATTTTGAATGTGGTCCGCCCAGGCCGCAGATTGTTAATGATGTTCCGGACCGCAGTGAAAATAGAGAAAGATCAGGTGAATAATCCACCTAGCTTACAACTTTATAACTATAAATGAATAATTTGTTCTACATTGTATTGATTGAAAGTTTGAATCTAAAGACCAATTAAAACTACTATTTACAGTTGAAAATAGAGCAAAAGGCAGGTCGCATTTTCAAGGGGTGGGAAGAAGGCAAGATATGTTTCGCTCCTACGCATAAATACATCACCAACTCTGATAACTACGTCGCACAAAGTTCTACTCCTAAAGAAAAAAGACGTACATGCTTGGTAAGATCTGAACATCAATTATTTAGTTGTTTTTTAAATCTGTCATCCAAATAAAACTACGAAAATTAAAAATCAATGTGGGTTGAAATTAATTGCGAGCAAATGTTGACTCAATGCAACTTGATTTGGTCAACTCTCTTTTCATCTTAGAATAGTCAATTTTAAAGCATGTGTGAGTACTAAACCATGTGAATCGTAAACCACTTGCTCAATAAAATGTCCATTTAAGTGTCATTTTGACTTTGAATGAAAATCAAACATTCAAAGCTGGCTTTTATTATTCCTTTAATCTTTGGCCTTATGGATCCCACAATGGTTAGATATATTATTTGTGGTTTTAACACAATCTTGACTGTTGTAGACTTATAGATAAATAAAAGTTGAGAAAAAAACTCTTCTCCTGCTGCAATCATTGTTATGCAACTGAAATATGTGTCCTTTTTGCCTATATACAGGATGCTAGAAAATGAAAAATGACGGAAAAATGGAAAGGTTCGGTGGTGCAGGTTGAAATCTGTTAGGTTAAGTTAACTAGCAGCAAACAAAAGTCCATCGAGGTAGAGCAAAACATCACTCTTGCGTCAATTGGCTGACCTTACTGCAAAGAGGACGCTTGCTGACTTAACCATCGGTCCAGTTCTTACTGTTAGGTGCTTGCGATGCGGCATCCACATGCCAAACGAGTGAAGGTAAACACCATTATACATTATACATTATATAATTATATATATTTATATCTAAACATCAGAATTTTGGGAGCTTCAAAATGTTGCACGAGACAGTGCTTATAACAGTACACGCGCTGCTAATGATTGTACAACTTTTTCCGTTTTCCCCATCACACACTAGAACCTTCTTCCCCATTCCTCTGTCTGAAAAAGAGACACTCCTCTCTCTAAAAACACACACTCACCGATTACTTCTTCTTCTTGTAGGTTTTTCCTGCCAATTTCACATGATCAATGGATCCAATCGAACAACCCGGTGATAATTATGTTGTCCCATCTCATTTTAATCCATTTCAATACAATCCATCTCATTTTATTCACACAGTTCCTACATCTCAATTCAATTCATCTCATTTCGTTAGTATACTTTTCTGCCTTAATAATCTTAAAAATCGTTTTTTGCAATAGATCCAGTAACAGTTTGAGTTTTGAATTCGGTGTTGGTGATCGCACGGTATGAATTCGGCTGAGGTCTTTAGTTTGATTTGTTCAGCTGCAATCGATTCATGAAGTGAGATCGATCTTCAGTTGTTGCTAAGGTAGTGATTTGTTCACCTTTTGATTCTCGATGTTTAAATTGTTAATTTGATAATTCGATTACGGTTTGTTTAATGTATAAGATGAGACGTTTAAATAGATTTGTTAAAATATAGGATGCGCATTTGTATAAGGATCGGCTTGCGTTTAGAATAGCTTATTAAAACTGCTTATGAACTGTTTAGCTTTTATTTGGTATACTGTTGTCGAAATTGGTGATATGGCTGCTCATTTTAGGAGTAAATAATTTAGAACCTGAATTGATTCTGGCCTAATTCAATGAGGTCTAGGGTGAATTGTGGTTATTTGTATGTTTAAGTGATTTGATTGCTGATTTGAGTTTAGAAAGTTTAGGTTTACCAGATCAGATTGTTGAACACAAGCTATTTGATGAAATGCTGAAGTGAAAATTGACTATCGCGAATGAGCATATAAATGCATTTAACTAAAATGTTGTTGCGTCTTATTTAGTTGTTAAATTAAGGTCAAGATAAGTTCGTACTGAAATGCAGTTTTGTTAATTATATTGTTAAAATGGTACTATGTCTTAACATGTTGGCACAATCAGATAACAAGGTTGGGAGGTCAAAAAGTGAATCATTTTATCTAGCAATATATTATCTCTTATATTTGGTGATTGCTAAAAGAGTGTTTGGGGTTGCTTATTAAGACTGTATCTTTCTTTATTGCGAACAATTTTTCAGTAATAATTCGGTTGAAAAAAGATTTGTTATAGCAATTGATGATATGATGTTTATTAGGTAATGTACTTGCGGTGATCATGTTTTACAGAATCGGCCATCAAGAAGCACCGACACGCAGGACGGTAATATGGATTTTTTTTTCTAAGTTATACTTTTCGCGTCTACAATCGTAGGTTAATGTTGTCTTTTTTCTTTTTTTGTTATACTTTTGGCATCTACTGTCCCTTTGCTTAGATACCTTTGCTTACAATTGTTTAATATTTGTAATATCTAAAGAAATTTAACTCCAACTCCATTTCAGGTTGACGAGGTTGTTCATGAATTGTCTGATGTGGCATACAACAATATACATGCATTGACGAGGTTGTTCGTGATCTCTATGCTACACCAGTTCACACGCTGTTTGGGTGAGTCATACAGATCAGCCATTTAAGATGTCCAATGGGTTTGAAACTGCGTTGAGAACTGACCAGGGTGCAGCTGCAGCTACGAAGTGCGTCGGGCGACTATTTTACGGGTTGCAATACCATCCTCAGGTATAAGAATTATGATTTGGGTTTTTGTTGCGACCTTCACCCTTTTGTGCGAAAACGTTGCTTTGTTGATTAACGATTTGGGCTAACTGTTACGATCTAAGGCGTTGTTCATCTAACCTTATTTTCCGACTTAAGGTTCAAGATTCTATTTACAAAGTTTCACCTGTATTTCTTTTAATTAGTTATAGTGCTTGAAGTTTTGAAAACAAATTAAAATTGCAAAGCTTGAAATTGACAGGGAACAATGGTGTTGGAGGTTAATCAAGCATCAAGTCTTCCAACTGCTTTAGATTTCGGAGGGGTTGTCTCTCACCTGACACATGGTCTATGGTGTGATTTTTGGTGCCCGCCAAACGTATTAGTCGAAGGTCATTTCGTACTACTGTTGTCTTTGTTTTGTTCATATATGCATAAATGATTATAGATATATCCTTGCCTTAAACAGACAGTCATATAGTTTCCTTAACCTCATCTAATACCACTATGGACTGTTTTATGTGGTAGATAAAAAATGGCAGAGGAAAGAGGCGACCAACGGGATCATTACAGGTGGTGGTGGGCTGTGGGTTGCTCTTACTCTTTACATGAGTCATGTCACGAAGAAGGTTCCTGAACCAAGGTAGTGAACTGATTATGTTTACATATTCAGATCATATTAATATTAAACGCTTCTTTGTGATGACTTCATGCGTTTTTTTATATGTGAAGAGCATACCACCTCAGACAACAGGGCATCTATGCGAACCAATCTGTAACGTAGAAAGATCTTGCCACGGTTTGAAAAGACGCGGATCGTAGCCGTCTACAAGTGTTGCGAATATCCGATGTTCAGTCATGAGCTAAAGATACTGCAACAGGGGACTCATTCAGTTTGGAAAAAGGTATGAAAAAAAGTTTTTCTTTCTTTGACTGTTACTACTGTATATCAGGCCTTGGCCCACGGAGGTCATTTTGTATCTAAGAATCAAATTAAGATGCTACGAGAATGAATTTCTCTTTGATAGCAAATGATGCAATCATGGTATTTCTCACGAGTCGCGAGTTTACATGTGCGTGTTAATTTTCTAATCTATCTTAGTGAAGCCAAGCACTATTTTGTAGTCATTTTTGTTAGGTTGGCTTGCCCCGCAAACACTTTCTGACCCATTTGACTCATGCCCGGCCTACCAACCCACACATATTTTGTTTGTCAATTGCGCCTTTCACTTGGGTGTGCTGTGTTGACTATGTTGCAAGGGCTGGAAAGCTGCAAATGCATATATATCAAAAGTTGTGATGATGCCAGCCAGGAAGTCGAGGAAGTGATAATAATATGTGACCCATTTCGATCAGATGTGCACAGATGGACTGAGTCTGTTTGGACAGCTGTTATTTTTTGCTTCGGGGTTTTTTTTTTTTTTTTCTACGTGGTGCCATTTTGCAGGTGGTATCTGAATTTTCGCCATGGGATATGCAAATGAGTGCGTTTGGGTGTTGAAATGAGGGCTGAAACGTGTGGGTTTAGGGGCTGAAATGGGTGGGTTTGGGGGATGAAATGACAAACTTTGGGGTGCTCAAATGAGAGTGAGTTTGGAAACTGAAATGCAACAACCTTGGTAAAACTTTTTATTAGTAGAAATAGTTAATTTGTTTGTTGTACCTTTTTAACGTTTTGTTTTATTTTGGTTGCCGAGTAGGTAAAGGAGACAATCTTTGCCCATTTGGTATGCATTTTAAAGAATGTGACCAAAAGCTGTGTGATGATTGGTGCCCAGATCTTAAGCCCCCAGGGTGTAGTGGCACAGCGTGCCTTTGTTGTGTTCGTGGAATGGTTCACTCATCTTTTGTTATCATTTTTATGTCTAATTAGAATCTCAACAATGGTACAATTGGTATTATTTTAATTATGTAATAGAACAACCATGTTACATGTCATGTTATGTATTAACCATTTTGTAAAAAAATTTGGCTAATGGATATTGGTAAGTTTTATAGAGAAACTTTATATTCTTTTTTTTGAGGTTTTGAATGACATTATGTATTTGCATTTGCAATCTCTTTCTTAAGTTCATTTACAATTTGATTTAAGATGATGTGCAGACTTAAAAATAGTTCCAGTTATAATTTGATCTTTAGTATGCAATCGCAAAATGAGCTACTTGAGTAACATGGTATTCAAAGTGCAAACGGTCAAACCAACATTTCGCACCTGATGTATAGCACAGACATTGGAAAAGTGGTCCAACAGTCAAGCCAATAATGCTACCCATTCTTTGCCTCACCATGCCTGCAAAGTGCAAACAACTAACTACACAACAAAGGATTAAAACCAATACACAATTCACACAAATGAAACCAAATGAACGTTATGACAGCAAGATGTTTAATACATAACATGACACCCAACCTAACAATAAAACACCTTAACAATATCCCAATATCGACACTGTCCTGTCCTGAACGAGAACGCAAACTCGAACAATATATATATTCACGCAAAACACTCCCGTAGCAACGCGCGGGCTACCCCGCTCGTTTCTTAAATATAAAAAGCAACACAAGTCACAATTACATTATTCTTAACCACTCATACAACAAATGCAGAAGGTGTCATGACATTCTGAATTGGCAATGTCTCCTTTTCTTGGAACGTGATTAATGCAGGCTTGAGCACAAACTAATGCTGTGCAGGGTGATGGTGCAAAATTATAAACATAAGAGCGATACTCATCACCTGTTTGGAAATCAAAATGATACAAAATGTTAAAAAGTAAATAAGTGGTGAAGTTGTAATTCATTAATTATAATACAAATCTTTTTTCACCATTATACTTTACTAAAAGCAATAGAACAAGATTAAAAAATTGGACTCAATATATTACCGAGAAAATGACAATATTCTTCTCGGGGAGAAGCAAGAATCTCGTTAACGGAATTTGAAACTATCATGTAAAAGATAACGGCAAACACAATATTATTCTTCATTGTAAACTCGAATTTCCAAGCAAATAATTGAAATTATATCTTACGTTTGTATTTATAATGGATTTCTAATAGTGAGCATTGATGATTCAATAAACTGTTACATATAAAAAGGTAATTTATATCTTACGTTTGTATTTATACGTACGTTACATTAGGTAATTACACATTTTTCCTAGCTCCTTTCATTAGTTGGCTTATTATATACACCAACCATTGCACTCTTGATCTCTTTTCACATTATCTTTTTCGCACAAAAGATGCAAATGTAATGATCAAACGTAAAATGGTCATGCCAAAAGAGTGGCTTGTGAACAACATATAAAACGATCTTATATCAGTGTTGCACTTTGCTAATAAATTTTTATTTTGTTGTACAATCGTTCTAATAGTTGAGAATGCAAAAATTACATTCTTTTACGTTTGTGCGTAACCATATGAGCATTTTTTTTATTTTTTTATTTATTTTTTTAATATGATGCTATCAAAGATGGCTTGGTTGTGTTACTTGACATAAGAACAAAGAGTAAGAATTAAAAAAGTGATAACGAGAATTTTCTTTTTACAAAGTCAACATATATTACCAAACAAATAAACAAAATACAATTACAGAAGAAATGTCAACTCATGCACCTTTTTGACAAGACAATTAAAAATGATGGGCCCAAGAAACTAAGACAACCATTATGTCCAATGTTTAAAAACCTATTTTGATCTGACCAATTCAACCGGTTGAATCGGGAACCAAATAGCTAGGAGATCCGGCCGGATGTGGTCAGGTTTTTGCTTAATTGAGAATCGGACTGAACCGGTGGTTTTTCATTTACCCGGGTCGGCCCGGTTTGATAAACCCGACCAGGTCATGACTTTTGTTCCTTTTTGTCTTTATTTTAAACAACAAAAATATTTTTATTCCTTTAAAAATAACAAACCCTTTTGTCATTTCATTTTCGTTAAACTCAAAATTTGTGTTATGTTAAGTTCTATATTTGTGTGGACAAACATATTATGATTTTTAAAGTTTATACTTAAGTTAAAAAGTTAAATTGGTGGTAACTGATGTGGTTAAGTTTTGATGAAATAAAATGGTATTATATTTGCTTGATTTAAAAGTTCATTAATAAAGATAGGGTTCTAAAAACACCATAGAGTCATCTAATCTTTATAAAGTAGAACTATAAACTAAAAGTATAAATTGATTGTTTTTGCATTTTTTGTAGTATTGTACATCTGGAAATTAAAGACTGAAACCCAATAGAGTCATCTCATGTTTATCGGTTCAATTGAATGTAAGATCTAAATTAGACAAATACCTATCAAAGATGTTATGAAAAGTATATATGTATACAACCGGTTCGACTCGGCAGTTAAACCGGTGACCTGGTGAACCGGCGACTCGACCGAGTCAATTAAAAAACGGGGTTTTAAAACAATGATTTTGTGTATACAACCAAAACAAATAAATGATAAGTCGTAGCAATGACCAAATGATCTGTCGGTCGCACAAACCAAACGCGCCCCCTACTTCGCACAAACCAAACGCGTTCTTTTTTGTTTGATTTCCATCCATTCCATTATTTGCTATTTCAATATTTGTCATTTTATTTTAATCTTGAAATCGTGTAGATTGTTCATAAAAAAAAATAATAAATAAATAAATAAATAAAAAATAAAAAGGAAAAAATCCCTGTGGTTTGTGTGTTTTCGCAAGAAACATCCCTATCTCAAACTTTTGGCATTAAACATCCCCATGTCCACAAACCTTTGGCACTAATCATCCCTGAGCACTAAAGTCGTTAGTTTTACCCGTTAAGTTAAAATAATATTTTTTTACGTTTTCTTCCGTTATTATATGTTTTCGTCCGTTTTTTTACGTTTTTTTCCATTTTTTTATGTTTTCGTCCGTTTTTTTTACGTTTTTGTCCATTTATTTTACGTTTTTGTCCTTTTTTTTACGTTCTCGTCCATTTTTTACGTTTTCATCCGTTTTTTTTTTACCTTTTTGTCCATTCATTTTATGTTTTTGTCCGTTTTTATCCGTTTTTATCCGTTTCTATATGTTTTCATCTGTTTTTATATGTTTTCGTCCATTTTTTTACGTTTTCGTCTGTTTTTTTTTACGTTTTTTAAGTTCTCGTTCGGTTTTATGTTTTTTACGTTCTCGTCTATTTTTTTACGTTTTCGTCCGTTTTTATACGTTTTTTACGTTATCGTTCAGTTTTTACGTTTTTTACGTTCTCGTACATTTTTTTACGTTTTCGTTCGTTTTTATACGTTTAAGCCAAAAAACGGACGAAAAAGGGCAAATATTATTTTTAACACTTAACATGTAAAACTAACAACGTTAGTGCTCAGGGATGATTAGTGCCAAAGGTTTGTGGACTTGGGGATGTTTAATGCCAAAGGTTTGAGATAGGGATGATTCTTGCGAAAATACACAAACCACAGGGATGATTTTTGTAGTTTACTCATAATTTTAAGACATCCCATAAATGAAAGGTGATCTATAATTTAATGATGGAGGGAGTAATTTAATGATAGATAACTAGCTGGTGAAAATACACAAACCACATGGATGATTTTTGCACTTTGCTAATAAATTTTTATTTTGTTGTACAATCGTTCTAATAGTTGAGAATGTAAAAATTACATTCTTTTACGTTTGTGCGTAACCATATGAGCCCTTTACTTTTTTTTTTTTTTTTTTTTTTTTTTTTTTTTTTTTTTTTAATATGATGCTATCAAAGATGGCTTTGTAGTTAAGAACAAAGAGTAAAAATTAAAGAAGTGATAACGAGAATTTTCTTTTTACAAAGGCAACATATATTACTGAACAAATAAACAAAGTACAATTACAAAAGAAATGTCAACTAATGCATCTTTTTGACAAGACAATTAAAAATGATGGGCCCAAGAAACTAACACAACCATTATGTGCAATGTTTTAAAACCTATTTTGATCTGGCCGGTTCAACTGGTTGAATCAGGAACCAGTTAGCTAGGAGATCTGGCCGGATATGTTCAGGTTTTTGCTTAATTGAGAACCGGACTGAACCGGTGGTTTTTCATTTACCCGGGTCAGCCTGGTTTGATAAACCCGACCGGGTCATAACTTTTGTTCTTTTTTTTTCTTTATTTTAAACAACAAAAATATTTTTATTCCTTTAAAACTAAAAAAACCCTTTTGTCATTTCATTTTCGTTAAACTCAAAATTTGTATTATGTTAAGTTTTATATTTGTGTGGACAAACATATTATGATTTGTAAAGTTTATACTTAAGTTAAAAAGTTAAATTGGTGGTGACTGATGTGGTTAAGTTTTGATGAAATAAAATGGTATTATATTTGCTTGATTTAAAAGTTCATTAATAAAGATAGGGTTCTAAAAACACCATAGAGTCATCTAATCTTTATAAATTAGAACTATAAACTAAAAGTATAAATTGATTGTTTTTGCATTTTTTGTTGTATTGTACATCTGGAAATTAAAGACTGAAACCCAATAGAGTCATCTCATGTTTATCGGTTCAATTGAATGTAAGATCGAAATTGGACAAATATCTATCAAAGATGTTATGAAAAGTATATATGTATACAACCGGTTCGACCCGGCGGTTAAACCGGTGACCTGGTGAACCGGCGATTCGACCGAGTCAATTAAAAAAACGGGGTTTTAAAATATTGATTTTGTGTATACAACCAAAACAAATAAATGATAAGTCGTAGCAATGACCAAATGATCTGTCGGTCGCACAAACCAAACGCGCCCCCTACTTCGCACAAACCAAACGCGTTCTTTTTTGTTTGACTCCCATCCATTCCATTATTTGCTATTTCAATATTTGTCATTTTATTTTAATCTTGAAATCGTATAGATTGTTCATATCAAAAAAAAAAAAAAAAAAAAAAAAAAAAAAAAAAAAAAAAAAAAAAAAAAAAAAAACCCTCCAAACTGTGGAAACCGTAGAGGGGGTGAATACGTTTCTATTAAAAAACTTAAAAACCTTGTTGTATCAAACACCCAATCAAGTGTGACGTAATATGAAAAGTGTCAATAATGATCATATAACATATAGAGATGGTATAAAGTAAACTACCCCACAAACACAATCAAACCATGACACAAACATAGTCAACATAATATAAGCAACAACGCACACAAGCATAAACGCAATGCAAATATAAATATAAAGCGATAAAGAATAAAATGAAAGTAAAGAGATAAGTAAGAAGGCGCAAACCGGACACGATGATTTATAGTGGTTCGGTCACGAAGCTCCTCTTCGCCCTACTCCACTCCCCGAGTACCCAACTCGAGAGTTACTTCACTAATCAACAAGCTCCCTTCAGGCGGAAAAAACCGTACAACATCGCTTATCCTTATTTCTGACACTAAGCTAAATGTCGAGTACTAATCTTAGCTAGTACCAATCTACCACGATCCACATGATCAATACACAAGCCCACAAGCTACAAGAGATCTCCAAGATCTCACCAAGATCACAATGATCTACTCCCACTTGACTCGATCTACCCAATCTACCCTTGATCTTCTTGATCAATCACACAAGCCCACAAGCTTCAAGAGATCTCCAAGATCTCGACAAGATCACAATGATCAACCCTCACTTGACTCAATCTACCCTATCTACCTTTGATCAACTTGATCAATCACACAAGCCCACAAGCTTCAAGAGATCTCCAAGATCTCGACAAGATCACAATGATCAACCCTCACTTGACTCAATCTACCCTATCTACCTTTGATCAACTTGATCAACACACTAGCTCACAAGCTACAAGAGATATTCAATATCTCTATAAGATCACAATGATCTTCCCTCACAAACTCTCAAAAGAAAGATAGACTTAATGTATACTATGATACAATCAAGTGTGTAACAAATGTTACAAGTGCTCTACCTAGAGCTACAACACTTTGTATCTTCTTGGATACCTTGTGTTCTTCTCTTGCACTAGAAGAGGAATGAAGAGGATCTCTTGGTGGGATGAAAGGATCACTCTTAAACAAACTAAGACTCTCTAAATGATCAAAGAACGTGTTCTAAGTGAGGAGGGATTAGACCAGAGAAAACTGACTGGAAAAATCAAGTTGGAAGTATAAAATGGTCCACTATTTATAGGCAAGGAGAAAACTAGCCGTTACAGAGGGACGGCACCACTAATTGTCACCGGCACCACTAAATTTAGTGGTACTGTCGGTACTTTAGTGGTACCGTGGACGCTCCTCCGTTTGTTTTTAGTGGGGAAGGTTTATTTGGGAATGTTTGGACTTGTTTTTTGGGGGGGGGGGGGGGGAATGACTATTGGGATTTTTAAACTTATTTTTCAAAATAAAACATTTCTTTTTAATTCAAAAATAATTTGTAAAATGTATTTTTGAAAAAATGTTTTGTCACATTAAAAATGTGAAGTTTAGAGAAAAATATAATCCTTTGATCATTTGTCAAGTAGTAGATTTGCTTGTCCATACCTTGAGTGATTTACGGCGGGATAGAAATTTACGACTTTGTTGAAGCATACTTGAGACGTCGAGAGGTGTTGATGTAAGTATGCATAGATGATTTGTGTTTACAAGTAACTTGCACATTTTACGTTATGTATTACAAGTTACATGTTTGTCATTATTAAAACCGAAGAAACCGTTTAGTTTAAATATCGTAATATTTGCACTAACAATCTCCCCCTTTTTGATGATGACAAATATGTAAACCGTAACACACAGTAAAATGTAAAAGTTACCTGTTTACACTTCTTTCTCCCCCTTTTGTCAAAGCAAAAAGGTAGTTGCCTCGAGCTCTCCCTTGAATTTACTCCCTACTCCCCCTTTATTGCACTACTTTCCTTTCTCCCCAGAAAGGCGAGCTTGCATCATCCCAGTGAAGTGTTCTATCACCACTTGTGAAGACGACTCCATGCTATGTATTCAAATGCCCTCGAGCTCTCCCTAGCTCAATGCTCCCCTATAGTGATTGAATCCCCTTGTTTATTCACCTTAGTATCTAGCGGATCCATGGATCAAATTCTTACAAGGCTTTTCCTACATCAAGGGTTAGCTTCGTGCAACATAATATATAAAAGAATAGGAGCAGCATTATAGGGATAGAATACACATAGCAAGACATGCAATGGTTAAACTATGTTAACACGTAAGTGTCACAACCCAAAAGTGTGTCAAAAAGGATAAAGACCAAAAAGAAAGCCCAAGAAAGTTGAGCGACACAAAAAGATGAATGCGTATTGCAATTCAAAGACACTTGAGTGTCACAACCCGATTGACAACCTAAGGTGCAATTGTTCAATCAATCACACTAATCAAGAACGAGATTCGTTCGTTGACTGACACACAAAATGACTTCTTCCAAGTTGTCATTGGGAAGGCAAGTTCTAACAAACATTTTGAACAACATAATCATCTACCTAAGATGAATGATGTTAAGGATAGTTTGTTGATAAGACATGCTCTAAATGATTACTATTATGATAAGTCGTGCCATAAAGTAGACTCGATAGAGGTTATACCAAAAAAAATTAAAGTTTGAACGATAAGCACCTAGATGCGAACGGAAATGATTCCATAAGGTGGGAGAGTGTTGGTTTTGCCCTTTGAGGAAAGGTGGGAAAGGATGGTTTAGATTAATATATCGTTTGCAATGACAATGAGATGCATGATATATTTCAAAAGAGAAAAAGAAATATTGCATGTGATCCTAACAGGATTGGGGGTGGATATCTCTAACGGGGTTGAGGTAACTGATCCGTGTGTAGTATATATATATAAATATAGTATCGTGCACACGTGATACGTGGGAAATGACAAGTCAGTCCTTTAGGAAAAGACCAACTTGTAAAACCCGTGAATGTGATGTGTGTGATACCGGGCAAGTGACTACCCGGGTCGTGTCCCAGCGAGGTGTGAATCGAGGATTTCGTTTTAGGTTCGGGATTAAAATGCTTGATGATTGGATTTGGATTTTTGGTGTTTTTTTTTTAATTCTAATGAGATTTGGAAAGTCAAATTACAAGGAAAAATTAAACGTAAATTAATTTAAACTAAAAACGCGATTCGGGAAATCTAAATACGAGTTTAAAACGTGAAATCTAAAAATATTAACCCTACAAGTACCAAATTAATTTTCCTACACTCTAAATTATAAAAGAAAATTTTAGAAAAAAGAAATTTATTTTTTTGACTTTTTAATTAATTATTATGATTTAAAAACTAATTTAAACTATTTAAATGATTTAAAATTATTAAAACAGCTTGGAAAAATCTGAAAAATTTAAGATAAATCTAAAATTTGATTCCCTATCTAGGAAAAATAAAATCAGAACTAAATTCACTCTAAATAAGCAGAACAGTCAAATAAGCACTTAGGAAAAAGCTCAAAAATAAGCAAATGTGAAGAGAAAAATTCCAAAAGCTCAGACATGAAACACAACACTAATTTAAGCATAAATTAACTCAGAACATTCAAATAAGCCAAAGAAATAAGCCGAAAAAGCTGCTGCACAGCTTATAACCATGACAGATTCAAAGTGACTTCTAGGCCTATTTGTAGCTGAAAAATAAGCTTAACCAGAGCTTATTTGGGGAATCCAGAAGCACAAGATTAAAGCCTATATGAAGTGCTACAACCAGGCCAAAAATACCTAATTTCTAAGCTCATTTGCTTATGTGAATTAAGCCAAGATCAGGTGGTGTCTGGAACAAAATTTAATTGCAGGCTCAGGGCAGTTCTGTGGGCTTATTTGCAGACAGCTATGAGCTAATTAATAAGCTAAAAAATGGAAACAAAGCTAGAACCTAAAAGCCAGTACTATGAACTACCTTTAAATCAATTTTCATGCAAAAAGGACAAGTGGATAAGCTAATTCAGACCAATGAAAAAGCTGAGAAAAACTCAGCATGTGCTGGTCTGCACATGTTCTATCTGATGCAGCAGATGAGGGGATTGCACTTTTTCTATTTGAAAACCTTGACCAATATGTATCAACCTTTTGGAAACTGACTTTAAATACTACTATGGACTCAGAAATGCTAAAAAAAATGAGGTTTCAATAAGCTCAGCTGATGAGAGCTTATAAAAGCAGTTTCAAAATCTAAGTTTGCACTATCACTACAAATTCTCAAAAATGATCAAATCATCTTAAAATCTTTCAATTACAGCTAATCTAATCTTGATTATGCTCAATCAAACCTGATCTTAAAGGCAAATGAACAGTGTAGGCTATCCTTGGCACAAAAATAGCTTAACCCAAACACTCCCTTAGAACTGATTTTAACTAATCTGACTGCTACAAGCTGAGCTTATTTGACTGTTTTTTAGCTTATCTTGGGTATTTAGAACAAAGTGAACTAATGGGGACTCAGATTATCAGCTTAAGCTTAAACATCTAAATAAACAATAGGCATCACAAATAAGCACTTAAAAAAAACACAATAAGCAGTAAAGCAGTAACTGATGACTAAGTTTGACTAAAATGAAAAAACTTGGACTTTAATTAAAAATGAATTACAATACTAGAAAAAAAAGAGTTACAAAATACCTTAATTAAAATTTTGCTAAATTAAACCTGCCAATCAATGGCTACATGATTTCCTATTTATACTAAATCCTAAACTAAGTGTCTTCACCTCTTTGTGTTTGTTATGTGAGATAAAACTTCACAAAATCGTCTCTTGTGCTTCTTTTGGGTTAATCCCATTCGTTGGATGAAAAAGACTTCATCACAGCCTTTGATATAACTTTGGCGCTCAAAACCTCCCTTGGATAGGTGACTGGGGAGTTGACTTTGGGAGTGGGTAGGTATTGGGAAGTGAGGAAGGGACAATAGTGTTGGGGAAGGGTACGAAGGTGAGGTGATGGGTGTACTTTGGTGTTTAGGCGGGAAAGAATGGGGAAGAAGAAAGGGATGGGATGGAAGAGGTCAGAGTTTATTTGACCTAATTTGTGTTAAGATAAAACCGGGTATTGGGTAATTGGGTTAATTGTGTGAGATGGGCTGGGTTTAATAATTGGTTGGGCTTTGGGTTAAAATGTTTTAAGGATGAAATGGGATGGTTTTGAGTTGGGTTAAATTGTTTAAGGGATTTAGGATTAGAATGAAATGGGTTTAAACTTTGAGGGACCATTCATGTAAAGTCTGAAAATCCAGGGACCATGGCTGTCAATATCTGAAAAATAAATCCAAGGATCATTTGTGTTGTTTTGGTATTTTGGGGGTTGACTTTGACTTTTCTTGATCAAATGCACACTTGTTGTCGAATCGATCCAAAAATGCCCGTTTTCGCTCCGTTTTCAATCCTTTGTACCTGAAACACATAAAAACACAAAACCAAGGATATCTGCAATATATTCGGGTGTTTTTGGTCATTTTTGTGTCTTAAATGGGTGTAAAATGATGAGTATTTACACACTCATCAAATCCCCCACACTAAGCTATTGCTAGTCCCTAGCAATCCGATCATATGAAGTAATGAAAGGATCAAAAGAATACCAAGTATACCCCGTTTTGACTTTTTATTTGATGCGAGAAATTTAAACTAGAACATAAATAAATAACATGCTTGATTTTCAAAAATGGTATCATGGAACGGGATTCACACAAAATGGGTGTCTCCAGGGAATTGATATCGTCATCCTCTTTTTATACTCCCAACTAAGCTTAAACTCAATGTGCAAACGTTTTTGTAAAATGCTAACGCTACTTATACTAATAATCTATGTAAGCCGAAACTTAACTTTTCACTCCCACAATTTATTCAAGTTAGGTGACTGTGCTTATTTTCAAAATTTTGACCGCAAAAATCGACATTTATTATGGTTGCCATTCGTTTAAGTCAAATACTAATTTACCGGGAACCTTGAAAATCTAAGGATCAAAAGGGCCTTTTTCATGTAGCGGCTTTCTTCTCGGCACATCCCAAACCAGTTAGTTTTAGGTGACCAGGCTTTTGACACCCCACAGAGAATAGTACCGGAATCAGCGGAATTTCGATTTCAAAGATTTTTGATATTCCCACTAAGCTAGTATTAAATACTTAACTAAATAACAACAAACGATCATTTAGAGATTATAGACTCAAAGACGAGATCACTCCATGTAACAGCTTTCTTCTCGGCACATCCCAAACCAGTTGGTTTTAGGTGACCAGGCTTTTGACACCTCACAGAGAATAATACCGGAGCTTTCGGGCCTTTGAAATCAACAATCTACTAAATTACCGTTTAACTTTTATACAAAATTGACGAATCCAAGTTCAATTCCCGATTTAAATTTAAGAGAAAGCAAATTTACCATATTTATTAACATACACATCTTTATTTTCACAACATCAAAATTTATTGCATTTTGCAATATCATTCCATTTTTGCATTTTGCAATATCATTCCATTTTCTTTTCTTTTTTCTTTTTTTTTTTTTCATTTTTTTCATTTTTCATTTATTTTTTTTAACTTATATATATATTTAAATATATGCTTTCTCAAAAATTAAAATAAAAAGTTGAACTCGAGCTCTATATCAAAATTGTATAAAAATTTGTTTTGCATAACAACATGATTTTAACGTTCAAACGTTTGAAAACAGCACGTACTTTAGTCCAATTAAGAGCTTCTGGGAGGAAAAGCCATAGATTACTTGTATAAGCTCTAAAGAGAACCAACTACTCTACGCTTAGCATTTTCATTTGCACAAATCGTAAAACCTTAGTCTAAACGTTAAGGAAGCAGCCAGATCAACACTCTGGCAGAGTCGGGATTCCCTTTGTTCTAACCTAATCAAGACTAAACACTTCTTTTTTATTGCAATTACTTATCTAAAAACGATAAAAATTTTAAAATTTTGGCCAAAACGGGGGTAGCTAAAAGGTTTGAGTGGGATTGATATAAGGGTTGAAGATTTTGAAACTGAATATCACTGTCAAGAGTGAAGTTTAGTTATAAGGGTTGAGTGTTGATGAACTCAAATAAGTACATTTTATTACCGTCATTTATCCTATTTATTTGACTTGTTTTATTATATTATCTGTGAGAATTGATACGTTAATGTTTACTTTTGTAATTCTCAGGTAAAAACAAGTATTATGTGAAACTTGGCGATTTTGGACTAATTATGGAGCAAAACAAGCAAGAAGTTAAGAGTCTACTGAAATGTACAAGATCAAGACCATTCTGCTCCAGATACGCCGCATCCTACTTATTATATACGGCGCATCACTATCAAGATTTCACAAACTACGATCCAAGACGGCAAAGGACATGCGCCGCATACAAGAATGGAGTTACGCCGCATCTTCTGGCGGTGTACGAATATTCCTGAATATATTAATCTTGGACCCCACGCGAAGTTAAGTCAATGCGCCGCATCTACTTATCCTATGCGCCGCATCTTACCCTCAGACAGAAACTATAAATACCCCAAGACTAGACGAATTTAAGAGGTTCGACAGTTCGACAATTTAGCTAAGTACGAGACAGAAGAAACCCTAAGCCGAATTCAGACGAAGTAACCGCACAAGACACACCTTGAACGAAGATACAAGAGCTGTAAGAAGGTCCTGCATGTATTCAATTCATTAAGTAGTTTTGTTTTATTGTATTAGTACACTTTAATTGGTCAGGATTGATGGGCTTGTGACATTGATTTAATCATGCACTTCAACTCCCCTTAAAATTGCTTTCCCATCAATTAAAGTTTATATGTTGATATCTTTGGTGACTTTTATTAGTGCATTGATAACCTCTGTGTCTAGCTGAGTATTGCTTGGGTCGCCATGCCCCTTCCTCGCCTATTTATTAGATCGCCTATGCATTCTATCGTCTGTAGAAAAGTAGGAAGAAAGATAAGTAGGATAGTCATAAGTAATCATTAAGGGTTTACTCGCCGATAAGATTAGAGCCAACGAGAAAGGGATTAATCTCGGTGCGTTGCATCGAACTATACACTTCATATAAAACTAGCAATAAAACAAGTGACAAGCTACTTAACTATCAGGACAGGTCTTCTTATTGTCTCAAGTATTTATCTGTGTACGTGTGTGCTATTCGCTGATTCGTGCTCATTAGTTTAGTTTATATTTAATCACAATCAAACTGTGCCAGTCTCTCAGGCTGAACCCCCTTGCGTTAGATTGGGTTGTATAGCTAACTTAAGATATTAAAATACTGATTAGAATAACTAGATAATACGTTCCACTCTTAGTGATCGACACTCTACTTACCATTATATTCATACTGACCGGGTACACTGCTCTTTAAAGTGTGTGTGTTATTGATAAGTCGGCTAAATATAAATTTAAAACTTGAATACTGCTAAAACCACAACGACATACCGTGGGTATAAATTAGAGCATACGCACACGCGCATCAAGTTTTTGGCGCCGCTGCCGGGGAGTGAATTGTTATTATCTGTGAATTGTTATTATCTGTTAATTTGATTAGTATTCTAATTAGGTTTTTAATTTTAATTCTAACCGCTAACTCTGTTGTATATTAGTTAAATTGCATTCATTGTATTATTTGCATATTTTCTGTTTTCGTGTGTTTAATTTTTGTTTATTTTGGTTTGTTTTTATTATTTGTTTTTATTTTCTGTATTTTCTTGCATACTGCTATCGTTGTACTGAGCTAATTCAAACGATACGGCGCATCTGTTTTCACAGATACGGCGTATTGCGTTTAATTTTTATAAAATACAACGCGTTTAATAAATTCGATACGACGCATCTTTCCCCAAGATACGGCGTATTCCGTTTTTAATAAGAAATTTTTCTAAACGATAACGCCATACGACGCATCTGCTTTTGCAGATACGGCGTATCTATTATTTTAATTAAAAACAGTTTTCGAATTATTAAACAGATACGACGCATCGATCTCTGTCGATACGGCGCATCTTCTGAATCAAAAATCTTGTATTTTGAAACGTAACGAAAATACGGCGCATTAACTTTTGTTAATACGACACATTTAATTTTAATAAATATACGTTGATTTTTGATAATTTTAACTGATACGGCGCATTCTAAATTTATAAGCGGCGTATCTATTTTCTGAATAAAAGTCTGATTAAATTTTAACGATTACAAGATACGGCGTATCCAACTTTTTGGATTCGGCGCATCGTCTGCAGATATCAGTAACTTTTATTTTTCGTATTCCGTTTTCGTTGTTGATTTTCTGATATATTACTTTCTTGAACATACCCTACTGATGCTTTTGTGATAGTTTCAGGAAGTGCATGACCAGGAGTTCTACTAAGAACTTGATTCAACCTTTCGAAGATCCTGAACGAGCCTTTCATTCGCTTAAAAGGCTTTTCAACACAAAAAGCTTTGATATTTCATGTTCATTCGAGCTTGATTATTTTTCTGAAGAGAAAGAGGAAGAAGAAACAGAAGCAATGGGCGAAAACACAACTATGGAGGAATACATGAACAGTACCCGTGCTGATTACAGTTCAGGAGTTGCTAGACCAAAGTTTGATGATAAGTCAAAGTTTGAGTTGAAGGGTCAGTTTCTCAAGGAGCTAAGAGAAAATGCTTTCAGTGGAACAGAACATGAAGATGCTAATGAACATGTTGAAAAAGTCCTCGAGATTGCAGATTTGTTTACTACGGAAGGAGTCACTGACGATCAACTCATGCTAAGAATCTTTCCAATTTCACTTAAAGGAGCTGCTAATAAGTGGCTAAGGAATGAACCTGCTAGTTCAATCACAACATGGGAAGATTTGAAGAGCAAATTCCTGAAAAGATATTGTCCGCCTGCTAAAACTGCTAAAAAGATGGAGGCTATCAACAGTTTCAAGCAAGAGCCTGATGAAACACTTTATCAAGCTTGGGAACGATTTAAAGACTTACTGGTGAAATGTCCTCAACACTATCTAACCCCAATGCAGGAGATAATATTGTTTTATCAAGGATTGGACGTGCCTACTAGACAGATTTTGGATGCTAAGGGAGTTGTGCCTCAAATGAGTGCAGCTAATGCTAGGAAAGCTATCCAAGAAGCTGTTGATCATTCTAAAAAATGGCACGATGGAACCTCTACTAGATCTAAGAGCAGCACTAATTTTGACGGGTTTGCTGCTATTCAAGCTCAATTGGATAAAATTAGTAGAGAGATGAAGAAGCGTGATGAGAAAGTGTATGCTGCCCAAGTTGGATGTGAAAAATGCGAAGGACCTCACTACACTAAGGATTGCCCTAATAAGAATGAAAGTGAGACGTTTGAAGAAGCATACTACACACAATTTGGACAACCATTCCGACCTTCAGGAAGATTTAGGGAAGCTACTCCGGGGTTCTATCAAAAGAACAACTTTAATCCCACTTATCAAGAGAGGAGGTAGACTTTAGATGACACTCTAAAGCAAATTATGGCCGATGCTGCTAAAAGACATGAAGAGAATACTGCTATGATCAAAGAAATCCGAGCTTCAACGGATACTATTACAAGAAATCAAGGAGCTTCGATCAAAGCATTGGAACAACAAATTGGACAAATGAGCAAAGTTCTTCAAGAAAGGGGATACGGAAGTCTACCGAGCTCAACTGAAACCAACCCAAGAGATCATGTCAAGGCCATAAGCACCACGGAGGAAGTCACACCTAACATACCTAGAAGAGCGATGAATGGTAATGATGGTGCAAGACCCGAATTTTTCTTTAATTCTTCAATCAGTTTAAGGAGACTACTAAAAGAGAAGACAAAGATTGAAGAAGAGATCAAGGCTACAATGAAAGAAGAGAGCTCTGCAACCGACTTACATGCCTTGCCTCATAAAGAAAAGGACCCAGGAAGTTTTACTTTACCTTGTTCAATTAATGATATATCTTTCAATAATGTGTTAGCTGACTTAGGAGCTATCGTTAGTGTAATGCCCCTTAAGACATTCACTACCCTAGGACTAGGAAAATTAGCACCAACTAAGTTGCTTATTGAATTGGCTGATAAAACGGTAAAACGACCTGAAGGGATTGCTAATAATGTGCTAGTTAAGATTGAGAAGTTTGTTTTCCCTGTAGACTTTGTTATATTAGATATGCCCGAGGATGTTAAGATTCCTTTAATCCTTGGAAGACCTTTCTTGTCTACCGCCCATGCTAAGATTGATGTGTTTAAAAGAAAAATCTCATTAAGGGTAGGGAATAATAAACTAGTCTATAAGTGCCAAGATCCTGTTAAAAGCATAATTAGAGGCGTCTATGTGCTAGGATTAAGAGAGCGTATGGACCTCGATCTTGAAGCTAGGCTTATGGGAGAAACATTGATTCAAAACGACTCAACTAATCCTAATCATGAGAACTTTGAGGAATTTATTGACCTTAATATACCTACCGAACTTAGGCGCGATATTGTTAATGATTCTGATGATGAGTGGTATGATTGCGTAGTAATTAACAAACATAGGAGAATAGTTGAGAATACAAACTTGAATAATGAGGTGTTTATTGAACTACCACCCCACCTTGCTTATTTATGCCTTTATAATAATAAGAATTTCCCGTCTATCATTTTGTCATCTCTACCCGAAAGGGACAGAACTTTGTTTATACAGATATTAAAGAAGAATGGCGTGGAAATTAAGGACGAACAAGGAGTGTTCAATATTACTGAATTGGCGATGAGGGAGCGTGATGCTTCCGACTCCTTCAATGATCGGTATTAAAAAGCTGAACGTGAGTCTAACTTGAAGACTCTGGAATAAAGACAAGTGCTGACCGGGAGACAACCCGGAAAATTTTTACTATTCTGTTCTGTGTCGAGTCAGTCAGGCCCGCAGAAGATACGGCGCATCTCAATCCTGAGATGCGACGCATCTCCTGCACTGGTCATATCTTACTTTATTTTCTGCATTTTTATTTTTGACTTTAAAACTTTCTGTCAGTTTATTTTAATGCGGCGCATCCTTGGTTAAGGATGCGACGCATCTTCTATTCTGATTCGTAATTATTCCAGGCTCAATACCGCGTATCTTCTTCCATAAGATACGGCGTATCGACGGACCTGATGATTTTCATTTTAATTTTTAAGTTTTATTTTTACTAACTACTAATGTATTATGCAAGTTTGAACCTTCTTAACTTAGGTGTGTTAAAGTCTTGATGGTATTATAGATTCCTGCATTTCCTGTGGATACATCAATTATGAAGCTTAAACGTTCTCATCCACAAGAAAGTTGATTTTTGCTCTTATACAAATAATGGAGGATCATACCGAGCAAATCTCAGGGGAGTTTTTATGTTCTAATTCTTTTATTTTCCAGTTTTTAATCTTTTATACAAACAACGAGGACGTTGTTTAACTTAAGTGGGGGGATTGGAGAATTAGAACACTTACTTGTCCTAAACTTTTCAAAATATGCTTAAAATGTGCTTAATTTATCAAAATTTAAAATTTTTAGCATGTTTTTGTTTAAGTCTAAATTACATAGCTGCACACATGACGTTATTTTCAAAAATTGTGAACTTTTCAAAATTCACAAATCTATGAGTGTGCCGGTGACTTGTAAACTTTAGAACTTGGCTTGTATACTATTCGAGACCACCATAATAAGTATTATTTTTATAATTGGAATGACTTGTCTAAATTGGTAAATTTCTAGGATTACACCCAAATAGCCTTTATATGTTATGTGTTATTAGCTAACTACACCGGTTAGTTAACCCCCGTATAAACCTTTTGTTACTCTCATTTTTAGAGTAAGATACCCCTAGAAAAACACTCAGAGCCATTCCTTTCGTTTCTTACACCTTTGTTATAATGTTTCGTTACACCCTTACACCTTAGCCTACCCTGTAGATTAAAATCCGTGGTTGGTTAATTGCTTTAGGCAAAGTGTGTTTCCTTACATTACCTGTGTTCGCGTGCGTAATTCATTATCCATGGTTAGGTCGGGAAATTGCACAATGCAATTGGAGTGAAAGTAAATATTATATATCTTTGAGTCTTGTTTTTCGTGTGTTTACTACTTTCGCTATTACAGTTATTTCTGAAAGTATGAAAAGTATGAAAAAAATTATCCGGAAAGAAAGTGATAGAAAAGTTGTGAAATTTTACACATCTATGTATATGTTGATGTTAAAAAAAAAAAAAAAAAAAAAAAAAAAAAAAAAAAAAAAAAAAAAAAAAAAGGAAAAGTTTGATGTTTATTTTAACCAACTTATGTAAAGTTTTGTATTAAGTGGTCGATATCACCACTAGTTGTTGTATATTATATTTATGGATTGAATGGGAGTTGGACGTTATGGGAACGCCAACTAAGGTTATTCCTTGATTAAGATTTTGTTGAGTATAATTCGTGTCTACCTAAAGCGTATGTTTCAAGTGTTAAAGCGTGAGTTATTCAGTGATATGAGTCTTATTCATGGGATGGTTGGGATAGTGATTAACCACACTTAGGATTTTAATTTATCTGTTTTGTTTATTTTTCATTTTACACCAATTTGTATCCCAAATATTATCCATACCCTATATTATTCTTTATCCAAACCTTTGATTTATTGAGATTAGGGATTTGAGCAATCTTAAGTATCGTAGTCGTGGATTCGGCTATGTATTTATGATTTTGTTGCCCTTTTTGATATAATATTATTGGTAAAGATTACTTGGTCCTATCTTTAGCCTATTCGAGTTAAGGATTTGAGCAATTGCAAGTATCGTGTTCGTGGATTCGATCATGTATTTGTGATTTTGTCGCCTTTTCTGGAATTTGAGATCGATAGAGATTAAGAAGAATGATTAACCCTTAACCTACAAACCCTTTTTACCGCTTTAGACTTGTTATTCCTTGGCTTTAGTGGAGGAGATGCGTATACTTGCCAAGCTTATGATAGAATATTCGTCACGACTGGACAGTTAAACGATTAGATTTGCTTTTATCAAAATATTTTATTTTATTTCTAATTCGTTAAGTGTTTGGTTGTGTGATTATGACAAAACGAATACATGCTTAAATATAAAAATAAATCCTAATATCTTTTAGGATACATTTTCATAAGATTAATTCTAAGGTTTACTTGGGGACAAGTAAAGTTCAAGTGGGGGGATATTTGATGAACTCAAATAAGTACATTTTATTACCGTCATTTATCCTATTTATTTGACTTGTTTTATTATATTATCTGTGAGAATTGATACGTTAATGTTTACTTTTGTAATTCTCAGGTAAAAACAAGTATTATGTGAAACTTGGCGATTTTGGACTAATTATGGAGCAAAACAAGCAAGAAGTTAAGAGTCTACTAAAATGTACAAGATCAAGACCATTCTGCTCCAGATACGCCGCATCCTACTTATTATATACGGCGCATCACTATCAAGATTTCACAAACTACGATCCAAGACGGCAAAGGACATGCGCCGCATACAAGAATGGAGTTACGCCGCATCTTCTGGCGGTGTACAAATATTCCTGAATATATTAATCTTGGACCCCACGCGAAGTTAAGTCAATGCGCCGCATCTACTTATCCTATGCGCCGCATCTTACCCTCAGACAGAAACTATAAATACCCCAAGACCAGACAAATTTAAGAGGTTCGACAGTTCGACAATTTAGCTAAGTACGAGACAGAAGAAACCCTAAGCCGAATTCAGACGAAGTAGCAGCACAAGACACACCTTGAACGAAGATACAAGAGCTGTAAGAAGGTCCTGCATGTATTCAATTCATTAAGTAGTTTTGTTTTATTGTATTAGTACACTTTAATTGGTCAGGATTGATGGGCTTGTGACATTGATTTAATCATGCACTTCAACTCCCCTTAAAATTGCTTTCCCATCAATTAAAGTTTATATGTTGATGTCTTTGGTGACTTTTATTAGTGCATTGATAACCTCTGTGTCTAGCTGAGCATTGCTTGGGTCGCCATGCCCCTTCCTCGCCTATTTATTAGATCGCCTATGCATTCTATCGTCTGTAGAAAAGTAGGAAGAAAGATAAGTAGGATAGTCATAAGTAATCATTAAGGGTTTACTCGCCGATAAGATTAGAGCCAACGAGAAAGGGATTAATCTCGGTGCGTTGCATCGAACTATACACTTCATATAAAACTAGCAATAAAACAAGTGACAAGCTACTTAACTATCAGGACAGGTCTTCTTATTGTCTCAAGTATTTATCTGTGTACGTGTGTGCTATTCGCTGATTCGTGCTCATTAGTTTAGTTTATATTTAATCACAATCAAACCGTGCCAGTCTCTCAGGCTGAACCCCCTTGCGTTAGATTGGGTTGTATAGCTAACTTAAGATATTAAAATACTGATTAGAATAATTAGATAATACGTTCCACTCTTAGTGATCGACACTCTACTTACCATTATATTCATACTGACCGGGTACACTGCTCGTTAAAGTGTGTGTGTTATTGATAAGTCGGCTAAATATAAATTTAAAACTTGAATACTCCTAAAACCACAACGACATACCATGGGTATAAATTAGAGCATACGCACACGCGCATCAAGTGTGAAGATGAGATGCAAGATAAGCTTGCAATGGTGAGGCCTTATACAGGCAAGAGTTGTGGGATTCAAACTTAAGTTGGTGGTGGTATCCTATGGTGTAGTGAGGAAATCTTAGGGTGTATGTGAGTTTGAAATTTTTTTCAGGTTTGAGGTTAGTGATGCAGGGATCTAGAGGAAACAGTGAAAATTCGTCAAACATAGGTACAGTACCACTAAATACCACACGGTACTGTTAAATTTAACGGTACCGTGGCCTATTTAACGGTACCGTGACCTGAAAGTCACGAATTTTCCTGTGCAGCCTAGTTCTAGGCAGTTAAAGGGAAGTTTTCTAGGGAATAAGAATCACATTTGTGTATTCTTGAGAGTGTTTATTGGAAGACTATATGAGTGTGTTTTCGCTCCCCCTTAATCTATGACCATCCGGACAAGATGTGAAAAAATAAATAAAAAGAGAAACAAACGTTGAAGGAAGCGATGAGCTTAGTAATGTCATGACAAGTGGTGGATAGCATACAATAAACTTCACTTTTGAAGTCACGTAGCTCTTCTCAATCATTGTGAATATTCATAGAACATTCATATGATGAGGCATGTGATTACGTGGAAATGTGCTAAGGGTTAAGAAGATAAAATCTTCAATGTTATGGGGTTAGTGATAAGGTTCTAGTGGGGTTATCTATCTTGATAAACAAGGGTTATCTCAACTTATCCTAGCGGTTCTTCGCTTGAAGTGTGTGGAAAATGAGTGGGATGCGGAAGCATTAGTAGTGTAGAACTAAGGTTGAAAAGTGTAGATAAGTTGAGAAGATAATGGATACGGAAGTAAGCAAACATATGGTGTGTTCAGTACCATGTGGAAGTGAAAGGGGAAAAAGCTAAGGAATCAGAAGATAGATAGAATCTATTGTAAAACCCTAAAATCTAAAATGTGCAAAAAGACCAAAATGCCCCTACAACTTTGAAAATTAAATAAAGGCTTATATAACTTATAAATTAATTCCAAAAATTATGAAATGTGCCAAGTATGACATGAAATAATTAGAGAGCATCATAAAATATTTGTGCAAGCTATCAAAAGTATTATAACACATAAACAAGTCCAATTTAGCCAAAAATAATTAAGTATACATTTACCTTGTTTTAAAAGTTATTTAAGTGTATTTAAATTACAAATAAATGGGAATTAATACAAAATAAATGGTGATTGACCTATACCATTATTAGGCCGCTCCCCTTGATTTCCCCCTCCTCCTAATATTCAGCCTTATCACCCTTTAAGCAACCAAATCATTTTCTCTCCCTAAAACAAAATCGATAGAACCAAAAACCCTAGAATTAGCCACCAAAAATTCATCCGATTTTCTGGAGATAAAAGACCAATTTTCCTGTGATTAGCATCATCCTAAGGAGCCTAGAAAAATACTACTTCGAATTGTGGTGGCCGGATTCAAGGGCTTTCGAAAATTCTTGTTTAATTCAAACCGAAAGGTAAAAATTCCACTTTGATTCATTCGATCTTGGATAAATTCGTTTCTTATTTTTATTGTGTTCCTCACATCATATGTGACACGTGAAAATTGGTTTCAAGATTTTTAGATCATTTTTGAAGCCGTGGTGATTTTTTGGGCGTTTTGGCTATACGCGTACAAGATAAATCCTCCAACCCATTCTACACGTTCGAATCTCTTTGTGGTATTTTTCTCAGATCCTATATGTATTTAGAACATCAAATAAAATGATTATAACATACCATGCATGATCTACATATTATTTGCGAATTAAACATGGAAAACGTGTATAAAACCTAAATAATTATATCCGAATTTTCTGGACATGAATGATAATTTATTTGAGCTTCATATGATGAATATAATCTGGGAAAAATGTCCACTTGATTTGTAGAGGCCTAAAATAATTATTTTTGATTTATTTGTTTTACCGGATTTAAGATATATATAGAAGAAATAAAAATAAAATGTAATCCGATTTAGGGTTTGAATATTAGGGCTTGGTTTTGACAAATTGATGATGTTATAATGATTATATAATGATTTGGTAATTATTGGTATTTTAGCATTAGAGTTTTATAAATAAAAAGTACAATCGGTTTGTAATTAAATTCTAAGGTGGTGTTTTGTAACTTTTAAAACTCAAGGGTTATGTTTAGAACTTTATTTGGGCTGTGTACTATTCGAATAAAATATAAGTTGGGGGTGTCATGTGTAATTTCTATAATTAAAAGGATTAAAATGTTTATTTTGATAAAGTGTAATTCGATTTTAAAAATAATTAAATAGATGGACCATATATGTAATTTCTGGAAACTTAGGGTTGATTTGAGTAATAAATTATATTCAGGGGGTTATGTGTCATTTTGATAATTTAATGGCTTAATATGTAATTATTGATAATTAAAGATTGAAAATGGAAATTAAGGGTTAAATATGTAACTTCGATAACTTGAGGGACTTGATGTGTAAATTATGAATGCTTAAGGGTAGATTCGTATAATATGATGAAATAAGTGTCCATTGTGTAATTTTGATAAACTAAGGGTCTATTGTGTAATTATGGATATTATAAGGTTTAAAATGTAAATTATGTAACTTAAGGGTGTAAAGTGTAAAATTGGGAAACTTGAGGGGCTGAATTTGTTAACTTGATAAATATGGTTTCAAAACAGATTAATTGGGATATTTTCCTATTTGAACCTTAACTTTGATATAGTTACACTTAAAACCCTAATTTATGTAAAACTGTCATAAGTAACCCTAAACTTTGTGACTTGTTAAAATACACCCTAAAACCATAATATGTTTCAATAACGACTTAACCTAATTGAGAATATTGAAATCTTACTAATTATGGAAACTTTCTAATTATGGAAACTTTCTAAAAATAGAAACTTACTAAATATGGAAACCTGCTAAAAATGGAAAGTTACTTAAAATGGGAAAGTTTGTAATTCTTTTCTACCCCTCTAGGTGTGAAGAAGGAGAGGACCTGATCTTTTCATCTTATTCATTCTGGTTGTGTTTGCTTTTGGAATAAGGTACAGATATTCTGCCCTTTTTAATAAGGTGCCTTCGACCTCTTGATTTTTGATTTGAACCTATGATTTGAACCTTTGGCATTTGAACCTTTGACATATGAACCTTTGATATGAACCTTGAGATTTGGACTATGACTATATGAACCTTTGCTTTGATATGAACCTTTGCTTTGATATGAACCTTTGACCTTGACCCCAGTTTGATACCCGAGCCAAATATGTTTCCTAGCCATGAAGGTAACATGGCCATGTCATTGATGCACCAGTGGCATGACTCTAGTGTACTCGAGTGATGTTGTACACCGTCCCCATTATGATATGATATGAGCTCACTATGATTTGTTTATGGCCAATATGATTTGTTTGGGGGGCGTATGGATGCATCCTAGATATGTTCTAATATGATATGCTTTGATATGATATGATATGGTGACTGGGGCTGGGTGCAATCCACTCCTTTCACAAAATACGGGAGCTGATCACTCCAACTGGTACATGAGGACACCCCTCATATTATCGGCTTATTTGAGAGGCATCCCCTCTATATGATTATGATATGCTATGATATGATATGATATGGGCTCGTGGTGGATGACTGTCCTAACCCTTACTCTTGTACCTTATTTATATCTCTTTCATTATACTTTGTTTGTTCGTTTCCGTTTATTATATATATCTGTTCACTGGGCTTTTTAAGCTCAGCCGCACGTTTTCTTTTCATGTGCGGCAGGTATCTAAGCTAGGAGCTTTTGGATTATGCTTTGGATGGGATGAGAGATAGATGAAGCTTTGACCTTAGATGACCACCTTTATCTTATGACTTTGTTTTGATCATGGATTTCCTTTGTATTCGTATTTTGGATATTTTCTTTATCTTTCGAACTTATGTATCTATTCAAGTCGGGTTGACTTGATTTCCTTTGAATTATTTATTAAGACTTCCGCTGTGTATTTATGTATGCTTTGATTTGTCACCATAATGTGATACTTCTACCCTTGTCGGGTTGGGGTGTTACATCTATTCTGATAGGAGACGGTTCTGGTTCAAGACTACATCGAGTGGGTTTCGATAGTGTTTTTGAAACAGTGAGAATTGAAAACAAGATAAACTGTCTCAGCAGACAATGGTCCGACGGTACCGTTAAATTTAGTGGTACCGTCCCCTATTTAAGGGTACCGTGACCTGCTGAGGTCAGTTTTGACACAGAATTAGATTTTTGACAAAGAAATTTCACATATGTTGTGATTTTTCTGGACCTTAGATTAAAGGAATTTATACCGAATAAATTCTTTTATGAATGAATCCAACGGGATTCGATGAACGTTGATCGAGAACGAGAGATGACATTTAATTGCATTTCGCAAATTAAATATACTTTAAATATTTCGGATGAAATATTTAAGTTGTCATTAGAATTTAAGAGGATTTTACGAATAAATCTCGCTGATTTAGTGAGACTTTTCGACACGTGGAGAGAATTTATACCTAATAAATTCTTTTTACGAGATGAACGGTACTAGATGAGAAGCGATGACTTTTATATTTCCGAGGAAATACATAAGTAGTCATTAGAGCGATGTGAAGGATGACTTAATATTTTCAGTGAAATATTTAAAAAGTCATTAGACAAGACACAAGATATGACTTCAATATTTCCAGTGAAATATTCAAATAGTCATAAGAGGGATGTGAAGGATGACTTAATATTTCCAGTGAAATATTTAAAAAGTCATGAGACGAGACGCAAGGAATGACTTGATATTTCCAGTGAAATATCTAAAAGTCATGGGACGAGATAGAGGGAATGACTTGATATTTCCAGTGAAATATCTAAAAGTCATGAGACGAAATAGAAGAGATGATCTCAATATTTCCAGTGAAATATTTAAAGAGTCATGGGACGAGACGCACGAGATGACTACAATATTTCCAGTGAAATATTCAAGTAGTCATAAGAGGGATGTGAAGAATGACTTAATATTTCTAGTGAAATATTTAAAAAGTCAAGAGACGAGACGTAAGGGATGACTTCAATATTTCCAGTGAAATATTTAAGTAGTCATGAGAGGGATTTAAAGAATGACTCAATATTTCCAGTGAAATATTTAAAGAGTCATGAGACGAGACGCACGCGATGACTACAATATTTCCAGTGAAATATTCAAGTAGTCATTAGAGGGGTACGAGGGATGATTTTAATATTTCTAGTGAAATATTTAAATAGTCATAAGATTTATGGAGTATGTTCCATCATTCCTAGACCTAGACGAAGATAGTTAGAGGATTCTCGTTTGAGAGGTTTTGATGATTTACGGATTTCGATGTGCTTCTCACGTGAGTGTTTCACGGGGTTTTGAAAGATGTAAAGCTAGGCCTATGGTGTTGATTCGCAGCAGGGTTTGGGATCTTAAGACGTGTATATTCACACGAGGATGAAATGAACTACTAATCACTTATATAGTAACTCGTGAGTCCTTTTTCACCCGAGGGTAGATGTTAGCTTTTAGCTTTTGGACGAGCATTTTAACATATATTGTTAAAAGGCTTGAATATGATGTTTCGGATATGACATTTAACAATTGCGGTCGCAAGTTAAACTTACTTGAATATTTCGGATGAAATATTTAAGTTGTCAAACCTACTCCGAGTTCTAATAGGTTTGTATCTAACCTTCCCATGACAAAAGGGTGTATTACTTGGAAGAAGGCGAAGTGATGACTGGGGAATTAGGACAAATTCGCGACTACTTTAACTTATAGGTTTTGACACTAGTGTATGACTATATGACTTCTAAGGGTTCATAGTGATAGGCATACCTAATTCCTAATGTGTTAAAAGGACATAGTATGGGTGCAAACTTTACAAGCAAATCATGTAAAATGCACATAAGGAATAAATGCAAACATCATGCAAAACATGATAATCATTTAGCATTTAAGATCATAAAGACATTTAATCATATCTTACGAGAACATGTTATCATTTTGAAACACATATGTGGGATGCAAACAATCTAGGTTTACTAAGGAAGATCCTAATTACTACTTGTTCAAAATGAAATCCTAACGAGAGATAAAGTTCACCGATGTAAACTATCACTAGTCAAATGTAGGAATGAAAAATTTTCAAGTTAGAGAATGAGTATGAGACTATCACTAGTGGTGTTCAATTCAGGCTAAAAACGACCATTTTTATGGGTTATACCACGAACCCAACTTCTCTCCTAGAAGCAATTCAACCGTTAGGTCAAATTGAATTTCTAGTGCGATAGGTTCTCCAGTAGTCATTCTCATGTTAGAAAAGTTCAAATTCCTATATTTGCCTATCTAAGTATAGCAAAGATGATATTAGCTTATTTCGCTAATACATGGCCTAATATGACTCAACTAACCATACGTTGAAAGTCGATTAAGAGAAATACATGTCTTACACAACTCCTAACAAAGGCAAGCGAAATGTTTTAATTTTGTGTTTGAGATTTAGAGGTTATTTGATGGAGATGGTGCATTTTATGATCTCTTGGACAATATCTTTGTTTGTTGAGTTGTTACATGTTATTTTAACATGATTTGGTTTTCTAGAACCAAGAGACACTCTAATGTGATACAATGTAGAATCTACTACATCGTGTGTGTTTCAAGAATGCTCCTTTGCATATCTTGAGAAAGGAATCTAGTAAAGGTTACTTACCTCAATAGATCTTGTGAGTATTATATTTAAAATGAGACATACTGTATATTTCAAAAAATATGCTTTTCTAAGAGGAAACTTATCACTCTTACGAATACTTAGAAAAACAAGTATTTTAGTGTATGACCAATTTTACTTGTTTATGCAATGAAACATGTTGTATTGGGTTATTATTCAACTCTAATATCCTATATTTGTTAACAAGATGCAATGTATTCTCTTGTAACATAACCATTCATGTTACAAAGAAAATAAGATGCATAGGATATAAGTTATCCTTTGTCAATCTTTTGATAAGAGAAATACATGTGATATTCTCAAAGATTGATGACTTTACATAATAGTTAATAACATATTATGTGTGACACTTTTACTAGACATGTGACTTTGAGTGTTGAGTCGTTCATGAGCAAAGTTTACATATGTTGTTTGTTTGCTCGTGTTTGGTTTTTCGGAAATGACACATTTACTAATTGCATTGCAATGTAAATTACTTGTATATTTCGGATGAAACATCCAAGTTATCAATCCTACTTAGTTGTGTATTTTATGCATCTTTTAAACATATTAGTTTAATGTTTGGAACACAACTATTGGACAAGAAGACTCAATATGGCATCTTCAACAGAAGTGTGAGTTATGATCCGATGCATATTATATTCGTCTTGAGAGGACGTCATTATTTTCATAACAATCGAGTGTGATTGAGTATGTAGATTCAAGATAATATATTTCATCATATTTTGATGTTATCTTGAAGCTAGACAAATAATGACTCCAATTTCATGTCCACACTCGAAAACTTGTCAATTAGATTCGATAATGATATCAATCATAATTTGAATAATGAATTGATATGTACTCGAAATCTTTCTTGACCCTCACGATCACTCCTTTTAAAAAGAAAATAAAAATTTAAGGAATGTGTTCCATTTATTCTAATACTAGTTGTATGTGTGAGGTTAATGACATATTAAGTTACTACTTCGATATTGTCATTTATTTTTATTTGGGAAAAACTATTTATATTATTAAGTATAATATTTTTAGTTTTTCGACACCTCATTAGTATAAAAATAATTATCCTAACTATTTTTATACAACATACGTAAAATACTAAATGTTTAAAACATTTTGTATGTGTGTTAGATCAATGCAAGTTTAATACATTTTCTTTTACTTAAATGCTAATGTATTAATATGATCTTTTATCTTGTTTAGACAACCCATGGTCAAGCAAGACAAAATGATGTAATGTTTTAGAGATCATGTTACGGATTTTATGAAAGTGTTAAGTATTTTGGGGTGATATATTTTTTACACTTAAACCTTTGGAAAAATAATTGTGTAAGACAATATCTTTCGACACACATGATCTACCAACTTAGTTTCTATTCCTAAGAAAGTTACTAAACCATTTTAAAAACTTGCAACATATGCAAGAAAAATGGTCTATGCCTATATGCAATGCAAACTAATTACTTAATATAGTGCATGTGAATTAGCATGAGCCTTATAAACACATAAACCGGAAAACTATAATAAACAAATAGCAACAAGGCATGAAAGACACTTATGCTTATAGATAAAATTAGCTCAACTAAAGATAACAATAAGCATACAAAAATATTAACTAACAATACTAAGATACAAAGAAAAACAAATAGCCATTTAGCTTAACACACAAAAATACTTATCGTCATTTTGTGTATTAAGTATAACAATGTGTATTAAGCTTGATTTTATTTGAAAACGAATTGGTTTCCTTCCCATTTCAAAGATTTTTGCTAAGTCACTTTGAAAACACGTCAAGGTTTAAAAGTTGAATCGCCCTTTTTCAGTTTGACCAAAAATTTACGCAAACTGCATGACCAAAAAGACCTTTAGTTGAAAATCAAGGACTTAAACATACTTTCATTTAGAACTAATTCATAAAAATATTTTTCAAATGAAAGTAGACTCAACTTCGTTTAAAATGATGGGTGACACGACTCCTACGGACTTATGGTTGATTTTATATGAATTTCTGAAAATGACCTAATACTGAAAACAGACAAACAGAGGCATGGTACCTTTAAATACCCCACGGTACCGTTAAATATAACGGCACCATCCTATATTTAGTGGTACCGTGATCTGTTTTCCTTTCAAAACTGCATGACTTAACGACTCGTTCTGAAAACATGACCGGACACTTAAAACTCTATTCTTTTATTGATTTAAGAAAACTTTCAAGCTAGTATGACAAAGTATACTTAACAACAAAACCTGTAAGTATTAAGCAACTAAATACTTTTCAAATTTTATCACCTTCATGGGTAATTTGATACATGGATCGTACTCAATTTTGAAAACCATTTGTTTTAAAAATTTGAGTGACGTGGCTCTGGTACCAATTGTGGGAACCGTAGAGGGGGGGGTGAATACATTTCCATTAAAAAACTTAAAAACCTTGTTGTATCAAACACCCAATCTAGTGTGACGTAATATAAAAAGTGTCAAAAATGATCATATAACATATAGAGATGGTATAAAGTAAACTACCACACAAACACAATCAAACCATGACACAAACATAGTCAACATAATATAAGCAATAACGCACACAAGCATAAACGCAATGCAAATATAAATATAAAGCGATAAAGAATAAAATAAAAGTAAAGAGATAAGTAAGAAGGCGCAAACCGGACACGATGATTTATAGTGGTTCGGTCACGAAGCTCCTCTTCACCCTACTCCACTCCCCGAGTACCCAACTCGAGAGTTACTTCACTAATCAACAAGCTCCCTTCAGGCGGAGAAAACCGTACAACATCGCTTATCCTTATTTCCGACACTAAGCTAAATGTCGAGTACTAATCTTAGCTAGTACCAATCTACCACGATCCATATGATCAATACACAAGCCCACAAGCTACAAGAGATCTCCAAGATCTCACCAAGATCACAATGATCTACTCCCACTTGACTCGATCTACCCGATCTACCCTTGATCTTCTTGATCAATCACACAAGCCCACAAGCTTCAAGAGATCTCCAAGATCTCGACAATATCACAATGATCAACCCTCACTTGACTCAATCTACCCTATCTACCTTTGATCAACTTGATCAATCACACAAGCCCACAAGCTTCAAGAGATCTCCAAGATCTCGACAAGATCACAATGATCAACCCTCACTTGACTCAATCTACCCGATCTACCTTTGATCAACTTGATCAACATACTAGCTCACAAGCTACAAGAGATATTCAATATCTCTATAAGATCACAATGATCTTCCCTCACAAACTCTCAAAAGAAAGATAGACTTGATGTATACTATGATACAATCAAGTGTGTAACAAATGTTACAAGTGCTCTACCTACAACTACAACACTTTGTATCTTCTTGGATACCTTGTGTTCTTCTCTTGCACTAGAAGAGGAATGAAGATGATCTCTTGGTGGGATGAAAGGATCACTCTTAAACAAACTAAGACTCTCTAAATGATCAAAGAAGTGTTCTAAGTGAGGAGGGATTAGACCAGAGAAAACTGACTGGAAAAATCAAGTTGGAAGTGTAAAATGGTCCACTATTTATAGGCAAGGAGAAAACTAGCCGTTACAGAGGGACGGCACCACTAATTGTCACACGGCACCACTACATTTAGTGGTACTGTCGGTACTTTAGTTGTACCGTGGATGCTCCTCCGTTTGTTTTTAGTGGGGAAGGTTTATTTGGGAATGTTTGGAGCTGTTTTGGAGGGGAAAATGACTGTTGGGATTTTTAAACTTATTTTTCTAAATAAAACATTTCTTTTTAATTCAAAAATAATTTGTAAAATGTATTTTTGAAAAAATATTTTGTCACATTAAAAATGTGAAGTTTAGAGAAAAATATAATCCTTTGATCATTTGTCAAGTAGTAGATTTGTTTGTCCATACCTTGAGTGATTTACGGCAGGATAGAAATCTACGACTTTGTTGAAGCATACTTGAGACGTTGGGAGGTGTTGATGTAAGTATGCATAGATGATTTGTGTTTACAAGTAACTTGCATATTTTACGTTATGTATTACAAGTTACATGTTTGTCATTATTAAAACCGAAGGAACCGTTTAGTTTAAATATCGTAATATTTGTACTAACACAAACTATTGTTTACTGTCATTTAATTTATCGTCAATTTCATTTTATCAACTTAATTCATCGTTTTTGAGATCGCCCTGGTCTTACTGAGTATATGCTATACACGAACGGGTACACAGCCCGTAAGTGTTAATCTTATTCTTGTTAGATTAGTTATAAATATTAAAATCGGATTTAACACATCACTATCCCATAAGTTTTAAAGAAAATTTGAAGTTGTACTTATTACATAACAAGTTGAGCTCAAGCCTTGTCGAGCTCAGGCTAATCTCGACCCGTTATTAAGGTTTAAAAAAATATGAGTTTAGATTGAGAAATTTGCATTTCTATGACCCAAGATGCCATTTATTTTCAATTGTACTCAACTGTGTGTAGCACCCTTTTTTTGAATGCAAATCTATATGACCCAATATTGGGAAGTTTGAAATGACAAAAATGCATTCACTTTTGAATGCAAATTATCTGTAGCACATTTTCTCCCTAGATTATTTGGCAGCTTTGTTATGAGGTTGTATTTTTCTCCTTAACTTTTACCCTTTCACATATTTGTCATCTCTTTTAATTTCATCTATATGTAAAATTAACGGGTGTCTCAAATTAATTGTCTTCTTTTAAAAATAAATAGGGAATTTAACATATTACCTCCTTGAGGTTATTATTACAAATGTTAAATAAGTTATAAATTAATTAGTTAAAGATAAAAATTGTTATCCTGCAAAAAGCAAGAAAGATAAATCTTTAATGATGATGAAATTATTTAAACCATGTGTTTTTTGGTAGTGGACAATTATTTTGAGATGAAGGAAGTAATAATATATTGGTTTTCTTACTTTACCTTTGTATATCATAAAATGTGCAATAATTAGTTTATTAAATGAAATGGTAAAAATGATAATTTGTTAACTAAAATATGCACTTATTACACATATTATAAATTGTAAAAGATTTTTTTATAACAATGTAACAAATGAAATTTGCTTCAATACAAATATAACAATGCCATACATGTAGGACGTAACTTAAAATGAACAAAGTCACTAAGTTTCAAATTTAAGTCAACATAAACATTCATACATGAATTTTATGTTGATTAGTATTGTATATAAAAGTAGAAAATATAAATTTTTGTTGATTAATAGTGCATAAAAAAGTAGAAAATACCCTTTAGTAAAGTTAATCACCCAAAATGTCAATCAACATGAAAATTGCTCAATGGCATTTCATAAGGTTGCAAGACAATATCATCTCTCACTTGAAGATGATTGCTCTAGATTATGGTCTTCCTGTATGAAGTCAAACGACATAAACCCACAAACTATACACCTGCCATGTAATCAATGTCTATAGGAAAGACATAGCACCAAGTTTTTCTCATTACTAACCTGGAAGTAGGATATACTCATCATGTTAATACAACTATTGTAACTTCATCTTCAAAATCCAATGTTGTTTCAATTAGTCTTAATATTAATTTTATGAACTGCAAATGACCCCAATATAATATAGCAGGCAAAACAACTACAAAATCACAAAGCAACAAAACAGAAACGACAACTTGAAGAGATGAGTGATCAAGCACAAAGCAACAGGATCCAAAAAAATTCATAAATGACAGAGCTAATAACTTTAAATTATGCCTCTAATTTATAAATTAAGCCTTGTTATTTAGACAATTCCATTGTTTATTTAGGCTTTCAAGCTTCTTTTTTTTCTTAACATAAGCTAATCCAAACACTCAGCAAGAGTTTGTAAGCTTATTCATCATAAAGACATAAACTACCTACTAAAAATAAGCTTTTTAAGCACAAAAATAAGCTTAGTTTTACACCTTTAGCTCTAAGCCAATTTCTTAAGTAAAATTATTTAAGAGGTTGATGCATAGAAAACAAACATGGAATTGACTCATTAATGTTTCCTATTTAGCTATTAGAGATTAAGCATAACCCAAATCGACCCATTTATATATCTGGACCACCTCTAAATCTCTCATGATATGTTTGCAACACCATAAAGTTACCTTATCTGCAACATTTGAGAGGGCTTTACCAAAACACCCAAAATCTTGAATTCATCATGAATAACATATAACCTTTGTATTGAAAGTTGAGAGAAAAACAGAATTGGTGAAGAATGATTATTATTTCATTAAGTGAAAATGAGTACAAGTGAAGGTTTATATACATGTTACAAAAGTCAAAGTAAACTACTTCTACACTACAGTTTACAAAGTAATTATGAACTAAAGTAACTATTAAACTGTATAAACAATATTTACTACATCACATTACAATCTCTTAAAGCCTTTAAGTGCAATTGTAACTTGTAAGACTTTTGAGGCTTGGACACAGTCTTGATGTTGTTGACTTTATGTTTGACCTCCTCTGTTTCATCACTTGCATTGTCATGGTCTTGAGCTTGAGTTGAAGCTGTGGTTGTTGTATTTCATTTACCCCCCCCCCTCCACAAGTTGGCATTGTGAAGGGATCACAAATGCCAAACTTGGACAAGCAGTCATAGTGTAGTACCTTTGAGATGCCTTTTGTCAACACATCAACAACTTGTAGTCTAATAGGAACATAAGAAATGAAAATTTGACCAGCCTTTACCTTGTCTCTTATAAAGTGACAGTTTATTTCAGTGTGTTTTGTTCTTGCATGTTGAACTGAATTGGAGGCTAATGCTATGGTTGAAGCATTGTAACAGTAAATAGGGGTTGGGGTTTGAACTTGCAGATTGAGATCTTTAAAGAGACATTGCAGCCATGTAATTTCACAATTGCAATCTGCAACTGCTCTGAATTCTGCCTCTGTAGAGCTTCTAGATACAAATGCTTGTTTCTTGGACATCCAGGATATGAGACAAGGCCCTAGAAAGATTGCATAGCCTGTTACTGACCTTCTAGATATAGGACATGATGCCCAATCACTATCACAGTAAGCTGTAAGTTTAAGATCATTGGTTGGTGGAAAATGAAGACCTTGGCCAGGGCATAACTTGATATATCTTAGCACTATCAGTAAATCTTTCATGTGAGGGGTTCTAGGTTCTTGTGATAATTTTCTAAGTAACTGTGCAGCAAAAGAGACATCTGGCCTGTTGATGGTAAGGTAGATAAGTTTGCCAACCAAAGTTCTGTAGAGAGAGGGATTATGTAGTGATTCACCATATGTGAGATTAAGGTTGAGAACATGATTGATGGGAGTAGTGATGGGTTTTTCATTTAGAACATTAGCACATTTGAGAAGTTCAAGGGCATGCTTCCTTTGAGACATCACCATTCCATGTGAGTTTCTGAGAATTTCAATCCCCAAGTAATAATGAAGCGGTCCAAGATCCTTGATACTGAATTGATTGTGAAGTTGTTGTTTGATGTTGGTGAGAGTGGGATAGTAATCTCCAGCAAGCCCAATGTCATCAACATAGAAAAGTAAGGCTGTAAAATGAGAATCTTTAGATAAGGTAAATTGTGATGTGTCTGTATAACTTTGTTAGAATCTATGGTTGAGGAGAAAAGTGGTAAGTTTAGTGAACCACTGCCTGTTTGTTTGTTTAAGGCCATACAAAGACTTGGTTAGTTTACAGAATGTGTTAGGTGGGAGGTTTGGGTGTGAATAGCCTTGAGGAAGAGTCATGTATACCTCTTCATGAAGGTCTCCATGGAGAAAGGCATTGTTGATGTCTAGCTTCTCAATAAACCAATTGTGGTGAACTGCTATGGCAAGTAAAGCTCTAACACTCACCATCTTTGCTACTGGAGCAAAGGTTTCTTTGTAGTCAATGCCCTCTTTTTGAGTGTATCCTTTGGCCACCAGCCTTTCCTTCAATCTTTCAATGGTGCCATCTACATGGAACTTGATCCTGTACACCCATTTGCAGCCAATAAGAGTTTTTCCAGCAGGAAGGATAGTGAGTTCCCATGTGTGGTTGGATTCTAGTGCTTGCAGTTCCTTCTTCATTGCTTCCACCCATCTTGGGTCATTAGATTCTTGGGCATAGGTGTGTGGTTCAACAGATATATTGAGAGTGTGAATGAAATGTCTTTGTGATTGTGTTTTGATGTTATTATAGTTAATGTAGTTTTGATAGTAATGCTTATGGATGTTGTGAATGAGTGATTTAGGTAAGGTGTATTGAAAATCAATGAGTTTTGTGGGTACTTGTTTGTGTCTGGTAGAGGTTCTGGTACGTATGGGGGGTGGTGGTGGTGTTGGTGATGGTGTAGGAGTGTTTGGATCAGTGTTTTGTGCTGTTGGGGATGGAGTTGTATTATGATGCGGCGGTTGTAACCCTCGCAAAAGGTTTTACAATCCTCCTAGGCAGTGTACCTAACCGTTGTAGTGTAGTATAGGTATGTCCTAGGGATTGATCGTTCTCTAGGGGAATTGTGGAAAGGTCAAGATGTATGACGAGATAGGTCTTGAGGTGAGGGATGGTTCTTTTTGTATTTTTATATTTTATGAAAAGCAATTAAAAATCTCGGTTTTGAAGGCGTGGGCGGAATTAGTTGTTAATCAACTAACCTAAAGACTAATTATAAAACTAAATTACATAAAAATAAACTGAATAAAGTAAATTGGTGGTAACTCTTATGATAGAAAAAACGTGTTCACTTAGACTTAATTACTCCCTAGTTATCTCCTACTGATTCGTTGAATTGTCACGTCCTTGTTTTAGTTGGATCGTTGTATTTCTTAATATTGGTCGTGGGGAGGTGCCGAAGTCCCCAACTCTATGAATCTTAGTCTACCCTAAATCACTTAAAGTCTATTAAGTTTTCTAGGATCTACAAGCCGTAATTCACGCAATAAATACAACGAGAAAAACCAATAGTGCACTCTACGGTTACGTTTTCTAAGACGTTCAAGCTAGTTACATATAAGAGGTTAGCCAGTTTTCTTAACCCAACGCAAGACAATCAACTAAACAAGAGACAACAAATCAATATTCAATAACTAGGTTTCGCTAGATCTAAGCAAACAGAAATAAACTTAAGCTAGCATGTTAGACAGAAGAAAAGATAAACAAGTAATCTAACAAAACATAGACATATTGAATGATTAAACGAATAACTTATCTTCAATTGAACATGGATGAAAAAGGCTGAAAAAGCCCTACAAAAGCTGTGAAAATCGTCTAGGGTTTTGTCCTCCAAAGTGTTACACATTACAATGAAAAATTGCGAAAGTATATATAGTTTTACAACTCTGACGGCGTCACCTTATAGGTCATGACGCCGTCAGCTCGCCATGTTTAGGGTTTCGTCTTGTGCAAGTCGCCGTTCTGACGGCGTCAGGAATATCTTGAGGCCGTCGCTTGTTAATTCTTCTGGGCCGTCTCTTTCTAGCTTAAAAAGTGACTCCCATCTCTAAAATATACGTGACGGCGTCAGGTTGTTAAATATTCAAATTCCTCTGAAGCGTCACTTGATAAACTTGAACCAAAAATCCAGCTTCATAAACCGGGACGGCATCCTTTGTAGCTTGTGACGCCGTCAGATCTCCAAGTCTGACAGGTTTTTCGTGACTTCGTCGTTTTCTTCACTTTTTCGTCCAAATACGTCCAAAAAGTGCCGGTTTCCAGATTTCTCGTCCCAAGTACCCAAAATACAAAAAGAAACGATTTGAGGAAATATTTGATCATATTTATACGATTTTGGGCTTAAATGACCCCTTAAAAATGTACCAAATAAATCTTTATCAAATATCCCTACACTTGGGATTTCTTTGCCCTCAAGCAAATGAGCTTTTACACTAATCAAAAAACAAGTTAGGGGTCATTTAACATTAATATAAAAGTAATTAGGGTTAATAGACAAATACGTTACCAAAGTTTGCCAAAATGTTCGCCTATGTTACTAAAGTTTAAAACGTTACAAATAGGTTACTAAAGTTTGATCTCCGGTTACATAAGTTACTGAACCTTTTAAATGATGACATGACTTATTTTTTAAGAACAAAACGGTCCTTGTCGTTAGCCGGGTTTCACGGATTTAGTCCCTAAACAACTATTTCAGTTAGTTTGACCGTTTTTATACGTTTTCATATGTTCTTACCAGTTTTTATATGTTTTTACCGTTATCGTTCATTTTTTTACGTTTTCGTCCGTTTTTCTTACGTTTTCGCCCATTTTCATACGTTTTTATCCTTCTTCATCCGTTTTTATACGTTTTCGTCTGTTTTTCTTATGTTTTCGCCTGTTTTCTTATGTTTTCAAACGTTTTCATCCATTTTTTTACGTTTTCATATGTTTTTATTCGTTTTCAACTGTTTTAATACGTTTTCGTCCGTTTTTATTCATTTTCATCCGTTCTTATACTTTTTCATCCATTTTTATACGCTTTCGCCAGTTTTTCTTACCTTTTTTTTACCGTTTTCTTATATTTTCATACGTTTTCATCAGGTTTTTATACGTTTTTATCCGTTCTTATTCGTTTAATCCATTTTTATGTGTTTTCATCCATTTTTAAACGTTTTCGCCCATTTTCTTATGTTTTCATATGTTTTGTCCGTTTTAATATGTTTTTACCAAAGCGTAAGAAAACTTATGAAAACGTATACAAACAGAAAAAAGCGTAAGAAAGCTTATGAAAACGTAACTAAACATATGAAAACATAAGAAAACGGGCAAAAACGTATAAAAGTAGATGAAAACACATAAAACGGATAAAACCGTATAAGAACGGATAAAAACGTAAAAAAGCGGACGAAAAAAACATATGAAAACATAAGAAAACGGGCGAAAACGTAAGAAAAACTAGCAAAAGCGTATAAAAATGGATGGAAAAGTATAAGAACGGATGAAAATGAATAAAAACGTACAAAAACAAATGAAAACGTATAAAAACTATTGAAAACGAATAAAAACGTATGAAAACGTTAAAATACAGACGAAAATGTTTGAAAACATAAGAAAACGGGCGAAAACGTATGAAAAGCAAATGAAAACATATAAAAACGGATGAAAACGGATAAAAACGTATGAAAACATATAGAAACGGATAAAAACGAGCGAAAACGTAAGAAAAACAGAAGAAAACATAAAAAAAATGAACGAAAACGTATGAAAACGTATAAAAACGGATAAAAATTATGAAAACATATAAAAACGGGTAAAAAACATATGAAAGAGTATAAAATGGTCAAACTAACTGAAATTGTGGTCTAGGGACTAAATCCGTGAAACTCGGCTAACGGCGAGGACCGTTTTTTACTCAAAAAAATAAGTCATGTCATCATTTAAAAGGTTCAATAATTTATGTAACCGGAAACCAAACTTTAGTAACCTATTTGTAACGTTTTAAACTTTAGTAACTTAGGCGAACATTTTGGCAAACTTTGGTAACATATTTGTCTATTAACCCAAGTAATTACAACACATGATCGTTCCACGTTAGTCAAAATAAGCACGGAAATTATATACTAGCACCTCTCACAAAGTGTTTGTATTCTCACATCTCTCGGGTCTATAAAGTTATATAACATGAATGGAAACGGGAAAATATAACACTCTCTATCTGTCATAGCACATAGATTACCATAGGCTTGGGAAATGATCAAACCTCCACTACTTAGACGTAAGCACCTAGGATAAACTATCAAAGAGGGTTTTTCAAGGGTTGTAACGTTAGGTGTAAGGGTATGGAAAACACGGTTTGTTGGATATAGATAATTTTACTAGTGGCAAGTCAATCATCTTGGTCAGTTACATGTACAATGAGGCGTTGCTAAGCCAAGACTCGACTCAACTTGACTCGCTAACTACTAACTCTTTTTTTGTATTTTTCTTGACTCTTTCTTGACTTAAACAAAAATAAAAGACGGGATGGTAGTCTCTATGTTTTTTTTTTCTCTTTTCTTTTTCTTCTTTTTTCTTTTCTTTTTATCATCATTTTTTTTTTCTTTTCTTTTCTCTCTTTTTTTTGATTTTTTTTTCTTTATATATATATATATATATATATATATATTATATATATATATATATATATATATATATATATATATATTTCATACACTCTTGCCCTACCATCCAAAATAATACATCAAAGAGATCTTGCAACCTCCCTAAACTTGAACTTTTACATACTTTACATATAACTAACTAATGACCCGAATTAAGAAAATCAAAACACGTGGAGTACAATAAACATTAACGCACATATGGGGGTAATAACGTGACATTATTCCCCATTACTCCATAACAACAAGTACTTTACCCATGAGTCACAATCATCCCAAAACTGTATTTACAAGATATGACTCGACTTTGCAACCATGTAACCAATTAGGTAATTAACAAAGGGTTTAACATAAATGTTGTAACAATAATGCACTAAAAATGAGTACATACAAGGAAGGCTAAGGCGATTTGGGTGTACATTTTGGGGTGGATTGTAAACAATTTTTTCATTAATATTTTGGAATCCACTGAAATATCACGAGAACCGCGAAAAGGATAGGCTCTGAGGGGTGTACTAGGGGTATCGTGTACTAAAAATGAGTACATCGCAAAGGTGTGAGAAAATTACTTAGCCAATGAAGCCAACGTAATTATAATACAGGTTTAAAACAAGGGTTATCCTAATGCCTCTTATCATTTAGTAAATCCTAACTACACGAATGTAGTCTCACTAGCGATCTCGGAATGCTTCAAAAACGCAAGTTCTAGAATCTATATACTACCGGTACACTCATAAGCATTAAAAGTGAATGCTTTTTTCTAAAGATCTAAAGGTGAACCTCACATTTTTGGGGTGGAAATTTTTTTTGAGTGGAAAGGTTTTTGTGCTAGCTATATAATTCCTATCCATGAGACACTTATTAAAACTAAAATTTCACTCCTACAAGTTGTAAAAATTTTTAATTTTGGTGCTAAAATTGCCCTAACAAGTATCTTTCTTAGTTTTATTACACATTTACTCTAAAACAAAACAAATATCAAGCGAAGTTATAGTTTCTAAGGTATCCCATTTTACCCTCCTTACACTTAAATTGAACATTGTCCCCAATGTTCCTGAAAAGTATCAAAGTTATGATAACGGGAAAATAAAATAGAGAAAGAAACTAATACTCCCATGATTCGCTCGGCATGGATGATATGAAAACATGGTTAAATCTTCCTCCAAGAAAACAAACTTGATAAGCTTCACTTCCAATGTATACTTTCATCTTCTTGTCCAATATAACCTGTAATTCATTAAGAAAAGGAAACACAAAACCTCGCATAAAATCGGCGGTAAACACTATATATATAAAAACTAATTCCTAGAAAGCAAAGTAAGATATAATGCTTGCAAAATAAATGTCAACAGATTCCTGGAAATTTAAAATTCTGAAAATTTTTCAAAAAATTTTAAGTTCCAGCAGAAAAACAAAATCCTGGAAAACTGTGCTGCTACAGTGCCTGACGCCGTCGGGTGGTAAACCCTAACGCCGTCAGGTATGACCTGACAGTATTTTTGCGTTTTGTTTCTGGAAAATTTCTGGAAAAATCTGATTAATAAAACCTGGAAAAACTACAGAACATTCATTGTGACTCGATACAAGCATTTGACTCTAAACAAACACATAAATATATGCTAATCAATATGTTAACTTTCATGTTCGAATTCATTCTTATAAACAAATGTGATCTTCCTTACACTTATCTTTTTGTAAAATCCCTTTATATGCAATTAAGACGCGGTTAAAAACAAAATAAAGCATTTTCACAAATTATATTCGAAACATGAAAGATAAACAAACAAAGATGGAGCATATATATGAAATCAAACAAAATAAAAACAAACAAACAAACAATAAAAACATGGGTTGCCTCCCAAGAAGCGCTTGTTTTTGTTCGAGTCACGAGCCTGACTCTACCCATATTTAACGGATAAAAGGGAGTTTTCCCTACATTTAATATTAAGTGCGGGTGATAGTAGCGATACACACCAACTCGGTAGGAGTATGCCACATGAGGAAAGAGTAGTGGACGAATTATATGCTCAAAGGGTTGTGCTCCTTTCCTCATAACCTTACCTAATTCATTTGGGCCAATGGGTAAATCAAAGTTTTCTCCTAAAAAGGGATCATCTTCTATCAACTTCGAGAGACTCCCAGTTAGGAATCCATCTTAACCTAATAAACCCGGTTTAAACCCATAATGTTTCTTGTGATCAATCATAACTGGGTGATGTAAGTATGTAAGGTCATGTTTCACTCCTATATTAGCTTCCTCTCTACAAGGATTAGAGTCTACTACCTTCATCGTAAAACTACCCAGACTATATGGTTTGATGGGTGGATCGGGGCGTTTTTCAATTCCTAAATTCACGTCTAAGGATGGATGATTAGATAACGGTTTTGGTTGAGGCTCCGATTCATCACAACTAGAAACTTCTTTAGAACTAAAAGAAAGGTCATCACTACAAGCGTTCAAACCTATATTCTCTAGTTGTGCTTGGTCCAAGGGTTCTACCTCTATTGGGATTCCTATAGTCTCTTCTACTTCTTTCGGGTAAGTCGCGGGTGGTGTGTATTCCTCAAATGATGGTAGGACTTGTGGGGTACTCGGTGGGCTTGGGTTTTCTACTCTATCCTCCATCTTATCTTCATTACCTATGTGTTCATCATGTGTTTTGGTAGCACCTAACCATGACATGCACCTAGGTATCTCAACTCTAACCTTTTTATCCCCAAACAAACCTTTCGATTAAGCCATCCAAATTGAAAATAGGTCTAAACTTACGTTTTTTGGGTCCCATGTTCCACTTCTATATTGGGCGTGAATCTCAAAGTTTTCCCATGCGTCTTTAACATCATATTCCCAAAGTTCCCCATCTGTTACATTTTCAAGCCTCTTTTAGGTTTCGCGGTCGATACGAGTGTGAAAGAATTGAAGTGAAGGCAACAAATCAAGACCATGGTGAAGGACTTTTTGTAGTAAGTATTTGAAACGAGTCCGTGCATCGGGAAAAGATTCAGTATTGTTGATCCTAGTTATGTACCTGATCGAATTCCCTTAGATTGTAAAGGTTTAGCTATGCTAGATAAACTACCAAACTAGAATAGAAAATGTGTTGAATTTACTAAAGTTTATGCGGAATCTAAACTCTAGTATTAAGAAGAATTCTTTTGATGAAACAGTAAATACAAGATTAACAAACAAAGCTTCAATATTATTAATAATACTAATACTCAACAGTATTAGGGTTTACAACCTTGAAGCTAATCATCTTTCTAATAACACGTATCTATCTCAATGCCCTAGGACCTCCTTTTATAGACTAAGGAGTCCTAGTCGGCTTACAATAACTTTCTATACAAGATAAATCTTTTCTATACTTATCTAACCGACTCTAACACTTCAGCAGTCTTAACTAAATACTCTAGCAGCTGTAATATTAACTCTTCAGCAGTCTTAAGTTTGTACCAGCAGTACTTACTTTGTTCCAGCAGCATTAACCACTTAGAGTATTTTCCTTGAAGTCTTCCAGCAGTCATAATGTACTCTAGCAGTCTTAACTTCAACTAGCAGTCTTAACTCTTTAATCAGCAGCAGTAACATACTTGGAGCATTTTCATTAATTCCCAAGAGCAGTCTTAACCATATGAGCAGCATCAACTCAAGAAGCTTTAATTCCCAACAATCCTCCCCTAAACTTGATATTTTCTTCTAAAATCATCAAGTTTCATTCAAAGCTTTAACCATCACCAGGAGGATGCTTCCAAACACCTTACTTCTTCTTCTTCTATTTTGGAGTGAGTAGTCTCTCCATTTTCTTGAGCAGCTGATAGGTCATTTCATCAAATACATCAATTTGAAGTCTAACTGTTCCATTCAGCATTTGATGAACTATAGCACGATTCAAAGGATATGTCTTTTCAACCAGCATGTAGACCAGTAGTCCGTTCATGGCCACAGTATATACTCCACAAGAATGATAAAGCTTCCAACTTAAAACTTTATTTTGGAACTGATCATGCCATACCCTATCTTCTGGATGAGGTTCAAACATAACCTTTAGATCTCCCCAAAGAACTCTATCCAAGATATCATCTGGCCTTGTATAACCATACTTATTCTTGACCAGCTTCCATAAGGTTTCTAAGTCATCTCTATCAAAACTTTTGAGCATCTGGCCAAAAATAATAAATCTCTGAGTCTTTCCACTAGCTCTCACTATGTCCCACCAAGATGTCTTTCCATGAAAGCCAATTTTCCAATCTATGATAGGCACTTTTGTCTTCAAAGGAACACACTAGAACATATTTGGCCTACGGTCACACCAAAAATGTGTGACTATATGCATATAGTCACACATGTTTTTTTGGGTGTGTGTGACAAAAAGTCGCGCCACCATAGGTGCTATATGGTCACATTGTTTAGTTTGTGACCGTTTTCATTGAAAAAGAGTGACCAAAACCCGAATATGTGTGACCAATTACGCACAAGTTTTGTTGGATTTATCAGTATGTGTGACTATTTCCCATCCTATGGCCACATGAATATATAATAAATGTGACGTTTATGATGATTTAGTCACACAACGTGTGTTGTTTTATTCGAGTTAGTCACATAAAATTTAAAAAATAGCGGCCAAAAGTGTGAATAAGTGTGACCATATGTTGTTTAAAGTGAATAAATGTGTATTTTGTGTGACTATTGATCATCCAATTGACACATGAATTTTTAGTTTGTGTGGCCTTTTGTAATATTTAGTCACACAAAGCATGTTTGTTTTGGGTATTTAGTCACATACAATTAAACATAAAGTGGCCAAAAGTGTGAATAAGTGTGACTATATGCTGTTTAAAGTGAAGAAATGTGTATTTTGTGTGACTATTGTTCATCCAATGGTCACTTGAATTTTATGTTTGTATGGCCTTTTGTAATATTTAGTCACACAAAACATGTTTGTTTTGGGTATTTAGTCACATACAATTAAGCATAAGTGGCCAAAAATGTTAATAAGTGTGACCATATGTTGTTTAAAGTGAAAAAATTTGTATTTTGTGTGACTATTGATCATCCAATTGCCACATGAATTTTTTTTTGTGTGGCCTTTTGTAATATTTAGTCACACAACGAATTAAGCAAACAGTGACCAAAAGTGTTAATATGTGTGTCTATATAAATCTTTTAGTCACATTTAAGAAATCAATATATATCAAAACAAATTCAAATATATATCAAAACAAATTCAAATACAATAAAATTGGAATGTATATAAATGAACCACTAATACATATCATATAAGAAGTACTAACTATATGAACCAACACTATTAACTTATAACTAACAGTTGTAACTAATACACTGGCAGTACTAAAAGTTGTAACTAACACACTAAGAAGTACTAACTATATGAATGCATGATCTATCTGATCTTCCTGCTTCAGTCCATAATTTTTTGTCATCATCCATTTGAATTGATTCAGTAATCACTTTCCATTGTTGCCCGTCACTTCCACTTTCAGCTCTAGCAAGGACCTGACCAGCCTACATACAAGTCACCAAAAAAGAAACTATTTATACTGGAAAACAGTTGAGTAAATGTGACATTTGATTAAAGTGGATTTATTTTAGATACAAAACACTAAGAGTAAGACCTTGTCTGGATGATGTCTAAGAGCTGCTTTCCGATAAGCCTTCTTAACTTCCACTGCAGCATCTGAAGGTTTTACTCCCCTGAAAATAAGCAACGGTAATCAGAAACAGCTAATTTGCCACAAGTAAAACTTTCTAACAAAAAAAATAACTATAAAAACTTACAGAATGAGGTAAAGGTCCAAGGACCTTTCTTTTTTTGACTTTTCTTCAATAGAAGAAAGACGGCGACGAGCTGTTTCAAGAATGGAGACGAGTCTCTGAAGATCATCAGTTGCATGTTTGTAGTCTCTAATCATCTCCCATAAGGTAGCCCTTCTCGAGAGTGCCTGACAATATGACAACAATAATAAGCTTGAGAAACAGACATACTGATCAGTAAATAGCCAATTATTAAAATCATAGCACCAAAACAACATTATACCTTTGGGTAACTTCTATCAAGAGCTATGGCTAAGCTGCAATCTCCAATAGCATCGATGATTTCACCTAAAGATTGGTGAGCAGCAGCACGATTGCAGAAACAGACAGCTGCAAACGAGTGAGATTTAACACTCTTTGATATTGCAGCAGTATAATGCTCTACTGCTTCCGTATACTTGCCACTATGAAATGCTACATTTCCTGCAATGCTGTCTTTAGTCTCTTGAATATCTTTTATCTCTCCATCCTAAAGATATAAATAGAATATATAAGAATAATGAAATAAAGTGTAATGTGTCTAAAGAATTGTTTTGCTAGTTGCTGCATGTATACCGTTATGATTAGCAACACAAAGTACTCACATAACGAAGAAGGATCCATATTAGAATTATCTCACCCCATTCCTCGAAATCAGGAAGAAAACTCACATAGCCTTCTATAGTTTCTACCAATTAAAGGTAAATTATTTGGACAAATCGAAGCAAATGCTGCAGCAGTATTCCAATAATCTGCAATATGTAACATGTAATAATCATGAGTACATTTTGCAGCCTAAAGAGCTATCATTCACCAAGTACTGAAACCCGATTCATGTACATTATGAAAAGAATAGGATTATAACCTCTGATTATAAAGTAAATCGGCATGATCAGAAAATCTTGGAGTAACAGATGCACTGATGGAAATGCTTTGAGATACAATATCTGCGTGAATCAACCTTTATGTTAAAAACATGAATAGTGCCCTTATCACTTGAAACAGCTAGTCTTTCGGCAGTCGTAGAGAAAGCAAGGCTGTAGATGTCTGCTCTCTCTGCACCTCTTCTAACCTGCATTCGATATGCAATAATCAGTTTCAAAGACAAACATGAATCCATAGTGCCTATAACAATATATTTTTCAGTTTCAAATAACAGAAACGAGGCTCTGAGAGAAGTGAACCAAACTAAAAAAAAAATAAAAAAAAATAAACTATGTCTGCTTCTATTATCTGATCTTCCATCATTTCTCCGAAATCATTTAAAATTAATTGACACAAGAATACATCTAAATTTTTGGATTCTTAGCTAGATCAACAAGCATTTAGTTATGCTACACCAACCATATTGTAACTTGCTTACTGGCTACTGTCACCCCTTCTACTACTCTAAGACAAAACAAGTTACTGCTAAGTGTGGAGTCAAATCTGTCATTTTGGAATGTTTTAACTTTTAACATTCTGTCACAAAATTACTGCACATGGTCAAGCTGCCACTCAGGTTCAATGGAAATTGTAGCTACATGCCACAACAGTATGGACATTTCGGCCTACCTACTCATCTACATCTCCTATGTAATTGTAACCCCTAATCAAATTACCTCATTTCGGCCTACCTACTCATCTACATCTCCTATGTAATTGCAGCAAACTTGATGGTTACTTTAAACTCACGCTCCCGCCTAAAATATAAAACCAAAAATTACAAACGAAAACATTTTTGAAAACATAATTATTAAACACAAGATAGTGAAAAACAAAGTTTACCCATTCTGTCTCGGCTATTGGTCTTGAAGGTTACCTCCGGAGCAATTGTCACCTAACACATGGAAATTTCATTATGAGCCGCATATATCATTTCATAAACATTAAAATCAGAACTCTGTAAAATGAAATCAAATGAAATGAAATGAAGATGTTGATGGGGTGATGTGCGATGTGTGGTGGAGGATCGTTGAATCCAAAGGACCAAAGGAATATAACTGGAGTGCATACAAGGAGTTGTTTCAACTTGTTCAAGAATGTCGGAGAAACAGATCCAGATATCTTCTACACCAACAGAGCAGGGACTCGTAACATAGAGTATCTCACAATTGGTGTGGGTAATCAACCCCTTTTTCGTGGTCGGACTGCTATTGAGGTTAGACTTCTTACAGTTTAAAAGATTCAACCCGACTAATTACTAGCTGCAAAAAGTCAAACCTCTTTGGTTTAACAACAAAATGTAACTTGGAATGACCATGCAACACAAGTTCTAGCTAGCAAACGATAGAATATAGATAAATACACGTTATAAAGAACAAAATGTATACCCTTACAATAGTGGGAGGTTTATGAACGCAGCTATACAGTGACTACATGAAGAGCTTTAGAGAGACCATGTCTGAACTTTTTGAAGCAGAATTCTTTACGGATATTGAAGTTGGGCTTGGTCCTGCAGGGGAGCTAAGGTACCCCTCGTACCCGCAAAATCAAGGATGGGCTTTCCCTGGTATAGGTGAATTTCAGGTGAGACTAAGCTGCAACAGAACTAATTATCTAAGGACGAAAATGAAATCACTTGTTTACTTCTTTTAGCTTAACTAGATTATTGTCTAATTTTGATTATTCAGTATCACATATCATTTATAAAGAGTACATCCAAACACCCTCTAAGATGAAAAAATATTTTCTTGATTTGGTATTAACATAAAAAAAGTGTGTTTTCAGTGCTACGACAAATACCTTAAAGCAGATTTCAAAGAGGTTGCAACAAACGCAGGCCACCCCGAATGGGAATTGCAAGATGATGCTGGAGTATACAATGACACTCCAGATGCAACAGCGTTCTTCGGATCAAAAGGTTACCTCAATGAAAAAGGGAAACAGATCTGGAACTATCTGAATCAACGGCGGAGAGGTTGACGGGTTGCGATTGATGATGGCGGATAAGGCCGGTGCTGACGACAGCCATGACGAGCATCTCCTACCCACGACACGCAACATCTTTCTTCTTCTGATTTTAGTGGATTTTGATTTTGATTTTTAGGGTTTGTGTGGAAATGAAATGAAATGAAATGAAATGAAATGGTGTTGCCGAGTGTGGGGAGTAGTGAAAACAGTGGGGCGGGAGTAGTGAAAATATGTGACTAAGTATGGGAGGGAGAATAAAAATGTAAATTTGATTTTTGGAAAAAAAAAGTGGGCGGGATTAATGAAAATATGTGAGCCAGATATCAAAATTTGAGAAATAACATTTGAACTACAAAAGCAAAAGTGTGACTATATATGACATTTGGTCACACTGTTAAAGTGTGTGACATATATTTGTCACTTTTAAATGCGTATCGTGACTAATGCTTCAAACTTACTTTTCAGTTGTCACACATTTCAAATTCATATGTGGCTAAATTTAAAAAAAAAAACTAGTAGTCACGTTTAAATAATGTGTGACAAACTTTAGTATATGATTTAGCCACATACACAATTATTTCGTGTGACCATATATGGATTTTGGTCACACTTTTCAATTGTGTGACATATATTTGTCACATATGTATATACATAGTGTGACTAATGTTTCAAACTTATTTGTATCCGTCACACGTCCCAAATTATAAGTGACTAAAAAATCAATTTTTTTTTACCATATACCTCTAGTCACGAAAATATTCAAATGTGTGGCTGTAGCCTCAGATGTAATTCCGAAATTGTCACACAAGTCGGATCAAATGTGACTATTTATTTTATTCTGGTACATTTAGTCACACAAAAAAGTTACTATGTGGCCGTTCGAAAAACTGCATGTGTGACTAAATCCCATTTTTGTACTAGTGACAGCATCAACAATTTCTTCTTCATCATCTGAAGCAATTACTATCATTTGTTGCATTTCAGCTTTCTCTTTGTCAACATCTTCTTGTTTTGTCTGCTCTTGCTCTGGTTGCTCATCAATCTTTTGTTTCTTGCTGCTCTCAGACTCTAGCTCTTCACCTGCCATTTTTGAACTCTTTTCTTGCACCACTTCAGTCTCCATGTCAATAAATTTGTTGACCCTCTTGAAAACATTGTCAAAAACATCTTTGACCTTCTCAAAACTCATGTTTTTGAACTGAGCTGGTCTCCATCCATCCATGTTTTACAAGTAAGTCATCATTAGTGATTTCTGTTGAGCCTTAGTGGGTGGTTTGTTCCTCTTTGCCTCTCCTCTTTTCTGGGCAAAGAACTTCCTTTGTTTTTCCAAGAGTTCCATAAATAATTTTGCCTTTTCTTCCATGGACAACTCTTCCTGTAACATTCTCTGAGCTAATTCTTGATCAGCCTCACATTTAGCCTATATATCATCACATGTGTTTAATAATGCAAGGATGGATTCTTCTTCTTTTTGAGCTCTTTCTATTCTGACTCTTTCATCCTCAGTATCAAGTTCAGCTTGAACTTTATTTGTTAGCTCTGCATCTGCTATGAGTTGAGCTTCTCTTGACAGAGGTTTTTCCACATGATCTTCAATTAGTATGCCTTTGCTCTTGCTCTTGATCTGGTTGCTCATCAATCTTTTGTTTCTTGCTGCTCTCAGACTCTAGCTCTTCACCTGCCATTTTTGAACTCCTTTCTTGCACCACTTCAGTCTCCATGTCAATAAATGTGTTGACCCTCTTGAAAACTTTATCAAAAACATCCTTGACCTTCTTAAAACTCATGTTTTTGAACTGAGCTGGTCTCCATCCATCCATGTTTTACAAGTAAGTCATCATTAGTGATTTCTGTTGAGCCTTAGTGGGTGGTTTGTTCCTCTTTGCCTCTCCTCTCTTCTGGGCAAAGAACTTCCTTTGTTTTTCCAAGAGTTCCATAAATAATTTTGCCTTTTCTTCCATGGACAACTCTTCCTGTAACATTCTATGAGCTAATTCTTGATCAGCCTCACATTTAGCCTATATATCATCCCATGTGTTTAATAATGCAAGGCTCGCTTCTTCTTCTTTTTGAGCTCTTTCTATTCTGACTCTTTCATCCTCAGCATCAAGTTCAGCTTGAACTTTCTTTGCTAGCTCTGCATCTGCTGTGAGTTGAGCTTCTCTTGACAGAGGTTTTTCCACAGGCTCTTCAATAAGTATCCCTTTGCCTTTCCACCTGATAGAACCTAATAACGTGATAGATTCTGAGATCGTTTAAGCTCGAGATTGGTTAGATCTCATCTAGGATTAACAATCACATAGTTCATAGAATATATATAGCGGAATTAACATAAGAGCAATATAATTGACAAGGTTTTTCATCATTATCATTCATAACATTCACAACTAGCCCCAATTCTACTTGATCAATTGTAGAACGGTTATCTAACTATAATAGGAATCAAAGATTCTTGAGGCTAAACTAATCTAGGCGTCTACTTAGAGAACTCACGCCTAGAACACATACAACTTTAGTTGACTACATCTTTTCTGTGCAAACCTAAAACCTACGCCCTATATCTCTTTATATAATAGAGATATCTACTCCACGTGCTCTGATTTTCTTAATTCGGGTCCTTAGTTAGTTTCATTTATGTAAAAGTTCAAGTGTAGGGAGGTTGCAAGTAATCCCTTTGATGTATTATTTTGGATGTTAGGGCAAGAGTGTATGAAAAAGTATATAAAAAAATGATAAAAAGAAAAAAAAAATTAGAAAAAGAAAAGAGAAAAAACATACGGACTACCATCCCGTCTTTTATTTTTTTCTTAGTCAAGAAAGTGTTATGAAAAATACAAAAAGAGTTAGTAGTTAGCGAGTTAAGTTGAGTCTTGGCTTAGCAACGCCTCATTGTACATGCAATTGACCAAGATAATTGACTTGCCACCAGTAAAATTCCCTTTATCCAACAAAACCGTGTTTTCCATACCCTTACACCTAACGTTACAACCCTTTAAAAGACCTCTTTGATAGTTTATCCTAGGTGCTTACGCCAAAGTGGTGGAGGTTTGATCCGTTCCCAAGCCTATGGTAATCTATGTGCTATGACAGGTAGAGAGTGTTTTATTTTCCCGTTTTCATATATTATCTGCTTGAGGACAAGAAAATCCCAAGTGTAGGGATATTTGATGAGGAATTATTTGGTACCTTTTTAAGGGGTCATTTAAGGCCGAAATCGTATTTATATGATCAAATATTGCCCTAAATCATTTCTTTTTGCATTTTAGGTACTTGGGATGAGAAATCTGGAAAATGGCATGTTTTGGGCTCGAAACGACGAAAAAGTGAAGAAAACGACGAAGTCCTGAATTCTGTCAAATATGGGAGTCTGACGGCGTCACAAGCTACAACGTGAAGCCATCACTTGCAAATGATGGAGGATTCTTGGCTCAGAATTAAAAAGTGACTCCTCAGTCAAATCTAAAGACTTTATAACCTGACAGCGTCAGGTGTAATTGAAGACCAAAAAGTCGTACAAAGTTAACAAGAGACGGCCCAGAAGTTTACGAAGGGACGGTGTTAGATAACACTTGACGGCGTCAAAGTTCCTACGTGACGCCGTCACAAGGCAACTTGGAGAAGACGAAACCCTAACTAGAGGCGAGCTAACCACGTCACACTTTGCAAGTGACGTCGTCACCATTGTAAAACTATATATACTTTCGCATGTTTTCATTAATTCGTGTAACATCTTGAAGTAGGGTTTTGTGAATGATTTTAGCAGCTATTATGAGGCTTTTACAGCCCTTGAACTTCATGTTTCAATAAAGATAAGTTATTCCTTCAATCATTCGATATGTCTATGTATTGTTTGATTATGTGTTTATCTTTTCTTTGCTTTAACATGCTAGCTTAAATTAATTAGTGTTTGCTTAGATCTAATGAAACCTAGTTGTTGATAATTGATTTGTCGTCTCTTGTTTAATTGGTTGCCTCGCGTTAGGCTAAGAAAACTGGCTAGTTTCTTATATGTGTTAGCTTGAACGTCTTAGAAAACGCAACCGTAGAGTGCACTATTGGTTTTTCTCGTTGTATTTATTGCATGAATTGCGGCTTGTAGATCCTAGAAAACTTAATAGACTTTAAGGGTTTTAGGGGAGACTAATATTTATAGAGTTGGGGACTTTGGCACCTCCCCACGACCAATATTAAGGAATACAACGCTTTAATTAAAACAAGGACATGACAATTCGACAAATCAGTATGAGATAACTCGGGAGTAATTAAATTTAAGTGAACACGCTTTTCCCTATCATAAGAAGTCACCATTTTACTTTTTCTTGTTATTTGTTTAATTTTATTTTTATTATTAGTTTTGGGTTAGTTGACTAGCAACTAATTCTGCCCACTCTTTCAAAACCCAAGATTTTATTTGCTTTTATAAAATATAAAAATACAAAAAGAATCATCCCTCACCTCTAGACCTATCTCGACATACACTTCGACCTTTCCACAACTATTGCGGGATTATTCCCCTGGAGAACGATCAATCCCCCGGACTTACCTATACTACACTACAACAGTTAGGTACACTGCCTAGAGGATTGTAAAACTTCCTTGTGAAGGTTCGCAACTCTCGCATCAATGTGCATGTTTAAATTATCAATATTTGGATATGTATAATATAATGCTATGCTTGGACTAACACATGTATTCAAGTTTCGAAATGGTACATGCGAGATTGCTTGTTTGTTGCGTGTTGTTTGTTTCTTGTGTAGCCTAGAACACCGCAAACGTGATGCTCTTGACCCACGGATCCCCGTATTGGAATAAGGGAGAGCCACGATCAAGGGGGAGCACGTTTAAAGATCTTTAAAATTATAATGGGGAAGAAAGAAAGCATATCAAGTGAAGACCAAGATATATCCCGCTTTTTGATTCGACAAAAGGGGGAAAAAGAAAGCAAAGAGCATAAGCTCGGGTGAAGACTTAATCAGGACAAGGTCAAGGTCAAGACGCAAAGCTACAACAACGGCGGTCTTAATCTTTGCTACGTTTTGTAATTTTATTTGTTTTCGGAATTTATTTGTCGTCATAAAAAATGGGGGGATTGTTGCGGCAAAATTGATTAGGTCTCCTTTATGTTTTAATGATGACAAATAAACCTTCGCAACACATAAAATCACAAACTTTAGCCAAAACCAAACTACCCAAGAGTTAGGTCTGGCGCGCTGTTGGCGCTCCGATGCGCAGGCAGCACGCCAGGCTTCTGTCTTGGTTTGTCACGGTTTTTGGAAGTCGGCTATCCCTTTACTCGACAAATGTGGATCTTTCAATACATGTATGAATATGATAAGTGCTTCATTAGGAACACTCGAAACGGGTTTTAGACTTAGAGGGACTCAAAATCACAACCTCATGTTTTTGACAACACACCAACTAAAGTATTTTATTAAACGCCTCTAGCCAAGGCTTTTCCAAACCTAGGAGACTCATACTTTTCACATAACATCAAGCGAAAGTATTCATATGATCATAATCCGTGTTTACGTCTTCTCTAATCACGTAACGGGTTTACTCCCTTATTGGTCAAACAAAGTCAAAGATCTCTTTGCGTAAACGCATCTTTTCCCATTACGGGATATGCTTTACATTGACGCAAAGCACTTAGCTTGTTTGCATCAAGATAATTATTGATTACGTCAAGTGGTGGTTAATCACGAATTATGATATTTTGAGTACTTGACATTGAGTTATTTGAAAGTTGATTATCATTTGTACTTTCTCTCTTAATGACAATGTGATTATCTCATAATCAATCATTTGATTATTATTTTCAAACAAATAAAGATTAAACCAATTTAAATCTTTTCAAATCTCATCCTTCCATATTACAACTCACAACCCCAACATCCTCTTATATTCCCTTACACACAAATGTGCCTTATGTACCTTTGTCCCCCACATTCCTACAATATCCACTAAACATTTCCTTTACCCACATTCCTTTCTAAACCAACAAGTTTTGAACACATCACCATCTTCCACACCACACACTTACTATTGTTTGCTGTTTGTTTATGTGCCCGGTTTCAGGCAATGCCAACCGAGTCTCACCTCAAAGAGATTAAACGAATCTTTCGGTATCTCAAGAGGACCATTCACTTGGGACTTTGGTATTTGAAGGACTCCGATTTTAAATCTCGGCTTTTTCAGATGATCATCATGCAGGATGCCAAATCGATGCAAAAAGCACTTCAGGCGGTATCCAATTTCTTGGTAAGTGTTGGGTCCATTCAGTACCCAAGCATCCTGAAAACAAGGATTTGAATACAAATTAGCCCAAGTGTTAAACAACCGTGAACGCTCTCAGGTCACTGAGTGAACAGTCACTCAGTGAGTTATCTTCAGGATGCTTAGGACGAGTCTAAGAAGAAAGATTCACCATTCAGTGAGGCGGAACTCCCTGAGTGTCACTTAAGCCAAAGAAGAAGATAATGGGTTCAGTGAGTGATGACAATAACTCACTGAACCCCAGTCTCCTCAACAACTATAATGATTGAAGACTGAAGACTGAAGACCAATACTGAAGAATCTGAAGTCTGAAAGAAAGGCGGGACATGGCGGGAAGAGTTTGAAAAGATAAGGAGAAGTCCTTATCTGGCCAAAGTCAAATTTTCCCTGAAAGGCTTGAGAACAAGAGCAGTATCATCACTGCTACTCAGAAAGCGTATTTATCCTATACCCAAAATAGGTTCTTATAACAGTGACAAAATACATCAGTATTTTGTCCTGATTAGTTAGGTCATTCTTTTTGTCTTTATAGTCACGGGTGCTCTTTTATACTTGTGTATAAATAGGATCATAAGGGAGAAAAGTGGACAAGTTTTGTGCACTTAATGCTTAGACATTCATAAAACCACTTTTCTCCCCCAAAGAGCAACCTAGTCCCTGATATAGCTTAGTGGTTCAGTCATTATTGCCACTCAAGCATAGCTTGAGTTTAGTGAGGAGAACATACCATACCTTGTCGTTTCAATCCCAAGTGTTTATTCCGCAAACACTTGGGTATAGATTCTTTTGATTAATTTCTAATAAGAATTTAAACGTTGAAAAACTCTTGTGTTTTATCTTTTACGTTTTACTTATTTGTTTAAATTAATCAATACATTACTCAGTCATGGAACATGATTAGGTTAACTTTGTAGTTAAATCTAATTGTGTAACGGGAACAACAAGTGGTATCAGAGCCTCTGGTTTATAAAATCTTTCAAAACTAAAGAGTGCTCAAAAGGTTTTTAAAACCAAGATCCTACCATGGCTGATATTAATGTGCCCCAGCTAGTCGACAAAAAGGGAGGTAGCTATTCAGCTGTTGCTCCCAGACTTGAAGCTAGAAATTTTAGCAAATGGAAAAAGCGTATGCTTTGCTACTTGACTGGTATTGAACCATACTACATCACATGTATCAATGAAGGCCCTTTTGTCCCTAAGACTGCTGAAGGGTTACCTAAACCTGAAGCTCAGTGGACCATTGATGAGAGAGGGTGGTTAACCAAGACCAACGCCTGAAAAGCATCATTATATCTTGTCTTCCTGACGATACAATGGAATCAGTCATTAACTGTACAACAGCCAAACAAACTTGGCTTGACTTGGTTCATAGCTTTGAGGGTCACTCAGATACCAAGGAAAACAGGATTATGGACCTGAAACTTGAGTATAACACTTTCAGGGCCAAAGACTCTGAAAGTCTCTCTCAGACCTATACCAGATACAAAACCTTGATAAATGAACTATCAAAAGATGGTGTAGTTTTGTCTAAGCATGAAATCAATGTTGGCTTTTTCAACAGTCTCCCTGAGAAGTGGTTAAACTTCTCTCAGGGTCTTAGGAATGCTAATCACATTAAAACCCTTGAGCTCCCTGAGATCTATGGGAAGTTTTTCTATGAGGACAACTTAATCTCAAGGAGATACCCAGACTCAAAGAAAGCTCTTGAGACCAAAAAGACCCTGACTACCTTACCCTTATACACTGCCTTTTATTCTAATGGTGTTGTGCAGGATTTCCAAGAAAATTCTGATGATGAGGCTGATGAGAGAACCAGTGAGGAGTACCTTAATGATTTACACTTAGAATTTCAAGAAAGGGCACTCCTTGCTAATTCAAAACGTTTTATCAAAAGAAATCAGTCAAACTTTTCTAAAGAAAAAGCAAATGAAACCATTGAATGTTTCAAATGTGGCAAAAAGGGTCACTTTGCAAAAGACTGTTTTTCTAAAACCATCTCAGAACCCTCATATAAATTTTCTGGAAATAGTTCTTCTTCAGGAACTAGCAAGTTTCAACCAAAAATGCTTCAGTCTACCCAACATTTTCAAAACAATAATGTTCAAAATGGTCAAAAAGACTTTGAAGCTAAATATAGAAAAGCTAAGGCTAAACTTGCTCTCCTTGAGGCCACTCCCTCAGTATCTCAGGCTACTCAAACCTCTAAACCTGTTCAAACAAAGAACAAGGTTCTTATAGCTGAAGCCTATGACTGGGATGAAGAAGAGGTCTCCTCAGATGATGAAGAAGTAAGGGTCAGTGCACTGATGGCACTTTCAGATAGTGATCAGCTGGCTGTTGGAAAAAGTCATGCAAGAAATGAAGAGTGGATCAACATCACCATGAAAAAGGTAAATATTTTACTTTCTATGGATGATGATTCTGATTGGAAATCTTACATGAATTACATTAATGTTGATCTTAAGTTTGTTGAAGAACAAAGGATTAATTTGCTTTCAAAATATAAAAATCTTGTTCTAGAATTAAATAAGTGTAGAAATGAATTGCTTGTCTTAAAACAAGCCAAGCTAGAAGCTGTTACACTTCAAATTCAAAACACTGAGATTTTGAAACAAAATCAAGCTCTTCAAAATGAACTTAACAAAGAAAAGGCTGTCATTGAAAGCTAGACTAAAAAGAATCCTAAAGTCTATGAAACTGTGAGTCTTATTCCTAGTGCTAACAAGAAAGTCATAGGAGAAGACCAACTCACTGAATCCCCCAGTGAGAGTCATAGTGAAAAAGGCCTTTATTCCAGCTGGCATATCTTTTGAGCAAGAAATGGTACCCAAGTCTAGTGACTGGATTATCAGAAACAACCTAGTCAGTAAGTTACCTAACTTTGAGACTGGGAAAATCTTGCAACCTGAAAGTCAGGCTATAAAAGATATGCTTGGACTCACTGATAATCTCAGTAATACTGAGCCTGTCAATGAGTCTGAATCAAAATCTCCACTCCCACCTCTGAAAGTCCTTCAGGGAGCTGCACCATGTTCAGACCTAACACCATTAGTCTACTCTCAGCATTCTCCAAAGGAGAAGTCAGGAATGGGAAAAACCATCCTGAAAAGACCAACACCTGAAGTCTCAGTTCCTACTGATGACTCAACAACTTCAGTCCCAACTGAAGTAAAAACTAAAAGCCCTGATTTAAAGTATGATCAGTTGGCTGAGCTTGTCAGGAAGCTAAGTGAGAAGATTGAATCTTCAAAGAAACCTCCTCAATCCAAGATTAAGGAACTCAAATCAGCTTCCTCAAGCACCATCAAACCAAAACCCTCAAAACCTCAGCAAAGATGTGAGTTGTGTCACTATACAAATCATTCCACTGATAATTGCTATAGGATCCTTTTTTGCATGGTATGCAAAAAGTAAGATCACAGAACTTCTGATCACTTGTCATACACAATCACATCCAAAGCTGCAAACTTTAAAGCACAAGCTTTTAAGTATCCCTCTGATTCTAAGCAGAAGCAGAAACAAAAGGCTAAGCCTTTTTCACCTTGCCAACATTGTGGCTTCAATGACCACCTTCCTGAGGATTGTCTAATGGACACTAGTTGTGACATATGTGGCGATCCCACTCATGACACCTCAGGACATGAAAAGGGTATTCAAGCTAGAAGAGGAATCCCTAAGTCATCCTCTCAGTCTTTTGAGTCTACATCTACAATCAAATGCAAAATATGTGAAAGCTCAGTCCATACCACCACTGACCATGCATCAATTGTTACTTTTAAAAAGGCCATTAAATCCAAGCCCTCCAAGAATAGGGGTCCTAGAAAGAACTGACACAGTTTACTATTTGTGCAGAGACATGCCAGGGAGCCAGTTTGGCATCTAGATAGTGGATGTTCAAGGAGCATGACTGGTGTGAAAGAATATATGCACAAGTATGTAGAGGAACCAGGACCTCAGGTGGTATTTGCTGATAACTCATCATGTCTCACTGAAGGTTATGGTTCAGTAAACTGTAGTGGAATAGTTTTTACTAGGATAGCTTATGTCAATGGTCTAAAGTACAATCTAATCAGTGTCAGTCAACTATGTGATGCAAAATACATAGTTCAGTTTGATGATAAGCAAGGTACCATCTTTAATGCAAATGATGTGGTATTTTTTTGAGTTATATAATTTATATCTAGATTTTACCAGAATGTTAAACTAATACACACGTAGGCAAGTGCACCTATCGTATGCTAGTATAGCAATGGTAAGAACCGAGAGTCGTATCCCAAGACGGTATGATTATTCGAATTATAGATCTTGAATGCTAGTTAAACTAATTAACAATAAAAACTAAAAGGGGGGAGATGCTTATAAGATAAAGTATAAGCTACTTGAAAAGAGATTTAAAACTAAATAACAAATAAAAGCGACAAAAGTTGAGTTGTAAACAATTGATGGAAAATGTATTCACTTAGATTCGGTTCCCCTTAGACTTTGGATAACAATTTGATTAAGTAAAAGATAAGATCATGTTATATGGTGATTTCTAATGTAGAAAAGACTCCTCTGTCGACTTGTCTAAACCTACAACTATTGGAAAGTTAATCCGAATGTCTTCGCGACAACCACCTCAAGTTATGCATTAAGCCTATTCAACTGATTAATGAGATTTAATGGGATTTGTTTAATGGTTAAAAACATATAATGATAACAATAGTTGTCACTACTCGAAATCATGCACACATATTCAATTTAGATCAATTAACGTTTCAAACCCTATTACCATGTCTAGTCTCAAGCCTTAATCATTTAATTGCTCAAATGATCAAGAATAAATATCATACACATACGGATTGTCATCATAATACGCATACAATACTCACGATAAGAAACAATAAAAATCATAATCAAACACATATGGTTCTTTATTAAACTCAATAATCATCCATATAACCAATAATCAAGTCGCTAAAAAATGTTATCCATCATCTAGGGTTCATCTACTCTAAGCAAATACTATAGATTTAGCATAGCATAATAAAATGAACAAACATAACAATAATTAAACAAAGGTTCAACATGATATTAAAAATAATAAAAGTTCAAACCGAGTAAAATTGTTGATGCCGTATTTGTTCACAAAGTGCCAACCCAAAAGTAAATTAAACAAATGTTTAACAAAGGGATGAATTCCCTTTTTTCGTATCTTAATCCAGCCGTCAACAAAAAGAGTAAAAACTCTATTTTCTTTTTTTTCCCTTGCGTCGAACAACAGCAGCCAAAAAATAAAACACACTTTTCTTTTTATTCGCTTCCTGTGTCTTTTGTTTTAATAATATCCGTGTGAGCCCTTTTCCACCAATGTGCCCCTTTATATAAATAAGGGGTAAAACCCTTATTTTTTGTCTTGTCGTGCAATACAAAAATCCCAACAGGCCAAAGGCCTTATTCTTGGTTGCCTCCTGCTGCGTCCATAAAGCCCAACAGCCAACTTGTTTAATTAATCCAATAAAGGTCCAAGATGTGTCATATATATCAAGTCTTGAACCATGCCACGAGTTCAGTTTTGTAGGAGATAAACCCACGAGATTTCTTCATAATTTCTTTTATTTTATTATTTAAACATGTAGCTCTTTCTTTTCTCTTTTCGTGGCCTTTTGAATCAACTAAAACAGACTTCGGACGAAAAAGTTATGATCAAAATAGTGCAACAACGTCCAAAGCTTCACTTGCTTACTTCAATTCATGTCATTTCCGTGTCTTTTAACCAATTGCTCTCTTTTACCTATGATACTAAATAATAAACAATTAAGTACCATTTCTTATATAAAACAAAATAAAAGAACAATAATTATGAGATAAATGATGCATAAGAACACTACCTATTTGATCACATCAAATATCCCCCCACTTGACTTCTACTTGTCCTCAAGTAGACTCCCGATTTCAACTTATAAAAACATCTCCCAAACAAAAGTCTAGGAAATAAAGCTTAAATAAATTACTCAATCAAAAGTACGCACAACCAAGCACCTCACGAATAGGAAATGAAAACACTCAAACCACTCAAACTAGTTGATGAGTGTCTAAATACTCATCATTTTTACCTAATCTGAGCTGCCAAAACTCTCAAAAACACTCAGAAATGCATCATAATACTGAAATTATCCCAGAATTGTGTTTTATATGTTTCAGATGCAAAATGTTTAAAAACAGTTGAAAAATGAACAAAGTTTGCATAATTGGCAGTTTCAGTCCCTCAACTTTTAAAAGTTGTCAAATCTAGTCCCTGATCACTAAAAACTTGTACAAATATCATTTTAGGTCCTTGGGGATTCATAAGTTGTTAAAAAAGTCCTTTGAAGTTAAAAATTGCATATTTACAACTTTGGTCCCTCAACTTTGAAAAATGTCAAATTTAGTCCTCGGGTATTTAAAATATGGAAATTATCAAATATAACCCTTGTACTATTCTTATATGGCATAATTGGTCCTTGTGTTAACTTTGGAAATTTGGCAGGTTCAACCCTTCAAGAAATCAGAAAGTTACAATTTTGGTCCTTGTGATTTAGCTATAAACCAAGCCGGATCCAATAAATAAATAAAACCCAACATCCTAATTATCTAAACCCAACCCATCCTATTTATATTACCAGCCCAACCCCTTTTATTAAAATAGCCCAACCCAAGCCCAAAACAACAACCAACCCGACCCATCCTTCTTAGTTAGCCAAACCAGACATTCAAACTACCTTCTTCTTCCTGGTTACCCGCCCAACCCACCATCCACCACCATATCCTGACACACCCACCACCCTTATCCCTACTATATTACCCCAAGCATTTAATGCTTCTTCTCCCTTCCCATCACCACAGACCTCTGTATTTTCCCACTAACCAATTTTCCCGCCAAAATACGTGGCACATGGAGAGTGGACCAAAAAGGGCAGAGAGAGGTGGGAAATGATGACAATGAAGCTGGAAACCCTAATCTTGAGCTATAAATAGAAGAGGAGGCATGAAGGAAGCAGTAGTAGTTAAATTTTAGTTAATCGTATTTTTCAATTTCAGTATTTCTCTATTGTAATTCTCAATTCAGTTTCTAATATAAGTTTGTTTCAAGTTTCATTCCAGTTTGCAAGTTATTTATACCCAAGTTCAAGTTATATTTAGTTTCGACTTATATTGTATTTCGTATTAACTTTAAGCTAGTTACACTATCATCAAAAGCTCTAACAAACCTTTCCATAAGCTCACATAAAGCTCTACATAGCTTCATGTAAGCTTATGTAGTGTTACATAGTTCTCAATTTCCATTTCGAAGTGAAGTCAACAAAAGTCAACAAATTAGCTTATAAGCTATTATGGTGGAATAAGCTGATTTTCTGGAAGCTTTTGGTTTAGTGGCTTCATAGGGAAGCCCATAGGTTGTTCTTGGTTCATTGGTTCTCTGGTTCAAACTCAAATCGATTGTAAGCTTGATTTCCATTTTAGCTTAAAATTCTAGTTTACTGTTCTATAAGCTTTTCATAAGCTTGTCATTACTTTTATAGCTTACCAGTAGTTCATAATCACTAGTTCATTAAGTTTCTTAGTAGTAACTTAACTTGTTTATCATTTCACTTAATAAACTCATAAAAGTCAAAAAAAAAATAGAATAAACAAGCTAGCTTAATTATATTAATCTCTTTTCAGTCACAAGTTAATTTTATAGCTTAAGTAACTTACTAGTACCATTAGATTTGTATTCGAAGCTTAATAGAACCACCTTAGTTCATAAATACCATAACAGTCCATAAAGGACTGTTTGGTTTAGCACTGTCAATCGAGCCAAACACCTTGCTACTGTTACATTACCATAAGCCCACTTTCACACAAGCTTTTCTAATACCCTAGAAGCCATTTTCACACTCTGATCATCAATTTAACTAGATTAAGCCATTTTGAACCCACTGTGATCATAACAGTCCACAAAGAGCTCAAACAAGCTCACACAAGCCACAAGCTTGTTTAGACCTTGCTTTTGGCATTTTTACATCTCATTTAGTCCACTTAGATAGTTCCCAAAACCTTAGAACCATTGCACAAGTGTGCAACAAAATAGCACAACATCAGTCCATGCGAACTGCATATAGCAGTCCCTTTGTGGATTTTTTTGGAAACTTTAAGGAATTTTAACTTACACACTACAAGCCCGAATAAGCTAATTTTTCTTCACAATTAATCTCCACCAGCTTGTCTACATAGGATATTTTTAGTTCAAATTTTGGAACTCTCTTAGACCTCGAAAATAGCCCTCGAAGTGACCCCTTTCGCCCTGGTGCAGGGGAACATCAGCAGACCACATAAGCCATAAGCTCTTTTGAGCTTATTTGGCTTATTCAAGCCAGTATTTTTCGAATCCATTAGTTCATTTATGATCACCACAGTCCATAGTACCATACTCCATAAGCTCATAGCCCATCTACAAGCTTATAGCTTGATTCGAATAAACTTAGTTCTTAAAAAGGCTTTAAGCCAACTGTGGAAGTTCATAAGCTGTTTTCAGCTTATTTCGTTAGTCCCAAAAATAAGTCCAGTATTAAAAGTTTGTATTAATAGCCTATAAGTTAGTTTGTAAAAAGAAAAATAAAAAAAAATAAAGTTTAGCAAAAAGTGGGGTGTGTGTGGGATTCGAACCCTGGACCTCTCGCTAGTATAACATGCACAAACACACAACCCCCTTCCCAACTGCTCTAGGGCACTAGTTCCGTTGGATTTTACATGCCATAGATATTTAACTAGTTTCTCTTATAAGCTTATACGAGCTTATTAGCTTATTTCTGCTTATCAGAATAAGCTGTGACCTCCACCATATTTTTTATAGCTCAGTAATATCCTCAAGTATTTATAGAAAAAGTTTCATAATTTTTGGAATAGTTTTAATATTTTTTATCTTTTAATTAGTTTAAAATAGTAATTAAATCATAATAAATAGAAAAATAATCAGAAAAATATAATTCCAATTTTCATAATTTTCTTTTGTCATTTTTAATCTAGGAAAAATATAAAAATATTTTTAGACCTTAAGAAAATCAAAAATAGAAATAAAGTGATAGCTTCTATTTAATAGAATTTATTTTTTTAAATTTTAATTAAGTAATTTTCATTTTTATAATTTTCTTAGCTTTTTCTCATCTTATAATATTTTTAGAAAAAGTTTTAGATTTTTCTTTGTCCATTTAGTATTTTTTATAAATTTAAATAGTTTAATTAGTAATTAAAATAATAAATAATTAATAATAATTAAATAAAAAAATATAAAAAATATAATTTAAATTTTTAAATAAGTTTTAAGTTATTTTACATTTTTAGGTTTTAAATTTTATAAATTTCAGTTTTTGTCCCGTTTTAGATTTTCTGTTACGCATTGTAAGTTTATTTTTTCGCGTTTAAAATTTCCTGTGTATATCTGTTTTCATTTGTTATTTAGAATTGTTAAAAAAAAAAGCAAAATCAAAAGAAATCTAAATCATCAGTCACTCTAATCCAAAGCTTTTCACAGTTTTCCATTCACACCTCGTTGGGAAACGATCCGGGTGATCACTTGCCTGGTTTCACATCACACTACACACGAGCATTCGTTCTAAGACTGTTTATATTTTATCATTTATTACGGTCGACCATTCACAAGTGGTTGACTTGTGTGATAGAGAAATAAAAGATAACTAGTTCGGGACGGATCAAATTTTGGCGCCGCTGCCGGGGAGGTGTGCTGCGACAATTGTGTAAGTTTTAGCGATTAGTGATTCGAGATCCTTCTCCCAAGAAGTTCCTATTTCCCAAAAATAATATAAAATACAAAAATATTTTTCTTTTCTTTTCTATATATATTATTATTATTATTATCATATAAAAAATAAAAACACCAAAAATAATTTCCGTTTTCTTTGTTAATAATAAATAACAATAAAAAATTACCATCGAGAACCAAGACAGAGTACTACCTAACTGGGGGTACGACCATAATAAGTTCCCAAACCAAAGATTTAAAACTTTACCTTTGTATCACTTGCGAATATCGGCTCACCTTTGATTGATAAACAAACTATAACGGAGGTTCTAGGATAGTCTGACATTAAATTGTCGGACTGAAAGAAGCGGGTTTTTAAGGAGCTTAATTACCCACCTTTGCTTCTCCGCCACTCTGTGCGTTTATCTTTTAGAGAGCTACCGTACGCTTGTTGATTATTGGTTTAAGTTCACTTGTGTTTTGATTCGTTCTTGATTTAATTAAAATATTTTACTTGGTGCATGCGCACTCGTTCTTCCACGTCATCAAGCCCTTTACGTGAACTCGTAGATATTCCAGAAAGACGTAATCGTAGACGTGCTGCCCAAATAGTCGAACCCGAGATTCGTACTGTTCTCACTGATAATATGGCAGACGAACGCACAATGGCTGAAATGCTCCAGGCACCCACCGAGGGTTATGGAGATGCCATCGTTTTACCAGCCATCGATTCTGATCATTTTGAACTGAAAACACATTTGATTCAGCTCGTGTCCACAAACCAATTTCACGGGTTTGAACGAGAGGATCCTTATGCACACATTCGTTGGTTTAACAAACTGACTTCTACAATCAATTACAAGAATGTGCCACAAACAGTGATCAAATTGATGCTATTTCCATTCTCACTTGAGGGGGCAGCCCGGATTTGGCTGGATAAAGAACCCCCTCGATCCATTGAAACCTGGGAAGATCTCGTTAAGAAATTTGTAAATTATTTCTTCCCTCCATCAAAGACGACTAATCTAAAAAATGAAATTGCTGGATTTCGTCAAGGTTTCGATGAAAATTTCGGAGAGGCATGGGACAGATTTAAAGATCTCCTAAGAAAATGCCCACATCACGATTTCAATGTGTTACAACAGATAAATACGTTTTATAATGGGTTAACCCAAAACGATCAAGATGCACTTAACGCAGCCTCCGGTGGCAATATCTTGAATCGTAAACCTAGAGAGGTGGTTGAAATTTGTGAAAATAAATCAAAAGTTCCTATTTCTAGAAACAAAGTGAATGTTCCTGTCACTCCTGTTGCTTCTTCATCCGGTAACTCATCAGAGTTAGCCTTTTTAACTGACTCAATGCGTTGTATGATGAAGGAAATGAAAGAATTAAAAAGTGAAATTCATAAACCGGAACAAATCAAAGCAATAAACAAAGTGTGTGAAACTTGTGGTGGCCCACATGCGTATTATGATTGTCAAGCAACCGATGCTTCTGTTTACCCAGCTCCCGTAGCTGTAGTAAACCAAAATCAATACCGTCCGCATGCTGAGACTCAGTACCGAGCACCGAATGCTATGGTCCCACCTGGTTTTCCACCCGTGCCAAATCAGAATAATCAAAACCGCTTTGTTCAAAATCAGGGACAAAATTTCCACAATTTCCAAAATTTCAATCAAAACCGAGGTCAGAATCAGGGTAATTTTAACCAAAACCGTGGTCCAAATTTTAATCAAAACCAAGGTTCAAACCGAAATCAGATGTCCTCAGATGAGTTGCTTATGCAATTCATGAAAACCCAAGAGGAAACAAATAAGACACAACGTGAGACAAACCAGTTATTGGTTGCCCAATTAAACCAGATCAAAAAGTCTTTAACTGATATACCTTCTACCTCGGGAGGTCTCCCAAGTAACACTATTGTCAACCCAAGGGGTGAACTCAAAGCTGTCACTACACGTAGTGGTAAAGCTCATGTTGAACTCAAGGTGAAAAAGGACCCGGTACTTCCCACTAACAATGGAAGTGCTAAATACGTCCAACCTTCGGTTATCCAAAAATCTACACCCACAATTGCTCCTCAACCGTCTAGAATCGATCCTACTCTTTCACGATTTACGGTTAAAAGTTTGTCAACCAAACTTAGTGAGCAAAGATCAGCCAGATATTATTCCGAAATGCTCAATGCTGTTCCTGTCAGTGTACTTGATGACAGTGATGATGACGAAGATACCACTTTCGTCAAAGCTATCACCACTCGGAGTGGTGCTGCTTATGAAGGGCCAGCTGGCCCTATTCCTCCTCCGTTGTTTGAAATGGAAAAAGAGACGGAGGATACAACGGACAAAGTACAAATTCCAAGCCCACAAAGTACAGCACATGTCCATCCTCCGGTTGTCCCGAAAAAATCCAAACCAGGAGTTGTCTTTGAATCTGTAGAGACTCCCGAAGTTGTAGCCCCTAAATCCAAACCTCATATTCCTTACCCATCGCGCTTAAATGAGCAAAAGCTCCGTGAGAAGGCTAGTCAACAAATGGACAAATTCTTTCAAATCTTTAAAGAATTACATTTTGACATAAGTTTTGCGGATGCTATCATTCTGATGCCCAAATTTGCATCAACATTCAAACACTTGTTAAGCAACAAGGAAAAACTGATTGAAATGGCTAAAACTCCAGTAAATGAGAACTGCTCAGCGGTTATCTTGAAAAAGCTTCCGGAGAAGCTTGGAGATCCTGGAAAGTTTCTACTACCTTGTGTATTTCCGGGAATGGTTGAATGCTATGCTTTAGCAGATCTAGGTGCAAGCATCAACCTGATGCCTCATTCAGTATGGAAGAAACTTTCTCTTCCGGCTCTTACTCCTACCTACATGACTCTTGAGCTTGCAGATCGTACCATATCTCATCCTCGCTGCATTGCCGAAGATGTATTTGTGAAAATAGGAAAGTTCCATTTTCCAGCTGACTTTGTGGTTGTTGATTTCGATGCTGATCAAAAGGTTCCTCTCATTCTTGGAAGAGGATTCCTTAAAACAGGCCATGCTCTTATTGATGTATTTAAGCATGAGATCACATTGCGTGTGGGTAATGAAGCTGTTACCTTTAACCATGATCAAACTTCGAGGTACTCCTCAAATTTTGATTCCGCTTCGGTTAACCGAATCGATGTCATTGACATTGCCTCAAAGGAGTACTCTCAAGAAATTGTTGGTTATTTTCATAATTCTGTGAGTGGTAATCCACCCACATCTTCTCTACCTGTCATTTCCGACTCTTCCCCTTCTCTCACTCCGTTTGAGAGAAGTGATTTCATTTTGGAAGAGATCGAGGATTTTCTCAAGTGTGATTCATTCTTAGAAGGGATTGATGACGCTGAGATTAATCTGGAGGGAGATATTCGTCTTCTTGAGAAATTGTTAAACCAGGACAATTCTCCTCCACTCCCTCCCGTTAAACTTCACCATGAGGAAGTCAAATCAGTTGAGAAAAACGATGAATTTCCCGAGGTCGAACTCAAAGACTTACCACCTCATCTTGAGTACGCATTTTTGGAGGGTGATGATAAATTACCCGTCATTATTGCTAAAGACTTAAGTGATGAGGAAAAGACTGCTCTAATAAAGGTCTTAAAGTCACACAAGCAAGCAATTGCTTGGAAACTCTCCGACATAAAGGGTGTAGACCCTGAATTTTGTACTCACAAGATTTTAATGGAGGATGACTTTAAACTAGCAGTCCAACACCAACGAAGGGTGAATCCTAAAATCCAAGATGTTATCAAACAAGAGGTTCTCAAACTTCTTGATGCAGGATTGATTTACCCCATCTCTGATAGTCCTTGGGTTAGTCCCATTCACTGTGTTCCAAAAAAGGGTGGCATAACTGTTGTCACAAATGAGGAGAATGAGTTGATTCCAACTCGATTGGTTACTGGGTGGCGTGTTTGCATTGACTATCGTAAGTTAAATGATGCCACCCGAAAAGACCATTTTCCTCTGCCCTTCATGGATCAGATGCTCGAGAGATTAGCGGGAAACGAGTACTATTGTTTCCTTGATGGTTTCTCAGGTTACTTTCAAATCCCTATTGATCCACAAGATCAAGAAAAGACTACCTTTACATGCCCTTATGGAACCTTTGCTTATAAACGTATGCCTTTCGGCTTATGTAATGCTCCAGGCACATTCCAAAGGTGCATGATGTCCATATTTTCCGACATGATCGGGAAAACGATGGAGGTCTTTATGGATGACTTCTCAGTCATTGGGGATTCATTCGAAACATGTCTCTCCCATTTAGAAAACATGTTGAAACGGTGTGAAGACACCAATCTTTGTCTAAATTGGGAAAAAGAGTCACTTTATGGTCAAAGAGGGCATTGTCCTCGGCCATAAGATATCAAAGAACGGGATTGAGGTTGACAGATCTAAAGTTGATGTCATTGGTAAATTACCTCATCCCACTACCGTCAAAGGTATTAGGAGTTTTTTGGGTCATGCCGGTTTCTATCGTCGATTCATACAAGATTTTTCTAAAATCGCCCGGCCTATGACTCATCTTCTTGAAAAGGATGCTCCTTTTATCTTCTCACCCGAGTGCATAAAAGCTTTTGAAACATTAAAGAAAAAGCTTACTGAAGCACCCATTCTCGTTGCCCCCGACTGGGATTTTCCCTTTGAGCTCATGTGCGATGCAAGTGATTTTGCTATCGGTGCAGTCCTGGGGCAACGTAAAGCCAAACACTTTCAGCCTATCCACTACGCAAGTAAAACCATGACTGAAGCTCAAACTCATTACACCACTACAGAAAAAGAATTATTGGCTGTGGTGTATGCCTTTGAGAAGTTTCGGCCATATTTAATCTTGACAAAATGTGTAGTGTATACGGATCACTCGGCTCTCAAATATCTCTTTGCAAAACAAGATGCAAAGCCGAGATTGCTCCGTTGGGTTCTCCTCCTGCAAGAATTTGATATCACCATACGTGATAAAAAGGGAGCTGAGAACCTAGCTGCTGATCATCTGTCCCGATTAGAGAACCCTCACCAAGATATTTTCGAGAAAAAGGAAATAAATGAAACATTTCCTCTCGAGACACTCAGTGCGGTTGCTTTTCGTGGAGATTCTACTACCCCATGGTTTGCCGACTTCGCAAATTACCATGCGGGTAACTTCATAGTGAAAGGGATGTCGACCCAACAGAAGAATAAATTTTTCAAGGATGTTAAACATTACTTCTGGGACGACCCCTACTTATTCAAAATCTGTGCGGATCAAGTCATCCGACGGTGTGTTTACGGACAGGAAGCTGTTGACATTCTCAAAGCTTGCCATGCTGGACCCACTGGGGGCCATCATAGTCCAAACTACACCGCCAAAAAGGTGTTTGATTCCGGGTTTTATTGGCCCACAATCTATAAAGATGCCCAAGATCTGATCAAAACTTGTGAAGCTTGTCAGCGTCACGGAAATATTTCTCAACGAAATGAAATGCCACAAAATGCTATTCAAGTTTGTGAAATCTTTGATGTCTGGGGCATTGACTTTATGGGGCCATTTCCATCATCTCAAGGAAATAAATACATTCTCGTGGCTGTTGACTATTTGTCAAAATGGGTTGAAGCAAAAGCTTTACCCACTAATGATGCCCGAGTGGTTGTAAAATTCCTGAAAGCTCTGTTTGCCCGTTTTGGAACTCCACGTGCTATAATCAGTGATCGTGGTACGCATTTTTGCAATGACAAATTTGATAAAGTCATGCAAAAGTATGGTGTAACTCACCGTCTCTCTACTGCGTATCACCCACAAACAAGTGGACAAGTAGAAGTTTCAAATCGGGGTATTAAAAGAATACTGGAAAGGACTGTAGGAGAAAATCGTGCATCCTGGTCGGATAAATTGGATGATGCACTATGGGCCTTCCGTACAGCTTACAAAACACCCATCGGGTGTACGCCTTATAAACTTGTGTACGAAAAGGCATGTCATCTACCGATCGAATTAGAGCACAAAGCCTACTGGGCCTTGAAACATGCTAACTTTGACCTCCAAACTGCGGGTGATCACCGTAAAGTTCAAATGAATGAATTAAATGAACTGCGTGATCATGCCTACGAGAACTCTTTGATCTATAAAGAAAAGACAAAGAAGATTCATGACTCTAAAATCAAGAACCGCGTTTTTAACGTTGGTGATCGAGTCCTTCTTTTCAATTCAAGATTAAAGATCTTCTCAGGCAAACTCAAATCCCGATGGTCTGGTCCATTCACTATCACAAAGGTTTATCCATATGGTACCGTTGAGTTATCTCAAGCTGACGGTCCTAATTTCAAAGTGAATGGTCATCGTTTAAAACACTACTTTGGAGAGGACATACCATTCATGGTTGTCCCGGATCTTCAAACTTTCCCCATGAACCAATGAATGCGGGGATCGAGTCAAGCTAGTGACTCGGTGATCAAAAACATTAGCAAAACATGGGTTTTCACCCATGTATCTGTTTTCTTTCTCTGTTCTACCATCTAGTGTGGGGGAGATGCCCCGCATGTTGTATATATGTAAATTTTCAAAAAAATAAATAATAAAAAAATAAATAAATAAATAAATAACTATATGAAATAAAAGGCTATTAGTATTTCCCTTTCACGTTCTAAGTGTTGGTTTAACAACCGGTTCTTTGAATATTGAGGGCAATATTCAGTTCTAAGTGTGGGGGGGAATTCTTGCGAATTTAATCAAATGTACCATCTAGTACCCCCATTTTAGCCAAAAATTTTAAAATTTTTTCTCACTTAGAACGCAATAAATGGTTATCAGTCCGCCATGTCTAACCCACATAAGGATTGGCTAATCCGAGAGCAAACGGCTCTTGGTAAAGATGTCTCAAATCCGTTGATGGCTTACAATTTGCCGAAAATTGTATGGTATTCGACTCACCATATCTTTATAAGTGAAGAGTTGGCTAGCCCGCAAGGTTATGGCTTGTGGTAAAGGCAGTGAAAACCATGATTGGTAATCAGCTCACCAAAGATAATATTGATAATTTATCTAAGAGTTGGCTAGTCCAGAAGCAAACGGCTTTTGGTAAAGACAAATCAAAACCGTTGACAGCTGATGGTTTGCTCAAAATCATTTGGTTATCATTGTACCAAAGTATCACATACTAAAACATTGGCTACTCCAGAAGTAATGGCTTTTGGTAAAGAGTCTTTCAAATCCATTAAATCTTCATAAAATATTGCTAGGGACTAGCAATAGTTTAGTGTGGGGGATTGATGAGTGTCTAAATACTCATCATTTTTACCTAATCTGAGCTGCCAAAACTCTCAAAAACACTCAGAAATGCATCATAATACTGAAATTATCCCAGAATTGTGTTTTATATGTTTCAGATGCAAAATGTTTAAAAACAGTTGAAAAATGAACAAAGTTTGCATAATTGGCAGTTTCAGTCCCTCAACTTTTAAAAGTTGTCAAATCTAGTCCCTGATCACTAAAAACTTGTACAAATATCATTTTAGGTCCTTGGGGATTCATAAGTTGTTAAAAAAGTCCTTTGAAGTTAAAAATTGCATATTTACAACTTTGGTCCCTCAACTTTGAAAAATGTCAAATTTAGTCCTCGGGTATTTAAAATATGGAAATTATCAAATATAACCCTTGTACTATTCTTATATGGCATAATTGGTCCTTGTGTTAACTTTGGAAATTTGGCAGGTTCAACCCTTCAAGAAATCAGAAAGTTACAATTTTGGTCCTTGTGATTTAGCTATAAACCAAGCCGGATCCAATAAATAAATAAAACCCAACATCCTAATTATCTAAACCCAACCCATCCTATTTATATTACCAGCCCAACCCCTTTTATTAAAATAGCCCAACCCAAGCCCAAAACAACAACCAACCCGACCCATCCTTCTTAGTTAGCCAAACCAGACATTCAAACTACCTTCTTCTTCCTGGTTACCCGCCCAACCCACCATCCACCACCATATCCTGACACACCCACCACCCTTATCCCTACTATATTACCCCAAGCATTTAATGCTTCTTCTCCCTTCCCATCACCACAGACCTCTGTATTTTCCCACTAACCAATTTTCCCGCCAAAATACGTGGCACATGGAGAGTGGACCAAAAAGGGCAGAGAGAGGTGGGAAATGATGACAATGAAGCTGGAAACCCTAATCTTGAGCTATAAATAGAAGAGGAGGCATGAAGGAAGCAGTAGTAGTTAAATTTTAGTTAATCGTATTTTTCAATTTCAGTATTTCTCTATTGTAATTCTCAATTCAGTTTCTAATATAAGTTTGTTTCAAGTTTCATTCCAGTTTGCAAGTTATTTATACCCAAGTTCAAGTTATATTTAGTTTCGACTTATATTGTATTTCGTATTAACTTTAAGCTAGTTACACTATCATCAAAAGCTCTAACAAACCTTTCCATAAGCTCACATAAAGCTCTACATAGCTTCATGTAAGCTTATGTAGTGTTACATAGTTCTCAATTTCCATTTCGAAGTGAAGTCAACAAAAGTCAACAAATTAGCTTATAAGCTATTATGGTGGAATAAGCTGATTTTCTAGAAGCTTTTGGTTTAGTGGCTTCATAGGGAAGCCCATAGGTTGTTCTTGGTTCATTGGTTCTCTGGTTCAAACTCAAATCGATTGTAAGCTTGATTTCCATTTTAGCTTAAAATTCTAGTTTACTGTTCTATAAGCTTTTCATAAGCTTGTTATTACTTTTATAGCTTACCAGTAGTTCATAATCACTAGTTCATTAAGTTTCTTAGTAGTAACTTAACTTGTTTATCATTTCACTTAATAAACTCATAAAAGTAAAAAAAAAAATAGAATAAACAAGCTAGCTTAATTATATTAATCTCTTTTCAGTCACAAGTTAATTTTATAGCTTAAGTAACTTACTAGTACCATTAGATTTGTATTCGAAGCTTAATAGAACCACCTTAGTTCATAAATACCATAACAGTCCATAAAGGACTGTTTGGTTTAGCACTGTCAATCGAGCCAAACACCTTGCTACTGTTACATTACCATAAGCCCACTTTCACACAAGCTTTTCTAATACCCTAGAAGCCATTTTCACACTCTGATCATCAAGTTAACTAGATTAAGCCATTTTGAACCCACTGTGATCATAACAGCCCACAAAGAGCTCATACAAGCTCAAACAAGCCACAAGCTTGTTTAGACCTTGCTTTTGGCATTTTTACATCTCATTTAGTCCACTTAGATAGTTCCCAAAACCTTAGAACCATTGCACAAGTGTGCAACAAAATAGCACAACATCAGTCCATGCGAACTGCATATAGCAGTCCCTTTGTGGATTTTTTTGGAAACTTTAAGGAATTTTAACTTACACACTACAAGCCCGAATAAGCTAATTTTTCTTCACAATTAATCTCCACCAGCTTGTCTACATAGGATATTTTTAGTTCGAATTTTGGAACTCTCTTAGACCTCGAAAATAGCCCTCGAAGTGACCCCTTTCGCCCTGGTGCAGGGGAACATCAGCAGACCACATAAGCCATAAGCTCTTTTGAGCTTATTTGGCTTATTCAAGCCAGTATTTTTCGAATCCACTAGTTCATTTATGATCACCACAGTCCATAGTACCATACTCCATAAGCTCATAGCCCATCTACAAGCTTATAGCTTGATTCGAATAAACTTAGTTCTTAAAAAGGCTTTAAGCCAACTGTGGAAGTTCATAAGCTGTTTTCAGCTTATTTCGTTAGTCCCAAAAATAAGTCCAGTATTAAAAGTTTGTATTAATAGCCTATAAGTTAGTTTGTAAAAAGAAAAATAAAAAAAAATAAAGTTTAGCAAAAAGTGGGGTGTGTGGGATTCGAACCCTGGACCTCTCGCTAGTATAACATGCACAAACACACAGCCCCCTTCCCAACTGCTCTAGGGCACTAGTTCCGTTGGATTTTACATGCCATAGATATTTAACTAGTTTCTCTTATAAGCTTATACGAGCTTATTAGCTTATTTCTGCTTATCAGAATAAGCTGTGACCTCCACCATATTTTTTATAGCTCAGTAATATCCTCAAGTATTTATAGAAAAAGTTTCATAATTTTTTGAATAGTTTTAATATTTTTAATCTTTTAATTAGTTTAAAATAGTAATTAAATCATAATAAATAGAAAAATAATCAGAAAAATATAATTCCAATTTTCATAATTTTCTTTTGTCATTTTTAATCTAGGAAAAATATAAAAATATTTTTAGACCTTAAGAAAATCAAAAATAGAAATAAAGTGATAGCTTCTATTTAATAGAATTTATCTTTTTAAATTTTAATTAAGTAATTTTCATTTTTATAATTTTCTTAGCTTTTTCTCATCTTATAATATTTTTAGAAAAAGTTTTAGATTTTTCTTTGTCCATTTAGTATTTTTTATAAATTTAAATAGTTTAATTAGTAATTAAAATAATAAATAATTAATAATAATTAAATAAAAAAATATAAAAAATATAATTTAAATTTTTAAATAAGTTTTAAGTTATTTTACATTTTTAGGTTTTAAATTTTATAAATTTCAGTTTTTGTCCCGTTTTAGATTTTCTGTTACGCATTGTAAGTTTATTTTTTCGCGTTTAAAATTTCCTGTGTATATCTGTTTTCATTTGTTATTTAGAATTGTTAAAAAAGCAAAATCAAAAGCAATCTAAATCATCAGTCACTCTAATCCAAAGCTTTTCACAGTTTTCCATTCACACCTCGTTGGGAAACGATCCGGGTGATCACTTGCCTGGTTTCACATCACACTACACACGAGCATTCGTTCTAAGACTGTTTATATTTTATCATTTATTACGGTCGACCATTCACAAGTGGTTGACTTGTGTGATAGAGAAATAAAAGATAACTAGTTCGGGACGGATCACTAGTCTAAGTGGCCTAACATTTAGTGAATCACTCAATTGCTCGGTCGTAGCGAATATTCTATCATAAGCTTGGCAAGGATACACATCTCCACCACTAGAGTCTAGACGCAACTAATCTAAAAGGCAAATGGGTCAAAACAATTAAGGCTTACGGGTTCAGGGTAGGAATTAGACATGGGATAACATATATGGATTGGTGCAAAAATAAAAGAACAAAACAAATAGATTAAAGTCCAAAAATATACCAAATGTTGCTAGCTACATTCTTACCACAAACCCAAAGAAGACTCTTATCATGGACTAACTCACGCTTTAACACGGATAAGCACACTTTAGTGACACACGAATTAGACTCAAAGAAATCACGATATCATCATCGACATACCTAATTGGCTCAACCAATCAACCAACTCCTATTCATCCCAAGAAATAAAAGAAATAGTGGTTTATAACGACCACTAATAGAAACTAAAAAACGCATAGTTGGTTTATTGTGACGACCAACTAAAAATAATATTGAGTTGGCTTAAATGACGTACCAACTATCACACAATCTCTAATTTTTTTCTTTTTCTTTTTTTTTTTTACTTTTTTTCTTATCTTCTTTTTTTTCACTTTATTATTATTATTATTATTTTTTTTTAATAATAAATTTTCATTAAACATAGCAAATATTACATAAAGTTGGATGGGAGTCTAGACACAAGTTGTGCTCCCACTCCTTTCTGAATACAAAAGCTAACTCTATGAAAGATAAAAACACCACTTTTAGCATTATTTGAGTGACTATTGGCAATAGACTTAATACGTGAAAGTGTGTTCAAAGCCTCTGTATCGAATTCCCCGAACGTGGAAAAGGCAAAAGGTATGAACTTGTATCCATTGTCCTCACATTTGGATGCATACTTTCTATTTTTCTTCTCCACAGCATTTCGCAAAGCTGCCCCAGGAGCCCATGAAGTCGCCCCACTACCAGCAAATAGAGATGCCAGTCACATCCAAGCATGCATCTTTACCTTGAAGCCAATTAAATATTATTATTATTATTATTATTATTATTATTATTATTATTATTATTATTATTATTATTATTATTATTATTATTATTATTATTATTATTATTATTATTATTTAATCTCTCGTTTCTTTTGGCTCACAAATCACAAAAATTAAAAATAGTAATAATGGTACATAACTTTACCATTTCACGAATAATAATCCATCTTGAATAAACTTGGAACAAATAATCAAACTCGGATGACATCATACAGGTGAAAGTAAGACAAACCAATATACATACTAACACTTACTTTCACATTCCCATTGCATTGTGCAATTTCCCGACCAAAATCTCTCTCGAGAAAAATCGAACGAAAACTCACACGAAACACAGGAAATACAACCAAATACATACCAGTAACTAGCAACCAACCATAGGACTTAATCTACACGGTAGGCTAAGGTGTAATGGTGTAACGAAACATAAACATATAATGTGAGCAACAAACGAAAGGAAAGGCTCAACAGGTTTTCTAATGTATCTTACTCTAATAATGAGAGTAACAAATGGGTTTATACGAGGGTTAACTAACCAGTGTAGTTAGTTAATATAAACATAAACATGTAAACGACATGGGCTATTTGGGTGAATCCTAATAATTTGCCTTCTAAACTAGTCAACATCGATTACACTAAGTTTCCTTAATGCAATGCTCATTATTATGGTCTCGACGCGATATACCAAGCCAAGTTCTAAAGTCTACTACAAGCCACCGGCACACTCATATTTACGTGGAATTTATGTAAAATGGAGAAACGAAATAGGCTGAAATCCTCACAATATGGTAATAAGGGTTATGTGTGCGGGTTATCCGACTAGTGATTTATGAAAAACATGCCAAAAATTTTAAAAATTAAGCATTTTTCGTAAAACTAAGGACAAGTAGAATTCGAATTATATTCCCCTCCCGACACTTAATATGTACAATGCCCTCATTGTACAAATATCAAATAAAATACGGGAAAAATAGAATTAGAAACGGAATACTCGCCTGATATTTCTTGATATGGAATGTGTGCTCGGTATGTATCCGTTACATGTTGCTCCAAGAGTTTGAATGTTGGCTAAATCATTCTTAAACAACCTGTATAGATTTCCAACTGCAAAACATAGCTCAAACAACAAATGCGTAAAACGGATAAAACATTATATTATAACCAATTTATCATCTAGAGCACAACATTCAAATATTTTTTTTTCTTTTTTTTATTATATATATATATATATATATATATATATATATATATATATATATATATATATATATATATATATATATATATATATATATATATATATTGTATTTTTTTTTTATAATGCAAACGAAGACAAATTAAAATTCAAACAAAAACTGTAATAAAAACTAAAAATAAAATAAATGCAGATAAATCAACTTAAAATTCAAAATGCAAAATATACAAAATTGCTTTTTTTTAAATGAGTCGTTAGCTCGACTCCACCCCGCATTTAGTTGTTCTTGGGGTGTAGGTCGAGGATTTCCTCACCATCCTTGTCCAACGGGCTCTCCAAATAATGCTTTACTCGATGCTCGTTAACCTTGAAGCTTCCCCCACTCGGATCCTCCAACTCCACAGCACCATGTGGAAAGACTTGTTTGATTTTAAACGGTCCACTCCAACGTGACCTAAGCTTTCCCGGGAATAACTTCAATCGTGAATTGAACAAAAGAACACGATCTCCTTGCTTAAAATCCTTATTAAGCTTAATGTGTTGATCGTGCCATTGTTTTTTTCTTTCCTTGTAGATCATCGAATTTTCATAGGCCTAATTGCGAAATTCATTTAACTCATGAATTTGTTTGAATCGATGATCGCCCGCAAGAAATAGATCCATATTGCATGATTTAATTGCCCAATAAGCTTTATGTTCAAGTTCCACAGGCAAATGACATGCTTTACCGTATACTAGCCGAAAGGGAGTGGTACCTATGGGCGTCTTATAGGCGGTTTGAAATGCCCATAATGCATCATCTAATTTCTCGGACCACTCTTTCCTATTGTTTCCAATGGTTTTCTCCAAGATCCTTTCAATTCCTCGATTTGTCACTTCCACTTGCCCACTCGTTTGTGGGTGATAAGGTGTTGCAAATCTATGGGTCACCCCATAGCGTTGCAATGCCTTTTCTAATTGGCTATTGCTGAAGTGTGTTCCCCTATCACTAATTAAGGCCTTTGGGGAGCCAAATCGAGAGAACAACCGTTTCAAAAACTTAACAACAACCCTAGCATCATTAGTTGGTAGAGCTTGTGCCTCTACCCATTTCGAGATGTAGTCTACTACCACTAGGATATATTTGTTACCATGGGAATTGGGAAATGGTCCCATGAAGTCAATACCCCACACGTCAAGTATTTCACATACTTGAATAATGGATTGGAGCATCTCATCTCGCCTTGAAATATTTCCAACCCTTTGACATGCATCACAAGATTTTACGAAATTGTGCGCGTCTTTGAATATGGTGGGCCAATAGAAACCTGCTTCATAAAATTTTCTCGCAGTGTTAGCTGCAGCATTGTGTCCTCCAGTTGGTCCACTATGACAATGCTTCAAAATTTGCGTAGCTTCCTTTCCATGCACACACCTCCTGATAACCTGGTCTGCTCCAACTCGAAAAAGATAGGGATCTTCCCAAAGGTAATACTTAATATCAGCAAAGAATTTCTTCTTTTGTTGATAAGACATTCCTTTTACAAAGGTCCCCCCAGCAAGATAGTTTGTGATATCGGCAAACCATGGGTACTCATCATTTCCATCAACATACATTAAAGACTCATCAGGGAATCTATCATTGATATCATATTCGTCAAGCTTTTCTACATGTGGGTTCTCCAACCTAGATAAATGATCCGTTGCTACGTTCTTTGCACCACTCTTGTCTTTGATTTCAATATCAAATTCTTGTAGCAGAAGTATCCAACGGATCAATCTGGGTTTAGCATCTTGTTTGTTGAACAAGTACCTAAGGGCAGCATGATCGGTGAACACGATGGTCTTCGACAAAACCAAATAGGACCGGAATTTATCAAATGAAAATACGATAGCTAGCAACTCCTTTTCAATTGTGGTATAATTTTGTTGAGCTTCATTTAGAGTTTTTCTAGTGTAGTATATTGGTTGGAACTTCTTCTCTCTTCGTTGGCCTAAGACGGCTCCAACTGCATAGTCACTTGCATCACACATCAACTCGAATGGAAGGTTCCAGTCAGGAGCCACCATAATGGGTGCGTTAACAAGCTTCTCTTTCAACAAGTTGAATGCTTGTATACATTCAGAACAGAAAACAAATGGGGCATCTTTCTCTAATAGTTTGGTCATTGGACGAGAAATTTTAGAGAAGTCTTTAATGAAACGCCTCTAGAAACCGGCGTGTCCTAAAAAACTTCGAACAGATTTGACCGATGTGGGTGGAGGTAATCTAGCAATGGTGTCAATCTTTGCCTTATCAACCTCTATTCCCTTCTTAGAGATTTTATGGCCCAATACAATGCCCTCCTTCACCATGAAGTGGCATTTCTCCCAATTTAAGACCAAATTAGACTCCTTACATCTAGCTAACATTTTGTTCAAATTAGAAAGACAATGGTCAAAGGAGTCACCAAAAACAGAGAAGTCGTCCATAAATACTTCCATGTAGTCCCCTACCATGTCATGAAAAATAGCTAGCATGCATCGCTGAAAAGTTCCTGGAGCATTGCACAATCTAAATGGCATTCTCCTATATGCAAATGTACCATAAGGACAGGTGAATGTCGATTTCTCTTGATCCTCAGGTGCTACAGGAATTTGAAAATAACCTGAAAAACCATCAAGAAAGCAGTAGAACATGTTCCCAGATAATCGTTCAATCATTTGATCAATGAAAGGTAGAGGGAAATGATCCTTTCTTGTGGCATCATTTAATCGCCTGTAATCGATACAGACTCTCCAACCAGTCACCGTTCTTGTTGGAATCAACTCATTCTTTTCATTGGTGACAACAGTCATACCCCCCTTCTTGGGGACCACGTGCACGGGACTTACCCACGGACTATCAGATATTAGGTAAATCATCCCCGCATCTAGAGGCTTAATCACTTCCTTTTTCACCACATCTTGAACCTTTGGATTGATTCTTCGTTGTGGTTGCACCACTGGTTTGTACTCATCTACTAGAAGGATTTTGTGGGTGCAGTAGGAAGGATCTATACCTTTTATATCAGATATTTTCCATGCAATAGCTTCTTTGTTTGCCTTCAATACTTCAATAAGCTTTTCTTTCTCATTTCCTGTTAAATCAGATGATATAATAACAAGTAGCTTTGATTCGCTTTCGAGAAAAGCATATTCCAAATGTGGCGGAAGGTCCTTGAGCTCAAGATCAGAAGGCTCTCTAAGTGACGTCTTCAGCTTTTCTCCTGTGCCAGTTTTAATCTCCTCCTCTTTGTTTGACCTTGATGATGAATCATTCTCTAACAAGTATGCTAGTTCTTCAAGAACCTCTTCATTACTCATGTTCGTATCCTTTCCTCCAATAAAATTGGTGTCAAACATGTCTTCCTCAAAGATTCTTTGAAAATTTTCTTCAACAAGAGGTTCAATTGTATCTATGTAATAAAGAGTGTCGTCTTGCTTTGGAGAATATTTCATGGATTTGTCAATATGAAAGATCACCTCTTGATCATCTACACGTAGAGTCATTTTCTTCTCATAGACATCTACTAAACAACGAGAGGTGGACAAGAAAGGTCGACCTAGGATGAGAGGAACTTTGCTATCCTCATCCATGTCTAATATGACGAAATCTACCGGAAACACAAATCGATCAACCTTAACCAACATGTTCTCCACGATTCCTCGTGGATATTTAATCGACCTATCTGCGAGTTGAATGGTCATACGTGTCGGTTTTGGTTCACCTAGACCAAGCTTGGCATACATTGAGTAAGGCATCAAATTGATGCTAGTTCCTAAGTCTTCCAAAGCATTATTCACACTTAAATTTCCGATTAGGCATGGAATGGTGAAACTTCCAGGATCAGACATCTTCTTCGGTAATTTGCCATCCAAAATGGCAGAACATTCTTCACTCATTACGACAGTAGACAAGTCCTCTAACTTCTTTCTGTTAGTTAGGAGGTCCTTCAAGAATTTCGCATATTTTGGCATTTGCGAAAGGGCCTCAACAAATGGCAAGTTGACATGCAATTGCTTGAATAAGTCAAGAAACTTACCATACTGTTCTGCCTCCTTTTCTTTCTTGTACCTTCCAGGATATGGGAGTTTTGGTTCATATGTTTTAAGAGAAGGTTTGACATGTGTTGTGCTCGGAGAGCTTTGGGGTTGCACCTTGTCATTTACCTCTCCGTTTACCGGTTTGACAACATTTTCGTTAGATGGGAAAGGAGGATCAGTAGTTTGCTTACCACTTCTAGTAGTAACAGCATTCACATGTGCATTCGGATTAGTTTCCGTGTTACTTGGTAAGCTTCCTGGTTGCCTTTGAGACAACATCTTTGACATTTGACTCATTTGGGTTTTCAATTCTTGAATTGAAGCTTGTTGTTCTTTCATGATAGCATTTTGTCCAGCGACGTATTGAGTCATCAATTCCTAAAAATTGGACTTCTTTTCGTTGTGTTGTTGTTGAGGTTTTTGGAATGGTGTGTGGTTGGTCTGGTAGAATCCCGGAGGACCTTGCTTGTATGACAAGGAGTTACCGTGCGACCCACCAGCTTGAAATTTTCCTTGTCTTTGGTTTACCCAACAAGCATCCTCAGACAAGCTCATTGGTTTGTCATCACAATCCTTTGCCAAATGAGGACCACCACAACACTCACATCCAACTTGCATAGCGACGACGGTAGCATTTAGCTTATCAAACTTCTTATTAAACATAGCCATCTGATTAGTTAAAGTGGCTATCTTGCTCACTCCATCAGCTTCAACAGCCTTAACTGTAGCTTTTTTGCTCACTCCATCTGGTGGTGCATACCACTCATGAGTATGTAACGCGATGTCTTCAATCAATTCATAAGCCTGATTGGGGGTCTTATGCATGATTGTCCCTCCAGCTGAGTTGTCAATCGTGTTTCGTGTAGGTCTATCGATACCTTTATAGAAAGTTCCCACGATCTTGTGTTTACTCAGACCATGCTGAGGACAATGACGAAGATACTTCTTCAGTCGTTCCCAAGCCTCATAAAGAGTTTCACTCGGCATTTGAACAAAATTAGTGATTTCACTAAGAAGCTTTTCGGATAAAGCGGGTGGAAAGAATCGGGCTAATAATTTCTCTTGCATTTGGTCCCAAGTGGTGATGGAACCTGGTGCAATCGACTTGCGCCATTCTTTAGCAGTGCCCGTGAGAGTGAATGGGAATACGCGAAGCATAATTGCGTCTTCATCTACATCTTTGATTTCGAAAAGCTCACAAATTCCTAAGAATGTGTCGATGTGATCGTTCACGTCTTCTCCTAACGCGCCACTAAATTGGCAATGATTAAGGATCATGTGCATGAATTGACCCTTAATTTCGAAGTTGTCAACCTTGAGTTCGGGACGAGCGATTGCGGAACTCACCCCCGTTCGAATAGTTTTGGCCAGTTCGGCCATCTTGCGGGTATCGTCTCCCATCTCTTTCTCCTCTTCTTTTTAAAATTCAGTATCTAAGTCAAACACAAATTCGGAATCCTTTTGAGAGGTTCCAACAGAATCAACTACTTGCTCCTTCTTACGAAGTTTGCGAAATGCTCGCTCGGGATTGGAAAGTGGCGATACGATTTCAGACGAATCTTTTCTGGTCATCCACTGCACAAATGTGCAAGAATGACGAGAAACAAAGAGAAATGAAAAAGAACGTTACACGGAAAACACTTAAAATGAAGGAAGAAAATAAAAAGAACTTTCAAAGGAATAAATTCCAAAGAAAGGAACGATTAACTAACAACTTAATCTATAACTCAAAATGAATACACCGTCCCCGACAATGGCGCCAAAAACTTGATGTAGTATTGTTTTTTAGTTATATAATTTATATCTAGATTTTACCAGAATGTTAAACTAATACACACGTAGGTAAGTGCACCTATCATATGCTAGTATAGCAATGGCAAGAACAGAGAGTCGTATCCCAAGACGGTATGATTATTCGAATTATAGATCTTGAATGCTAGTTAAACTAATTAGCAATAAAAATTAAAAGGGGGGAGATGCTTTTAAGATAAAGTATAAGCTACTTGAAAAGAGATTTAAAACTAAATAACAAATAAAAGCGACAAAAGTTGAGTTGTAAACAATTGATGAAAAATGTATTCACTTAGATTCGATTCCCCCTAGACTTTGGATAACAACCTGATTAAGTAAAAGATAAGATCATGTTATATCGTGATTTCTAAGTGGAGTGGTGGCATTTAATGCGGATACGAAACGTTTTGTACAAAACAGTTTTTAAATTTAGAATAAAATTTGCAAACGTGCAAAAACCACCCCTCCTCTCCACTTCCCTATAAATACCCACAAAAACAATAACACACACACCGCTTTGTTAAATTAATCAAACTCTTGCCTTTTTTTCTCAAAACTTGTATGTGTGTTCTTGACCTCTAAACCCAGACCTTTTTTTCTTGCAAAACCAAGACCACCTTTACAATGGCTGCTTCTAAAGCTATTACCTGCGCCCCTAATGTGGAATTCCAACTAGAGGGCGTGGATTTGACCAAAAACAATGTCGTACGGAATTTTGCCTACCCAAAAAAATTTCTGGCCTAAAAGGATATGGTGAAATACTTGCAAAATTGCTTCCTCTTTACGACATTCACCAAAACACCCCCAGTCTTATACCATGACTATTTGAGGGAGTTCTGGTGTACAATAGTGTCCACCAGCCCTGATGTCATCAAGGACTCCATTATCACGTTCTCAGTGAACAATGGGAGAAAGACCCTCTCCCTAGACTACCAAACCTTCATCAAAGCCACAGGCCTTGATTTCACTGAGAACTTTGACCCTCAGCCCACTGAAGCTGAAGTAAAGGCCGAATTGCTTTTACTTGGGCCACATGATGACAAACACCCTGATGTGGCCCCAGGGACTTTATTGGCCAAAGCCCCAATCATCAAAACCTGATTTCCTGCTGTCTGGAGGATCCTGATGACCTTTGTCATTCAGGTCCTTGGTGGAAACAAATCCTCCACGGAGCAATTGAACACTGCTCAACAAATGATAGTGTTCAACCTCCTGGAGGGTAGAAAAATAGATATTGGAGAAATAATCTTCAAGGACCTCATAGTCAAGCTATCAGGGAAGTCCAGGCAAAGACACATGTCTTACCCTAGGTTCATTTCCTGTGTGCTTCAGGACTTATTAGGCTCAGAGTACATTAGGCCAAATATACAGGGATCTGACCCTGATGTCTTACATAAGGCCAATTACTCTAGAGACCTCACTAAAGTTACTCCAATCGCCCTGACCACATACATGTTGATGGTCATTCAGGGCCGTGAAGCTATATCACCAGTGCCTTCTTCTTCCAAGAAGGAGAAGAAGACAAAGAATAAGGGGTCCAGGAAGGTGGTTAAACCCAAACCACTCGACACTGAGACCTCTTCCTCCAAGCTTGAGAAAAACAGGCAAAAATCAGCCAAGCCCACTTAGACACCCACAGTTGAGACCCAATTGGCCAAAGAACAACCGCCAACGGAGGGTACTGAGAAATCATCCTCAGTGTCCTCGGGAAAACCTACTCCTCATGACCCCACTGACATATACAAGTCAGTGGGGTCAGGAACCATCCAACCCTCACATCCCGATGAAGGCATTCGTCAATCACCACCTTTGCCTGAGGGAGAACAGGGTCCTATATCCTCAGTAGAGCAGCACCACTCTGCTGAGAAGGGGACCCACACCTTCTCACATCCCATTTACGGCTTTGACAAATCACAGTCAGAGTCTCAGGGAGGACTGACCCCTAAATTTCCATCAAGGCAGCACAACCTTGGTGGAAAGGGGGGCCTCAACATACAACTTCCCGTTTACGGCTCTAAGCAATCACACTCAGGGTCTTAGGGAGAAATGGTCCTGATAGTCGTTTCAAAACGCGTCACAAGTCAAACCTCTTCACGAAGAAAAGTCAACTCGCGACGGTTCAACGCAACAATCGATTTAATAACCGGATAAGCGTGTACCCGGGTCGAGGTCCCAACGAGGCGTGAAATTGAGGATATCGTTTTCGGTTCGTAATTAAAGTGCTTGAAATGACGAGGGTTGATTGGTTTTTTAATATCTACTAAAACGAAAATTAAAATAACGTGAACGTTAAACTACGAACGAGTAAAAACGTAAAATCTTTGAAAAACTAATCCTACGGGTATCAAAATAATTTTCCTACATCCTAAATGACAAAAGAAAATTTTGAAAAAAGAAATTATATTTTTTTTGACTTTTAATTAATTTTTTATGAATTAAAAACATTTAAACTAATTTAAATTACTAAAAATACTAAAACTAATTTTAAAAATTTGAAAATTTTTCTGAAGTTACTTAATGATAAAACAGCCTTAAGAAAAATAAGATAAGTGAAAATGCTTTTTGAATAAGCCGAAATAAGCTAACACAGCTTATAATAGGCTAAAAGGAATAAGAAGGCTAAGTTAACTTAATTAAATGTGCAATACTTAACAATAACAGAACATTAGCATACTGGTAAGTTGGTTGTTTGTGTGCTAGCAGACCTGGGTTCGAATCCCGGGTCTTGCTATTTCTTTGAAACATTTTTTTTTTTCTTTTTTTAAGTCTCAACACACAAGTGAAAAATAAGCTAAATTTAAAACTGGAAAACCTTTTTTAAACTAACAAATATGCTCAAGAACAGTTTATATAAGCTAATACCAACAAATGAGATTTAACAAATTTAAAAAGATTTCTGTTAAAAAAGAAGAAAACTAATACTACTAAACTGATGCAGCAGATGGGAACACGGACATCTAATTCCTTCATATCTTGATAAAACAGTACCAAGTGATGAATTCATACTTAAATCTACTAGATGAACACTAAAATGCCACAAATTATGGCCAAAATAAACTCAGCCTTGTTGTTGGCTTATAAGAACAATACTGATGCTACTTTTACACTAATCCTCTAGAAACCTAAAAATACTTCAAATTCTCTAAAGTGCTCTTACAAACAGTAAAGTATGGAATATTTTAAGATCTCTAGTTGCACATAAACAGTTGCTTCTAATTTCTACCTGTTTTCACCCATTTGACCCTCAACAGCCAAACACACTAAACTAACTAACCTAACTAGCATTAACTCAAATAAGAAAGATCAAATAAGCAGATAAAAATTAGAATAAGCTAAATAAGCAGTAATTTAAGCAATAAATAAGACATAAGCTGAAAAACAGTAAAATTAAGATTAAAAATTTAAATAAAAACTGACTTTAAATTAAATTTAGAGTAAATTACAATGCTGAATTAAAAATACAAATACCTTAAAATAAAAAGCTAAAATAAACCTCAGGAAAAATCTGCTACTACCGAACCTATTTATACTCAAAAAAAAAAAAAAAAACCCTAGCTTCAAAGTGTGTTTGTTGTGTGAGAGTGTCCTTCACTTGTGCACTTGTGCTTCTTTTGTGACCCTTGGATCATTACTTGGTCTCCACATCTTTTATTTTTGATCGTTGATTTTCCTTTTCTAGCCACGGATTGATGAGGTGGAGGGGGGGGGGACCAAAGACAAGGTCATGTGAATCTTTTGGATGGTAGCGGTGAGGTGGTGAGAGGTGGGATTAGCAGGAGGTTATGGAGGAGATTAGGGGGTGAAGAAGATAAGTAGTGGGTTAGGGTTCTATCGATTGGAATTTTGACCACAAAAGAGGGGTTTGACCCAGTGTTTTTAGCTACGGGTATTAGTAAGTGTGGGGATTAGGTCGGGTCTATTATCGGGTTGGATTTTGTTATAGGTTGATGGGCTTTGGGCCGGTGGGGTAAAATAGGGGTATTGGGTTTAGTTTTAAAATTGGGTTTGAGTTTGAATGGGGTGGGATGTGTTTTGGATTGTTGGATCCGGTTGTAGTTTTTTTTTTTTTTTTTTTAGTTTAGTGTAGAATAATATGGCTAATAAACCAAGGACCAAAGTTGTAATTTATGTAAAGCGGAGGGACCAAATCTGCTATTTCTCCAAAGTTAATCAAGGACCAATTTTGCCAACAAGTAATAATCCAAGGGCCATTGTGAGATTCTTGAGCTCGAATAAAAATCCATATGAAAATTGTCTTTCCCGGCTCCGGTTTCGGCTCTTTTCCAAATCAAGCTCGGTTTTGTCCGTATTTGCCCCGTTTTCAATCCTTTTGTACCTGAAACACAAAAAACACAATCCAAGGATATATGTAACAATATTTGGTCCATTTGGGTGTTTTTGGTCATTTTCGTGGGGGTTTTCGGGTATAAAATGATGAGTAAAAGGCCACTCATCAGGTCCCTATATCTTCGTCAGGGCAGTACAACCCTGATGGAAAGGGGGACCTCAACACCTCATTGCCTCATGATGGTACTAGAGAAAACCCACCAGTCCCTGAAGGCACCCAAGGGGACAAAGACTCAGGGGGCATGAAACCACCCGCTGATATGAAACCTTCACCCCCTCCCCCCTATGGAGTTGCGCATAACTTGGGAACTGACCCTATGGACCAGGCAGAGAAAACCCACTCTGTTCACCTGGAGGGGTCAGGACCTGGCCAAAACAAAGGCGATCCCTCTTTTGAGAGGGAGCCGGATACACTCCTGGTTCCAACTCTTGTAGATCTCCAGATGCTGATTAATGAAGAGTTAGACGAGGAGATGGTTGATTTTGGAGATGACGAAGTTTTAGCTGCTGGGGATGATCTGGAGATTGAAACTTACAACTCTCCTCAGCACACTGGACAACCACCACCATCTCCTCCTCCTGAGGAACAACAACCCCAACACCCTACATCATCATCATCATCATTAGGCAATTCCAACGACTCTGCTCCTGCAACTCCTAAATATCTGCAGAAGTATGATAATGTTCTACCTCTCACTAAAAGGCAGTTAGTCAAGTTCCTCCGCAAGTCAAACACTGCCCTCTTCAATGAGATAACAAAGGAACAATGGGATCACCATACTGACGCAGCAGCCTCCTATGCTGACTTTAGGGCTGCTTTTGAAGGCTCTCATGGTAAACTGCCTCAGGTCACTGCTTTCGCTGCTAAACATATTAGTGACATGAGGACATCTATTGACCAACTGGGCTCTGCACAAGACACACAGTTCTACAATGTGTTGCAAACTCTTAGTGCCATTCAAGAAGAGTTCAAAGATGATCCAGTTCTCCTTACCAAGCTGACTGAGTTCTTGGATACTCAGAAGACCACCTCCTCCAACATTGCTGAGCTTCTAAAGCTCCTTAAAGAGGTGGATCTTGCACCTCTCAGGTCTCAGCAAGATGCCATTCAGAAGTCTGTGTCTGATACCCAGGGATGTCTGAAGGAAATTTCATCAGCCTTTGACCAGCTCTTCACTAAACATAATGAGCTGGTCAGTCATTACACCACCAAGGTCACTGAACTCTCTAATACTCAAGTCTCCATGGCCGCTGACATATCAACCCTGAAGAACGAGACCACTGACATCAAGAATATGGTCTCCACAATCCTGTCAGTTCTTCAAACTTCTCAAGTTCCTCCGGCTCCTCAGTCAACAGATGCTTACCCTGAAGCTCCAGCATCTGTTGAGGGGGAGAAACCTGAAGATTCAGTACTTGAACCCAGTATCACTGAAGCTGTTCCTCTACAAAGCTTCATGCCAGGACCCTCAACTTCCTCAGCTCTTGTTGTTGTTACTACCACTCCCATCCCAACTGAAGCAACAACAACAACAACTGAGTTCCCTGAAGCCTCTTTCAGTACACCCCCTCCCACTGACAAAGGGAAGGGAATCATGGAGACTGATGACTCTCCTCCAAAACTGGTAAAGGCTCCAAGAGAAGTGCGTCAAGACCCAGATGCACTCTTGGAAATCATCTTAGAGGATGGGAGGAAATTCAAGGGCACCAGAGAAAAAGTTGCCGCTATTCTAGATGAAGAGGAGAGGCGTAAGACTGAAAGCCTCAGTAGGCCAGTGATTGCTGAGGTGGCCAAAGAATTCATCAGGGAAACTGAACAGGTCATCAAGGGGGAACAATTCCTCAAACTTCAGGCTGACCGAATCAAAGAACACAATCTTAAGGTCAAGCTCAATACTGAAAAGAAGAGGAAAACCTATGAGAAGTATCTGTGGTACATGACGAAGACAAAGGGTGAAGGTCCCATAACTGACATGACCATTCATGCCAACACTGATCCCATAGCCATCACTGTTCACAGAGGGCCAAGGAAGTCTGAGAAGAACAAACCATTCAAGTTCTCAGAATATGGGATTAAGGAATGGGACATGATGGGGCCCATCCTGAGGAAGAAGCAAAACAGGTGTGTTCCTGACCTTCTGGCTGCCCTGAACAACAAATATGAGGAACTAGAAAGGGTAGCCAAGAGCTTGGGAATAGATCATGAGAAGGCACTTGCTTCTCACGGCCTTACAATCCCTGAACCTACTCAGAAGACTGGGAAGAAGAGGAAAGCTATAGGACAAGAACCTAAACAATTTATAGCTGCCCTTCACTGCAACAGGATTCCTCCTGAAGGGGTCAAGTTCGTTCCCAACCAAGTAATCAAGCTTCCTGAGTATGGTATCTTCTTCGTCGATGAGTTTGGCCAACAGGCCTTTCAAAGAGTCAGTGATATAAACCTGGTGGAAACAACAACACTTCTTGCATACAAGCTGATGGCACTTCACATGAAGAGCCCTGAAAATGAAGAGTTCATAAGACTGATGGACAAGATAATGAATGAAAGACCCGACAAGGAGAAGTTGGTGTCTAAGAAGGCTAAGTTGGAACTCATGGGAATTATGGAAGCCTGAGTACATATCCCTGAGTGTTATGTTTAGATGATAGGACTTTTGTAATGATATAAATAAAATGATGGCCCACGTTTTGTTATATCAGTGTCCTTTAATAGCTTTCTAGTATATTTAGTGTAAGAAAAAGCCCATTTGCTCACTTACATTGATCAAACACTTAGGCATAATTTATATCCAAATAGGGGGAGATTGTTGGGTCCATTCAGTACCCAAGCGTCCTGAAAACAAGGATTTGAATACAAATTAGACCAAGTGTTAAACAACCGTGAACGCTCTCAGGTCACTGAGTGAACAGTCACTCATAGAGTTATCTTCAGGATGCTTAGGACGAGTCTAAGAAGAAAGATTCACCATTCAGTGAGGCGGAACTCCCTGAGTGTCACTTAAGGCAAAGAAGAAGATAATGGGTTCAGTGAGTGATGACAATAACTCACTGAACTCCAGTCTCCTCAACAACAATAATGATTGAAGACTGAAGACCAAGACTAAAGAATCTAAAGTCTGAAAGAAAGGCGGGACAAGGCGGGAAGAGTTTGAAAAGATAAGGAGAAGTCCTTATCAGGCCAAAGTCAAACTTTCCCTGAAAGGCTTGAGAACAAGAGCAGTGTCATCACTGTTACTCAGAAAGCGTATTTGTCCTATACCTAAAATAGGTTCTTCTAATAGTGACAAAATACACCAGTATTTTGTCCTGATTAGTTAGGTCATTCTTTTTGTCTTTATAGTCACGGGTGCTCTTTTATACTTGTGTATAAATAGGATCATAAGGGAGAAAAGTGGACAAGTTTTGTGCACTTAATGCTTAGACATTCACAAAACCACTTTTCTCCCCTAAAGAGCAACCTAGCCCCTGAGATAGCTCAGTGGTTCATTCATTGTTGCCACTCAAGCATAGCTTGAGTTTAGTGAGAAGAACATACCATACCTTGTCGTTTCAATCTCAAGTGTTTATTCCGCAAACACTTGGGTATAGATTCTTTTGATTAATTTCTAATAAGAATTTAAACGTTGAAAAACTCTTGTGTTTTATCTTTTACGTTTTTCTTATTTGTTTAAATTAATCAATACATTACTCAGTCATAGAACATGATTAGGTTAACTTTGTAGTTAAATCTAATTGTGTAACGGGAGCAACAGTGAGAAGTTAGTAAGTTGTTCGTCCAAGAAGCAAGATTGCACTGCGATGTCGACTGCGGAAGCAGAGTATGTGTCTCAATCTACATATTGCGCGCAAGTTCTTTGGATGTGCACGCAACTGTCAGATTATCGCTTTCTCTTTTTAACCAAATCCTAATTTTTTGCGATTCAAAGAGCGCCATAGCCATCTCTTGCAACCCAGTTCAACATTCGCGCACCAAGCATATCGCAGTTCGCTACCATTTCATCAAAGAGAACGGGGAAAAGGGTATAGTTGAGCTATACTTCTCAAGACGGATTACTAGTTGGCCGACTTATTTACGAAATCTCTTTCGAAAGAAAGGTTTGAGCATTTGGTCGACAGAATTGGAATGCGAAGCCTACCTCTAGAGGAGTTAGACCGTCTTGTCGAACTTTCTTGAAAATTTACTGAAAACAAAGCTTCGCATGTAAATATTTAAAAAAAAAAAAAACAAATACAAAATTTGAAAAAGCGCAAAACAAAATACAAAAATATAAAATCTTCAAAAGCAAAATACAAAATTGAGAAATTCAAAAACCCAAAAGTATTCGTCTACGACTTGTCTCTCGTATAATCAATATGCTTTACGCTTCTAGAAATGTCATTCAACAATGATACGAAAATGTAAAGATGCTTGAATGAGAGTTCACTAACTGCTTTCAAAACATGTCGTCTCTAAATTTTTCTTAATGACTTATGTACACATTACAGTGCACAACTCGATTTTCAAAGAACGAAAAGTGTTACGCAAAATGATTTTATCAACTTTGTACACTTATCCTAAAAGGACCCTGTTGTAGCATCAATGCAACATTCCTAATGGAAAAGAAGAGAAGTTTTCTTTTTAATAAAAACAAGGATTTCTCAAACTGAATTTCCAAATTGTTTTTGCAAAAGAAACTTTGTTTTATTGTGTTGAAATTCCATATCTTACATGTGGTTTTAGAAACCTTAAGCAAAATTGGTTCAAGAAATTTTCAAACTTAATTTTCAGATTCTTTCACAATTTTGCTTATGAAGACTCAATCCCTCAAACTTTCAAAAAGTTTTTCAAGTTTTGAGGGGGAGTAGTTCAAAATAAAGAAGTTTTTCTCAAAACTGAAATTTCAAATCATTTGAATAAACTTCTTTCCAAATTGAGAAGACAAGAGTTCATATCTCTATCTTCAAAATACTTTCAAATTGATTTTCCACATCTACAAAAGGTATCATATTCCTTGAAGCAACATTTATTCAAGAATTTTTCAAACATAATTTCAAAATCTTTCAAAATTTTACTTCAAAAAGACTTCTTCCCTCTAACTTTTGAAAAAGTTTACAATTTTCAAAACAAATGGAAGTTTTCAGGGGGAGTATTTCAAAACAAAAATTATGTTCCAAAAATGTTCATGCAACAATATCCGTTTCTCCCTATAAGCATTGAAAACAGTGATTTTAATCAAATTGGTATAAAAAATACCATGGATATGCTATTTTTTAGGGGAGAAAATGTGATTAAAAATCTGATCGTTTTTATCTCAAGAGGTTCTCATAAATGAATAAAGAATTGATGGGAAAATAATGAGAAAACTCTAAAAGACTTGTCCATAGACGGGTAATAATTTCAAGTTAGTTATTAGCGTTAGTTATCACCTAAAAGCTGATAATACATCCCTTTAACTAGCAACGTAAACGTGTCTCGCAAAGGACTTGTCTATTAGGGTTCTATCATTTCATAAGTTTATGTACTGAAAAGTAACATCTCAAGAAACTCTCTATAGACTTGTACCTAGACGGGTAATAACTTCAAGTTAGTTATTAGGGCTAGCTGTCACCCAAAAGCTGATAATGAATCCCTTTAACTAGCGACGTAAGCGTGTCTCGTGAGGTCTTGTCTATTTAGGGTCTATCATTTCGAAAGTGAGAACACTTCTCTCAATGTGTAGAATCATTTCAAAAATATATGAGCACATGTGGAGGGGGAGTATTTATGAAAAATGAAAACTTTCAAAGTGTGATTAAAACAATTTCATACATACACTTTGATTGAATTTTCAATGGTTTTAAGGCTACTATCAATGTTCCAAACCAAATATCCGAAAGAAGATATAAGGCGGTTAAGAAATAAGTATAGTCCAATGGTCCAGCCAGAGCCGGAGGGACCTACCCAAGGACATTTCAAATAGATAGACTAGAAGTCCTTAGGTATGAAAAAAAGAGTAAATGAGAAAAGGGGAAAGAAGGGGTTGAAGAATGAAAAAAAAAAGTTATGTAAGGGTAAAAAGAAATGAGCCCTCCATAAACTTAGGACAGAAACCAAGTCAATACATCTGCTATCGGTTATCACTAAGATGATACTGGTATTGAAGACAAGACGTCATGGACCCAGTGACGCACTGCACAACCCCTCCCAGCTACTAAAGTTCCACTTACAAGGTTCTTGTTTCACTTCTCACGGAGACTAAACACATAATCTATCGACCTCTCACTCCGAGATGTGTTGGTATTGAAAAGGTGGCAGTCTGCTCCAACCTCCGCTCACTAAAACCAAAACGCACGTATCGAGTCTAGAGACATGAGATTCAACAAAAGATCTCTTAGGACACAGTTTCCAAATTTATACACTTGTGTTCACGAATAAGAACACAAGTTGTACGAGTGTCCTTAACAAGATCTATGTAATATTGCCAAACATTCATTATGGTGGCTACTTTGTCTCAAACGTTCTACAGTCATGGAGTGATACTTTGGTATACTCCAGCGGCTCACCTGTTTTGTTGTAAGCCTTCTTGAGGGTATCCAATTCGGGAACAGCCTTTGTGAGGACTCGAACGGTGTTTTCACACTATGTTGTTAATACTCTCGAACAATCCAAACTTGTAAGTGCTGGAAATCCCGCTAAGGAGATTCCTTTCATGGATCGAGTCCTGAAGACGTGGGTCTTTACTTGGATTTTATCCAGCGTATTGATAATTGTCCTTAACTGGATTCGGATGGCTGATGTGCCCGACCAAGGTGAATGGAATCAATACATTCATCAGTAAAACAATCGTAGTGGTCTATTCTCTAAGAAAAGTCCACCGTAATCGATTGGTGTTTATGACTAACAACGAATATGCAGGTACTGATCACATTCCCTTGGAGAAAGGCGTTTACCACTATATGCATCAACATCTTCAAGCTCCACATACTCATACTCAAGTGATCATTCCTCAACAAGTTCAAGACAAAGATCATCAAGACGAAAAGATTCATCAAATTCAAAGTCAAGAACAAGTTAGAGTCAAGAGAATATCTGAGGAGTATCATAAGAGTAAAGATCTGAAGAGCATAATTCACATATAGTATGAGTATGTCGGAGAGAGCACAACACCATATCAAGCAAAGATATTGAAGGCAAGACGAAAGATCACAAGCATGAACGAAATAAAGAAGTCTATCAAATCTATTACAAACAAGGGTCAAGATCAAGGAACAAGTGCTGAATTTCAAAGATCCAAGTTGAAATACTCAAGACGCAAGTACTAAAGATCAAAGATTCAAGTTCAAGACTCAAGAGGCATCATTCATAAATGACTACCCCTTAGGGGGAGATTGTTAGCATTTATATTCTATATGAAGTGATGGTCATTTATATGACGAGAACCTTGTTTCCTTGTAATAGATAATTATAGATTAATCAGTGGGCTTTGGTGTTAGTTTAAGCTAATACATTTGCCGTATGGGCTTAGTATTATGTAATTTGCTCTTGTAAAATCCCAACACCACACCAAAGCCCACCAAACCCATGTTGGGCGTTTTCCTTTGTATAAATAACGATCACCCTCTCATTTGAGAGGGTGTGTGAGTGTGTGTTTTACTATGTGAAGTTGCATTCTCATCACCATCTCTCTACTTCATCTCTCTCTCTCTCTCTACGCCTCCTCTCTCTCTAGAACTATATCATATTTTGGGATCCTACAAGTATTGGAATCTACGTGGATGTTTAATTGAACCTTTAGTAGGATATTCTTTCAAGTGAATTTGGTAAGGTCCCGAGTTCAAATAAGCTCGTCTTACTTCTTCCCTTTGATTAATGGGTTGTCACTTTGCGGGATCTCTTTCCAAATTATTAGAATCAACATCCTCATTATTTGGCTTTGGAGTTTATGTTATACGCGGTTCTGGTTGATTTTGAGGTTGTTCATTGATGTGTGAATATCTAATCTTTAATTTATAAGCCTATTTCACCTAGATCTATTCTTACACACTTTAAGAGTAGTGTACCCTATCGTGCAGTAGTGTGGCTAAGGAAAATACGGGTGTCAAACCCTAAAAGCAGATAATTTGGTCAATTATAAGAAATTAATTACTAAACCTATGAAGCAATTTAAAATCCCAAATTGTGCTTTAGAGCCACGCGATCAATTGCATAAAAGACTAATAAAACTTAGATTCAATTTGGTTCGAGGGTGTAGAATGGGTTTAGATTTGATTTGACATTAACTAAACAATTGGTTTGATTTTATGTGATTCGAAATAGTGTTGATACCCTTATATGTAGGGACAATCCATTCCTTACATGCAAGGTTGGTTTCGGTGTTTTCATCTGTAACACCCCCTAATTTGTTTTGTGGCAGCGGAAACTAATTAGGTGTTACACTGAGGATCGAAGTCAAAAATTTCAGAAAACGCCTTGAAAAAGGCGTTTTGAAAGTTATATGTCATTCAAAATAATAGTTTTGGTACAAAGGTTGAAATATCTGATTTGAAAATCCCACAAAAGTATGGTAATTTGGAAAGAATGACATATTTGATTTTCACACCATTTAAGTTATCAGAGTATTTAATGCCCGCTCCGTGTCTTGTCCTGCTCCGTTGATTACCTGAGATAAACATGCTTAAAACGTCAACACAATGGTTGGTGAGTTCGTGGAGTTTGATAGAAAATAACTTTCTTTCAATGAATTCAAGAGTTGTACAGTGATAGTTGAAATAAATACTAGTACTTCTTGAAGTAACTAGCAAGTTTGCAATTGGGTAAAAATCCACGAGTAAAACGTTTACGAACTCAGATGATCAGAGATTTGAAGTTTATATGCTCGAAATAAAATGATGGTTCAACTTTTAAAAGTAACGATATACCAAGCATTGAGTTGTCTTTATCATAAGACACAACTAAGTCACATATGATAACAGTTAAGTTCCAAGTACATGATACATAATCCAAACACATAGTGAAAACAATAGTATAAAGTCTGATGTCTATCAGTGTGGAGTGGTGGTTAAATACAGCTGTATCCAAATATATATAGGAAGACATATATATTCATAAGGTTATATTGCCCTAAGCCTCATGACGCGCAAAACGTTAACAAAGGTACCTGATGGGGCGTGTGTTGGAGTATAGTTTTGGCAGTTTTAATGCCTACTCAAGTTTTAAATTTATATTTAGCCGACTTATCAATAACACACACACTTAACGAGCAGTGTACCCGGTCAGTATGAAGATAATGGTAAGTAGAGTGTCGATCACTAAGAGTGGAACATATTATCTAGTTATTCTAATCAGTATTTTAATATCCTAACGCAAGAGGTTTCAGCCTGAGAGACTGGCACGATTTGTTTGCAATTAAATAATAAAATAAACCAATAGGCACGAATCAGCAAGTAGCACACACGTACACAGATAGATACTTGAGACAATAAGAGGGCTGTCCTTATGATTAAGTAGATTGTCACTTGTTTTATTGATAGCTTTATATGAAGTGTATGTAATTAACCCTTTCTCGTTGGTCCTAATCTTATCGGCGAGTAAACCCTTAATGATTACTTATGTCTAAAAGTTATTCCTAAGTGATCAATTTAGTAATAACCGTGGGAGCCACATTATGTCCCGCAGTCAAATGCCCGCAAGCCACTAATAAACACAGAGGTTATCAATGCACTAATAAGTAGTAACCAAAGACATCAACATATAAACTTTAATTGATGGGAAAGCAAGTATTAAAGGGAGTGCAATCTTTCGTTGTCACATTACACAAGCCACCAATCCTGATGAATTAAAGTTTGCTAACACAATAAAACAAAACTACTTAATGAATTAAATACATGCAGCACCTTCTTATAGCTCTTGTATCTTTGATTTGGGTGTGTCTTGTGCTGCCTCCTTGACTGAATTCGTCCTTTGGTTCTTCTGTTCGGACTTAGGTTATAATTTTCGGAACCCTAAATTCGTCTGGTCTACGGGGTATTTATAGTTTCTGTCTGAGGGAAGATGCGGCGCATCTAAGGAGTAGATGCGGCGCATGTACTTAACTTCGCGTGGGGTCCAAGATTATAATATTCAGGAATATTCGTACACCGCCAGAAGATGCGGCGTAACTCCATGATTAGATGCGGCGCATGTCCTCTTGTATCTTGGATCGTATCTGGTGATATCTTGATAGAGATGCGGCGCATGTCATGAGTGAGATGCGGCGCATCTGGAGCAGATTAGTCTTGATCTTCTTCATTTCAGTAGACTCTTCACATTATGCATGTTTTGCTCCATTATTAGTCCAAAATCGCCAAGTTTCACCAAATGCTTGTTTTTACCTGAGAATTACAAAAGTAAATGATTAAGTATCAATCCTCATACATAATATAGTAAAACAAGTCAAATTAATAGGATAAATGATAGTAATAAAATGTACTTATTTGAGTTCATCAAATATCCCCCCACTTGAACTTTACTTGTCCCCAAGTAAACCTTAGAATTTCTTTTATGAAAATGTATCCTAAAAGATGTTAGGATTTATTTTTATATTTAAGCATGTATTCGTTTATTTCATAATCACACAACTAAACACTTAACGAATTAGAAGTAAAATAAAATAAGTCGATAAAAGCAAATCTAATCGTTTAACTGTCCAGTCGCGACGAATATTCTATCATAAGCTTGGCAAGTATACACATCTCCACCACTAAAGCTAAGGAATAACAAGTCTAAAGCGGTAAAAAGGGTTTTTAGGCTTAAGGGTTAATTATTCTCTTTTCACTATCGATCTCAAATTCCAGAAAAGGCGACAAAATCACAAATACATGATCGAATCCACGAACACGATACTTGCAATTGCTCAAATCCTTAACTCGAATAGGCTAAAGATAGGTCCAAACTTCACCAATAATAATATATCAAAAAGGGCGACAAAATCATAAATACATAGCCGAATCCACGACTACGATACTTAAGATTGCTCAAATCCCTAATCTCAATAAATCAAAGGTTTGGTTGGATAAAGAATAATAAAGGGTATGGATAATATTTGGGATATAAATTGGTGTAAAAATAAAAAAATAAACAAAACAAATAAATTAAAATCCTAAGTGTGGTTAATCACTATCCCAACCATCCCATGAATAAGACTCATATCATAGAATAACTCACGCTTTAACACTTGAAACACACGCTTTAGGTAGACACGAATTATACTCAACAAGATCTTAATCAAAGAATAAACCTTAATTGGCGTTCCCATAACTGCCAATTCCCATTCAATCCATAGATATAGTACAACAAATAGTGGTGATATCGACCACTTACATAACTTTACATAAGTTGGTTAAAATAAACTTCCAACTTTTCTTTCTTTCTTTTTTTTTTTTTTTTTTTTTTTTTTTTTTTTTTTTTTTTACTTTTTTTTTACTTTTTTTTTTTTTACTTGAAACATAATCATAGATGTGTAAAATTTCACCACATCACTATAACTTTCTTTCCGGATAATTTTTTCCATACTTTTCATAACTTCAGAAATAATGGTAATAGTGAAAGTAGTAAACACACGAAAAATAAACTCAAAGATATACAATATTTACTTTCACTCCAATTGCATTGTGCAATTTCCCGACCTAACCATAGATAATGAATTACGCACGCGAACACAGGTAATGTAAGGAAACACACTTTGCCTATAGCAATTAACCAACCACAGATTCTAATCTACAGGGTAGGCTAAGGTTTAAGGTGTAACGAAACATTTTAAACATAGGTGTAAGAAACGAAAGGAATGGCTCTGAGTGTTTTTCTAGGGGTATCTTACTCTAAAAATGAGAGTAACAAAAGGGTTTATACGGGGGTTAACTAACCAGTGTAGTTAGTTAATAACACATAACATATAAAGGCTATTTGGGTGTAATCCTAGAATTTTACCAATTTAGACAAGTCATTCCAATTATATAAATATAATACTCATTATGGTGGTCTCGAATAGTATACAAGCCAAGTTCTAAAGTTTACAAGTCACCGGCACACTCATAGATTTGTGAATTTTGAAAAATCACAATTTTTTTGAAAATAACGTCATGTGTGCAGTTATGCAACTTAGATCTTAAACAAAAACATGCTAAAAAAAATTTAAGTTTGATATATTAAGCACATTTTAAGCATAATTTTTGAAAAAGTTTAGGACAAGTAAGTGTTAAGTGTTCTAATTCTCCAATCCCCCCACTTAAGTTAAACAACGTCCTCGTTGTTTGTATAAAAGGTAAAAACTGGAAAATAAAAGAATTAGAACAGAAAAACTCCCCTGAGATTTGCTCGGTATGATCCTCCATTTGTATTTGAGCAAAAATCAACTTCTTGTGGATTAGAACGTTAAAGCTTCATACTTGATGTATCCACAGGAAATCCAGGAATCTATAATACCACCAACACTTTAAAACACACCTAAGATAAGAAAGGTTCAACCTTGCATAATACATTAGTAGTTAGGAAAAATAAAACTTTAAAAATTAAAACTGAAAATCATCAGGTCAGTCGATGCGCCGTATCTTATGGAAGAAGATACGCCGTATCGATCCTGGAATTAATACGGATCAGAATAAAGATGCGCCGCATCCTTAACCAGGGATGCGCCGCATTAAAATAAACTGATAAATAGTTTTAAAGTCGAAAATAAAAATGCAGAAAAATTAAAATAAGATATGACCATTGCAGGAGATGCGTCGCATCTCAGAATTGAGATGCGCCGTATCCTCATGCGGCCTGAAACAAAAATAAAACAAAATAAAGGATAGGATGCGTCGCATCTGTTAACCAGATGCGGCGCATGTAGATACCAAACAGACTGTTAACAGTCTGTTGTAAAATGACTCGTTCCACGGTTTAATCTTTCACGTCCTCTCGTACTCTCATGCTGAACTTAATGCCAGTCTTCATCAGATATAACAAGAAATAAAAACTGAAACATTAAATATATAAATGAGAATAGTGATCAGTACAATCCAAAAAATAATAATAATGTGTGGAACAATGTCTGTAAAATCAAGAGAGTAAGATCATGGGTGAGCAAGGTCGTCTGGATGGGTCCCGGAAGTGCTGGCTCCATCAGTCCTCTGGCGGACTCTGCGCTCGTATGCACGTGTCACTCCCGCAACCTCAGTACCATCTGGACGAACGTGTGTAATACCCTGCTGCTCTAATAGTCTGCTCACACTCCTAACCACCCACTCAGAGTCCCTCCTCAGGGTTCTCAACTCTCCCTCTACTGCCTCAAGTCTCTGACCAATGGTGCGTGGGGGTACTGGTGCCTGTGGCACCTCCTCGTCGGCAGGAGCAGCAGCCGGAGGTCCCTGAGGTCCTCCCTGCTCCTCCTCTGGCCCTGCAGCTCTGGCAGGCCCTAATGCTGCCCAAAAGTGGCCTCCCGCAGCCACCTGGCAGATCCCGAGTCTAACCAAATAGTCCCTATCGATAACCGGGAGACGGGCCACAATAACCTCCAGCCCCGCTGGGATCTCTGCTCCAATAACTCCAAAATGGCGGGCCAGCCTCGAAACAAAATGCCCGCCAGTCATCTGGCTCCTCCGATCTCTCCCTGCAGCAGATCGGTGGAGGTAGTGCGCTAAAAAGTGGGGGATGTTCACCGACAACCCCTCATCCATACTCCTAAGGAGGAAGAGGTCCAGAGTAGTCACCTTTTCAGGTGACTGACCTCTCACAGCAATAGTAAGTGCAATCAGCCTGTGGCACAGCCTCCTCATCGGCTCCCTGATCAAAGTATATGAGGGGGTGGAAGTAGTAATATCACCCAATGAAGAAATCCGGTCCCAGTAATCACCGAATAATCCTCTGTCAGGGACAACCCGTAAACTCTCAGCCCAATACCTGGCAAACCCAGCAGATCCAAGCTCCTCCTCAGTGTGTAGCCCCATGGCCAAAATAAACTGCCTCATCGACATCTGCCTATGCACACCTCCTAGCCTGAATACCAGAGTGTCAGCTGTATCAATCTCCAAATCCGTCTCCCTGTAATGAATCGTGCTAAAGAACTCCAGCATGAGCTCCCTAATCAGAGGCTCGTCAATCCTAAATAGTCTCTCCCAAGCACTAGACCTAAACACCACCTCCTCATCGTCTCCAGCAACTACCATCTCCATCCGATGCTGTAAACTCTCAGCTGCATGTCCACCACCAATCAACCCTACATCATCAAAACTCAAAACCTGGACTCTGAATATTTTCTTGAAGTAAATCGAGTCAAGCCTACGCAAGTAATCTTCCAGAGTGGCAGGAGTTAGTCCCATGTTCTCAAATTGTAGCCACTGATGCCTAAGTGTGACCTCTGGTAATGCCATCTGAAATAGATATTCACAGTCAGTAAACAGTCTGCAAATAAGGTAGATACGGCGCATCTGATTTAATCAGTGCGGCGTATCTATATAAAGTATAAGAGATGCGGTGCAATACAAGGGTCAGGCACACTTTTCAAGAATCCGTATCCGTGACGTAAACTACCACTAAATATCACAGTATCATATTCTCCTTATATCAGTTCTAATATCTCATTCCACCACTACTAATTCGCCTTCCCGCTAAATATTCAAAATCGAACCCAAAACCTAAATTTTCGGTTAGATCAAATTAGGTTATAAGTTCAATTATTTATGCAAATTAAATACGGGGGAAACCATCTAGAGCAAGTCCTAATCATATCTCTATATCATTTAAGCACGAATCGATTCAATCATATAAAACCCTAATTTTCGTATTAATCAAGATTAAATCGAAATGGAGTAATTACCTTAATTTGATGATTAGGAGGAAGATTCTAGATCGGATTAAAGGTGGATTAAAGAAGATCGATCGGGATTCGAGTATAATTTTAGTGCGTGAAAGTTCTTAACTGTGTGTGTTTATGCGGCGCATTCCCGTCGTATTTATAGGGCGACACGATGCGCCGTTTTAGAAAATTGGGATGCGCCGTATCTATTTAATTTCGTTGACTAGTCAATAAGTCCTAGTTGGTCAGGGATACGGCGCTTTGGATAATTAGATCCGCCGTATCTCTATGTCAGTTAACGAAATTTAAATGAAGAACGTACCTTGGCCTTCGCAACACAGTTCCTTATACATCAAATTTGGGTTAAACGGCACACCATATAGATGAATTCAAAAAAAGAGCAATAGGCATAAACGTATCATTAATAATTGTAATCTTATTGTTTAGTGGATAAGGATTTATTCCGAGGTTAGGAACAAATATCGTTTTTGAGCATACAAAATTAAGATTACGATTTGAATCAGATGTATAATATAGATAATAAAACTGAGATTTATAGTGTAGAGAACTTTCCTTTGGTCAGGTTGAATTATCGTAGAGTTTACCTGGGATTCTATTTCAAGAATTTAAGACGTTCAATGTTACCAGTACTGAGCTTTCCTCCACTCTCGTCGTCTTATGTTCGGTCACTTCAGCTAGCGTCTCTTGGTTTGGTTCAGAATGTAATCTTTCTTGGTGATGCTCGAGTCATCATTTATCCTGAAAATAAACAACTTGCACACGAGAGTAGCGGGCCGATCAAAGTAAATATCAAAAATCAACTATATTTATCAAATTATATTTGTCGTATTAACGAAAGTTAATGCGCCGTATTTTCGTTATGTTTAAAAATAAATATCGATTTTTGATTCAGAAAGATGCGCCGTATCGATATAAATCGATGCGTCGTATCTGTTTAATAATTCGCAAACTGTTTTTAATTAAAATAATAGATACGCCGTATCTAAAAAAGCAGATGCGTCGTATGGCGTTAACGTTTAGAATTTTTTTTTTTTTTTTTTATTAAAAACAGATACGCCGTATCTGCAAAAGCAGATGCGTCGTATTACTTTATCGCTTAGAAAAAAAAATTCTTATTAAAAACAGATACGCCGTATCTTGGGGAAAAGATGCGTCGTATCGAATTAATTAAACGCATTGTATTTTTAAAATTAAACACAATACGCCGTATCTGAGAGATCAGATGCGCCGTATCGTTTGATTTAGCACAGTACAACGATAGCAGAACAGAAAAATACGAAAAATAAAAACAAAAATAAAAACAAACAAACAAAAATAAACACACAAAAATAAAAGAAAACAATTAACACACAATACAACAAATATGCAAAATAGTACAATGATGCAATTAACCTAATAAAAAGAAAAACCTAATTAAAATACTAATCAAATTAACAGATAATAACAATTCACTCCCCGGCAGCGGCGCCAAAAACTTGATGGGGCGTGTGTTGGAGTATAGTTTTGGCAGTTTTAATGCCTACTCAAGTTTTAAATTTATATTTAGCCGACTTATCAATAACACACACACTTAACGAGCAGTGTACCCGGTCAGTATGAAGATAATGGTAAGTAGAGTGTCGATCACTAAGAGTGGAACGTATTATCTAGTTATTCTAATCAGTATTTTAATATCCTAACGCAAGGGGGTTTCAGCCTGAGAGACTGGCACGATTTGTTTGCAATTAAATAATAAAATAAACCAATAGGCACGAATCAGCAAGTAGCACACACGTACACAGATAGATACTTGAGACAATAAGAGGGCTGTCCTTATGATTAAGTAGATTGTCACTTGTTTTATTGATAGCTTTATATGAAGTGTATGTAATTAACCCTTTCTCGTTGGTCCTAATCTTATCGGCGAGTAAACCCTTAATGATTACTTATGTCTAAAAGTTATTCCTAAGTGATCAATTTAGTAATAACCGTGGGAGCCACATTATGTCCCGCAGTCAAATGCCCGCAAGCCACTAATAAACACAGAGGTTATCAATGCACTAATAAGTAGTAACCAAAGACATCAACATATAAACTTTAATTGATGGGAAAGCAAGTATTAAAGGGAGTGCAATCTTTCGTTGTCACATTACACAAGCCACCAATCCTGATGAATTAAAGTTTGCTAACACAATAAAACAAAACTACTTAATGAATTAAATACATGCAGCACCTTCTTATAGTTCTTGTATCTTTGATTTGGGTGTGTCTTGTGCTGCCTCCTTGACTGAATTCGTCCTTTGGTTCTTCTGTTCGGACTTAGGTTATAATGTTCGGAACCCTAAATTCGTCTGGTCTACGGGGTATTTATAGTTTCTGTCTGAGGGAAGATGCGGCGCATCTAAGGAGTAGATGCGGCGCATGTACTTAACTTCGCGTGGGGTCCAAGATTATAATATTCAGGAATATTCGTACACCGCCAGAAGATGCGGCGTAACTCCATGATTAGATGCGGCGCATGTCCTCTTGTATCTTGGATCGTATCTGGTGATATCTTGATAGAGATGCGGCGCATGTCATGAGTGAGATGCGGCGCATCTGGAGCAGATTAGTCTTGATCTTCTTCATTTCAGTAGACTCTTCACATTATGCATGTTTTGCTCCATTATTAGTCCAAAATCGCCAAGTTTCACCAAATGCTTGTTTTTACCTGAGAATTACAAAAGTAAATGATTAAGTATCAATCCTCATACATAATATAGTAAAACAAGTCAAATTAATAGGATAAATGATAATAATAAAATGTACTTATTTGAGTTCATCAGTACCGTAAAAACGGCGGAGTCACATCAGGTTACTGATGGTTTTGCCCTCAGGTAATAGGTGATTGCCTCATCCTATTATTTCTCAAATATAGTGTATCGCGACTAAATACGACTAGCCATAAGGCATTCCATCCAGCATTTAGTGGGATAGGTCGTCAGCCTCTAACAGGTTTCGAAGCTGTTCACTATATTCGTGCTCACCGTAGTGATTAATGGCTCATGATCGAGGGACTTCATGGCAATATAGTTAAACTTAGGCAATATAGGTTTCAGGGTTTCATAGAATATGCGTACTTTGGTTTTGGCAATTATTTCTAGTTGAAATGTAGAAATATCATAGTAAAGTTAACAGTACATTCAATTGTTATATGAATGCATATACTGAGTCTCAGTTTCGTGTTACAACAAGTAGTTTGAAAATGTTATCTTTCAATACAGTGTTTAAGCTAAGCAAGTAACTTGCAAGTATAACGAGCATTTATCCCTTCCAGAGGGTGATTCAAAACATGTAAAGCATAGTTGATGATTTTGAGTAAATCATGAGAGTTTTCAAAGTATGAAAATACTTAAAACAGTTGAAGCATGTATCTCCCCCAAAAGAGTTATTAAAAACAAGTATTAACAGAGTAGGGGCCACGACTCACCTGGAGTGTATCTGACAAGATGGAATTATAAGATCAAGTAAGACTTATGGAAATGATCACGGAAACGTCTTCAATACGAGACCTGAATATGAGGGAAGTCTAAGATTCTGACTTACTACTAACAATGAGTGTGAAAGTGAGAAATCGTATAACGATTTGATGATGTGAGTGTGATATGCTTAAAATGCCTCAAGTTAAGAAAAATATAATATCATACATGATATTATCCTGATTATTATGCCACTCGACTCAAAATATTATCTCCTCATGATATGCAAGTGAAATCGTTTAATAAATAACGAAAATTAAATAATACATAACTAAAATGTATAAAATGCATATGAAGTGATGTAGTGATGAAAAATGGAAAATGGAATAAGAATGTCAAGTATAAACAGTAGGTCCTTGTTCTTTTCCAGATTTTTCACTTTTTACTTTAACTGTGATTGCGTTACGTCGTTAGTCCTTTGTTAAATCTAAAGTCCAATAATAGTCCAAAAATTGTCTATATGTCCATATAAGGCTTGGAGTTAATTCAATGGTCAATTCAAGTCCTCTATAAACTGTTTTCACATTTTCAGTCCATAAGTTTCTCGGTTTGGCAGTTTCAGTCCTTCTAGTCAAAATGCGTTACATTTTTAGTCCAAAAATGTCAAAATGGTGGGGGACAATGTGGGCGTGTTTTTCTGAGTTATATTTAAGATAAAAGAAGCTTATTTTAACAGCTTATTCGGCTAGTAGCTTATTTTTACACACTGGGCCCTTAACGAATTACAATTCTAAGCCCAATATTGGTTTTTAGTGGTTTTTCAAATATGATTCATACGGGTTACTTGGGCTATTTTAAAGGGTCGAAGCTTGGGTATTTTTACAAGCTGTTTAAATGAAAAATGTAGTTAGTTATGTTGTTTAACAGGTCATGTAAAGATAACATATGATCATTAAGTTGGTTCGTGAAATATGGAGTTGTCTTCTAGGCGACTTGGACTGTTTTACACATTTCAAAACACTTAGCATGTTTTTCTTAGTGTTCTCTAGTTTGTTTATAGCGTACATGTGATATATAAAGCTTGTACATGTTCGAATAATGCATGAAATGTTAACGTATGAATGGTGTGTGTGAGGTAACTACCGAGACTCTCAAAAGAGTGATCGACATTCTACATGGTTCAAAATAAGTTAACATGTGTTTCAAAATATAGAAGTTTATCGTTCGAGTGGAAAAACAAAAGAGGGTGCATGCATGTATTTCTAACGTGAACTAGTGTGATTTTTAACTTGTCCTCAGTGAGAGTTATAAACAGGTGGGTTTCATGCAATCTTACTCAAATAAAAGAACATATACGACCTATGCAAAATAAATGATACGTTCGAATGAAGTATTTAGATGATGCATGGATGCTTAAACTACGTGAGGAATGGGAGCATGAGGAAAAGTAGACACTTACTACACCTTTCAAAGGTGGTGAAGAAGCTTAAGAGGATCGAATGGCGCACAAAGGTGGTAATCCACTTCGCTTGAAACCGAGCACGCGTCTTAAGTATATTTTTCTTTTTACTCGACTGTTTCCATACTGGTGATAGAAAATCCTAGCCTTCTATGGTTTCTTTGTGAGTGAGATAGAGTGGAAATGAGTGTAGTGAGTATTGGGTAGAAGGAGACGAGTTGGGGTATAATATAGGAGAGGTATTCACACGTTTTCTTCAAAGACTCTCAAATTCTATTATTGGTCTCTACTGTGGATGAGCAGTGATTTTAGCATGCTTCTGACTTTAAAATATCATTGGAAAGTATGGGAGTGTTTGTAGAACTTTGTCCTTTTTTGTTGGAATATATACATATTCGTGTATGATATTTCGGTTGAGTGTGAAGGTAACTAACCGAGTGAAGGAGTGAGTGTTTAGCTAGGAGACAAGGTTCAAAGATATCTTGTATGTGGTTCTATGTCAAGTGGCAAAGTGTTTGTAATCTTGTCTTTAGTTGTTGGCATGTATATGCATTCGATCGGTTTGTAATAAAAATGGGTGCCAAGTGGGTTTAGCGAGACACAACCCATGCTGCAATCCTAAGGGTATTATAAACATCACATTAGGTTAAGAATATTATTTATGTAACGTAGGAAAAGTCGGGGTTCGAATTAGTTGAGTTTCGAGATTTTTGTCCATACGTTTTGGGTAGAAGTGGGACAAACAATTTGGTCTTCACGATCATATCAAAACTCGACTTGAGTTTCTGAAATTTGGCACTCGAATAGTCTAGTGGGTCGTGCATGAGATGGTGCAAAAATATTCGTGAGTTGCGTTTAAAATTTGAAAGATATCGAGTCATTTTGGAGGGTGTGTGGCTGTCGGATATTGCATAAAATCATGAAAGAAGAAACGGGCTTGAAAGTTGGGCCTGAAGGTGTGTAGCAGGCTGGGCAGTTGGTCCATGTAGTTTGTAATGAATTAGTGAAAGTGAATTGTAATTAGTGTAGTTTAAATCATAATTAGTTGAAGTGATTAGTAATAATTACTTGTAATTAGGAAAGTTTAAATAAGTTCAAGGTAGCGAATTTATTAGTGCTGATCATGATTATAGGGATCCACGTTTAGTGAAAATGGTTACGTCTCAGAGTACGTGTCGTGAATTAATGTCGTTGTTTGGTAATTGTCGTGATACTTGACTTGGTGAGGATAATAATAAAAGAAAATTTTTAAATTTTCCCGTAAAAATGGGTTTTATTAAACAGTAACTTGAGTTTATCCTTGATTAACGAGTATGATTATAATGGATTTTTGCGGGATCTTACAGTATCTCACTTTTCTGGTCCTTTTCTTTTTTTCTCTTCTCTTTTTCTTGTTTTTAAATTATTTATGTGGGCCTACTATTATTTTAATATTCAAATAAGTTTTTATTATAAATAAATTTATACCAATTATATATTTTTTTTCTCTCCTACATCAAATCAACATAAAAATTCTAAATCAAATCTAAATCTAAATCCAAAACCAAATCCTAAACCCGTCAACAAACCAAACGGACCCTTACATAACGAAAATGGAAATAAATGGGAATCAACCAAGGAGATAAAGTTGTGTCAACCTAGCCAATCATCTATGCTCACAATTGATTCAATCCTATGTGCAATATCTAACTCGCAATCTTAATAAAGGCTCTTATATCATATAGATCCAATATTGGTCCATGTAATCTATACCTATAAACCCTAATTGATTAATCCAAAGATTATATCAACTAACTGATGAGTGAAATCTAGCTTTAAATTTATTTCACCTTCTCTATTAGACTATGATTAGACTTCCGTAACACCCACAGGCAGTGAATCGGTTCGTTATAGTATAGAGTCGGTAACACAAGATTGTTCACTGGAGCGCGGGTACCTGAGTAATTCAAAGTAAACTATTTCTAAGACAATTGTGCTTCAAATCCACGTGATTATGAGTTTGACTAAATTAAACTATTAAATTAACTAAAGATTTAAATTAACTAAAAGTCAATTAAAACTAACTAGGTGTGAAACAATCAATAGATAAAAGATGTAGTCACTTTGCTAATCGTCTGTTCATCTAACCACCTAATTGTAAGTGAAATGTTTATCTAACTGTACGCAGTGAGTCTTATGTAGTGTAGGTGTGATACGGTCGACACTCCGTTACGATCGACACTCCGTACAACTTCTTTAGATAAATTCCTAGTTGTGACTCACGCACTAGGGTCGATCTATCCTCTGAGCATTAAGTTCCTCAACTAATCTATATGACTATGTGTTGTGTTTGCCAAGCACTCAACTATTAAGTAGACCAAGTGTGATTCGGTCGGCACTCCCTAAATCAACCATTTGTCGAATCTTACATCCTATTATGATATTATCTATCACTTTTAACGCCGCCAAGCTGATAGTCATGGTCCTAGCCACTAAGGACACTTGCTAAATACCTTATATGAGTCAAGTAATCTGTAGCAACCTGTAAAAATCCCCTATGATTTGTAAACGTTAACTATGTATTAAATTATTATTACAGTTCAATTACCCATTTTTGCGGAGAAATTTAAACTTTTATTTATATACTGTATGTCAAAAACAATATTATGTGATTCACGAGTTATGGAACAAGATCACACACGCATCGTGACAACTCTAAAAACTCACATTAAAACCCAAACGTATCCTTATATTCTTTTGATGCGTGGGTTTTGCAACCTTACAACAGGTTTTACCTCTCGAGGGATCTCAAGAGGCTTACAACCCCACCAGGCAGTGTACCTGACCGATGTAGTATAGTGTAGTGGTAAGTACGGGGGATTGATCGTTCTCCACAGGGAATAGTGTTCGTTAGGTGTGAAAGACTACTCTAATTAGGTCTAAGGGTTGAGGAAGATTCTTTTTTATGTTTTTATATTTTTATGAAAGCAAGTAAAATCTCGGTTTTGAAGGAGTGGGCGGAATTAGTTGCTAGTCAACTAACCCAAATAACTACAAATGCAAATAAAATAAAATAACAAAAATAAAATGTTGTGAGAAACTTATGTGTAGAGAAATGTGTTTACTTAGATTTCCTTACTCCCTAACTATCTTTTACCGGTTAATTAGTGTGTATTAGTCGCGTGGATAACGGGTGTATTCCTTAATACCATTCGTGGGGTGGCGTACTTACTTCCCCAACTCTACAAGCTCCTACTTCACTCCTATGTCGAGCCGGCTAGGAAGCTCCTAACATGGGATCACTAGAATTCGCTTGTGCATTAAATACAACCATAAAAACCTTTAGTACGCATTTGGTTCATGTTTCTTAAGACGTTCAAGCAAGTTACTGAATAGGAAGTTAGCCAGTTTTCTTAAGCCTAACATAGATAAACAATCATCCAATACAACTAATAACACACTAATAACCAATAATCAATAGCTAGGTTTCATTAGATCTAAGCAAACACAAGATAATTTTAGCCTAACATGTTAATCAAAAGACAAGAATAAGATAAAATCAAACAACACATAGACATATTGAATGATTAATTGATAACTTATCTTCAATGTAACATGGAAGATCTCAAGGCAAAAATCCTTGAAAAAGAAGCTAAAATCGTCCTAGGGTTTTCTCCCAAAATTCCACACACTAAGCTCTCTCTAATGACAAAAAATTAGAAAACTATATATAGATTTTTACATCTGACGGCGTCACATTATGGATTGTGACGCCGTCACCTCGCCGCTTCTAGGGTTCCCGGATGACCATCTTGACGCCGTCCCTCTTTAGCTCTTCCAAAATCCATTCTGGCTTATCAAGGCTTGACGCCGTCGAACCTTGAACGTGACGCCGTCCCCTTATGATTTAAGCCGTGACGCCCTTGATCAAGTTAAAGCGTGACGCCGTCAGAATTTACATGCTATTTTCACTGGCTCATCATGAGTAAATTTCACGTCCACCTTTTCTTGCCAAGGCATGACGCCGTCTGGGGTAAATTGTGACGCCGTCAAAGGTAACTTTCAGCCGATTTTTGAGACTTTGTCGTTTTCTTCACTTTTATGCTCCAAAAACGTCCAAAATGCCTCCTTTTCCAGATTTCTCCTCAAAAGTACCTAAAATGACAAAAGGAACGATTTAGGGCAATATTTGATCAAATAAATACGATTTAGGGCTTAAATGACCCCTTAAAAGCGGTACACTTTTCGCTTCATCAAATACCCTTACACTTGAGATTTGCTTGTCCTCAAGCAAATGCGCTTTTATTCTAATCAAAATACAAGTTAGGGGTCATTTAATGCAAACATAAAAGTAATTACAACAAATAATCGTTCCACTTCAATCATAATAAGCACGGAGATTACATACTAGCACCTCACAAGTAGTGTTTAGATACTCACATCTCTCAAGTGTCATCAAAATAAATCTCATAAATGAAAACGGATAATATCTCTCACTACCTGTCATAGCAAATAGATTACCATAGGCTTGGGAAAGGATCGAAAACCTCCTCCACTAGGCGTAAGCACCTAAGATAAACTATCAAAGAGGGCTTTTAAATGGGTTATAACGTTAGGTGTAGGGAAAAGGAAAACACGGTTTTGTTGGATAAAGGATATTTTACTGGTGGCGAGTTAAAGATCTTGATTAATTACATGTACTATACAATGTTGCTAAGCCAAGACTCGACTCGATCTTAAGCTAGAAACAAAATAACAAAAACATAAAATAAACATAAAATGAAACGGGATGGTAGTCCGTATGTTTTTTCTATTTTTCTTTTTCTCATTTTTTTGTATTTTTTTCTTGATTTTTTTTTTTTTTTTTTTTTTTTTTTCATTGACATACACTCTTGCCCTACCATCCAAAATAATACATCATAGGGGCGTTGCATTCCCCTTACACTTGAATTTTTACATAACTTTACAAATACTAATCTAATGACTCGAATTAAGATAATTGAAAAACTTGGAGTACTTTTAAAACATTTAGCACATATGGGGGTAATAAATGATGTTCTTCCCCATTACTCCATTACACTAGTACTTTACCCATGAGTCCCAATCGTCCCAAAACAATATGTACAAGGATATGACTCGACTTAGCAACCATGTAATCGACTAGATAATTAACTTGGGTTTAAACAAATGTTGTAACAATAATGCACTAAAAATGAGTGCATACAAGGTAGGCTAAGGCGATTTGGGTGTACATTTTAGTGGGGTGTAACAAATTCTTCCTTTAAGTAGAATGCTTAAAGTTAGAAACGAAAAGATAGGCTCTGAGGGGTGTACTAGGGGTATCGTGTACTAAAAATGAGTACAACGCAAAGGGTGTGGGAGAATTACTTGACCAATGTAGCCAATGTAATTATAACAAAAACACAGGTGTAAAACAATGGGTTAATCCTAATGCCTCTTATCATGTAGTAAATCTAACTACACGAATGTAGTCTCACTTGTGGCCTCGGAATGGTCCTAACGCAAGTTCTAGAATCTAAGTGCTACCGGTACACACATCATAGCACAAATGCTTTTCCTACCAATTCTAGGGGCGAACCTCACATATTTGGGGTGGAAAATTTTTTAGTGGTACGGTTTTTGTGCTAGTCATATAACTCCTATCCGTGAGACGCTCATTAAGACCAAAGTTTCACTCCTTTATGTTGTAAAAAATTTTAAATTTGGCACTAAAATTACCTTAACAGGTATTTCTCTCAGTTTTATTACACATCTACTATTAAACAAACAAAAATCAAGCGCAATTGTATTCTCTAAAATCGTACTTTTACCCTCCCCTTACACTTAAGATGAACATTGTCCCCAATGTTCAAATAACAAGATGTAAAAGCAAAAAGTAAAAGAATGAAATCAAATACTCCCCTGATTCGCTCGGTGGATAATGAAATTACACGGTTAGATCTTCCTCCAAAGAGAATGTAAAAGCTTCATGACTAATGCATCGCCATAAGCTTGATTCCATAAATATCTCCTTGTCCAAAATAACCTGTTAAACCTGAGAAAACAAACACGAAAACCTGCATAACATCGGCGGGAAAAATCTATATATAAGGATATAATACTTGTGGAATGATAATTTTGCAGATTCCTGGAGATTATAAGTTGGAGATTTACTAAAAACTTTTTATGAAAACAAAACTTTCAAAAATTTCTGAAAATTAAATCTGACGCCGTCAGGTTATAAACCCTGACGCCGTCAGAAATGACCTGACAAAAATGTTCATTTTAAGTTTCCGGAAAATTTCTGGAAAAACCTTTACCTTACTTCCTGGAAATCCTGCAAAACATCATTATGACTCGATACAAGCATTTGACTCAAACAAATACGAATATGTATGCTAACTTATTATTATTATGATTCATGTTAATTTGTGTTCTAATAAACCGATTTAGATTTCCCTTACACTTAACTTTTGCAAAATACCTTTATATGTAGTTAAGACGAAGTTAAAAAACAAAATAAAGCATTTTCACAAATTAGTTTTGAACATGAATCAATAATAATAAAAATTAAACACACATACGGAAACAAATAAAAACAAACAAACAAACAAATAAACACACAAAGCAAATAAATAAAATAAAGCTTGGGTTGCCTCCCAAGAAGCGCTTTTCTTTATTAACGAGTCTTGTAGCTAGACTCAAAGTCACGCTACCCTATGTAAGTAAGCTCGTCATCGAGGACGTCTTTAGGGTTAAGCTTGGATTGAAGTTTCCTATTGGTCCGCTTAGTACGATATATCTTTTCAAACTTCTCTCCATCCGGGTCATACAATGTCATCTTAATATGCCATGACCCATCTCCATCTTTGGGTGGTTTGTCCCAATTCCACTTATGATCATCTTCCTCACAAATCCACTTATTCATTCCTAGGTTAATTGGCAAAACTCCTAGGAAATCAATCATCTTTCTAAAAACTAGAGAATCTTCAAATGGATCCAATTCGGTGTCCCTAGCCAAGAGTTGCTCCACCGAATGCGTTCGGTGAACAAAGTCCTCTTCTAGGTAAAATGGGCGTTGGGGTCCTATGAAGTCTTTATCAATCCAAGGTCCATATCTAGATGGTCTCCTATTCAACTCTAACCAATGGGGTGTCGGTTCATCACTAGTATCATAAGCATGTTTCTTCACATCATAGACTGACCAAGTATCTCCTTCTCCTACCGCTATCTTAGATTCCTTACAATCAATCATAGCACTAGCGGTTGCCAAAAATCCTCTACCTATCAACAAGGGGCATGTAGGGTCGCTAACCATATCAAGGACGTGGAAATCGGCTAAAATGGTTAGTTTTCCAATGTGCACTAACACGTCCTTAACTACTCCAACCGGGTAAGCAACACTTCCATCCGCTAAACCTATTATCACCTCGGTTTCTTCAAGTTTTCCTAGTTTTAGAGAGGTGTAGAGAGGTAACGGAAGTAGGTTAAGGCTTGATCCAAGATCGGCTAATGTGTCATAGGCCTCCGAATTACCGATCTTGCAAGGTAGAACGAATAAGCCCGGGTCATCTAACTTCTTAGGTAGTTTGTTTTGAACGAAGGCGGTCCCTTTTTCGCCTAACTTGAGCTTCTTCTCATCCAACACATCAACAACCGGACTTTCAAGGTGGAGCTCCTTGAATTCTTCGTCAAGGTTTTGAGTGGGAGGTGTTTCAACTATGTTGTTGACCAATTTGGATGTCATAACTTCTTGGTCATTTGGAACGACTTGGGTTTGTTTGAAACACGTGCTCATGGAATTGACCGAATAATATTGTGGACAAGAACTAGGGGACGAAACCGATGAAATAGCGTTGACGTTTAGTTTCGGGTTCTTGACCGTGTTGCTAGGGAGTGCTCCCATTTCTCGGTCATTGAGGGCTTTCAACAAGGTGTCAATCTTATCGGTCATCTCGCTTTGTTTTTGTTTGAAATCGGCTTCAAACTTGGCTAAACGAGCTTCTTGAGATGCCATAAATTGAGACATCAATCCTTCAAAGTTATCGGTACTACCATTGCCGGAAGGATTGTTGTTGAAAGTACGGTTCGAGTTGGAACCGCTTGATTGGAAACGATTAGGTGGGTTGGAAGAATTGGTTTGTTGTGTGTTTTGGTTTTGTTTCCACCTAAGGTTCGGGTGATTTTTCCATGAGGGGTTGTATGTATCACCGTAATGGTTTGGCTCGGGTTTAAAAGTGTACCACTTGTCTCCCGCTCCGTCGGTACGCGAGGATGCGTAGTCCACAAAAGCTTGTTCGGGGAGTTCCATGCAATCACGAGTGTCGTGGGGACCACTACATAATTCACATGAAGAAGTGATTTTGTTCACTTGGCTTGAAAGTTTAGGAGCCTCGTAGGATTTCATGAGAAACTTGACTTGGTCTTCAAGTTCTATGATCCTACGGTCAGAAGTGCTTGAATTGTTCGAAGGCAAAGATATTGCCTTGACCGTTTTATTCAAATCACGGGGATCACTCCAACTTTCGTTGTCATAAAGAGCAAGATCCTCTAGGAGAGCCCATGATTGTTCCGCACTTAGATCACGTAGCTTGCCACCGGCCGATTGGTCAATGGTTTGCCTCGTGGAGAGATTGATATGGTCATAGAAGATTTGGACTTGGAGCCAAAGTTCTATGCCATGGTGAGGGACTTTTTGGAGTAAGTCCTTGAATCGAGTCCATGCCTCGTAGAGAGTTTCGCCTTGACGTTGTTGGAACATCAAGATATCATTCCTTAGCTTGGTAGTTCTTCCCGGTGGGAAAAACTGAGCAAGGAAACGAGTGGTGAGATTATCCCAAGAGGTGATGGATCCTGCGGGTTGACGTTCTAGCCACTGACTAGCTTGATCCCGCAGAGAGAATTGAAAGAGACGCAATCGGGTCGTCTCTCGAGTGGCAACATCAAGGTCTATAGAATCAACGATTTTAAGAAAGTCCTTGAGGTGTTGATTAGGATCTTCAGAACGAAGTCCATGGAATGCGCATCCGCTTTGCACCAACCGGATGGTGTCGGATCGCAAGGGTGTGATATTGGCTCCTTGAGTGAGCTCAATGGTGTTTCGATAGCCATGGTGGCTAGGACGGGAATACTCTCCTAAAGTACGGGCTCTAGGAGGTAGTGGTGGTTGTTGTGGTGGTGGGTTGTGGGGGTTAAGGATATTACCATCTTCCATGATGTCGGATGGTATGGTTACGAACAAAGACACGAAGAAAATAGATAGACTAAAGAAAACCTAGAAAAATAAAATAAAAATCTCACTAGAAAGGAATCTAGTGAGTAGACCTATAAAATAAAAATTCAACCTAAACAATAACTATTCCCCGGCAACGGCGCCAAAAACTTGATGCGTGGGTTTTGCAACCTTACAACAGGTTTTACCTCTCGAGGGATCTCAAGAGGCTTACAACCCCACCAGGCAGTGTACCTGACCGATGTAGTATAGTGTAGTGGTAAGTACGGGGGATTGATCGTTCTCCACAGGGAATAGTGTTCGTTAGGTGTGAAAGACTACTCTAATTAGGTCTAAGGGTTGAGGAAGATTCTTTTTTATGTTTTTATATTTTTATGAAAGCAAGTAAAATCTCGGTTTTGAAGGAGTGGGCGGAATTAGTTGCTAGTCAACTAACCCAAATAACTACAAATGCAAATAAAATAAAATAACAAAAATAAAATGTTGTGAGAAACTTATGTGTAGAGAAATGTGTTTACTTAGATTTCCTTACTCCCTAACTATCTTTTACCGGTTAATTAGTGTGTATTAGTCACGTGGATGACGGGTGTATTCCTTAATACCATTCGTGGGGTGGCGTACTTACTTCCCCAACTCTACAAGCTCCTACTTCACTCCTATGTCGAGCCGGCTAGGAAGCTCCTAACATGGGATCACTAGAATTCGCTTGTGCATTAAATACAACCATAAAAACCTTTAGTACGCATTTGGTTCATGTTTCTTAAGACGTTCAAGCAAGTTACCGAATAGGAAGTTAGCCAGTTTTCTTAAGCCTAACATAGATAAACAATCATCCAATACAACTAATAACACACTAATAACCAATAATCAATAGCTAGGTTTCATTAGATCTAAGCAAACACAAGATAATTTTAGCCTAACATGTTAATCAACAGACAAGAATAAGATAAAATCAAACAACACATAGACATATTGAATGATTAATTGATAACTTATCTTCAATGTAACATGGAAGATCTCAAGGCAAAAAGCCTTGAAAAAGAAGCTAAAATCGTCCTAGGGTTTTCTCCCAAAATTCCACACACTAAGCTCTCTCTAATGACAAAAAATTAGAAAACTATATATAGATTTTTACATCTGACGGCGTCACATTATGGATTGTGACGCCGTCACCTCGCCGCTTCTAGGGTTCCCGGATGACCATCTTGACGCCGTCCCTCTTTAGCTCTTCCAAAATCCATTCTGGCTTATCAAGGCTTGACGCCGTCGAACCTTGAACGTGACGCCGTCCCCTTATGATTTAAGCCGTGACGCCCTTGATCAAGTTAAAGCGTGACGCCGTCAGAATTTACATGCTATTTTCACTGGCTCATCATGAGTAAATTTCACGTCCACCTTTTCTTGCCAAGGCATGACGCCGTCTGGGGTAAATTGTGACGCCGTCAAAGGTAACTTTCAGCCGATTTTTGAGACTTTGTCGTTTTCTTCACTTTTATGCTCCAAAAACGTCCAAAATGCCTCCTTTTCCAGATTTCTCCTCAAAAGTACCTAAAATGACAAAAGGAACGATTTAGGGCAATATTTGATCAAATAAATACGATTTAGGGCTTAAATGACCCCTTAAAAGCGGTACACTTTTCGCTTCATCATCTTTCTAGGCCCAACAGACTAAAACCTTAGCCTGTTACTATTCATGGCCCATGAACCACATTTTTATTCTTTCCTTCCTTTTTCATTCGATCGCTAGGCCATCAAATGCCCTCGTTTATTTCCTAATTTGACGTTAAACACATACCCCATTTTATATCACTCAAATCCTCACCTTCCAAACAATCAAGAACAACAAACTTTAAATCGTAATTCAAACATGCAAGCCTTGAACTAGACTCAAAATGAAAGTCACTCGCAACGTATAACAATTACCCAATAAATTGTGAAACTCGATCAAAATGTATCTTCTTAACTCATTCGACTTCCCGTGATCAAATACAAGCACAATGACTCATTTCTCATCCATTATCCACAACGTGACACGTTAATATTAATTTGGACCCATTAAAATATAATGTACACTATGTATACATTTTTATACTTATACATTACAACATTTGATCAAGCTTATACACTTAATCCCACTCCTAATACTCGAATGAATATCTATTCTGTGTTGAATATCTCCTCACCGCTCCTCCTAGCCAATCACAAAACGTTTAGTAACGAGCATTGCTGCGAACCGCCGCGTTGCGGCGGGGCAGCGAGTCCTTTGTATTTACAGTCCCATGTAGAAGTTGCAAAATGACACTGCCGATACCAATTTACATAACAAAAACTTTATACATTTTGTTGTAGCAATACTAATTTACATAACCAAAAGTTGATACATGTTCTTTTACAATTGCTTTCAATATTAAACCTTAACGCGCCGGTATAGCGAGTCCTTTGTATTTACAGTCACATGTAGAAGTTGCAAAATGACACTGCCGATACCAATTTACATAACAAAAACTTGATATTATCAAAGCTGAAGATTAGAAATTGCATCAGCTGCAGTTTGGAAACACACCTCACAGATTCCCATCATGGGTTAAAGTGCAATCACAACTGTCCAATTGCGTGCTTGTACATCTGCTGCAACTGGAAACAGACCCACGCATGTTAAAAGTAATTGTTATATATTATTGAAAGCATTACTATGCTGTTTCGTTAACCCATATGAATATAACGACAAACTGAAAACTTAGCCCAAAAGAAATATCCTCAGTAACTTAAAAACAATGAATCTCACATGCCTGACCGCATTTCTGCATATGCTTCATAACGCAGAAGCTTTGTAAAAGAACAACGAAACATACCTTAACTGGCACATAATAGTTGCTCAGAAAGCTTTAGTACCACTGTTCTTCCACATCTGTCATTATATGATATCACAGTTACATAAGACCAGAAGATGGTTATTGTTTTTTGACTTACCAGTAACCTCATGTTGTATTTTTCGCTTTTGAGTACAGCGATACTGCTTCTGTACATCCATTTTCCTGATGATCTGCATGAGTTCATATTATGAAATAGGTGAAACCAATGTATAGCAAAAAATTTCTTTGCTAAAAGAAGAAAGAAACAAAAGTCATACCAATAGTTTGAAACATCGGCACATCCAAAGCGCGCACAATCCAAACTGTATGCACATCCAAAGCGTGTACAGACTAATTGAATCAACTCCTGTCATGGCTGCGAATACGGAATACCACATCATGGCTGCAATTCAGCAAATTTCCGTCAAAAGCTAACAATATAAGAATTGATATTACGGTTATTTGAACCAAAAGCAGTAAACTATATAAGATTGTATAAGATCGTATAGGGCTGGTTGATTACTTTGAAGTAAGTCATACGATCAGACCGTCGCTGTTGGTAGCATACGAATTCCTTGATACAGACAAAGGCTCGAAGAGCACAAAACTATGACTGGTATTATCACTTTTGGTTTTAGAACCATCTCGATCTGCAGTACATCAAAAAATAATGGCATAAACATACTGAAAACTGTATATAGCTGATGAAAAATTCAAAGACGTCATGCTAGAAAATGAAATATGTCATGGTAGAACCTGCTAGATGATCTGCGATTGCGGTACACACCTCAAAACAGAACTTCACTCAAAATCAACCGAAAATCTGAAGACAATGTAAGAAGAGAATTCATTAAAAGCTGAACACTTGCAGACACACTAAATAAAAAAGAGACACTGTAGCAAAACTCGACGCTCCATTATATATAGTATAATGTTAAAAGGTTTCACACAATCAAATCAAAAGGAAGCCCATGTTTTATTTTTTGTTCTTAAAGAGCTACTATTTAAACTACCATCTGCGTACTGGTATAAACCCGGTTACGGCCTTACTAATGAAAAGCATCTGTTCTGGAATTGACTTCACGGAATGTTCATCCTTGTCCTTCACTCGGACACTTACCTGCAGGGTACATGTTATTTGTGTTAGTAACATGTTTGCATCATTTTGAAGAACATTCAAAAGCACTTATCCGTATGGGTCGTTCAAATGCGAAGCATGTCAAATAGTCAGAAGTGACCCAAAGTGTATTTACATGCATTTATCGCATTAACTATTTATAGTTCTTAAAAGAAGACAATAACTTTTGCTTAGCATATTAACCACTTTATAAATCAAAACCAACTTCTTAAGAACTTAAAAGAAGACCTGTAATCCAACATTAAAATAACTAAAGTCTGGAACAAAAGCATGTGTATACTCCTTTAATCCCAAAAAGTCAACATTAGATCAGACCATAATTAAAAAATATCATGTGAGCATGCAGCTTTATATCATCCAACACTAAAAAATAAACGAATAACACTAACGGATAAAAAATAAAAATAAATAATAATCTTACTTGCTTTAGAAGACGACTGCAATTCTGGCCGAGTCAACACCTCCTCCTCGGAGACATCAGGAATCGCCTTCCACGCTTCAATCATCTGAATCATAGTCTCCCTAACACTTTTCCCAACATTCTTGCCATTGTTTTCCAGCACTGCAGTTACACAATATCAGTCAGAGAAGTAGGCCAAGTGAGAAATGAAAAGAAATGAAGCGGATAAGAAATGCATTTAGTTCATCAAGGAAATGCATTTACTTCATCATCATTTATGTATTACTCCGTAATTTAGTATTTCTTTGAAAAAAATCAAATTATGTATAGTTTACACGCATCGTTCATTATTAGCAACACAGATATTTTTTCTATTTGTTTCTTAAGGGGTTATCTTTCAATCATGAATAAGATGAATCAAGAACAATTCACTTTTATGTCACAAAAGTTAAAAAAAACTTCAGAGGTGTTCAAATAACTGATCTAAACCTTCCAGCACCAGCAACAACAATTTTTTGCTTTGGGAAGCCAATCATAGGCCTTCCTTGCGCTCTGACTGCTCCAAGAAGACCAGCAATTGCAACTCCAGCTGTTCCCTGTGCAGCAACAGATGTAAGTGTTTTAATTAATGATACATATTATCTTCTTTTTTTTAATTAATTATTCTGATCATTCAAGTTCTGTCAATCGTTTACCTGGACATCATCACCGCGAAATGGCGACTCGTTTTGCCCGAGTATTCCGTTGTGGCTAGCATTGTTAGGAATGCTCGTTGCAGTAACTTGAAGGCCCACTTGCTCTGGAAATCTCCAAACTATATAGATGTTTACACCTGATGAGCATCTTCTTACAAATTCGATACAAAAATATTATAATCCTAGGAGAAAATATTACCTGCACTATAACATGGGGCCAACGGCTGAACACAACCTACATAAATTCATCAATAACAGCAATATACTCCTCCCCATCAAGACAGTGTTGTTGCAATCCCAAATCTAGACAAATGGAACTATTATCATCACCTAGAACGGAAGTCGCTAAAATATTGATCTAACTACTGGATGAAATTTATTAATGGAACAATTTTTTAAACTTTGCCCACCCATTGGTTTGTAATTTGTGTTCCTTTTACAAAGTGAATCTGTAAGGCTGCCCTGCATTTTAAGTTAAATAATAAACAAACGGTATTCACAACTCCACATGAAAAAACAAATCGAATGTAAATATATTAGCCACCTCAACCACCTTAGACGGCTTCAATTCTCTATGAAGTCGGTCGTCCAGTACTTTCTCCGGTTATTCAGAGGTGCCACACGGCTCATGCTGGAATGTGTCTTCACATTTTCCATTCTCAGCAGTGTACTCGAAAATTAATAATACAATTGGTAATAATGCAATGAGTAAATAAAAAGTATAACTAAGTATGAGTTGGTAAGTACTAATGGTGATAATAATTATTGGCGTGTTTAATATTATATAGAACGACACCAATGCAACCCTTATATAACAGCATCTATCTTACCCCAATGTTAACACCGAGGAACATATGTGGCTGCAACGATATATCGATAATCAAACACAAATCATATCAAGTGTGCAAAAACCCAGAAATCAAATAGTTTCATCTTTTTCTTTTCAGAAATCATCAAAATCCCACAAATCATACCAATAATCAAACACAAAAGAAAGTCTAAAAAGTCCAACATTTAAAAGAAACACAAACCTATAACCGCGCACTGAGATTTGTCAAAATCCTTTCCTTAACCCATATGAATATAACGACAAACCTGCAAACTGAAAATACGAAAACTCAGGCCTAAAGCAATAACCTTATCTCAAAAGACAGAAAAAAAAAATGAACGGCCCTGCAAGCCTTGCCGGAAAACGATTTTGGCGCCGGAGTAATATTCCGGCACCAAATACATCAAAAAGTCAAAACCCTATTTTTTTTTTTCCGTCAATAAATTAATCTCAAAGCACACAAAACAGCCGTAAGAATCAAGCCCTATGTATGGTTTTGATGACATCATAGAGTATAACAACCATATTTTCACAGAAAATATACCAATCACAGATTCAATAAAGTTCGAGAGATAGAAAGAGAGAGAGAGAGAGAGAGAGAGAGAGAGGTGGTTTGATTATCTGGGAGGATGAAGAATCTTCCCGAAATATGTATAACAAACGGATCAAGCGAAACGGACGGAGAAAGCGAAAGGGAAAAAGCGGGAGCCCACAACCCAAAACCGAGCCCAACACTGCTACAACAACTGTAGCAAAACTCGACGCTACATTATATATAGGAGAATAATTCATATCGCAATATACTTACACGTATAACTTGCATGTAATTTAGATACACTTCACTTGCCAACTTAACGAAGCTAGTAACTAGAGTACTCATTATATTCGTTATCCACTATCCTAATCCCTGCTCCCACTTGCTCTGTATATTCGAATTGTCTCAAATCCCATGCATACTTGAAACATAAATACGTTCACTCATTTAATCCCTCACTCTCTCACACTCACGTAAAACTTTCACTCATCTATACATTCACTAAGTGTTTCTCCCCTAATAAACACCATTCAAAAGAGAGCAAACACCAGGATCAAGCTAGGCTTCTCAACTCCCTTTTTCGAACGCTTAGGAACGTGGTGTGGAGCTTTGAAGGCTATTCGAACGTGACTCTTGAGTTCTAAACCTTTTCCTGTTCTTTCTCACAAGGGTGGTAAGCATCTCTGATCTTTCTTTTATCCATTTGATCTCCACACGTTAATTCATATATCACAATTTCCCTATATCGTATCCGTAATTCATTTTCTCACGTTACTCATTTCATTACACGTTATTGTAAAACACATACTCTCTTCATTCGTATAAATGCATCATTTCAGCTCCTTTTACGTTTTCTTTAGCTCATATCACACGTATGAATATGACCACCCATCTCTTGGGATGGCTAGTTTATCAAAAAGTTCACTCTCATGCATCTTTTCATATATATACCACACGTACAACTTCTAATCTCCCGTTAAAACATTTTCGTTTGTTTTGTTGAACGTATATAAACCATTCGCCACCTTGGATGGTTGGCTAGGAAACATGACCACATATTCTTTTACTCATATACAACCTCTTTTAAATGTTTAACGAAATCATCTATATGCATATAATAGTCGCAAGGTCACCAATCTTAAAAACTCACACAATATAAGTATAACTAACTTTTTAAAACACTTAAAGCTAACTAGTTTTGACCCCGTAAAAACCAATGCTTACACTAGACATATGGAACTTTTGATTCGAATTCATTTTATTAAGATAGGCTAACGAGAATACTAGAAAATCACATAGACTTAAGCCCTTAAAGACTCATTTTAAAATCTCATTCCAAATCGTTGTATAGAAACTAATCTTTTTATACGTTAATACGTGGGCTTTTAACGAGCCCAATAAGCACTACCGAATAAGCCACAAGATAAGCCCTTTAAATATATTTTTAAAGTCCTTTTATAAGCCCAAGTCGAAGCCCAAAAGTCTTTTGACCCAATGGACCGTTATTTCTTAACGGGCCTTAAATGTTTTACTTAAAAGCCCGTTAAGCCAAAATAAGTCATTAGGTGAAATAAGCGGTCGACATAAGTTCAAATAAGCTTAATAAGGTCATAACAACTTTCAGAATTTGAAGAATATAAGTTTTGTGGAATTTGGATCTAATTTGCAAACGACACTCACTTAGAGGGACTAAAACTGTCATTTTGAAATATAAGGATTGAAACTGTCAAATCTATAATCTGAGTATATAAACTGATAACATAAATTTTTTTGGGTCAAATAGGTCAATTTAGAAGTAAATGGATTTGAAATGTAAACTTTTAGTGAAAAAGGACTATTTTTGCAAAACTATGTAACCTCAAGGACTGAAACTGTCAATTACATAAAAATGGTGTTAAAACAGTATCTTCAATAAACTAAGGGTATTTATTGGATATTAAAATGTTATAAGTACTAAAATGTTTCATTTTGTAAACTAAGGACTAAAAGTGTAACTTTGTAAAGTTAAAGGACCAAAAGTGTAATTTTCCCAAACTTGCATCAAAATTGTCATTTTAATAATTACAAGGATAAAAGTGAATATTTGGAAACTAATAATGATAATTTGTCACATTTTGATACTTTGAGCCATATATGTCATTTTGTCAAAGTACAGGGACTAAAAATATAAATTTCCACTGTAAGGTTTAAAATGTGAATTCCCTATAATTTGAAGGATTATACAGTAACTTTAATAAAGGACTTAAGCTTGATAAGCTATAACACAACCAGAACACCCAACAATAAATAATGTAACATCCAACTACAGTTTAAGCATTACTTATCATCCACCCACACATAAAAGCAAAGATATATTGTATATACTATTATTTTGAACTTTAAGCATATCATTCCCTCTCATCACAAACCACTTTCTCATCCAATGCATTTTCACATTCACTATTCATGATAAATCAAAACCGTCAATATCTCAAACTTCCTTATTATATCTCTTGTCGTGTGTAGAAGCTGTTCCTATCATTTCCCTGATATCACGATATCTTTTCCACTACCTTCAAGGTGAGTCATAGCCCCTCGTTTTATCTGTTTAAATAAGTTTTATAAACTTTTGGGGGAGATACATGCTCGTTCTACCTATGCATATACTCGTTTTACTTTAAAGATTTTACTATGTTGCCACTTGGTTTCAATTACTGATAAAACTTGATTTTGCCTTTACATGCTTAAGTACCATAAACCTTTATGAAATTCTATGAGTTCGTATGCCTGTATTTAAACATTTTCTTTTCTATCTCTTGGGGAGATACCTGTTATGGAACTGAACACAAGTAATTTTCTGTATGCTTTACCTAACTGATTTTGCCTAAGTTACCATCATTGCCATTATTTAAAGTCCCTCCCATCATGAGCCATTAATCACTTCCGAGTGAACGCTAATATAGGGAGCAGATCTGTTAAGGTTGACCCCTGTCTGAAATGTCTAGAAGATGACCTTTGTTGCTAGCTAGATAGGTTCAGATTCACTTTATTCGAATTCAATAGGAAATTGGCAATATCCTATAGAGGGCCATAACTCAAGCCATTAATTTGGATTGATTCGACCGTCTATACGGTACTGTTAAGGTTTGAGCGTCATGAGGCTTAGAGCAATGTATCCAACGAGGTGAGTAACCCGCACGTTGCTGCGGGCGTTTGTGAAAAACTTGAATCACCGTCGGGTTTTGGTCCCGGACTTGTAGCTGTCGGATTTCAGAGGAGAGAGGAAGATGTGAGTGAGGATGAATAGGATGGGTCACAAATAACAAATCGATTAAGTAGGTGGAGCGGGTTGCCAAAACAATGGGTTAAGTAAACGGGTTAGCATAGGCCACTGAATGTAAGTATGATATAATTGATTATGTTATGTTAGAGTGTTTTGATGTGTTTTGATGTGTTTTTATGAATAAAAGTTTAATTTAATTTGTGTTATTGATTTGCTGCTGATTGTGTGTTAAGTTGTTTTTTGTTTGTTCATTGTTATCTGAGGGTGATAGTAAGCATGCATCAGTTTGAGTATTGGTTTTACAAAGGGTATAGAAAGAAGGCGTGTATGTTTTTATATATATTTGTATAGATGCATAGTTGGGGCCAAAATATGTGTGAAAGCATGTATGTATTACATGTAAAATTTTGAACAATGCATTAGCCAACTGTTGTAGCGAAGGGGATAATTGATCTAAGTCGAAACATCCCTTTTGATGCAAGATTAACTCGAAATAACTTGTAACACCCCAACCCCATAAGGGTAGAAGTATTACGTTATGGTGACATATCAAAGCAAACACAAGCATATGACTTAAATAATACAAATGAATTTCAAAGGTTACAAAGGGAAAATCTGAAATAGAAGGTTACAAATGAGAACAACAATAAATTCTAAGTCTAAAAATGTAATCACTTCTAGTCATCTCTAATCCAGAATAGCTATCAAAGTATAGTCTTCTAAGTCCAAAGTACTCTCCACTCATAACCCAGCTTCCAACTAAAACCTGCCGCATGAAAAGAAAATGCGGCTGAGCTTAAAAAGCCCAGTGAACAGATATATATAAACGAAACCAAAAGATAAGGAACGAACATATAAAGTATGGTGCATTGGGAAAAGCATAAGGTATAAACAAATGGATATCAAAAGTAAGGAAAGGTCAGTAATCTACCACGAGCCCGAACACAAATCAAATCAAATATCATAGTAACCATGGAGTAGCTAGCTCCCGAACATGTGAAAGACGTGTATTGCACACAAGCATCAGTCACCGAACATATCATTTCATAACATATCCAATCAAATACAAATCGAACCTAGGATGCATCCATACGCCCCCGAACAAGTCATATTCGCCATAACAAATATAAAGTGCGCATATCATAATCAAAATGGGACGGTGTGGAACATCACTCAACCACACTAGAGTCATGCCATTGGTGCATCAATGACACGGCCATGTTACCTTCATGGCTAGGAAACAAATTGGCTCGGGTATCAAACTGAAGGGTTCAAATGTCATATCATATCAAAGTCAAATGTCTAAGTCATCAAAGAGTCATAATCAAAGTCCAAATGTCAAAGGTTCATATCAAAGGTTCAAAGCAAAGGTTCATATCAAAGTTCAAATGCCAAAGGTTCACAAATCTAAGGGTGCATAGCAAAGGTTCAAATAGAGCATAAGTCAAAGGAAGCCATACTAGGAAGGCTCATATCAAAGGTATCATAATCAAAACTAATATAAAAAAGATGTGCATGAATCATGAGAAACCTTAAGAGATAAGGTCAGAATATCTGTACCTTATGCCAAAAGACAATCAGATAAAAGGTGGATCACAGAGAAACGGAAAGTCACTCCTTCTTCCCCGAACCTATACAAATTAATAATTACATATTACTTATAAGCTTACTTTAATCAGACTACATAATTTAAATTTCTTTCTATTTTTAGAATCATTCCATTTTTAGTAACTTTCCAAATTTAGTAAGTTAGGGTTTCCAAATACGTAATAGTTAGGTTTAGGGTTTAAGAACGAAATTAATTCCATTAATTATTAAATTGGGGTTTTCTTAGACATTTAATTAGGTTTTAATGAGTGTCTTAATTACAATTAGATTTTAAAGTCTTTTTTTTTAAAGACATTTTAGCAATTTCTAGGGTCTATCATGACAATGATCAAGTATGTGGTTAAAAGTGACAATTTATCATAGATTAAAGCTTAAAATGTCAAAATGAAAGTTCTATCTTTATTATTAAAATTTCATATTAAGACTCCATGCAATCATCTTCTTCGTATAAGCATAATACCGACATATAGCCGAAATCGTTTCGCACCTATGTGATTTCATGTTAAAAAAAAGCGACTCAAGGACATGGTTGACACAAAAGCCACGCATGTAACTCACGTAGAGACACAAACCCAAAAGTCTAACTTGATATAGGTGGTATATGTTTAATAAGTCTTTAAATACAACTATTGGTTTCTTCAAAATGATGGTGCGATTTGTATTGCTATTCTATACTTGTATCATATTCACTCGTATGACATGCAACGCCCTATCTTATATTTCCAAGCTTCTTAAATCGACAACATGCTTTAACCTGCAAAATAACTCGACCCTCGCGAGACCGAAACAAGTTTAACGAGATACAACCTGAAATGAAATCCCACGTAAAACCATCGACCGAGCAGCCCTCGTTATTGTTGTGCGACGTGAAACCTTTATAATAGTGCATTCGAAAGACACTAGATTATTTACGAGACGTAGCGGCAAGCATGTTTTAGGTTAGGGTCTCATTTGTTATCGCTAGACCTATTAACGTGCAACATTTTGTATGTTTTAGTCACGACAAAGATGGTTAACGAGTGTACCTTAAGGCTGAGTTTAAGAGGGTCGACAAGAAGAGGACAACAGCGCTCGACACCACCATACACGAATGCCAAAAGTTATTTAATTCTGTAACTTAACCTTTACTCGTATCTGATCATGCGAGGTACCCACGTACACAATCCAGGAATCGAACAAAAGAGTAGGCGCAAACACAACCCCCAAATTAACTGAATTTGCATTCGACCTTTATATGCTTGCTCTCGAGGGCAGATTAACGGGGCACAAAACAAGGACAAAGACAATGATTGCAAGCTTGGATAACCACTTAAAATGATCACCTAAAGGCTGCTCTCTTCGACTTCAAATCTTGGAATAGAGAGACAATGCTTTGAAACTTTGGTTGTGAATTGTTTCGGTGTGTGAAAGGATGAAAAATGGATAATGTATATTTTCAGAATAGCGTGTGTTTTTGGTTTAGGAAGGAAATAAAGGAGCCTTGTGGTATATTTTAGAAACTAATAATTTGATTTATATGCAATGCGTGATACTAGGCTGAAATTGAGCTGTCAATTTGGATCCATTTACTTCTTATTGGGTTGATTTTTGGCTAGACAAGTTATTTAATTTGTAGTCATGGGTGTACTAAAAAAAACGGGTATGCTATAGTCAAACTTAGCACTCTAACTATCGCTTGTGGTTTTAATTTTGTTGCTGTGTGAAGTTTCGTTTATGTGTTCGTATCAAGGTGGGAGCAGGATAGGATTTACACGTATTAAAGGAAAACATTTGAGGAATTATATATATGGAAGTAGTTGTGTATCAATGGGAAAAATTGAGATATGACATGCCGAAATTTCCTGTTGATTTATACGTGATATGTGGAGGATTAAAAGGTGTGATTATACTTGCCACATATAAATGAGTGTTCACAAAATTAAGTGTGAATTGGTCCCCTTAAATTTTCATACGTGTGACAAGCATACATATATTGTGTCATCCATTTATTAAGTTAGTTTAGATAATTATAACGTATATTAGGTCATATTCGGATTGTATGATAAAAGTCGTTTCGAATTTTTAGGTCGTTATAATCCTAAAGTGAATTTTATTTATAACGTAATGTTTTAAATGATATGTAGTTAATTCTCATACTTAGTTTAAAAATATAATGTTCTTTCATAATTATTTGTATGCTCCTAAAACTTCAATATTTTTTAGGGGCAAAATGGGAATTTCAAATGAATGGAAATTTAGGGTTTTACAACTCTTCCCCTCTAAAATAAAATTTTCGTCCTCGAAATTGGAGTAGAGAGATCAGATGGAAATGTATCGAATCACAGAAGATGTGTGGATGACATATACATATACTTCTTCAATTTCTCATGACCCGATTCTGACGCTCCAAGATAGCCTCAGGCTCTTCAATAACAGACAAATGATATTTGAAATCTCACTAAGAGATACATGAAACACATGTACACATGATGCAAATACGGAGGTAGTGCTAAACGGTAAAACCAAATCAACTCTATCGAGATTCTGAGTAAACTGAGGAACTGGCTAAAAATCAGAGAAGCACATATCGAAATTACTAAACGTCTCAAGAGTTTCATATAGAGGTGGGTAACATATTCGTATCGACGATCAGCTAAGCACATATCGGAATATCAAAACGTATTAGAAGTCTAATGGAATAATCGCACGGATCTGAATAAATCTAAGGTCGAATGTATCATGAACTAAATCTTCCTCATACACCAAAACGCCCAACACTGTCGTACGAAACGTCACACGGAACACACCAATTTTCGGTTTAAAGTTTCAGAATTTCTCTTCCCACATGATAACTAATCCATTAGTCATTGAATTTACTCAGATCCTTCAATATACAGCTCCCTAACCTAATTTAACCCAGAAAGTATTCTTCATCTCCGTCAAAATCCTGCTCAACACATCTTCCAAGCTCGAATAGTTGATCTGCTTACTCATCGATTTGGAGGTGCAAAGTATTACTAATTCGAGTCTGGTCCCTCAAGCCTTCAGTAGCTCTTCCTAGGAATGTGATGTTGAAACGCAAATCTCTGACACGATCACTGCAGGTGCGCCACGTAGTTTTGAATAATCTTCTGCCGAAAGAAATCACTACCAATCTTCCAAGTGAGCCGACCTAGTCAAACCGTCCTCTACCACTAAATTCGTGTTGTCCTTCCTAAATGTGCGTGGAATTCCCGTTACAAAATCCCTGAAAGTTTGAACTCACTTCTACATACGAGCCTCCGTCACTAAAGAAAACCACTTGTACGCTGGTACTGAATCTTAACCTGTTGACAAGCCAACCACTTCACCATTAATGTAGTCACAACCGTCTTCATATCATTCCATCAAAATTTCTGCTGCAAGTCTCTACACATAATAGTATAACTAGATGAATAGAGCAAATAGTGTGCTTCAATCAAAGCCGCTTCCTTCAAGTCTTCTAACATAGATCATGTTTCACCGTCTTGCTCTCGAGCTTCTTCATGCCTGTCACCAATCACTCCCAAGTCATGTGTCGGATAGTTCACTTCTTACGGTTCTAGTTGTACCAACAATCTTCCCGTGTTGCATACGGACATACTAAGTCTCCTTCTTGAGTAGGAACAATTCTCTATCCAGCTTTTCGACTTCTCCTCTCATTCTTCATCCCAATTAAAATTTTCTCTTCGAAATTACTACATAGAGCTTCTTCTGACGTAGAAACCTCAACACAGAATACGAAGATGATTTCTGTGTTTCTCTTTCATCTCTGAATATGTTATACTATGACAAATTGTCCAAGTATTCATGAAAGACACGATTCATCAAGTTTATAGGAACAGTCGGAGTAGTAGCCAATACGATTGGCATCACATTACTCATAGAGATCAAAACGAATACGGAAAGCAATTCTAGGAACATCTCATTCCTTTAAACGTAATTGAAAAATAATCAGATCTAAAATTCATCATTGGGAAAACTTCACACTCTGGAGTTGATTAATTCAAATCGTCGATTCGAGGTAACGGATAACGGTTCTAACCACAATACTATTCAGCTTCCCGAGATCACTACACAACCTCATGCTATCATCATCCTTCTTCATGAATACAACTTGAGTACACCACAGATACACACTCAAACGGATAAAACCACTTTCTAAAAGCTGGTCCTTCAATTCTTTCCATCCAACTGATGTCACAAGATACGGAGTTTCAGAATTAGGAAAAAACATTGCTCTTATACGGATAGAGTTTCTGAATCAACCAACTTACTGATCTCAGGCACTTCTCAAGACATCCTATGATCCCAATAAGTTCAAGTTATATGATGTAACTATTATCACGTTGGCCAGGCGTCATAATACTTGCATCATATACACATGCCTTTATTGCAATCACAGTTTACCTCGAGTCGTGACTAAACAAACTTCATAACCAGACCAGAACAAGATCACACTCAGATGGAAATCTTGATAGTTTATTAAGGAATTCATTACGAAAATTTCAAACAACCGAATAACTCTCGAGTCGAGTTTCATCAAACGAAATATCTTCACAACCGCGACAGATTAACGTACGAATTTTTAAAACAGATGAGATCATAATTATTTACCAGGTTGGGAACCATGGTACAGAGTTCAAGTTTCTCAAATCGCCAAATATCACAAAGCTAATATGACTGTTGTTAGCATCTCGATACTTAGTCAACAAATCCATATTCAAAATAACATCGAATTAAACATTCCCAAAGGAAACAGATTAGAAGAACGAACTTATCTTCCAATACCTTCAAAACATACTGGATAATTCCGATACTCGTGACGGATAATCACAAGTTTTCTCATAGGAATAGAAATGAGTAAAGCAGATTCTAATAGTGCAGAGGGGACCTTAACATGCTTAGCAAAAGCAAGGGAAGCTACAGAATGTGTCGAACACATCGGATTCCTATATATACGAATTCTCTGAACGAATGAAAAGGTATCCAAACGAATCGTTAACGAATCGGAGATCGAAATTCAAAGAATGCGGTCACATTAGAGAGTGAAACCTGTAAGGCGTTATTACAAAAGCCTCAAATCATTCTAAACTTATGTGATCACTAAACTTCTATTGCGTATCTTGCTAAATTTCCTAAGTCTCCGGAATGAATGGTCTTATAAGAGCCTAACTGAAAGCAGAGGCATAAATCAGAGTAGCGCGGAAGAAAGATAAATAATCAATATTTTATCGCATAGTCTACCCAATCCTCACCGGTCATAACTAAAGTTTCTATCAGGAAAACCTAAGGTAAAACTTCAAGGGTTGTCTTATAATCTCTTACAGTGGAAGCCTAAGGGTCCAAACTTCACAGGTCAAGGTTTTATGTACTACAAGTCGCAGCCTGGTCTTTGATACCATAATTGTAACACCCCAACCCGATAAGGGTAGAAGTATTACGTTATGATGACATATCAAAGCAAACACAAACATATGACTTAAATAATACAAATGAATTTCAAAGGTTACAAAGGGAAAATCTGAAATACAAGGTTACAAATGAGAACAACAATAAATTCTAAGTCTAAAAATGTAATCACTTCTAGTCATCTCTAATCCAGAATAGCTATCAAAGTATAGTCTTCTAAGTCCAAAGTACTCTCCACTCATAACCCAGCTTCCAACTAAAACCTGCCGCATGAAAAGAAAATGCGGCTGAGCTTAAAAAGCCCAGTGAACAGATATATATAAACGAAACCAAAAGATAAGGAACGAACATATAAAGTATGGTGCATTGGGAAAAACATAAGGTATAAACAAATGGATATCAAAAGTAAGGAAATGTCAGTAATCTACCACGAGCCCGAACACAAATCAAATCAAATATCATAGTAACCATGGAGTAGCTAGCTCCCGAACATGTGAAAGACGTGTATTGCACACAAGCATCAGTCATCGAACATATCATTTCATATCATATCCAATCAAATACAAATCGAACCTAGGATGCATCCATACGCCCCCGAACAAGTCATATTGGCCATAACAAATATAAAGTGCGCATATCATAATCAAAATGAGACGGTGTGGAACATCACTCAACCACACTAGAGTCATGCCATTGGTGCATCAATGACACGGCCATGTTACCTTCATGGCTAGGAAACAAATTGGCTCGGGTATCAAACTGAAGGGTTCAAATGTCATATCATATCAAAGTCAAATGTCTAAGTCATCAAAGAGTCATAATCAAAGTCCAAATGTCAAAGGTTCATATCAAAGGTTCAAAGCAAAGGTTCATATCAAAGTTCAAATGCCAAAGGTTCACAAATCTAAGGGTGCATAGCAAAGGTTCAAATAGAGCATAAGTTAAAGGAAGCCATACTAGGAAGGCTCAGATCAAAGGTATCATAATCAAAACTAATATAAAAAAGATGTGCATGAATCATGAGAAACCTTAAGAGATAAGGTCAGAATATCTGTACCTTATGCCAAAAGACAATCAGATAAAAGGTGGATCACAGAGAAACGGAAAGTCACTCCTTCTTCCCCGAACCTATACAAATTAATAATTACATATTACTTATAAGCTTACTTTAATCAGACTACATAATTTAAATTTCTTTCTATTTTTAGAATCATTCCATTTTTAGTAACTTTCCAAATTTAGTAAGTTAGGATTTCCAAATACGTAATAGTTAGGTTTAGTGTTTAATAACGAAATTAATTCCATTAATTATTAAATTGGGGTTTTCTTAGACATTTAATTAGGTTTTAATGAGTGTCTTAATTACAATTAGATTTTAAAGTCTTTTTTTTTAAAGACATTTTAGCAATTTCTAGGGTCTATCATGACAATGATCAAGTATGTGGTTAAAAGTGACAATTTATCATAGATTAAAGCTTAAAATGTCAAAATGAAAGTTCTATCTTTATTATTAAAATTTCATATTAAGACTCCATGCAATCATCTTCTTCGTATAAGCATAATACCGACATATAGCCGAAATCGTTTCGCACCTATGTGATTTCATGTTAAAAAAAAGCGACTCAAGGACATAGTTGACACAAAAGCCACGCATGTAACTCACGTAGAGACACAAACCCAAAAGTCTAACTTGATATAGGTGGTATATGTTTAATAAGTCTATAAATACAACTACTGGTTTCTTCAAAATGATGGTGCGATTTGTATTGCTATTCTATACTTGTATCATATTCACTCGTATGACATGCAACGCCCTATCTTATATTTCCAAGCTTCTAAAATCGACAACATGCTTTAACTTGCAAAATAACTCGACCCTCGCGAGACCGAAACAAGTTTAACGAGATACAACCTGAAATGAAATCCCACGTAAAACCATCGACCGAGCAGCCCTCGTTATTGTTGTGCGACATGAAACCTTTATAATAGTGCATTCGAAAGACACAAGATTATTTACGAGACGTAGCGGCAAGCATGTTTTAGGTTAGGGTCTCATTTGTTATCGCTAGACCTATTAACGTGCAACATTTTGTATGTTTTAGTCACGACAAAGATGGTTAACGAGTGTACCTTAAGGCTGAGTTTAAGAGGGTCGACAAGAAGAGGACAACAACGCTCGACACCACCATAAACGAATGCCAAAAGTTATTTAATTCTGTAACTTAACCTTTACTTGGATCTGATCATGCGAGGTACCCACGTACACAATCCAGGAATCGAACAAAAGAGTAGGCGCAAACACAACCCCCAAATTAACTGAATTTGCATTCGACCTTTATATGCTCGCTCTCGAGGGCAGATTAACGGGGTACAAAACAAGGAAAAAGACAATGATTGCAAGCTTGGAACACCACTTCAAATGATCACCTAAAGGCTGCTCTCTTCGACTTCAAATCTTGGAATAGAGAGATAATGCTTTGAAACTTTGGTTGTGAATTGTTTCGGTGTGTGAAAGGATGAAAAATGGATAATGTATATTTTCAGAATAGCGTGTGTTTTTGGTTTAGGAAGGAAATAAAGGAGCCTTGTGGTATATTTTAGAAACTAATTATTTGATTTATATGCAATGTGTGATACTAGGCTGAAATTGAGCTGTCAATTTGGATCCATTTACTTCTTATTGGGTTGATTTTTGGCTAGACAAGTTATTTAATTTGTAGTCATGGGTGTACTAAAAAAAAACGGGTATGCTATAGTCAAACTTAGCACTCTAATTATCGCTTGTGGTTTTAATTTTGTTGTTTTGTGAATTTTCGTTTATGTGTTCATATCAAGGTGGGAGCAGGATAGGATTTACGCGTATTAAAGGAAAACATTTGAGGAATTAGATATATGGAAGTAGTTGTGTATCAATGGGAAAAATTGAGATATGACATGCCGAAATTTCCTGTTGATTTATACGTGATATGTGGAGGATTAAAAGGTGTGATTATACTTGCCACATATAAATGAGTGTTCACAAAATTAAGTGTGAATTGGTCCCCTTAAATTTTCATACGTGTGACAAGCATACATATATTGTGTCATCCATTTATTAAGTTAGTTTAGATAATTATAACGTATATTAGGTCATATTCGGATTGTATGATAAAAGTCGTTTTGAATTTTTAGGTCGTTATAATCCTAAAGTGAATTTTAATTATAACGTAATGTTTTAAATGATATGTAGTTAATTCTCATACTTAGTTTAAAAATATAATGTTCTTGCATAATTATTTGTATGCTCCTAAAACTTCAATATTTTTTAGGGGCAAAATGGGAATTTCAAATGAATGGAAATTTAGGGTTTTACAACTCTTCCCCTCTAAAATAAAATTTTCGTCCTCGAAATTGGAGTAGAGAGATCAGATGGAAATGTATCGAATCACAAAAGATGTGTGGATGACATATACATATACTTCTTCAATTTCTCATGACCCGATTCTGACGCTCCAAGATAGCCTCAGGCTCTTCAATAACAGACAAATGATATTTGAAATCTCACTAAGAGATACATGAAACACATGTACACATGAGGCAAATACGGAGGTAGTGCTAAACGGTAAAACCAAATCAACTCTATCGAGATTCTGAGTAAACTGAGGAACTGGCTAAAAATCAGAGAAGCACATATCGAAATTACTAAACGTATCAAGAGTTTCATATAGAGGTGGGTAACATATTCGTATCGACGATCAGCTAAGCACATATCGGAATATCAAAACGTATTAGAAGTCTAATGGAATAATCGCACGGATCAGAATAAATCTAAGGTCGAATGTATCATGAACTAAATCTTCCTCATACGCCAAAATGCCCAACACTGTCGTACGAAACGTCACACGGAACACACCAATTTTCGGTTTAAAGTTTCAGAATTTCTCTTCCCACATGATAACTAATCCATTAGTCATTGAATTTACTCAGATCCTTCAATATACAGCTCCCTAACCTAATTTAACCCAGAAAGTATTCTTCATCTCCGTCAAAATCCTGCTCAACACATCTTCCAAGCTTGAATAGTTGATTTTCTTACTCATCGGTTTGGAGGTGCAAAGTATTACTAATTCGAGTATGGTCTTTTTGATATTATGAAAAGTAATTATCAATTATTTTAATAATGAATTCAATCTTTATCTTTTTGATATTATGAAATGGCATTCTGATTTAGAAGAAACAATTATTACTCTATTATTTGTGCCAACTTTTTAAGCCTGTATGTTAATTATTTCTTACTATTTTGGATGCTAGCATGGTTCAACAGGAAATAGTGAAAGCAGAATAGCCATAGGCAGTATGAATGGCTATAATGGATGCAAAAAATGTGCTGTTGCATTTTTGGTAATTATGCCTTATTCCTAAAGGTTTTTTCAATGGTTATCTTATGGTGATAGGTCACGGGATGCTTTTTGAGGTTGGGCTGCCTATTTAAGACAGCCTTGAGTTACATTTATTTTGCCAATAAAATTTTCTAATCTGCATACAGAAGTAAGCAGACAGAATGTCTACACGTCCCAGGTGTGACCAACTTAGAGTTGAGGCCAACTCTAACAATTGGTCTGAGATGATAAAGTGCACTCAAGCGTACGCCTTTCTTTTCTTTGAGGAACGGGGCCTGGAGTGTTTTCAGCAGACGCCATTTTGTTGTTGAAGAGCGATGCCTGAACTGATGTGAACAGACGTCATTTTCGTTGAAGAACGAGGCTTGAACTGATGTGTTCAAACGTCATTTGTCATTGAAGATTGAGGCCTGAACTGATGTGAACAGACGTTATATTTCGCTGAAGAACGAGGCTTGAACTGTTGTGTTCAAACGTCATATATCGCTGAAGAACGAGGCTTGAACTGATGTGTTCAAACGTCATATGTTGTTTCCCCTCATATGTTGTGAGCAACCTGAGTCCAAATGTCAAAGGACGATCTGTACGACCTGCATTTGAAAACAGATGAAATAAGAGAATTTGGAGCGCCGGATCCCCAATTTAAGTTAGGTTCCAGTTGGTTAGTGCAAACAATCTCTGGAGCTGCTGAAACCATAGGTGCCTTGGTTTTAACAATAAGGGCAACACTAGTAGATGCAATGGACCTAGTTAAAGGGCATTGTGTATCTAAAGGGATAACTCTACCAGTTGGCTTCCATTCCTTAACAGGCACTACTCTAGGCATGGTAATCCTTGTTAAAGGGCAATGTTCGCCTAGTGTGAATATCCAGCCCGTGGGCTTCCACTGAAAGCCCACATTGGTAAACATTTTCCCTGTAGGTTTCCAAGATTGCTTAATTTGTCTAGCTCTCCAAACTTTCTTAACTGGGGGTTTGTTGGACGACTTCAAAAATTTCTCAACACATTTATCATGATTACCCGAAATTAAACAATCATTACATGTTTTGAAAAGTGAATTAGGAGTTGAATTATGATTCCTTTTGTTTAAATCTGACTTATTGTTTCTCATGTGGTCTTCTACTTTCTTCTTAGGACCACTTTTAGCTGGTGAAGTCCTATAATTCTTTATATTTCTCCTAGGTTTTGACTCACTAGCTTTAGTGTCACTGTTAACTCCTGTAGAATGACTGATGGGAATCTTAGTCTTTTTCACTTTCGGTTGTTGAACATGTTTTGATGTGTTGGGATCTGAAGTTTCCAAAGGTACCTCAAAGATAGATCGTTGTTGTACGAGTCCTGAGCTGATTTGTTCAGGAGCCATTATGCATGTACATCAATGTTGAGTTTCCTGAACCCCTAAATTAGGAGATTTCAGTCCTTTTGGCCGCCAAACTCTGAGTCTTTCCTTGATAGGAATGACCGATGTACCTGCACTTTGGTAAGGATTACCTGCACTAATATGACGAGTTTGTTTGTATTTATGTGGGTTAGTGATATCAGCCTCCAAACCATTTGGGGTTTCACTGTCAACCTTACAGTTTGTGAACAACTTACTAGTAGGTATCCATCTAAGCCCAACCATCTTAAAAATTCTACCCGTTGGAATCCACCTAAGGCAAGACTTAGGAGTGTTTGGTTTCTCATGCACAGTGGAAGACTTATTGAGAGAGAACCTACTTCCTACGGCAGTTTGCCTACCAGTTTTCTAAGTAAAGCTCTTAGATCCTACGGGCATGTTGATGTTTCTAGTCTTAGGGGATTGAATTTGAGCACTAGTATTCACTTCCTTTTCATTAGCCTTAGAAGATTGAGCCTTAGAACGAGCATCAACTATCATTTCATTAGGTATTACTTGTGAAGTGACTGGTTTTGACAAAACTTGATTCGCATCAACTTGGGGGGCAAACCATTGTTTTGAAGAGTTTGGTCGTTCTGATCTAAACGCAGTCGGTTGCATAACAACTGATTGGTTTCTAAATGGTTGTGAAGTTGGTTTTCCCAAGATTGATGGTTTTGCAAACTTAGTGTTCACACTATTTCTTGTTATTTTTCTTAGCTCGTTTTTTAAAGATGCAATTGTAAAACCCTTTTCCTTAATTTGAGATTTGAATTCATCATTTTTTACAATCAAAAAGGTTATTTGCTCTACAGTCTTAATTTTCATTTCTTTGATTGAATCACACAGTTCGTTGCAATGAATTTTCAAAGTCTCATTTTCATTATGTAATTCAGCCACTTTATGTTCCAATTCAGTATTTTTTGTTGCAATAACATCACTGTCATGTTTAGCCTTAACTTCATTACACATATCACACATCTCAGTAATACGTTTTTTCAGGTTGTTGATCGTTAAGTTTTTGGCTTGTAGCTGAGCTTTCAAATCGTTTATCATAAAAAATTCTTGGAATTCAGGAAATTCCGGATTCCTACATGGTTGGTTAGTTTGAAGACTTTCTTCCTTTTGTTGCATTGAGATTTCAAGTGAAATACAATGTTTTTCAAGTTGTAAAAATCTGTTTGAAAGTTCATAATAAACTTCTTTTTCAACCATATCATTTGATTTGAAAAACTCAGTCGTAAGCAAAGAACTTGACGCATCATCATGTTCAGCATCCTGATCAATTTCTCCTCCTTTATGACTCATATTTGTTGAATCAGAGGTGATATTGCTATCAGTCTTTTCCAACAGATATGTGTCATAAGTAGGTTTAATTTGATCAGTATGTTATCGTTCATTAGAAAGAACATTATGTTGATCAAACAGATGTACCTCAGCAGATGGTACTTGGTGATTTACTAGTCTGAGATCTGCATCCACACCATGTGTGATATCAGTCCCTGAGCTGTTGCTATCATCATGCTTATTTGACTCTGTCCCATTCCCCATGTGTTGTGCTCTTTCATTAATGAACTCCTTAACATTACTCATGAGTTGGAGTAGTGTAACTCTGAACATGTCAACCTCGATTCCAGTGTAATTAGCAAAACACTTTTTTGTCATTTGACTGTCATAATCATAATCCTCAGTGAATTGCGAATCAATGAACACTTGGAGTTGGTTGTTGATCACACACAAGGCAGCCATGGATCTACCTTCAGAAAATTCTCCTTTTTCAAGTTGTTGTTCAAGTTGATCTAAATACAGAATCATTTTGACTGTGAAAGTCTGAACATCTTGACCAAAGAGTGATGCGAATGCACGTTTGTATCCTCCGAAGTATCCAGGTTGTTTCAAGAGAACCTTGAGATGTGAGTGAAGTAATCGAAAACATTCAATGCAACTTTCCTTTGCATTAGGCAACATTAGTGGCTGATGAAACTCTTTCTCTTGAGAATTCGAGCACGACGATTCCACATTAGCATTATCAGAATCAAACACGTTTATTTGTTGTACAGGGTTGGAAGTCTTATGTTTATCATTCGTGTCGTACAATTTGAGTACCTCAGATATGAAAGAATCTGTAGTAGTAGACATGGTGTAAACGTGCACGGGATTTTACAAATCTATGATTTAAACCGAGAAATCGTTTCTTTCGCGGGATTTTACAAAATCAAGACGAAACTGTGAGATAATGATAAACTGGACGTGTTATGATAATTGTTGGATCGATAATGATTAGTGATTGTGTGTTAAGATGATGATCGTTTTATGGACTAGGTGATATGTCATTTAGTTGAGATTTGGTTCCAGTTAAGTGCCTTAGTTGTAGTGAAATTTTGGTCTAAAAACTTCACAGCTCGATAACTTCATTTTGGAGCGATTTCAAGCTTAGAAAGTTCGGTTGAATGAATAAATTTTTTTCAATGTGTCCTTCTCCTCGGTCTTACGGTCGTTTTGACAGGTAATTCGTTGAAAATGGAGTTACGGTTCAAAAGTTATGGCCGTTTGAAGTTTTGACGTAAAAAGTCAAACCGCAGGATCTTTAGTCAAACCGCAACAGGTCAAACCGCAACAAGCAAATCGCAGGAGGCAAATCGTAGCACCCCAAATCGCAGAATCCAAAACGCAAAGACTCAAATCGCAGAGACTCAAATCGCAAAAACTCAAATCGCAGAGACTCAAATCGCAGTATGCAAAATGACAAAACGCAACAACCAAAACTGTCACTTTCACCTCTTTTTTCTTTTACTCCTTTTTAGCTATGCACCAAATCGCAACTCAATATCTACCTAAACTAACTCAAATCGCAATCTAAATTATGCTACTGAGACTCAAATCGCAGACAAGAAAAACTTCAAAACACCACTCAAATTGACTCAAACATCCGCAACACTTATGAAATAAGCAATCTAGTGACCAAAGTAAGCTACAATAACTCTTCTAAACATGAAAGTACAATCTTACAACACTAGAAACCACGAACAAAGCTCAAATTATGATGTTTTCTACCTATTCTATTCGAACCAAAAAGAAACCACAAAACCAATAAAAAAATCCGAGTACCCACAAACTAAAAGATCAAACCAAGGCTCTTGATACCAATTGTAAGTCACTCATTAATCATAACACGTAGGTTTTACGTTTTGGCCAAATCTAGAGAGAAGAAAAAGAGAGAAATAAGAGAGAATATGGAACCTTGAGAGAGAAAGTGTGAGATATTAGATTAGGTAAATGAAAAGGTCCAACCCTTTCCTTTGGTGGGAGAGGGTATTTATACAACATATATAACGCCCCACGTGGGCTATGGAGCGGGCTACAATGGGTAAAGACCCGACCCGATTCCATGGTGAAACAATATCTAAACTATAACTATAAAGCCTACGAGCTATCTAATGCCAAATGATACTCGGGGTTACCGAGTCTTTCATATGAATATTTATATTCCTAACAGCTATGCTTGAATCAATCAGAATACTACTTGCATATGCATGTGCACACGACTTTAAACTATTCCAAATGGATGTTAAAAGTGCTTTTCTAAATGGTTTTATAAATGAGGAAGTATATGTTGCACAACCTCCCGGCTTTGCCGATTTTGAAAAACCAAATTATGTCTACAAACTTAAGAAAGCTTTATACGGACTTAAGCAAGCACCAAAAGCTTGGTATGATCGACTTAAGACTTTCCTAGTTGACCATAAGTATACCATGGGCCTAGTAGACAACACTATTTTCACCAAGAAAAAGGGATCACATATTATCATAGTCCAGATATATGTGGATGACATTATATTCGGTTCAACTTGTCAAGAGTTATGCGACGATTTTTCGAAAATCATGCATGATGAGTTTGAAATGAGTATGATAGGGGAACTAAACTTTTTCTTAGGACTCCAAATTAAACAATTAGATGATGGGATATTCTTCAACCAATCTAAGTATATAAGGGATATGCTTAAGAAATTTGGTCTTGAAGATTCCAAACCCATGAAAAGACCCATGTCCTCCGAAACCAAACTCACAAAGGATGATGAAGGTGAATCCGTAGATAGCACTAAATATAGAGGAATGATTGGTAGTTTACTCTACCTCACGGCTAGTAGACCGGACATTATGTTTAGTGTTTTTCTATGTGCACGCTTTCAAGAAGATCCCAAAATATCCCATCTTGAAGCCGTTAAACGGATCTTTAGGTATATCAAAGGTACTACACATTTAGGACTATGGTATCCCAAAGGAAGGGAGTAGAAACCATAGTGTATGCTGACTCAGACCATGCTGGTGACTATGTCGATAGAAAAAGTACAAGTGGTATTTGTACTTTTGTTGGGCATTGTCTCACCTCATGGTTTGCCAAGATACAAACGGCCTTAGCGATATCAACAACTGAAGCCGAGTACGTATCTGCAGGAAAGGCGTTTCAACAAGCACTGTGGATGAAACAAACTCTCGTCGACTACGGAATTGAACTCAACGACATTCCCATTCTTTGCAAAAACAAAAGAGCTATCGATCTTAGCAAAAATCCAGTCCAACACGCTAGAACCAAACACATAGAAATACGTCATCATTTCCTACGCGACAATGTTCAGAAGAGAAACATCTCAATCGAGAAAGTATCCTCAGAGGACAACATTGCCGACATTCTCACTAAACCTCTTAAGAGAGCACCATTTAACTTTCTTTGACTTGGTTTAGGACTAATGGTACCTAGTGAGTAGATAAAACCTTAGCTTGAACCTTAGATTAAACAAAAACCAAAAACCTGAGCTTGATCCCACGGAACCAACCGACAACAAGGACGGACCCCTTGTTTTGGTTCCACCAGATCCGCGGCCCCCTGAGTCAGTTTTTTAGTTTATTAAACAAACACCCTGTACTGTGTATCACAACTCCCAAAAACATACCAACTACTGGAACTCGACTCAAAATCAACCAAACTCACAATTTAAGTCATCTCCTTCCACCAATTTGTGCTCTAATCATCTCTGTAAGTATCCTAATCACATCTGCATTCCTGATCTGAGTCTAGGATTTCTATTTCATGCACAAAATCAAAACTTGGGGTTTATGCATATTTTTAGTAAAATCATGAAGCATATTTACTAAATTGCATAACAAATCATGTTTTCCTTAGTTAGGAATTGCATATCATAAGGCATTATCATAATTCATCAAAAACCCCATGAGAAATTTTTATCAAAATCTTCTCACGACTAGGAAAAACGGTTTTTGAACATTGTTCATACAAATACAAAAACGTTATGTTTTAAACACCACTTGCATAATGTCTCTTGAATGCTAAAGGGAATACATAACCAATATGTATTTTTGGGTACATTCAATCGTAGATACATTAAAGTAGGAGTGTTTGGGTTATCTCTTGTTTTATCATAAAACTTGCATACACAAAATTTTCATGCATCAAAAGGAGTCGAGATAACCGCACCTCCACATTGTCCCCATATAGGCACACACTAGAAATCTATATACGTATTTTCGATAGTTTTAACTAAACTATGTAATTTTCGTGTCTAGGATAATCATGCCTCTCGCGACTTATTATGATCACAAAGAAACCGTCAAATACCTACCTCCACACCATAAAACCAAAGGACTCACTGAGGACCAAGTTAAAATCTTCAAAGCCTTAGAAAAATGCTATGTACATGAGGGTAGAACCGTAGACCCCTCATTCTTAGAAGGAACCATTCTTAGAGAACAACTTGCCGCCATTCAATTCGATTGTCTCCTAGATATTGATGAACCCATAATCCCTAGATTCATACTAGAATTCTATGCGAGTGTAGGTCTTAGCTCAAATGACTATGGTTACATGAACGTCCATTTCAAGGTAAACCAAACTCAATTCAACATCCCTCTAGATTAATTTGGAGAAGTCTTAGGTGTTCCAAGTCAAGGAACTTGCTTTTATTCGGACAAATGGTCATTGTCCATCCTCGATTCCAACCTTGATCGTACACCACCATACGACACACCTTTAACCCCAAAAGAGACCATTCGTGAGCATCTTTTTGTAGCTAGAACCTCCCACACTAGGACTAGTCGAGGTAGAGAGGTAGATCGAGATCCGTTTGGCATGGAGCTAAACGAACTTAGGCCCTAATTCAAGAAGCTAGAGGAAGTTCTTAGGGCAAACGTCATTAGCACCATAGGAAATAGGGACCATGTCAACGTAAGCCTTTGCTACATGCTCTATTGTGTGTCAAACCATCAACCTTTCAACCTCGCCAATTATATCGCCAAACAAATGGCCGATATTCCAGTTCTAGGCACCACCGCCATGCCCTACGGGATGCTTCTTATCCGTCTTTATAGGGCTTTTGCACCCATTCCTTGAAACGCTAAAGGTTTTGTTCCCGACTACACCGAGATTGAACACACCTTTGTACCACTTAGTGATCATAGGGTAGCCGTAGCAAGAGAAAAACGAGCTCATCCTCCCACCTCATCATCATCATCATCATTGGTTAGCGAGGATGATGGTTTACCAAATTCTAGGATTCCTCCACCCGAGTATATGAGTCAACTTCCTCCCATCGACAACCAATCTGAGGAGTTTCGTCAAACTCGGGGAATGATGAAGAACATTGGACGGTGGATCATGAAGCTCAACAAAAAGCTCAACAAGAAGTGAGGGTTAGGGAATGTTTGGTATAGGACAATTTCAAGACAATGAGGTGTTGAATTCTTGTGTTCTTAGAATATTATGTTGATGTGATACATTTGTGTGAACTAACATAACTTTGCAGGACGATAACACGTGATGTTATCGATTTTTTCATGCTTAAGCCACCGTTTGGCTTAACTCTCTTTTATGGTAAGTTTAATACCATCGGATTGATTTCTATATTCACATGTGTTAGAACTTGTGTTTTTGTGTTTAATCAATCATAACTAATTAATTACATAGTGATGAACTCAAATAAGTACATTTTATTATCATCATTTATCCTATTTATTTGACTTGTTTTATTATATTATCTGTGAGAATTGATACGTTAATGTTTACTTTTGTAATTCTCAGGTAAAAACAAGTATTATGTGAAACTTGGCGATTTTGGACTAATTATGGAGCAAAACAAGCAAGAAGTTAAGAGTCTACTGAAATGTACAAGATCAAGATCATTCTGCTCCAAATACGCCGCATCCTACTTATTATATACGGCGCATCACTATCAAGATTTCACAAGTTATAATCCAAGACGGCAAAGGACATGCGCCGCATACAAGAACGGAGTTACGCCGCATCTTCTGGCGGTATACGAATATTCCTGAATATATTAATCTTGGACCCCACGTGAAGTTAAGTCAATGCGCCGCATCTACTTATTCAATGCGCCGCATCTTACCCTCAGACAGAAACTATAAATACCCCAAGGTCAGACGAATTTCGAGAGCCTAATACAGAAGAAGACCGAAGACCACAAAACCCTAGGCCGAATTCAGACGAAGTAGCAGCACAAGACACACCCTAAACGAAGATACAAGAGCTGTAAGAAGGTCCTGCATGTATTCAATTCATTAAGTAGTTTTGTTTTATTGTATTAGTACACTTTAATTTATCAGGATTGATGGGCTTGTGTCATTGATTTAATCATGCACTTCAACTCCCCTTAAAATTGCTTTCCCATTAATTAAAGTTTATATGTTGATGTCTTTGGTGACTTTTATTAGTGCATTGATAACCTCTGTGTCTAGCTGAGCATTGCTTGGGTCGCCATGCCCCTTCCTCGCCTGTTTATTCTATTTTCTAGGATATTGGGATAGTCATAAGTGATCATTAAGGGTTTACTCGCCAATAAGATTAGAGCCAACGAGAAAGGTTTAATCTCGGTGCGTTGCATCGAACTATACACTTCATATAAAACTAGCAATAAAACAAGTGACAAACTACTTAACTATCAGGACAGGTCTTCTTATTGTCTCAAGTATTTATCTGTGTACGTGTGTGCTAATCGCTGATTCGTGCTTATTAGTTTAGTTTATTATTTAATCATAACCAAACCGTGCCAGTCTCTCAGGCTGAACCCCCTTGCGTTAGATTAGGTTGTATAGCTAACTTAAGATATTAAAATACTGATTAGAATAACTAGATAATACATTCCACTCTTAGTGATCGACACTCTACTTACCATTATATTCATACTGACCGGGTACATTGCTCGTTAAAGTGTGTGTTATTGATAAGTCGGCTAAATATAAATTTAAAACTTGAATACTGCTAAAACCACAACGACATACCGTGGGTATAAATTAGAGCACAACATACACACGCATCAAGTTTTTGGCGCCGTTGCCGGGGAGTGAATTGTTATTATCTGTTAATTTGATTAGTATTTTAATTAGGTTTTTCTTTTTAAATTCTAACCACTAACCCTGTTATATATTAGATAGATTGCATTCATTGTATAATTTGCATATTTGCTGTTTTTGTGTGTTTTTGTTTTCTGTAATTTTTGTTTATTTTTGTTTGTTTTTATTTTTGTTTGTTTTTGTTTTTGTTTTTATTTTTATTTTTCTGTATTATTCTGCTGTCGTTGTATTGTGCAGATACAAACGATACGGCGCATCTGTTTTCACAGATACGGCGTATTGCGTTTAATTTTTATAAAATACAACGCGTTTAATAAATTCGAGTACGACGCATCTTTCCCCAAGATAGGGCGTATTCCGTTTTTAATTAAGAAATTTTTCTAAACCCTAACGCCATACGACGCATCTATTTTAACAGATACGGCGTATTTTCTATTTAAATTAAAAACAGTTTTTCGAAATTATTAAACAGAAGCGACGCATCGATCTTTATCGATACGGCGCATTTACTGAATCAAAAATCTTGTATTTTGAAACATAACGAAGATACGGCGTATTAACTTTCGCTTATACGGCGCATTTAATTTTTATAAATATAAGTAATTTTTGATAACTTAAAACGTACGGCGCATTTAATTTATTAATACGACGTAACAATTTTCTAAAATAAAAGTCTGATTTATTTTTAACGATTATAAGATACGGCGCATCCTATTTATAGGATACGGCGCATCGTCTTCAGATATCAGTAACTTTTATTTATCCCGAACGGAGAAAATTCTAATCATCTTTCCTGATTCTTAGAAATTTTTTACTTCGAAGCCTATTTGTTTTGTGTTTCAGGAATCATGATTGATCTTTTCCCAAGCTGGTTCGGAGGATCAAGGATCAAACTTACAATCGACGAGATTATATCAAAGTTTGCCCAAGAAAGCGGAAAGGAACTATTGCTGAAAGAACAAAACAATATGATTAGAGAAGTGACGATTGAAGTGCACCAATTGTCAAGGGTGATTAAAGGAGTTTTGTTCCAAAGGCACGACCTAAAGGGAAGTACCTTGATAATTACATCGACAACGCTGATAACAAAGTTGTCGAGTTTGAACCTGAAGTATTGGAATAAGGAGCTGAACGTGAGTCTAACTTGAAGACTCTGGAATAAAGACAAGTGCTGACCGGGAGACAACCCGGAAAATTTTTACTATTCTGTTCTGTGTCGAGTCAGTCAGGCCCGCAGAAGATACGGCGCATCTCAATCCTAAGATGCGACGCATCGCCTGCACTGGTCATATCTTATTTAATTTTCTGCATTTTTATTTTTGACTTTAAAACTTTTTGTCAGTTTATTTTAATGCGGCGCATCCCTGGTTAAGGATGCGACGCATCTTCTATTCTGATTCGTATTTATTCCAGGCTCGATACGGCGTATCTTCTTCCATAAGATACGGCGTATCGACTGACCTGATGATTTTCATTTTTCAGTTTTATTTTTGCTAACTACTAATGTATTATGCAAGTTTGAACCTTCTTAACTTAGGTGTGTTAAAGTCTTGATGGTATTATAGATTCCTGCAATTCCTGTGGATACATCAAATATGAAGCTTAAACGTTTTCATCCACAAGGAAGTTGATTTTTGCTCTTATACAAATAATGGAGGATCATACCGAGCAAATCTCAGGGGAGTTTTTCTGTTCTAATTCTTTTATTTTCCAGTTTTTAATCTTTGATACAAACAACGAGGACGTTGTTTAACTTAAGTGGGGGGATTAGAGAATTAGAACACTTACTTGTCCTAAACTTTTCAAAATATGCTTAAAATGTGCTTAATATATCAAAATTTAAAATTTTTAGCATGTTTTTGTTTAAGTCTAAATTACATAGCTGCACACATAACATTATTTTCAAAAATTATGAACTTTTAAAAATTCACAAATCTATGAGTGTGCCGGTGACTTGTAAACTTTAGAACTTGGCTTGTATACTATTCGAGACCACCATAATAAGTATTATCTACATAATTGGAATGACTTGTCTAAATTGGTAAATTTCTAGGATTACACCCAAATAGCCTTTATATGTTATGTGTTATTAGCTAACTACACTGGTTAGTTAACCCCCGTATAAACCTTTTGTTACTCTCATTTTTAGAGTAAGATACCCCTAGAAAAACACTTAGAGCCATTCCTTTCGTTTCTTACACCCTTGTTATAATGTTTCGTTACACCCTTATACCTTAGCCTACCCTGTAGATTAAAATCCGTGGTTGGTTAATTGCTTTAGGCAAAGTGTATTTCCTTACATTACCTGTGTTCGCGTGCGTAATTCATTATCTTTGGTTGAGTCGGGAAATTGCACAATGCAATTCGAGTGAAAGTAAATATTGTATATCGTTGAGTTTATTTTTCGTGTGTTTACTACTTTCACTATTACCATTATTTCTGAAGTCATGAAAAGTATGGAAAGATTATCCAGAGTTATCGTTATAGTGATGTGGTGAAATTTTACACATCTATATTTATATGTTGATGTCTTAAAAAAAAATCGAAAAAATAGAAAAGAAAAAGAAAAAGGAAAAGTTGGATGTTTGTTTTAACCAACTTATGTAAAGTTTTGTATTAAGTGGTCGATATCACCACTATTTGTTGTATATTATATTTATGGATTGAATGGGAGTTGGACGTTATGGGAACGCCAACTAAGGTTATTCTTTGATTGAGATCTTGTTGAGTATAATTCGTGTCTACCTAAAGCATGTGTTTCAAGTGTTAAAGCGTGAGTTATTCAGTGATATGAGTCTTATTCATGGGATGGTTGGGAAAGCAATTTACCACACTTAGGATTTTAATTTATCTGTTTTGTTTATTTTTTCATTTTACACCAATTTGTATCCCAAATATTATCCATACCCTATATTATTCTTTATCCAAACCTTTGATTTATTGAGATTAGGGATTTGAGCAATCTTAAGTATCGTAGTCGTGGATTCGGCTATGTATTTATGATTTTGTCGCCCTTTTTGATATAATATTATTGGTAAAGATTACTTGGTCCTATCTTTAGCCTATTCGAGTTAAGAATTTGAGCAATTGCAAGTATCGTGTTCGTGGATTTGATCATGTATTTGTGATTTTGTCGCATTTTCTGGAATTTGAGATCGATAGAGATTAAGAAGAATTATTAACCCTTAACCAACAAACCCTTTTTACCGCTTTAGACTTGTTATTCCTTGGCTTTAGTGGAGGAGATGCGTATACTTGCCAAGCTTATGATAGAATATTCGTCACGACTGGACAGTTAAACGATTAGATTTGCTTTTATCAATATATTTTATTTTACTTCTAATTCGTTAAGTGTTTGGTTGTGTGATTATGACAAAAAACGAATACATGCTTAAATATAAAAATAAATCCTAATATCCTTTAGGATACATTTTCATAAGATTAATTCTAAGGTTTACTTGGGGACAAGTAAAGTTCAAGTGGGGGGATATTTGATGAACTCAAATAAGTACATTTTATTATCATCATTTATCCTATTTATTTGACTTGTTTTATTATATTATCTGTGAGAATTGATACGTTAATGTTTACATTTGTAATTCTCAGGTAAAAACAAGTATTATGTGAAACTTGGCAATTTTGGACTAATTATGGAGCAAAACAAGCAAGAAGTTAAGAGTCTACTGAAATGTACAAGATCAAGATCATTCTGCTCCAGATACGCCGCATCCTACTTATTATATACGGCGCATCACTATCAAGATTTCACAAGTTATAATCCAAGACGGCAAAGGACATGCGCCGCATACAAGAATGGAGTTACGCCGCATCTTCTGGCGGTATACGAATATTCCTGAATATATTAATCTTGGACCCCACGCGAAGTTAAGTCAATGCGCCGCATCTACTTATTCAATGCGCCGCATCTAATCCTCAGACAGAAACTATAAATACCCCAAAGTCAGACGAATTTTGAGTGCGATATACGAAGTACGAGAAGACAGAAACCCTAAGCCGAATTCAGATGAAGTAGCAGCACAAGACACACCCTAAACGAAGATACAAGAGCTGTAAGAAGGTCCTGCATGTATTCAATTCATTAAGTAGTTTTGTTTTATTGTATTAGTACACTTTAATTTATCAGGATTGATGGGCTTGTGTCATTGATTTAATCATGCACTTCAACTCCCCTTAAAATTGCTTTCCCATTAATTAAAGTTTATATGTTGATGTCTTTGGTGACTTTTATTAGTGCATTGATAACCTCTGTGTCTAGCTGAGCATTGCTTGGGTCGCCATGCCCCTTCCTCAACCATTTATTCTATTTTCTAGGATATTGGGATAGTCATAAGTGATCATTAAGGGTTTACTCGCCGATAAGATTAGAGCCAACGAGAAAGGTTTAATCTCGGTGCGTTGCATCGAACTATACACTTCATATAAAACTAGCAATAAAACAAGTGACAAGCTACTTAACTATCAGGACAGGTCTTCTTATTGTCTCAAGTATTTATCTGTGTACGTGTGTGCTAATCGCTGATTCGTGCTCATTAGTTTAGTTTATTATTTCATCATAACCAAACCGTGCCAGTCTCTCAGGCTGAACCCCCTTGCGTTAGATTAGGTTGTATAGCTAACTTAAGATATTAAAATACTGATTAGAATAACTAGATAATACGTTCCACTCTTAGTGATCGACACTCTACTTACCATTATATTCATACTGACCGGGTACACTGCTCGTTAAAGTGTGTGTTATTGATAAGTCGGCTAAATATAAATTTAAAACTTGAATACTGCTAAAACCACAACGACACATCGTGGATATAAAATTAGAGCATAACAGCACACGCCTCAGTACCCTAGCAACTATTGATCGAGGGGGAGAATATCATGTACTAATCCTTTGTTTTGTAGCATTCATAATCCTTGAATCATATACGTTGGTACCCTATAACGGGGAGTATTGATCAAGGGGGAGCATATCATACACTAACATTTGTTTTGTAGGATCATTCATGCATCATGAACTTGGAACTCCAATTAGGGGGAGTATTATCCAAGGGGGAGCTTTAAGTTCTCAAAATCATTGAATCATTCTTGGTACTCCAAAATTAGGGGGAGTAATAATCAAGAACCGTTCACCACATTCCGCTATGCATTTCTTCTTTTTGTTTCGACAAAAAGGGGGAGATAGGATTAAGTTCATACATCACAGTACATGTTTTTATGCTTAAAATAGTTTTCACAACTTGCATAAAACTAACTTAATATATATTTTTAAAAGACTTTCACTTTACTTATTCCATTGCTTAAAAATAAACTTTATGTTTTGTCATCAACAAAAAGGGGGAGATTGTTAATACAAATATCGTCCTAAAAACGTTATTTATATTTTACGATCTTTGCTTTATTTTGTTAATGACAATTATAAGGTTTATCTTTAGCAAAGCATAAAATAAGTTAAAGTCTTTTACATTTATAGTAAAAAACTTTTTAAACACATTTACATATCACATGATCACTAGGAATTACGTTGCATACATATTTACATTTACATGTTTATTTTTATTTCTTAAAAATAGAAATATACACATGACATCATGGCATACCTCATTAGGAAATCTTTAGAAATCTTGGAAGATTTGAAATATATTTTGGAAAGATCTTGAAGCAAAGGAGTTGACTTTGTAAGATCTTGGTAAGATTTGAAAAGATATGGTAAGGTCTTAGCTGGCATTAGAGCTGGCAATTTTGACACGAAACCTGTTAACACGACACGACACGACCTGTTCTTAATAGGTTTCGTGTCAGGTCTTAACAGGTTTCGTGTCTTAACAGGTCCGGACCTGTTAAGACACGAATAAAATTAACAGGTTTCGTGTCTTAACAGGTCGGACATGTTAAGACAGCTGTTAAGACACGTATATATATATATAGTTCTAAAAAACCCTATATCACATTATCAGTTTATCACAAATATCACAGCCTCCATCCATTTCCTTTCCTCGGTTCATCTCATATCAGCCTTGATAATTACCAAATCCAACCCATTCCAATTTCCAAATCCAATTAAAAATCTTCCGATCGATCCACAATCAAAGATGGAAATTTTTTAACTGATCTTTTTAATTTCTTAAATCCGATCTGTTTAAGGTAATCCAAACAAATTGTTCTGTTTTATATATTTGGAATTTAAATGAAATTGATGTGTAAATTGTTGCTCAATAAATAGGCCGCCGCCCATATGAGTCATATGTAATCCAAACAAATTGTTCTGTTTTATATATTTGGTATGAGTCATATGTAATTATGTATTTGCGGTATTTGTGAGTTTTAGTTTACTGAGTCTCTTTGTTTAAAACTTATTTTAACTAGGCCGCCGCCCATATGAGTCGAACAAGGTATGAGTTTGAGTCATGTACTCATGTGTAATTGTATATAAGGTATTTATCAATTATAGTATCAGTTTGTATAAAACGTAGATGAATAATAGTTGTTGTTATCATAGTTCTCATTGAATAATAGTTGCTGTCCAATAATAGTTGTTTCTTCTATATTGTAGATGGATCCTGAGTGTATTGAAATTGACCCGGAAAAAACTAGCTCAAAGAATGTTGATATGCAATCTGATGAGGTCCAATCTGTGGATATGGAAGGAGGAGTGAAGAGAAAACGGAAGGACCGATCTGAGGTATGGAATTTCTTTGGTTGTGTTGTGTAGGCACTGCTTGGTGTTAACTTGCTTTATGTGATCTTGTACTTATGATGAGGCCTTCTGATGATATGCTACATTGTTTTCTACAAAGTGAGAGGATGGTGGGCTGGTGGCTTCACTTTTAGAAACTGTGTATGCATTTCATTATGAGGGAAATGTAGTTGCACTGATTTTTATATATGGGATATCCTTTGAGCTAGGTGAATAATGGTGATCCTAGCAAAGTTGCACTGATTTTGCTTTCTTTGTATGGTAGTTTGTTTACTGCTTAGTTGTTGCATGAGCATAGTTCTCTATTTGTTTCTTTAGTTGCAATGTTGCGTTCTGGGCATGTCCAGTTTATCCAAAATTAGCTACTTGGTTTCACCACTTTCACCAAAAAAAAAACAAAGTCCAGGCTATAGATCTGCAATCCACCTCATAAATTGGTGTGAGCAGCACATGAACTAACAAGGCTCAGTGCTTGGTATGTATTACTTATAAGGATTTAACTTTCATTTAACTTTCATTTGAACTTCCAAGTAATTGGTGTGAGCAGCACATGAAGTTTAACTTTAACATATCTGCCAAGTGATTGTATCAGTATAGCATTTCATTTTATTAGAAATATATGTGAATCTGATCTTGTAATTATTATTTTCACTTTTCAGGTTTGAAGAATTGAAGTTGTGGACACGGGGTTACGGGTGAAAAGTGAAGACATTAGAATTGTTTACTTTTGTTTCGTTATGTATTACTTATAAGGATTTATTAAGGAATTTTTGTTTCGTTATGTATTAGTTAAAAATATTATTAGGAACTCTTGTTAAATTGTTTACTCGTTTTGTTTCGTTATGTATTTGGTATAAATTTAGTATTTTTGTTAACAGGTTCCTTAACAGGTCCGTTTCGTGTAACCTGCTAATTTTCGTGTCGTGTTCGTGTTCGAAAAAAATGACACGATTTGTTATCGTGTCGTGTTCGTGTTCGACCTTAACAGGTCCGTGTCTTAACAGGTTCTTGTCGAGTCGTGTCGTGTAGGATCTGTTATGCCAGCTCTAGCTGGCATGTCCCGGCGGAACCAAACAGGTATATGGGCGGAATCCATAATTTGGGTCCACCGGATCCGCCGCTTGTCTGGTCAGTTTTGCCTATAAATAGCAAGCTGATCATTGAAGCACACTCATCACTCATATAGCATAAATTACATATTCATTCATTTGTACATTACTAACCCATTCATTCATTCATTTCATTCTTAGTGATCTTTCTTTTGTAGCAAAGAGATCAAGCATCAAGGATCAACAAACTGTTGCTATCCTGTTAGTATAGTTACTGTGTGATTTGTTAGTATTTCACACATCATTGTTATACCATTCATTTAGTAGTTATCGGTTAGTTTTTTAGTCCTCAAAACACATAGAGTGTCGAGAGTGGTTGAACCATTGTAAAGAACTCGACATCTAGCTTACTGTCGAAAATTGTATAGGCGACGTCAGGTTGGTTCTACCTTGAACTAGAACTTGTTATTTAGCTTTGTATCGGAAAAAGGTGTAAGCGACGTATGTAAATGTTTTCTCCGCCGAGAAAGGAGCTTGTTTCTTAGTGAAGAAAAACTCTCGAGTTAGAGGCTCAAGGAGTGGAGTAGGGCAAGCAAGAGAGTCCTTGTAGCCGAACCACTATAAATCTCCGTGTTGTGGTTTGATTGTTCTTTTCCTTACTTACATTACTTATATTGTTTATTTGTATGCATTAACTTGAAATCACGTTAAGTCTCAAAGCGAATTAAATTTAAAAAGCGATAAAAACTATTCAACCCTCATTCTAGTTTTCCACAGTTCTTTTTCTAAAAAGTCTCCATATATTGCAACAATTACTTTGTTTTCAGTAGGATAGTAAAAGTAGTAACCCATTGTTTCCTTTGGGTATCCTACAAGGATACACTTTACAGATCTCTATTGGAGTTTATCTGCTTAGTCACGTCTTATATACGCCTCGCAACCCCAGACCTTTAAATAAGACAAGTTCGGAACCTTTCCATTCCATATTTCATATGGTGTCTTATCAACCTTCTTAGTGGGGACCATATTTAAAATACGAACCGCAGATTCTAAGGCATAATCCCAAAAGGATAAAGGAAGAGTTGTAAGATTAAACATTGATCGTACCATATCCAATAATGTACGATTCCTTCTCTCAGATACACCATTTTGTTGTGGTGTATATGGAGAATGTGAGATTCTGGACAATTCCATTCTAAGCTAAATAATCTTTAAACTCTTGGCTTAAATATTCACCGCCTCTATCGGATCGAAGAGCTTTAATCTTCTTTCCTAGTTGCAATTCTACTTCTGCTTTAAAAACCTTAAATGTTTCAAACACCTCGTGTTTATGTTTAAGTAAATAAACATAACCATAACGGCTGAAATCATCTGTAAATGTTAAGAAGTAGCTAGCACATTTCCTTGACACATGTCTAAGTGGTCCGCACACATCAGTATGTATTAAACCAAGTAGATCAGAAGCCCTTTCCATATTACTATGAAAAGGTTTCTTCATCATCTTCCCAGATATACAAGACTCACATTTATCATATGATTCATCATTGATACTTTTCAAAAGCCCATCATGTTGCAGCTTTTTCATGCGAGTCTTGCCTATATGGGCAAGTCTACAGTGCCAAAGGTAAGAAGAATTCAAGTCAGACTTAATTCTCTTACTAATGCTATACATTGAATTATTATTGGACATATTATCATTCATATCAATTTCAAACACACCATTAACAGCAATAGCATTAAAATAAAAAACATTATTTAAAGAAACTGAAATTCCATTGCTACTGATAATGTGATTAAAACCAAGATCCAATAAACATGAGAAGGAAACTACACCCCTAACAATTGAAGGTGCATAATGACAGTACTAAGCCCGAAGGCAAAACTAAATTAAACACTCCTATGGCTTCAACAGCTGCAGGTGCTCCATTTCCCACATGCAGATATTGCTCCCCATAGGCAAGCTTCCTTTCCACTCTAAATCCCTGTAGCGTATTACAAATGTGAATACCGCATCCAGTATCATATACCCAGGAATTAATTTTATGATTTAGAGTAAATAATTCAATCATGAGTAAGTTACCTGAAGTGCTGGCGCCCGAGTGCCCAGTCTTCTTGTTCTTACTCTCCCGCAACTCTTGGATGTAAAGAGGGCAGTTCCTCTTCCAGTGACCCACTACATGACAGTAGTGGCAAGCCTGATCCTTCTTAGGATACTCCTTCTGCTTAGGAGGGTTTTTCTTGGGTAGGGGTGGGGGTGGAGGTTGATAAGCCATAACTTGCTTACTCTTATCAGCCTTACCCTTACCCTTACCCTTCTTGTTCGTACTTGGCTTGTTAATCCTAACCCTTTGAATAGCAAGTACCTGGGGCGTAGGAGAAGTCCTTGGTGGTAAACCCTTCTCGTAATCAATAAGCAATGCGTGCAAATCAGAAACTGTCTTCCCCACGCAATGCATATTGAAGTTACGAACAAAACCACTAAATTCCTTTGTCAGGGATCTATTGATTAAGTTGATGGCAATGTCCTGTTCATAGACTTTGCCCAGTGCTTGTAGTTGATCCGTGTAACCTTTCATTTTCAACACATGAGCACCAATGGGTTCACCTTCTGCCTGTTTGCAACCATGTAGAGATTTCATTAAGTCATAGACCTCAACATTAGTTGGTTTTTCAAACATCTTCCTGAGTTCGTTTATCATGTCCATTGGGAAGTAATTCTCAAACTGCTTTTGAAGAGCAGGTGTCATCGCCCCCAACATTAAACAGGCCACATCATTATGCGTCTTATACTCAGTTTTCCACGCTGCTTTTACTTCATCAGTAGCAGTTGCAGGTGGTTCAGCAGAACAAGGCTTGGTCAGATAGTCAAGTTGGTCAAGCACTCGCAGGACAATCCTCAGTGAACGAAACCAATCATTGAAATTCTGTGTGCTAGTCAATTTTTCCTTTTCAAAAAAGGATTTGAACGCATAACTCTTGTTTTGAGCCATTCTACAGATAAAGAAAGTTCAAATTAGTATTTTCGATAATACAATTTTTCAAGAAAATAAAATACCCAAGGAAATATTCATATAACCATAGTACTTTCTTGAAAACTAGGATCCAAATTATCATAGTTTCATTACATCAGTTGATCTGCTAGTAATGAAAGTATATAATAAGGTAATCTGTCGTACAATAATTGGCAAACAATTTTCCAATTCCTAGATCAATGGGATTTATATTGGCAAACAATTTCCAATATAAGCATGTTTTATCCCCATCTTATGCCTTGAGTCCAAGCTCTCACTTAACTCAATTTAAGTCGTCTAATTAAAAAACTGCAAATCACCATAATCCCATTACATCAGTTGATCTGCTAGTAATGAGAGTATGCAATTTACCTTTCCATTGAAATTTAGTCCAAGCTCTCACATGACTAAATAACAACTTCAAGTGTTCTTTAACTAGATGACATAGACTTAATTTTAAAGGGTAATAAATTTTGATGTGACAATCAAAATATGTACGAAGAAGCATGCATACATCTTCGTATCATCAAGTTTTTCAAAACCTTTTTACCAATTTTTAAGCTAAGATTACAATCAACAAAGTTTTAATTGAGGTATTAGGTTCACCAATCAAATAATTACCTACAATTATCGTCCACTATATCCTACTACTGCATGAGTCAAAAGACCCAAGTTATTCGGATAATTACCACAAAAGTGGCGCGTGGAATTGAGGTCAATTCACCCTTAAGTTGATTTTGTACATAAAATAGTCTTACTTAGTAGCTCCAATTTGACGCACAAATGAGCGGAGAGACAAACGTCCGCCCGAAGGCTAATTAAAAACGCGTCTCTTTCGGATGACAATTTAATGTCAAGCCTCCTTATACCCCTCTTATAGTTTGTCAAAACTGGGTGAGCCGTTCAAACTATTGGTACGAAACTCAACAATCAATCAAAAGTTTATGATTTTAGTCTTAAAAATCATGTAATAAAGTATAATCTTGCTAGTCTCGCCTGGGAGCAAATTACCGTGCGAAGCGAACCACTATCGGCACATAAGACTTTGCAAGATTCATAATTTATTACCTATGTTTCACTATTATTTAATCCGTTTACTTTTTATTAAAAAAAAATACCCTTTTTGCTTAAAACATGTCGAACAATTAAACAAAAAACAAGTAATTTTAAAATAAAACAACTAAATAATACACATAACTTAACAATTAATTATGTAAACATGAAGCCACATGCAAATTAATCCAATAACCTATTAATAATCAATCTAGGTTTTAATATGTATATATATAACTAAGACTCCCATTGGTTTTCGAGCTAATGGTACCAATGAACCACATACACCAAACAATTTGGTTGCGTAAGTCCTAATAAATATATATACCACGTTGCACATAGTTGAATACTTAATTAACTTGAGTCTTCCCAATTCAACATCTATTAATTAACTTACATGTGAAAACAAATAAATCATACATGAATCCATGCCAAACATGCACGTTTGCATGGATTCTACCTAACAATTAACATATTGCCACATGATCACTTTACAACACATAAACATGTATAAACCTAGGGTTTCTAATCAAATTAATTAACCAAACACAAAACCCTAAAAAAATATAGGCAATCGATCCATAAAAAAATTAGGGTTTGAGTTGGAAAAATTAAACCCTAAATCGACTACATGTATAAACCAAACAAGATTTGTTTTTTTATGTGATTTTGGTAATTAATTACATGTTATAATGGCTCGTGATGCCACTGTTGAAATTATTATATCATGACAATCATATTAATAAACCAAAACATCAAAGAACACATATAGCGGAAGCAAAGGATACTTATAACACATAAACAATTAAACTGAATATTAAAGTGAACGTACCTTGATGATTCTAGCAAGAACAAGAATCAAACCTTGAGCAATATGGATTATGAACCCTAATTAGGGTTTATAGGATTATAGGAATTGCCCCTTACCGTTTTTGCAATTCAATCCAAGATTCTTACAATAGTGTGTAAGAATCACGTTCTTGTACACACAAACTAATACCGAATTAATGTTATGCAAGTAATAACACAAAACAAAATTTCTTGACAATCAAAAATTATAATCGACCCTATATGAATATAGGTGATCGACTTTTAGACCAAGAGAGGAAAAAAACACACAAGGTTTTGGTATTAGAGTGCACAAGTGTACCCAATAATGAACCAAGGCCTTTGTATTTATAGGGAGAAAACTTAGAGGACAAGTTAGAGATGGATTAGGGTTTCTATACCCTATTGCCGATCGGTCCTAGCCCATAAGGGGTTCCGGATCCTTCTCAACTTTCCTAATTTTCATTCCTTAATTGTTTCCTTTTATCGCTTAACGGTCGTTAGTCATTATCCGTTAAATACTTAACGTCCGTTAAATGTTTTGTGCATATAATAATTATATATAACATTTTATACATAATTATTAATCATTAATTCTTCATTTGTAACGTGTGCAATCCCGTGATCTCGAGTTCGATCCTAACACACAACTACTATTTTATGTCTATAAAACTAACAATTATTACAAACATTTAAGAAATAGATAATTAATTAGTTAAAGATAAAATTGTCATTCTGCAAAAAGTAAAAAAGATAAAACTGTAATAATTATGTTCTTAAACTATGTGTCCTTTTGTCTCTAAACAATTATCTTGGAACAAAAGGAGTACTTGATTAATAGATTACCAACCAGAAGGTTGTGTTTGTGTTTCAAATAAAAATCATTTAATACTTCTTGATGACCTATAAATCTAAATCGTTAAAAGCTTTTGACAATTAAGGGTGTTTGTTTTTCTCCCATTGTTTAGAGGCGTTAAGAGGTTTAAACCTCTTGTCCAACAATACATGAAAAGGGATCTTGTTATCTCTTAATGATCAATAATATGGTTCTTGTATTCTAATGTATGAATAAGAGTATTGTGTAGCATATTCAGATTCAGTTGTATGGATCAGATTTAGACTCAGAGTCTCTCAATAAACAAACAACACCTGATTCTACCAACCGATCCATCACAGTTTTCAAAATATTTGTAATACCCGAAATTTTTGGATAATGAAAATTTGTGGCTTCTTCAACTTTTTGGGCTAAATATAAATTAGATAAATTCTTGAGGTTGGTGTTAGTATTATTTTCAAGTAAGAGGGGTTAATATCTCATATGCATTTAAGATTTAGAAGCAAACCTAGTTTGAATTGGTCATGACCAGATGTGGTTACGGGACTCCCTAATGAGTCGGGATCTTCACGAGAGTTTTGGGCCCAATTAAGTTCTTAAATACCATTAACTCCTAATCGTATCATAAAACAACATTAAACCCTAACGTGAGAGTCTGAGAGAGGCCGGAAAAGAGAACAACAATAGCTACTTCTACCAGGAGGGTAGGAAGGACGTCACTCAATTCGACTTCAGTTTTGTTGGTTAAAGTTGCGGTTTCGAGTTAAGGTACCATTGTTGGATTCGAGTTTATCTAGTTTAATAATAATTGCATATACAAGAATTTTGGTTGCCTGAGTTACATGTGTTATGTACGTCATTTAGATTACCGACTCGGTTTCTGTTGATATTAGGTACTATATATGAGTCATTCACAGTAGGTTTTAATTCTTAAGGTATATTGTTGAACAAATAATTTTGAATGAAACAATTTCAATAATGAAGATGCCTTGTAATTTAGATGCCTTGGTACTTTAATATGACAATCAATGGAAGCATTAGAATTAGAGTTATATAAAAGACTACTACTATGTTAATAAGAAGATGCATGGAATGTAGATATTAACAAAAAAAAAAAAAAAAAAAAAAGTAAATACGAAACCTTGGTATTGGATTTCATGCAAACTATGGATGATTAAAGCTTTGCTATCATTTTAAAGTGTGGTCTTAGTTCCTTAAATGATTTTTCTAAAGTTACACACAAGTTTTAAAAGTCCGATTAAATATCCCTATCAGGTAGTTTGCTCTTATTCATGAGATGTTTCTAAAATGTGTTTAAGCAAATCACAAATGGTCGAATACATACTTTGACAATGGATATAAGAATATTATTAGCTACTGTGAAATATATGTATAGTTGGTCTCACAAATTTAGGGAATTAGTAGATGGGAAATTTAATAACATCATATATTTCTAATTTGTTATTTAAATGATGGTGGGCTTGAATAGCAGTTTGCTCGAATGGAAGTATAATTAAACATGAGCTCGTTAAAACAAGTTTTAAGAAAACCGACAGGTCGACTAAGAATGTTACATTTAAAGATGTATGATAAAGGTTATATCTTGTGGAAATTCTAGGAGGATTTGATTTGGACAAGAAGCGAAAGCTAATAAGATATCATTCAGGTGAGTTTTCATGTGCTTTTTAAATTGGGTTGCACTCCTTTATTGAAAACACTATCATGCAAACTTGTTTAAATGATCTTACTTTGCTACATGTTTTAAATGTCTGATTATATGCGAAAATTGTGAATATTTGATATGTTCATATAAAGTGGTGTTATTAAATGTATATGTAGTATCGTGGATATATGTTGAACCGTTAGAATAAAGATGAACGTTACACGGTAAGAGCAAACAAGGTCGGGTTTGCCATGAAAAAGTGGGTTACGTTATTAATAAAGAACGTTTTTATATGTTGAATTGTTGGAACCGTTGAATCGAACAAAAACATGAATAGGTGGTATATTTAGTATCGTGATATAAGTTGAATCGTTGATTTATATAAATTTGTTGATATGTTGAATCGAATAAGAATATGTGATATTAAATAGCTCTTATATGGGATTTGAACAATTTGCATGATCGTTTTACAAGTTTGATATTATTTAGAAAGTGTTTGATATTATATGAGTTGTTTAGTACGTGAAAACCATGAATTCTCACTAGGCCTTTGGCCGACCCAAAACTCTTTTAAAATTTTTGCAACCCAGATGAGCTGCGTAAGAATCAAGATATTATTTGAGACCGAGTAACATTAGACACTTTCGCTGATATAAGGTAAATAAGAGGGTTTAACGCTCCAAAAAGACGGGGTGTTACAATATTTCTTAGAGGCTGTTTGGTATAGGGGTGTAGATTTTAAGGAATGGATTTATTACTCAATCCAATTGTTTGGTACAAATTTTAGAAATCATCACAATAGATAATTGTAAAAAAATGATTACTTATAGGATAAATGAGTTTCTCTTAATACCCACCGACATGGTTGGCCCACATCTCACATTTAAAGAATAGCTCAAAATTTTTAGTTATGTATTTTATTTTTCTCGTAACAAGTTGTGCGTTTAAGCATTTATATTTTTTCTTTTTATTTATCAAATAAGAATATGTTATATATTTTCTTTCTCCTATTATTTTAAAATAACAATTTATCTTTTTTATAAATTTTTTCTCTTTCATACATTAAATCCAAATCCTAATCCTAATCCAAATTCAAATCTTAATCCTAAACCCGTCTACTAACCAAACGGCCCCTTATTACTCACTTTTTCTCGTTTGCATTATTAATGTACACCTAAACAATTAACTTTTACTAGGGCTGTAAACGAACTGTACGAACACGAACGGAACCTTGTTCATGTTCGTTCGTTTAATTTTAACCGGACAAATAAACGGACACGAACGCTTAAACGGACGAATTTTCTTGTTCATGTTCGTTTATTATGAAAATGAGTTGTTCATGTTCGTTTATGTTCATTCATTAAGACATTAAACGAACATAAAAGATTGAACATAAAGGAAGTAAGGGACATAGACAAACAAACATAAACTTTATTAAATTATGCTCAATATATAGTTTTATAAGTGTTGTTTTGTTTAAACAAACCAATTTTAAAATTATACAATTAAAAGATATAATATACGAACATAACTAAATAAATGAACATAAACGAACGTTAACGAACACATAATCAGATATTTCCGAACTTAAGTGAACGGACGCGACTTTTATTCATGTTTATTCATTTACTGAAAGTCCAAACTTTTACCATTCATTAAAAAGCTAAAAGGTCAAACAATTGCTGTTAGTAATACTCAAGAAGGACAATTGTTTCAATTTACGCCACTTATTTCCCCCTTCTCCGAATCACAATCTCAAAAACCCCTCCTTTAGGCGGGTAACCCCATTTTCATTTTCACAAAAACACACACTTTCACACACTCATCTCCACACACACAAACACACATCTCCAAGATCATCATGGCTCCAAGAAAAAAAAACCCACAACCAAAACCCACTTCCTCAAAACAACCCACATCTCAAATCGGGTCAGACCCAGATAGGAAATCGGACCCGGTTGCCAATAGTACTAGTGGGTCTAATTTGGGTGTAAACCCTAGAAATGAATTGGGTTCTAGTGGGAATAAAAATGGGTCACAGAGTACACCTGTTGAGGATTTAATACCAGTTGTTAAGATTGATGATGATGATAATGGGAGTGTAATGGAGGTTTCGCCGGAGTTGTGTAAGGCGGTTTCGCGGAAACGAATTAAGTTTTCGCCCGGGATGGTAAATTATATAAATTTGCATATACATATATTTTTGAGATTGGGTTTTTTTGGGGTCATTGTGATTAAGAATCCAATTTTGATTATGTAAGATTAAGGTTTATACAGATGTTTTAGGTTTAGTTTTTTAAGGGTGAATTGCATAAATTTATTTGCTTAAGTTTATTGTGTACTTAGAGGGTGTTAGGGATTGGATATTATAGGGCTTATTGTGTTGTTTTATGTGATCATTAAAAAGTATGTTTTTGGGTTGCTTTTGTTTTTGCGAAAGAGTGTTTGGGTGGTTAGGCTACTTAATTGCACGAGGGAGAAGATGTTTACTTTTTATAACTAAAATGGAGCTAAAGTAACCCAATAAACATACTTTATTGATCAAGTTGGAACAAAAGCATGTACAATTACCTTATGGGGTTATGTTATTTTGCCCCATTTATTGCTATGGTCACTTTACAGGTTGATCCAAGTTTTATGGAGTAGTTGACTAACCATTTTCATGGATTATCGAGTATAACAAGTAACTTTTTCGACACTTGATAATCAAATACAGATAAACAGATCCTTTTTGGTTATCTTGTGCGGATAACGTTACGAGTCTAGTTTTTAGTCTACGCTCTTCACATCCCGTAGTTTGGTTTTCTGTTCATTTGTGATATATTCATGTTTTGAAGCAAATGAATTTTATTTTTTTGGCTTTGAACAGTCGACTCTGTAAAAAAGTTCTACACTAGTTTTTCATTACTTTTGAATTTGATTTTGGGATAAGGTGCTAAACAAAGGAACCTTTGTGAAGATTGGACTGAGAGAAAGACCGGTGTTTGCATTTGTATATGAAATTGAAAATAACTTGAGCTGTGACATATTTTCTTTTTATTGAATAATATGGTAGTTGATAGACCAAATCCAGGACGATGGAGGTGATGAGATCACATGGAGGATATCTCTGGTGAATGAGCGTCTTCATGCATTAACAAAGATTTAGTGGAGGTGCGGAAAGTGTTAGGAGAATCTTCGCGGTTCAACATTATTAAATTCAAACATAGTTCCGATAAGAAGGCACGTGACATGTTGTTGCTAATAAAAATTGACTCTTATCTATACTTTTACAACAAATTTCTGATATATTGTAAAATCTTAAAAATACAGATTTCTCCTTCCTCAGCAGCCAAGCTAGAAAAATTCCTCTCTTCTCCTCCCGGAAAATCTGCTGATATTTCATCAAAGTTTTTAAAGGCGATAGGTTTGGAAAAACGTAACCTTGACCAAGATATGATGTTATGCAGTAGTAATGAGAAAGCAGCTGATAAAGATAGTGCAAACTTTAGGAGTCCTTTTAAGACTCCACCATCATGCCATCATGCCACGATAAGGTTCTCTATATATTCTTCTTCATGATGCCTTCTTTTATTCTACAGTTTTGTTCTTTGACTAATTTGCTTGAGTAAATTACAGGCTGGTGATATTGTTGATACTAATGCAGAGTCATCTCAGATGGGTTCAAGGCAACACAAAAAGGTTTCTACTTTTAATCTATCGACTCTTAATATACATCAGTTTTTACTGATGGGTATTTGGACATGTCTTTGAAAGTGATTAAGTGATACTGAATAATCAGATAACCACTTGTGAAAAACATTTGACATTTTATGAGAGGGGAGGGAAAGTCAAATCGGGTTACAAGGAGGTGTAGATAAGTAATCAGTTTTGTTGCAGCTAGTTTGAAACTAACCCCATAAAACTGATTATTTGACTACTAAATCATCAGATAAGCAAAGGCAGAACATGTTTACCTGAACATTAAAGTTTATACAATCTGCTGTGAATGCAAATTCAATCCCCCTCCACCCCCAGCATCATCATGCAGTCAAAATCTTAATAGCATTATGCTTTGTTCTTTAGGCGTTGCTTGAACTTCTAGATCAAGTAGAAGATGTAATCTGTACAGAAGATCAAGTATCTACAGATTCCAGAACTTCAATAACTTCATTTAAAAATAAACCCAATAATAGAACCCATGTCGAGTCTGATGTTGCTGTGGAACGACCAAGAGTGGGTTCAATAGAAAAGGTCAAAAAAGAACCTTCTAACGTCTATTTTCTTGTGTTCGAGGTATGTTTCAGAATTTTATGTATTATTGCTCTTAATTAGATAATTGAAGCTATTGGTGATCCATACACTGCATCATTCACTCTCGTAGGTATCAGAGAAGCAGTATGTTGGCTCAAATGGCTCTCGGTGCTCTTCAAGGGTTTGCTTCCAGAAAGTTATCTACCAAATTTACCCCGTGTATCGTAAGTATTTTATATTATATGATACCATCCTCAGGTTTTAAGGTTACTGAATGAGCAATGTGGAGAAGAACGTTTGGTATATTTGTCAGATGAGTGGTACTCAGCTAAACTTGTCTCTTTCTGTAACATCTTTTATGCTGATTATATTTCTCATACAAATGTTTCATATTTATCTTCCAGGTATCATAGTGTCATATCACCTGGAGACACTGTACATGTCATTGGTGAATTTAATGAGGGGAAATGTGATGTGAATCGTGACAACAATTTTCTAATTGTTCATCCGGATATATTGGTGTCTGGAACTCTGGTAATGTTTTACAGTACTGGCCCATTTTTCTCCAAACGGTCGATCAAATGCCATATATTGTTTTCTGATGAACAAATTGAATTGGTGATAGGTAGCTGGTAGTTTCAGCTGCCATAGGCGCACTGTACTGGATGAGAGGTTAAAGAACAATGAGCAGTCGGCTTCAGCACTAATTGGCACCTTACTCCATCAACTATTTCAAGTCAGTGGGTTAATCTTTTAATTTGCCTTTGATCAGAGCATATTCATTGTACTATATTGTTAGCTGAATGGACTTCCGGTTATTTTCTTAGGCTGGACTTATTATGGAAAGTCCAACCAAAGAGTTTCTGGAGGAGTATGCACGAGTCTTGCTTCAGAAGAATTATGAGGGCCTGTATGCTTGTGGAGTTGAACAAAAATTACAAGTAGCAAAACTAAAAGGAATAACTAGACTAGATATTCTTGAAAATTAAAACTTCAATCTTTTCTTATGCTGGTCATTGCAGTTTACGAAGGCGATATTCACAAGACCATGATTGAGTCAATCCTGAAGTTATTAAATTGGATTGTGCGCTTCCGAGATTCGCAGGTTCCTAAATTGTAAACAATCCCCAATATTTTCATTTCAGTCTATTGCTTTGGTTTCCCTTTACTAGGTTGTTTGTATTTTAGTACAAGACATGAGACATGGCCATTTTACCCTTGCGTTCTCTGTTGGTGCTACAGATGGCATCACAATTCACACAGGAATGCATTTCTATCATATGTCAATAGGATTCAGAATTAATTTTAAAGCTCAAATGTAGTTGTAATTTTTGCCATTCATGCGCCGTTTTGTTCGTGCTATATATATATCATGACACCAAGTGTGTGTGTGTGTGTGTTTTTTTTTTTAATACAAGTAGGACCTAAATCTACTCAATGATATAAAATTATTTATCTTGTGATTTATGTTAAGAACTTTTCTCCTTGTAAGTTATACATATTCTATACTGATTATGCACATATTCTGACGTTGTCAATTTGTATAGTGTTGAATTTTTGGCTCTACTGATGGAGTTAAGAAAGTGAAAATTGAGGTAATTATCTTATGTGTTTTCATATGTTCTGTCAATATGTATATTACCCATTAGTTTCTAAGCACGAAGTAAATTCCATCTAAATTTAATTTCTTGTAAACTGTGGAGTTTATTAAGTTGAATTATGGCGTGAGGAATCGAGGATGTCATCAATAATAATATTACACCTGTCAGTTATAGCCTTATAGGTTGTCTATTTGTCAATACAAGTTTTAAATTATATATTGAATTTCTATTCAGTGAATTTTCAAACAAATAAAGAGTAGTTTTTTTTATCAGTCTTAAGAAATTCAGATACACAGTATATCTTAATTGCCTAATCGTTGCTGCATTAAGTTGGTTCATAGGTGTTTGTTTCTGTTGGAAATTTTTTCTTTGAATTAGGTAATTGACATTGAGGAGATGGCATGGGCCCCAAGGTACGGGATGAAAGGAGTTATAGATGCATCTATGCATGTACAAGTTGCTTCTAAAGCTAATGAAATCAATGATTTGATTATGCCTTTTGAGTTTAAAACCGGGAAAGCAACCACCGGGCAGGTATGTTCCATTCACTTTTTTTTTTCTCCAGAAAGTTCTAAACCATTTATGGTTCATTGTTTTTACCATATTTTAATGCAGGCAGCTATGGAACATAGTGCCCAAGTGATGTTGTACACTCTCCTTATGTCTGAAAGGTACAAAAAGAATATAGATTATTGTCTATTATATTATCTCCACACAGATCAGACACAAGGAATCACAGTTCGGCGATCTGACTTGGTGGGGCTAATTATGCGGCGTAACGAACTTGCTAGCGATATTTTGAAGGCATCAATGACTCAGCAGCTTCCACCAATGTCGCAGGTTTCTAACTATACATATTTCTGTAAATGTGATTATATTCTGTGATGTATTAGTTTTGAATTAAATGCATGTTTATAACCTTTCCAGGTCCCAAACATGTGCAAAAGTTGTAGGCACTTTAATGCTTGTACAGTGTACCATAAGGTACATTAGTTTACTAAACACGTACTTCACCTCTTTTGTTTTGTTGTAGTAAAATTTATCATTCAAGATTATTTTTCTAAATTCTATTAATGGTTGTGCTATATTGAAGGCACACAATGGAAGCGTCGAGGGTAGTGGATTAGGTGATGTTTACAGTTCACTTGTGAACCATTTAACAGCTGCTCATTGTATCTTCCTTAAGAGTTGGGAAAGATTGATCGACTTGGAACCAAATGAATTGGAGGTATAAATGCAAACTACAGCCATAACTAAGTCTGTACTTGTTTTTCTTTTTTCCTTTAAAATTTAACCCTCTTTATTTATATCGCCAGGTTGTGAAGCAAGAAATATGGGGCTCACATGGTTTGAAAAGCCAATATTCAAGTACTTGTTTATCCTCCATGATTCTTGACCCTTCAGATCAAGTTCTGGAGGAAAACATAACTCAAGGCAATCGGTTTGCTTACCGATTCATGCGCCAAGATTTGAATTCTTCATCTTCTGGAAAGGATTTGGAGTGCTCACTTAAATCCGGGACTATGTGGTAATTTTGTCACTGTTTTCATTAAAAAGTTAGACACCATAATTTTCTTTTTTATCAACTTCGTAACTTAATAATAATTTCATTTTCACTTATTCTCAGATCTTGAGCACTGATCCTGGTCGTCTTGTGGTTGGAAGAGGAGTCATAATGGACATGACTCGCCTCAATGTCACTGTATGTGGATTTCTTTAATAGTTTGTTGTACTTGTTTCAGTCATTATATTATAAAGTATTTTCTTTCGGTATCATAAACACATCAATTTGATTATTTTTTTGCAGCTTTCTTTCTCAAAGCGCTTAAGACTTCCTGGGAGCAGGCCTTCTAGAATCATTAATAATCTTTGTCAAGAAGTTTGGCGGATTGATAAAGATGAATTTACAGCGTCGTTTGCAACGATGAGGTAGTTGGAGTTTATTATTATTATTTTTTTACTATCACAAGTGTGACTGTTATACGGAGTATTATTGATTATGTCTTGTGTAATTCATCTTTGTTTAGGTTCAACCTAATTCAAATGTTTCTACAAGATGATAGAAGTTCCCACCTTCGAAGTATGATTGTTGACCTTCATGTAAGTGTTCAATCACCATGTAAAATCTTTTACATAGAGATGGCAAAATGGGTAGGATGGGTAACGGGTCAACCTGGGTAATTTTTTATGCATCGAAATGGGCCTGGCCAGGATGAGCCAGAACACAATTTTCCAGATTTGTACTTTTTGTAAGTAAGTGTTGAGTCAAATATGAATTACCGATGGTAATGGTGGGTCAAATACGTGTTGAGACAGGTCCGGCTGGGTTGACCAAAACACTTTCAGTAATTCCGTCCAAAACTTTTGGAATTATTTATAATTAACTTAGTGTGCTAAAACCGATTGCCTAAATCGTGTTAGTTCACTAATTCTCTTGTTTTCTATTGAAAATACACTTGGGGCGATTTTAAACAGTTTTCTTCTAAACTTTTATTTCATTTACCATTTTAACCCAATAGAAAGAATACATAACCCAAATTGACCTATTCTTTAGTAAATGGGTTGAGATTGCCAACTCTATCTTTACATGACCTTGTAGGTGTAATTTCTCAAGTACATTATATGTAGGCCCTTGATATGACGGTGGTTGTATATTCAGTCAAGATCCTGCTGTATCATACATTTGGTCAGAAAATACTTTAAATGATGATCAGGGCAAAGCAATCCTAAAGGTTAGTCTAGTAATGCCCTTTTCAGCTTCACTAAGGAAGTTAGTACTAGGTGTCTTTTATAATGGCTTACGTTACTTACCTTCATTATTCTGCTAATTTCAGATACTTACTGCAAAGGACTATACACTTATCCTAGGAATGCCAGGTACTGGCAAAACATCCACTATGGTCCATGCTGTCAAAGCATTGTTAATGAGAGGTGCCTCTATTTTGCTCACATCCTACACAAACTCTGCTGTTGATAATTTACTTATCAAATTAAAATCTCAGGTAATTTGTAAGCTTCATCGATAAATCATTAGCGTAATGAATACACTATTATGTAATGCCCTATCAATAGTTTTTATGAACTACCTCAGGGAATTGACTTTATACGTATTGGTAGAGTGGAAGCCGTGCATGAGGAAATTCGTGGGCATTGTATTAATGGTTAGGTATATTTACTGATTTCATAAACAGCGGCCTGCATCCTATATCAGTTGAATTATACGTACTGAATTGTTAAATAATTCTTCACAGCTGCTGACATGCAAAGCACTAAGGATATTAAGACATGACTAGATGGAGTCAAAGTTGTTGCAGTGACATGCTTAGGGATAACGAGCCCACTTCTTTGTGACAAGAAATTTGCTGTTTGCATTATGGATGAGGGCCATGAGGCTGGACAGATCACGCTTCCTGTATGTAGTTCTTTATTATTTGCATAAAGTAACAGCAATTGTTTTCTTCTTGTGTCCCGTTTTAGTCATTGTACTCTTTTTGTACATTCGAGTCCTTAAAGGCTTAAATGATGGTTTTGTGTTCCTTACTTCCTTTGGGTCATTTTGTCACCCTTAATTATAAAACTTATCTTCATTTATAAACATACCATAAATGCAAAAATAAACCCTTATTTTATTAGATAATAATAGTAATGTCTGACATTGTATATTATTTTTCTAAAGAGCTATTTACTCAAGTACCTGAAAATAAGATGTTTTCTAGGTTTCATTGGGTCCGTTGATGTTTGCATCAATGTTTGTACTTGTGGGAGATCATTATCAATTGCCGCCACTTGTGCAGGTACTTTTTATTTTATATTTGTTGCTTTGATTTAGAAACTATGATATACAACTAACATGTCTTGAAATTCTGTTATCTTAGAGCACTGAAGCTAGGGAAAATAGAATGGGTGTGAGCCTCTTTTGCAGGCTTTCAGAAGCACATCCTCAGGCCATTTCAGCTCTGCAAAGCCAGGTGTATATTAATCACTCTTTATAGCCCAAAACATCTTACTGTAATATGAGTATATGCTAGTTTTTTATTGTAAATTGCAGTACCGTATGTGTGCACCCATTATGGAGCTATCAAATGCCTTGATATATGGTGATAGGTTACGTTGTGGCTCTCCTGATGTAGCAAATGCAAAACTTGAGTATATGAGTTCGGCATCATTGTCATCATGGCTAAAGAAGGTAATTCAATATCTATCACTTTTATGTTTATTTGTTTTATCTTTTTCAATCACCATCAATGATGAAATTAATATTCCCTGCAATAATAATTTATATGTATGTTTTAAAATAATACGTACTATCTAACCCATAAATTAATCTTCAGGTTTTGGATCCACTCAGACAAGTAATGTTTATTAATACAGGTTTGTATGTTATCTTATCACTTTCATTTGGTATGTCCTGCACTCCTGCATGTTGCTATGTGCGTGTGTTGCATGAAAGTTTTCATTTGTTTTATCCTGCATGTTTCTGTGTGCGTGTGTTACTTACAAAAATTACATGCTCGCAGATCTTGTGCCTGGTCTAGGGGTCAAAGATGGCAACACGGTTAATAATCCACTTGAAGCATACATAATCACAGAGGTATGCAGTACTAATTTAGAACTCCATTAAACTTACTAGCCTTGATGACACACATGCTTATGCAAAGTGTGCTCTGGGTAATAACATAATAGATAAATCTTATAGAGAAAAGACACTTTTTTTTTTTTAGGGATTTTTTTTAGGGATTTTTTTTTTTTTTTTTTTTTTTAATTAAATTATAATTTTTTTTTTTTTTTATTTTAGGGATTTTTGTATTTGTTATAGAACTGATTAAATGATTGTGGTGACTTAAAATCTCAACAATGAGTTCCTGATGCTTGGATAAAACAAATTCTACTTGTTATATGTTTTTTTGTTTATTTCTCTCAATTTACTTGTTCATCTTATAAATAAGCAAAATTACATTATCACAACTTGAAACATATCTAAACACCATTATATTTGTTTTTCCTTGCTTCATTTGATTTTTACAATCTGTCTTATTCTGCCTTTTATATCTGCAAATAACTGATAAATTGACATTTCAAGGCATCCGGGGAGAAGATATTGGTGTTATAACTCCTTACAACTCTCAGGTCAACATCATTCATCAGTTTCTTTCAAAATCCGTGGAGATACAAACCATCGACAAATACCAGGTAATACTTTGTTGGTTACGTAGTATATACTTATATGGAAAAACAATGTACGGCTTTAACTGCATTGAATTTGAGAACTACTGCCTTAGACAAGCAATAATAGTTTTTCTGTCAAGATCACCAAGAGGCCTGCTGCGTGCTGGTGATATGCACAACGTTGTATTCACAAAAACCTCTTAGATTTATAGACACATACTTGGTGTTTGTTACATATTCTGAGTCCATAGTATCCGCACCTATAGCCCAACTAGTTTGTGGGCTCATAGTGCCCCCCCCCCCCCCCCCCCCCCCCCCCCCCCCCCCCCCCCCCTCCGTGGGTTTTTGACTCATTAAAATTTGAACATGGTAGGGACTAACACATCTATAAATAAATCAGTCAAAAATGTCAATGGGGTTGCTTTTAAGATGATATATAATTACACTGAATGTAAAAATCTATCAAGAATGATAGGTTAGGCTGTAGACTTAGTGTAGTACAATCTTTGAGCATAAGTTTGATTAGTGTCTTTCCTCTAAGTGTGTGTGTCATTATATGCTTTTGAAAGATTGACTTGTGTTATCACAATGCAGGGAAGGGACAAAGATTGCATTTTGGTATCATTTGTAAGGTCAAGCAACAATCCTAAGAACTGCAAGTCTTCACTGCTCGGGGACTGGCACAGGATCAATGTTGCCCTCACTCGTGCCAAGGTTAGCTATCTATACATGCTCTGTGTATTCAGTAGTGAAGCTTTATATCATGTAGATTATTTAAATATTTGACTCTGCATGGAAATACAATACAACAAGCAAATTTTTAATAACAAAATTTGGAAATCTTGTTGATAAAATCAATCTTGTAAGAACGAAGATGGGTCTTAATATCGAAATAGTTATATTAAATAGAAAACGGTTAAATTAGAAGGTTAGAAAAACAATCTGTTTGTCTTATTTAATTGTTCATGTTTACTATAAAATATTAAGTATGTGTTTTGTTTTGTTTGTTATTTGGGTGCAGAAAAAGCTGATTATGGTTGGGTCGCAAAGAACACTGTCATATGTTCCAATACTAAAGCTTCTAATAGAAAAAGTAGAAGGATCTTGTTCCATATTGAATGTAAATAAAGAAGATATTGATATGAACAACCGCCACAAAGGAGAGCTAAAAAGATGCTCCCAGTTAAGGAGGTGACTGCAGATTACATCTTGTATTTGTACAATGGAAATTGGTTAGCACGAAGTAAGTTAATTCAAATGGCATTTTGTTCATTAGTAAAGTCGAGTCTTTACTGCCATTAGGTTGTGCATGTCTCGAGTATCTTGCCTCAAAAGTGAAAACACATTAAGATTTGTCTGTAAAGTTAACATGACACAAGTTCATATTTGGTCAAAATCTATGTAACATTCTTAAAGCTCTGTGGTCGAATAATGCTAACAGGTATTGTCCAGTTGAAGCCCATTGTCATGTTTTATTTGTGTTTGTAGATGGAGTTGCTAGTATTATAAACTGTTTTTTGCTGTTTAGTCGATGAGATTAAGCGGCCGTTTCTTTTTATTATAAATTAAGTGCTGGTTTGGAGATATGTCTAGTTTAGGCTCTTGATGGAGGGAGGAATGTTTTTGTGGGCCCAGTAAGAGAAAACAAGAAGTAAACGGTCTCGTAGCATATTAGATGAAAAAGAAACATCAAATATTTTTGTTCGGGCCCACACATATTAACATTGAGTCTCAAGAATAGAAAAAAAGACACCTTCTAAGATCATAATCCTCGAGGCGAATGTAGGTTATGGTTCTTTTCTTGCAACCTATTATGTGAAATATCGATTGTATCTTTAATCCTATATCACTATATCTTTGTTTCATTTAAAAAGAAAAAAATAACTGATGTATAAGAAACCTATGCAAAGGAAATAGACAAATTAGTGAGATTTCTATACTACGATAAAATAATATTGCATAAAAACTTATCAACTTAAAATGTGTGAGTAATGCGTAATATCAAAAATACCATTTCAAACTTTATGTTTAAAATCTAAAATCTTTGTTTCCTTTGACTCCAAAAAATAATTGACTTTAGTTTTTAACTTTGAATTTCCCGTTTAGTCACACAATCAGATTTAATTAGTTTTCATATATTGTTTACAAATCTATATCTATCTATATCTATCTATATATATTCTAATATACAGCAGTTGAAAAAGACAATGAATGCCCTTCTAAAAAAGCAATACTCAAATTCTAAGATGTCTACATTTGTCATTTTGCTTTAACAATTTAAATTACACCTTATTTTAGGTATTGTTTTAAAAAGTCAAACCTTTCGGTGGAAGAAGCAGAAATTTCGGACCAGATAAACCAAAAAAAATCCCATATCCTAAACATCTTCACCCTCCTTATCAAACCCCAACAATAGAACCCTAATCGCCATCATCATCATCATCATCATCATCATCATCACAAAAACAAATATTTGCAGCTTTGATTCTTCCCAATCTCAACTATCTTGCTTTTCTTTTATTTTGATATAGGTCTTTTAGCTATATTCTAAAAGGGTTTGTGATCTTGCTATTAATTTTGTTCCAGTTTGGGGGGAAAATTAGGGTTTGATTAAAGCTCTAACTTGATTAATAAAGATGGCGATGAAGAAGATTAATGAGTAAGTGGATTGGTGGTTCTGGATTAGTTATAAAATCTACACAGGTATATACATGTGGTTAATGAGTAAGAGGATTGGTGGTTCTGGATTAGTTATAAAATCTACACAGGTATATACATGTTTGGTTTTGTCTTTAATTTTATGATTTTTAGGATTTTGCTCTAATTATTTGTTTTATCCCTCGTGAGTTTAATTTTTGATTTGCGTATAATATATGTACGCGAGGTTGTATATAAGTTCGGTATCTAGAATGTAATCTTGAATCATCACTGTGAACTTGAAAGAAGTAAGAACTATTAACAAGAATTGCTCGGAAAAGGCCGCTATACCTGAAAACCTATTGTTGTCACAGTGGGTAACGGGTCAAAACTGGATTTTTTTTATTATTTTTTTTGTAAAGTTAACAGATTTTGATGAGATTTTGTATGTTTGGAGATGTTTGCAAGTTAGGAATATGTTTATTAAGTTATAGATAGTGTTTCTTGACACTTTGTTATGCGTTTTGTTCAGCTTTTGTCGTTAGTATGATACCTTTTTTTTTTTTTTTTTTTTGGGTTTTCTTAGATGGGACTGACGATGGCGTTGGTTGTAACAGGCTTTTTTTTACGAGTCTTGGCCGCCTCGATTAAAATTGAGATCGTCTCCACCTTCGCTTGGCAGCTTATTATGCTATCAGCCACGGGTATTTTTTGGAAATCATTTTTTTCGTATTACTTTGGGAATTTGTTTATCTATTTTCTTCCTTATTTTCAAAACGTTTTTAGACCATCGTTTTTGTAACCGTGGCTATGGCACACAATGTTATGTAGGCGTACCTGTAGATTGAAATGAGGCAACAAATTAAAGATGCTCTGAAACTTAGGTTAAAGAAAGTCGCAAAGATATTTGCTATTTAGAGTGTGATGATCAAAGTTAAGACAAAAAATTATCATTTATCTCCTGATGTTATCTATGGGGGTAGTGAACTGCCTTCACATACATGTATCTATCACACTATATTGAGTACCTGTGACAACGATATGTAATAACCAAAAGAATAACCTATAAATGACCATGCCAAATGCGAAGATGTGTTATGGGAATACTCATACAAACAGCTCCTTAGTATATATTCACTATCAAACTTTTCAAAAATATTTTTGTTTGATTATTTGTTTCCTGTTTAACAAATTACAGGTTGTTTGGTCAGTTGGACAATAGGCCACGTGAAGATCAGGCTAAGGCGAATTCCTCAGGCTAAGGCGAGCGGGATTGCTTTTGGAGTTGCGTATCAGGTAAAGCTAATTTATCGATTTATATATCAAGGTGATGGCCGGTCATAGTTTAGTAAATATTTTAAGTGGGTTCGCTTGGACTATTCTATGACCGGCATCACGTTACTATTTATCAGTCAATCTTTTATTTAGGCTAATCTTTTACGGAGTATATAATAAAGGAAACATATTGCAGCCATGTGCTTAAATAGATTGAGTCCACCTTATAAAATTCATGATCAAGTAGCTACATAGGTGTTTATGTAGTAATTCACACTAATTATAAGCTTAGTCTTAAAGGGATGGGTTGGTTTGAAGTCGAGTTGTCTCAGCCCTACCCATGGATGCGGTGCAATTTATGGAAGTAGGCATTATCAATTTGGGTAGTTGTCATCATCAAAGGTTTCCTCTTACAGAGGTGTTATTGTAAGTACTACTATTATTGATCCAAGTTATTCGTGTTGACCATGCCTAGGTATCCGTTTTAGGTGAGCACGACTGATTCGGAGGAATCAACACTTATTTTCCTCCAAGGATTTACAAAGGAAATATGTAAACCCGAGTCGTTATCCCCAACGAAGGTTTGAATGGAATTCGTGATCTCGATTCGTGAATACGTGTTTGAATAGAGGAAACAAAGAGATATTGGGTTTTTACGCTAAAATAAGTGAACACTAATTAAAAACGACTTAATAAACAAGAAAAACGATAATCTAAAGAGCGCGTATTTAAAAACGTAAAGAAAACTTAAAACACGCGATTAAACGTCAAAACAATAAAATACTAATCCTAGAAATGCCAAAATAATTTTCCTAAGTTCTAATTAACAAAAGAAAATTTTAGAAAAAAGAATTATATTTTTCTGATAATTATTTAATTTAATATGATTTAAAAACTATTTTAAACTGATTAGAGAAATCTGAAAATTTTACTGGAATTACTTTAAACTATCAGGAACGTAAGAAAAATAAGATCGAGGAGAAAGCTGAAACAAATAAGCAGAAATAAGCCAAACAGCCACATTAAGCTAAAAATGGAACATGTGTATAAAAGGATTGCATGGTATCCCTTGGGCAGAAAAGACCCAAGGGCAGAGTTGGTTGTGTGTTGGGTGTGTGAGTAAGAGGTCCCAGGTTCGAACCTGGGCACCCTCTTTTTATTAAAACTATATATATATTTTTTACTTTTCTTTTTAAAAACTCATTAAGCAAATGAAAGTAAGCTTATTTTATAACTGAAACTAATTTTGAAAACTGATGAATAAGCTAGAATAAGCAAAAGGAATGAGATCAATAGGCATTAAAAGAGGGGAAGGCTAAAGGCAGTTAAGCAATAAGCCAAATGGCTTATCCCAAACTAACTAGAACCACTTTAAGCTAAAGAGCACTGAATAAGCTACAAAACATAAGCAATAAGCTCTGAGATGGTCTAAGTGAGCTTATTGGGTATGCTGATAGGAGCAGGGGAGATCAGCTCAACTGGGAGGATTTGAGCTTAAAAATAAGCTCTAAGAACACCTCTGAAAACCTCAAAAGCTTACAAATCCTAAAGTTCATAGACTAAACAGCTTAAAAACAGAAGACCATGCCAAAAGAAGCTTATTAAGAGCTAAAAAATGAGCTGGGCAAGGAGCTAATGGGGACTAATCAGTAGGCTATAAAATGAAATAAGCTAAGGCTAAAGTGCTAGAGGACAGATAAGCTAAGATAAGCTAATGTAGAAACTGGAAAAGCTCACTCTAACTAGGCACAATCCAATTTAATCAATAATCTCTGAAGAAGCTATAACTACATGCAATTAAGCACTAATCTCAACCCAACAAGCAGACTGAGGTCTGCATATCTATGTGCAGGGCAGAAAAGGGCTTATTCAAGCCATTGAAAAGCTACCTAAACCTAATTTTGAAAATCTAAAAAAAATAGATATAACTAGACAAGCAGTTGAATATTAAATGTACCGAATAACAGCTTATATGGACTTAAGAGGAAGAAATGAAAAATAAAAGAAATTGAATGAAATTAAGAAAACTTACTAATGCAGGCTTGTGTATTGAAATGGCCAAATTTCTAACCAAATCCTATTGAAACCAACCCAGTTGATGAGATCAATTTTGACCTACTGAAAACACTTCAAAAACACAAAAAACAAGCACTCAATTAGCTTGAGCTTATAAGGATCCCCTAGACTGAGTTTGCAATCTCAGTTTCATGAAATTTAGCTTAATACTAAAAACCTATAAAAAATTATCAAAAACTTCTACTAACACCTAACATAAGCTAAGATAAGCTAGATCAATCTTGGACCAGAGGCAAATGAACAGTATATATCCATTTGACCCATTTTGACTATTTTTGAATTTATTGAATTATGACTGAATTAACCTGAATTAACCTTAACAAATGCTGTAATAAACTTATACAAGCTTAATGAAACAGTGATTAGAGCTTGGTATACATTTGACAATCACTAACTTTAAATTTGAATTAACTGAAATAAGGGGAAACATGAAATTTAATTAAACTTTGAAATTGGAACAAATTCTAATTAAAATAAGAACAAACAAGATTAAAATAGCTTGAATTACATTTAAGAACTGAAATTGAAACTGAAAAACTATTAAAATTACAAATACGAATCTTAAAATTATTCTACTCCTAATTATATTAACTACTAATTAATTACTTCGACTGTGTGAGTATGTGTGGTGTTTTATACTCCCAAAAGCTTCTCTAAGCTCTCTCCAGCAAATCCCAGCCATTCATTTCACTTAAAACAATCCCAGCCGTCCAATTGAGTTTTGGCGGGAAAACTGGGATAGTGGGTTTTAACCTATTCTGAGCACGTGGAGAGGTTGGGGACATGTGAGGAGGGGGGTTGGCGTGTATCAGAGGAAAAGGAGAATAGGGTGTGGGTGAGAGTAGTTTTGTCAGGGGAAATGGTGGGTGTGGGTGGTTTTGGGTTTTGGCGGTAATGGTTTAGAAGGAAGGGGTTGACCATGGTTTTGACCGGGTGTTTAGCTAAAAAGAAACCGGGTTAGGTTGGTTTGGGATTGGACTTATTTAATTTGTGGTGGGCTGGGTTTATAGGATTAGGATAAAAGGGTTGTGGTTTAGGTTAGTTATTTTTAGGATAAAAATGGATTTAGGTTTTAGGATTAGAATTGGTATTGTTTTGAACTTTGAGGGACCAAAAATGCCAAATAGGAAAAATTAATCCAAGGGTCCATCTTGACATTTTAATATTCTTTGAGGGTTGACTTTTGACACTTTGGCAAATTCTTGGTCCAAACTTGTAAATTTCTTCCCCGTCTTCGGCTTTTCTACTTTTTCCAATCTTGTGCTCGGTTTTGTCCGTTTTTGCCTTGTTTTCAATCCTTTTGTACCTGAAACACATAAAAACACAAACCAAGAATATTTGCAACAATATTTGATCTATTTGGGTGTTTTTGGTCATTTTTGTGTCTTATATGGGTATAAAATGATGAGTATTTACACACTCATCAATCCCCCACACTAAACTATTGCTAGTCCCTAGCAATCCGATCATGTGAAGTAATGAAAGGATCAAAAGAATACCAAGTATACCCCGTTTTGACTTTTTATTAAATGCGAGAAATTTAAACTAAAACAAAAATAGATAACATGCTTGATTTCCAAAAATGGTATCATGGAACGGGATTCACACAAAATGGGTGTCTCCAGGGAATTGTAATCGTCATCCTCTTTTTTATACTCCCAACTAAGCTTAAACTCAATGTGCAAATATTTTTGTAAAATGCTAACACTACTCATACTAATAATCTATGTAAGCAGAAACTTAACTTTTCGCTCCCACAATTTATTCATTTTAGGTGACTGTGCTTGATTTTCAAATTTTTGATAACAAAAATCGACGTTTTTATAAAACTTTGACTAATACTAGTTAAAAGATAGATTTAAAATTCACAACAAGCAAGTTTCAAAACTTATTGCATTTTGCAATATCATTCCATTTTCTTTTCTTTTCATTTTCATATTTTTTCTCATTTTCATTTTTTTTTACTTGTGCAATATAAACTAACGGAGTTTCACGGGAACCAAGATCTTACACCTTCTGGAATAAAGGATCCAAGGGCCGTTACAACGGAGAGTTCCAAGACTCTAAACATTCCTGAATTGAGGATCCAAGGGTTTTAGACCAAGACCTCACACATTCCTGAATTAGAGGTCCAAGGGCCGGTGTAAGATGTTAGCCAAGACCTAAACGCCTTCCGGAAATAAGAATCCAAGGGCCGATCTTGAACCGTAGCTTTTTTAGCACATACGTTTATTACTTAACTTTTACATTATTATGACATATGCTTGTTCCGAAGTTTAAATAAAGCTTTGAACTAGTATTTTTCAAAATCGTATGAAAAAATGATTTTGTGTGTTCAAAAGTTTGAAAATAAGCACTTATTAAGTCAGATTAGTTATCTCCTGGGAGGAAAAGCCATAGATTACTGATATAAGCTCTAAAGAAAACCAACTATTCTACGCTTAGCATTTTCATTTGCACATATCGTAAAACCTTAGCCTAATCGTTAAGGAAGCAGCCAGATCAACACTCTGGCAGAGTCGGGATTCCCCTTGTTCTAACCTAATCAAGACTAAACACTTTTTTTTTATGTGCAAAGCACTTCTTTTTCATGCAATTTCTTATATAAAAACGAAAAAAATTTAAAATTTTTGGCCAAAACGGGGGTACTAGGGCACTAGAAGGTACACATGTGACAAAATTCGCGAGAATTCCCCCCCACACTTAGAATTGAATATTGCCCTCAATATTCAAAGTACCGGCTATTATGCCGACACTTAGAACGTAAAAAGGTAATACTAATAGCCAAGTGTGTGAAAGAAATCTTTTTCACAAACAGGATTAAAAAGATATCCCTAGATAATCGTGAGTAACAAGATCGGATATTGGGCGGCTGGACTGAAAACAGGCGCATCAATCATCACGATCTAAGGGAAACCTGTAAACAAGGGCAAACAACACACAAACAAAGCACAGTAGAGGAATCCCCCCACACTTAGTGTTAGAAAATAGAAGGAAGTCAGAAACATGGGTTGTCACCCATGTGGTGCTAATGTTTTTGTTAACCGAGTCACTAGCTTGACTCGACCCCGAATTCATTTGTTCTTGGGGAAGCATGTGGAAGAGAAAATCTCCATCGGACTTTCATTCGAAATGTTTGGATAAACATTGAAGTACATGAAAGTTCCACTCCGATGAGATACACCCGGCTTAAAAGAATGATAAATTGAGATGCCGGGGTCAAAAATGGTGTCTTCACTCCCACACGAGTGAAGGAAAGGACAATCTACCTTATATGCGAAGAAAGGTAGAAAAACTCGAACGACATATGTGAAGTCGATATAATGGCTGTCCTCAGAAGGAAAAGTCACATATGTCGGAGAAAGATTGTCCTTAACAATATCGGGATTAAGAATTGAGGTCATATCATCAAGTTTATGAATAATAGAGTCCTTGACCTCATCGTTCTCTAACTCTTCATCAAAGAGAGGATTTATTTTGCTAGAAAAGTACTCATCATCAAATTCAAAAAGAGAATTTGAATAGACTTTGAGACTTTTATTTTGAACGTCCTCATCAGAAAGTGATTCGTCATCACTAGAGGAAAAATCATATTTGAAATTGAAAAGAGGGTTAGAAAATGTCCAGGAAAAATCATCAGTAGTGTCAAGAGGATGATCACTACGAAAAGAACCATCACTTTCACTGTCGGATACATCCTCATACTCACTTGGGATTGGGATAAGGTTCTCAACACTAGACTTTATGAATTCGTCCGATTCCTTTTCAGGAATAGTGCTAAGATGCTCATCCCCCATAATGAGAGAGTCCTCGGAGTCCATAGATGGTAAGATGGATGTGATTGCAATAGACTGAGGGAGTTGAGAAATGATATCGTTCAAAGGAATAACACTCTCCTCGTCGTCCTCATCTTCGTCATCGAGCATGCAAGCCTGATTAAACAAGAAACTCTTTTGTGCTGCTCATTCTATGGCGAGTAAATCTTCCATAGATTCACCATGACGATCATCTTGGGCATGTTTAACAGCCAATTCATTAAGTGTATCCCTCACATCTTGAAGTTTTTGGAATACATCTTCGAAAAACAACTCCTGGAGTTTATTCCTTTCATCTTGAATTTCTTGGAATAATTCTTGAGGAATTGGTTGAGGTTGTGCTTGAATCGTTTGGCACTGTGGAGGTTGGTCATGATAAGAATAGTCGTAATTGTTATAAGGACCACACTCATAGACAAGCGGGTTCCTCATTTGACAATCAGAGCTATAGTGAGGACCTCCACAGTACTCACAACAATACGTTTGCTGTGACTGATTCGGTGAATTATATGGATAATGGTCATCACCGAAGTTTTGATTACATGGAACTTGCTCATAGACAAACATGTTCCCTGTTTGACAATCAAAACCCGGGTGAGGACTACCTCCACAAGACTCACACGAGTATGTCTCCATCTGGTGTTGTGGGGGCTGGTTGAAAAAGTCGGTTGTTTCATGGTAAGAATAAGGATTTTGGTCAAAGACAAACCCGTTTCCCGATTCCACCATGCTACAACCGGGACAATTCCCACCATTATGAGGACCCCCACACCATTCACAAGAATAATGGTAAGATGAAGACATAAAGAAGAAGAATTAAACGGATAGAGGGCTAAGAAGATAGAATCAAACGGTTTAAGAGGATGAGGAAAAATATTTTTGGGGTTTTTATAATTTAACACAATATTTTTGGGATCGATTCGTCAATCGAAATCCGTTTCTCGCAAAACTACTCGCAGAGTGGCGGAGAAGCAAAGGTCCGCTCGAAAGCTGATTAAAAACCCGCCTCTTTCGGTTTGTCAATTTAATGCCAAACCATCCTTAAACCACTTGTATAGGTTGTAATTTCAAGATAATCCGAAAATGATTAACTTACGATTTGTTTTGTTGGATATTTTTATGGTATTGTAAACACTTTAGGAAAAGTGTTAATGGTGTTTTTTAATTTTTATGATTGTTTTGGTTTGTTTTTTTGTTTTTGTTTTTGTTTTTTTTTTTTTTTTTGAAAATATTCACAAAAATACTGAAAACTTCACAAAGAAGGGTTTTCAAAACACGAATCGCGAAATTAAAAATTCACTTCAGCCTTCCCCGGCAGCGGCGCCAAAAATTGGTCCGAAGGAATCAACACTTATTTTCCTCCAAGGATTTACAAAGGAAATATGTAAACCCAAGTCGTTATCCCCAACGAAGGTTTGAATGGAATTCGAGATCTCGATTCATGAATACGTGTTTGAATAGAGGAAACAAAGAGATATTGGGTTTTTACGCTAAAATAAGTGAACACTAATTAAAAACGACTTAATAAACAAGAAAAACGATAATCTAAAGAGCGCGTATTTAAAAACGTAAAGAAAACTTAAAACACGCGATTAAACGTCAAAACAATGAAATACTAATCTTAGAAATGCCAAAATAATTTTCCTAAGTTCTAATTAACAAAAGAAAATTTTAGAAAAAAGAATTATATTTTTCTAATAATTATTTAATTTAATATGATTTAAACACTATTTTAAACTAATTAAATTATTAAAAATACTAAAACTGATTAGAAAAATCTGAAAATTTTTCTGGAATTACTTTAAACTATCAGGAACGAAAGAAAAATAAGATCGAGGAAAAAGCTGAAACCAATAAGCAGAAATAAGCCAAACAGCCACATTAAGCTAAAAATGGAACATGTGTATAAAAGGATTGCATGGTATCCCTTGGGCAGAGAAGACCCAAGGGCAGAGTTGGTTGTGTATTGGGTGTGTGAGTAAGAGGTCCCAGGTTCGAACCTGGGCACCCTCTTTTTATTAAAACTATATTTTTTTTACTTTTCTTTTTAAAAACTCATTAAGCAAATGAAAGTAAGCTTATTTTATAACTGAAACTAATTTTGAAAACTGATGAATAAGCTAGAATAAGCAAAAGGAATGAGATCAGTAGGCATTAAAAGAGGGGAAGGCTAAAGGCAGTTAAGCAATAAGCCAAATGGCTTATCCTAAACTAACTAGAACCACTTTAAGCTAAAGAGCACTGAATAAGCTACAAAACATAAGCAATAAGCTCTGAGATGGTCTAAGTGAGCTTATTGGGTATGCTGATAGGAGCAGGGGAGATCAGCTTAACTGGGAGGATTTGAGCTTAAAAATAAGCTCTAAGAACACCTCTGAAAACCTCAAAAGCTTACAAATCCTAAAGTTCATAGACTAAATAGCTTAAAAATAGAAGACCATGCCAAAAGAAGCTTATTAAGAGCTAAAAAATGAGCTGGGCAAGGAGCTAATGGGGACTGATCAGTAGGCTATAAAATGAAATAAGCTAAGGCTAAAGTGCTAGAGGACAGATAAGCTAAGATAAGCTAATGTAGAAACTGGAAAAGCTCACTCTAACTAGGCACAATCCAATTTAATCAATAATATCTGAAGAAGCTATAACTACATGCAATTAAGCACTAATCTCAACCCAACAAGCAGACTGAGGTCTGCATATCTATGTGCAGGGCAGAAAAGGGCTTATTCAAGCCATTGAAAAGCTACCTAAACCTAATTTTGAAAATCTAAAAAAAATAGATATAACTAAACAAGCAGTTGAATATTAAATGTATCGAATAACAGCTTATATGGACTTAAGAGGAAGAAATGAAAAATAAAAGAAATTGAATGAAATTAAGAAAACTTACTAATGCAGGCTTGTGTATTGAAATGGCCAAATTTCTAACCAAATCCTATTGAAACCAACCCAGTTGATGAGATCAATTTTGACCTACTGAAAACACTTCAAAAACACAAAAAACAAGCACTCAATTAGCTTGAGCTTATAAGGATCCCCTAGACTGAGTTTGCAATCTCAGTTTCATGAAATTTAGCTTAATACTAAAAACCTATAAAAACTTATCAAAAACTTCTACTAACACCTAACATAAGCTAAGATAAACTAGATCAATCTTGGACCAGAGGCAAATGAACAGTATATATCCATTTGACCCATTTTGACTATTTTTGACTTTATTGAATTAGGACTGAATTAACCTGAACAAATGCTATAATAAACTTATACAAGCTTAATGAAACAGTGATTAGAGCTTGGTATACATTTGACAATCACTAACTTTAAATTTGAATTAACTGAAATAAGGGGAAACATGAAATTTAATTAAACTTTGAAATTGGAACAAATTCTGATTAAAATAAGAACAAACAAGATTAAAATAGCTTGAATTACATTTAAGAACTGAAATTGAAACTGAAAAACTATTAAAATTACAAATACGACTCTTAAAATTATTCTACTCTTAATTAGATTAACTACTAATTAACTACTTCGACTGTGTGAGTACGTGTGGTGTATTATACTCCCAAAAGCTTCTCTAAGCTCTCTCCATCAAATCCCAGCCATTCATTTCACTTAAAACAATCCCAGCCGTCCAATTGAGTTTTGGCGGGAAAACTGGGATAGTGGGTTTTAACCTTTTCTGAGCACGTGAAGAGGTTGAGGACATGTGAGGAGGGGGGTTGGCGTGTATCAGAGGAAAAGGAGAATAGGGTTTGGGTGAGAGTAGTTTTGTCAGGGGAAATGGTGGGTGTGGGTGGTTTTGGGTTTTGGCGGTAATGGTTTAGAAGGAAGGGGTTGACCATGGTTTTGACCGGGTGTTTAGCTAAAAAGAAACCGGGTTGGGTTGGTTTGGGATTGGACTTATTTAATTTGTGGTGGGCTTGGTTTATAGGATTAGGATAAAAGGGTTGTGGTTTAGGTTAGTTATTTTTAGGATAAAAATGGATTTAGGTTTTAGGATTAGAATTGGTATTGTTTTGAACTTTGAGGGACCAAAAATGCCAAATAGGAAAAATTAATCCAAGGGTCCATCTTGACATTTTAATATTCTTTGAGGGTTGACTTTTGACACTTTGGCAAATTCTTGGTCCAAACTTGTAAATTTCTTCCCCGTCTTCGGCTTTTCAACTTTTTCCAATCTTGTGCTCGGATTTGTCCCTTTTTGCCTTGTTTTCAATCCTTTTGTACCTGAAACACATAAAAACACAAACCAAGAATATTTGCAACAATATTTGATCTATTTGTGTGTTTTTGGTCATTTTTGTGTCTTATATGGGTATAAAATGATGAGTATTTACACACTCATCAACGACCATACAAGGATAGGGAAAGTCATCAAAAGAATGAACCCGATGTTGATGATAAAGTATTTTTTACTATCGAACATAATAGAATATGATTGGCGTGTGACTTTAACGTATAACAACTTTAGAGTTAGCAAAACGGATGGGTCAGCTAACGGGTCAAGATTTCAATAACTTCATTTGATTGTGAGAATATTCTGACAAATGGTTTTCGGAATAACAACCTCATGGTGGCTGCTGATGTATCTTCCGGTGACTGCAGGATAATGAGCTTATAGCTGCTCTTGGACCACTTACTGGACGTAACTCACTGTACTGCGCTGATGCATGCTTGAGAAGATATTAGAAGCCCGTAATTGGAATGTAGACAAAGCAAAAAAGATGTTGGAAGAAACACTTGCGTGGAGATCAACCTATAAGCCCGAAGAAATTCGTTCGGTTAGTGATTGATGTTTCATTCATGAGTCATGTTAACGATTCTGATGTAAATAGGAAAGTTGATGTGGCAATTTTGACCTGTTTGCATGGTCAACTTGGTTGGGTATTATCTCAACTCTAAAGCAGGTTAAATGGGTCAACTCTAAAGATTTAGCTAAAAGGGAAACGATCAAACGGGTTGAAAGTCGCTCACAGTTTACCTCCGAAATTGTATTATTCAAAGATTATTTGACGCATAATAAATAGTTCTATAATTCGACAAAATAGTAGGAAGCCGTCTTGCACTTATAGTAGGAATATTTCTCTCTTATATAGGTAGCTAACAATACTTCCATTAATGTCAAGTTATCTCAATTTAGACTTGCGCTAATAACTTGAGTTTATTTTCATTTTTTAGCATGAAGTTGCAGTTGAAGGTGAAATTGGGAAACTATTCAGAGCTAATTTTCGTGATTGAGTTGGACGAACTGTCCTGGTATTGAAACCAGGATTGCAGGTGCTTGAACAATCTCACTTTTGTTTTGACTTTAAAAGCTAGATGCTCTTTTTTTATTTTAGTTTTGACCCATTTACATACAAATGGGACGATTTGGGTCATGTTTTATTGCTAATGTGTCAAGTGTTTTGAACTTAAAAGTTCAACAAAATATAAAATGGGCCACCAGTCTTGTGTTCAAATTCCTAAAACCTCACGAATCGCTATATTTAGTGGAAGTTAAAAATATTTTGTAACATTTTTTTTGCGGGTTTGCTGAAGTAATCCCAACCCGTACTAAGTCAAGCCTTTTTGACCCATTACCTAACCTGCTTGAACTACACATTTTGCCAACATTTCTTTTATTTATAGTTGCAACAGAACTTACTTACGATACACTTTTTGCAGACTACAAATCAATGGATAACAAGATCAAACATCTTGTGTACCTGATGGAAAACGCGGTGCTTAATCTTCTAGAAGACCAGGAAAGAGATGGCATGGTTGATTGACTTCATCGGGTGGTCATTTAGCACAATCGTACCAGTTAGAACTGCTAGAGACACTATTAATATACTTCAAGACCATTATCCTCAGAGGCTAACTGTGGCATTTTTTAGGCTCCACAAACAATATTTGAAGCATTTTGGAAGGTAAATCTATAATTTTAAATTCCTCACATTTTTAATCCAACATCCTAATTTGAGTTCTCATATATAATCTAAATTTCTGCAGATTGTTAAATATTTTATGGACCCAAAGACATTCCAGAAGGTAAGATTTGTGTGCCCAAAAAGACCGAGAGAGTAGAACTCATGAGATTGTATTTTGATATGGATAACTTCCCAACTGAGTTACGTGGAAAAGCAACCATGAAGTATGACCATGAAGATTTCTCGAGATTAATGGCTCAAGTTGACGTGAAAGCCCACTATAAGCCCATTGGCCAAACTAACTAATGTATAGTAGTGTGGTAAAAGTATTGTAAAAGTATTGATATTCATTAAATCCTTTCCAATTAAGGAGGTAAAAGTGCTAAATCGAGCTAATTAGGTCGCTTAGACTTGCTGGATCGAGTTATTATACACATGAGACACTCGAGAACAATTTTTTAATGGTCCTCGACAACGATCATTTGACTTCATCTGTAAGTATTTACTTTAGTGCAGTATTTAACATATCATGTTTAAGTATTTAACATATTTAACTTAGATAGGTGCAATATCATCTCTAAGTATTAAGCCGGCATTACAAATCGTGACTGTAATAGGATATCAACGGGTTTTTTTTAATCAAATTTTGATGTTTCCCAATGATTATTATGTACGGATAAAATTCATTAAATCTTTGAAGTTCGGGTAAAAATATTAATAGACTAAGATATTAAGTATTTGAAGGTCGGGTAAGATTGGCTCAATTGTCGGTGTGATTGATACTTTGATAGCTTTGCAGGATCCACACTAGGCAACGGGTCACTATCTGCAGTTGGTGCTGAGTTGGTACCATGACAAAATTTAGTATTCGTCAAGGAAACCCGAAACGGTTTATGAGTCCTATGTCTTTAGATTTCGAATCACATTGTGATAAAAAATTATTTACTCAGAAATTCTCAACAATCGCTCATTTATCTGTTAAATGTCTTTACATAATACATTCTCTATCGATTTCACGGTTTTTCATTTAATCCCGTGAATTTCACGGGTTAATAACCTAGTTCAACTATAAATAACAAAAACATTTCAACCATCCTCAATTTGTGAGACAAGATAGAAAAAAAAATGGTGAAAAAGATGAAAGCTTTATCTAATGTTAATTAGATTTAAATTTTGATTATTTTACATTTTGGGTATGTTTGGCAAAAGTAACTGTTGCTGAAACTGGAGATGGTGCTGGAGATGGAGATTATAAAAAGAGATTATTTTTATAAGCTACATGAAGTAACCTTTGATTTTCAGAGATTATGGAAGATTATTTTTTTTATAATCTCTTATAAGTTCTGTCTGCCAAACAAATATTATTTTTTAAGTAGCTTATTTTTAAAAAAAATAAGCATAATCTCTTCACAATCTTTCATAATCTGCTGTGCCAAACACACTTTATGCATAAACGTTAGACGGAACACTTAACCATAAAATCACAACTATAAATATTTGCCACTATAAAATCCCGTCGTTATGCACGGGTATTCGTCTAGTAATAAGATAATTGTGGTACAAAATTTTATACATTTTGACCATCAATCAGTTTTCTAGTCTTATTTATGCTATTCATTTACTACTTAAATCATGTGAAATCATCTATTCGTGTCTAGTATACAACATCCTCTTTAATTATATAAAGTTTCGAGTTTTGAATGTATAGCATATTAGTAAAATTAGACTGCTAAAAGATGTCATAAGTAAAACGCACCGTAAGACAATGGCTAAAGCTTGAAAATATATTGAGTTTGTTAGCTTAAAAGGTACTAAAAATAGTAAGCCCAATATCTATAATATTAGCCTGATTGAAACTTGTTGGGCCTATTAAATCTGGTGTGGTCTATCTTGGATTAGTTGGCTGGTTGCAATGTTTCGGAAATCGGAAGTAGCTTCATGGGGTGTTTGGGAATTGGGATTGATTACTTTTCTGTTTTCCTTCTTATATTCATGTACAAGCATGTTGCAAAAAGCCCTAGTTGCTAGTCGGGTGGTCGACCGTCGCTTAGCTGGTAATCTGAAGAGGCGGAGCCTAGACGGATTGGACTTTCCATATATAAATAACGAAGTGGATTTAAAAAAAGATTTGATGTTAGAATTTAAATGTAAATTAAAGTTGTTTTAAGCAAGTAACATTTTTTTTTCTCTTTTCTAGTCAATATCTCATCTCTCATCTTCTCATCTACAACAATTACATCACAAAGTTTATTCTTTCACACAATTTCAGAACAAGATCCAATCAACTGAAAAAGAAAGCTAATTTAAAGTTAAAAATGTGTCGACCGCCGTGTTGACCGACGTTGACCGCTTTTTAGGCCAATTTTGTGAATCGATGCCGCTGGTGACCACCTAGGCCGTTTTTATAGCATTGCATTTTACAATTATCTAAACTTCTTCCTTCGGTTTATTTTTGAGGTACAATAAACATATTCTCGTAGGATTGGAAAAAAACTGCATACATTAAAATGTTTATTAAAGTAAAAACTATTTGTTTTACCAACATATTTATCATAGAACCTTTGTAAATGAGTTTACTTAAATCTTTTCATAAAATCAGAAAAATTCAACTATTATTGTATATTTACAAAATTAGCAAAGCCAAACATTACTTCCAAAAGCGCCACTAAGCACATTATACGTACTTATTACTAGATGAAGCATAAGAAAAACAAATAAGCAATCGCGAAATCCCTCTTAAATGGCTCTTTTTATATTTCCCAATGATAAAACAAACTTTCGATAACATAAACTTTGATAAAAAGAAAGAAAAGAAAATTAAGGATTTTAAATTATGGAACATAAAAAGAAGTTCTTGATTAAGCGAATTTTATAAAGTTATTTTATATAAAAAACAATTTGCAACTCCGCCTTTTGTTATACTCATTTGATAGTAAGTAGATAGTTCGAGTTAACAAAACTTGACTACTAAATAAATAAGATGTTTTGACTCGCTCGTTATAGATGGAGCAAAATTATCTATTTTGTAGGTACGATATAAAGTTTTAACGTCAATATATATTTTTGATTAAAAATGTTAACAAGAAAAAGAAAATTAATGTAAATGAGTAAGAATATACAATTTAATGGGTTAAGGGGATAATTTTGTTTTTAAGTAAAATTAAAAGGATGTTAAAACATAAAGGAGGTAGTAAATATATAGAGGTTAACATGTTTCGGGGTTAAAATGTTATATTACGAAAGCTAAAGAGACATATATGTTTTAGACATGCTGTTGTTGTTATAAGTTTATGGGATGTTTTCGACATTTACCAACTTCAGTTACTGCTAATCTATAGTTAAATGAAGTTGATAAATGTTACTCGTATTTTGTAGGAATGAACGAATCGTATTTGATTTCAAGTCATGTTTGGGCGCTCTAATTTGTGTTATACACCCTTACACTTCACAGGTTTATACCAATCGGTTATTGACTAAATCGGTCGAATTAGCAGGTTTGTTTTTCTAATAATTGTGAGAAAATCTTCTAGAATATACCAAGTATCTTATACTGTATCTAATAACGTGTGGAAGACTCCAACAAAATTCTTATTTACGCAAACATTTACATAAAATAATTGAAATATTAGTGATTATTGTGTTACGTACTTATAGTTAAAACAAACAATTATTTTTTGCAAAACTCATAATTGGATAGTGTTACTCTAAATATGAATAACACTGTACCATTTGGTTGGGCATCTTCTCACACAATATGGGGTACCATCAGGACACAAGCCATTGGTTATTAAGGGCACTTGTCTCCGAAAAAAGTTACTTGCTGAGGCATCTTTGTAAGGAGTATATGTAAAAATAAGTATATTCTTTTATGTCACCTCTATAAGCCACAATTTATTATCTGCTTTATTATATACATAACACAATTTCTACGAAGCACAAGGACTACAAAATTCATAACAACCATTATTTAGTCAAGCCGTTTACATATAATCTCATATTTCACATAGTGTGTGAAACCTAGTAAACTGACTGTGCAACTACACGATGAGATGATAATTGGCGAATGGTCCGGGTCTAAATTTGACAATGTTAAAAGGATGCTGAGAATCTTTTATTTATGCTTGGGGATGAAAATAAATATTAATAAGTCTACTCTATATGGTATTGGGGTGAACAATGAAGAAGTGATAATGAGCGCCTTGAGCATTGGTTGTAAAGCTGGGAGATTGCCGTTTGTTTATCTTGGCCTTAAGGTGGGAGCAAACATGAATCGTATAAAGAATTGGGACCCGGTGGTGGAAGTGTTTAGAAATCGCTTATCGAAATGGAAGGCTCAAGTGTTATCAATTGGAGGTAGAACTACGTTGATAAAGTCGGTACTCCAAAGTTTACCAAACTATTATTTCTCGCTTTATAAAGCGCCAAAGAAAGTTATATTGACTTTAGAAGGGATGATTAAGAAATTCCTATGGGGTGGTTCTAATGAAGTGTCGAAATTGCATTGGGTGGCTTGGGACAAGGTAGCCACGCCGAAGAATGAAGGTGGTTTAGGACTGAGTAAACTTGAAGATTGTAACAAGGCGCTTATTATAAAATGGTTGTGGAGGTACAAGGTGGAATATGAACCGTTTTGGAAGAAAATTATTGACTCGGTCCATGCTAATGCTAGGAAATGGGTCAATTATCCTATACTTCGAAACTGCAGTGGGAGCGTGTGGGCCAACTATTAGAGTTAATGGAAAATAATTAATATATGTATGTCCGGTTTCGAACCCGAGACTTCGGGATTGCACACAATACGTAAGAGTTTCAATGGTTTGAATAATTAAATATAGTTTTATATTTTATTTATTCATTTCACAAACGATACTTAACGGTCGTTAGTACTTAACGAAGTTAGAGATAACGGTCGTTAAAGGACTAATAATGAAAAAGGAAGAAAGAAGGATCTAGAACCCTTTGCTTGGGCTTAGATCGACCGAACCCACCCTTAGGGTTAGGGAAGTCGGTTTGTAGCTTGGAGAGGAAGGGATTGATTGCCTATAAATACAATCTCATTGTTTTGGTTTTTCACTAATCCTAATTCCAAGCTAGCCAAATTTCTCTTCCTCTTTTCCTCTAGTATTGCCGATCAAACACCCTATCACCTAGGGTTTTTCGATCCAAATAATACTTCAAGTGTTTGGTTTAGTTTGTGAATTAGAACCTAGCTTTTCTCATTGAAACGCTAGCATTACGTGTGTACAAGAACGGAGTACAAGCTTTCTTTAGCTTGTTGTGACTTGCCCTATTCGATCCATCCTAAACCCTAATTAGGGTTTATATTGTTCTTGGTGATCACGTGGATTCCTTGTTCTTGCTAGGAATCAAAAGGTACGCATCTATTTAGTCTTTAGTTAATTAATTACATGTTATTGTAGATTCTACTTCCGCTGTGTGTATGCTTTGATGTTATGGTTATTAGTTTATAGTTTATGATTCTAATATTTCAACAGTGGCATCATGAGCCCGTTTTTAACATGTAATTAATTACTAAAAACCTTAAAATTGAATCTTGATTGAATAGATACATGCAATCTTTTTATTCTAGGGTTTTATTTTCCAAACCCTAATTTTTTTAATTTGGGTCGACACCCATTTAATATATTTTAGGGTTTTAGTTTTTGTTAAAACTTGTAGAAACTCTAGGATTGCATGCAATTTTAAGTGTTTAATTAATGAGTACCTAAGAGATGTCATTAATTTCGTATGCGTACTAGATAAATATTGGCTTGATAATATGTGATTACATGATTATAAGTGCAATATGGGATCCATGACAAAATCTTGCATGTTTTGTCATGGAATGTTTTGTGTTTAATTGCTACATGTTTTAAAGATAAATCTAAAATTAGGGAAGACCCTAATTAAATATATTAATCAATTGGTTATGTGCAATGTGGTGTTTAATTAATTAAAACTTACGCGGCCAAGCAATTTGGCGTCTGTGGTCCATTGGGTACAATGAGCTCAAAAACCAATGGGAGTTTTACTAGTTAAATACATTATAAATTCACATAGAAAATTAATATGATTTATCAAAAGCTTTGCATGTGGCTATATGATATTGTTAATGATTATATATGTGTTATTGAGTGTTTATTTATTTTATTTTTAATTACTTGATCTTTGTGTTTAATTATGATGGATTGTAACATCAAAGAGGGTAATTTTTTGAATAAAAATAAATGAACCTAATAACTATGAAACCTTTGTGGTAAAGTTAATAATTGCCAAGTCTTATGTGCCGATAGTGGTTCGCTTCACACGGTAATTTGCTCCCAGGCGAGACTAGCAATTAATAATTTATTACATAAATGTTTTAAGCTTTAAATCTTAAAGTTTTTTAATTGATTGATGCGACTGTACAAAAGTGGTCGAAGCGGCGGACCTATTATTGACAAACTATAAAGTGGGTATAAGGTCTGTTTCGCATTAAATTGTGGCCTTAAAGAGACTCCATTCTGTCTATCCGCTCGCCCGTGCGTCAATAATAGACTTACCAAGTACACCATGAAAAAGTATGAAGCATCTTAAGGCAATGTTGTAAGTTTCTCAACGCCATCAATTAAATTTTTGTTGATTTTAAGCTGCGAATGAGTAAATAGTTTTTTAAGAAAACATATGATACAAAGATGAATGCATGACATCTTTGTACATATATTTTGATTATACACATCAAAATTTAATACCCTTAAATTTAAGTTATATGCTAACCAATTAATACGAAAACACCTAAGATGACATTCTATCATTGCTAGCAGCCTCAGCTGATGTAATAATTCAAAGAATGGTAATCAAAAGGGGTAAATTGAGCACTTTCATTGCTAGCAGCCTCAGCTGATGTGATGAAACGGCATCAATTTACATGTTTCTAAATTGGTTAACTTAATTGAGCACTTTCATTACTAGCAGCCTCAGCTGATGTAATGAAACGGCGTCAAAGCATAAAGATTTGGGGATGAAACATGCTTACATTTGCAACTAATGTTGGCAAAATAATGTAAGTCCCATGATTCTAGGAATTGCAACTGGACATTGGCAATTGGGGTTGACCCGTACCTTATTGAGCACTTTCATTACTAGCAGCCTCAGCTGATGTAATGAAACGACATCAATTTGGATCCTAGTTTTCAAATGAAAATTAAATGGTTATTTACCATGGGTGTTTAATTTTCTTGAAAAGTTTATTATCGAAAGTACTAACTTTTGAACTTTTTTCTGTAGAAATGGCCCAAAACGACAACACGAACATGTCAAATATGAGCTCTGCTTTCAAATCTATGATTGAAAGAGAGAAATTGAATGGCACTAAAAATTTCAACGATTGGTACCGTTCTCTAAGGATTGAATGGCCAAACGTTATGAATACCTTAGTGAGCCTCTTCCTGTTACTCCTCCTGCTACTGCTTCTAATGCTCAATTAGAAGAGTACAACAATGCTTATGACAATCACAATGATGTTGCTTGCCTCATGCTATCGGGGATGGATACTTAGCTGCAAAAGCAGTTTGAGAATTATGGCCCGATGGATATGATAAATGAGCTCAAACGAATGTTTGAAAAACCACCTATGGCAGAGTTGCATGTTCTTTTAGATTCTCTGGCCAAGTGCAAGCAGGATGCAACTAAACCCGTGAGTGCACATGTATTGGAGATGAAATCATATCTTGACCAATTGGATACACTCGGATGCGGGTATGTGCAAGATGTACAAGTTGGCCTCATCAATCGATCCCTCAATGAGGAATTGTATGGTGAGTTTGTGCGCAACTTTAATATGCATTGCACGGGGAAGACGATAAGTGATTTGCATGCAATGCTTTTCGACTTTTAGAAAGGACTCTCAAAGAAGGCACCTACCCCTGCTGTAATGGCTGTTCATGGTGGTAGGATCACTAAGCCCAATAAGCCGCGACATGTGAACAAGAAAGGCAAAGGCAAAGCTGACAAAGGAAAACAGATCGTGATCCATCAGCAGAAGCCCAAGAAGCAGAATCCTCCTCCCAAGAAGGATTATCCCAAGAAGGATACGACTGCTTGTCACCACTGCAATACTCCTGGACACTGGAAGAGGGACTGTCCATTGTTGCTTGAGGAGTGTCGCAAGAATAAAAATGCCAAGGCTGCAAACGGCGCGAGCACTTCAGGTATTTTTATGGTTGAATTATTTTCTTTTCCTCGTAAGCAAAATGCCTGGATATATGATACAGGATGTGGTACTCACATTTGTAATATATCGCAGGGGCTTAGAGGAGCGAAGAAGCTGAACTATGGGGAATGCTACTTGTACGTGGGCAATGGCATACGTGTGGCAGTTGAAGCCATAGGGACGTTTGATTTACTTTTACCTTCGGGTTTAATTTTAGTATTGAACAATTGTCATTATGCACCGTCTATTGTTAGAGGTGTTGTTTCAGTTTCTTTATTATTGGATAATGGATTTGATCACACTTTTAATAATAATGGAATTTCGGTTTCTTTAAATTCTGTTTTTTACTTTAATGCAATTCCATTAAATGGTGTGTTTGAAATAGACATGGAAAATCATGTATCCAATGGAAATAATTCTGTGTATAGCATTGGCAATAAGAGAATCAAGTCTAACTTGGATTCATCTTATTTATGGCACTGTCGTCTTGCTCATATAGGCAAGAAACGCATGGAAAGGCTGCAACATGATGGGCTTTTGGAAAATATCGATGATGATTCATTCGATAAATGCGAATCTTGCATTTCTGGAAAGATGACAAAGAAACCTTTTCATAGCAATATGGAAAAGGCTTCGGATCTACTTGGATTGATACACACTGATGTATGTGGTCCACTTAGACATGTGTCAAAACGCGGTGCTACCTACTTCCTAACCTTCACGGATGACTATAGTCGTTATGGTTGTGTTTATTTACTTAAACATAAGCATGAAGTCTTTGAGACATTCAAGGTTTTTAAGAATGAAGTAGAATTACAACTCGGTAAGAAGATTAAGGCTCTTCGATCCGATCGTGGTGGTGAATATTTAAGCCAAGAGTTTAAAGATTATCTAGCTGATTGTGGCATTGTCCAACAACTCACTTCTCCTTATACTCCACAACAAAATGATGTATCTGAAAGGAGAAATCGTACATTGTTAGATATGGTACGATCAATGTTTAATCTGACAACTCTCTCCTTATCCTTTTGGGACTATGCTCTTGAAAGTGTTGTTCGCATATTAAATATGGTTCCAACCAAGAAGGTTGACAAGACTCCATATGAATTATGGACTAGTAAAGCTCCCAACTTGTCTTACTTAAAGGTCTGGGGTTGTGAGGTGTTTGTTAAACGTGACTCACCTGACAAACTCCAACAAAGATCTGTTAAGTGTATCTTCGTAGGATACCCTAAGGAAACAAGGGGTTACTACTTTTACTTCCCACCAGAAAATAAATTCATTGTAGCTAGGTATGGTGAATTCCTTGAGGAGAGTTTTCTATCTCAAGAATTCAGTGGGAGAGTATATGATCTTGAAAACGATCAAGAAGATATGTCACCTTCTGAGAACACTAACTCACTTCCTGTGGAACCTGAAAGTTTAGGTCCTCCACCTGAAGTTGAAGTGGTTCCCATCTGCAGATCTTCAACATCTGTTAAAGCTCCTGAGCGTCTATGTTTAAACGTAGAGTGTGAGGAAACTATACTAGGGGATCTGGGTGAGCCAACTAGTTATAGGGCTGCCATTAATAGTCCTGAGAAGGATAAATGGCAGGTTGCTATGGATGGGGAAATGCAATCCATGAAAGACAACAAAGTCTGGATTGAAGTAGACCTTCCTCCCAATGCTAAGGTAGTTGGGAGTAAGTGGCTCTTCAAAAAGAAGATGGACATGGATGGCAATGTACACACCTACAAAGCTCGTTTGGTAGCCAAAGGCTTTACCCAAACATACGGTGTTGACTATGAGGAGACATTTTCTCCTGTAGCTGACATTAGAGCTATTAGGATTCTTATAGCCATAGCTGCCTACTATGACTATGAGATTTGGCAGATGGATGTCAAAACCGCTTTTCTAAATGGTCGCCTAGATGAAGATGTGGGAAACTAGAAGGGGGGGGGGTTGAATAGTTTACCGGTTTAAAATCCTTTTAAAAATCTTGTTTTAAAAGTATGATATTGGAAACTTTGATTCGAATTCTTATATGTAATCAATCAACACCAATATGAACTAGACACTACGCTAACTAATTATAAATAATAAAAGTGAAGAGTAGAGTTGGAAAGATCAAACCGAGACAGAGGATTTATAGTGGTTCGGCTACGGAGCTCTTCTTCGCCCTACTCCACTCCCCGAGTACCACACTCGAGAGTTTCAAGCACTATGTCAACAACCTCCCTTAAGGCGGAGAAAACCGTACACGTCGCTTATACTATTACCGACACTAAGCTAGATGTCGAGTGCTAATCTTAGCTAGCACCAATCTACCAAGGTCCACGTGACCAAACACACAAGCCCAGTGGCTTCAAGAGATCACCAAGATCTCAACACGATCACAATGATCAACACTCACTTCACTCTACTCAACTAACACTAATCTATCGACCCTTGATCTTCTTGATCAATCACACAAGCCCAATGGCTTCAAGAGATGTTCACTATCTCTATAGATCACACTTGATCTTCACTCTCACTCACAAAAGAGAAATAAACTTGATGTATGCTAAGACACAACAAGGATGTAACAAGTGTTACAAAAACCTAGCAACTATAACTCTAGTATCTTCTTGATTACTTGAGTTCTTCTCTTGCTAATGAAGAGGGATGACAACACCTTGTATCAACTTGGATACTTGTGTTCTTCTCTTGCTAGTGAAGAGGTATGAAGAGGATCACTTGAAGGATGATTGGATCACTCTTGAAACAAAGAAAACTAATCTAAAGAAGTGAAAGGTTTGAGAGGATTAAGCTAGGGGATTTTTCTGTGTGTGAAGGGTGCCTAAAACTGTGAAAGAGGTTGGTATTTATAGGCAAAGAAAATCTGAACGTTACAAAAAATTCTGTACGGACGGCTCCGTTAAATACCATACGGCTCCACTAAATTTAGTGGAACCGTGGAGCCGTGCCAGACAAAGACGCTCCAAATTTTGTCTTTTCTGGTGAAAACTTATTTGGGGAAGGTTGGAGCTGATTTTGGGGGGAAAAATAGCTGTTATGATTTTCAAACTAATTTTTCCATTAAAACATTTCTTAATATTTCAAAAATAATTTGTCATGTGTATTTTTGAAAAAATATTTTGTCCCATTTAAAATGTGAATTTTCAAAACATAAATTCACTTCTTTGATCACTAGTTCAAGTTGTAACTTTGTTCAAGAGTGATTTGCGTAGAAACGGGATCTTCCGATTAAAAACTTGTTTACGTTAATTTTAACGTAACGTGATTTCACATTTTGTCATCCTCAAAACGTGAAGTAATCGAAAGATATAAATAACGTTTTTAGAACATTATTTGCATCAACAATCTCCCCCTTTTTGATGATGACAAAACATAAACTCATTTTAGGTTAAAATTAGTTTTAACAAGTTTTTAATGAGTTTACTCCCATTTCTCCCCCTTTTTGTCAAATCAAAAAGGTGGTTAAGGCTCCCCCTTGATGTATACTCCCCCTCATTTGGAGAACACCAAGGAATCGAGCAATGATGTTTGCTACAAAATAGAGTTAGATAACATATACAATATCTAACAAGTAGCACATATGACAAATATCCAATCCCTTAAAAGGAAAACCTCCACATAAAAACATTCATTCATAAAACAAACAAGTGTCATACTAATGTATGACTACATAGAAAGCACAAAGGAAGATAACAAGAAGCCTAAATTCCTAATGACTAGAGGCAAGCTTCATTTCCAAGAGGGGTCCTAAGGGTTTATTGTGGAGGACTAAACAAGTAAGTGTTTAGTTGTTTTGGTTAGGAGGTGGTGGAGATTGGGGCCCCATTTGAGGTGGTGGTGGTGTCAAGAGATGTTCTATAAAGTAGAACATGAAATGAATCTCGTCTCTTAAGAAGTAGATGAGATTACGGTTATGGAGACAACATAGGCAATTAGCACTATGTAACTCAAAGGGATGTGGTTGGCTGGGGTGTGCCATGATAGGAGATGGTGATTGTGGTAGGTTTGTTAGAGGTGAAATTGGCATGGCATTGTCCAATGGAGTTAAGGGGGATGGTGTGTACTCCATTGATGATGTAGTGTAGAAGGATGATGAAGATGTTGTGTAGGTAGAGGATGTTTTAGAGGGTGCATAAGGTGGTGATGGTGAGTGTGGAGTGGCTTGGGAAGGTGGTGTTATTGCTTCATCATCTTTTGTAAGATCTACAAAGAGTGGTTTGGAAGGTAGTCTTACGGTTATCCTAGGTTTCTTTGAGATGTGGGTGGTTGATCCTTGTGGTGAGGACATGGTGTTAGTGTGATGTGAGGTTGAAGATGATGAGCAAGGTAAGCTTGCAAGGATGTGGCCTTATATAGGCAAGTGAGGTGAAATTTGAATTAAAGTGAAATGAAGGGTGTTAGGAGGTAGCAAGGGAATCTTAGGGTGTATGTGAGGGTGCAAGGTTTGCAGGTTTGAGGTTAGGGTGATAGGGAAGTAGGAGCAATAGGAAAAATCCGTTATACAGGGTCACGGCTCCGTTAAATACCCCACGGTACCGTTAAATTTAACGGTGCCGTCCCTATTTAGTGGTGCCGTGACACTGTTGTCACGAAAATTTCTTTGCAGGCTAGTTCTGGGCAGCTAGGGGGATAATTTCTAGGGGAACTAGTTCCTGGAAATGAGAGTGCCTCAACTCACTAGGTATTTATTTTCCTAATGTATCCCATACAATGCTACATCTAGCACATAAAGATGATCATGCAATGTACCTAAATAATCATAAGCATGCAAGCATAAAGGACAAGATAAAATATCATCCAAATATCACATAGAATATTCATGTAAGATGATAGATCAAGTATTAAGCATGCAAGATAATTTGAGTATTAATTCCTAATATAGTCTATTAGTAATAAACCCTAGTGAGAGACACAAATCTCTTCCTAACTACTTATAACTTGAGCATTCCCCCTTCTTGTCACACTCTCGTCTTGAGCATTTGTCTCATTCACATGATTTGGATCATCAAAGGGTGCATAGAGGGTGGTGGATTCGGAAATGAGGATGGTTGAGACATATGACTCGGTAATGGGTTTCATGACTGGTGTGAAGAGGGAGTATTAAGGACCATGAAGGTAAGGGTGAAAGGTCATGAAGTGGTGATAGAGACGGGTTAGGAACATCCCATAGGGTATCAATTTATTCTTGTTACCCTTGAGATGAACAATTTGCTTAGCGAAGAAGTAAGCGAGATTGTATGGTTGTTGGGTTAAGAGACAGTAAATCATATGAGCACAACACGCCGGGAGTTGCTCACGATTTCCTGTGAGACTTAGAACATTTTCTCGCAGGATGACTGCCCAAGAAAGTAGTTCATGACGAACCTCTTCCAAACGAATTTTCGTTGGATTAGGGTAAGAAGGGTACTTAAGAGTACGAATGAGTTTGGTTAGTTCGGTTGGAGATGGTATGTACGAACAGTACGGACTATTCTCCTCACGATAGTGAAAGAGAGACTCAAGACACCAATCTTCAGTATAGGCACATTGCCCATGATTGGGTATTCTAAGGATTTGAGCAAATTGCTCAAGAGTTAGAACGTATTTGAAGTTTTTGACCCAAAACCAAAGTACAAGGATTGATCCTCGTTACGTACGAGTTCAACTTTTCGAAAGAACTCCAACACAAAGCGAGGACAAATGTGCTCGTTAATGTGGAGTAGACAATCTAATCCTATAGCTCTAAAGGAAGTGTTGATGTCCCGGTGGTAAACTAGGGACGGATCAACGACACGGCCTTCATGAAACCGACGGGTTTCAAGATTGACATAGGCACGAATGTGGTTACCGGGTGTAGTGGGTTCACGTGAGATTTCAGGTGTATAGGTATCGGTTAGGAGATGATCAAAATCATATTCATGAGACATTTTTGTGTCCTATAAGAAAATTTTAAGAAACATTTAGAACAAAGACTAGTTGCATACAACACGTGCCTAGTGTGTGCCTATATGCAGACTATGTGGAGGTGCGGTAATCTCGACTCAGAAGAAAAATAATGAGATTACCCAAACGCTCCTGATTTCACTTTTGCTTAAACAAATATGTCGAAAAGTACATAGTGATTATGTAATTCAAATAATATTTGTGAGATCATGAATGCATGAGAAAGTGTTTTTAGTTTGCATCAACAATGCATGAAAAAGAACAATTTCATGATCCTAATTTTGTTAGATTTTAAAAATGATGGAATTGGGGTGTTTTAGTGTTGATGACTTCTAATTTTGAAACATTCCAAAAAAAAATGAAAATCCCCAATTCAATTTTCATCAATGAACAAACCCTAGACTCAAAATTAGAAATAAATTAGAGTAAGATAACTTACAACTTATGTAGAAAAGGGTAAAATGATTGAGGATCTTGAAATAAATGTCTTGAATATGATCTTGAAGAGGTGTAATTGAGTTTTGGGTTGTGAGGTTAGGTTATGACAGCAATTGCTGAGGTTGTGAGGGTTTGGAATGAGTAATGTGGGAAAAGGGGACTGAAATACGGAATGTTCCAGATGCACGGTTCCACGGCTCGGTTAATTTTAATGGTGCCGTGCCACATTTAGTGGAGCCGTGATCTGCTGGGACTGTTTTCTGTCCCATTTTTTATTTTTGACGACTAGGTCTCGCTGTTTTAGTGAGATCTTTTGACATGAGGAAAGAATTTGTACCTAACAAATTCTTATGACTAGGGGTTCCTAAACTAGAATAGACGAGACACACGGGATGACTTCAAGAGTCATGAGATTTATGGAATATGTTCCATCATTCCTAGACCTAGACGGAGGTAGTTAAAGGATTCTCGTTTGAGTGGTTTGGTTAGTATGTCTGCGATGTTGTCCTGAGAAGGAACTTTCTCAATGGAAATATTTCCTTTCTGAACATTATCACGAAGAAAGTGGTGGCGAATTTCAATGTGTTTAGTACGGGAGTGTTGGACAGGGTTTTTGCTCAAGTCAATAGCACCTTTATTGTCACACATAATAGGAACATCATCTAAGTGTATGCTATAGTCGTTAAGGGCTTGTTTCATCCATAGTGCTTGCTGACATGCCTTTCCGGCGCTTACGTACTCGGCTTCGGTAGTGGAGATAGCAAGAGCCGTTTGTTTCTTGGAGAACCAAGAAGTTAGACAACAACCCATGAAGGTACAAACGTCACTCGTGCTTTTTTGATCCACGTAATCTCCCGCATGATCAGAGTCGGCATAAACAACAGTTTCTATACCGGTCCCCTTGGGATAAAATAACCCCAAGTGTATAGTGCCTTTAATGTATCGGAAGATACGCTTAACCGCTTCAAGGTGAGAGGTTTTGGGATCCTCTTGGAAGAGAGCACAAAGGCAGACACTAAACATGATGTCGGGCCTACTTGCCGTGAGGTATAGTAAACTACCTATCATACCTCTATACTTAGTGCTATCCACGGACTCACCTTCTTCATCTTTCATGAGTTTTATTTTCGTGGACATGGGAGTTTTCATGGGCTTAGACTCTTCTAAACTAAACTTCTTAAGCATTTCCTTACTATACTTAGATTGATTAAAGAAGATACCATCTTCCATTTGCTTAATTTGTAGACCAAGGAAGAAATTTAATTCACCCATCATGCTTATCTCAAACTCGTCATGCATGATTTTAGAAAAATCATTGCACAGTTCTGGACAAGTTGAGCCAAATATAATGTCATCAACATATATTTGAACAATGATGAGATGTGAACCTCTTTTCTTTGTGAAAAGTGTGTTATCTACCACTCCCATGGTATATTCATGTTCAATCAAGAATGCTTTCAGTCTATCATACCAAGCTTTGGGAGCTTGCTTAAGACCATAGAGTGCTTTCTTGAGTTTATAAACATGATTCGGATATTCGAAATCAACGAATCCCGGAGGTTGAGCAACATATACCTCCTCGTTGATATAACCATTTAGGAATGCACTTTTCACGTCCATTTGGTACAATTTAAAGTCTAAGGCACACGCATAGGCAAGGAGTATTCTAATAGATTCTAATCTAGCTACAGGTGCATAGGTTTCATCATAATCTATTCCTTCTTGTTGGTTATAGCCTTGTGCTACCAACCTTGCCTTATTCCTAGTCACGACGCCATTTTCGTCGAGTTTATTCCTAAACACCCACTTAGTTCCTATGATGGTTTGATTCCTAGGAGGAGGTACCAACTCCCAAACTTGGTTGGCGGTGAATTGATTAAGTTCTTATTGCATGGCAAGTATCCAACTTTCATCCTTAATCGCTTCACCAACATTCTTAGGTTCTACAGTTGATATAAAACAAAAGAAATTACTTTTGTTTTGAGCTTGTGGCCTAAGGGTTCTTTGGTTTAGGTTTCCTATGACATTTTCAATAGGATGGTTCTTGGATTCCTTAACATTGACAATTTCGTCAACTTCAACTATTTCATCCTCAATGTCATCATCTAAGGTTTTCTTGCCATTAACCTTAATGGCTTGTTCCTCATCTAAGTCATCATCCACAAAGGGTGATGTCTTAGTTGGTGGAGGGCTTTCATCGAATGTCACGTTGAGTGACTCTTCGACTTTCATTGTTTCCTTATTTAGGACAATGTAAGCTTTACTATTTTGGGAGTATCCTAGGAAGACATCTTCATAAGACTTTGGGTCAAACTTGGTGAGGTAATCTTTAGTGTTTAGTATGAAGCACTTGCTTCTAAACACTCTAAAGTAATCAAGAGTAGGTTTTCTACCTTTCATGATTTCATATGGGGTTTTTCCTAAGATAGGCCTAATTAAAATTCTATTAAGTATGTAAGTTGAGGTGTCCACCGCATTACATCAAAAATTTTGCGGAATTGATTGTTCATTCAACATTGTTCTACTCATTTCTTGTAGAGTACGATTTTTCCGCTCTACTGCCCCATTTGATTGTGGAGTGCGTGGAGCTGAGAAATTGTTAGTAATACCATTAGCATCACAATATACTCCAAATTGAACTTCATTATCAGATTCCCGACCATGATCCGTCCTAATTGAAACTATTGTACATCCTAGTTGATTTTGGACTTTCTTGCTAAAAACCTCGAATTCCTCAAAGGCTTGAGTCTTATTCTTAAGAAATCTAGTCCAAGTGTACCTAGAGTAGTCATCAACTATTACTAAGGTGTAGTAGTTTCCTCCGTAGCTCCGTACGGCGGATGGACCGAATAAGTTCATATGAAGGAGTTCTAGGTATCTAGAGGTCGAGACTATATTCTTAGCTTTGTGACTAGAATGGGCTTGTTTTCCAACTTTACAAGCGTTACAAAAGTGTTGATCAAACTTAATCTTAGGTAGATTTCTAACTAGTTCCTTAGACGCCAATGATTGTATCAAGCGCATATTGGCATGACCTAATCTCCTATGCCATAGAGTGGAGTTATCATCTATGGCTGCTAAGCATATCCTATCCTGAGGCTTAATTCCCATTTTCATAACAAATAAGCCATTTCTCCTAACTCCTTTGCCTATGGTTTTACCATCCTTAATGATTTCGCTACCTTCTTCAGAGAATACTACTTTACACTTATTATCTACCATTTGACTAATACTAAGCAAGTTGAATCATAAGTTATCTACATGCTCAACATTTCTAATAGTGAGGGAGTTTTGAGTGATCGTACCTTTGCCAATAATTTTGCCCTTAAGATTGCTACCGAAAGTGACATTACCTCCGTTCTATGCCTTGTATGATGAGAATAGACTTCGGTTGCCCGTCATGTGGTTAGTGCATCCACTATCCTTGACCCATTCGTCAAGCTCCAAGTCGATTTCCAAGCATATCTATTGCATAAGATAAACATTCAAACATTTGGTCCCCAATATCTCATGGGTCCAAAGTGGTTAGCATTAAACATCCCATGCATTATTCGCATGTGGTTAGGATGTTGGAATGGTGGGCAAATTTCCCATGGCAAGTAACTTTGTAGTTGACGGTCATTCCAAGTTACGGGATAGTCACTTGGAAAGCTTTGTCTTCTAAAGTTACGTCTCGGTAGAGGAGTTCTTGACCGAGGTTTGGGAGTGTTTGTTTTTCTAGGTGGAGGAGTCTTAGACCTAGTGTCAGATTTTACAAATCTAGGTTTGGGTTTTGACATAGGTTTGTAGAATCTTTTAACTTCCTCTATACTAGCAATAGAGACCTTTGTACCATTAACAACAATGTGAGTTGGTTTAGGACTTGATTTATTTTTGAAATTTGACTCAGTTCTGTCTCCAGTGTCGGACGGTACCACGGTTCCGTTAACTTTAATGGAGCCGTTGGTACCTTTAGTGGTGCCGTCTGGAGTTTTGACAGAGTTTGAGGTTTTAACAGATTTTGCTTGATTAGTTTTATCTGTCAAAGCATTTTCTGTTTCCTTTTCAAACCTAGTAATTCTAATTGTGTTTTCCTTGAGTTTTTCATTTTCTACTCGAAGATTTAAGCATTACTTACAATCTTCATCTATTTCTTTAGTTCTTTCAAGTCCTTTGACTTGATCCTTTAGTTCTAACATTTTTGCTTCAAGTTCATGTAGTTTTGATTTTAGAGTTTTGTTTCTACTAAGCATTTTTGAAACTACTTTACATAGATTATTGTATTCATCATTTAGTTTGTTATCATCTATTGACGAATTATCATCTATGTAATCAGGGTAGTCGTAACGTACCTCATTTGAAGAAAGAGCCATTAGACACGTTTCGCCCTTGGGCTTCTTCTCTTCATCATCACCGCTATCACTCTAGGAGCCTCCTATGAAAGCTCGTTGGTTGTTGAATTTTGGTGGTTTGGGACACTCTCCTATGAGGTGATTAGGATCTCCGCATCTAAAGCATTTCCTATCACTTGTTCCTTTCTTTTCAACATGGTTCTTTTGTGATGTCTTCTTCTCATCACGAGGTTGCCTAACGAACCTACCTCTTCTCCTAAAGAACTTTTTAAAGTCCCTAACCGCTAATGCATATTCCTCATCTTCACTATCAGAACTCGAACATTCCTCATCACTAGACTCCTTCTTGGCTTTCAATGCTAGAGATCTAACTCTCTCGCCTTTGCCTTTGACTATGTCGGAGTCTTTCTTAATTATCATCTCGTGAACTTTCAAGTTTCCTATAAGTTCATCGAGTGACAACATCGCTAAGTCCTTTGATTCTTCTATGGCGGTAACCTTTGCTCTCCATTTAGGATGTAGAGCCCTAAGAAACTTCCTAACATAATTCTTGCTAGAGTAACCTTCATCAAGAGCTTTAAGACTAGTAATAATAGTATTGAATCTAGCAAAAGCATTATCAATTGACTCATCTTCCGTAATGGAAAATTGTTCATATTGTTGAACAAGAAGATCTATCTTGTTCTCTTTGACTTGGTTATTACCTTGGTGAGTGACTAACAAAGTTTTCCAAATGTCTTTTGCCGTATTACACATAAAAATTCTTTCAAATTCCTTTTTAGGCAAAGCATTATAAATCATCATTTTAGCCTCATTATTTTTGGCTAATTTCCTTTTAAGTTCATCACTTTGTTTGTCATAAGGAGCTATTTCATCTTTTCTAGTTTCCAAATTCTTTTGAATAGGTTGAAATTCACCCTCGGTAATAACATGCCAAAGATCAATGTCTTTTGATTTCACATACGTTTCGAATCTTGTTTTCCAATAAATAAAACAATCGGTTTCGGAAAGTGGTGGTCTTTGCATAGATTGCCCTTCTAGATATTTGTCGGAATCCATTGATCGATTCAAGTTTTAAAATACAATATACTTTAAAATCTTGATTGACGTGGCTCCTGATACCAATTGTGGGAAACTAGAAGGGGGGGGGGGTTGAATAGTTTACCGGTTTAAAATCCTTTTAAAAATCTTGTTTTAAAAGTATGATATTGGAAACTTTGATTCGAATTCTTATATGTAATCAATCAACACCAATATGAACTAGACACTACGCTAACTAATGATAAATAATAAAAGTAAAGAATAGAGTTGGAAAGATCAAACCGAGACAGAGGATTTATAGTGGTTCGGCTACGAAGCTCTTCTTCGCCCTACTCCACTCCCCGAGTACCACACTCGAGAGTTTCAAGCACTATGTCAACAACCTCCCTTAAGGCGGAGAAAACCGTACACGTCGCTTATACTATTACCGACACTAAGCTAGATGTCGAGTACTAATCTTAGCTAGCACCAATCTACCAAGGTCCACGTGACCAAACACACAAGCCCAGTGGCTTCAAGAGATCACCAAGATCTCAACACGATCACAATGATCAACACTCACTTCACTCTACTCAACTAACACTAATCTATCGACCCTTGATCTTCTTGATCAATCACACAAGCCCAATGGCTTCAAGAGATGTTCACTATCTCTATAGATCACACTTGATCTTCACTCTCACTCACAAAAGAGAAATAAACTTGATGTATGCTAAGACACAACAAGGATGTAACAAGTGTTACAAAAACCTAGCAACTATAACTCTAGTATCTTCTTGATTACTTGAGTTCTTCTCTTGCTAATGAAGAGGGATGACAACACCTTGTATCAACTTGGATACTTGTGTTCTTCTCTTGCTAGTGAAGAGGTATGAAGAGGATCACTTGAAGGATGATTGGATCACTCTTGAAACAAAGAAAACTAATCTAAAGAAGTGAAAGGTGTGAGAGGATTAAGCTAGGGGATTTTTCTGTGTGTGAAGGGTGCCTAAAACTGTGAAAGGGGTTGGTATTTATAGGCAAAGAAAATCTGAACGTTACAAAAAATTTTGTACGGACGGCTCCGTTAAATACCATACGGCTCCACTAAATTTAGTGGAACCGTGGAGCCGTGCCAGACAAAGACGCTCCAAATTTTGTCTTTTCTGGTGAAAACTTATTTGGGGAAGGTTGGAGCTGATTTTGGGGGGAAAAATAGCTGTTATGAATTTCAAACTAATTTTTCCATTAAAACATTTCTTAATATTTCAAAAATAATTTGTCATGTGTATTTTTGAAAAAAATGTTTTGTCACATTTAAAATGTGAATTTTCAAAACATAAATTCACTTCTTTGATCACTAGTTCAAGTTGTAACTTTGTTCAAGAGTGATTTGCGTAGAAACGGGATCTTCCGATTAAAAACTTGTTTACGTTAATTTTAACGTAACGTGATTTCACATTTTGTCATCCTCAAAACGTGAAGTAATCGAAAGATATAAATAACGTTTTTAGAACATTATTTGCATCAACAGAAGACATCTACATGGCGCAACCTGAGGGGTTTGTGAATCCACAATTTCCTGAGCGTGTATGCAAGCTTCAAAGGTCCATTTATGGATTGAAGCAAGCATCCAGGCAATGGAATAAGAAATTTGATGAGGAAATCAAGAAGTTTGGATTTACTCAAAATTTCAATGAGCCATGTGTATACCACAAAGTTAGTGGGAGTAACACTACTTTTCTTATCCTATATGTTGATGACATATTAATCATGGGAAATCATATACCGAGTCTTAATGAAGTTAAGTCTTATCTAAGTAAATGTTTTTCCATGAAGGATTTAGGAGAAGCAGCTTACATCCTTGGAATCAAGATCTATAGAGACAGATCTAAGCGGTTAATTGGATTAAGCCAAAGTGCTTACATGGATAAAATCTTGAAGAGATTCAATATGCAAAATTTCCAAGAAGGGATATTTGCCCATGCAAGTAGAACATGGCTTAAGTAGAGAACTATGTGCTTCTACACCCGAAGAGGTGGCACACATGAAGAAAGTTCCATATGCTTCAGCAGTAGAATCTATCATGTATGCAGTTAGCTGCACAAGGCCAGATGTGGCGTTCGCACAAAATTTGACCAGTCGTTATCAGCAGAATCTAGGGAAAGATCACTGGCATGCTGTTAAAAACATTCTTAAGTATTTAAGGAATACTAAAGACATGTTTCTCATGTTCGGGGGAAATCCAGACGCAGAACTGAATGTTACAGGTTACTGCGATGCATCCTTTCAGACTGATAAAGATGATACGAAGTCTCAAACGGGTTACGTTTTTGTCATCAATGGAGGAGCTGTAGACTGGAAGAGCAAGAAGCAGAGTACAACGGCCATGTCTGCTACAGAAGCTGAGTATATTGCTGCATCGGAAGCTGCAATGGAAGCTGTTTGGATAAGGAAATTCATTTAGGATCTTGGAGTGATGCCATCAATTGAATTACCTATCAATGTGTATTGCGACAACTCTAAAGCAATCACATTCGCCAATGAACCTGGAGTTATGAAGGGCGCCAAACACTTTCAAAGAAGATATCACTATGTTCGAGAACAAGTCGAACAAGGAGAGATCAATGTACTCAAAGTTCACACAGATGACAATCTGGCTGATCCTTTTACGAAGGCATTACCTAAGGAAATGTTTACTCGACATGCTAAGGGTATTGGTCTTCGTTTAGCCGATAATTTCATGTAAATCTGTGATTAGTATTTTGATAAGGGATATGTAAACAATTATTATTTTAATGAAATAAAGTGCGGATAACGTTTATTCTCATTTATTAATATTGTATCCTATATTTGCATGTTTAAATCCGTGAATAATTTAATTTATTCTAAATGGTCCGTTGTCGATTAATGATATGGGAATATCATTAAATAAAGACAAATGTGAGGATTGGTAGAATGTACTGTAAGGTTGAGATACCAATATCACATGATATTCAATATTGGATAAATTGAATATAGGACTTATCCCAACCACATGATTGTACTTTATGGATCATCGTCATTAAGTGAATCATGAATATTTATCCTCAGACTTGAGATACCAGGTGGCTGCCGAGGATGTAGCTCATTTTTTTGTAAGATAGTCTAACGCTATCCGTAACAGGTAGTTATAAGGGCTATTTTCGGAGATGATGTGAAATCTAAGGGTTATGCTCGTAGTCAACAAAGGATTTGTTCCTTCAACTTTGTGTTGAAGTTTAATACTGCTTGGCCACTCGTAGGGTTGACAAGATGTTTGCGTGCGCACGCCCAAAGTCTATCTGGAAGACGTTCAGATGTTTTAGTAATCTTGATCAATTATGTATAAACGAGAAACTAATTGTTAATTATGGAATGACCTTGATCCATATCCATATTAACGCGGTATTAGAAACAAAAGGATAAGTATGATGATTATATTATCACATGATTTTTCCAGGAAAACCATACTCGGATCGAACTGGGGGCATTGGGGCTGTTAAGCTAGACTAACCCATGTCATTACTATATTAATGAATATCCAAGTGGGAGCTGTTAGAGTTAATGGATAATAATTAATATATGTATGTCCGGTTTCGAACCCGAGACTTCGGGATTGCACACAATACGTAAGAGTTTCAATGGTTTGAATAATAAAATATAGTTTTATATTTTATTTATTCAATTCACAAAAGATACTTAACGGTCATTAGTACTTAACGAAGTTAGAGATAACGGTCGTTAAAGGACTAATAATGAAAAAGGAAGAAAGAAGGATCTAGAACCCTTTGCTTGGGCTTAGATCGACCGAACCCACCCTTAGGGTTAGGGAAGTCGGTTTGTAGCTTGGAGAGGAAGGGATTGGTTGCCTATAAATACAATCTCATTGTTTTGGTTTTTCACTAATCCTAATTCCAAGCTAGCCAAATTTCTCTTCCTCTTTTCCTCTAGTATTGCCGATCAAACACCCTATCACCTAGGGTTTTTCGATCCAAATAATACTTCAAGTGTTTGGTTTAGTTTGTGAATTAGAACCTAGCTTTTCCCATTGAAACGCTAGTATTACGTGTGTACAAGAATGGAGTACAAGCTTTCTTTAGCTTGTTGTGACTTGCCCTATTCGATCCATCCTAAACCCTAATTAGGGTTTATATTGTTCTTGGTGATCACGTAGATTCCTTGTTCTTGCTAGGAATCAAAAGGTACGCATCTATTTAGTCTTTAGTTAATTAATTACATGTTATTATAGATCCTACTTCCGCTGTGTGTATGCTTTGATGTTATGGTTATTAGTTTATAGTTTATGATTCTAATATTCCAACACCAACATAGTCAAGCTTGGGAGTAAAGTCAAGGTAGAAGATCAAGATGTTGGTTCCTTAATCCGGAGTACAGTTGGGAATGGCCAAACTACTCATTTTTGTATAGATCCATGGCTTTGTGAAGGCGTTTTGAAGGTGAAATATCCGAATTTGTTTCGTCTAGAAGAGGAAAAATTCTGCAGCATTTCAGACCGAATTCTACAGGTTGGGGGGCTGAACGTGATGTCGTGAAATTGGAGAAAGCCGCCTGCAGCAGCAACAGAAGTTCTGGAATTGATGGATTTGAGTAACGAACTTACAGGTACTATACTTTCTGAACTTAGAGACAAGTGGCATTGGCAGGGATCGAAGGATGGTTTTTCGGTGGCCGTTGTCAAGAATTGGCTGTCCAGAAGCAACACACCCAACTCGGAATGCAGTTTCAAATGGTACAAATGGTTGCCATTAAAATGCAACATATTCATGTGGAGGGCGCTAATAGAAAGACTACCGACAAAGACGGCTTTAGCTCGAAGGCATATTAGTGTGACTGATATAGCGTGTCCGCTATGCAACGAAGCTGATGAATCTGCGTCACATATTTTCACGGCTTGTGCAGCTTTGGTAGGCGATATCGACATGGTGTGGAATTCCAAGTGTGTTCGCGTTTGAGACAAAAGATTTGATAGAGATTGCAAACAACTGTAGGCGTGCTCCTATATACAAAGAGATTATCAAAGGTATTATGATTATTACATGTTGGCGAATATGGAAAGCTCGGAATGACTTAATTTTTAGAGGAGTATGGACGAATGGAGTGAAGATTATAGCGGAAGTGAAGGCATATGGTTATTTATGGTATAAGCATAGAAGTAAACATAGTATGTGTGATTGGGAATCTTGGTGTAAATTAACATTGTTGTAATTTTGGTTGTGTGGCGGCTCGTTCTCTTCCTTGGAGACGAGTAGTGCCGGTTTTTAATGAAGTTTTCCTTTAAAAAAAAAACTACTCTATCCATTCCAGGATAAAACCTCATTTGCCTTTTGAGAGTTAGCATTGCTCATTTTAAATAGCTAATTAATTTATTTATTTTTTAAAGTTTGTAATGAAAATTTCAATCAAATATAGTAATGGTCAAAAGACTTAAATTGCGACTGCGACATCAAAATACTGATCATTCTTCTTCTTCTTTTGTTGTCCTACATGCAATTCCCTCAAATACTTTTAAAAGGATATACTAGCAACAACTATTATAATTATGATTAACAACCAGGGTAAAGACCATAAAATAACAACCTACTTTCTCCAATTTACCGAGATGAAACACGTACTTTTTTATCAACATTTAAGCCAACGAATCTATCAAGTATTGTTCCGAGATGAAACACCTACTTTTTTATTAACATTTAAGCAAACGCAACTATCAAGTATTGTTCCGATATCAACAAAAAGTTGTTTAAGAAGACAAGGGTAATATAGTCATTTCAAGTATTATTTAATTATTTTATACAACTTTTTGTTGATATCGGAACAATACTTGATAGTTTCGTTGGCTTAAATGTTGATAAAAAAGTACGTGTTTCATCTCGGTAAATTGGAGAAAGTAGGCTGTTATTTTATGGTCTACTATTACCCTTATGATAAACAACCAACTTACAGATTTTGCTAATATTAAAAGATAGTGAGATAAATTGACTTGAACAAGCAAACGCACCAATTGTGCTTCTAACCACTATCCAGATAAGGTTAATATGGTAACTTTAATAAAACTATTAGACTAGCCGAATCATACAATAAAACACTACTAGAACATGACTTGGCTAAAAAACAAAAATTACGTCGCTTTATCTTTGATCAAACTGTTAGGCAGCTTCCCCGCTACTAATACCTTCTCAACTTGACTCGTCTTTTTAAAATGAAACGTTAGAAGCTTTAGACGAACAGTAGATAGAATAACCTCGACCACCTTTTCTTTATTTCTCTTCTTTTGCTTGAACAACCTCGAATTTCTTTCTTGCCAAATAAAATAAGTAGTGGCCGCGAACACAAGCTTAGAAACAACGGCTTGAGCTGAATGCCTCTTGGCAATGGGAGTTAACCAATCAACTATATAATCCAAAGATGAAGTAACATTAGGCATACCCGCTTTCATCTTTACACTAGACCAGACATGCTAGGAAAATATGCATTCAAAAACCTAGTGGTCATGAGAGTCCCGAACTAACTCACAAAGAGAACATCGAGACGGATTTAAGTCAGACAAATGACCAACATCCCATTGTCTCAATATTACCCAAAGTCTTCCACTCCCTTTGCCATTTTTTTGCTATAACTAATGAAAAAGAGTGAATTATATTTTTTTGCCATTTTTTTTGTCTAATGTGCACATTTAAATTTAGGTAATCAATTGTTAATAAGTAATAACCCTCGAATAGTTGGCCAAACTTTATTTTAAAATACGCTTAACATTGTCAAGTTAAACACATGAAAAAGATTGGGAATTTTTAGAATAGATTTATTTGACATACTACTTTACGAGTAAAATTTGAAAAGATTCAAAATATATTCTCTCTTTGCATGAAGATAGAAAAATAACATAGCTGTAAGGTGACACGAAAATTGAATTATCTTTTTGCATCAAAACGGAAAATTAAAACGGCTGGAGTAGACACAAAAACTAAAATATACACTCATCCTATTTTACTTGTCTGAACCCCTCTATCACTTATGGTTCTCATGATACACACAAAATCAATATAGACCACTTATGATATTCAGTTTTACCCAAAATAGCAATAGTCTACTCTACACAGTTGTTTATAAAGATATGTAAGCATCAAATTCTATGATTATTTTTGGACAATGGAATTTTGTCATTTTCAAAACAATTTGAAATATGTGCGTTAACATAAGTTAATCAAAAATGATATCTCTTATTACTTAAATTTTAAATTTCTCTTTCTATTACAAAAAAATAACATATGAAATTCCCTAATTCTTTTTCCTAATATATCTTCTTTTCATTGCACTGATAATCTAATTGTAAGAAAATCAAGTAAAGATGATTTGGAAAAATCTATAGCAAGAGAAATTTAAAACTGGCAATTAAAACAAGAGTTTCTAAACTAAGACATGTTTGGCATAACAAGCAGTAAGCTCTTAATTGTAAGGTGATAACTGTAAGTTGTAAACTGGTAACTGTTAAATGATACTGATAGCTACAAGCTGCAACGTTTTGTTTTATAAAGTGCTTTACATAATAAGTATAAATGAAATCACAAAATGATATAAAAGGATATAAACATAACTAGAAACAAACATAAATTTTAAAATGACATAATACACAAGTAACATATTATCAACGTGCATTTCATATTGACGTATCGGGCGTATTTCTATATAGATATACCAAGCTTATTTTCATTCATCTAGTTTCTATTTAAACGCACTGAACTTCTAATATTAACTGTTGGTGTTAGGGTCTTGATAATCAAATACTTACTTAAATAATTCTTGAATCGTATATAATCCACTTGCCGAATACAATATTTCGACTCTATTTGATGCCTTAATTAAGTTACACGAAATTCATATATGGGATAAGATAAAAACATACTCTAATTCTAAGCACAAGATTGAGAGTAAAAACATGAAAAATATTGTATGTGTTGATATGATTGTTCCTCTTAGAGGAAAGACAAAAAAAGGTGTATATATGTAATGCATAAAGTGACTTTTGATGAATAATCACAACACTTCATGAATGGTTACACCTTTTGATAGAAAGTAACCACTTTTTGGATAATATAAAGTGACACTTCATTAGCTGACCATTTTCTGTTACTATTGAGAATAGTCACATTTACTGTATTGAACAGTTGCAACGCCCTATTGACGAATAATCTATCGCTACAACATTTCCATTCATCGTATCTAAAATCAAGTTAATTAGTACAAGTTGCATTCCGCATCTCCTAACTCGTATTATAACTTAACTTGAAATCCTTTTGATCTCGAGTAATTTTAATGAAACAAAAATGCTTGATAACAATAAAGGCACCAATATTAGCACGTGAATTTTTTCAAAAAAATATAAGGCGATTTTTGTAACATGAATCAATTTATCACTCATTACTTTTAAAAGTTATATACTGTAGTAGGGAGAACTAGTATCAAGACGCGAGTGACTATTACTTTTAAGGGCATTTCGGTTAGTTTAAAAAGCTCTAAGAGCATCAATTAAGTGTCCTAAAGTTATTTGTTTCGTGTTATAGCAAAAAGTTATATCACCTCAACAATTTTTACCTATAACTTAAAACCTATATTTTAAACCGAAAAATACCCTCCTTCCAGCACTCGCGTTATAGGACACCCTTTGGCTCACACAAACTCAATAAAACACAAATATAACAAAAAAAGAAAAAGAAAAAAACGTATGGCGTAGGCTGGTCATAACGGCACCAACTTCTATGGCGCGAAGAGAGGTGTCGGGCTTGAGTTATTCGTTGGCGTTTTGAGATGGCGCGAGGCAAAATATTGCCCCACGCTGTGTGCTCGAACACAATTTAAAACGCTCCACAAATGAGCGTTTATTTTTTATTTTATATTTTTTTTTTTCATCTTTTTTTTCCTCCTGTTTTGAAGCTCTTCTTTTAGATGATAGATAGTATCTCATAGTCTCATACATCTAATGATTTTTTCTCTCCCTCTGTCTCCTGCTACTATCTCAAAAAGCTTTAAAATAACTTTGCACCAAATAGGGCCTAAAGTGACATGCTAAGTTGTCAATTTGGTAAGGGAAACTGGCTTATATTTCGTCACATACAACATAAACATAAATGCCCTTACCTATAAAAAAGAAATGCTTTAAGGCGAACAACAAATAACTCCTATAAGTAACTTTAGTGGTGGACAAATTAATCATTATATATAAGTATACGGTCATACAATTCAAAGTTTCTGGATGGTATATCTTAATTATCTTTTTTCTACATTGTTCAACTTAAATATATGTAACAGTAAATCAATACTAGTCTGTAAAACTACGACACCACTGTAATGGATATAATCATAAAAATAGCACTCCTAGTCTCCTACTGTTGATATTGCACTTTATCATACATGTTACACTTAAGAAGAAATAGGAAGTGGAAACTTGAGTCTCCTACATTAACACCCTTGGGTAAAAGTTGATTTACGTACTGAAAAGTAATGTGAATAAAACTCTAAGATATTGACTGTTTTGTTTGTAGTGATATTTGTTTTGTGCCAATAGATATCTGGCTGTAAGTTTCTTAAATTGTACAAAGGAACACTTGCACCACATGCTGGTATGAAGTGTTGGAAATATGAGAAAAATCAATATTTAGAGGGTTATTGTCATGGTTGATGGTAGTAGTTGTTTGCATCATGCTTATGCTAGTCTTTGAGAGAGAAGGATAATAATAATAGTGTTTTTTTGAGAGAAGGATAATATATTGTGAAGAGTTGCATCGGCACATCAGGGCATTTATAGACCAGACAGTTGGGTTGCATCCTTATGAAGAAAAAGTGACTTTTGTTCATGCTAAGTTTTTTACAAGTGAGAGTATTATTTTTTGTATGAGAAATATGCATCGTCATGTCACCTGATATTTGGACTATCGAACAATAAATTAGCTAGTTTTCTCTTGTCGGGCATTATTATCTTGGCATGTACTTCATACGAGAAGCTAGCGTTTATGACAAATTAAAAAGTGTGGGAAATTGTCACCTTGAGTAGTCACAAAAACCTCGCTATAGAGACATATTGTATAATCAACAACAGCTATCCCAATATTGATATAATTATGGCATACGCACAATTTAATAAAAAATGTTAGAAGTTTAATACTCCCTACATTCCATAAAAAGTGTACACCTTATTATTTATGTTTGTCCCAAAATAAGTGTCAAGTTTTTATATATGAACAATAATTATGACGGGTAATTACTCGTTAACCTACTATACCCTTAGAGCATTTGCAACGGTTAACGCACCCCTGCGTTAAACCTTAACGTGGGTGCGTTAAGGGTGCGTTAACCACACCATGATTGCTGCGTTAACGCTGCGTTAAGGGAGTGTGTTAAACCCTTAACGCAGCGTTAAGGGTTGTTTCGTTAAAAAAAAAAAAAAAAAAAAAAAAAAAAAATCACTTTCACCCCCTGTGTTAAGGGTTGTTTCGTTACCACAACTTGCCGTTGGAATTCAAACTTATTTTTTACAACTTTGGCCCTCCAAAGTACAAACGGCTAGTTCCTTTAATTTCTTTTTTAAAACATTTTTTCCACCACTATAAATAACCAATTAACACACAATTTTTTTTCACACTTCCACAACTCAAACATACTTCATCTCTAACAAAAAAAAAACCCTTGTTCATTCACAATGGATCCGAATCAAAGTCACGAAGAATTTAGCAACTGGTCAGATGTAGATGACGAAACTGACATTCAGTTTATGACAGCCGCGTACGAATATCAGCAACAGTTGGAACAAGCAGCAGCTCAACCTTCGATATCACGTAGTCATATCTATCGTGAACGTGAGCTTGCTGAATAACGTTTGCTTAACGACTATTTCGATCACAATTGTAAGTATCCGCTTCGGTATTTTCGAAGAAGATTTCGTATGAGCCGGAAACTATTTCTACAAATAGTCGAAGGTATTGAATCTTATACCTCCGATTTTCTTCCGGATCATTTTAAGTATTTTACTCAATCACCCGATTGTACGGGTCAAATGAGTAAAAGTGTTCTTATGAAGTGTACATCTGCCATACGCCAATTGGCGAACGGCACCGCACCCGATGCGTTTGATGAATATTTGCAAATGGGTGCGCGTACTTCACATGATTGTCTTGATAATTTTAACAAGTGTGTTATTGATTTGTTTATGCCGGAATATTTAAGAAAACCAACATGGTCCGACATTCAAAGTATTTATGAAAGACATGAGGCGTACCATGGTTTCCGGGAATGCTTGGTAGCATTGATTGCATGCATTGGGAGTGGAAAAATTGTCCGGTTGCTTAGCAAGGGCAGTTTGGTAGGGGTGATAAAAAATACCCAACTATAATGCTCGAAGCAGTTGCTTCGCAAGATTTATGGATTTGGTATGCATTTTTCGGGATGGCGGGGGCGAATAACGATATTAATGTTTTGGATAACTCTCCGTTATTCGACGACATTCTTAATGACGTCACCCCTGCAGCACCTTATATGGTTAATGGAACTAGGTATGAAAAGGGATATTACTTAGCTGACGGAATTTACCCACAGTGGGCTACTTTCGTCAAATCCTTCTCGGCAACAACTAACGATAAACATGGTTATTTTAAAAGAAAGCAAGAAAGTGCACGAAAGGATGTCGAACGTGCTTTTGGTGTGCTTTAAGGACGTTGGGGTATACTACAATAACCGGCACGTCAAATGGAAATTGTCAGGACACGTAGAATCATGTATTGTTGCATTATTTTGCATAAAATGATTTTGAAAGATCAAAAGTTTGCACTACGTGAGTATGGCGAGATGTGGGTGGATTCGTCAGCACGTATGAGGAAAGACAAGTGGGTCGAAAGATTTGATGTTTAACCTCGAAAGGCAAAAGAAATACGCGACAGAGAAACGCATACTCGACTACAACTAGACCTTATGGAGTATCTTTGGCAGAACCATCTTCAACAACAACAACAACAAGATTCCGAAGACGATGAATAAGTATTTGTTTCATATTGTAATGTTTAATATTTAATGTTATGTAATGTTTAATATTCGTATTGTAATGTTTAATATTCATATTGTAATGTTTAATATTTAATGTTATGTTAGTTATTAAATGAAGTATTAGTTTAAGTTTAGGGGTTGAGTTTGAAAATATTTGATTTAATTTTGAGTTAAGGTGAGTTATGATAGTGGGTGTTTTTTTGAGTTAAAGGTGAAAAAGTTAAAGTTGATGTGGCGCTAACGTGGCAGTGTGTTAAAGTTTAACACTGGGTTACCGTTACAAATGCTCTTATAATCAAAACATGTATTAATTGCTCATTTCTAATTTCTATATTAAGTATAAGGGTAAAATGATTTTTTTTTTTTGTGTAAAGGGCCTCCACCCGGTAAAATATATTACTCCAAAAAAAAAAACACACAGTTAATTACAATGGAATATGGCTAAAGTACCACATTAACCTTAAGCAACCGCTTGAACAATTACTAAATCATTCATGACAGGTCAGGTAAAAATGATTTTTTATTAATAAAAAATAGCATTAATTATGCATATCATGATTTGTCAATTTTTTATTTGTGGATATATTATTTTATTATTATTATTTTTGAGAGGAGGGAGTATATATTTTTCTTTTTTAAAATAAGAACTTTCAAAATGCACCCCAAAACTCCATTTCTTATAACTTCCGGCAAATCCATTCATTATTTCTTCCTCCCCGTCAATTTTGTCCTTCCTGACAGTTATATTCCATCATTTGTTTGAGATCTGTAACATAAAGTACTATCATACCACAATAAAGCACCACTTATGTATAATAAAAGCTTATTCCATGGGAACTCCGTTTTACCAATGTGCAAGTATGGATACTGGTGCACGTACAAAGCCAATTACACAACATGAAATCTTTTAATGACACAGAACAACATTTACAAATAGCAACTTATCTTGCAACAATGCCACCTATAACAAAATCCACTTTATCAATTAGACTTGTCACAACACACTTCCTCCACAACACACCAGAGCATAAATCTTCATATTAAAGCCCAAAATACAACACTCGTCTTCACACATGCAGTTATACACACACGTAAAAACATCCTAACACGAGCATTATTTCTTTCTTCGGTATTCTTTCTTTCACCTCCTCACGTTCAAAGTTCATTTTTCTTCTTATTTATAATTTCCTACATCAACATCTGAGTCTCAATGCAGTTGCAAATCTTAAATCTAAGGGTGTTGATCTAATGGAGTTTTGCAAAAGAGTTATTAGCAATGGAATTAGCTCTAAATTTTGGCACGATAAGTGGCTTGGTGATGTTTGTTTCAAAGAACACAGGTTGTTTAATTTGGAGCTTCAAAAGGATGCCTCGATTGCACACAAGTTGCTAAATTCTGACTTGGCGCTCTCTTTTAGAAGGCGCCCAAGAGCTGGTATTAAAGAGTCTCAATTCTTAGAGCTTTCTCAGTTGCTTTCCTCGGTGGTTTTGTCTTCTGCTAATGATCGCTGGTCTTGGAATTTGAATGGTCATGGCATTTTTTCAGTAAAATCGGCTAGAGAAGAGATTGATACACATTTGCTTGTTACATTTTCCTCCTCTATGCGATGGTCCAAGGTTCTCCCTATTAAGCTTAATGTCTTTGTTTGGCGTATATTCCTAGATAAGCTCCCTACCAGGTCTAATCTTTCCAATAGAGGCTTGGACATTCCTTGCACGTTGTGTCCGAACTATGGGAGCGAGCTGGAAACCGTAATCATGTGTTTTTTGGATGTTCGATGTCTATGAATTTGCTTCAGTTACTTGGTCGATGGTGGAACATTCAAAATCCTTATTTTATCGATCCCATATCATGGGAGACGTGGTTCAACAATCTCAAGCTCAACAAATTCCAAAAGCTAGCGTTAAAAGCCTCTTTTTTCTCCATGTTGTGGCATATTTGGATCTACAGGAACGCGACCTTATTCAATTTGAAGAAGCCTCTTAAAGTAATGATCTTCGACAACATTGTTTCTCAAACTTGGCTTTAGGTGACCAATAGATGTAAGAAGATTAATGTTGATTAGGTTGTGTGGTTAAATGTGTAACACCCCCAAAATCACAATATTTGCGGAAGCATACACTTTGGGGTGCTACGAGGTCGATAATCATAACACAAGATATAGGGAACGGATTAAAAATCCGTTTTAAAATATATTACATAAGTCAAATTATGTAGCATTACATAAAATCCATTTCAGATGAAAATGAAGCCCATTTAAATAAAAGGTCCAACTGTCAGAGTAAACGCATTAAAAACATTTCCATCACTTATTACGACCGTCGCCATGCTCTGCACTCGGCTAAACGCACCTCAGTTTCCTGAGAAAAATATGCTAAAAGTCAGCTAACGCTGGTGAGTTCATAGGTTTAAGTAAATAGCACATATGGACCAATAGCAATATCATAAAAACAATTCAGCAGATACACACTACTCAGCTATGCAAACACTAAGCCTCATCCTACCGATCTATGACAGCGCAGCACGCCAGCCTGGCGTTAGCAATTAAATAAGGGTGCCCGCGAGTGTTAATCCCCAGACACTCGGACTATTGTTCGATTTGGTATACGTTCGCCTTGGCTATGCCGAGCCAACTGAACGGGGACGTCACTCCCAATAGATCTATTTATAACAAACGGCTTCCTAGACAGGAATTAACGGCAGATGATAGTGGGCACAAAATGGGATTCAGCAAACTTAGGTTTCTGCACATTAGTGTGTACTTAAAAACAAAATTCATTTCTGGTCCATGAAAACAGTTTTGCATGTTTCTCACCCCAAGCTTATAAAGCAAAAATCGTATAAAATATGGGGCTATAAACTCACCTTTCAACAACAACAATCTGCTAAGCAACAAAATAATGCAACCGCGCCGAAAGACAACCTAAATCAGTACGGTAAGTCTTAGCGAAAATACTCGTGTCTCATGTGTCCTTATTTTATTTGAAAAGTTTACGCTTGACTAGTGCTCGTGTATTTCTTGCTTGTTGTGTGGTAAAATATATTTTGAAACAATTTATCGTTGACGTTCTTTATGACGGTGGTTCATGGTGAAAGTGTACGGTGAGAATACGTAACGGAACATCCGTGCTAGTATTCACCGCTTAAAATGCGCAAGTGTTTTATATATATATATATACTAGCTTCATAACCCGCCCATCGGGCGGGTTCGCTTCATAATAATATTAATAATAATACGTCTACGTAAACAAATATTGTAAATAACAAAGCATAATAAAAACTTACAGTCAGACCAAAAATTTAAAAAAAAACATTGAAACATTTATAAAGTGACATAAAAAAATTTAGAAAATTATTTAAATATGAAATTACATTTCAATTATGAATTTTAAACAAATTGAGATAATTTAGGAGTATAATTGAAACTATGATGGAATCATTTGAATTTTAATCAAATTGATACATATATTGAGCTTTAAAACATAATCTGTTTTGAAAATAATTTGCATACAAAATTTGGATCCATTATATTTGATTGCATATATAGCACAGGATCATTAATTGGGTCAAGTTTAAAAAACAATCTTGATTAACTTTGATCATTCATACATAAAATTAAAAATTGATAAATGGTTATGATTTCCCTATTATTAGTGCATATATTCCTAACTTATAATTTCCAAACAGTATATATAACATCTACAAACATCTCAAAACAAAACACACAAATACCACATAAATAAAAAATACTCTCAAAACATGTCGAGTACTACAAAAAAATGTGAATCCATTCAATCAAGTTCATCAAACTCAGAAGCGCAAAATGATCTTGATAAGAATATTAGTGTTGTAGAAACACCAGCAGAAACTGATACATCTGATCATGAGCATGGCACCAATAAGGAAATCAATAAGGAAGAACCTTCAGCAAAACCTAAAGGTAGTGTAAATGTAAAAATATATTACAAAGTATTTCGATTTTTATATTTTCATTATGTTATTTAACTTTATTACGATTACCATTTCTTTTTTTTTTCTTTTTTTTGATGTATTGAAACAGATGAAGCATGGTTAAATTATAAAGGCATTTGGCACAAGATTAATAAGAATGAAAACGGCAGTTGGAATAACATGATGACTAAGGTAAAGAAGGCTGATGAAATGATCAAAGCCCTTCGTGAAGCCGGACATGACATAACAGATGATGTTGTTGTTGACCACAACGTTAGCGACGATGAAGACTAAGCTTCGTTGTTATGTTTTATTATTTAAGTTTAGTCTGTTAAATCATTCTCACTTTGAATATGTTATTTTGGTGCTTTGGGAATTAGTTTTGTGTTTCATTCGTGTCATAAATTGGATTTTATGCAATTTTGCATGTCATTGTTATCTTTACTTTAATTCACACATTTAGTAAAGGGAAATGTTTATACAAAGCTTTGTAAATGGAATCACATATCATTGTTATAGTTAAACAAAAGACACATAATATGAAATGTCTCTAAGCTTTAAAATAAGACATAAAAAAACAACTTAACCAAATAAAACATCAAACAAAAGATTAACAATTAAACTTGGGTGATTTTTCTGGATCAAATGTTAAATGAACATTTTCATATCCTAAATCATCCAGATGTTCTTCGTCGGTGAAGTGTTCTTCTTCATCAACTTCCAGTTCTTCGTTGCTGAAGTGTTCTTGTTCATCACCTTCCAAAGCTTTCAATCTTCTTTTGATTGCAGCATTCAGCTTATTTACCTTTTTCATTTTCATTTGTTTCATGTTGCTCTTTATCCACGCTCTCAACTTTTTCTTTCTTGCTTTAGCCTGCATGTTCAAATACAACTGGGCAGGATGCAACAGATAGCTTGTTGCATCATCTTTTACTTCCACGTTGATTCCATCTAACAAACATTTATATATTTATAAGATTAGCGCATAAAAAGAACAGCTATTTAACTGTAAATAAGTAAATATATTATTATTATTATATATACATACGCATGTTTTTAAAAAAATGTGGATGATAAATTCAAATGTATAAACAATCAGAAACTAACCTGTCGACCCAACAGATTCTTTATTAACGGATTCATTTAAGAGCTCGACTCGTTGCTTCCTGTTACGTGAAGTAGTATTTCCAATGTATAAATTAACATTTGTGGAAAAGCAAAAACAATGCATAATGAAACTGTTATACTTACTTGGGTGGGTTTGCTTCATCTTTACCATTGATAGCAGATCGTTTTTCTATCTTCATTAGAGGAAACATGATGAACAGTTGGGTAATTATATTTTGTTTGTGAATTTTGACGTGTTAAATGGTGAAATATAAGGAATTTTATAAGGCATTAGAAGTAAAATGAATCGACATTAGTATTAAATAAGGAAGTGATAAGGTTAGTTTTCCAATTTAAATCATTAAATGTGTACATATTAATCCTTGATGTGTTGAAGTTTGTTATGTTTTGATTGTAAGAAGGTAATCATTTCCTAAATAATGGTATGATTTGTTGCAAAACATCCTGTATTTGTTTAGTACTACTATCTTTTAATCCATATTATGAGTATCATTTATTTAATTAAATATGTTGAGTAAATATGTTTAAGTAATATGATCAAGTAAATTAACCGAATATAAAAAATAAATTGTTAAGTATTTTAAATAAAAATGAAAGTGATAAGTATAACTAAAACTTTGTTACATGATGGCTATTCATATACGATACAAAACTTCTTTGAAAGAAAAAAGAAAGTGATAAGTATAACTAAAACTTTGTTACATGATGGTTATTCATATACGATACAAAACTTGTTTGAACATGACGTTTGTTGTGGAGTTTGTGTATTCGCTGTCTTTGTCACAACAAAGAACCTTAAAACCTTTTTTCGCCTTTACTCCCGAAACAGCAACATACAGTTGTCCGTGTGAGAATACCGCCTTTGTTGAAATTAGGTTTCATTATAATTCTTATATGAAGCACTTGTGTCGGTTTAAACAATGGTTATGTTTAGTTGTGAAATACGGAGTATGTTTTTTGACTAATAATATTAGTAGATACACTTATTTTATAAGGGTTACTACTACTATAATTTTTACCTTTTTTTATTACTCTTAATAAAATGTTTATACATATAAAAAAAAAAACAGGTATTAAATGGGTTCAAGTTAATTATTACTCAACATTATGTTTTAACTCCTCGAGGTGTTAATATATGGCTAGGGATTAGCCATTGTGTTTATAGACTGTTTATACTCTCACATTACTTTATTTTAGGGAAATTGTATTAAAAAAAATATCTTCAAAATCATGGCTTCTAGGTTTCCAATCTATGATACGTTGGCAAAGGAAGCTCCTTCTCGCCGTTTTGAGGATGTTCTTGCAGTTCTTTTTGAATGGGAGAGAAAGGCAAATAGGGCTGATGAGATAGCATATGAAAATATTAGCGAGGAAATTGAAAGTCGTCTTAAGCATAGGTATGCTGTTATAAAGGAGCTGGAGAAGTTTGGTAACCCAGTGGTGCTTCAGGAACCTTTGGAACGTCTGAGGTTGGCACAGCAAGAGGATTTGGAGGAAGTTGGCTTGTTGAATGTGAGGCGCCAGGTAAGTGGCCGTCGTGCTTATGAAAAGTTTCAGATTACAAAAAAATTATTGAAAGTTGATTAAGTCTTAAGGTCTTTGTGATGTGTTGAAGTAGCTGTCTTTTGTAAGTTTATGTATTTAACTATGACAACCTAATTATGGGTAAGTGGTGGAACTGTGTTACTTGGTTTATGTAAATAGTCATGGTTCATAGTGAAGATGTTGAAGGTTTTTGTAGTAGTTGTTTCGGGTGATAATGTTTGGGTAAGTGCTACTTCAAGGTAGCAGTTTTGTTGATGACTCTCTTAAGTGTTTGGTTGTTTAAACTAAAATAGTTGTAATATGGTTATCATATTAATGAAATGTCTATTACTATGAATATGCTTATGATATGTTTATTGTGGGAATGAATGTTAGTACTTTTTGTGCTTAATTATTGCAGGAAACAGATTCACAAGTTCAAGCAAATGTTATTGATATTATGGGAATGTTGTTTTTTTAGTTAATAGTTGAATTTGGATTAATATGTTAATTTATTGTTGATGAATGAGGTTAATTCATATTAACTGTGAATTTGTGATGGTATTAAATTTGAATCGAGATCAGATAGAAATGTTTTGTCAGTGGTTGAGTTTATTATTGCTAAGCAGGTTTATTTAGACGTTGACGGTTTCTCGATAGTTTTGATCAAGAACTTAACATCTTGTGGAGAATGTGTCTTTATAATGTCTAAGGGTCAATGCTTTTGGTTATGCTTGTTTGTTGAAAAACATTATGTTATGAATATGTATTAGGAGTAACTTATGGTATAAGTCATGGTACTGGTTTAATTTAGAACAAATTATGGTTTTGTTTAATGTATCAAATGGTATGAATGTAGTTTTCCATTTGAACCTTTATTTATATTGGTTTGTGTAAATAAAATATGCGTTGAATCATTGTTAATAGGTATAGTTTTAAAAACAACCGATAATTGCATTTACAACTGCCCACAGGCTTTTGGTGGTGATGGTGTAAATGTTACATACACTTCCGGTTTTTTATTTTTCACGATCAAACGTTACAATGAATCTTAAAAAACCAAAAATTTTATGTACCAATAGTATAAGTTTGCCTACGAATTCTGAGAACAAATTTTATCAAGTATACTCAAATAAAACCATAAATTAAAAGAATCAAAAACATCGACATAAGAATTTAAGATTGTTTGTAACATATTTTATTAATTAGAAAGCATCATGCTATTTGAATAAGATTATAGAGCTTCAAAAATCATGATCGGTATCATCACTATCGTCGGTACGAACATAAAACTTAGTTTCATCATCAATGAAACCGTCTAGATCATCTCCATCATCAATTGATCGCTGACTATAGAGGTTAGAACTTTTTAAATCCTCTTCGGCTTGTTCATCAATGTATTTGTTAGCATTCTCTAAACCATCAAAACCATGCGGAAGATCATTGATATCTACCCACACACCATCTTCACTTACCTTACTTTGTTTATCAAGATCTTCATCAGTTTCCTCATCAATTAGAGAATAGTTGTGGTGTGTATTTTTGGTAGGAGTAGGATCTTCATCATCAAGAACCTACGTTTCAAAATAAAAACATATTTACAAAACTATTACGTCGTATATAGTTTTCAGTAAACAAACAAAAAATAATATTGATTGTATATAGTTCATACCACTTTTCCAATCTTTTGAGGTTGATCTTCAAATGTTGTTGCATACGCAACATTCGCTAGCTTGTCATAATCTGAGGAACTAAGATCGACCACATCGTTGTTTACAACGTTTCCATTTTTAGTTAATCTTCTACGTTTAGTTGTTTTTTTAATAGTCTGCAAATGATAAAAAAGATAAAACACAACAATATTGTAACTATAATGGACATATTTTTTGTAACACAAATATTCTTTTGGTAATCATACCATTTCGTCATCCGATGATATATCAATAACGGAAATTTCATTTTTAACCACATCATTAGTAGTGGATGCACAATGAATGTCATCTTCATTGGATTGCTGAAATGTTCAATAGATGACACCTTTTAACATATATGTATAACAAATCTAACAAACAACAAAAACAACTAATGGAAAAAACAAAAAGCCAAAAAAAATGTATACCTTTGGGGATCCTGTTTTTGCCATTTCTAAACAATTTTTTAAGAAACGTATACTTTGATAATGTTAAAAATTAGCATGAGTTTATATAGAGTTTATTGCTGAAGATATCTTTGTATTGTATTTTGAAAATATTTTTATATTAATGACTAATAATTTATGCCAAAATGATGGAGTATCTTGTTATTTGAATTTGAATATATCTTACAAAAATATTGGGATCATTACCTAAAATATATGAACTAACTATAGATAATTATTAACAAATCAAAATTTAATTAATACGTTTTTATTTATTTATTTATTTATTTATTTTTTTAATTTTTTTTTAAACTTTTATGGTGAAAAAATAAACATAGATGTTGAAGGTTTGGTTTGTTAAGCCCATAATTGTCATATACTTAACCCATCTTTGCACATAAAGCCCAAGATCATTTTATCAATTTGAGTACTTAAAAAAAAATACAAAAAATATTAATAATTTACAACTGTTCTTAATAAACAAATTGGATACAATTGTCTTGAATACAATGATTGCATTTGAAAGTTGTATCTTGGTTAGAGTGAGTTACTGAGAATACAGCTACATCATTTGCTGCTATCACTTCACAAAGACTTTCCATCTAAAATATCCCACTCATCTTCTTCAACTCTCTCAACTAAAAACAGGTTACTATCATTGACGCAAGGCTTTTTTTTCTTTTTTTTCTTTTTTATTTATTTAATTATGTTGCTTAATCTACCGATTGCAAATGCATGTTCGTCATTTGTATGATAATGTTTATTGTTAGAACAAATATAACTGCCAAACACGTTTCGGTTACCATCAAATAGACGATTCAAGATGCATGTGTAGTAGTAGTATTGTACTGATGTTAAGTTAGTTATGATATTGCATCCTCTGATAATAAGAAAACATGGGTTTTAGTATTAATATGCAAGACTAATATATTAGTTTTGATGTTTTATGTTTAACCGAAAATGTATGATGATTTTTGTTACAAAAGGGAAACTTATTTTGATTGATGTTAGGAATGTTTTATAAAAAACATGTTTAATGAAAGATGTAATAGTAGTTAATCGTAATGAAAGATATCCTAAAGTAAGATCAGTATTTCTAAAGGCATGTATGAATTAATTGTTAGTTATGATGTAATACGACTTGGTTAAGTAATTGAGCAACATCGGCTTATGCAGCTGCGTATATGTATCAACATTGTATGAAAGTATGGCGGAAATGTAAGTTAGGTAGATTACATATAAGTTATTAATTATTCAAAAACAGGTCATATGGTATAAAAATGTAGAACAGTAATGCATACATAAGTAAGTCGTTCAAAGTTTGTTTATCATTTGTAGGCCAAAAATTTATCAAAAGTAAACAAATATTTTCATTGTTAATACGCTTGCAAAAAACAGAGCTTTTAGATACTGTGGAAGAATGACATAAACGTGTGAGGTAGATTATAGAGACCTATTTCGTACGTTTTTAAGAATGTGTTTCAGTGTTTTCATCCATGGTAATAGCGTCGGTGTCATTCTTGGCTTGACACTTTAAACATAATATGTGCTGATGTTCTAAGAATGTCAATATATAAGTATAAATGTGAAAAACTTATTTACGATTTACACGTTTCTGGTTTTATTAAATAGGATGAACACGATTTACACATTTCTGGTTGTTAATAAACTGAAAACCATGAATCGTCTTATGCTTTCCATTATAATTTATATAAATGTATAGGTAAGTTATACTTTTTTTTTTTTTTTTTTTTTTTTTTTTTTTTTTTTTAATGTTTGGATGAATCTTGTTATTGTGCTTAGCCTTATTGAAAATAATTATGTAATTGATTATGTTAGGTATTTGTGTTTTCGGATCTAGGATATTTAAAATTATTGTTTTCATCTTATCTTTACGTTTTAGATGTTTTGATGTTACTTGCATGTTTAACATTCTTAATAAACGGAATCCCATGAATAGTTATGGTTATTATGTTTCCCGTAAATTGGTCATTCTATTTTTATTAAGTGTTGTTTAAACTTGATAATTGGGGGTTTTTAATAATTATTTTTTGTTACTGATTCCATAGTAGGTGAAATAACTGTGTTTGTGTGATTTGGGATTTATTAACATGAATATATCGAAAGAATATTGCGTGTGTAATAACTTTTACACCATACTCTGTTTATCAGCACAAAATTAGCTAAATTATTAGTGGTTTTGTAGGACAATGCCTGTTGAATTTGTCGTTTTGGTGGACCGTTCAACATATCCCAAATCATAGGTAATGTACAATGCGCCCTATAGTTGTAATAAATTTAAGAGGATATTAATGTATTAAATAATGATTTAGGAAATGCCTGAAGTTTTTTCGGAGGAATGTTACAATGGGAAAAAACATGTGTACTTGACAAACTACAAAAGAATTCGGACAAAAGTATCGTTAGTAAAAGCATATGATGGACTTATTGTGCTAAAGGGTCACAAATGGAGTTCATTTGCAAAGGAAAACATCGGTAGTTATGTTCAAGTGTTGCATTTCATACAAGAAGGGGATGATTCCTTCTATGTTACAGGATATGATTATCATGGGCGTGAATTCGGAGGATATGAGGGAATACTGGGACATCCATCTCGCTTTAAGAGTAGAGTTCGGGCTGACGAAAACAGGACTCCGGTAATAGTTAATTGTTGACTCAAGAATGTTTTAACTTATAAGTAGTTAAACGCACATGTAAAAGTAAATAATTGTCATTATTAATCTTTTTTTACAGAAACTTTCCGCTGAATTCTTAACTGGGATAGAGATGGAAGGAAATATCGTAATTAATGTTGAAGACCACCGGTTTACAGTTCCTGTGATTGGTTTGAAAGTAGGAGAAGACAATATGCCTGAAGAATATGCACTGAATATTCAAGTTTGGAATATTATCAGAGCGACTATGTTTTTGGATGGTGGAATGATTCTGGTTTTTACAAAGGAACAAAATCAGGAGTTTTGGATGCAGTCGTTTTTAAAAGATGGGTCGCCATATAACATTCCTCATTTTCTTGGTGCGACAACACTACTTCCAGTACAGCCTGCTATACCTTTTGAAGACAAAGGTGAGATCCATACATATTGTATAATTTAGAATTATGTTAAATTTTATTTGTCTTTATATATTTCGTCGATTATGTTAAATTATAGTTGTCTTTAGAAATTATCTTTGTATTACGCTAAGGATTGGTGTTTCGTATAAATATCCGATGATAACCAAGATGGATATAGTTTAACTGGATCGGATTTTGATTAATCAATGGAACTATAAATAAGTAGTTCCTAAAAAAATACATATCTTAGTTTTGGTGTATATACTTCATGTATAGGTTTTGGCACCCACGTTTATGGAGATAAATCAATTAGTTAATACATATTCTAAAAAACTTTGACACTATATAGATGGCTTAATTAGTTTGTGGTAAATGTGGTAATATTTTAACCATATATAAGTTATATTATAAAGACTTGTTAGAAAAACTAACTGTGTTATGTTATCATACATACTTGGTTGACCAAGAATAAAAATTAGTAGCATAATGATGTTATAGAGGGGATGTAAAGGTGGTGATAGACTTGTACTAATAGTTAAGAGGATGTCGACAATTAAGATACGTAAGAGCCTACAATTGGGATTGATTGATTGCATGTAGCATAAGTTTATACATATTAATATAAATTGTTTAGATACGAAGTTAAGATGATTTTAATTTGATAAATATATTTGCATATGATGACAGAATGCATCACATTTGTCGATGGCCAGCTCATCGTGATCATTTTCATGAATCAGAAGACACATTCTATAAGAGATTTTCGTATATTCTTGTTAGGGAAAGACTTGTAAGTATTACTTTGATATCTTTAATGTTAAAAGATGTGTATTCACATAATTAGTTACTATTATAATTAACTATTGCGTTATTGCAGGCAATACCGGCGAACTTCTTGCAGAACCATCCAATGCATACTTATAAAAAAGTCTTGATGAAACACCAGCATGTGGAATATACAATGACTATGAAGATGGAGGTTCACAAAGAGGATCCAGAGCGGAGAAATCATATCAATGTATTTGGTGAATGGGATGAATTTGGACAGGAATGTCGGTTTGCATATGATAAAATGATAAGGTTCAGGTACATGTTTATGCTCACAAACATTAATGGAGATGAGGTGGAGGAGTATCCAGTATTTCACTTGTGTTAAAGAACTATAACGTAATAGTTTACTGCTCTTTAAGGTTTCTTGGAATGGTAACCAGACATGTTTTAGTACTTATTTTGTGGTGTTATGTTTGGATATTTGCTATTTTGTGGTATGTAAAATAACTAATCAGTACGTCACTATTTCGTAAAGTAGGATATTAGGATTATGTAGTGTTCACTTTCAGACTGAAAGGATGGTTGTAAAACTATAACAGTGTGTGTTGATGCCAAATTTTGTTCCTTTTGTGAATGGTATAAACACTTTATCACTGATACATATCCATTTGGAAATTATGGTTTTATTAGTATAATGCTAAATGACACAATAAAGTCGCACTATAAATCTTGGACACTTGCAAATGTGTAAGCGATTTAACTAAAGTTGATAGTTTTTTAGTAGTAACCTGCAATTTTGGAAATGATTTGGTTAAATTCAGAAGTGTAACAAAGTATATGGTCAATAATAAAACACTTTCTGCAGGTCTCATGTCAAGTTAATGCTGTTAGAAAGTTTTTAGTTGTTATAAATATAAACTTAGTAATGATGTTGGTAAAAATATGTTTCGAAGGTAATTATAACTTGTATATTTAAGTAAACATGTAACACTGAAAAAGCATTGATCGTGTGGGATAGTGTTGAATGCAGACACTTAGGAGTAACACATCATAGTTAATGTTCAAATTAAATATAGAGTTTAACCAAACATTGTCACATTGTGTACTGTTATTTAGTGTTTTCATACTGGAAACACCTTGGTAACTGCAAATTTATATATATAAAACTGTTCTAAAATCAGGGTTATACTCACAAAACAAAGGATAGACAAAGAGCAAATCAATATAAAGCCAAAATATGCCATAATTATTCAACACATACCATCTCCATGATATGTAAAATGTAGCAAATACTTTCAAAAGGAAGCAAACAAAATTGTCAAACAAAAAATAATAAAAGAAAAAAACATTGTTCTTTGCAAACACATTTGCAAAATTAAAAATAAAAATGATAAACAAAGTAGTTGTTGCAAGTGATCTAATCTGTTGGTTCAATCTTGACTTGGACCATATCTTGCTGAGTGCCGTTGACAGATTCATCCTCAGGTTCGCTCTCAACCTGTTCGAGATCAACAACAACACGTTGCTTCTTTCCTGCACTTCCCGATGATTCACCTGATATAGGAGGTGGCGAGAGACAACGGCTCTTCTTTGAACCGGAACTTGAGGAACATCCGGGAGCTTCACATGATGTAGTAGGTGACTGCAAATCCAACACACGGCTCAAACTGGGATCAGAAATGCTTACTTGTTTGATTAAAGTAGCAGGTGTGCGGAACTCATGTGTCGAAGGTGCACTGAACTCCTCATTTGGAACCTGATTAACAAAAAAAAAAAAAAATACTCGACTGTACAATACTATAAACTTTGAATATATGTAATATCTGAAAATGTTACTTGATAGTTTACCTCATCAGGAACATCGTCTACTACATCGTCATCTAAAAAGTCTTTCTTAAAATGGTTGATGAAATCAGCATTTTCAGAAAAACTATCACACCGATACGTATGGTTGTTCCTGTTGACGTTGTACTCCGAGTAGTATATCTTAAAGAGACATTTCTTCCCGACTATGTTGTCAACCTCCTGTGGCCAGTATTCGTCTGGGTCCATACCATGGGTTTCCATCAATTCCCAGGCAGTATGACCAGAAAGCTTGGAAAACTGGGAGTTAAAAAATACAACAGGGGCGGAACCCGACTCATCAATCAGCCGTAAAATTACCTTAAACCTGTAACAACAAAATAAAGGTGCATGTAAAACTTGGAAATCTAAAAATTGCTAATAAAATAAAACAAATAAAAACTGTGGACTCAAATGTTTGTTACCTGGATACAGGCTGTACAGAGCCATGATCCTCACAAACAAAAACGGATTTGCGATTCCTTCCCTCAACAACATCGACTCGTTTGTTACACTCTTTACATGCTGTGTACGCCCACCCATGCTCTTTGTGGATCCTGTGTATTGTTGCTAACACAATACAATGTGAATCCTGCAATTTATAATTGAAAATGTTAGAATTCAAATAATGAAAACATCTTCATGATAATTCGTGTAAAGTTTAGAATAGGGAAGAATAACTCACCGGTTCACAGTCACGGATCCCACCAACCATCCTTTTCACACAGCCTCGAAAAAACTCAGTCATCATTTGAACCTTGACTTCCAGTGAAAACACCTCAATCTTGAGCTGATCACGCTGAAACCTTTCACGCTGTTGAACCCTAAAATAAAATTACAAAACAATATAAATTAATAATATTAATAACAATGGAATATTAATTTCTTGCATTAATTTATACACAAACAAATATAACAACCTTGTTTTGAAATCATTGATCTCTGGTATGTCACGGTTGACAAATATCTTTGAACCGAAAAGGGCATTGTGAACCGCCGCTATTCCTGATTAGTGAAACATTGAATAAATAAAGTTAATAAATAAAAAATAACTGAATGTATTAGAAATGAGATAATAAAACAATGCACGTACCGTCCCAGTACTTGACTTTTCCAAGTTGAAGTATAACCACCAAATGATCAATGGCGTCACGCTTTTTAGCATACTGATCCCACATGGTCGCCCTTTTGTCCCAGAAAGTGAGATTCAAACGGTTTGCTTTGTGTAACATGCATACAATAAGTTATAAGTAAATATTAAAATCATTAGCATGGTTTGGGTAAAAATGTATATTATAGACAATTAGTTTATTTATACTTACTCCGCATCCTCAACGACCACTGTCCTATGGAACTTTTTCCCACCTGCAGAAGAAACGGGAACAATTTCCTCGATACCAACCACTGAGCCAATGACATCTGTGTACAACAACATTGGTTGCATATAAGTCACATAACATAATAATGTTATTGAAACGTTATTAATCAAAATGGATCGAGTACGTACCAACTGAGTCGTTATCATAGTATTCGTAATGTTCAGGATCACCCAAATGACTAAATGGTTCAAAAATGAAACCATGTGTGTTGTTGTCAAAAGGTGGAATACGTGTCACAATGGTTGTCTTGTAAAAGCTTATTTTGAACCTATGCGGCAACAAAGGAAGCTTTCCCCCATTCTCAGCAATACCAAAGTTGGATATTAGGTAACATTGTCCCTCCTCAAACAGTGGCTCGAACCGAAACATGAATTCTTTCTTTATGTACACCTGGATCCTAGTGTTCTGCATTGGACATATTATGGGTTCCATAAAAAGTGTGTTATTAAGGTATTGTATACCTAGTAAAAAGGTTAGTGAAGATACCTCGACATCTTGCAGCACAAGATCAAGGCTGTATGGATCATTTTCATGATTCAATTTATGCGAATGCCAAATTGATATACATCTGGCTCGAACTGCTATGTCATCCATCATAGGATTGACTTCTTTAAGAGGAGTTATTTTTTTATCCTCGCCAGTACCTGATATGTAAAAATTATTCTACAATTATAATCGCATAACAATGAACACAACACATGTGCATAATTGCAGCCGTAAAAAAACATATTTAAAGATCATTGAGTATTTAATACATTGAGAATGAAATTTAAATAATACAACACACCATATAAGGATCTGAAAGTAATTGTATAAGGATTTAGAAACAAATAAATAACATTCATAAACAGATTGTATTATCATCAAGTGCAACCAACACAAAACATCAATCAACAATTAATATTGGTAAGAAGAAATATATATCATACGATTTTGCAACCAAAAAAACACAATAGGAATTACCTCCTGATAAACGAAATAACATAATAGTATAACAATTGCATACACAAACATACATCATATTAGTATAACAACATTATTAACAATGTATAAACGAAATGCTTTACCTCCTGATCCACCGAATCCACCAGCACCACCAAAAGCCTTTGAACCTCCAGAACCTTATCATCAAGTGCAACCAACAGGAAAAATGAAACAACAAATAAGATTGGTAAGAACAAATAAGTATCATACGAAACACAAATCAGCCTAAAAAGAAGTATTTAAAAAAGCAATTGCATACACAAACATCATATCATTATAAAAACATTATTAACAATGTATCAACGAAATGATTTACCTCCAGAACCTCCAAAACCTCCACCCTTTCTCAAATTGCTACCTGATGCTGATGGTGATTTCTGGTATCCCATGTTACCATTTTTTTTGCCTGGAAACCTATTCATGACTGATTTGTGTGTGATATGAAAGGATATATGTCGATTGATAAATGTGATGCTAAGAAACCGTGAACATACTGCCTTTATAGATAAACATTAGGGTTTTGGAAAAGATTTTTAGTTTAAAATGATCCGTGATTTTTGTGATATGATTTTCAAATTCAAAACAAATCATAATGAAAATTTTAAAATCAGAAGGTTTAATTTTGGAAGGCAATATGCAGTTACAAAGATTTTAGGGAAATAATTAAGGGAGTAAGTTATGATTTGTGTGTTGATAAGAATTTGAAATCCGGATTATAAGTGAAATTGAATTGAAGCATGACATCTTTGTTTTGAAATGCCTAACACAAAAACACACTTGCTCCAGTGGTAGGAGCGTTGGATGTGTGCATGAGGTCGTGGGTTCGAAACCAGGAACGTCCAATTTTTTTTAAATAAGTGCCGCAAATATAGAAAATGCCAATTGGCAAAAAAATGCCAAGTGGCATTGAAGTGGCATTGAGGTGGCATTGACGTGTCATTTTCTAGCCTCATATATTATGTGTGTATATATATATATATATATATATATATATATATATATATATATATATATATATATATATATATATATATATATATATATATATATATATATATATATATATATATATATATATATTAGATTAATTACTTTTGTTATTTAATTAATTAAGATTAAAATTAATTAAATAGGTTTTTGAGAAATAAATAAAATAATGGAGTTAGTGGAGGATTGATGAACTCAAATAAGTACATTTTATTACTATCATTTATCCTATTAATTTGACTTGTTTTACTATATTATGTATGAGGATTGATACTTAATCGTTTACTTTTGTAATTCTCAGGTAAAAACAAGCATTTGGTGAAACTTAGCGATTTTGGACTGATTATGGAGCAAAACATGCATAAAGTTAAGAGTCTACTGAAATGAAGAAGATCAAGACTAATCTGCTCCAGATGCGCCGCATCTCACTCATGACATGCGCCGCATCTCTATCAAGATATCACCAGATACGATCCAAGATACAAGAGGACATGCGCCGCATCTAATCATGGAGTTACGCCGCATCTTCTGGCGGTGTACGAATATTCCTGAATATTATAATCTTGGACCCCACGCGAAGTTAAGTACATGCGCCGCATCTACTCCTTAGATGCGCCGCATCTTCCCTCAGACAGAAACTATAAATACCCCAAGGCCAGACGAATTTCGGGGGCATTATCAGAGTTTCGAAGACCGAACAGGAAAAACCCTAGGACGAATTCAGTCAAGGAGGCAGCACAAGACACACCCAAATCAAAGATACAAGAGCTGTAAGAAGGTGCTGCATGTGTTTAATTCATTAAGTAGTTTTGTTTTATTGTGTTAGCAAACTTTAATTCATCAGGATTGGTGGCTTGTGTAATGTGACAACGAAAGATTGCACTCCCTTGAATACTTGCTTTCCCATCAATTAAAGTTTATATGTTGATGTCTTTGGTTACTACTTATTAGTGCATTGATAACCTCTGTGTTTATTAGTGGCTTGCGGGCATTTGACTGCGGGACATAATGTGGCTCCCACGGTTATTACTAAATTGATCACTTAGGAATAACTTTTAGACATAAGTAATCATTAAGGGTTTACTCGCCGATAAGAATAGGACCAACGAGAAAGGGTTAATTACATACACTTCATATAAAGCTATCAATAAAACAAGTGACAATCTACTTAATCATAAGGACAGCCCTCTTATTGTCTCGAGTATTTATCTGTGTACGTGTGTGCTACTTGCTGATTCGTGCCTATTGGTTTATTTTATTATTTAATTGCAAACAAACCGTGCCAGTCTCTCAGGCTGAAACCCCCTTGCGTTAGGATATTAAAATACTGATTAGAATAACGAGATAATACGTTCCACTCTTAGTGATCGACACTCTACTTACCATTATATTCATACTGACCGGGTACACTGCTCGTTAAGGTGTGTGTTATTGATAAGTCGGCTAAATATAAATTTAAAACTTGAGTAGGCATTAAAACTGCTAAACCGCAACGACACATCACGCGCATCAAGTTTTTGGCGCCGCTGCCGGGGAGTGAATTGTTATTATCTGTTAATTTGATTAGTATTTTAATTAGGTTTTTCTTTTTATTAGATTAATTGCATCATTGTACTATTTTGCATATTTGTTGTATTGTGTGTTAATTGTTTTTTTTTTTTTTTTTTTTTTTTTGTGTGTTTTATTTTTTGTTTGTGTGTTTAATTTTTTTTGTTTTTATTTTTCGTATTTTTCTGTTCTGCTATCGTTGTACTGTGCTAAATCAAACGATACGGCGCATCTGATTTCTCAGATACGGCGTATTGCGTTTAATTTTTTTAAAATACAACGCGTTTAATTAATTCGATACGACGCATCTTTTCCCCAAGATACGGCGTATCTGTTTTTAATAAGAAATTTTTTTCTAAGCGATAAAGTAATACGACGCATCTGCTTTTGCAGATACGGCGTATCTGTTTTTAATAAAAAAATTTTTCTAAACGTTAACGCCATACGACGCATCTGCTTTCGTAGATACGGCGTATCTATTATTTTAATTAAAAACAGTTTGCGAATTATTAAACAGATACGACGCATCGATCTATATCGATACGGCGCATCTTTCTGAATCAAAAATCGATATTTATTTTTAAACGTAACGAAAATACGGCGCATTAACTTTCGTTAATACGACGCATTTAATTTTAATTAGATAAGTTGGTTTTTGATTATTTAATTCGATACGGCGCATTCTTAAATTCTAAAGCGGCGTATCTATTTTCTGGATAAAGTCTGATTAAATTTTAGCGATTATAAGATACGGCGTATCCTACTATTTGGATACGGCGCATCGTCTGCAGATATCAGCTATTTGTATTCATATATCCGTTTCTATATTCATTAATTTCTCTTCTAGCGAACAAATCCTACTGATGATTTTACCTTGGATGACAGATTTTGCTATGGAAGACATGTCAGTTAACGGATATCTTGCTAAGGAATGCTTGTTTTCAGATTCATTCAATGTACTCATGATCGATGCAGATTTATTCTCTTGGGAGACTCCTCTTGAAGCTGCTTTTAAGGAATTCATGCGTTTATGCAACATTGACAAAGAGGTATTCTCTTATGATGTATTTGTGAGGTACACTGGAGAAGAATTGTCGCTCTTATGGCCTATCATTGAAGCCGAAGGATTGAACTGGACTACTATCGAAGAAGATGATGGGAAATTCTATCTTGCATACATGGATTCAAGCAACGAAAGCTGTGGTGGAGGCAATACCCAAAACTCTTACATGCCTTATTCCGAACAGTACTGGGGATTGAATGAGAACTATCAGGATAATGACATGAATTATGCTTTGGCGGAGTTACTATTTCATGGGAGATTGGTAAGATTGATAGACCTCTCCCTCAATGATTGGCTAGAACTCAAATATGGTAGTCCGGAATTTGCCCTTGCAAATGAAGTCAAGCAGATTATGACTTCATGGTTGACTCGGAGTTTTAAGAAGCAATTTAACGAGTTCATGGAGATAAAAAAGAATATGATTGGAAAGGTTTGCTTTGACGTTAACCACGATCCTAACGATGTTGATTTTTCAGAATGGTTGGCTAGTAAGTTTAATAACCATAAGAGCATGGATCGTGCTACTAAGGATGCATTATGGGTATATTGGATGAGAGGAGAAGACGAAGAAGTAGAAAGCGATTATGGGTCGTCACTTCATGATTCAACAATCAATGAGGGCATTGAAGAACTTTTCAGGATTGACATTGATGTGTTCGATTATGAGACACCCTTGTGCAAGCAGTTCAAGGAATTTAACTACCTTCTTCAAGTCGACGATGATGTGCTTACTGGAGATCTACCAGGATTTAAGACTTATGACGATTTCAAAAACACCTGGTACTATGAATGGAATGACCAAGTACCATGGGTTTGGGATAAACTATGGGAATTTGAGCACATTAATCACACCTGTACACCCTTCGTTTTCAAGGACGGGAGTAGTGTTTGGCCGACCTGCGATTATAAAAGTGACAGAACCTGTAATGGGGGAAGTATAATTGGGATGAAACGGGTTGGAAATGATGTAACCTTTGAAGATTATGAGTGGTACGATAATGTTGAAGACTGCCCACAAAAAGCAGAGGCTTTACAAGAAAAGGGCAGAATTGAACGCTTGAAAGGACTTAAGGGAACATCGGGTACTACTTTCTGGGAATGGGTACATGGACAATTTGATGATTTCACGAAGCTTAGTCGACGGCTACAATGGGAATTAGAAAGAGAATGGGAGGCGATTCAAGATGATAATAATGATAAGTCGTTGATTGAAGAACTAGATGATTATTTGATTAAGGATCCTTATTTTAAGTTTGTTGATAAAGACGAGGAAGAGTTCACCAAAAGAAAGTGTCAACTACTTGGGATTCCTTACAATGAGCCACCCATGATTATTTCTGAAAAATTTAAAATCATCAAATATTCTTTGGGTCCTGATGAAGAATATACTGCGGTGAAGACAAAGAGTTATACTAGATTAAGTCGAACGGAAGAAAACGTCGCAGAGATATACGGGAAAATCTTTTGGATGAAGGACGAAGGATGGACCATGACAAGGACTTATTGCTGAGCTGAACGTGAGTCTAACTTGAAGACTCTGGAATAAAGACAAGTGCTTACCGGGAGACAACCCGGATTTATCTTTTAATTTTCTGTTTTCTGTGTCGAGTCAGTCAGGCCCGCATGAGGATACGGCGCATCTCAATTCTGAGATGCGACGCATCTCCTGCAATGGTCATATCTTATTTTATTTTTCTGCATTTTTATTTTCGACTTTAAAACTTTTTATCAGTTTATTTCAATGCGGCGCATCCCTGGTTAAGGATGCGGCGCATCTTTATTCTGATCCGTATTAATTCTAGGCTCGATACGGCGTATCTTCTTCCATAAGATACGGCGCATCGACTGACCTGATGATTTTCAGTTTTTAATTTTTAAGTTTTATTCTTATCTAACTACTAATGTATTATGCAAGTTTGAACCTTTCTTATCTTAGGTGTGTTTTAAAGTGTTGGTGGTATTATAGTTTCCTGGATTTCCTGTGGATACATCAAGTATGAAGCTTTAACGTTCTAATCCACAAGAAAGATGATTTTTGCTCTTATACTAATGGAGGATCATACCGAGCAAATCTCAGGGGAGTTTTCCTGTTCTAATTCTTTTATTTTCCAGTTTTTAACCTTTTATACAAACAACGAGGACGTTGTTTAACTTAAGTGGGGGGATTGGAGAATTAGAACACTTAACATTTACTTGTCCTAAACTTTTTCAAATTATGCTTAAAATGTGCTTAATATATCAAACTTAAAATTTTTTTTAGCATGTTTTTGTTTAAGATCTAAGTTGCATAGCTGCACACATGACGTTATTTTCAAAAATTGTGATTTTTCAAAATTCACAAATCTATGAGTGTGCCGGTGACTTGTAAACTTTAGAACTTGGCTTGTATACTATTCGAGACCACCATAATAAGTATTATATTTATATAATTGGAATGACTTGTCTAAATTGGTAAAATTCTAGGATTACACCCAAAAAGCCTATTATATGTTATGTGTTATTAGCTAACTACACTGGTTAGTTAACCCCCGTATAAACCCTTTTGTTACTCTCATTTTTAGAGTAAGATACCCCTAGAAAAACACTCAGAGCCATTCCTTTCGTTTCTTACACCTATGTTTAAAATGTTTCGTTACACCCTTACACCTTAGCCTACCCTGTAGATTAGAATCCGTGGTTTGGTTAATTGCTATAGGCAAAGTGTGTTTCCTTACATTACCTGTGTTCGCGTGCGTAATTCATTATCTTTGGTTAGGTCGGGAAATTGCACAATGCAATTGGAGTGAAAGTAAATATTGTATATCTTTGAGTTTGTTTTTCGTGTGTTTACTACTTTCACTATTAGCGTTATTTCTGAAAGTATGAAAAGTATGGAAAAATTATCCAGAATTATCATTGTAGTGATGTGGTGAAATTTTACACATCTATGTTAAAATTAAAAAAAAAAAAAAAAAAAAAAAAAAAAAAAAAAAATCGAAAAAATAAGAAAAGAAAAAGAAAGAAAGAAAAGTTGGAAGTTTGTTTTAACCAACTTATGTAAAGTTATGTAAGTGGTCGATATCACCACTATTTGTTGTACTATATTTATGGATTGAATGGGAATTGGCAGTTATGGGAACGCCAATTAAGGTTTATTCTTTGATTAAGATCTTGTTGAGTATAATTCGTGTCTACCTAAAGCGTGTGTTTCAAGTGTTAAAGCGTGAGTTATTCGATGATATGAGTCTTATTCATGGGATGGTTGGGATAGTGATTAACCACACTTAGGATTTTAATTTATTTGTTTTGTTTATTTTTATTTTTACACCAATTTATATCCCAAATGTTATCCATGCCCTTCATTATTCTTTATCCAACCAAACCTTTGATTTATTGAGATTAGGGATTTGAGCAATCTTAAGTATCGTAGTCGTGGATTCGGCTATGTATTTATGATTTTGTCGCCCTTTTTGATATATTATTATTGGTGAAGTTTGGACCTATCTTTAGCCTATTCGAGTTAAGGATTTAAGCAATTGCAAGTATCGTGTTCGTGGATTCGATCATGTATTTGTGATTTTGTCGCCTTTTCTGGAATTTGAGATCGATAGTGAAAGAGAATAATTAACCCTTAAGCCTAAAAACCTTTTTTTACCGCTTTAGACTTGTTATTCCTTAGCTTTAGTGGAGGAGATGTGTATACTTGCCAAGCTTATGATAGAATATTCGTCACGACTGGACAGTTAAACGATTAGATTTGCTTTTATCGACTTATTTTATTTTACTTCTAATTCATTAAAGTGTTTAGTTGTGTGATTATGAATTAAACGAATACATGCTTAAATATAAAAATACATCCTAATATCTTTTAGGATACATTTTCATAAAAGAAATTCTAAGGTTTACTTGGGGACAAGTAAAGTTCAAGTGGGGGGATATTTGATGAACTCAAATAAGTACATTTTATTACTATCATTTATCCTATTAATTTGACTTGTTTTACTATATTATGTATGAGGATTGATACTTAATCGTTTACTTTTGTAATTCTCAGGTAAAAACAAGCATTTGGTGAAACTTAGCGATTTTGGACTGATTATGGAGCAAAACATGCATAAAGTTAAGAGTCTACTGAAATGAAGAAGATCAAGACTAATCTGCTCCAGATGCGCCGCATCTCACTTATGACATGCGCCGCATCTCTATCAAGATATCACCAGATACGATCCAAGATACAAGAGGACATGCGCCGCATCTAATCATGGAGTTACGCCGCATCTTCTGGCGGTGTACGAATATTCCTGAATATTATAATCTTGAACCCCACGCGAAGTTAAGTACATGCGCCGCATCTACTCCTTAGATGCGCCGCATCTTCCCTCAGACAGAAACTATAAATACCCCAAGGCCAGACGAATTTCGGGGGCATTATCAGAGTTTCGAAGACCGAACAGGAAAAACCCTAGGACGAATTCAGTCAAGGAGGCAGCACAAGACATACCCAAATCAAAGATACAAGAGCTGTAAGAAGGTGCTGCATGTGTTTAATTCATTAAGTAGTTTTGTTTTATTGTGTTAGCAAACTTTAATTCATCAGGATTGGTGGCTTGTGTAATGTGACAACGAAAGATTGCACTCCCTTGAATACTTGCTTTCCCATCAATTAAAGTTTATATGTTGATGTCTTTGGTTACTACTTATTAGTGCATTGATAACCTCTGTGTTTATTAGTGGCTTGCGGGCATTTGACTGCGGGACATAATGTGGCTCCCACGGTTATTACTAAATTGATCACTTAGGAATAACTTTTAGACATAAGTAATCATTAAGGGTTTACTCGCCGATAAGAATAGGACCAACGAGAAAGGGTTAATTACATACACTTCATATAAAGCTATCAATAAAACAAGTGACAATCTACTTAATCATAAGGACAGCCCTCTTATTGTCTCGAGTATTTATCTGTGTACGTGTGTGCTACTTGCTGATTCGTGCCTATTGGTTTATTTTATTATTTAATTGCAAACAAACCGTGCCAGTCTCTCAGGCTGAAACCCCCTTGCGTTAGGATATTAAAATACTGATTAGAATAACGAGATAATACGTTCCACTCTTAGTGATCGACACTCTACTTACCATTATATTCATACTGACCGGGTACACTGCTCGTTAAGTGTGTGTGTTATTGATAAGTCGGCTAAATATAAATTTAAAACTTGAGTAGGCATTAAAACTGCTAAACCGCAACGACACATCACGCGCATCAAGGATTATTATATTATAAACATTATTTATCATTTATAATACAATTTTGATTATAGTAAAAATTAAAACATTGTTAAGTAACTTTTATAAAGTTTACTTAAGTTAAGTGTTTTCACAAAAATATTCTAAATGTTTGATTTTTAGAAAAATTTGGGCATGACCCATTCGTTTGTACAATGTTTCCATATTTCTCAAGTGTTGCAAATTTTCCTCAAATATTCCACTAACTAACTATATACGCAAAAATGTGATTGTGATATATATTGTAGTCGTCGTGAATGTTTTCATCGTTATATTATTCGTTATTGCTACGTTAAGTATTATCAACAGATTTCGACACAAGGTCAATATTTTGTCAAAAAAAAAGTCAGCAAAGTCTATTTCAATATTAACTTAGTGAAAATGTCAATTTTTACCCTTCCGGAGATTAAACATCTCAAAATAGGTCCGAAAACGGTTTTCGTTATATTTATTGTTTCGTTAACTCTTAATAAACACGGCGAGTCGGAAAATACTCCAAAAATCATTTTCGAAATTTTTATTGCTCATTGGGCCGAAAACTAGAGAAAAGCCCAATAACCAAGTTTTAGTCCAAAACGCATTTATAGTTATAACGTATATATCGACGCGTTTCTAAAAATCATTTTACTCGCTCATTGGGTCCATTTGGTCAAAAGGTCAAAACTACAAAATCCTTCATGGGCTTCGGCCCAACAGTAAACTCGTGGGTTTTATGTCCCAAAAATTAATTTAGTCCATTTTGTTATTATTTAGTGCTTATTAGTGATTATTAGTTACTAAACAAACTTTATACTTATCAAATAAGCTCTAATAAATAAGCTACTTATCTAAATATTCCAAGTTGACTATTTTATGGTCTATTCGACCCATATTATTTAGTTCAACTCATTTTCCCATTTTTACTAGTTATTTTCTATAGCTTATGGCTTATTAAATAAGCTAATCCAAATAAGCACTTAACTATATTTTTCCACCATTTCACCATTTGAGCCAAAATTTTATGTTTTTCAAAACCTCAATAATTTTTTATTTTTAATCTAGCCGATCCATGAATATGTTCACAAAAGCTTATATATTGATTAATTTCGCGTAAAAACCGTAACTAGTGTTTGTATCATCAAACTAACACCATATGTAACAAGATTTACCACACAAGCAAGAAATTTATAAACTAACTCATAAAACTCATAAAAGACGAGCACTATATAGAAGCATACAAGCCCTAGATTTTTCCAAATCAACAAAATATATACTTTCAACACTTTTAAACATCTTTAGGCATCAAATGAACAAGAGATTAACAAGATTTGAAAAGTTTTATGGATCCTTACAATGGTTGTGGATTTAACGAGCCAAGGAAGAACAAGAAACACCCAATGCTTCACCAAATTTACCCAAACTAAGTTCCAAATAACCCCTTTATTATACACTCTAATGCATTTGATCTTCAAAGAAAATGGATGGATTTTGATAAGAAGAGTGTGTCGTGTATAGTGATGATCAAAAGTGATCTAGGAAGGTAGATGAGAGTTTAATGGATAAGTAGTTTTGTCTTAGTAGCTTTTAAGGCAAACTAGTAATATTTATAAGATATATAAGAGTTAGTGGAGGTATTTTGGATCCTAGTGGTGTAGTAAACACATGAGGCCGGTTCTAAGGTTATTAGGGGGAGGGTGATTTTTATTTTTACCCTCATTGGTGTATCGTGTGTCGGTTTGAGCTTAAAATGTAGCCGTAAAGTCCCGTTTTGACGTTTTGGGACACATTTACGTAAAATAAAGTTTTTATCCGCGTTTTTGTCAGAAATGTAATAAAATATCATTACTGGCCCAAAAATATATTTATTTGACTGCTACCATATGTACTGTGCTGTCGGTACGCGCGTGCAGTTATTTTTCAGAAAAATGCGAGAAAGCTCTCAGTAAATTACGAGACTTGTCAGTAACTATCAGAAATGTGATAATTTAGGCTTACTGACAAAAATATACTTTTTCTGCAATGACTGTAAGCTACAGTATGCGGGACAGCTCCCAAAAATGCTCAAAAACACCCAGAAACATGTAAATGCGCATAGAAATGCTTAGCTTAAAAATAATTAATACTCATATAATATTATTTAACAACGTGAAAATTACCATTTGTCACAGTCTCCCCATCTAATCGGGAAATCCGTCCCGGATTTCAATTTACGTTACTCGTTGGTTTCAAAAAGAGATGAGGGTATTTTCGCTTGATTTCGTCCTCTCGCTCCCAAGTGTACTCGGGGCCTCTGTGAGAGTTCCATCGGACCTTCACAATTGGGATACGACTCTGCTTTAGCCATTTCACTTCCCGGTCCATGATTTCAATCGGCTCCTCAATAAAATTTAACCTCTCATCAAGCTGAATCTCATCCAAAGGGATAACGGCACTTTCATCAGATAAGCACTTTTTCAAGTTGCTGATATGAAAAACGTCATGCACAGCACTGAGCTCAGATGGCAGTTCGAGTCGGTAGGCTACCGGCCCGATCCTGGCAAGAATTTTGAAAGGTCCAATATAGCGGGGGTTCAGCTTACCATGCTTGCCGAATCTGATCACGCCTTTCCATGGCGAGACCTTTAACATCACTTTATCTCCCACTTGAAACTCAAGGGGTTTCCGCCTCTTGTCGGCATAACTCTTCTGACGGTCACGAGCCGCCTGCATTCGGCTCTTGATCTGCACGATCTTTTCAGTAGTCTCGTGGACTAGTTCCGGTCCGGTAAGTTGGCTTTCTCCAACTTCCGCCCAACAAATTGGCGATCTGCACTTACGACCATAAAGTGCTTCATACGGTGCTGCTTTAATGCTGGTGTGATAACTGTTTTTATAGGAAAACTCGGTTAAAGGCAAATGCCTGTCCCAGCCGTTCCCGAAATCAATCACACAGGCTCTCAACATGTCCTCTAATGTCTGAATGGTCCTCTCACTTTAACCATCGGTCTGAGGATGATAAGCTGTACTCATATCGAGGTCAGTTCCTAAAGCATCCTGGAGCGACCTCCAAAAATTTGACGTGAATCGACTGTCTCGATCAGAGATAATAGAAACAGGCACACCATGCCTCGCGACAATTTCCTTCACATACAGTCGCGCGAGTTTATCCATGCTGATATTTTCCTTTATAGGAAGGAAATGCGCTGATTTAGTGAGTCGGTCAACGATTACCCAAATCGTGTCATAACCACTCGACGTCTTAGGCAACTTAGTAATAAAATCCATAGTGATACGCTCCCATTTCCATTCTGGGATCTCAGGTTGAACAAGCAGACCGGACGGTCTCTGGTGTTCAGCCTTGACCTTAGAGCACGTTAAACACTTGCTGACGTATTCAGCTATATCGGCCTTCATGTTTGGCCACCAATACAACTTTTTCAAGTCTAAGTACATTTTGTCAGATCCTGGGTGAATGGAGTACTTGGATTTGTGGGAATCGTGCATGATCAAATCACGAATTCCTCCACACAATGGAATCCAATACCTGTCTCCATAACATAAAATCCCATCGGATCTTCTGACAAGACCATGCTCCAATTCTGGCATTCTGTGAATCTTCTCACGCGGTCGATTTTCATCCTTGAGTGCCTCGCCCTGAGCCTCAAGTATCTTTGCTGGAAGCGGCGAATTGATCGTCATCCCTAACGATCTAACTCTGAGAGGTTTGATCTGCTCTTTTCTGCTAAGGGCGTCGGCAACAACATTTGCCTTGCCTGGGTGGTAACAGATCTCACAGTCATAGTCGCTAAGCAATTCCAACCATTGGCGCTGTCTCATGTTCAGCTCCTTCTGGTTCAAGATATGCTGTAGACTATTGTGGTCGGTATACACTACGTATTTAGTTCCATAAAGGTAGTGTCTCCAAATCCTTAGTGCAAACACGACTGATCCTAATTCTAGGTCATGGGTTGTGTAATTTTTCTCATGGGTTTTCAACTGTCGAGAAGCGTATGTGATCCGTGCTGAATACACTTATAAATAAATGCAGACAGCGGATACACGTGAATAAATACAAATTACCCCTTTGTGAAAAAGGATACTTGCAAAAACTCACGTTCGTGTGTAGTGTGAAACCAGGTAAGTGATTACCCGGATCGTTTCCCAACGAGGTGTGAATGGGCAAACTGTGGAAAGTTAGGATTAGAGTGATAGATGATTTAGATATTTGATTTTGCTTTTGTAATAATTCTATTTAACAAATGAAAAAAAAAAACAAATATACACAAGAGAATAAAACGCGAATTAATAAACTAAAACGCGTAACGGGAAATCTAAAATGGGACAAAAACTGAAATATATGAAATTTAAAACCTAAAAATGTAAAATTACTTAAAACTTATTTTAAAACTAAAATTATATTTTTTTTATAGTTTATATCTAATTATTATTAATTAATTATTATTTAATTACTTTTTAAACTATTTAAATTTATAAAAAATACTAAATGAACAAAGAAAAATCTAAAACTTTTTCTATAAATATTATTAAGTGAAAAGAAGCTAAGGAAATTATAAAAATAAAAATTACTTAATTAAAAATTTAAAAAGATAAATTCTATTAAATAGAAGCTATCACTTATTTTCTATTTTTTTTTCTTGAGGTCTAAAAATATTATTATATTTTTCCTAGAATCTAATTAATAAAATAAAATTACGAAAATTAAAATTATATTTTTCTGATTAATATTCTATTTATTATGATTTAATTACTAATAGAAACTAATTAAAAAGATTAAAAATATCAAATGACTTAGGAAAAATCTGAAAAATTCAGGTTAAGTCTAAATTAATATTTGAAAGCTAGGAAAATTAAAATCAAAAGTCTAATAAGCCCTGATAAGCAGTTGGACAGATAAGCAGTTGGGCAAATAAGCTAAAAATAAGCTAATAAGCTCAAAACTCAACCAAATGCTCAGAACAGGTTTAACCAACTTATATAAGCTTAAAACAACTTAAAGCAAACAGATAATCCCACAGATTAAGCAAATGAGCACTTAAGCAGTTGCACAATTTAGACAGAAACTCAGGAATATGGCCAAATTGCAAGGTAGATTAAGCAGTTCAAATAAGCAGATAAGTTGAATATTAAGGGGGCAAAAGTGAGCTAGTACTATGAGCTATTCAAAAAAACAAAAAGCAGGGCCTGAGCTTATCTAAATAAGCCACAAATGAGTTGGGTTCAGCAGCAAAAGCACTCAGTATACACTCAGTCTGCTGATGTGCAGAGTTGTGCAGGAGTGCACAACACCAAGGGCTCCAATCCAACTCTTGTGTTTACTTTAAATGGATCACAAAGGACTCAGAAAAGCCAAGAAAAAGGGTCAAAAGAGCTTATAGCTGCTTATGGCTTATTTGGTCTTTTTAGAGTCTAAAATGATCACAAGTGATACAAAATTTGATTTTCTATCTATTTTGCTAAAGAGATCTTGAAAACAGCTTATTATGGCTAAATTAAGCTGATCCAAAGTTGGGATATTGGCCAATGTACAGTACAAGCTAGTTTGACTAGTTTGACTGCTCAAACCAAACACCCCTTAATAGGCATCTGTGGTGACTTTTAACTAGCACAGCCTAATTTGACTAATGATTTCTGGTTTTTACTGGTTAATTAACTTATATAAACTATAATAAGCAACTTTTAGAACAGAAATAAGTGATAAATTAAGCTATACTATGTTTTGCTATTTTTGGCTTTTTATAGTGTTTTTAAAGAAAATGATACAAAAGCTATAAAAACTGATTTAACTAATGAAATACACTTAAGAACTACAAATAAGCAAGAACTTATGGAAATAAGCTGATAATAAGCTATTCAACAGTAAAATAGTAAATAAAGCAAAAAAGGAGAAAACAAGCTTACAACTGATAAGCTATAGAACAAAGGAACAAGGACCAAGAACCAACCTAGCTTGTTCATACAAGCTAGAAAACCTAAGAAACGCCTTCCTGATTAGCTTTTTTACCCAGAAACAGCTTATTAGCTCCTCAGTTGACTTTCATTGACTTTTCCATATTAATATTATTAAGCTAAGTTTAAGCTTACAGAAAGCTATGGAAAGCTTTTATAAGCTTAAAGAAAGGGTTATGTGGAAAACTAGAAGGGGGGTTGAATAGTTTTTACCGTTTTTCAAGTTTTATTTGCTTTGTTACTATATGTTAATTTCAAAGGAAACAATCACAAATAAATAATCACACAATATAAACAAAAGATAAAGAGAGGAAAGATCAAACCACACGACACTGTTGTTTATAGTGGTTCGGCTACAAGGACTCTCTTCCTTGCCCTACTCCACTCCCCGAGTTTCCTACTCGAGAGTTTATCTTTCACTAAGAAACAAACTCCTTTTCTAGGCGGAGAAAACCTTTACACGTCGCTTACTTCCTTTTCCGGTACTAAGCTAAACACCGGGTTCTTTCACAAGGTAGAACCAACCTGACGTCGCCTATTTACTTTACCGACACTAAGCTAGATGTCGAGTTCTTTATACGGGTACAACTACTCCCTACACTCTTTGTGCTTTAAGGACTAAAGCACTAACCACACTCACTGATTACAAATGATAGATATGATGTGTGAAACAAACTACAATATCACACAGTAATGCAACTAAAGGATTACGGTTCTGTAGATCCTTGAATGCTTGATCTCTTTTCTACAAAATGAAAGATCAAAGTGAAATGCAACTATGAATGATGTTAGTAAGATATGTACTGAATGAATATGTGTGTTAAAGCTATATGAGTGATGAGAAAGCCAAATGATCAGCTTGCTATTTATAGGCAAGCTGATCTTCAGCTCACGGATCCCACGGATCCCTCAGAAGGGATCCGTCCTTCATTGGGTTTGGATCCGTGGGATGTGACAGCTAAGGTTTAGTTGTATCTTACCATATCTTACCAAATCATCCAAGATCCTCAAATGTCAACTATGTATCTTGCAAATCTAAACAAGATATATCAAAGATATTGTATGTGATGTATGCAATGATGTCATGGAATGATTTTAGAATTAAAGTTTCCTTTTAAGGAAACAAGTTACTAAATAAGCAAACTTGTAATTCTTGGTTATTATGTGAAGTGTAAAATGTGTACTTAAGAAACTTAAGCTAGTATTTATTATTTGCTAAAAGATATTCCTTTTATTTGTCATTAACAAAACTAATAAAAGATCAAAGAATATAAATAACGTTTTTGAGACGCTATTTGTATTAACAATCTCCCCCTTTTTGTTGATGACAAAACATAAGGTATATTTTTGAGCAAGAGAATAAATATAGCATGAGTTCTTAAAAATATATATTAAGTTTGTTTATTAAAGAAAAGTTTTGTAAAAATGTATGTACTGTGATGAATCACAGTTAATGCAAACTTAGTCCTTTCTCCCCCTTTTTGTCGAAACAAAAAGAGTAGCGTAGCGGAATGCGATTTTGAGAACTTTAAAGCTCCCCCTTGTTTTATACTCCCCCTAGATGGAGTAATCAAGGAAATGATGCATGAATCTACAAAACAAACGGTTAGTATATGAAATGCTTATGAGATGCTCCCCCTCGATGTATACTCCTCACTTCTCGAGTACCAACGTATACTTTGAAGGGTATGATATGCTGCAAATGAAGTGTTAGTAAATGAATGACTTCAATGAAGAAGTAGAATGCTTGTGAAGTATTCTTCCAAACAAGCCTTTTAATATGTTTTGACTTTTAAAAGTCAAAACTAAGTGTCTGATCATTATTTTTACCTAAAGCAATCATAATCAAGGTATAATATAGGTTAGATAATGATGTTAGTTCACAATGATAATGATAATATGCAATATGTTGATCACTCATAAGCATAAAACATCACATTCATAGATATTGAAAATTTTGTGACAAAAGTCACAATGATGAAATGATGTTACAAGTACAATAAAAAGACATCCTAGAAATAAAAAGTCCTAAAGCAACAATTTAAAAGGTCCTAACAACTAGTCTAGAAAGCTCCTATTGAGGAGGATGAGAGATGGCGTTTAAACGTTCAAGAACATGGTTCAAGATGAACCTCATCTCATTTTGAAGCTCATGGACCAAGATGTTGGTCCTTTGGGCCAAGTGAGGCGTTCTCTCACAATGTGCGCAATCATGACTTGAGAAGCCGGGAGGAAGACTAGGCTCCAAGTTTTGTGGTGGTGGTGGTGGTGATGGTGGTTGGTTGGTTGTTGTTGTTTGATGGTTGTTGTGGTGTTTGGAGGGAGTTCATAAGGATGTTTTGAATGTCCATTGCTTCATGAAGGCGATGGTCAACCATACCCGAGAGAGTATAGAGTTGTGTTAACTCCGCACTTATCTCCTCTTGTGTTTGAGGAATGTTGCTCCACATTGCTTCATCAATGGCAATGAGTGTTGAAGTTGGTGATAGTGGTGGTATTTGTGGACGAGGTTGTGGTGCTTCTCGGTATAGAGGACCATGAATCTCCGGATGGAGAGGATGAAATAGCATAGGTTCTAAGTTTTCAAGACTTATTGGTGGAGGATTGGTTGATGTAGGTGGAAGATCTTCTAACTCTTCAAGATATGGTTGTGGAGATGTTGGTGGTGTCCTAAATAGTTCCATGGGTTGGAGTTTTGGTGAGGATGGTGATGAGGCAGACTTCTCAGACTGTGATGGAGCGGGTGGTGGTGTGGTTGCTACAGGAGTAATGGTAGGAGGTGGTGTTTTTATGACTACATGTGAGGGAGTTGGAGTGGATAAAGTAAGGAAGTTTGTGTTGGAACATGTCACAACTCGTAATTTCATGTCCTTTTCAAATGTCGAAATTTCATAATTTATTTCGGAAGTTACTATTCATCAGTTACTATTCACTATTACTATTCACTTTCACTATTCATTCCCGAAAATTTTTATTTCATATTCTCGTAAGTTAAACTATTTTAATGATAATCCGAGAGTTTGACGCTCGTCGGATCATTTCTGCAAAAATCACGAAGCCGTGTCCGAGATTTACATTCAGGTTTAAACGTCCTTCCAGCATCCCGATATGTCCATAAAACACTATAAACAATAGAAATATGATTTTCTCTCATTTTACGACAATTCTAAAAGTTTTGGAATTTTATGTTTTCCAGTTCAGCGTTTTACGCGAATTACGCGTTTTAGACCCGCGTTTTCAGTTTTAACAGCGTTTAAGCAACCCGATGGAACTTACCATTCATTTTATATTTTATTATGGAGTATATTGACAAGTTTAGTCATTCTTTCAAGTTTCATATTTTTACGATACCCGGATTTACGTTTCGCGGCTTAACAATTTACGTTTAGCGATTAACGGAACCAAAACTGACTCCGTGAACTAGATATTACCAAGCTTCCCACATACTCATCCCTATCTTCCATGTGCAGCCCCCCCCCCCCCCCCTTCCATGTCTTCACATTGATCTAATATTTACCAAAATGCCATCAAAATTAGATATTTTACTAAGTTACCTAAACCAACTTTGCTACTTCATTTTCTAACAAACAAACTAGCACATTTTTTTTCTCTTTTCTCTCTTGGTGATCCACGGCAACAACAAGAACAACAAGAAATCACCATAGATTTTCCAAGATCAAGTTATATTCAAGTTCCTTTTATACTCCTTGTTAGAGTTTTGAAATAAAAACTCCAAGGTTTTAGTCATTTTTCATCCTAACTCATCAATCATCAAGTAAGCTTCAAGTGATATTTTTCATCATCTAATACTTTCATTTAACTAGTAACATGATGTATTTTCAAGATATATTGGTTAAACATGCAAGTTACATATGTTATTTATACCACTTCACAAGTTTTATGGTTTTTATGAGTATATATAAAGCCTATGATCATTCCCTTGAAATCCTACAATATTTTGTGAAGTTTAGGACCCATGACACCCTAAGAAGGTGTATGGTAGGATTTGTGTATTTGTGGAGTTGATTTGAAGTAGTTTGGTTAAGTCTTGAACAAGTTTATAACCAAGAAAATGAGTTTTAAACACTATTAGAAAGTTGCTGTCCATTTTTGCAAAACGTGGAAACATCAGGGGTTCTTGGGTAATTTTTTACCAAAGATTCAGAAAATACTTTCAAAAACGAAACCGTGGGCGCTTGAATCACTAAAAACCGACTTATAACGAAGGAGATATGATTTTTACAAGTTAGGCGACGAAAAACTATTTTCTGAAAATAAGCTTGCTGTTTGCCGAACTTCAAGGGACAAAACGAGGCGTTAGACGTGATCTAGGAGAGCCGAGCTACTGAAAACATGTTAGTTCATGCTATGACGAATCCGTGGATATAAAGAACGTTGAAAACGGGCTTATAACGACCAAGATATACACGTTTGAAAACCCGACGAAACTTATTTAATTTTGACAGCTTCTAATAGCAAAATATATTCCAAGTGTAAAACAGTTTTCCTTTCAAGTCACCATATTGCGAGCTATTTTCCCGTTGATCGAGTCAGTTTTGAGAAATTTTCATCAGTAACTAAAATGAAGTATACCCGGCCTATTTTCCAAATCAATCGACCGTTCGTTGATCGGACTTATAACAAGTAAGATATGATTTTCCGAATATCTCCGAAAACCACCATTATAAGGAAATATTTCTAAGTATAGAAATTGTTTTACAAGACACTATATTGATAGCCGATTTTCTATATGATCGAGGCGCGTACGATCAAAAGTCATAAGAGACGACATTGAGATTATGTTACAAGGATTTCAAAAACGACAAGTTTTATTACTAACTCTTAACGTGCAATATTTTGCGGCTAGTTTTGCGAGGCCGTTTGGTCACATTTCACAAAGTATGAAAAGTGGTATTTTGCGAGAAAAACATTATATTTGACCATAAAACACCAAACGAGGATCATAGAGTATCATTTCAACATATTTACACGAAATGTAGTTTATGACTTAGCGAGACGTCAAAAATGTATTTTTCGACAATAAACGTTATTTTCAAAACTAACGAGTGGTATCGTTAACATACGTATTTGCATGTGTAGCATCACTTCATTTGCTTATATTAGATCATATCCTCATATTAGGTCGCGGTTAGAGACCGAGCCTCATTTCAGCATATTCATATCTGTCATTGTTGCTATCGCATCAGGTGAGTTCCATAGCCCCTATCTTTATACGTTTTTGATTACGTTTTGGGGGAGAATACATGCTCAATCATTTTCATCGAAATGTATACTTGATTTACTTGAATATGCCATTTGCTTAGTCAAACCATCATTTGCTCTACTTATGAATTTGTTATTCATTCGAATGTATTGTATATTCACTTGCTACACATTTAATTCTTATTATTCATGGACACAAGCACTTTAAACATTATGCACACTTAACCGAATGAACCGGCTCCAACACTATGTACATACATGACAGAATGAACGGGTCACATAACCGAATGTACGGGTAACATAACAAAATGAACGGGTCACATGACAGAATGAACTGGTCACATAACCGAATGAATTGGTCACGTAACCGAATGTACTGGTCAAACCATATGTACTTCAAAACTTGTGGTCCACATATTACTTTGTTCACTTAAACCAAATCATATTTGGCAATGGGTTGTGAACACACAGGTTGCAAGTCTTGTTATGGGCGGGACTTGGAACTGGGTGGATTTACAATGCCTTTGCTGAGAAATCTTCATTCAAAGGCTTTACATTTTTCACTAACTCTATGAACTCACCAACCTCGTGTTGACACTTTTTAGCATGTGTTTTCAGGTATTAAGCAATAGCACGCTACTGGAGGTTTTGGCAGGGCATGGCACGGTCATAGAAGACTCTGACAAACATTTGGGACCGTTTTACCTATTTTAAAGGGCCTATTTCCGCACAACTTTTAACAATGTAAATTCAACATTTTTGTTAAACAATTTTATTCTAAATGGTTGAGAAGAAAACCGTTCTTTGCACTTGTGTCATGATACCAATTGAGTTGCACCCCAGTGGCATGTATGCTTCCGCTGGACCCGATTTTGGGGGTGTGACAGATTGGTATCAGAGCCTAGGCTATAGAGAACTGGGTGATTTTAAAACCTAGACTATAGCTACATTTACAAAAACTCCACCCTATGACCGCCGCGTGCCTGCCTGCCAAGCTGATGCCTCGTTTGTAGTTTGTTGCTGACATATTTAATGAGATTTATGTCTTATTATCAAATCATTTATACCCACTTATTCTCGTTGAATTCTATAGTTGTCTTTCATATAAGCATGCTTGCATATCGTACACGTCGCAGTGTTACGCCTTTTTTTTTCTTACATAGTTTCATCATTCGACCACGAGTTTGGTCCTTTGCCTTAGCCTATCAGAACATCCCCTAAATGTGAAGGACATGGTATTAGTATAACTGAGCTAATTATTCTAAAATTCATTGAACCTCGGTAGATATAGACTGGTCATCTATATTCGACCCGGGATAGTGGGACATGGATAGGCTAAACTACTCTACGATTTCAAGTTCAACTTCTGGTAAATTAGAACATCAACTGCATCACTTATGCGTAGAACACGTCATACATAACCACAACCTCATGCCGTCAGACATTGGAATTGCAATCATTTCACTGTACTTACGAATCTATCTAAATGTGTTTCTTTTACATGTACTCAAATTCCACAATTTGTGTGTGTACACAATCGTTGCAGAGAACATCCACACCTGCATAACCTTTGAACGCGTCTAGAGACTCAGCAACCATAACCCTACTCAAGCGTTGAGGGTCAGTTTGGAATGTACAATCATTTACTGTAATTAGATCCCTCTAATGATGTTTTATCTTTTATCAGCAATGTGACTCCAATATCATATTTTCACAAATGCACTCAGAGACAACGCTTACTGATTCAGGACTGATTCCTTTCGTGAATTACTAATCTATTCTTCACTTTTCAATGTCGAAATTTCAATTTTATTTCGAAAGTACTATTCATCAGTTACATCACTATTACTATTACTTTACTATTTTCCAAATTTATTTAATTCTCGTAAGTTAACTATTTTAATGGTAATCGAGAGTTTGAGCTGTGGATCTTTCTGCAAAAATCACGAAGCCGTGTCCGAGATTTACATTCAGGTTTAAACGTCCTTCCAGCATCCCGATATGTCCATAAAACACTATAAACAATAGAAATATGATTTTCTCTCATTTTACGACAATTCTAAAAGTTTTGGAATTTTACGTTTTCCAGTTCAGCGTTTTACGCGAATTACGCGTTTTAGACCCGCGTTTTCAGTTTTAACAGCGTTTAAGCAACCCGATGGAACTTACCATTCATTTTATATTTTATTATGGAGTATATTGACAAGTTTAGTCATTCTTTCAAGTTTCATATTTTTACGATACCCGGATTTACGTTTCGCGGCTTAACAATTTACGTTTAGCGATTAACGGAACCAAAACTGACTCCGTGAACTAGATATTACCAAGCTTCCCACATACTCATCCCTATCTTCCATGTGCAGCCCCCCCCCCCCCCCCCCCCCCTTCCATGTCTTCACATTGATCTAATATTTACCAAATGTCATCAAAATTAGATATTTTACTAAGTTACCTAAACCAACTTTGCTACTTCATTTTCTAACAAACAAACTAGCACATTTTTTCTCTTTTCTCTCTTGGTGATCCACGGCAACAACAAGAACAACAAGAAATCACCATAGATTTTCCAAGATCAAGTTATATTCTAGTTCATTTAGTGATCCTTGTTAGAGTTTTGAAATAAAAACTCCAAGGTTTTAGTCATTTTTCATCCTAACTCATCAATCATCAAGTAAGCTTCAAGTGATATTTTTCATCATCTAATACTTTCATTTAACTAGTAACATGTTGTATTTTCAAGATATATTGGTTAAACATGCAAGTTACATATGTTATTTATACCACTTCACAAGTTTTATGGTTTTTATGAGTATATATAAAGCCTATGATCATTCCCTTGAAATCCTACAATATTTTGTGAAGTTTAGGACCCATGACACCCTAAGAAGGTGTATGGTAGGATTTGTGTATTTGTGGAGTTGATTTGAAGTAGTTTGGTTAAGTCTTGAACAAGTTTATAACCAAGAAAATGAGTTTTAAACACTATTAGAAAGTTGCTGTCCATTTTTGCAAAACGTGGAAACATCAGGGGTTCTTGGGTAATTTTTGACCAAAGATTCAGAAAATACTTTCAAAAACGAAACCGTGGGCGCTTGAATCACTAAAAACCGACTTATAACGAAGGAGATATGATTTTTACAAGTTAGGCGACGAAAAACTATTTTCTGAAAATAAGCTTGCTGTTTGCCGAACTTCAAGGGACAAAACGAGGCGTTAGACGTGATCTAGGAGAGCCGAGCTACTGAAAACATGTTAGTTCATGCTATGACGAATCCGTGGATATAAAGAACGTAGCAAACGAGCTTATAACGACCAAGATATACACGTTTGAAAACCCGACGAAACTTATTTAATTTTGACAGCTTCTAATAGCAAAATATATTACAAGTGTAAAACAGTTTTCCTTTCAAGTCACCATATTGCGAGCTATTTTCCCGTTGATCGAGTCAGTTTTGAGAAATTTTCATCAGTAACTAAAATGAAGTATACCCGGCCTATTTTCCAAATCAATCGACCGTTCGTTGATCGGACTTATAACAAGTAAGATATGATTTTCCGAATATCTCCGAAAACCACCATTATAAGGAAATATTTCTAAGTATAGAAATTGTTTTACAAGACACTATATTGATAGCCGATTTTCTATATGATCGAGGCGCGTACGATCAAAAGTCATAAGAGACAACATTGAGATTATGTTACAAGGATTTCAAAAACGACAAGTTTTATTACTAACTCTTAACGTGCAATATTTTGCGGCTAGTTTTGCGAGGCCGTTTGGTCACATTTCACAAAGTATGAAAAGTGGTATTTTGCGAGAAAAACATTATATTTGACCATAAAACACCAAACGAGGATCATAGAGTATCATTTCAACATATTTACACGAAATGTAGTTTATGACTTAGCGAGACGTCAAAAATGTATTTTTCGACAATAAACGTTATTTTCAAAACTAACGAGTGGTATCGTTAACATACGTATTTGCATGTGTAGCATCACTTCATTTGCTTACATTAGATCATATCCTCATATTAGGTCGCGGTTAGAGACCGAGCCTCATTTCAGCATATTCATATCTGTCATTGTTGCTATCGCATCAGGTGAGTTCCATAGCCCCTATCTTTATACGTTTTGGATTACGTTTTGGGGGAGAATACATGCTCAATCATTTTCATCGAAATGTATACTTGATTTACTTGAATATGCCATTTGCTTAGTCAAACCATCATTTGCTCTACTTATGAATTTGTTATTCATTCGAATGTATTGTATATTCACTTGCTACACATTTAATTCTTATTATTCATGGACACAAGCACTTTAAACATTATGCACACTTAACCGAATGAACCGGCTCCAACACTATGTACATACATGACAGAATGAACGGGTCACATAACCGAATGTACGAGTAACATAATAGAATGAACGGGTCACATGACAGAATGAACTGGTCACATAACCGAATGAATTGGTCACGTAACCGAATGTACTGGTCAAACCATATGTACTTCAAAACTTGTGGTCCACAGATTACTTTGTTCACTTAAACCAAATCATATTTGGCAATGGGTTGTGAACACACAGGTTGCAAGTCTTGTTATGGGCGGGGACTTGGAACTGGGTGGATTTACAATGCCTTTGCTGAGAAATCTTCATTCAAAGGCTTTACATTTTTCACTAACTCTATGAACTCACCAACCTCGTGTTGACACTTTTTAGCATGTGTTTTCAGGTATTAAGCAATAGCACGCTACTGGAGGTTTTGGCAGGGCATGGCACGGTCATAGAAGACTCTGACAAACATTTGGGACCGTTTTACCTATTTTAAAGGGCCTATTTCCGCACAACTTTTAACAATGTAAATTCAACATTTTTGTTAAACAATTTTATTCTAAATGGTTGAGAAGAAAACCGTTCTTTGCACTTGTGTCATGATACCAATTGAGTTGCACCCCGGTGGCATGTATGCTTCCGCTGGACCCGATTTTGGGGGTGTGACAAGTTTTCACTAGCAATGGGTGAGGATATGTTTAGTGGTGATGATTCTTCAGAGGATGAGTTGTGAATGTTGATGAAACAACAAGGTTTCACACTCATACGGGCTGTTCGTTTTAGTGGCTTGGATGTGGAGGAGTTGTTTGATTTTGTCATTGAGACTTTTTGGTGAAGTATGATAGCTAAAATGTATAGGAGAAGAGATGGTTGTGATGTGAATTGAAGATCCTAAAGTGCTAATTTATAGACAGAAGGTTTGTGAGTCTGTGTGTTTGGATTTGATGTGAATCCAATAGAGAATGTTGGTTTCTAATGATTTGGAACAAAAATTTGTGCAGGTCATATCAAGGAAGTCAATCCATTGAGCTTTGGTTGAGTAATGTGTTGTGGATTTGCAGTTAATACAAGGAGATAGTGGAAAATCTGATGATTTGATATTTCCACGGATTTGACGGATCCCTAAAAAGGGTTCCTTCTTTGTATCAGTTTGGTAACTCACACCTAAAATTCAAAAATTTAAATTTTGGTGGGAAATTTTGTTCCTAAGTTTCTAAGAATTCCTAAATGATTCTAAGATGAATTATGATCAGTGAATGTATCCTAAATGATACTAAACACTAAGATTTAAGAATCGGGATTAGTCGAAAAAGTTTTAGATTTTTACTGGGGAACCTGCGGATCCAAGTTGTATCAAAGGCGGAACCAAAGTTAGGGATCCGCCTAATCCGCAATTGGGCGGATGGCGGATCCAACGATAAGCCTTGGCGGAGCCCAGGTTTGGGATCCGCCAGATCCGTATGCCTAAAACTAAAGAAACTAAACAAAACATATGTCATATTTCGCGTTTTTCGACGAAAACCTGAAAATTCACCTAGACCTTACTTAACATCTAATATGTATAGCAAAACAATTAAATATGATAACATTAACACACGATTGTACATAGTTTAATTCGTTCTTAGAAACTTACCGTTTTAGGTGTTATGCCAAACATAGGCTATAACCCGAAAAATTGATAACCATGATGGTTATCTACCTGCAAATGTTAGTTATTACACATACACAACAAGTATTATCAGATAAATTCGAGACACATAGAAGTTTAACATCACAATATCCAACATTGTTCAAAACCAAACACTCCATCAACTAAGCTTCTTCTTCAACTTCTTCATCCCCTTGTGCAATTTCATCATCCAACGACCAAGATTCTTCACCATTCCTTTGATGTTTCGATACTCAGCGGATTCATTTTGAATTGGAGGAAGATGGCTCAAGTATTCGGGTGGAGGAATCCTAGAATTTGGCAAACCATCATCTTCACTCATTGAAGATGATGAGGATGATGTTGGTACACGAGGACGTTTGCCCTTATCAACACTAACCCTAAAGTCGCTCAAAGGAACGAAGGTATGTTCAATTTCATTGTAATCCGGAACAAAGCCTAAATGGTTTGGACGAGCGGGTGCAAAGGCTCTATAAAGTCGGGTTAAGAGCATACCATAAGGCATTGCAATCTTGCTTTGAACAGGAATGTCACACATTCTTTTGGCAACATAATAAGCAAGATTGAAGGGTTGACGAGTAGAGATGTTGTACATCATATGACACAAACAAGCATTGATGTGATCACGGTTTCCTATGGTGCACATCACATTAGCCCTTAAGACATCTTCCATTTTCTTGAATTCGGGTTTGAGTTCATTTAGCTCCATTGCAAATGGATCTCTAGCAACTTCACGACCACGATACATTCTTGTGGGGTTGTTCTTAGGAATGAAGAGATGTTCCCTAATCACTTCTTTTGATTCGAGAGGAGTGACATATGGTGCCGTCCTATCGAGATTGGATTCTAAGATTGTTAAGGACCATTTGTCCGAGTAAATACATGTCCCTTGGTTTGGAATTCCTAAGACCTCACCAAATTGATCAAGAGGGATGTTGACAAGATTTCCATTTAGAGTAAAATGAAGACTTAAGTAACCTTGGTCACTCGAACTAAGACCTACACTAGCATAGAACTCAAGTATGAACCTAGGAACAATTGGTTCATCTATATCTAAAAGAGAATCAAATCGAATTGCGGCTAATTGTTCCCTAAGTTGTGTTCCTTCATAGAACGATGAATCTACGACTCTACCCTCATGGACATACTTTTTCTCTAAGGCTTTGAAAATTTCAATTTGGGCATTGGTTAGACCTTTGGTTTTGTGGACATCGGGTAAGTAGTTAACGGTTCTTTTGTGATCGTAGTTGGTTGCGGGAGGCATGATTTTCCTAAGTACAAAAGTTACATAGTTTTAGTTAAAATGATCAACGTAAGTGTAAAATTCCTAGTGTGTGCCTACATGGGGACAATGTGGAGGTGCGGTTATCTCGACTCCTTTTGATGCAAGAAAAATTAGTTTATGCAAGTTTTGTTTATAAACGAGAGATAACCCAAACGCTCCTATTTCAATGTAGCTACGGTTGAATGTACCCGAAAATACATATTAATTATGTATTCCCTTTAGCATTCAAGAGACATTATGCAAGTGAAGTCTAAAAGATAACGTTTTTGCATTTATATGAACAATGTTCAAAAAGATCATTTTACCTAGTCGTTAGAAGATTTTAGTAAAAAATTTTCATGGGGTTTTTGTTAAATTAAGACAATGTGCTATGAGATGCAATTCCTAACTAAGAAAAACATGTTTTTAAGTATAATGCAATAAATATGCTTCATGATTTTTCAAGAATTATGCATATACCCCAAGTTTTGGTTTTGTGCATGAAATGGAAATCCTAGACGCAGATCAGGAGTATAAATATGATAAGAATACTTACAGTGATGTTAGAAGCACAAATTTGTGGAAGAAAATGGTCTAAATTGTGATGAAGATTAAGTGTGTGTCGAGTATAGTAAGGTGATATGTTTTGGAGTGAGGAATGAATAGTAGTTGTTCTTGTTTATTTAATAATAAACTGAACTCAGCATGCGACGGATCCGGCGGATCCAAAACAAAGGATCCGTCCTTGTTATCGATTGGATCCGCGGATCAGAACACATGTTTTGGTTTAGTGTCGTGTGTGGCTAAACTATTATTTATACTAATGTTTCTCCTAATCACTAGGTTCCATTAATCCTAATCCAAGTCTAAGATAGTTGAAAGGTTCTCGTTTAAGTGGTTTTGTGAGAATATCGGCAATGTTGTCCTCTGAGGAAACTTTCTCAATTGAGATGATTCCTTTCTGTACATTGTCGCAAAGGAAGTGATGGCATATTTCAATATGTTTGGTTCTAGCGTGTTGGACTGGATTTTTGCTTAGATCGATAGCACCTTTGTTGTCGCAAAGAATGGGAATGTTGTTGAGTTCAATTCCATAGTCGACGAGAGCTTGTTTCATCCACAGTGCTTGTTGACACGCCTTTCCTGCAGACACATACTCTGCCTCTGTTGTTGAGATTGCGAGGGCAGTTTGTTTCTTAGCGAACCATGATGTTAGACAATATCCTACAAAAGTACAAATACCGCTAGTACTTTTCCTATCAACATAATCACCTGCGTGATCTGAGTCAGTATACACTATGGTTTCTACACCTGTTCCTTTGGGATACCATAATCCTAAGTGTGTAGTACCTTTGATGTACATAAATATTCTTTTAACGGCTTCAAGATGGGACGTTTTTGGATCTTCTTGAAAACGTGCACATAGACAAACACTAAACATAATGTCCGGCCTACTAGCCGTAAGATAGAGTAAACTACCAATCATTCCTCTATATTTAGTGCTATCTACGGATTCATTTTCTTCATCCTTAGTGAGTTTGGTTTCGGAGGACATGGGTGTTCTCATGGGTTTTGAGTCTTCAAGACCAAACTTCTTAAGCATATCTTTGATATACTTTGATTGGTTGAAGAATATCCCATCTTCTAATTGTTTAATTTGGAGACCTAAGAAAAAGTTTAGTTCCCCCATCATACTCATTTCAAACTCATCATGCATGATTTTTGAGAAATCGTCGCATAACTCTTGACAAGTTGAACCGAATATAATGTCATCCACATATATTTGGACTATGATAATATGTGATCCCTTTTTCTTGGTGAAGAGAGTATTATCTACTAGGCCCATGGTATACTTATGGTCAACTAGGAAAGTCTTAAGTCGATCATACCAAGCCTTTGGTGCTTGCTTAAGTCCGTATAAAGCTTTCTTAAGTTTGAAAACATAATTTGGTTTTTCAAAGTCGGCAAAGCCGGGAGGTTGTGCAACATATACTTCTTCATTTATAAAACCATTTAAGAAAGCACTTTTAACATCCATTTGAAATAACTTAAAATCATGTGCACATGCATATGCAAGTAATATTCTAATAGACTCAAGTCTAGCTACGGGTGCAAAGGTTTCATCGTAATCTATACCTTCTTGTTGATTGTAACCTTGAGCTACTAGCCTAGCTTTATTTCTAGATACTATACCATTTTCAACCATTTTATTTCTAAAGACCCATTTGGTGCCGATTATGGTTTGGTTTTTAGGTGGAGGGACCAATGTCCAAACATCATTTCTAATAAATTGATTTAGTTCTTCTTGCATAGCAATTACCCAAGATTCATCTTTTATTGCCTCGTCTATATTTTTAGGTTCAACAGTTGAAATAAAACAAAAATAATTACTTTCATTTTGAGCTTTGGATCTTAATGTTCTTTCATTAAGTTTTCCTATGACGTTTTCTAATGGATGACTTCTAGTTTCTTTAATATTGACTATTTCTCCTTTTACGGGTTCATTGTCATTTTCAATGTTTTCTATATCATTAACCATTTGACTTTCAACTAAGTCATCATCTACCAAAGGTGATGTCTTAGAGGGAGGTGGACTTTCGTTGAATGTTACGTTCAACGATTCCTCGACTCTTGATGTTTCCTTGTTTAATACAATGTATGCTTTACTGTTTTGTGAGTACCCAAGAAATACACCTTCATACGACTTTGGGTCGAACTTAGTGAGATAATCCTTTGTGTTTAAAATGAAGCACTTGCTTCCAAAAACTCTAAAATATCCTAATGTAGGCTTTTTGCCTCGATAAATTTCATAAGGAGTTTTATTTAAAAATTGTCTAATTAAAACTCTATTTAGGATATATGTAGAAGTATCTACAGCGTGACACCAAAACTTTTGTGGTATGTTTTGTTCATTTAACATAGTTCTACTCATTTCTTGAATTGTTCTATTTTTACGTTCTACTACACCATTAGATTGAGGTGTACGAGGAGCCGAGAAATTATGAGTTATTCCATTATTATCACAAAAATTTCCAAATTGGATTTCATTGTCAAATTCTCGACCATGGTCAGTTCTAATAGATACTATATTACTTCCTATTTGATTTTGAATTTTTTTGCTTAGAATTTCAAATTTGTCGAATGCCTCATTTTTAGTTTTCAAAAACTTTGTCCATGTATATCTAGAGTAATCATCTACTATGACTAAAGTGTAAAAATTTCCTCCATAACTTTGTATAGCCGACAGGCCAAACAAATCCATATGTAATAATTCTAGGCATCTAGATGTAGATACCATGTTTTTAACCTTATGGCTATTATGTACTTGTTTCCCAATTTTGCAAGCATCACAAAAGTGTTGGTCATATTTCAACTTGGGTAGGTTCCTAACGAGTTCTTTGGATGACAAAGATTGAATAAGCCTCATATTAGCATAACCTAAGCGTCGATGCCATAGAGTTGAGTTTTCGTCCAAGGAGGTAAGACATAACTTATCTTTAGGTGTTTTATCTAATTTCATAACATAGACATTATTCTTTAAAACACCTTTTCCTACGGTTATGCCATCTTTAAGTATTTTACTTCCATTTTCACTGAAAAGGACGTTATACTTTTTGCGGCACAATTGACTTATACTAAGTAAATTAAATCCTAAATTATCTACATGAGCAACATCATCAATAGATAGAGAGTCGTGAGAGATTGTACCTTTTCCGATGATTTTACTTTTAAGCTTGCTACCGAATGTGACATTACCTCCGTCATACACTTGATAGGTTGAGAAAAGATTTTTGTTTCCCATCATGTGTCTTGAGCACCCACTATCTTTGATCCACTCATCAGGTTCAAGATCAACTTTCAAGCATACCTAAGTTCATAAAAGACTCAAGCATTTGGTCCCCAATATCTCATGGGTCCGTTTGGGTTAAACATGACATTATCATGGTTTATGTATGTAAATGGTGGACAATTGTTCCATGACATATAACTAGGACCATGAAAGTTTCTAGGTATGTTTTGGTTCCAATTATTTTGATAAGTGTGTTGTGGATTAACTATACTCTTTGGAAAGGGGTGTTTGGGAAAACTCATTTGAGGTCTCTGTTGATCCGTTTTAACTCTATATTCATTTCTAGCTTGTCCTCTTCCTAAAGATACTGCTGGTTTATGTTTATTATTGGTTATACTACTGTTAGGTTTCTTAGTAACTTTAACAAACTCGGAACGGTCGACTTTGTGAACCTTCTGTTCAACTTTTGTAATCGCGGATCCTTTGGATACACCTGGCGGATCCAAATTTTTGGATCCGTCGGATCCGTGAGTGTCCAACTTAGTTGAATCAGTTTTATTCACAGTCTGTTCCTTATGATCACTTAAGGTTCCTAGTTTCATAAAGCCTAGTCCTGTTTTATCATGAGGTAGCTTTTGCATTTTCATTATTTCATCTGCACAACTTATGTTTTTATCAAACCTTTTAAACTTTGAATTTTGTTTGATCAAATCTTCCTGTGTGGTTCTTAAGGTTTCTAGTTCAAGTTTTAGTTCTTGACAAGACACACACGTTTCTTTACTATCTTTACCTTTTTCAATTCGTATTGCTTTTTATTTAAGCCAAAATACTTCATTTTCTAAAAGTGTTTTCTTTGTTTTCAAAAATTTGTTTTTGTTTATGATTTTTAAAGTGACGTCACACAGTTTGTTATATTCTACTTCTAAGGTTTCGTCATCTATAGAGGAGTATGAATCAGAATGTACCTCTTTTGTGTCATTAGCCATAAGTGCAATTTCGTTGTTCTTAGGCTCATCATCATCATCTCCTTCACTATCGCTCCAAGCTCCACTAACGAAGGCTCTTTGAGACTTGGTCTTTGGAGGCTTTGGACATTCTCCTATTAAATGACTGGAGTCACCACACCTATAGCATTTCCTATCAACCTTACCTTTCTTATCGTCACGATCTTTCCGAGAGGATTTCTTTTCATCACGAGGTGGTTTTACAAACTTTCCTCGTCTTCTGAAGAATTTCTTGAAATCCCTCACGGCCATGGCATACTCTTCATCATCACTGTTTGAACAAGACTCATCATCATCACTTGACTCGACTTTGGCTTTCAAGGCAATAGACTTAATCTTCTCCTTTTTGCCTTTGACAATTTCCGAGTCTTTTTCCATAATCATTTCGTGAACTTTTAGGTTTCCTATGAGCTCATCCAGTGTCATGCTTGAGAGATCTTTAGATTCTTCAATAGCTGTCACCTTTGCTCTCCATTTCGGATGGAGTGCTCTTAGAAATTTCCTGACAAAATTCTTACTAGAAAAAGATTCATCAAGTGATTTAAGTGATGTAATAATAGTATTGAACTTAGCAAACGTACTATCAATGGTCTCATCTTCAGAGATAACAAATTGTTCGTATTGTTGGACAAGAAGATCAATTTTGTTATCTTTTACTTGTGAGTTCCCTTGATGTGTGATAATAAGAGATTGCCAAATATCCTTAGCCGTTTTACACATAAAAACTCTTTCATATTCTTTCTTAGGTAAGGCATTATAAAGCATCATTTTGGCTTCATTATTTTTGGCAATTAGTTTCTTTTGCTCATCACTGTGACGAGTAAGAGAAGCTCCTTCATCCCGACCACCCGAAATATTATTACTAATAGGTTTGTAATCACCATCAACTATAATATACCATAGATCTATATCCTTTGACTTTACATAAGTCTCAAAGCGATTTTTTCCAATAAATAAAACAATTTGGTTCAAATAGAGGTGGTCTCTGCATAGATTGCCCTTCTTTAAAGTTTTCAAAATCCATGGATCGTTTTAAGTTTTAAAATACAATATATTTTAAAGATCTTAAGTAACGTAGCTCCTGATGCCAATTGTGGAAAACTAGAAGGGGGGTTGAATAGTTTTTACCGTTTTTCAAGTTTTATTTGCTTTGTTACTATATGTTAATTTCAAAGGAAACAATCACAAATAAATAATCACACAATATAAACAAAAGATAAAGAGAGGAAAGATCAAACCACACGACACTGTTGTTTATAGTGGTTCGGCTACAAGGACTCTCTTCCTTGCCCTACTCCACTCCCCGAGTTTCCTACTCGAGAGTTTATCTTTCACTAAGAAACAAACTCCTTTTCTAGGCGGAGAAAACCTTTACACGTCGCTTACTTCCTTTTCTGGTACTAAGCTAAACACCGGGTTCTTTCACAAGGTAGAACCAACCTGACGTCGCCTATTTACTTTACCGACACTAAGCTAGATGTCGAGTTCTTTATACGGGTATAACTACTCCCTACACTCTTTGTGCTTTAAGGACTAAAGCACTAACCACACTCACTGATTACAAATGATAGATATGATGTGTGAAACAAACTACAATATCACACAGTAATGCGACTAAAGGATTACGGTTCTGTAGATCCTTGAATGCTTGATCTCTTTTCTACAAAATGAAAGATCAAAGTGAAATGCAACTATGAATGATGTTAGTAAGATATGTACTGAATGAATATGTGTGTTAAAGCTATATGAGTGATGAGAGAGCCAAATGATCAGCTTCCTATTTATAGGCAAGCTGATCTTGCTATATGAGTGATGAGAAAGCCAAATAAGCAACTTTTAGAATAGAAATAAGTGATAAATTAAGCTATACTATGTTTTGCTATTTTTGGCTTTTTATAGTGTTTTTAAAGAAAATGATACAAAAGCTATAAAAACTGATTTAACTAATGAAATACACTTAAGAACTACAAATAAGCAAGAACTTATGGAAATAAGCTGATAATAAGCTATTCAACAGTAAAATAGTAAATAAAGCAAAAAAGGAGAAAACAAGCTTACAACTGATAAGCTATAGAACAAAGGAACAAGGACCAAGAACCAACCTAGCTTGTTCATACAAGCTAGAAAACCCAAGAAAAGCCTTCCTGATTAGCTTTTTTACCCAGAAACAGCTTATTAGCTCCTCAGTTGACTTTCATTGACTTTTCCATATTAATATTATTAAGCTAAGTTTAAGCTTACAGAAAGCTTTGGAAAGCTTTTATAAGCTTAAAGAAAGGGTTATTATGGCTTTTGAGAGATTATTAAACAACTTGAAACTTAATACGAATTACAGAAAACTTGAAATTGTGAAGTAACTGAAATTAAATGCAAGATGTATTTAAATTCGAACAAAAGGACTGTAAATTGCTTATATTGATTACTGAAAGTGAAAATTACAATAAGTAAATGACTGGTAATTAAAGACGATTAACTAAAAATTAACTACTCCTTTTCTAGTCTATTACATGGTTCTATATATACAAAGATAAAGTGGGATTGCCTTCTTATCTTTTCCTGAGTCTCTCTGCACCCTTGGATTGCTTTGAATCGATCTGAGCCTTTGATTCTTCATTTTGGCGCCAAAATTATCAATAGCAGGTTTTAGCAATTAATGCATTTTGGTTAGATGTGGAGGTGGAGAAGAAGCATTAAATGAACTTTGGCTTGTTAGGTAAGGTGGGTAACAGAGGAGGGGGGTGGGTGTGTCAGAGAGGCGGTGGAGAAGGTGGTATTGGTGGGTGGTTTTTGGCGGGTCAAGGTTTAGGAGAAGAATTTGACTAAGTCAAACCTTCTGGTTTAAATAAAAAGGGTCGGGTTTGGTTTTGTTTTGGGATTGGGCTAGTGGGTAGTGGATTGGGCTTGGGTTTAGTAACTGGGTTATAGGATTGGATATGTAGTTGGGTTTAATTATAGTTAGGATAGATTTGGATTTTAGGTAAACTTTAGGGACCAATGTTGTATAATGCTGAAAATCCAAGGACCCATGCTGCCAAAATTCCAAACTATTTCCAAGGACCATTTGAGTCAACTTTCAATAGTACAAGGGTATAATTTGATAAATTACACTTTTTAAATACCCGAGGACTAAATTTGCCAACATTGAAACTTGAGGGGTAAAAGTTGCCATTTTTAGAAAACTTTCATCCAGGGATTAAAAGTGAATATGTTTGATATCCCAAGGACTAAAGTTGACTTTTCTTTCATTTTAAACCTTCAGGGACTAATTCTGCCAATTTGTGAAACTTCAGGGACTGAAAATGACAATTTTGTGAACTTTGCATGTTTTTCACTTTTTTTCAATCTTTTTGTTCCTGAATCATATAAAAACACATTTTATGATATTTTCTGTATTTTGAAGCATATCTGCATGTTTTTAAATGTTTTTGCAGATAAAATGTGACAGAAATGATGAGTATTTAGACACTCATCAATCCCCCACACTAAACTATTGCTAGTCCCTAGCAATCATTTATGAAGATTTAATGGATTTTTCTCTTTACCAAAAGCCATTACTTCTGGAGTAGCCAATGTTTTAGTATGTGATACTTTGGTACAATGATAACCAAATGATTTTGAGCAAATCATCAGCTGTCAACGGTTTTGATTTGTCTTTACCAAAATCCGTTTGCTTCTGGACTAGCCAACTCTTAGATAAAATACAGTTATTATCTTGGTGAGCTGATTACCAATCATGGTTTTCTACTGCCTTTACCACAAGCCATAACCTTGCGGGCTAGCCAACTCTTCACTTATAAAGATATGGTGAGTCGAATACCATACAATTTTCGGCAAATTGTAAGCCATAAACGGATTTGATATATCTTTACCAAGAGCCGTTTGCTCTCGGATTAGCCAATCCTTATGTGGGTTAGACATGGCGGACTGATAACCATTTATTGCGTTCTAAGTGAGAAAAAAATTTTAAAATTTTGGCCAAAATGGGGGTACTAGATGGTACATTTGATCAAATTCGCTAGAATTCCCCCCCACACTTAGAACTGAATATTGCCCTCAATATTCAAAGTACCGGTTGTTAAACCAACCCATATTTTACTACTGTTTTTATTAACCGAGTCGCTAGCTTGACTCGACCCCGAATTCATTGGTTCATGGGGAAGCAAGTGGAAGAAACCATCTCCATCGGACTTTCATTAAAAATGTTTGGATAAACATTGAGTTTCTTGAAAGTTCCACACCGATGAGATAAATCCGGCATTTAAACCAATGTTAGATGGAAAATGCCGGGGTCAAAGGTAATATCCTCACTCCCGAATGAGTGAAAGATAGGGGAAATCACCGGGTAGGTGAAGGGAAGAAGAGAGATCTGAATAGCAATTAAGATAAGAACTTCCTCCTCAAGAATTGCATATTCAAGTGGAGGAGGCAAGTCCTTAAACTTGATCTCCAGAAATTTATCAGTTTTCTCAACTGACTTGATTTCCTTTTTATGAAGTTGTTTTGGTGGAAGAGGGGAAGATGAATCTTCGTTTAACAAATTCTCTAGAAAAAGAATGTCCCCCTCAGGATCAAGATAGTTATCATCAACCTCATGCGGAAGTGAACTATCCAGAGCAAGAAAAGCATCGACCTCATCCCAAAAGGGATCACTTCCCTCAACCGAAGTGAGAGAAGGGGAAGAGTCGGCTATGATAAGTTGAGAAGATGTGGTGGGTTCCCCACTCACAGAATTATGAAAATAACCAAGACTTTCATGAGAGTACTCCTTTGAAGCAACATCAATGACATCGATTCGGTTAACCGATGCAGAATCATAATTTGAGGAGTACCTCGAAGTTTGATCATGATTAAAGGTAACAGCTTCATTATCCACACGCAAGGTGATCTCATGCTAAAATACATCAATAAGAGCATGGCCCGTTTTTAGGAATCCTCTTCCAAGAATGAGAGGAACCTTTTGATCTGCGTCGAAGTCAACAACCACAAAGTCAGCTGGAAAATGGAACTTTCCTACTTTCACAAATACATCCTCGGCAATGCCGCGAGGATGAGATATGGTACGATCTGCAAGCTCGAGAGTCATGTAGGTAGGAGTAAGAGCCGGAAGAGAAAGTTTCTTCCATACTGAATGAGGCATCAGGTTGATGCTTGCACCAAGATCGGCCAAGGCATAGCATTCAACCATTCCCGGAAATACACAAGGTATTAGAAACTTTCCAGGATCTCCAAGCTTCTCGGGAAGCTTTTTCAAGATAACCGCTGAGCAGTTCTCATTTAATGGAGTTTTAGCCATTTCAATCAGCTTTTCCTTGTTGCTTAACAAGTGTTTGATTGTTGATGCAAACTTGGGCATCAGAATGATAGCATCCGCAAAACTTATGTCAAAATGTAATTCTTTAAAGATTTGATAGAATTTGTCCATTTGTTGACTAGCCTTTTCGCGGAGCTTTTGCTCATTTAAGCGCGATGGGTAAGGAATGTAAGGTTTGGATTTAGGGGCAATGACTTCAGGAGTCTTAACAGATTCAAAGACAACTCCTGGTTTGGATTTCTTTTTAGGGACAACCGGAGGATGGACTTGTGCTGTACTTTGTGGGCTTGGAATTTGCACTTTGTCCGTTGTATCCTCCGTCTCTTTTTCCATTTCAAACAACGGAGGAGGAATAGGACCAGAGGGTCCCTCATAAGCAGCACCACTCCGAGTGGTGATAGCTTTGACGAAAGTGGTATCTTCATCATCATCACTGTCATCAAGCACACTGACAGGAACAGCATTGAGCATATCGGAATAATATCTGGCTGTTCTTTGCTCACTAAGTTTGGTTGACAAACTTTTAACCGTAAATCATGATAGAGTAGGATCTATTCTAGACGGTTGAGGAGCAATTGTGGGTGTAGAATTTTGGACAACCTTAGGTTGGACGTATTTAGCACTTCCATTGTTAGAGGGAAGCACCGGGTCCTTTGTCACCTTGAGTCCATCATGAGCTTTACCACTATGTGTAGTGACAGCTTTGAGTTCACCCCTTGGGTTGACAACAGTGTTACTTGGGAGACCTCCCGAGGTAGAAGGTGGATTGAGATGGTCCATGAGACTGGCAAACATATTCTTAACTTCGCTTTGAGAATGATCGATTTTGTTTGAAAGCTCAGTTCCTTGCTTGTGTATTGAGGACTGAAATTCATTCTTCAAATTAGAGATTTGATTTTGCATTGCCTTCATATTGGTCTCATTAACCTTGATGTAGCTATCAAGTTCATTCGAGAGAGGTCTTTGGGAATTAGGAGCTGAATACCCTTGATTACCCCTTTGGGGTGGGTATTGATTGTTCGGGGCATGATATTGATTCTGCGTGTTTTGCCCTCTTTGCTGATTAGGATTAATCCTATTTGGATTGTTAGGAGGAGGAAATCCGGGTGGTCCATGTTGATTGCTAGCACGGTAGTTTGTTTCCACTTGAGGATGGTATTGGCCACCTCCTTGATTGGAAGATCCGGCTAAAGCTTTGACTTCAAATGCATTGCCATCGATGGCAGTACAATTGTAGTAAGCATGAGGACCACCACAAGTAACACAAACTTCTACCTTTTTTATTTCAGCAGTGTGAGAAGTTTGCGGAGCGGACTCTTTCTTTTGTGTGGAGAAAACCAAAGCTTGAATAACCTTCGTGAGTTCAGCAAGCTGAGTATCAGTACTGGACTGACTCACGGGAGATGAAGTAGAAGGACCAGCACTAGCCTGAGAATTATATGGTCTGGCTCGTGCCGTGCGGACCTTTGACTTATTTTCAATAAGTGCAATGGCTTCCTTAGTGGATTTGCTCAGAAAATTACCTCCAGCTGAGGCATTAAGAGAATCTTGGTCAGATGGGTTTAACCCATTGTAGAAAGTGTCCATTTGCATCAAATCGGTGAAACCGTGATGAGGACATTTGCGGAGCAATTCTTTGAAACGATCCCATGCCTCTCCAAATGGTTCATCAAACCTTTGAGAGAATTTCATGATTTCATTTTTGAGATACGTGGTTTTAGAAGGAGGAAAGAATTCATTCACGAATTTCTGAACCAAATCTTCCCATGTTGTTATCGATCGAGGGGGTTGTTTGTCAAGCCAAATCCGGGCTGCCCCATCGATGGAAAACGGGAAAAGAAGAAGTTTGATTGATTCCTCAGGGACTTTTTTGCATTTGATGGTGGATGTGATTTTGTTAAACCATCTAATGTGATCTTGAGGATCGTCCCTGTCAAAACCATAGAATTGCCGCTGGGTTACCAGGTTTATCAACCCAGTTTTAAGCTCAAAATTTTCAGCTACGATGGAGGGTTAATACACAAAAAAGTCACTAAACTTTACAAAAAAGTTCGCCTAAGTCACCCAACTTTCATTTTGTTCACTTAGGTCACTGAACTTTGAAACTTTATTCGACTTGGTTACTGATCTTTGAAACTTTGTTCGACTAGGGTACTGAACTTTGAAACTTTGTTCGACTAGGGTACTGAACTTTGAAACTTTTTATACGTTTTTCGTCTTCAGTAACTAAGTCGAATAAATTTTCAAAGTTCAGTGACCTAAGTGAACAAAATGAAAGTTGGGTGACTTAGGCGAACTTTTTTGTAAAGTTTAGTGACTTTTTTGTGTATTAACCCATGGCTGGAACAACAATGGCATCTCCGTACCCATTGGTGGGAGCTTGGAGAAGCTCATTCATAGGACGGTCTTCTGCCATGATGACAGGGTTTTTGGGATCAGTTCGTATCTCGGGTACGACTGATGGAGCAGAACGTCTACGACGTCTTCGAGGTATGTTTCCAAGCTCACGAAAAGGGCTTGATGACCTAGAAGAACGAGTGCGCATGCACTTTTAGCAAAAATTTTCAATTAAATCAAGAACGAAGCAGAAAACACAAGTGAACTTAAACCAAAAATCAACAAGCGTACGGTAGCTCTCTAAAAGATAAACGCACAGAGTGGCGGAGAAGCAAAGGTGGGCAATTAATGCTCCTTAAAAACCCGCTTCTTTCAGTTCGACAATTTAATGTCAAGCTATCCTTAAACCTCCGTTATAGTTTGTTTATCAATTAAAGGTGAGCCGATATTCGCAAGTTATACACAGGCAAGTTTTAAATCTGATGTTTGGGAACTTATTATGGTCGTACCCCCAGTTAGGTAGTACTCTGTCTTGGTTCTCGATGGTAAATTTTATTGTTGTTATTATTAAACAAAGAAAACGGAAAAATGTTTTTGGTGTTTTTATTTTTTATATGATAATATGTATAGAAAAGAAAAGAAAAATATTTTTGTATTTTATATTGTTTATGGGAAATAGGAACTTCTGGAAGAAGGATCTCAAATCACTAATCGCTTAAACTCTAAACAATATTGTCGCACACACCTCCCCGGCAGCGGCGCCAAAATTTGATCCGTACTGAATACACTTATAAATAAATGCAGACAGCGGATACACGTGAATAAATACAAATTACCCCTTTGTGAAAAAGGATACTTGCAAAAACTTACGTTCGTGTGTAGTGTGAAACCAGGTAAGTGATTACCCGAATCGTTTCCCAATGAGGTGTGAATGGGCAAACTGTGAAAAGTTAGGATTAGAGTGATAGATGATTTAGATATTTGATTTTGCTTTTGTAATAATTCTATTTAACAAATGAAAAAAAAAAAAAAAAAAAAACCAAATATACACAAGAGAATAAAACGCGAATTAATAAACTAAAACGCGTAACGGGAAATCTAAAATGGGACAAAAACTGAAATATATGAAATTTAAAACCTAAAAATGTAAAATTACTTAAAACTTATTTTAAAACTAAAATTATATTTTTTTTATACTTTATATCTAATTATTATTAATTATTTATTATTTAATTACTTTTTAAACTATTTAAATTTATAAAAAATACTAAATGAACAAAGAAAAATCTAAAACTTTTTCTATAAATATTATTAAGTGAAAAGAAGCTAAGGAAATTATAAAAATGAAAATTACTTAATTAAAAATTTAAAAAGATAAATTCTATTAAATAGAAGCTATCACTTATTTTCTATTTTGTTTTTCTTGAGGTCTAAAAATATTATTATATTTTTCCTAGAATCTAATTAATAAAAGAAAATTATGAAAATTAAAATTATATTTTTCTGATTAATATTCTATTTATTATGATTTAATTACTAATAGAAACTAATTAAAAAGATTAAAAATATCAAATGACTTAGGAAAAATCTGAAAAATTCAGGTTAAGTCTAAATTAATATTTGAAAGCTAGGAAAATTAAAATCAAAATTCTAATAAGCCCTGATAAGCAGTTGGACAGATAAGCAGTTGGGCAAATAAGCTAAAAATAAGCTAATAAGCTCAAAACTCAACCAAATGCTCAGAACAGGTTTAACCAACTTATATAAGCTTAAAACAACTTAAAGGAAACAGATAATCCCACAGATTAAGCAAATGAGCACTTAGGCAGTTGCACAATTTAGACAGAAACTCAGGAATATGGCCAAATTGCAAGGTAGATTAAGTAGTTCAAATAAGCAGATAAGTTGAATATTAAGGGGGAAAAAGTGAGCTAGTACTATGAGCTATTCAAAAAAACAAAAAGCAGGGCCTGAGCTTATCTAAATAAGCCACAAATGAGTTGGGTTCAGCAGCAAAAGCACTCAGTATACACTGAGTCTGCTGATGTGCAGAGTTGTGAAGGAGTGCACAACACTAAGGGCTCCAATCCAACTCTTGTGTTTACTTTAAATGGATCACAAAGGACTCAGAAAAGCCAAGAAAAAGGGTCAAAAGAGCTTATAGCTGCTTATGGCTTATTTGGTCTTTTTAGAGTCTAAAATGATCACAAGTGATACAAAATTTGATTTTCTATCTATTTTGCTAAAGAGATCTTGAAAACAGCTTATTATGGCTAAATTAAGCTGATCCAAAGTTGGGATATTGGCCAATGTACAGTACAAGCTAGTTTGACTAGTTTGACTGCTCAAACCAAACACCCCTTAATAGGCATCTGTGGTGACTTTTAACTAGCACAGCCTAATTTGACTAATGATTTCTGGTTTTTACTGGTTAATTAACTTATATAAACTATAATAAGCAACTTTTAGAACATAAATAAGTGATAAATTAAGCTATACTATGTTTTGCTATTTTTGGCTTTTTATAGTGTTTTTAAAGAAAATGATACAAAAGCTATAAAAACTGATTTAACTAATGAAATACACTTAAGAACTATAAATAAGCAAGAACTTATGGAAATAAGCTGATAATAAGCTATTCAACAGTAAGATAGTAAATAAAGCAAAAAAGGAGAAAACAAGCTTACAACTGATAAGCTATAGAACAAAGGAACAAGGACCAAGAACCAACCTAGCTTGTTCATACAAGCTAGAAAACCCAAGAAAAGCCTTCCTGGTTAGCTTTTTTACACAGAAACAGCTTATTAGCTCCTCAGTTGACTTTCGTTGACTTTTCCATATTAATATTATTAAGCTAAGTTTAAGCTTACAGAAAGCTATGGAAAGCTTTTATAAGCTTAAAGGAAGGGTTATTATGGCTTTTGAGTGATTATTAAACAACTTGAAACTTAATACGAATTACAGAAAACTTGAAATTGTGAAGTAACTGAAATTAAATGCAAGATGTATTTAAATTCGAACAAAAGGACTGTAAATTGCTTATATTGATTACTGAAAGTGAAAATTACAATAAGTAAATGACTGGTAATTAAAGACGATTAACTAAAAATTAACTACTCCTTTTCTAGTCTATTACATGGTTCTATATATACAAAGATAAAGTGGGATTGCCTTCTTATCTTTTCCTGAGTCTCTCTGCACCCTTGGATTGCTTTGAATCGATCTGAGCCTTTGATTCTTCATTTTGGCGCCAAAATTATCAATAGCAGGTTTTAGCAATTAATGCATTTTGGTTAGATGTGGAGGTGGAGAAGAAGCATTAAATGAACTTTGGCTTGTTAGGTAAGGTGGGTAACAGAGGAGGGGGGTGGGTGTGTCAGAGAGGCGGTGGAAAAGGTGGTATTGGTGGGTGGTTTTTGGCGGGTCAAGGTTTAGGAGAAGAATTTGACTAAGTCAAACCTTCTGGTTTAAATAAAAAGGGTCGGGTTTGGTTTTGTTTTGGGATTGGGCTAGTGGGTAGTGGATTGGGCTTGGGTTTAGTGACTGGGTTATAGGATTGGATATGTAGTTGGGTTTAATTATAGTTAAGATAGATTTGGATTTTAGGTAAACTTTAGGGACCAATGTTGTATAATGCTGAAAATCCAAGGACCCATGCTGCCAAAATTCCAAACTATTTCCAAGGACCATTTGAGTCAAGTTTCAATAGTACAAGGGTATAATTTGATAAATTACACTTTTTAAATACCCGAGGACTAAATTTGCCAACATTGAAACTTGAGGGGTAAAAGTTGCCATTTTTAGAAAACTTTCATCCAGGGATTAAAAGTGAATATGTTTGATATCCCAAGGACTAAAGTTGACTTTTCTTTCATTTTAAACCTTCAGGGACTAATTCTGCCAATTTGTGAAACTTCAGGGACTGAAAATGACAATTTTGTGAACTTTGCATGTTTTTCACTTGTTTTCAATCTTTTTGTTCCTGAATCATATAAAAACACATTTTATGATATTTTCTGTATTTTGAAGCATATCTGCATGTTTTTAAATGTTTTTGCAGATAAAATGTGACAGAAATGATGAGTATTTAGACACTCATCAGTATGCTATTACCTTCTCTCTCTGCATCAACACGGCTCCCAAACCTTTGTGTGATGCGTCACAATACACAACAAAATCTTCGCTACCCTCGGGTAAAGCCAAAATAGGTGCACTACACAATCTTTCCTTAAGGAGTTGAAAAGCTTCTTCCTCCTTATCTCCCCAGTCGTATTTCACATTCTTTTGGGTCAGTTTCGTTAATGGCTTTGTTATCTTAGAGAATCCCTCTATAAATCTTCTGTAATAACCGGCAAGTCCTAAGAATTGTCATATTTTCGTTGGTGTTGTGGGCGTTGCCCAATCCTTAATGGCCTCAATCTTAGCAGGATCTACGTGAATTCCTTGCTTATCTATCACGTGACCAAGAAATTGCACAGTCGATATCCAGAATTCACACTTCGAAAACTTAGCATATAACTCTTCCTTTTTCAATAATTCCAGGATTAGCTTGAGATGTTCCTCATGCTCTTGCTCATTCTTGGAATATATCAGGATATCGTCAATGAACACTATCACAAATTTATCCAAATACAGCTTACACACACGATTCATGAGATCCATGAATACTGCTGGTGCATTTGTCAAGCCAAATGGCATAACTTGAAATTCGTAATGGCCATATCGGGTTTGGAATGCGGTCTTCGGGATATCCTCTTCCCGGACTCGAAGTTGGTGATAACCCGATCTCAAGTCTATCTTAGAATAAACCGATGAACCTTGCAACTGATCGAATAAATCGTCTATCCTCGGGAGTGGGTATCTATTCTTAATGGTTAGCTTATTCAGTTCCCGATAGTCAATACACATCCTGAAGGATCTATCCTTCTTCTTAACAAACAAGACAGGAGCTCCCCAAGGCGAAGAACTCGGTCTGATAAAACCTTTTCCAGATAGTTCAGCTAACTGGTCAGACAACTCCTGTAATTCCGTAGGTGCTAAACGATAGGGTGCTCGCGCTACAGATGCGGCTCCTGGCACTAAATCGATTTGAAATTCGATTTGTCTGGCCGGTGGAAGTCCCGGTAAGTCTTCTGGAAAATCCCTTACGATTGGCACATCTTCCAACCTTTTCTCTCCAGGTTCCCTTTCTTTCTTTTCCGTGACATGAGCTAAAAAGAGGTAGCATCCCTTCTCGATGTACTTCTGCACCTTTGTACACGAGATGATGCTCAATCTTGATGAATACGCACGATCAGAGCGATCGCCTTCAATGATTAGAACTTCGTTCCCATAGGGTACTCTAATGATCTTCTCATCACAGACGATGACGACATGATATTTCGATAGCCAATCCATCCCTATGATGACGTCAAAACTACCTAATTCTACTGGCATCAGATCAATGTTGAACGGACGATTCAATAAGTTTAGAGTGCAACCCCTTATAATGGTACCTACTCTTTCTAGGTTTCCGTTTGCTAGTTCAACGTCAAAGGCATTATCTAAGGTGGTCGAGGCTATATCGAGTAAAGGACTAAAAGCGGTCGATACAAAACTTCTATCTGCTCCCATATCGAAAAGTACTGAAGCATAACAATTATTTAAAAGAAACGTACCCGTCACCACGTTCGGGTCGTCCTGTGCTTCCCTTCTGCCTACGACATAAACTCTTCCACGGGCTCTTCCTTCATTACCCTGATTCCCATTGTTAACCATTGCCACCTGGTTTCTTGGTCCTCCACCGTTTCCTTGGTTTCGGGGCTTATTGCACTCGTTCCGATAATGACCCTTTTCACCACATCCAAAGCAGGTGACATCCGCCTTACGGTTGAAGGGTGGTGCTGCTGAGCGGTAGCTAGGGGTCTTGCCCTACAGTTCTTTGCCAAGTGCCCTATCCTTTGGCAATTGTTACACTTCACCGTGCACTGTCCCCTGTGATGTAACTTGCAGCGGTTACAAAAAGGCGTATTCTTGTCATAACCCTTCTTGTCACTTGAACCAACTGCATAAACCTTGCCTATACTCTACTTTTTGTTCTGAGAGCTGTTGTTATTACCCTTGGAGTGATCTTCCCACTTCCTTTTGTGGTCAATACTCTTCTCTGGAATATCCTCCAGTTCCTGATCCATTAACTTGTTTGCCGTCTCCATGGTCTCATGAAGATCTGCAGCTCTCGAGGTAGTCACATAACCTCTTATGGACTTCGGTAAACCACGGATATACCTCTCAATCAATCTTGCTTCAGTCCAAACCATTTCCGGACATAGCAAAGCCAACTCCTGAAATCTCTGGTTGTAAGCAGCGATATTGTTGTTTTGCACCTTCAAATTCCAAAACTCTATTTCCAACTTCTTAATCTCATTTCGTGGGCAATACTTCCTAATCACTAGTTCCTTAAAATCTTCCCAAGGCATAGCATAAGCAACATCCATGTTAGCCGATTTCATGTAGTTGTTCCACCAGGTCAATGCAGCATCCATGAAAGTGAACGATGCATACTTGACCCTGTCGTCCTCATTACAACCACTGATACGAAACACGGTTTCTAACTTCTCAATCCATCTAGTCAAACCAACGGCTCCCTCTGTTCCTCCAAATCCTCCAACCATGATTTTTCAGAATTCAGAGTAAGTACAACCACGACTGTTGGTCACTGGCCTAGACGTTCCGGTGTTGGTGGTCGAATTGTTTGCGGCTGTGAGAGTGGCGGCCACACGATCAGCAACAAGCTGGTCCAGCGTTGCTTGATTCACCACTGGGGCAGTAGCTGCGGCCCTAGTAGGTGCAACATTCTCAGCAGTCTGGCCTTGTGCGGCTCTGGTCGGGGCGACATTCTCAGCAGTCCTTCCCCTCACTGACCTTATCGGAATAGGTGTGTTGGCGGTTTGTCCTCGTGTGACTCTGGTTGACTTTCGTTTGGGTGCCATTTATCTGCATCACAAAAGATGGCGATAAATGAGATTTTCGTTTATAGAAAAAAAATCATATGGATATGTTGATAGCGAAAACAGAATACAAGAGTAAGGTCAACCACAGAGGAAAAATGAATAATCAGATCGGAAGGCTAAGCTTGTTATATATATCAAAAGATAAAGGTTCACAAAATTACAAGCTTGGTCAATAGTTAGTTCTAAAGTACTACAGAAATACTAATAGTCCTAGAAATATGTCATCACTACTACAATCTAAGCTTGGTCACTGGCTAGGCGTAACTCCTCCAAGCCTAAAGTCAATCCTCCAATAGCGGTCTCCAACTGGTTTACGCGATCCCTAAGCTCCTGGTTTTCCCTCATCACGGCTCCAATAGTGTACTCAGCAGTCGAAATCCTCTACCACTGAATACGGTCAACACCTCTGGCTCGTCTCATCATACCCAATATCCTACTTTGGCCTCTGCCTAAACCAATAGCCCTGAAATCTAACCCTCTAAGCTCCCTGCCATGTAACCTCTTTAGAGCATCCAATCGAGCTCTCAACCCAATCATCACTCTACGGTCAGAATACAACTCCTCAAATAAGACACAAGCTGCCTGATCAATAGTCCTAATCCGCCTCCCACAGTCTGAATGCGATCAGACTGCTCCAATCTCCCAAGCTGATCCAAATGTACATCAAGTAGATTCGCCTGGTTCGTCAGCTGAATCCAGATCTGCTCCATCTCAGTAGGCTCCTCAAGCTCTGCTAGCGGAGAAACCACTGGCGATGGGAGTGGAGTAGGCATCGGAGATGGTGGCATGAAAGAACGAGATGACGGTGTGTACTCTGGGCTAGCTACACGTACACCCGTGCTAACATCACAAGCAATGTCCAACCACTGACTGTCATCCAAACCCTGAATCTCAGCATCTCTGGAGCTCTGTCCAACCTCAAACAATCCCTGAACATCCTCCATGATGCCCTTACCATCCCTCGGCATTATAACCTGATCTAAATCCATAGGAGTATCCTTATCCCTATCATCATCTATACCCATAGGAGTGTGCTCGGTTGGTGCAGTCACAGCAGGAGTAGGCTCATCCTGAACCTGCTCTGGATCCTCCACTGGATCCTTATCTGAATAGGTCTCCACTGATCTCCTACGTCTCTGACTAGGTGGGGAATGGTCTGGAGATGATGTAGGTGACTGAGGTGATGAATCAGCAGGAGCACCCATATAACCATAACGGGTCCTACTAAGAGATGAAGTCAACACAGATGATAACTGAAGACGACGTCCACGGACTCGCCTATATGATGTCCGACGTCTGACAGGTGGGGTATCATGATCATGCTGAGTAAAGGCGTACAGCTGAGCTGGTGATGAACGGTGTGCTGTGGTGGATCTGTGTAAGTACGGTGAGGTAGATACCGGAGCGGTGTGTACAGGCTGAGCTGGAATAGATGGCTGAGCAGTAGCACGAACAACCTCCATCAGTGGATCATCCATGAATGGGATTGGCTGTCGTGTCGGAGAAGTGAGTCCATCAGTAGCTACCTCGGAGTGTGTGCCGAATGGGAGAGACATAGTCTGTGACAAATATAGTGGGACACGTATAAGTATATAGAAAATACTTATATCATATATGCTTATTATAATACTCAAATAGCATATCATAACACTAAATCGAATAAAGTAAATAATGCTCAAATCATAGCAAGCTAAACTGGCAGGCATCCGGCGGTCATGATGGAAAGTTTTTCATAAATCGGTTATAGTTTAAGGTTTTTATAAACCACGTTCTCTATAACCTAGGCTCTGAATACCAATCTGTAACACCCCCAAAATCAGAATATTCGTGGAAGCATACACTTTGGGGTGCTACGAGGTCGATAATCATAACACAAGATATAGGGAACGGATTAAAAATCCGTTTTAAAATATATTACATAAGTCAAATTATGTAGCGTTACATAAAATCCATTTCAGATGAAAATGAAGCCCATTTAAATAAAAGGTCCAACTGTCAGAGTAAACGCATTAAAAACATTTCCATCACTTATTACGACCGTCGCCATGCTCTGCACTCGGCTAAACGCACCTCAGTTTCCTGAGAAAAACATGCTAAAAGTCAGCTAACGCTGGTGAGTTCATAGGTTTAAGTAAATAGCACATATGGACCAATAGCAATATCATAAAAACAATTCAGCAGATACACACTACTCAGCTATGCAAACACTAAGCCTCATCCTATCGATCTATGACAGCGCAACACGCCAGCCTGGCGTTAGCAATTAAATAAGGGTGCCCGCGAGTGTTAATCCCCAGACACTCGGACTATTATTCGATTTGGTATACGTTCCCTTGGCTATGCCGAGCCAACCGAACGGGGACGTCACTCCCAATAGATCTATTTATAACAAACGGCTTCCTAGACAGGAATTAACGGCAGATGATAGTGGGCACAAAATGGGATTCAGCAAACTTAGGTTTCTACATATTAGTGTGTACTTAAAAACAAAATTCATTTCTGGTCCATGAAAACAGTTTTGCATGTTTCTCACCCCAAGTTTATAAAGCAAAAATCGTATAAAATATGGGGCTATAAACTCACCTTTCAACAACAGCAATCTGCTAAGCAACAAAATAATGCAACCGCGTCGACAGACAACCTAAATCAGTACGGTAAGTCTTAGCGAAAATACTCGTGTCTCATGTGTCCTTATTTTATTTGAAAAGTTTACGCATGACTAGTGCTCGTGTATTTCTTGCTTGCTGTGTGGTAAAATATATTTTGAAACAATTTATCGTTGACGTTCTTTATGACGGTGTCTCATGGTGAAAGTGTACGGTGGGAATACGTAACGGAACATCCGTGCTAGTATTCACCGCTTAAAATACGCAAGTGTTATATATATATATATATATATATATATATATATATATATATATATATATATATATATATATATATATATATATATATATGATTAATTACTTTTGTTATTTAATTAATTAAGATTAAAATTAATTAAATAGGTTTTTGAGAAATAAATAAAATAATGGAGTTAGTGGAAGATTATTATATTATAAACATTATTTATCATTTATAATACAATTTTGATTATAGGAAAAACTAAAATATTGTTAAGTAATTTTTATAAAGTTTACTTATGTTAACTGTTTTCACAAAAATATTCTAAGTGTTTGATTTTTAGAAAATTTGGGCATGACCCATTCGTTTGTACAATGTTTCCATATTTCTCAAGTGTTTCAATTTTTCCTCAAATATTCCACTAACTAACTATATGTGCAAAAATGTGATTGTGATATATATTGTAGTCGTCGTGAATGTTTTCATCGTTATATTATTCGTTATTGATACGTTAAGTATTATCAATAGATTTCGACACAAGGTCAATATTTTGTCAAAAAAAAAGTCAACAAAGTCTATTTCAATATTAACTTAGTGAAAATGTCAATTTTTACCCTTCCGGAGATTAAACGTCTCAAAATAGGTCCGAAAACGGTTTTCGTTATATTTATTGTTTCGTTAACTCTTAATAAACACGGCGAGTCGGAAAATACTCCAAAAATCATTTTCGTCATTTTTGTTGCTCATTGGGCCGAAAACTAGAGAAAAGCCCAATAACCAAGTTTTAGTCCAAAACGCATTTTTAGTTATAACGTATATATCGATGCGTTTCTAAAAATCATTTTACTCGCTCATTGGGTCCGTTTGGTCAAAAGGTCAAAACTACAAAATCCTTCATGGGCTTCGGCCCAACAGTAAACTTGTGGGTTTTATGGCCCAAAAATTAATTTAGTCCATTTTGTTATTATTTAGTGCTTATTAGTGATTATTAGTTACTAAACAAACTTTATACTTATCAAATAAGCTCTAATAAATAAGCTACTTATCTAAATATTCCAAGTTGACTATTTTATGGTCTATTCGACCCATATTATTTAGTTCAACTCATTTTCCCATTTTTACTAGTTATTTTCTATAGCTTATGGCTTATTAAATAAGCTAATCCAAATAAGCACTTAACTATATTTTTCCACCATTTCACCATTTGAGCCAAAATTTTATGTTTTTCAAAACCTTTATAATTTTTTATTTTTAATCTAGCCGATCCATGAATATGTTCACAAAAGCTTATATATTGATTAATCTCGCGTAAAAACCGTAACTAGTGTTTGTATCATCAAACTAACACCATATGTAACAAGATTTACCACACAAGCAAGAAATTTATAAACTAACTAATAAAACTCAAAGAAGTCGAGCACTATATAGAAGCATACAAGCCCTAGATTTTTCCAAATCAACAAAATATATACTTTCAACACTTTTAAACATCTTTAGGCATCAAATGAACAAGAGATTATAAAGATTTGAAAAGTTTTATGGATCCTTACAATGGTTGTGGATTTAACGAGCCAAGGAAGAACAAGAAACACCCAATGCTTCACCAAATTTACCCAAACTAAGTTCCAAATAACCCAAAAACCTTTAATATACACTCTAATGCATTTGATCTTCAAAGAAAATGGATGGATTTTGATAAGAAGAGTGTGTCGTGTATAGTGATGATCAAAAGTGATCTAGGAAGGTAGATGAGAGCTTAATGGATAAGTAGTTTTGTCTTAGTAGCTTTTAAGGCAAACTAGTAATATTTATAAGATATATAAGAGTTAGTGGAGGTATTTTGGATCCTAGTGGTGTAGTAAACACATGAGGCCGGTTCTAAGGTTATTAGGGGGAGGGTGATTTTTATTTTTACCCGCATTGGTGTATCGTGTGTCGGTTTGAGCTTAAAATGTAGCCGTAAAGTCCCGTTTTGACGTTTTTGGACACGTTTACGTAAAATAAAGTTTTTATCCGCGTTTTTGTCAGAAATGTAATAAAATATCATTACTGACTCAAAAATATATTTATTTGACTGCTACCATATGTACTGTGCTATCGGTACGCGCGTGCGGTTGCTTTTCAGAAAAATGCGAGAAAGCTCTCAGTAAATTACGAGACTTGTCAGTAACTATCAGAAATGTGATAATTTAGGCTTACTGAAAAAAATATACTTTTTCTGCAGTGACTGTAAGCTACAGTATGCGGGACAGCTCTAAAAAATGCTCAAAAACACCCAGAAACATGCAAATGCGCATAGAAATGCTTAGCTTAAAAATAATTAATACTCATATAATATTAATTAACAACGTGAAAATTACCATTTGTCACAAAATGACCCGTTAAATGCTATTTCTATGTAATTTTTTCTTAGCCTAGCTTCCTGCTAGCTTTTTTAATAAAATTCCTCCGTTAAAAAAAACATCTGAGTCTCGATGGCGTTTGAATCAATCAAAGATGTGATACCATTTTTAGGTGCATACTTTGCTACAGCGGTTATTATTTGTGCACTTTTAGTTATAGCTGATATTGTAAAGGGATGTCAGAAACGTAAGTTGTAGATTGCAAGCCAGTATCTCAATGGAAATTCCATCTCCGTCTCACTCATGTCATCAGGTCTGACTATTTTGTTAGACCTATCTGCTGATATGGAAAATGATAGTATCAATAAATCTACTTCCACTGGCCTCTTGTTTATGGGTGTCACAGTCTCCTATCTTCACTTGTCCTTAGCGACAAAAAGTCCAAAAGAACTATGGAGCAGAACTTCTTCCATCCTTATACCATCAATCGTGCTTATTTTCAACAAATTTATCATTCTCTTTGTTCACGGTTATGCTCCATTCAGTCCCACTTTCATGTTGCTTGTCGTGGTGTTTGTCTCGCCAGTCACTGTTTCCCTCATGGTCCTTGCTTTTCACAGGCTTTTATGTCTTTCTTTGAAATTATGTTTTTCATTCAAGCATTCTTGTCTGGACCTTTTCTAAGAATATGCTACAGAACTTTGTTAACTATTCTTCGAATACAAGATAATGACCAAAACAACACTAACAGCGATGACGAAGTGTATTTTAGGTTTGCTATACACATAGACGAAACAACAAGACCTTCAAAGAGATACATAAAAAGATGTATCAACCAGATAGACCAAGTCATTCGCGTGTCTCAAAACCCACGTCAAGTGGAATTTCTTTCGTTTCTTTGTAATTCTTCACAAGATTTCATTGGTGTTTTTTAGTATGACTCAGATACTGATTTGAGAACCCACTAGACATGTTGGATCCTAGTTGTAGCAACATTAACTGGAGTTGCGATTGCAAATCCTGCCATTACACAACAGGTTAAAGATTCGTTAACCACTTGTGTCAGGGAGGTTTTAAAACTTGTTGCAGCCATCGAGAAAGAACGATGTACACTCAATGTCCTTAGCACACAAATATGGTCCCAAGTCGATCTATTTCACAAATGGTGTGAATTTGATCTTCATACAACTGAAGACGAATCTTACCTGGCTTTTCTCGAGAGGTTACATAAAGAATGTGAAAAAATCGAGGGAACTATAGACAATGAACAAATGGGCATGGTTGAAGATGCGCTAACCGTTTCTTAGTACATTATTGCACAATGTATGCACCAAATAAGCAAGACCATGTTGAACCGCCTTCATGATCCCGAGAATCAGACTATTCTAGAAGGTCACTTTGAGGATACAAGACAATATATCGCTGATGTGTTGTATGCTTGTTTCACGAACATTCCAAGCCTTATTGAGCTTAAATGTCATGAGGTATCCACTGATAAGAGGGAGAAAAGTATATTAATGATTGCTCGACTCCTAGCGAGTTCGAAAGATATACTTCCAGAGCTTGAAAATCGAGAGGTGCTAGTGAATTTGAATTCAATGGCTTATATCAACGAGTGGCGTGCGGGTCGATCTTCGAGTGGTGCCTCATAAAGACAGTGTGTTGGTTTGGTTATAGCGAGACGTAATTTGTGGTTGTAATGTTAGAATGTGTTTGGTTAATAGTGTTATTGTAATATGCTGGAACTAGTTTGGCTATTATTTATCTATCTATACTATATATAAAAGAAAAACGGTCAAACCTTGAAAAGTGAAATGTTGAAAGTCAAAAGTGAGATAAATGTATAGTGTAACTAATACTCTTATTAAAACACCCAATTACTTAAATGTACAATAATTTATTCACATTGTACAACCAATTAAAAGCATATTTACCAAATTAAAAACAACCAATTAAAACACCCCGTTATTAAAAAGTACAATAAAAATTTCACAATGTACAATTTAAGCAAGCTACAACATAATTCAAAATATAAAATAATTAAACACACTAATTAATGTTATTTTAAAACACCCTAAAATGAAAAGTACATGTTATTATACACATTATACAAATTAATAAAACACACAAAGCTTCATACAAGCTAACAAGTTGATGGTACATATAGTTTTGAAAACCGGACTGGACCAACGGGTTCAACCGGGAACCGGTGTCGCCACCGGTTCGGCTAACCAATAAAAGCCATCCGAAAATGAACCAGAGAGGACCCGTTGAAACCGATACAAACTGGTGAATCAGGTCTCACCGAGATCTATTTCTTCGGTTAATCGTCGGCGGGTACCCTGCTATACTATATATAAAGGAAAAACCAAAAAGTAAAAAGTAAAAAGTTGAAACTAAAAAAGGAAATGTTGAATATATATATTTCAAAAGGAAACTATTAATACATATCGAAAACCGGGTTGACCCGGGACGCTTCAAACCTGGCGGGTTGACCCGGTTTAATTTGACCCGTTTTCGACCCAACCCGTCGGGTTGACTCGGTTTAAATCGACCCAATTTTTTATTTGAACAGTTCAACCGATTGAACCACCCGGGTCGAACCGGATTTCAAAACATTATGTTTAATCCCCAAATCTTGAAACTTTTATTATTTTTCGTTTATAACCCATAAACTTTTTTTTAACACAAAACGATCTGTCGCTATAAAATCACGTTGTTATGCACGGGTACTCGTCTAGTATAATATAAATATCTTTTCTGTTTAAATAAAATAAAGATAGTTGTCTCAAAATGTCCCGCTTTTGCATATGTTTGCACTAGTGGTACGATTTGACATGGTTAGATACATAGGGGGTGTTTGAAAGTAGCTTAATTGGATGACTCAGCACCTTCCTCCTATTCGGTCAGAGGATATCTTGTTTGGTGGAGGAAAAAGTGACGCTCAATGGATCAGTTAAGTACTGGATGGCCCATACATGGAGGTATAGCTCTGCCATTCAGAAGCTCTATTTATTCACCAAAACTATACATGGCACTTTGCATTTAATGTTTGGTCGTTATTTTTTTTATTTGATTACTTTACTTAGACTTTGGAACTAATATTTTGTTTATGTTTTATCACGATTTTTTTTACATATCTTTACATTATTGTTTTTCAGATGAGATAATGTAATCCATTTATTTGTTTCATCAAGCATTTCTTTATTTCATTTTTATAAATTAAAAATGTTATGACTTGAAACATTTATGATGTATCAAACAAAAAAGTTAATTGGATGATAGATTAAGGAAAGTGAAATTTTTTTATCTCTTTTATCACACAATCATTTTTATTCAGAATCATATTCATTCAGTGTCTTTGACTCATTCAGCACGATGATTCATTCAGCGCTAAATCATAATATTTTATCAAATAGCCCCTTGTATCAAGTTATTGGTTGGATCTAATGCAACATCCCAACACTTTGCACTGCTTTTAACTTATGAGAACAAGAAAATCGTAGGAGTTTCTTATATTGAGTAGACGTATACCCTGATTAGCCACCATCTGATAAAATATGGTATTCACTATGAATTACTATGCCTGTCATATGATTTGATTATGTTTTGAATACCTTTAGTTTACTTAGATTGTTGTTTCTGTGGTAGCCAAAATATTACATGATGTGCATTTTGCCTTTAGGAGTTTCTTATATTGATCAAAAGTAAATTAGAGCTTTGATGATTGTCTTCAAGTACTTAACCAGAGCAGAAGAATCATGCCTGTGGGGATAAAGTGTGGTCCATTGTAGTTTATTCATAGCCTCGTCCATAAATTCAAGGAGATATATCATGACTATATAAATTTATTGTGTTGGGCACTATCAAGTCTTTTTTTTTTTTTTTTTTTGTTAATTTTGTTTTATTTTTGTGTAGCTAACTCGGTAAGTGATTGTTGTTTGTCCAAATAGAAACATATGGGATGGTGTCGTGAAAAGATGGCTTTTGAGTTATTTGATTGTGGATAAAATTTGTTCTTAAAGCTCTTTTATGTCTTTGTTTGATGAGGGGTTTATTTATTTAGCCATCCCAGTGTTTCAGTGATGACAAATCTAAATTTTAGCTACAAGATGGTGCGATTCTGGAGCCTAACTCATTGGTGGTCGTTTCCGAACTACACCATCTACTATCCGTGGTCTTTCAGGTTTCTTTTCTAGTAAATGAACATAATTAACGCTACTTTCACCAACACACATCTGATTTCTTAGTTTACGTGGGTACATCTCATATTTCTACGCAAGTTGTGACTCTTAGCGATGACAATTTAAGGTTTAATAACGACATATATTAGCGCTTATTAGTGATTACACATTATATGTGCCCTAGCTAATTAAGCTTATGATTTAGAAAGCATAATGCTCAAGAAATATTGTTTACAACTCATGCACCAACAATCATATGCAAGTTGCTATCTTATATATGTTAACTAGGTATGATTTAGGCCGTAGCACGGCCCATGAAGATTAATGTCGTTGATCACATGTACAATGTGAACTGAATAGCATATTGTATCACTGCTTTTAAGTAATGTTGTTGTAGGATAAAAACAAATTAACATAACAAAAATATGTAATGTGTAGCTCGTTTCCTCAAACCCATAAATCGTACTACTTTTTACGTTGTATAACGATTTTATTAAGTTCCAATTTCCAACTTAGACTTAGTATGTCTTCACCCTATCATCTTTACACCCATAGCCATCACTTCGTATATAGTATCATGAATAGCATCACTTTTAAAAAGTGTTATTTTTTCTACAGATTATAACTCATTTATTGATTGTTTCTTTTAGATTTAAATTTTGCCAATTGAAATCGTTTTTCATAAATCTGTTTTCTGCAACACATTTTGGTGTCCCATTATTCAAAACAAAGAAAAAATGTAAAAGAGAAAATGTGCCTTCGAATTTTGTATAAACCAACAAAACATATAATACCACTAATAACAAGTAAACAAGTGCAAAAGTGAAAATCTAAAAGTTCAACCTTGAATGAGCTAGACTTGTTAAGCATATTGTGGTTACATGCAAAATATAAAGTGAAGAAAGAAGAACAAGAAATGATGTGAAATAGAAAGTAAGTGAAACTGACTCATATTATACACTAATGTTGTTAGTCTATGGCTAAGCACACTTGTCGCACTATCAAAGCAATATGTGAGGACACTTATCATTTTTCTGAGTGTATACGTGAGCTTAACTATGTTAGATTCCTTATAATAGAAGGTAGATAAGTCACTATATATTTGTGTAATATTCAATATGTGTTTGAAGGCCATGATTCTTTTGATCATAATAGTTGTACGAGACGATGAAGGCTGAACCAGGCTTATATGACTTTGAACAAAGCATGTGATTGTGTCAGCTCTTAAAAGATTCTTGAGCCTATTTTGGAGAAAGAATTGAATTAAAGTTTTAATCGGAAATTTTTGAAAGACTACAATAGCATGGACAGGATCAAAATTTTAACACTCAGTTGGTAAAGAATATTTAAAAGATCAAAATACAAGTATAAAGTTGAAGTGATGCTATGTGTGCATGATACACATAGTCAAACACTATTTGCTACGAACTATTTGGTTCAAAAAATTTAGTTGGCCATGATAGCTACATATATGAATTACTAGTATTTTCTTGTAACATGTATACGTTGAAATAATCAGCACCCGATGTTTGTCTCTAAATTGTGTATCTTTATGTAGGATAGCAATTCTTCTCATCAGAGAAAGAGAAGTGATAACACTGATTAGAATACTCAAGATAGCTAATACTGTAATAAGTATCCATAATGCTTAGTGCTAACAGAGTGTTAGGATATGAATTTGCCATGTTTATTTGTAGGTTGTAAATGCACGCAAACATTAACATATAAACAAACTTAGATGTGATGTAAATAAACCAATATATCAACAAAACTCGCATATCGAGAAAATTTAAATGTAAAACAGAGGAAAATTAAGTAGAATTGACCTACGACTTATAACACTATGCATTCCATAAAATAAGCAACATAAATATTTATCCACATGTTAAAAGTAAGATCCATATTAAGTAACATTAAAACTAACATAGAATCCAATTGATTTTACCTTTTATTAAACATAGTAGGGTACCCGTATATGCGACGGCAACAATTATGTAGCGGAACTTTTTGACGAGCAATATTATCCGATTACATGTTTTTGGTAATTTTTCGATCAGAAATGTGTTTTCGGTTGTTTGAAATGACTATGTAATCCTATTACAGTGTTAAGCGGGAGGAAAAAACTTTGTAACTTCAATCAGTTATAACCATGCTTATTGGTTAATTCAATCGTTTTTTCTTGATCTTTTACGCATTATAGTTGTCAACATATACGGGGCGGAGGGATAGTGTAAATAGGGGGGGGGGGGGGGGGGGGGCGGTGCCCTCAACAAATTGGGCAAAAAAAATTTTATATAGTGCAAAATTTTGGGTTTTACGGGAAAAAAGTTAAATTGCCCTCGGCCAAAAAATGAAATTGCCCTCAACAAAATTTTGGGATGCTGAAATTAGGCTGTTTGGCACTAATTAAGGTGTTTGGATGCTGAAATTAGGGTGTTTGGCTGTAATTAGGTTGTTTGGATGCTGAAATTAGGCTGTTTGGATGCTGCTGTAATGCTGTTTTTTGTGGCTGATTTTGCTGCTTTTAGTGCAAAATTTTTTGCCCCCCATATGCCAAAATCCTGGCTCCGCCACTGAATCGTTTTTTCTTGATCTTTTACGTATTATAGTTGTCAACATATACGTGGCCGGTGTACGAGACGCGAAAGTAGACGTAACAAGGACAAAAAGAGTGTGGATTCTCATTAATCAAGTAGCTGGGGTTTGTAATGTTTCATTGAAGACTCAATTTCAAATCTCACAAACAACAATTTTGGAGCCAGTATCTTTAGGTGTCACTTTTCAAGTGCAAACATCCTTGTGAACCAGAGAAATGGAGAGAAATGTGGAATAAATCATGAGTTTGATCTCAACTCTACTCGGTTTGCATAAAATACCCGAATGTTGTTGGGAAGGATCACATCAAGTCCAAAATGGATCTTGGTTTTAGATTAGCGATTGAACCAACCTTCTTGTCTAAAATGCAAACATGTACTGTATATATTTGTTTGCTGTAATGTATATAGATATTTTTATCCTTGATACATTGTTTTACCAGGAATTTTCCTTTAAGATCTTTAGAACAATGGTTGATAAAGAAAGGAGAAAAAAACACAATAGTTCACTTACACAAATACATATTAATGTTGTTGTCCAAATACTCCACATCAAGAATAACTCCAAACATCATTTACAAACCAACGCTAGCAATTATTAAGATTATGGACAGGTCGTCCCAACATCTCCAACATTGCAGCAACATATAAAAAACAAAGGAAATACAACTCCTATAAAAACTCAGCTATAACAAGCAATCCAACACAATACAGAACTACTCATCACCTATTCACCAAAAGCATCTAAGGATATATAAAACCATGACTACAGTTCCTTAAATATGACAGCACACTTATTATCAAAGTGTAGTTACCACCTCACACTTTTAGTATAAAGAAGCTGAACAATAAAGCATCACCAATGGTTCAATAGCCACATTTCCAATCGAGTTCTAGCCCCATCATCTCTGCAGATACATCCTCACTACTTCAATACAACACTGCCACTGATTATTTCTTTTACTATACTCCAGATATTGTTCCTCTCCTGTTTTGAACGCATCAAAGAATTATGGAACCAGAAATCAAGGTTCAAGAAGAACAAAAATCGCAAAGAGATGAAGTCAAGAGCACAGAAGAACTCAGCCAAACCAATATAGAAATCGAAAGAAAAGAAGAAGAATCAAGCAGCCAGAACACAACCCCTATTATGTTCCACCACCCGAATCATGTCTATATTGGTTTGGCTGAGTTCTTCTGTGCTCTTGACCAATATAGGATCGATGACAGTCATGGTTAAAGGATGTGTTGTAGGGTTTGGGTACGATGAGACTAATCATGTCTCCTATGGACCCCAAATATAGGTAACAACTTTACTTTTTGATTTGCAATTATGCATAAAAGAAGCTAGAAATAAATTTTGGTGCTTAAAGTTGTGTTTCACGATGCCTCTTGATTCTATTTTGAGTATAAAAATTTGTGGTCGCTGTTTTTCAAATTCGCTGTGCAGAGACACACTTGGAGTTATCTTTAACTTCTTATGTCTCTCATGAATGTATAGGCATTTAATTTAGTTTTGGTTAGTTGATAGTGTAATATAATAGGGATAATATAGCTGTATGATTTGTCTGAGAGCAAGATGGTAGGTTGTGGAGGATCGATGACAGTCATGGTTAAAGGATGTGTTGTAGGGTTTGGGTATGATGAGACTAGCATTAGGGTTTCGTGTGAAAGTAAACACAAGGAAGTAGCCTTGAGTAAACAGCAAGCGTTCAACAGAAATACCACAAAACACACGTGATCAGGCGACTGGTTATCAAACTTAAACCAATGATCGGCTGATCAACCACGGTCGACTGGCTATCACAACGAGCCAACGGTCGACAAACAAAAAATTAAATCAAGTGAGAAAGAAAGAAGGTCGACTGGGATGTTACAAACCAGGATCGACAGTGAAGGAGGGAAAGGTTTTAGAATGGATCGGCTTGTAATGTAATATAATAGGGATAATATGCTTTCTGCCCATTACTCACAAAACGATCACATACATATAGGTAGAATACACGGGCTATTTTGGGCCAATACTAATGACATGCTAATCAGACAACTATCATACAAATTAGACATCTAATAGACAAATCATACAGCTAACAGATAGGTGTTGCTATTTGAGCTTGTACCAGGCTGTGTAATGTTGCTTTGTATTCTCTCTAGCACCTTGCTAGTTAGTCTTTTTAATGAAAATGCCGGTAAAAAAAAAAGAAATAAAAAAAAAAAATTTTGGTTGCACTCTACCTATTATTTGGATTACTTGCATGATAAATATTTTGTAACAATTATTTAAGGTCCACATTTCTCTTAATGCAATTTTGTAATAATTTCAGGTATTGGCATACGTTCATGGTGCTACTGGTAGTATATTCGGCATTGGCTTACCCATTTGAAGCTGCATTCTTAAAAACCTCTTCCCGGTCACTCACAAAAATATACATTCTCGACTCCATAGTTGACGCTTTCTTTTTGGTCGACTTGGTTTTAACATTTTTTGTTGGTTTCTTTGACCCGAGAACTCAACTTCTTACTTTTGATCCAAAAAGTATAGCCCTAAGGTACCTGAAAATATGGTTCATCATTGATCTGGCATCCACACTTCCATTTGAATTTCTATCTCCTTACTCGCAAACACAGTCTCCTTTTTACCGTCTTCGGTTTGCTTCGATTATCACGGCTTCGCCATGTTGAGGAATTTTTCACCAGGTAAGATCAAATATTAATCATTAGTCAACTAAATTGGTTAGACTTCTGTGGCAACCAATGTTAAAACCCGGTTCGACCCAACCGGTTGAACAGGTGATCAGTCATACTGTTCTACTAGACTACTAGATGATGATCGCTTAGATGCTCGTAAACTGTAATATTATTGCCTTAAAATTGGCATTCAAAGCCAAGTTGAAAATTAAATTCATACATATCAAATATAAGAAATGTTCAGCAACTTGTATATGGTTAGAACAGTTTTCGAATAATTTAGAGTGTACGTTTAGTTGACTTAAAATGTGTTCGGTATCTAATCTTTCTAAGTTTAATCTGAATTTCGTATTGAGTTTTACATGTGTTTGTTAAGAGAAACTATCGAAGTTTTTCTGGCAATCGGATCGAACCGTTGACTCGGTGAACCGACAACTCGGCTGGGTCAATTAGAAACCCGGTTTTCAAAAAATTGGTGGCAACTAAATTGGTTAGAAACAACATTCCAAGAAAGTTAAAATTTGAGTAATTAAACACTTAAACTTATTTACACAAACTAGACGTTATGACTTTTCCCAATGACAGTTTAATATGATTAACACACAAGTTTTCATTATAGGCTCGAAAAGGACATACGTTACAGCTATTTCTGGGTCAGATTAGCCAAGCTTTTTTGTGTAAGTTAACAAATTACAACTTTGCTTCATCAAAATATCCTTTTTATTGTTGTGTTTAATCTGCACTTATGTTTAAACATGTTATGGGGTTTGTGACAGGGGACTTCATTTTACGTACATTTTACTACTTCCTAGCAGTGGTGCACCCGTATCAAGAAAGGACATGGATAAGTTCAATAAACCCCAATGGCGGCGAACTAGATCTTTACACTCTGTACTGTTCTGCCATATATTGGTCTCTGACCACCTTTACAACCGTTGGTTATGGCGATCTCCATGCTGAAAATGCAACCGAGAAGCTGTTTTCTTCAATCTACATGCTCTTAAGTATTTTCGTCGCTGCTTACGTCGTTGCGAACATTTCTGATTTAGTTCTAGAAGGCAGACCCATCAAGGAATTCGTAAGCGCTTGATTCTTTTTAAAAATTAACACGAGTTGTTTACATGTTACATATCATGTTTCTTTTGATTAACCATAATTGTTATAAGGTTCATGTGGATAACAAGCTATTTTTGTCGCATTGTAGAGAAAAGATCTTAAGACAACATCAAGGTTCATGATCCGAAACAACCTACCTACAAGGCTTAAAGAGCGGATAACGGCATCCACATGTTTGAGATTTGAAGCCGATCGTTTAAATCAAGAAGAACAACTAATTGAGCAGCATCCAAGCATATTACAAAAAAGCATTAGACAACATTTGTATTTGCCAACTGTCGAAAGGGTCTATTTGTTCAGCGGCGTCAGCAGAGAAACTCTCTTGCTTCTGGTATGTATTATGATTTTAAAAAATCTTAACCTTTTTTCAAGTCAAATGTGTAAATTAGAATTTCAAAACATTGTTTGATTCTAAAGTTACCAAGCATCTAGGAATTGTGTATTGATAAAATGTTATGTGAATCTTAGTTTAGTTTCCATCAAAAATTTCTTCAATATTTGATAAGTCAGTGAAATTTTTTAGTACTATATAAAACAAGGTATGCTTGTAATACGTACTACTAGAAATCACAAAGGAAATGAAGTAGTACCTCCTAAATAAAGGGCTTTTTGTGAATCTTAGTTTAGTTTCTATTAAAAATTTATTCATGTTTCTTTTGATTAATCATTATGCCCACTGAGCTACTCTATTACTGTAAACCATATCATTACTAGAACCTCCTAAATAAAAAACTCGTTTACCACCTGGATCAAACACTTGTATAATTGTTACAACCACCTTGTGTTTGTGCCTTATGCGCATACTCATGACCCATTGAAATAATTTCCTTTTGTTGCTATTTGAATAACAGGTTGCTGATATGACGTCCAAATACATACCTCCAAGAGAGGATGTAATACTTAACAATGAAGAGCCTGAGTATCTATACTTAATAAAGTCGGGTGAAGTTGATAAAATAGAATGTGATCTGGCGGGAAAAGAACAAGTATCTGGTGTTTTGCATCCCAATGACATGTTTGGTGAAGTTGGTGTATTTTGTTGTCAGCCACAGCCTTATACATACCGAACCAAGACCGTGACCCAAGTCTTGCAATTCAAAAAGACTGCTTTAACTAAAGCAATGCAAGCCAACATGCCAGACAATAATTCCATTCTCAACAACTTTCACCAGGTTTGGTTAATTTGTAGTTCTAATTCGGGGTGTTTGGATTTGATTTATCAACTTCATTGAACTTTACCTTTTTAAATAACCAACTTTTTAAATGGTTATCTAATTATACAAGTATAGACAATAGAAACACATTTTTTATACTGTTCATTTTATTACTATGGATTATCTCATTCTGATTATGATCGAGTATTACATAATCACTTTGAAACTGCACACTATGCAAGTGTTTTGAAGCATTGATTGTAATTTACAGAAACACAACAAGCCCGAAGATATAAACTTGGGGGAGTTGCCTGCTGGCACAAGCAATGATGCTTCTCTTGATGAACTTATTAAAGCAAGGGGTGACCCGAATACTAGTGACTCAAAAGGAAAAACCCCTTTGATGGATATCGTGGAAAAAACTGAGGTCGGGCACCGAGTTCCACAAGGGCTTTTTATTCGTAGGGTTCATATCTACAAAGGGGTTCCCACAGAAAATACTTGTTTAGCTGGATGTATTATTACGCTACCAAATTCATTGATGGAGCTCAAAAGACTAGCAGGTACATTTTATGCATAGCGGCACATATGTTTAAAAGTGTTTCTTCTTAATACGAGTAATGCTTGAGTATTTACTTACGGGTTTGTTTTTTGAAGGTGAAATATATGGATTCGATGCTTCAAATGCAATATTCACAAATGAGGATGGATAACAGTATAGATCCATTGAAGTGATTAGAGATAATGAGAAGGTTTTTATAGGAAATTCCCATTGATGCTTTACTTACAAATTAAACAAAAAAGTCTCAGTGTTGTCTAGTTTTTATGTCTACTATTGTATCACAAACACTTTAAGCTGTTATTCCGTTCCAGAAAGAAATGTTAAGTGTTGTTAGACCATATAACTTGTAACACCATGTTATATATGTATAGCATGCGGCTTATTAGTAACTACTAACTAGTCAACTTCGAGAGAAGTCAAGAACTAGTTATCTTCTAGTTTCTAGCTTGTAAGACATTTGTTACAACACAAAGAGGTGTCTTGTTGAAACCAGTTACGAAAATCAGGCATTTTGTGACGAGATGTGTTGTCAATGGACACTGGTCCGTACTGTTTGTGAACCAAGAGGGTTGTGACCTTGAAAATTTACAAATTTATGTTGTGTCATACATAAGCAAGTTTACTTGTATCTTGAAGCTAAGCAGTCCTATAAACAGGGGTGCAAAAGAGCCAAGCCCGAGCTCGACAAAGCTCGAGCTCAGCTTGTTTAGCATTAGCAAAGCTAGAGCTCGGTTCGCGCGTTATTCCTTACGCTCGAGCTCAGCTCATATATGAGCATATATTGTTTTTACAAGTCTTAAAAGCCAAAATATAAAAAGTGTGTTTTCGATGAGATTTTGATCAATGTATTTTATAGAAAATTAGTTTTTAGTGTTAGTGGATCACTATTTAGTGTGTAGTCTAGTTTTCACTAAAAAATGTATATTACAATTGCTTATTTATTTCAAAAACTAAATAACATAGAATTATAATATATTTATATATGTTATATAGGTAAATCTAACCTCGTGAGCCTACTCGAGCTCGATGTCTCAAACTCGGGCTCGTTTATTAAACGAGCTTTATGTTTAGCTCAAGCTCACTAAGGCAGGTTCATTTCGCGCTTTTACCGAGCCGATCTCAAGTAGCTCACGAATAGCTCAAATCGTTTACAAATTTTATATGCAACCTTGAATGTATGTTATCTAGAGTCATACAAGCAGTACACTCGACATAGGCGAGACTACTAGTATTTTGAAGCTAAGTAGTAATATAAAGATGAGATGATTTACTTTAGGGTGAATACTAAAGATACGCAATTTAATTATTCAAAATGCACGATATACGTAACAAACTTTGGATATTACTAGAATCGCTAAAATACTTTTAAAAATTGTAAACGAAATACGTAATATGACCGGTTACTAGCAAGTTAACCGGTTACCATTCACTTTCATATATTATTTAATCCACGCTGGCATTTTTATTTTATTTTTTTATAAAACGTGGATATGTTTTTGTTTGTCTCTGCTGAACATATAAACACACTTGACTTTCACTTACCCTCATATCTTATCACTTTCACATCCACTTACGCTCAGTTCTCGAGTTTTTGAGTGAAGAAAAATGGAAAAGAATAGGAAAGGAAAAAGAAAGTAAGTGTTAGTTGTTAAAGGAAAAGGAAAGTAATCATAATTATGCTCTTGAGCAGGAGGAAAAGAAAAATAACTTGGTCAAATTACATATATGCCCTTTAGTTGTTAATGTCAAATATTTTAAAAAAGGTATATTAGTCTTTACACAACATACGGTTCCCTTTCTTCCCAAAAATGGGAGGAAGATTTACTTAACAAAACTTTCTCCCCATCTCCTTTCCAATTCCCTTTCCTCCTTTAAAAAAACTCAAGAACATAAAAAAACAATCCATTTCCTTTCACAACTATTCACCACTTAAACCGTTAACCTGCTACAAATGCTTTAAAGGTATGTACTTTATGGGATCTTTAAGTTTGAAATCCCTAATTATAAAGGTTGAAACCCTAATTTTGATGTCCTAATTATAAAACCCTAATTTTAATTTTCCGGCCAATTTGTTTCAATTCAATGGCTGATATCACTCATTGTTAAACACTATACCATGATAGGGTTTTTGTTCCTAATCCTCTTAAGTACGTGCAAGGTGAATGTAAGGTTATAAATGACATCCGATTTAAAGAGATGTCAATTGGTCAGTTGTTTGATGTTGTCAAAAGGTTAGTGCTTAAAGCTCCCAAAAGACTGTACTATTGTGTACCTGGTACAACTTTTACTAAAGGAATTAGGGAACTTAAAACATATGATGATATGATTGATTTTGTGAAGGTAGGTTTTGAGAATGGTTTTATGGTAGATTTGTATACTGATTATAATGACTATGATGTTATGGAATATATTATTTATGATAATTTGCATACTAAGAATTTGAATAAGGGTGAGCATGAGAGAGATGAATTAGATGTTGGTGAGGAAGATCCTTAGAACATTCACTTTCATACTAAGGGTGAGCACAATGTAGCTTTAGAAAAGTTGACAATTGATGACCCTTTTCTAAACAAACTGGTAAGGGTAACTTCATAGGCATTAGAGATGACCACATACCCCCTTTAAGAGGTAAATATGTTGTTGAAAAGATTGATCCTGAGGACGATGTTATAGATGCAAAATACAAGGTTAAAAAAGGTGTTAAGGACCCTCCTTTTAATCCAGAAACACCATGGAATGAACTTGAACCAATACTTGGAATGAATTTTAAAAGAGCAATGCTATATCATCCTACTCATGTGTAATACACTAATCCTCTCTCCTAGTTTCATTCATTGATCTTTACACTTGTCTCAATCTCATTAGTAGGAAGATATGTAGGAACAAAAAGTAGGAAGAAATATCATTTTCCCCTCAACAGTTAAAACAGGGTAGGTGTGTTGGTAAGAGAAACATAATTAATAAGTCTAAGAAATGGAATGATAATGGTAAAGGTAAGATGGCAATTGATAGTGATTTACCTAAGAAAGTTGCAAAGAAAGTTACGGCTAAGGTTAGTGAACCAGAATGAAAGTTCTTGAACACAAAGGTCATCATTGTCTATTTAGGTTTTGGGCCTCTTAGATGAGTAATGAGAGGTCATTCCAGATTAAGACCTTGTACTCAGAACATAAGTGTACAAGAAACTTCAATAATTGTTTAAATTTAGGTGACTACCATACATTATGTTAGGGTTATAATCATGAATCCTTCAATGTCATACTAGTCTATGAGAGAAAGTATTAAGGAAAAATTCATGATTGATGTAAGCACAAGGTAGTGTAAGAGAGCCAAGCAATGTTCCTTGTATGAACATGAAGGAGGCCTTATAGAACATTATGGGATACTCTGGGAATACAGGCAAGCAACACTTGATTCAAACCCTGGTTCAACCTGTTATATTGATGTGGATGTACTTGAAGATGGTAAGAACCACTGTAAGAGGTTTTATGTGTTCTTCAAGGGTGTGAAAGATGGATGGATAGCTGGTTGCAGGAGGGTGACAGGAATAGATAGATGTCATAACCCATATGTGTAAAGGTGAGTTATTAACTACCATGTAAAGGGATGCTAATAATCAAATGTATCCCATAGCATGGGCAGTGGTAGATATTGAGAACAAAAACAACTAGTGTTGATTTCTATCATTGTTGGCTGATGATCTTAATTTGCAAGAAGGACTTGGATTTATAGTAATGTCATATACACATAAGGTACAACTTCATGCTTTCTTATATTCAACGTAAGTGTTGTAACTTGATTTTCTTATGTATTTTATAGTTGGTTTCACTATTTGCAAGGTCTTATTGAGGCTACCACAGGCTGAATAAGGACACTATTGCAGACATATATATGATAACTTTAAAATACTCTTCTGGAGTGCAGCTACTTCTACCATTGAACAAGACTTCACAGGCAAGTCTTGCTTACTTTCGTTTGTCTAGTTTCTCACATTGTCATACATTCTGGCACATGTTTTAACACATTCTTGCAAACACACAGCCAAGATGAAAGAGATAAGGGATATGCTTAAGCTTATGCTTACTTGTTGGAAAGGGATCCTACTACTTGGCGCAAAGCATTCTTTTAAGCTAACAGGCATTGTGCATCATTTGAGAATGGGATATCAGAGTCTTTTAATGGTCAAATTCTTGCTGCTAGAGGTATGCCAATCATAACTATGCTTGAGGATATTAGAGTGAATATAATGCAAGGAATCTAGAATATGAGTAAGCAAGCATCTGACTTGCAAGACTCCATAACACCCGGAATTAGAAATCATATTCATCATTTGAAGGTTGAACAATGGAAATGGCAAGTGTTTCCTAGTGGTTATGAGGTTGTAGAAGTTAGGAGGAGGGATGAGGCTTTTGGAGTAAACTTGATGAATAGGACTTGTGACTGTAGGTTGTGGAATTTGACTGGTGTGCCTTGTGTTCATTCTGTTGCAGCATACATGAATCAAAAGATGAATCCTGATTTGGGGGTTAGTAGTTGGTATTGTCATTCTAGGTGGTTTGATACATATCAATTCTCAATAAAACCACTGTGTGGATCTAAGATTCGGAATCCCACAATAAACACAACACCATTTCCACCAATCGTTAAGAAAATTCTTGGAAGGCTTAGGAAGAACATAATCAAGAACCCTAGTGAGAAACAAAATGAGCACAAAGTTAGAAGAGTAGGAAGGATCATAACATGTCAAAAATGTTAGAGGATAGGTCATAACAAGAGTACTTATACTAATGCTCCTAGGGACAAACCATTAATGCTGGATTTCAGACCAGGTTTTAATATTTATATTAACTCGTCTACCTATGCACGAATGGGTAGTGTACCCGGTCGTGAGTAGTCTAGATGTTGGTAAAGCCGAGGTCGTCCCAAGAGCTATGTGTGTGAATTTATTCTAAGTTCTAATGTCACTGATTTTAAAAGGGGTTTTGAATTGATTAATATTTAAATTAATAAAAATGAAATAAATGCGAAATAAATTAAATGAGAAACAATCAATAGGGAGAAATGTGCTAGCCTGGTTACTAATCTTGTTATACCATAATGCTTTCTACCGCTTCATGTGGGGGTAAATGTTACTAGACTCCTCGAGTAAATTCGTCTAGCCTATGATACATAGATTCCTATTCCATCTTATGATCGACAGAAGCAGTCATTACGTACTAGCTACAATCTAGGCCTATTCTTACAAAACTTGGCATTTCTGAACTTAGGTTTTCCCTAACTTCTTAAGTATCTCTATTTGGTAGGTGATCTTATGGTCAATTCGCACGCAAGAAAGTGGTAGTCCTATGGTCAATTCTTACCACCCCTCGCAACCTACTCGTCTAGGGTCATGTGGTCAATTCTCCTAGCTTTATAGGTACTACCAAGCTTTAACACTACCGAAACAAGGGTGTCCACAAATAGGCAAAGAAAATATGCATATAAAGCGATAAGAAAACAAGAAAACTCAAATCATGACAATAACAATTTCATAACTAGGCTAACACCAAAGGTGTTTGGCCAATCATATTAAATAATGCAGAAAATTCAATGTTAATGATCATAATGAAAGACATTGAATTAAATACAAATGTTTGATACGGAATAACTAAAACTTATGTAGTAATGGTGTCAATTCTCCCTTGGAAGATGGTCCTAATGCTACTGGAAATCGTCCTTATGGAAGCCTTTTACGTCCCATAGTATTTTGTGTTAGGAAGTGATGTTGAAAATGCAGAATTAGGGCTTGTATTTATAGGCTCGTCAAAGTTACGGCGTAACCTTGAGAATTGGTTACGCCGTAACCAGCGTATCTTCAGACGATCTTAGCCTCCGTAAATAATCTACGGCGTAACCTATATAGTGGGTTACGACCGTAGAACTTTCGTAGTGAATTTGTTCATTTCTACGCCGTAACCTTATATGTGGGTTACGGCGTAATCTTCATAGCCTCTGGATTCTTCTAAGTCATAGAAAATCTACGGCGTAACCCAGTCGATGGAGTTACGCTGTAACCTTTAGTTGCGTTGACTTTGGTCTTCAAGTGTAAACTAGTGTTACGGTGTAGGTTGAGAGTGGAGCCTACGCCGTAACCTTCAACTGTTTAGCATCCTATTGTATATCTTTGTTAATATTCTTCTGAATCCGCGTCTCTTTGTTCCTATGCTCCTTTATGCCCTAAAAATGAAATATTAAGAAATAAGAGCATGTATCCAAGTAAAACAATACAAATGATGAGCATATTAGGGGAAAATTGACACTAAAATATCAGGACTATTTGATGTTTTCAAATATCCTCCACTTAAACTCTACTTTCCCTCAAGTAGACCTTATTAGAATCATTCTTAAAAAGATATCTCCCAAATGACTTGGAAAATATGAGATTAAAAACTTCCTATGCTAGAATTTTCAAAGCCGAACACCTCCCGAAATGGGGAACCAAACACTCATACTCTCTCTAATCTAAGTGTCAATTGCGGGGTGATCACTCATTGCACAGTCATAGTATGTATTCTATCATAGGCTTGGCGGTTACACAAATTTTCACCACTAGAGCTAAGGTCAAGACAATCCTCAAAGGCAATATTGGGTGAACTTATTTATAAGGCTAGGGTAAATTGTCATTACTAACGTACCACGGCGAAGGCGAAAAAGACCATCGATACATGACCAAATCCATGGCTAAGACACCAATGACTGCTCACTCCTCACCTAAGCACGATTCATGACTAAAGGGTAGGATAAGACATGGGATGCACTTAAAAGGTGTAAAAATAAAAATAAGCAAACAAATAGTCTTAGCCTACAACCAAGTTGTCACTG